>CM060941.1:335339771-337839771 GCA_030765085.1 Allium cepa | reverse complement strand
CAAAGTAATAATCTCCTTCTGTCCACCGATTGAGAAAGGGGAAATTTGAATCACTTTGTCAATTGAAGTCGACCATCATTTCGATCAATTTAGCTCGCTATTCCTTCGAGCAGCTCTTTCCTTCAATGCATCGTCGTATTCGTTCCAACCAAATGTGGTGCACTGTCGTTGCCATCGGAACGTAAGCTAACTACTATGAAGCTGATTTTGATGTGAAAATTTGTCTAGTACGAAGTTGTTGCCACAGTGAAACATCTGGCCTTGCTTGATGCTCGAGCTTAATAAGCATTTTCGACCAAAGATAAGTGCTAAAATTACAATTTGTAAAAATATGTTGATGAGACTCTTCACTGTTACACAAGTCATATTGTAGATTTATATTCATTCTGCAACGACCTGCCTTTTTGGATGGTGTAAATCGACGATAAACCACACATGTAAGACTCAAACCATTCAAAAGGGCAGATTATTATGGGGTAAATAATAAAAAACAAAGAAGGAAAGAAAACAAATACAGAATCTCGTAACAGAATGATAAAATATAATAATCAAATAAACAGTTCATGAAGCTATTTACAAATAACATTGATTAACCTTCATAATACAGATCAGAGTTACAGAGAGCAAGAATAAATAATAAATAAATGTAGTGGAACAACATGATGCATTGAAATAAATATAGTAAATAAAAGTAGTACGAAATCTTCGTCTTCGTCTTCGAGAAAGCCGTCTTCGATAAACTGAAAAGCTCAGGCTGACTTGAGCGAACTGAAAAGACAAATACTCGAGTCAGAACTAAAAGATATTATGTAAGCTAAATCGTCAGTAAATAAATATGAGTGTAACGGCGTCGAAGATTTTTTTGAGGTTTGACATCTCATATCCAGTGTCAACGTGAGTGCAATAACTTAAGAGATGTTCGGGATTTACATCTCCTAAGAATCCGTTAAAAATACCTACATATATAGTACAATACGTTATTATAATAGTGTCTAAGTAAAGTAAAATATTAAAAGAGTGTTAAGGCATTACCCATATCCCATTTAACATATTTTATATATTCCTATAGTCTATACAGTACCATAAGCTCCTTCGTAAGGTTTACTCAAAGGGCACTCCATAGGTATGGTATAAAACAAACTCGTAGAAGTCGCGATAGGGCATGTGAACATGGCACTCGAGGGGTGGCCACCAAATAATCACAAAGTCATAATGCGGTATCGAAGAAATGTGTCAGATGGGAGGTGCGACCCCACTTGGTCCAACATGGCTCCTGTTTTAGTCATATCTAAACTGACTTACGGAGTCAGGGTCACGTAAATACCTCATACAGAATTGTTCGCCAAACCATCCTACTTCATTTTTGGAATCTCCATAATGTACACAGTTGTTAAAGTGGTTTTCGGTAGTGGCAGAGAAACAATATTCAATCTCGATCTCTTTAACAACCAAACGCTTATTTCATACCAGATGCTTCTTTTACAATTCCCAAAACCAATTCATAATTGATATCAAAATGTCATATTCTCAAAACCATATCACTTTCGAATCACTTTCAAATCACATTCACTTCTAAAATCACATTCACTTTCAAAAACATATTCACCTTTGAATTTATCGATAAGATAGGTTAATTAAATCGTCGTTCCAAAACCATCATATTTACTCAAATACATCATTTCACAAAAAGGTACCAAATCCAAATTCCAACTTAGGTTGTATCATCGTCAAGGATTTAAATATAAATACTTCAACTTCATACAGTTTGAAATTTTAGAAAATAGTTTAGATAGTCATAAATAGTTTTAATAGTTTAAAATTTGTTTAAATAGATTAAAATAGTTTTAATAGTAAAAAAAAGTTAAATAGACTAAAATTTGATTTAATTAGATTTAAAATGATTTAAACAGATTAAATAGATTTAAATTATATTAAGTAGATTTTAAATAGATTAAACAAATTTCAAATAGATTAAATAGATTTACATTATATTAAATAGAATTACATTATATTAAATAGATTTAAAATAGATTAAATATATTTAATTAGTTTAAAATAGGTAAAATATATTAAATTGGATTAAATCGGTCATAATAGATTAAAATAAATTAAGATAGTCTAAATTGATTAAAATAGTTTAAATTAATTAAAATAGTTTAAATTAGTTTAAAATAGATTTCAAAATTATATCCAAACATTTTCAACAACTCAATTCCGATAAACTTATTTATATTTGACACTTCAACTTTGAAATTCCAATTTAAATCCTTTGAACAATTCATTAAATCAATTCGAATTTCAACATTAACGCTCGGATTATCGAAAATAATTCAGTTTATATAAGTCGATTTCTATTCCAAAGTGCCAGCTAACTTAATTCAAAATTTAAGGAATTAAAAATCATTTAATTTAACCAATCTGGTGTCCGTATATAATTTTCTACCATATGGTCAAGTGATACGGATATTTACATTTCAATCCACAATTTAAAATTTTACAGGTATATATCATTTCAACCCGCAATCTCGAATTAAAGAAAATTCATAAAATCACTCAAGTCTATCATTTCAACCCATAGCGATTTTTCTCTGATTTATAGATCGTCCGGGTATGTATCATTTAAACCCATAAGGAACTTGTGGTGCTATAACAATATAAAAATACAACATCCAGTCATCCATTATCAACAATCAAACATTCATCACAATCATCATCCAAATCGACGAATAAAAATTAATAGATAACCGATTATGATTAACAGGTATTAAATTGACAATTTAATTGAATATCGAATTAAACGATGCTTAAATGCAATAAAAGTCAAATAAAAGTAGAATGACAATTTAAACATACCAAGCATCAATCAAAAAATTTCTAATCATATCATAAATTTAATTTAACTAATGTAAGAAAATTTTGTAGTTGTGAGTGGGTTAAAACACCCATCTTTGATATCAGATCGATTTGAAATCCAAAATAGGGCCTAAAGTTCAACAGTTTTAGAATTTGTCCAAACATACATCAAAATGTCTGGAATTTCAATACGACCGTAGTGGAACAAACCGCGCGTGAATTCGAGTTCGTATGCAAAAGATATAGTGGTTACACGGTTTGAAATTGAAATTTAAATAAATAATACAAAAAGAGCATTGCCCACTCACAAAAGACCATGTCACCTTATAATACACGAACGAAACCCTATAGCTCAAACACCATATCGCGATTGAATGTAGCCACCACCCATCACCACCTCTGACCAACATTTGCACCGCCCACTTCCCACAACAACCCGACCGACCAACGCCATGAGAACCGCCTAGGCCAGGCGCCCCTATGGCCAAAACGCGCGACCACCAATCCCTGCCAGAACCACCATGACCGCAGCCTCTATAGCCACTGATTCTGGCAAACTCACACCCTTAGGCGGTGATGTAAGCCGAAGGATCGACTTCCCTAGGCCTCCTCTACACTACAGCGCTTCCTAATCGTCATGAAATCGATGATCCACCATTAAAATCCCAAAATCTAAAATGGACGGCTGGGTTTCATCCTTGATTTCAGGACAAATGGTGAATCCAATTGAAAAACAAATCACACCAGTGAATTACGCTCGTCGAGAGCTTCGAATTAATATAGAATATGATAAGCTTTTGAGGAGTTTGATTTTGAAATTGGTGAGGAGATTGAATTGTAGGGTTTGTAATTTAACTGTTTGTTGCCATTGAGAAAAGGGAAGAGGGTAGAATTGTACATACAACAATGAAGAATAAAAAGGCTGCTAGGGTTTGGAGAGATCTTTTTATATAACACAACCCGATAAGAATTATAAATGTATATCGGAATGGTACGAACGACAAATAGCGACCCAAAAAGCTCATTTCGCTTCCGAAACGAAAACGCATCATCCCATATATCAAAATATTGTCTTCGATATTTCTGAATCCAACGGAATAGGTTTCAAGTCCAAATTCAAACGTATAAAGAAGTTAGCTTTAAAATCAGCTTATTTCAAATTGATTTAAATTGAATTTAATTAAATTGATTTCTACGCGTTTCGAGTACGTACGATCAAACGAACTGTCTGATAGCTACGAAACTTGAAACCTTACAATGATTCACCATTACGGATCCGATGAAATGGATTTTGTCGAAATCCGATGTAGTGGCCAAAATGGCTATTTTCACGTTAATTAAATAAATTATTATTAAATTGATAAATCACTTTTTAATTTCAAATCTTATAATTAACCTATTTTATCATTTTTGATTACTTAAACATTTACAACAATTTAAAACATATTTACATATCAATTCAGTGTTGACTATTATACAAATTACAATGTTCAATTTCAATTGTAATTAAATATAATTAATTATAATTTAATTCCAATAAATTGGTTTAATTTGATTTCTATCTTTTTATTCAATCAGTTATTACTCTATGCATATTTTAACATTGGGTTATATCTTATTACGTTAGTAAACCACAATTACCATCTTTTATTTATTAATTGCAACTTTCCAAATACATTTAATTTTTGTCAATTTTCACATTAATTATATTTTAAATCCTAATAAATTAATTTATCTTGGTTTCACACTTTTTATTAAATCAATTGTTTCCTAATGAATATAATTGACATTCCTATACATACTTTTTACATTCACACTTTACAGTTATCATCTTAACTTATATTAACGTGATATTTAATTACATTTGATTGCATTGAATTCCAATTTAATTTAACAGACTAAATAAATAGGTAACATATAATAATTGTCACCATTAACTTTTAATCACATTTATAAGTTCATTGTTTACAAACAAATGTTATAACAACTTACACAATACTAATTCTATCCAATTACAATTTATTACACATTATTTCATTAATTAGTATAATCTTTAAATTATCAATTACACTTTTAATCCAATTACCAATTAATACACACATTGTTGCAATAAATTTAATATCTATCACCAATTATAACATTTTTTATCATTTCAATTAATTGGAATTACATTTAAAACAGTTATCAATTACCTTAAATTAATACTATTACATTTCATTCCAGTTATATTCTTATTATTAAATCATAAATTTTTATTTCTTCCAACATTAAATCATATAACTTTATTAAATTAACTATTTTTAGTTATTGAAAATTATAGGTCTTTGTTGAATATGCGATTATATGATTTTTGTTTGATGATAATAAACATATATATATTCGTGTAAATGTATTTGGTAATGTACTATTTCATTTTTCACAGATTAAATAAATATTTACTGAATAAAATTAAATAACACAGAATTTGAATTCAAACAGAAATTTTATTCAAACAATATTTATTATAATTTTGAATAGTACAAATTCAAGCTCTCACTGTTCACTATACAATTTCAACTACAATACAATTTCTGATTACATCACAATTCAATTACATGAATTCCTTACTACATATCACTCACACTCATAGTTTATCTTCAACTTCATTCTAGTTAGAATCCAACATCTGAGAAATCTGCAAAAATATTCACTAACGCAGTAAAATTGAAAAGAAATATTTTTGCAATATAAAATAAAATATGGATTTTGAAAATATTATTTGCCTAAGTTATTTTGGGTGTTCGTCATCATTTACATTTGAATTCATCATACACGAACAATGTGACATGCACAGTGTATCATTGTACATGCCACGAGGCCGTGCACACCGATATACACTTGATAATGTTACAGGGACAGGTAAGCACAGGTCAAACCCAAATTATCAGATTCAACTCAAGTGCAATAAAATAGATGTCACAACTCTCGGCACAAGGTTAAATTCGAGCTTAAGCTGGATTCAACTCAGGTGAAATTTCAAAAAATAAACAAAATGCAAAGGTCAAGTCACTACCCAACTCAATGCATCAACGAAAGTCAAGACAACATGAAGTCTTCAACTCAAACTGCAAGTTCAAAACAATGACACAAAAGTCAAGGCCGCAAATGAAATGCAACTCACATGTACACCATGATATCAAGGCCAGAATCTCAAGTCAGTGCACAACAACCTCGGCAAACAACAACACAGTCTCAAATTCAAATAGCAATGGAACCAACACAAAAGTTCACAATTCAATATGACAGCAAATGCTCACACTCAGGTGGACAGCGCGACCAAGTATGGAAGTGACTCAAAACAGAGAGCACAATATGAAGACAGCAAGTAAAACTGCAATGCAAATTATATCAAACAGTGAAACCAATGAATGACCAATGAATGCAACAGATATATGGTGATGCACAAGCAAGAATATGACAGCAAACAATAGTGCACTGAACAACTCACAAATATGCAACCAGACCAATACACATGAATGTATACAAATGATCAGGCCATAATGAAGCAAAACATTGACTCAAGTACACAAGTGACACAGCAATGCATATAACCAAGACATAAAGGAATGTCAAAATGTTACAAGTAGTGAAAACATGGCATGAACCAAGTAAAAAGCATATACCAGGCTACACAATATCAAAGTGCAGACGACCAAATATACAACCAAAGAAAAAACCATCAAGCCAACACAGCAGCAAGTGAATGCAGAGCTACTCCAGACAAGATGATAGCACACATGTACATACATGAATGCATATATATACATGCAAGCAATCAAGATGACAATATCGCTTCAAATGAAAAATATGTGCCAGTGTAACATGTGCAGCCCAATGAACAGAGGCAACAAAGGTCAGGGAACAGGGCACATCAAGTGATGCAACATCACATAATCAAAGTAATCAAGTCAATTCATGATATCAGATGAACATATGCTTAATGCAAACAACAAAAGTACAGTGCAACTCAGTGATGCAACGTTTTTAATATGTACCAATATGCTATGCACTAAAGCCAAAGCAAACAGAGGGATCAATATGGCAACACAGCAAGCACATGAATGCACAGTGCAAGCTACAACTCCAAAAGAACAAGTCAAAGTCAAATTTTCTTTTATCAAAGTCAACAGAAAATGATCGAAGCCGAAGCCGTGGAAATCAAGGCGTCGAACAAGTCAAGCCGTAATCAAAATCAAAACCTTGGGAATCAAGTCAAAAAATATACGTATTTGAATAAATTGCAAACATCACAACCATCGATACATTATCAAGTAGCCAAGATAGGAACTTGACGAATTCAAATAACAATTATATGGCGAAAATTCAGGTATCAGACTCCTATATAAGGATAACATCATCGACAAAATAAAATCATCGATCGAGTTAAGAGCAAATCAAATCAGATGATGCAAAAGGCAAAAATCATACCGGTCATCAATCGTACTCGATCATCTTCGAAGCAGACGAGCGGAACACAAGCAATCAACAGGTTATCACGAATATTCTATTGATTAAACGCTCAGCTTCGAAAGCCCTAAAAATTGTAAAGAGGAACGAACGAAGAGCCGCCATTCTTACGAAAGAAAAAGAACGGGCTAAAATGAAGATAAAAGGAGCCAGCCTTGTTTATAAGAATAAGGGCTTTAGTTATTTTTTTAATTAAATAAGGGCTTTACTTTTATTTTGTTTTAAATTTGTCTTTAAAAACTCTATTAACCGTTGTATTTACTAGTCGTGTGACTAAGGGACAAACTACGTGGCGTAGTTTGAGAATTCGCAACTCAAACTACGATAGCGGGTGTCTCGGGTTTACGTGTGTAAGCGTCTGACTATCTAATTTCTAGTAGAAACCTTGGGGCAGCACGTAGGCAGGGTTTTGCCGAAGCTGGGTATATTCTGTGTCGTTGATTTCTGCATTTATTATTCTGCTATTATCTGTGCTGCTATTGTTCTGTGATCTGTGTTGAAAATACTTTAAAAGCTTCCGCAATTAATTTTTATAATTAATATCATCACCCTATTCACCCCCTCCCCTCTAGGGTGAAATTGATCCTACAAGTGGTATCGGAGCCAGGAATAGAAGTCAACTTCTGTTTTAAAAATTCGTTTTTCAAAAACTATTTTTTGTTTTAAAAATTTGAATTTTTAAAATGGCTTCTTTTAATACTGCTTTTGCTGAGGGTCAATTCATAGTTAGACCACCAATGTTCAATGGTAAATATGCTTATTGGAAAAATAGGATGGAAATCTTTCTGAAAACCATTGACGCTTGGAATATTGTTGAGATAGGTTATAGAACACCGACTATAACTGTAGATAATCAGGAAGTAGATAAACCAAAGGAACAATGGACGGAAGTAGAAAATAAATTACAAAATATTAATGCTAAAGCTATGAATTCTATTATCTGTTCATTAGATCAATTTGAATTTAATCGTGTCTCACATTGTCTAACTGCGCAGGAAATATGGTACACACTAGAAGTGACTCACGAAGGAACATCTCAAGTCAAAGAATCTCGCCTTGCTATGCTAAGCAGCGAATACGAGAACTTCACAATGGCGAAGTAAGAAAATGTCAAAGAGATGCATGGACGACTTTCCAATATCGTTTACAAATCAAAAGCTCTTGGAAAATCATACACAGAGTTGGAGATAGTCCGAAAAATCCTCAGATTCCTTCCACAAAAATTTGAAGCAAAGGTGACTGCCATTCAAGAATCGAAAGATTTAAAACAAATGAAAGTTGAAGAACTCATCGGAAATCTAACCACTTATGAGCTAGAAATGAAATTCAAGGAAGAGCGTGAAGGAAGTGACACTCGAAAGAAATCAATAGCTCTTAAAGGAACAACAGAAAGTGATGGTGATGATGATGATGATGCAGCAGCAGAATTGGCGCTATTAATAAAGGAATTCAAAAGATGGAATCGCAAATACGGAAATCATGCTCGAAATCAGGAATTGAAAAGCAGAATAGGTAAAGCACTAGACTACTCAGAAGAACAGAAAATCATCTGTCACAAGTGCAACAAACCCGATCGTATCAAGCCAAATTGCCCACAGAATCAATTCAGCCGTGGAAAGAAACAGAAAAGGAAAAGTTTTGCAGCTACTTGGGATGAAATGGATGAGGATGATAAAAATGGCAGTGAGAGCGAAAAAGTAGATTTCTGCCTTCAAGGTGATATAACTGACAATGATGATGATGAACCAAGCAAGGTATCAAAACTTACTCATTCAGAGTTGCTTATATATTTTCATGAAGTAAATGGCTGCTTTGAACGACCTAGGGAAAAATGCGCTAAACTTGAATCACAAAAAGACACTTTGATAGAATTAAATGAACAACTTGACCAATTAGTTAAAACCTATCAAAGTAGGATCCCTAAGTGTGATAAGTGTCCAACATTTGATGAAGAAATTAAAAAATCAGAAATTAAAATGAAATCGCTTGAAAATGAAATTCTGATTTTAAAAGAGAATGAAAATACTAGAAGAGAGAATTCTATTAAAAAGTGCACACAATTGTTAAACAAAAATGAGTCTCTCAAAACACAAGTCCAACAATTGTCAACGAATTTAGATAAATTTTCAAATAGTGAAAAATCGTTGAATATGCTATTAGGAAAGCAAACTGTTAATACGGTTAGATAAGGACTTGGATATAATAAAATGAAAATTGTTGAAAGCAATATTAATCAAGTCAACTCTATGTGCACAATTTGTAGAAAATATGAACACAATCACAATAATTGTTGGTATAGACCCAAACATGTAAAAACTATACCGATTTGGGTTCTAAAAGGCACAAATATAAAATCTCTCAAAGTTAAACAAATTTGGGTGTCGAAGGGAACAATTATAAATAGTTTTGGGTCTCCATAAAATTATTTTTCTAAATATTCTGCCACTAACAACCATGGACCTATAAAAACAAATAGGTCACAAAAATCTTTTTCCGTGTAGGTGTGGTGGCAGGCTAAGGAACAACAACAATGTTCTCTGGATTTTTGGCTGTTCCAGAAACACAACGGGCTACAAAGCAAAGTTCCTTAGCCTGGTATAAAGGTGACAGAATCACAATGGACAACAACAAAAAATATCGTAAAGGTAAAACAGGTAATTGTATATTTATTTGAACGACATATTAAATGTGATATTCTGCACAATAATCTAAGTAAAATCAGCCAATATTGGTATGATGAAAAGATGATGATTTTGATTCTGACTTGTTTAAAATTGTTGGCTAATTATATTCTTATGCCAAAAACACTATAAAATTCTCTAGATTCTTTGAATTACTTCATATATATTAGTTTGGATTAAAAATAGTGTTTCGTTGGATAATACATTTGGTTATAATACAGCTAACTCTACATTCATAGTTTTTGATTATTTACACGGCTTCATTTCAAATTCAAGAGAATGTCATTTGAAAAGCTGTTAATGCATATCAAAATTGATTTATTAAATAAACTAGTTGATTCTAATCCCATTTAAAAGTCCTCACGGTCATGCGTGGTTAGAAGATACTTGAATTCATTTTTAAAATTAAATTGGAATACTACTAATCTCATTTAAAAGTCCTAACGGTTATGCATGATTAGTAGATATTCAAATTCCTGATATAAATGTACCAGAAGCAGATACAACTGTATGATTTTATATAAGAACATCATTTCCATTATTTCTAAAAGTGGAATATGCGCCTAAAAAGGGTAGTTATGATTTTTGTTTTGATTTTTTATTGAAGTTTAATATTTATATTCAATTGAGTTTTTAATGTTGGATTAATATCAATCACTTTATCTCTATTTTCTCTAACACTGTTATTCTTTTGCTGATAACAAAAGGGGGAGATAAAAGTTAAGATTTTGTCAAATAAAATCAAGCAAAGGTCAAATAATTTTTTATTTGCATCTTGCCTCATTTGCAAATTTTTATTCGTATGCATATATGTAGGGGGAGCTTTGTGTAGAGAGGAAGCATTTGAATAGGGGGTGCAACTATGATATATCTATGATCAAATACATTTAACATATTCAAAATCTTAAATATATGTTTGTTATCATCAAAAGGGGGAGATTGTTGAACATGCGATTATATGATTTTTTTTTGATGATAATAAACATATATATATTCCTGTAAATGTATTTGGTAATGTACTATTTCATTTTTCATAGATTAAATAAATATTTGCTGAACAAAATTAAATAACACAGAATTTGAATTCAAACAGAAATTTTATTCAAACAATATTTATTACAATTTTGAATAGTACAAATTCAAGCTCTCATTGTTCACTATACAATTTCAATTACAATACAATTTCTAATTACATCACAATTCAATTTACATGAATTCCTCACTACATATCACTCACACTCGTAGTTTATCTTCAACTTCATTCCAGTTAGAATCCAGCATCTGAGCAAACTGCAAAAATATTCACTAACGCAGTAAAATTGAAAAAGAAATATTTTTGCAATATAAAATAAAATATGGATTTTGAAAATATTATTTGCCTCAGTTATTTTGGTTGTTCGTCATCATTTACATTTGAATTCATCATACACGAACAATGTGACATGCACAGTATATCATGCACATGCCACAAGGCCGTGCACACCGATATACACTTGATAATGTTACAGGGACAGGTAAGCACAGGTCAAACCCAAATTATCGGATTCGACTCAAGTGCAATAAAATAAATGTCACAACTCTCCGCACAAGGTTAAATTCGAGCTTAAGCTGGATTCAACTCAGGTGAAATTTCGAAAAATAAAAAAAATGCAAAGGTCAGGTCACTACTCAACTCAATGCATCAACCAAAGTCAAGACAACATGAAGTCTGCAACGCAAATTGCAAGTTCAAAACAATGACACAAAAGTCAAGGCCGCAAATGAAATGCAACTCACATGTACACCATGATATCAAGGCCAAAAGCTCAAGTCAGTGCACAACAACCTCGGCAAACAACAACACAGTCTCAAATTCAAATAACAATGGAACCAACACAAAAGTTCACAATTAAATATGACAGCAAATGCTCAAACTCAGGTGGACAGCACGACCAAGTATGGAAGTGACTCAAAACAGAGAGCACAATACGAAGACAGCAAGTAAAACTGCAATGCAAATTATATCAAACAGTGACACCAATGAATGACCAATGAATGCAACAGATATATGGTGATGCACAAGCAAGAATATGACAGCAAACAACAGTGCACTGAACAACTAACAAATATGCAACCAGACCAGTACACATGAATGTATACAAATGATCAGGCCATAATGAAGCAAAACACTGACTCAAGTACACAAGTGACATAGCAATGCATATAACCAAGACACAAAGGAATGTCAAAATGATACAAGTAGTGAAACCATGGCATGAACCAAGTAAAAAGCATATACCAGGCTACACAATATCAAAGTGCAGACGACCAAATATACAACCAAAGAAAAAACCATCAAGCCAACACAACAGCAAGTGAATGCAGAGCTACTCCAGACAAGATGATAGCACACATATACATACATGACTGCATATATATACATGCAAGCAATCAAGATGACAATATCACTTCAAATGAAAACATATGTGCCAGTGTAACATGTGCAGCCCAATGAACAAAGGCAACACAGGTCAGGGGACAGGGCAACATCAAGTGATGCAACATCACATAATCAAAGTAATCAAGTCAATTCATGATATCAGATGAACACATGCTTGATGCAAACAACAAAAGTCAGTGCAACTCAATGATGCAACATTTTTAATATGTACCAATATGCTATACAGTGAAGCTAAAGCAAACAGAGGGATCAATATGGCAACACAGCAAGCACATGAATGCAAAGTGCTAGCTACAACTCCAAAAGACCAAGTCAAAGTCAAATTTTCTTTTATCAAAGTCAACAGAAAAATGATCGGAGCCGAAGCCGTGGCAATCAAAGCGTCGAACAAGTCAAGCTGTAATCAAAATCAAAACCGTAGGAATCAAGTCAAAAAATATACGTATTTGAATAAGTTGCAAACATCACAACCATCGATACATTATCAAGCAGCCAAGATAGGAACTTGACAAATTCAAATAAAAATTATATGATGAAAACTCAGGTATCCGTCTCCTATATAAGGATAACATCATCGGCAAAATAAAATCATCGATCGAGTTAAAAGCAAATCAAATCAAACGAAGCAAAAGGCAAAAATATACCGGTCATCAATAGTACTCGATCAACTTCGAAGCAGACGAGCGGAACACAAGCAATCAACAAGTTATCACGAATATTCTATTGATCAAACGCTCAGCTTCGAAAGCCCTAAAAATTGCAAAGAGGAACGAACGAAGAGCCGCCATTCTTACGAAAGAAAAAGAACGGGCTAGAGTAAAGAGAAAAGGAGCCAGCCTTGTTTATAAGAATAAGGGCTTTAGTTTTTTTTAATTAAATAAGGGCTTTACTTTTATTTTGTTTTAAATTTGTCTTTAAAAACTCTCTTAACCATTGTATTTACTAGTCGTGTGACTAGGGGACAAACTACGTGGCATAGTTTGAGAATTCGCAACTCAATGGCTGAGTTGTGGTAGGGTTTTGAGCGTAGAGTTAGGTTTAGTCGATAGCGGGTGTCGCGGGTTTACATGTGTAAGCGTCTGGCTATCTAATTTCTAGTAGAAACCTTAGGGGCAGCACGTAGGCAGGGTTTTGCCGAAGCTGGGTAAATTCTGTGTCGTTCTATTTCTGCATTTATTATTCTGCTATTATCTGTGCTGCTATTGTTCTGTGATCCGTGTTGAAAATACTTTAAAAGATTCCGCAATTAATTTTTATAATTAATACCATCACCCTATTCACCCCCCCTCTAGGGTGAAATCTGTAACATCCCGAAATTTTTGAATTTAAAAATTGGTTATGTATTTGAACTTTTGGAACTTAAAATTGACAATTTCAATAAAAAAATAAATATTGTTAATGTTAATATTATAAAGATGCATAGAATTTAAATTAATATTGATAGTTAAGTATAGATAAATAGATAATTATAATAATTAAAGAAAAGAACATATTTAAAATAAGAAATTGTTTTAAAACCATTAAATGAAATATGGGTTATAAATTTAAATGTTGATAGTTGAGCTTTTAATAGAAATAAAATTGTTAAAGTTAGTTATGATAAAATTATAAAATTTAAATCACATAATTATAATCTATTATTTGGCAAATAAACAAATAAACAAGAAAACAAAGGAAACATACACTTTCATTTAGCAAGTAAACTAAGATAACAAAAGAGTATGAAGAAATATAAACTGTAAAAGGAAACAGGACATAGGCAAAGAAAAAAATCTACAAAATATAAGAAAATAGTACTTACAGAAAAAAAAAACAAATCGAATAGCATGCTGAAAATATACAAAGCATGAAATATTACATGCTTCCATTAAATGCTTGCATTTAATGCTGTTACTCTCCAGCATGGGTTTATTCATCTTGTACTTGCTTTAGTAAGCCTCACTTTACACACAACCTGTTATATACATCAATCTACTTTCTCATTTCAATTCATTCGAACATAACTTTGTAAACCAGAGAACAAATATAAACGTCACTACACTTTACAAACTCAAATCCATTCAAGAAAAGAAGATTTTCACCTTGTAGATTCAAGCTTTTGTCATTCCTGGATATTTAGGTGAGTAACAACTCAAAAGAAGAAGCTTGAGTATAACTGTTTATTGCTGTAAAATCTGAGGTTCAAAGTCACTTTATCATGTATATACATATATAGTTTCCTATGTGTATAAATATTAGAAAGTGGAATGTCTGTCATATTGAAATCACCTGTCTCTGGTTTCAGAGCACCAAACATATTCAAAACCCAAATCTTTCATCATGTAATCATTGTTAGACCTTGATCTCAAAATGAAACTTGTATATTTAGGGATGAACTATGATTTTAAAATAAAATTTCAGAAGAAAATTGCTACACAGTTGAAAGAAATGGTTTTTACAGTAAATATGTCATATTTTGGTTAAACTCGAATGTCATGAAATACAAATTCAAGTTTATAACTTGAATCTTCATTTCAAAATATTATTTTTAAGACGAAATTGGGAATTTTTAGTTGCCTATGTTACGCGCAGTTCACTGTTAAATGGAAATAGTATTTTAATCGATTTCCGATCATCTAACCATTTTTAGATGCTAAAATTTTGTGGGAAGCTGGGTTGAACCCTTACGATCCCAGGAAAATTTTTGAAAAAATTTATAATGTATGAATGGGGAGAACGAATCAAGATTAGGGTTTAAAACCCTTTTTCTGTTCACGTTAGAAACCACGGTGTCACGCCACCTATGGTTGACTGGACTGCGTGTCAGTGGGGTGAACAGAGGCGTCGCATGATGACGAAGCTAGGGTCCAAGGTTGGTGGCTGATAATGGCCTCGGGAGGCGGCGCGAGGCGAATGTTCAAACGACACTTTCTGATGGGTTTGGGGTCGAAGGGCCTAAATTTCGTTTTTCGAATTTTCTTCAAAATTCAGGTTACTGGTGATGTTTAGGGGATGGACGGTGACTCATTGGTGGCCGCAGCACCGACCAACAATGGCGAAGGTGGACGTGCACGTGTACGTGCTTGGTTCGTGTCAGTTGTGAAATTTGGGAAGGACAAGGGGAGAACTCGAAGCAATCCTGGGGTAAAATGTGAAATAGCCCGGGTTTTGACTCGAGTAAAACGTTGGCGTGCTGGGTAATATACTTTAAAAAAATTCAGGTTTGAAATTTTAGTTGAAAACACAGGCACTCGGGTTGATTTTGAGGAAATCCCATAGTAAACACGAAATATTCTCGTGCGTGACCAGAAGCAGGTCTCAGGACAAAATTTGAAACAGTTTTTACTTTAAATTTTTCAAAATTTTAAGACATTTTAAAAAAAATAAGTTCAACAATGATTCAATTTGAAATTTTAAAGTAATGTAAAACTTAAGCGAAAAGCTTGAAGAAATTAATTCTTATTTATTTAGTTTTAATATAATATTTTTTATAAGGTTATTTATATTAAATAAATAATGTAATTCAAAGGAATTAATACTGATTATATTAAATTAAAGACTTATTACCAATTTTAATAAACTAAGTGGATACTCAATAATCTAATAAATATTTTAAATAATTAAATTTAAAATAAGAATTTATGTTTATTCACATTAAACTTTTTATAACTATAATAAATTGATTCTTAATTTATAAAGGAGATTTTTCAAATAATAATTAAGGTGAATAATTTTTATTAATTAATGATTTTGAGAAGAAATTAAGATGATACACAATTTGAAATTTAATTAAGTGTTCAAATTTCATTGTAATTGAGAATTTATTATTCATATAAATTTAAGTTGATTAATCAAGAAAATTAGCGGTAAATTAAAATAACTAATTTTGAATCAATAAATCGGGTAAATTAAGATTTAATTTATTTGTCCAAATTCTCATCGTTGATTTTAAATAATCTTGTGGTAAATTTATTTAAACCACATTTGAAGATAAATTACCTATGACTGTGCACGAATGTTGATATTCCTATTTTGTTGGGAATGCTGTATGATGTAGTTTGCCATGTATTGCACTATAATTATGATTTGTTCTGTATTGATGTGAAAACCCTATTGCCCGTAAAACGGCATTTAAACTTCGATGTGACAGGGAATCGGATTTCAGTTGGTTATCCGAAACCCACATCGAACCTGTGAATTCTTGTGAAAGACATATCCACATGTTTTAAAAATTTACTTCACTATTCGGTTTAGCCGGGAAAGGAACTTTGTGTCGTATAACCCATTTTGAATATGTGATTCGACGTTATGGATAGCATTTGAAGACCCGGTATTTGCGAGAGCGATAGGATGACCTATCGATTGTCTTTGCACCGAGTAGCTACGGTATAGAGATTTCCTAAGTGATAGGAAGTCCGATCGGGATTGTGGATATCCGGATTGCAAGGACTTCTTTGGAAGTGCCTTCGATTCTGTTCGAACCCAGAACAGACTTGTATGGATTGTATTTCTGACATTACAAAATTGAGATATAAAGCATATTTTTTTCAATTATATTTCCGTTTGTGGCGGAGAATTTATTCTCTTAGCTTAAAACCCTTAGAGGTTATGTAGTTGAAGGTTATCAGCGATATATTCCCAATTTGGTAATGTGGCAAGCTGAGTGTTGCTGATCATTTGTTGATCGAAGCATGGCTTTGTGAAAAGCGCAGCTTTGTGGATGAGACTTCGTCGAGCCTCACATCCCGGAATGGTCGAAACAGGAAAGATGCAGCAAGGTTATTGGGGGTAGCACCCCTTAGGGTATGTACATTTCCTTCTGGATAGAAGTGGTATCATGGTATGGAGCCCAGATACTTAACTTATGTTGATATCGCAGATATATATATGTATTACTTTGTGATTTGTTGCTGGGGCCCCGGTTAAAGGTTGGTTACAACCGGGAGATGGCATACTCGTGTCAGTAGTTACCCAGTTAGGGGTAACCCGGCCTTGTGTTGGCAGAGATCCGGTTAGGTTCTCGGGTCGTCCCTCCAGAGGCGTACCCATGTGGCCCAGGAAGTTCCTTAGCCTGACCATTGTTGGAAATCCAATTCCCAATACGAAACCCTGTAGGTTTTAGTTGTAAAACCTACCATGCAGCGTGGCGGTAACCTGCCACAAAACATGGTTGCTATAGTAGGCATAGTTCGGAATGTCTATGCTGGCTAAGATTAATAATCTATTTTCAAAATGTTTTCCTCACTATGCACTAGTAATAATATCAAAGAATTTCTTTTCTCGTACCAAGCATATTTAACTATCATAAGAAGAAATCTCCTCCAATTCTGCGTTTGCATTGTGTGTGTGGCGGGAGATCTTATTGTAGTTCCATTTTTAAAAGCATTCCGAAAATTCTTTTATAAATCTAGTTTCTTTAAAATTAACTGTTGATTTTGTTTACTCATACCAGTCCCATGACTGATCCGGAGTTTATTGTTTTCTTTCCTAAACTCTGGGTGCCTATTATTTCTACACGGGCAGCCTAGTAGTAGGTTTCTGTATTTTGGAGTAGCAGTATTTTGGAGCTCTTATCTTGGAGATATCTTGGGAGCTTTTGGAGGTTTCAGGTGTTTAGCTTTTGGGAGTTCGTTATCATCTCTCTCATTTGAGAACTTTTGGATATATGATCACTGTTATATTATCATGATGTTGTATTTGGAGTTGTGGTGTATGTATGTATTATATACTCTATTGTAGTAAGGATATTATGTTGATGTTGTAAATGTGATGATATTTATGATATTGATTCTGTTCCGCTGTTTTATATTCATCTATTTGTTGTTATAAGCTCCGGCAATGCGAATTTGATGTCGTTTATTGGACATCGAGTTTGGGTCGTTACAAGTGGTATCGGAGCTGTTGGTTGAGTAAGAACTTTAGCTACGGAGTGTAACACATTAGATGGCTCATTAGAGATAGGGTGAAGTATACCCTAGAATGAGTATAACCAAGACTGAAACTCTAAATTTTATTAGTCTATTCCTTTTACTGCTGATATTCCTTAAGATATTCTGTTCGTGCATTTAAATCAATTTTCTTACTAATTACAGATAGTAAGAAATGAGAGGATGAAGGGGAAGAGTTAGGGTCAAGGAAGTGCCACAGTACCTGATCAAGGTTCCCCAACGGCAATAGCGGTAGCTCAGCAATAGCCGAATCTGGCTGATTTACATAAAAGTTTCTTGAGACTTGGTGGTAAGCCGTTCAACGGCAAAGAGTCGATTGTTGAGGCTCAAGCCTGGATACGATTGTGTGAGAAAGTCTTCAAATGGCTAAAATTGGAGGACGATCAGAAGCGACTCATAGCTTCTTGGCAACTTCAAGATGAAGCTTCAGCTTGGTGGGAGACAATCACGGTAGATAAGGCAGAAGACGAGTTTTCTTGGGAAAATTTCAAAGAAGTGTTTGAGAAGCGATATTTGCCATCAGCTGGAATTTCTCGAATGTATCACGAAATTCATGGACCTGAAGCAGGGAAGTTTATCATTTGAAGAGTATCTGAACAGATTTAATGAATTGTCTCGTTTTGGTCTCGAATTGGTGAATACGCCTTTAAAGATGACGGAGAGATTCATTCGTGGGATGAATAAGAAATTCCACGAAAGAATGACGGGCCACGTTAAGGAATCTTTTTCAGATTTAGTTGATATAGGGTACAGATACGCTACCCTTGATATGCAAGAAGCCCCGGTAGACAAAGGAAATTCGGGCAATCAAAATTGGAAAAAGCAGAAATTTGAAGGCAAGAAACCTTGGCAAGGCAACGAGAAGAAGAAGAGCATTCAGGGAAGCGCGATAGAAAATGTCACTTGTTACAACTGCAAAGAGAAGGGCCATTATTCAAATAACTGCCCAAAACCGAAGAAGCAAGCTAAAGAATGTTATAATTGTCACAAGCCGAGACATGTTGTTAAAGATTGCCCAGTGATGAAGCCAGCGCATGTGGCAAAAGTTTATACGATAAAGAAGGACCCCTCATCTTCAAAAGCTGATAAAGGGAAAAGTGTTTCGGAAGTTAACCTTACTATTTATAATAGAACTGTTAGAGTTTTATTTGACACAGGAGCTTCACATAGCTTTCTGTATCAACAAATCGTAAATAAATTAGGACTTAAAACTAAATTTGTTAACGATCCTAATTGCGTGAAAAATCCGGTTGGAGGTTCCGCAAATCTTTGTTCATATTGTAAGAGAGTTCCTATTTCATATGCTAGCTATCGATTTCCTATCAACCTTTTTGTCCTCGAATTTAATGAATTTGAAATCTTACTCTGTATGAACTGATTATCGAGATACGAAGCTATATTTGATTGTAATAATCGGACAGTTTTAGTCCAAACGAACCTTGGAAATTTTATTGAAATCTCTTGTGAGGATCCAAGTCCAAGGAGAGATAGATTGATGTATATTTTGGGATATCTTGAACCCACTTTGCAGTCTATACCTGTTGTTCGGGATTTTTCCGACGTATTTGAAGAAGTGAAATCTTTACCTCTTCACCGAGAAATAGAATTCCGAATCGACTTAGTACCCAATGCTCGTCCTGTTGTTCACGCAAGTCGCAGGATGGCACCCAGGGAAAAGATTGAATTGGTTCATCAAACTGATGAACTACGAGCAAAAGGATTAATTCGACCCAGTGTTTCTGAATGGGGCTCAGCCGTCGTATTTGTTGCTAAATCAGACGGATCATTGAGATTGTGTGTAGATTACCGCGATCTCAATAAACAAACTCTCAAAGATAAATTCCCTCTACCAAGAATTGATGATTTATTTGATCAGTTGCACGGCGCTCGTTTCTTTTCAAAAATGGATCTAGCCCAAGGATTCCATGAACTACGAATCGCCGAAGATTGTGTCCATTTGACTGCTTTTAGGTTGAATGCTTTCAGGGGTCCTGATATGTTCTATGAATGGTTAGTTATGCCTTTCGGGCTAACCAATGCTCCAGCATACTTCGTAGATCTTATGACTCGTGTGTTTCGGGAAGTATTGAATAAATTTGTGCTTGTATTCATTGATGATATTTTGATCTATTCTAAGACTAAAGAAGAGCATGCCGACAATCTTAAAATCATATTGGAAATATTGAGGAGAAATGTTCTATATGCAAAATTTTCCAAATGCCACTTCTGGGTCAATGAAGTCAAATTCCTTGGCCATATTGTTAATGAAGAAGGAATTTCGGTGGATCCTAGCAAAATTTCCGCTATTCTTGATTGGAAACAACCCACTACTCCAAAAGAAGTTCGAAGCTTTTCGGGTTTAGCAGGCTATTACTGGGAATTCGTTCAAGATTTTTCTAAGTTGGCTAGCCCATTGACTAAGCTAACAATGAAAAATGCAAAGTTCATTTGGGCTCCAGAATGTAAAGAAGTTTTTCAGGAGTTGAAAAAGAGATTGTGCACTGCTCATGTTCTCACTATTGTTAATGGGAACCAAGGCTTATCTGTCTATACTGATGCATGTGGTGATGGGGTAGGTGCAGTATTAATGCAAAATGGAAAAGTAGTTGCCTACGCGAGTAGACAATTACGTCCGCATGAGAAAAACTACCCAACACACGATTTGGAACTTTTGGCTGTTGTTTTCGCTTTAAAAATCTGGCGACACTATCTTCTGGGTAAGAATCTTTTCAGCTTTCCTAACAATTTATGAAACTAGCTTAACTAAAGAAATATACCTAATAAACTCTCTTTGTTTTAGGTGAAAAATTCGAATTATTCACCGACCATAAATCTTTGAAATATCTTTTCACCTATAAGGATCTGAATTTGCGACAACAACGTTGGTTGGAATTTCTGGCATCATATGACCTAGATATCCAATATACGCCGGGAAAAGCCAATGTGGTTGCCGATGCTTTAAGTAGGAGACATGTTGTTCTTGCATATCTTGTTAGCACTCCTACTCTCTTTGAGAAGATCGCAAGACAGCAATATGAAGATGAGTTTCTTGAGGGAATTTATAAAAGAATTCGCCAAGGAGAAGACACTAGTTTTGAGATGGATAATAGAGGAGTGATAAGATTAAAAGGCAGGATTTGTGTTCCTGACTTCCCTGATCTGAAACGTGAAGTATTGGACGAATGCCACAAGTCCAAACTCAGTATCCATCCAGGAGTTAACAAAATGTATAGAGACATTAAAAGAACATTCCGGTGGAAGACGATGAAGATAAACATATCTATTTATGTGAGTCGTTGTGCTACTTGTCAGCAAATTAAAAACGACCAAATTAAAGTGGCCGATTTACTTCAACCTTTGGAAGTACCGAAATGGAAGTGGGATCAGGTATCGATGGATTTCATCGACGGATTGCCACGAACCAAGAAAGGCAATGAAGCGATTTGGGTAATTGTGGATCGTCTAACCAAAACTGCCCACTTTATTCCAGTGAAATCCACTCGGACTGCGGCAAGCTTGGCAGGTATTTATATAAAGGAAATTATTCGCCTCCATGGTATTCCCAACAGTATAGTGAGTGATCGTGATCCGATCTTCACTAGTAGATTTTGGGAGGCATTTCAGGACGCATTAGGAAAGAAATTAAATTTCAGTACTGCTTATCACCCACAATCTGATGGGCAGACTGAGAGGTTCAACCGAATTTTAGAAGACCTACTGCGTGCTTGTGTTCATGATTTTCGTGGTTCTTGGGAGGACCATTTGCATCTGGTTGAATTATCATATAATAACAGTTATCAGGATAGTATAGAAATGGCTCCGTTCGAAGCTTTATATGGTCGTCCGTGTCGATCACCTACATGCTGGATAGAATCAGGTGATAGACTTGTTCTTAGACCGGATATGATAAAAGAAGCCACTGAGAAGGTAGATTTTATTCGAAAGAAGTTATTAACTGCCCAAAGCCATCAAAAGAGCTATTATGACCGACGAAAAAGAAATTTGGAATTTCAAGTTGGAGATTCTGTATTTCTGAAAGTATCTCTGATACGGGGAGTATTGAGATTCGGGAAAACTGGAAAACTAGCACCGCGTTATATTGGTCCTTTTCCTATTCTGGAAAGGATTGGCCCTCTAGCATATTGAGTGCAGTTGCCCAGCTGGTTGTCTGGCGTACATGATGTGTTCCACATTTCTAATCTTCGGAAATATATGCACGATCCAGATGATATTATTGAAGAAGCTGCTCGGCAGGATCTAGAGATCACTCCTAACTTGGCAGTTAAAAGAGAGCCGATAAAAATTGTAGATCGTGATGAGAAGCGATTAAGAAACAAGATTGTGAAATTGGTCAAAGTTCAATGGAGTGGTGATCCAAAGGACTGTACTTGGGAGACTGAAGATAATATGAAGAAATCATATCCCAACTGCAGAATTGACATCTCGGCTTAATCTGTAAGTCATTTCCTTGTTTTTATAAATTCGTCTATTCTTTGTTTGCGTTTCTCTCTCTTTTAATTTCGAGGACGAAATTTTCTTAAGGACGGGATATTGTAACATCCCGAAATTTTTGAATTTAAAAATTGGTTATGTATTTGAACTTTTGGAACTTAAAATTGAGAATTTCAAGAAAAAAATAAATATTGTTAATGTTAATATTATAAAGATGCATAGAATTTAAATTAATATTGATAGTTAAGTATAGATAAATAGATAATAATAATAATTAAAGAAAAGAACATATTTAAAATAAGAAATTGTTTTAAAACCATTAAATGAAATATGGGTTATAAATTTAAATATTGATAGTTGAGCTTTTAATAGAAATAAAATTGTTAAAGTAAGTTATGATAAAATTATAAAATTTAAGTCACATAATTATAATCTAACATTTGGCAAATAAACAAATAAACAAGAAAACAAAGGAAACACACACTTTCATTTAGCAAGTAAACAAAGATAACAAAAGAGTATGAAGAAATATAAACTGTAAAAGGAAACAGGACATAGGCAAAGAAAAAATCTAAAAAATATAAGAAAATAGTACTTACAGAAAAATAACAAATCGAATAGCATGCTGAAAATATACAAAGCATGAAACATTGCATGCTTCCATTAAATACTGGCATTTAATGCTGTTACTCTCCAGCATGGGTTTATTCATCTTGTACTTGCTTTAGTAAGCCTCAGTTTACACACAACCTGTTATATACATCAATCTACTTTCTCTTTTCAATTCATTCGAACATAACTTTGTAAACCAGAGAACAAATATAAACGTCACTACACTTTACAAACCCAAATCCATTCAAGAAAAGAAGATTTTCACCTTGTAGATTCAAGCTTTTGTCATTCCTGGATATTTAGGTCAGTAACAACTCAAAAGAAGAAGCTTAAGTATAACTGTTTATTGCTGTAAAATCTGAGGTTCAAAGTCACATTATCATGTATATACAAATATAGTTTCCTATGTGTATAAATATTAGAAAGTGGAATGTCTGTCATGTTGAAATCACCTGGCTCTGGTTTCAGAGCACCAAGCATATTCAAAACCCAAATCTTTCATCATGTAATCATTGTTAGACCTTGATCTCAAAATGAAACTTGTATATTAAGGGATGAACTATGATTTTAAAATAAAATTTCAGAAGAAAAATGCTACACAGTTGAAAGAAATGGTTTTTACAGTATATATGTCATATTTTGGTTAAAATCGAATGGCATGAAATACAAATTCAAGTTTATAACTTGAATCTTCATTTCAAATTATTATTTTTAAGACGAAATTGGGAATTTTTAGTTGCCTATATTACGCGCAGTTCACTGTTAAATGGAAATAGTATTTTAATCGATTTCCGATCATCTAACCATTTTTAGATGCTAAAATTTTGTGGGAAGCTGGGTTGAACTATTACGATCCCAGGAAAATTTTTGAAAAAAATTCTAATGTATGAATGGGGAGAACGATCAAGATTAGGGTTTAAAACCCTTTTTCTGTTCACGTTAGAAACCACGGTGCCGCGCCACCTATGTTTGACCGGACTGCGCGTCAGTGGGGTGAACAGAGGCGTCGCGTGATGATGAAGCTAGGGTCCAAGGTTGGTGGTCGATAATGGCCTGGGGAGGCGGCGCGAGTCGAATGTTCAGACGACACTTTCTGATGGGTTTGGGGTCGAAGGGCCTAAATTTTGTTTTTCGAATTTTCTTCAAAATTCTGGTTGCTGGTGATGTTTAGGGGATGGACGGTGACTCACTGGTGGCCGCAGCACCGACCAACAACGGCGAAGGTGGACGTGCACGTGTACGTGCTTGGTTCATGTCAGTTGTGAAATTTGGGAAGGACAAGGGGAGAACTCAAAGCAAGCCTGGGGTAAAATGTGAAATAGCCCGGGTTTTGACTCGAGCAAAACGTTGGCGTGCCGGGTAATATACTTAAAAAAATTTCAGGTTTGAAATTTTAGTTGAAAACACAGGCACTCGGGTTGATTTTGATGAAATCCCGAAGTAAACACGAAATATTCTCGTGCGTGACAAGAAGCAGGTCTCGGGACAAAATTTGAAACAGTTTTTACTTTAAATTTTTCAAAATTTTAAGACATTTTAAAAAAAATAAGTTCAACAATGATTCAGTTCGAAATTTTAAGGTATTGTAAACTTAAGCGAAAAGTTTGAAGAAATTAATTCTTATTTATTTAGTTTTAATATAATATTTTTTATAAGGTTATTTATATTAAATAAATAATGTAATTCAAAGGAATTAATACTGATTATATTAAATTAAAGACTTTTATCAATTTTAATAAACTAAGTGGATACTCAATAATCTAATAAATATTTCAAATAATTAAATTTAAAATAAGAATTTAAGTTTATTAACATTAAACTTTTTATAGCTATAATAAATTGATTCTTAAGTTATAAAGGAGATTTTTCAAATAATAATTAAGGTGAATAATTTTTATTAATTAATGATTTTGAAAAGAAATTAAGATGATACACAATTTGAAATTTAATTAAGTGTTCAAATTTAATTGTAATTGAGAATTTGTTATTCAAATAAATTTAAGTTGATTAATCAAGAAAATTAGCGGTAAATTAAAATAACTAATTTTGAATCAATAAATCGGGTAAATTAAGATTTAATTTATTTATCCAAATTCTCATCGTTGATTTAAAGTAATCTTGTGGTAAATTTATTTAAACCACAGTTGAAGATAAATTACCTATGACTGTGCACGAATGTTGATATTCCTATTCTGTTGGGAATGTTGTACGATGTAGTTTGCCATGTATTGCATTGTAATTATGATTTTTTTTTTATTGATGTGAAAACCCTGTTGCCCGTAAAACGACATTTAAAATTCGATGCGATAGGGAATCGGATTTCAGTTGGTTATCCGAAACCCACATCGAACCTGTGAATTCTTGTGAAAGACATATCCACATGTTTTAAAAATTTACTTTCACTATTCGGTTTAGCCGGGAAAGGACCTTTGTGTCGTATAACCCATTTCGAATATGTGATTCGACGTTATGGATAGCATTTGAAGACCGGTGTTGAAGACCTGGTATTTGCGAGAGCGATAGGATGACCTATCGATTGTCTTTGCACCGAGTAGCTACGGTATAGAGATTTCCTAAGTGATAGGAAGTCCGATCGGGATTGTGGATATCCGGATTGCAAGGGCTTCTTTGGAAGTGCCTTCGGTTCTGTTTGAACCCAGAACAGACTTGTATGGATTGTATGTCTGACATTACAAAATTGAGATATAAAGCAGATTTTTTTCAATTATATTTCCGTTTGTGGCGGAGAATTTATTCTCTTAGCTTAACACCCTTAGAGGATATGTAGTTGAAGGTTATCAGCGATATATTCCCAATTTGGTAATGTCGCATGCTGAGTGTTGTTGATCATTTGTTGATCGAAGCATGGTTTTGTGAAAAGCACAGCTTTGTGGACGAGACTTCGTCGAGCCTCACACCCGGGAATGGTCGAAACGGGAAAGATGCAGCAAGGTTATTGGGGGTAGCACCCCTTAGGGTATGTATATTTCCTTCTGGATAGAAGTGGTATCATGGTATGGAGCCCAGATACTTAACTTATGTTGATATCGCAGATATATATATGTATTACTTTGTGATTTGTTGCTGGGGCCCCGGTTAAAGGTTGGTTACAACCGGGAGATGGCATACTTGTGTCAATAGTTACCCAGTTAGGGGAAACCCGGCCTTGTGTTGGCAGAGATCCGGTTAGGTTCTCGGGTCGTCTCTCCAGAGGCGTACCCATGTGGCCCAGGCGGTTCCTTAGCCTGACCATTTTTGGAAATCCAATTCCCAATACGAAACCCTGTACGGTTTTAGTTGTAAAACCTACCATGCAGCGTGGCGATAACCTGCCACAAAACATGGTAGCTATAATAGGCATAGTTCAGAATGTCTATGCTGGCTAAGATTAATATTCTATATTAAAAATGCTTTCCTCACTATGCACTTGTAATAATATCAAAGAATTTCTTCTCTCGTACCAAGCATATTTAACTATCATAAGAAGAAATCTCCTCCAATTCTGCGTTTGCATTGTGTGTGTGGCGGGAGGTCTTATGGTAGTTCCATTTTTAAAAGCATTCCGAAAATTCTTTTATAAATCTAATTTCTTTAAAAGTAGCTGTTGTTTTTGTTTACTCATACCAGTCCCATGACTGATCCGGAGTTTATTGTTTTCTTTCCTAAACTCTGGGTGCCCATTATTTCCACACGGGCAGCCTAGTAGCAGGTTTCTGTATTTTGGAGTAGCAGTATTTTGGAGCTCTTATCTTGGAGATATCTTGGGAGCTTTTGGAGATTTCAGGTGTTTAGCTTTTGGGAGTTCGTTATCATCTCTCTCATTTGAGAACTTTTGGATATATGATCACTGTTATATTATCATGATGTTGTATTTGGAGTTGTGGTGTATGTATGTACTATATATTCTGTTGTAGTATGGATATTATGTTGATGTTGTAACTGTGATGATATTTATGATATTGATTCTGTTCCGCTGTTTTATATTCATCTATTTGTTGTTATAAGCTCCGGCGATGCGAATTTGATGTCGTTTATCGGACATCGAGTTTGGGTCGTTACAAAATCGATCCTACAGTCTTTACACATTCCTCATGCTTTCAATCTATCTGCAATGGATAAGCGCTGAACGTAACCATGTAAGTTGTAAATGAGAACTTTCTGGCAATTGAGCTATGCCATATAAGTTTATAGTTATCATCTCTGTCTGCATGTTGTCAAATTTCACTCCAAACCAAAGGAAAAAAAATAAAATTTCTCTTATTAATAATATTCCAGTGATCAGTAGGCATTGTTGAAGAAAGTTTATTAACCTACAAAATAGAATATGTTGTGTGCATATATACATATACATATGTACGTATATGTATATATATGTGTGTATGTATATGTGTGTGTGTGTGTGTATCTATGTATATATGTATGTGCATATGTATATGTACATGAACATATATGTGTGTGTGCATGGATATATGTGTGGGAATGCATGTATATGTGTATGTTCTTTATTAAAAGTTTACAAAATGGACTTTTAGGTAAAATATTGTAATTTTGATTTAAATTATCTCTTATTAAAACTAACTTTAAATGGTTTATGTTAACTTTAAAACATCCCAAATTTGTATCTAAGTTAGATTGATTTATTATTTGAATGTATGTCCTTTAAATTACAAACAAATTAGATACATTTATTGCATGTTGTTTTGATTGTAAAACATTGGTTTAATCGTTGTATGTGTTTATATATATATATATATATATATATATATATATGTGTGTGTGTGTGTGTGTGTGTGTGTTTACATATATGTGTGTAAGCGTATGTGTGCACATATATGTATGTACGTATGTATATGTACGTATGTATGTATGTGTATCTATGTATATAGTATGCATATATGTATATGTGCATTAATACACACACTCACACACACACACACACTCATACACGCGCGCGTGCGCACACGCACACACACGCACACGCACATATATATATATATATATATATATATGTATGTATGTATATATATATATATATATTTGTGTGTATGCGTGTGTATGGTTGTGTGTGTATGAATGCATGTACATGTGTATGTTCTTTATTAAAAGTTTACAAAACGTACTTTTGTGTAAAATATTGTAATTATGATTTAAACTATCTCTTAATTAAAACTAACTTTAAATTGTTTATGTTAACTTTAAAACATGTCAAATAATCAAAGTGCAACGACCCGCAAATTCATTACTTTAGGATTTTCTTGAAATATTAAAATATAAGATATTTTAACGTTAATGATAATGGTTTGAACAATAAATAACATTGGTAATCTTATATTAAACAAATATGTATAAAAATAGATACTTTAAAAGATATATTGATAAAATAACCGAAAACCGTTTTATCAACAAACGAACCTTAGACCATCCAATATCGTACACCGAGCTGGATACATATACTCGTTTATATATACAAGTGAGAATATGTAATAAAATTATTTATTTTATTTTTGAAAATAAAATCTCTTTATGACATCATCGATGAATCACTATTTTGAAATAAATGATTTTTGAATTAGAATTGAGTTTAAATAATTTAGTATTTTAATTATTAAATAAGCTATTTTAATTATTATATAATGATAGAAATATTATTATCAAACTTTGCTTACAAATATATACTAAAGAAGTGAAAATATGATCAACAATCAAAAAACGGAATCCGTAACGACTCAACGTAGAAAGTTATTCAACCTTGCGAATCATTTGAGATATACACATGCACACATACATGTACATATGCATGAACACATGCACACGAACACATATATACATATAAATATGCTTTTACACACACACACACATACATATATATGTGTGTGTGTGTGTGTGTGTGTGTGTGTGTATTACAAAATATCCAAGATATTTTTCTAAAACTTAACCCTTAAGTAAATCCAAAGTCAAACCATTACACCCTAAGTACAAGCATATGGCTACACATATGGAGGAGAGTTCAGTCGAGAATGATGAAAGGGGAGGGGGGAGTGGTGGTGATGAAATAGTGATGTGTTTGTGTGGAAATATCATGATATTTGAATCCTTACTTTTGTCTATAAATAACACCCACCTCTCTTCACTTCATTCAAACTTAAGCTATTCATCATATTCTTCTCTATATTAATGGCTTCTTTATTAAAGAAAGTTATGTGAAAATTACGGCAAGAAGAAATTAAAATTATATAGTAAGTATATGTTATCAATACTCTTCAAAACCAAAGCAAATCCACTCCTTTCCTCCTCTACAACCCACGATCACCACCTCCACCACCACTTCCATGCATGATCGCGCCCTTCCAAGCCTCAAAGACCAAGGCCAAGCCCCTAGGAGCATTTGTGCTAGTAGTTGTAAGCTCTAATTTCGAGATAGCAAAGCTATAGACGTTTTAAAGTTAGTCCGATCGAAAATCAAGCGAGAAATTCTATATATATACATATATATAAATTGATGATGTGATATGATTGTTGTGAATGTTTACTATGATTTGATCATCAAGTATTGGTTGTTTTAATATAGTGTTTAATTGTATAAACAAGTCACGTTAAATACACGATGATATTATACAAGGAATTCACTCTCCGAATCAAGTTATAAAAGTAACATGGAATTGTTAAACCTCTTTAAAATGGTTTAAAATGATTTAGAAATGTTTTATAAATATTTAAAAGTGTTTCGATAAAATTTTGAAAAGTTATGAAAATTGATTCGAAAATAGGCGCGTCACGTAACGGCAGTTCATGATTTCGTACCGTAAAAAGCTAAATCCATTTATACGATGGATTTGGAGTCAGAATTCTTTGTAATAAGAATTTTCCAAACTCTTATAATCATAGTTTTCAAACAAAATAAAATGATTGGAATTTCGTTTAGTAGATGTTGAAATATGAGAAAATCAAGTTTTCAAAATAGACGTGGTTTGGCAGTTTGGAAACCAAAGCAACAAATTCTTTAAAATTGATATTTTTAATTCACTAAAAATATGAAATAAATTATATAAATCTTTTAAATGTTTTAAAAGATATTTTAGTTATAAAAATGGATTTCTAAATGATCGAAAAGCTGTTTTGATCAAATAAGCTTTGAAAAGCACCAATCGCAGCACTTTTAATAACTTTTGAAATATGGCTTTAAAACATAAGTGCCTTTCCCAAATCTTTTATAAATTTTTCAAATAAAAAATACACATTTTAAAGATGTTTTGAAGGTTTTATAATTTATTTAATGGAACGACCCGAAATTTTAGCTGTTTAGTAAGTAACTAGCTGAATTTTATGAAATTTTAAATAATTGAATTTAGAAATAAAAATTTGATATTTGAAATACGTCTATTTAAACATAGAAAATGGTAAATTTTCATCTGATAATATGAAAGTTTATTTTCTTCTGAGCGAGATGTCATATTTCATTTCATCAAATTTGGATTGCTATTGCTCCATTTACCATAATTCAGGCGTTTTAGCAGCATTTTCGGTACCAATTATTGACATTGATAGGAATGTCGTATTGCTGATATCTGTATAAAGTTTTGATCGTCTCGTCGTGCTGATCTCTACGGTATATCCATATCTGTGTTTCGGCGTCTGGTGGATAGCGAAATCTGTAAATCGATTTCGTATCGGTTCTGCATTCGACCATTTTGCTTCCCTTACCTTTCTTCCACTGTCTTTTAACCATATAGCTTCTAGCCTTTTTATATTCTCAAAAAAAAAATTAAAACTTCTACTTTTCATTTTCCTGCCATTTCAATAATACACTGGTTCATCCCATTGTCTTTTAGTTCGTGTCTCTATCTTTTCATTTTGTTCGGTTCCTTAAAAATAAAATAAAAATATATGAATGAAAGCGTTTATTCCTTGTTCAGAGAATCCTGTCTACCGTTCTCTTCCATTACCTTCTCTTCCTCTCTCCTCCACTAATGCATGCGTCACACAGCCGGTTACATTTCCACTCATCCCCAACTCAAGCCAGCCACCTCGGCCTCTCCCCACTTTGAAGTCATCACCACTCTCTGCACTTGAGCCCACCATCCACCTACCTATTGACCTAACCTTGACATCTCATCCAAAACCGAGCCCAGCCTAACCTGTCGCGCCTCCATCCCTCACTGCTCTCTAGCCCCACCCCACCTCTTCATCTACATGTCGTGCTTCTCTATGTTAAGGTATAAATTTATATTGCTTGCATAGGTATAGATTTTTGTATAGTATTTTTAAAAGTATATACATATAAGTCTAGTTTATATATGTAAAAGTTCACAAATACATATATCGAAATGTACCTGAGTATGTGATTGGTCTGAGCTAATTTATACTCTATAACAAAGTAAGCTGTATGTGACATGTTAGTGTGTGTGTGTACTTTATAAAGCAAGTTCTAGTGATTTTAAATATTGACTCTCTAGATATAATATGTTTCAAATATTTACTTAAATGTTGTAATATCTTTAAAATAGAGTTATATATATTATAATATAAAGAAGCGGTATATTCTATTATAGAAAGTTTAAAATGCTGTCTCATGTTCTAATACAGTCGGCAAAAATTTTGTAATCTAATTTATATGTATATAATTAGTTTGTTTTGCTTGGAAATATCTTAGCTGTACTCATCTCTTTAAAGGTATATATTTCATTATATATATATATATATATATATATATATATGTCTACGGTTATCAATGTTGTTTTAAAATATATATGTGCTATACATATTAATATATATATGCCTGTATTTTATAAGTGATTTATATATCACGTGTGTGTCTATATATATATATATATATATATATATATATATATATGTAATGTGATGTTAGTTTGATGTGAATGCCTTATCAATGTATGTGTAGATTTTTGATGATAAGTTTGTTGTTGTTGAATATATATTGTGTCTATATCTACATAAGTATTTATTTCAAAATATATATTATGTATACGTATACATTTGATTTTAGTATATGTGCTCTAATTTAAAACAATGATTTTTAAATTCATATATATATTTAAATTTAAAAAGTGTTTGAATTTAAAATATGATTTTTTATATATAAATAGTTATATATATATAAGTTCACTTATACCATTTAGCTTCATCGATCCATTTCAAATTTTATTTCATCAGTTTTTATTTATCAGCTTTGTTCGTCAAATTCGTGTCCACCTAGCTTTGCTTTGGAATTCGTACTTGGATTCAAAACTCATTTTATTGTCGGGTTATCTATTCTCTCTAGCCGCGAAAGGTGAGCAATCACTCATGATTTACGTTCTTATATTTTCAATTGAAACAACAATTGAAATACGCTGCTATTAGTTATTTAAATTGCTATAAATATATATGCTATTATCTGTATCTGTTCACCTGTGACATCTGACACCATTATCTGTTATTATATTGATGATATATGCCCATTTTGATATGTTATATTTTTTATCATCACTGTTCTCACTCTCCATGTTCCTGTTAGTATAGAATTTCCTATGGGTTAAAATGATACATACCCGAATGATCTTGTAGAATAGGAGAAAATCGTTATGGGTTGAAATGGTAAACCCAAGCGATTTTCATTGAATTGAATTTGGGATTGCGAGTTGAAAAGATATATACCAATACATATTTAAATTGCGGATTGAAACTATAGATATCCATATCACTTGACCATAGGATAGAAAATTATGTACGGACACCGCGGGTTTATATAAGAGTGTGTGTATATATATATATATATACTGAAATGATTTCCATAATTTTAGAAAGGATATATATGTGGTTTTACATAAATATTGATTTTTAAATATTATGTATATAAATGTTAGTTTATAAAGGTTTAAAATTTTAGATTTTTAAAATTATATGTTTTGGAAAATTTAAATTTATAAGTTAGTTTTGAAATTATAAATTTAAGATTTTACTTATATTTTTACTATTTAAAATATGTAAAAATGAAGTTTAATAATATGATTTAATTTAATAAGGATTGTTTTAATTATTATATAATATGTTTAAGTATTTATTTAAAATTTATATTTTAAAAATAGATTTTTGTAATAATTTTAATAAATTAAGGTTGGGAAGATACATTTAAGATGATTTTGAAATAGTATAATTTAAGAATTATTTAATAAGATCAATTTGAAACTTATTAAATTTGAGATTTTAAGATATGTTTTTGTAACTTCATTTTTGATTTAAAGTGATTAAATGAAAATTTAAAGTTTAAATAAATTGGAGAAAATATTTATTTTATATTGTAATTTAAGGATTATTTAAATGATATTGTATTTTATTAAGTGAATATTTAAAAACTAAATTATAATGAAGTTAAACTGAGATATAAATGAAATTATAAAATTTATTCTTGAAAATGTTGAATATTTAAACCTTTAAAATATATTCAAATTGAAATGGTATATTTTGTGGTTCAAATTTGTATTTGAAATCGATATAATTTGAAACGGTTTATTGAGAAACTGAATTGAATTGAAATTGATGAATTGAGAACGAATTAAATTGAATTTTGGAATTTGAATTGATTTGAATCGATTTGTGAACTTTGAGGAAACTATTTTATTGTATAAATTATTTTAAATATATATACATATTACTTTTTAAATTATTTTAACATATATAATTATTTTAAGGTAAACTATTTATAATATAAACTATTTTAAATAAAACTATTTTTAATATAAACTATTTTAAATAAAACTATGTTTAATGTGAAGTATTTAATTTATACCTATTTTATATGCAAATTATTTTATTATATTAACTATTTTATTTATGACTATTTTAATATACACACACACTATCATTAATATCTAAGTTGTTTAAGTGGGAAGTGTTATGTTTTTAAAGTGTTATGATTTCCAAAATATTACGTTTTCAAAGTGTTATAATTTCGAAAGAGTTATAATTTTGGAAAGTGTTATGATTTTGGAAATGAATATTATTTTAAGTGAGAAATGGTATCGTATTAATATGGTTTTGAAATGGATATGATATTTTGGTTTTGATGTATGAAACTTTGAAATGATCACGGTGTTATAATAACGTTTGGTTGTTAAAGAGACCGAGATCGATAATTGTCATACTCTCTGCCAATACCGAAAACACTTTAACAACTATGCATGCGGTGGAGATTCCAAAATGAAGTAGGTGGTTGGCGACGTTCTATTTGAGGTATATATGTGGACGTGACTCCCGTGAGTTAGCTTAAGTTGGCTAAAGCAGGAGAAATTGACGGGCCAAGTGAGATAGCTCCTTCGATCGGACACACTTCTTCGATTGCCATTCTATTTCTTTGTGATTGATTTGATGCGCACCTTTGATTTGAGAGTGTGGATCGAGGTGGGTGGTAGCTGTGGCTATGCGTTACCACCAGCCTAGAAGTGTAATTGGTATATCTACCATGTCATTGCCTAGTTGTGCCATGTCACCTACCTTATCGAGATCCTTACGAGTTTGTTTTGTACCATACCTATGGAGTTCTCTCTGATAAGCCCCAGTTTACGGGGAAGTTATGGTACTGTATAGACTATGGGAATATATAAAAATGTGTTAAGGGAGTTATGGATATTGCCTTAACGCTATTTTAATAGTTTGTTTACTATAGACATATTATAATAGCATATATTACTACATAGTCGATAGTTCCACGGATCCTTAGAGGATGGTTATCCAAAGCATCATTTGAGTTACTTGTATTTCAATTGATATTTCACTTGAGTTGGATTTATTGATATAAGAATGTTTATCCTGACTCGTGTGTTTTGTGTTTTTGCTTTACGCTCAGTTTATACTGAGTGTCACAGCATTTGAGATTCACCTTTAGAGTTGGAACTTCGCTTGGAGATCCATCTATATCTATTCGTCTTCCAGTTATTCAATCGACTCCAGTGACGTATTCTGATTTTATTATTTAACTATTGTATTGAGACTTCTATGTATTTGAGACTTTTGTTGCATCTTGTTTTAACTCTGTTATATATTTATGTAGAGCTTCATGAACTACTATTCTTTTGTTTTCACTGCTTATTGTTATATTACTCCGTGCTGTGATTCTATGATTTATTTATTTACTGTATATGCTAAGTTTTGCCAAATATAAATTAATAACCTGATATTTTGAGCGATTCAAGTCTGACATGTGTGGATGCGAATGGTTGAAAATATCAGGATGCTACATGTGGTATTAGAGATTTGGTTATAGGAAAAACTTAGTATATAAAGAAAAATTTAATTACAGAATCACCTTCATTCGAACTTGAGTTTCTTCTTCTTTGACTCGGTTTCCTTTGAATTTTTAGAACTTTCCCCTTCGTTCTAAAATTTATTCTTGTCTCTTCCTATTCGAGTTCTTCTTGATTCTGGAGTATCCCATAGCTCCACTGTTTGATTTGTAAAGGGTGAAATTACTTACAACAGGCATTGATTCACTGGAGATTTTTATATGCTCGGTTTACGATGCTGCTGTCTCTTGCTATGCCTGAATTCTATCTCTTGTGATCGGATGTCGAGCTGCCTTTGGATTCTGCATCAATCTTATTCCTGAAGTCACGGTTGACCCAGTTAAGGTTGCCCGCGATTTACACTAGTATATCAATCTTTTCTCTTTTTCTATTTAATTATTTTATCTTCATTTCGAGCCTATCTTTGAATTTGAATCCTTTTTGATTAGGGTTCCTCTGAATTTGGATCCCTATCCTTGTTTTGGAATCCATTCTATAATCATCGGGTAAGGAGATGCATCTGTAATTAATATAAAAATATTTTATATTATGTCGTTTGAGATTTAAGGTTGATTTAGGGTTTCGATAGATTCATCTGATCAACGCTATCGATTGAAATTCCAAAACACTTGAACAGAGCAAACTGACAAAATATATTTTCAAATTGGTAAATGGAATTTTTTTTGTATGATTTATATTATCTATAAAATTTTCTTGAAATTAAATAGTTAACTGAATTGGTTGATTGAAATGATAATATTTGATTATCATTTATTGCTTTAAAAAAAACATTAACTATTGCATCATGATATAAAGTAGTGAATTTATAAACATTGTTTATAAATTTATTTGAAAAATGAAATGAATTTAAATTGAGATTTTGAGAATCTAATTTCTGATGATTCCAAACTTTGGTTTGAAAGCTTTAAAATGTATATTATTTAAAAGAATTTTCGAATAGAAATCGTTTCCAAAGGATTTTAAAGGTTTCAAGTTAGTACTCTTCTCTTTGGTCGCTGGGAAATAATTTCGGTGATGACTGCAGCATCATTGACATTTATTTTCGAGTTTCAGAGTGGAGAGAACATTCAGTAGCGCTGCTACACTTTTGTTTTAAAAAATGAATTTGATTTGAATTGTTTAAGTATGACTTGATTTATAATGTATATATAGGTATATGATTATAGATTTGATTTTATATATATATATATATATATATATATATATATGTATGTATGTATGTATATGTATATATATATATATGTGTATATGTATACATTTATCTCAATGGTTTGAAGTGAAACGGGAATTTAACTCTTAAATTGTATGTTAAAGGATGATTTCACTTTTAAAATGAAGCCAAAATTTTGAATAAATATTTAAATTTGAAATAATTGAATTAGAAATTTACTTGTATAATATTCAATTTCATTCTAATATAACTTACCTAAATTATTCAGAATTTGGATATGCAATTGAATAGTATACAATATAAAATGAGGTAAAGGAAATTTTTTAAATAAAATTTGAGTATTTATAATAAATGTTTTATACTTAATTTATGAATTTAGAAAATGTTAATTAAGATAAATTAAATAATAAGATAATGAATAATTGAGATAAATAAAATAAATTTCGTTTTGAAAAAATTAATAAATTGAAATTAAATCAACTTAATGAACGAGCTTGAATTTAAAATCAATTATTGAATATTAATTAATTTAAAATTGAAATTTATATGGTTTTAAATTAATTTTTTTTGTATTTAAATCTATTTTCTTTCTGGTTGTTTCTATCCTCCTACTTCAATCCTTTCCGGGGACGAAAAATTTTGAGTGGGAGAGAGTGTAATGGCCCGAAAATTTTAACTATTTCAACAACATAATTAACTGAATTTTTTTAAAATTTAAATTTAGAAATAAAAATTTGATATTTGAAATATGTCTATTTAAACATAGCAAATAGAAAATTTTCATCTGTTAATATGAAAGTTTATTTTATTGCATGAATTTTATTTAAATTTAAATCAGTTAATATTTGATAGTTATAAAATGTTATTCAAACCTGAATAATTTTATATAATAAATTTGTAAATCATCTTCTGAGCGAGACCTCATATTTCGTTTCGTCAAATTTGGACTGCTATTTCTCTATTTACCTTAATTCCAGCGTTTTACTAGCATTTCGGTACCAATTATTGACTTTGATAGGAAGGTCATATCATTGAAATCTGTATACCATTTTAATCGTCTCGTCGTGCTGATCTCTATGGTATATTCATATCTATGTTTCAGTGTCCAATGGATGGTGAAATCTGTAAAACGATTTCGTATCGGTTCCGCATTCGACCTTTTTGCTTCCCATACCTTTCGTATTCCATTGTCTTTTAACCATATAACTTCTAGCCTTTTTATATTCGCCAAAAAAAATTTAACTTCTAACTTTTCATTTTCCTACCATTTCAATAATACACTGGTTCATTCCATTGTCTTTTGGTTTGTCTCACTATCTTTTCATTTTGTTCAGTTCTTTAAAAATAAAATACAAATATATGAATGAAAGCGTTCTTTTATTCCCTGTTTAGAGAATCCTGTCTACCGTTCTCTTCCATCACCTTCTTTTCCTCTCCCCTCCACTAATGCGTGCATCACACAGCCGATTCCATTTCCACTCAGCCACAACGCAAGCCCAGCCACCTTGGCCTCTCCCCACTTCGAAGTCATCACCACCCTCTGCACTTGAGCCCACCATCCACCTACCCATTCATCGAACTTTGTCATCTCATTCAAGACCGAGCCCAGCCTAACCTGCTGCGCCTCCATCCCTCACTCCTCTCTGGCCTCACCCCACCCCTTCATCTACATGTCGTCCTTCTCTATATTAAGGTATATATTTAGATTTCTTGTATACGTAAAGATTTTTGTATAGTATTATTAAAAGTATATATATATAAGTTCGGTTTATATATGTAAAAGTTCATATATGTATTTGTATATATATCAAAATATACCTGAGTATGTGGTTGGTCTGAGCTTATTTATAATCTACAACAAAGTAAGTTGTATGTGAAAGGTTTTTTTGTGTGTGTGTGTATAAAACAAGTTCTAGTGATTTTAAATATTGACTCTCTAGATATAATATGTTTGAAATATTTACTTAAATGTTGCTATTATCTTTAAAGTAGAGTTATATATATATTATAATACTATGGAGCAGTATATTCTATTATAGAAAGTATTATAATGTTGCCTCATGTTCTAATACAGTCGGAAAAAATTTTGTAATCTAATTTATATGAATATAATAAGTTTGTTTTGCTTGGCAATATCTTAGTTGTACTCGTCTCTTTAAAGGTATATATTACATTATATATATGTATGGTTATTAGTGTTGTTTTAAAATATATATTTGTTGAATATGTATGAAGAAGAAAAAATACCTGTATTTTATATGTGATTTATATATGTATATATAATGTGATGTTAGTTTGATGTGAATGATTTAGTAATGCATGTGCAGATTTTTAATGATAAATTTGTTGTTGTTGAATATACATTATGTTTGTATATCTACATAAGTATTTATTTCAAAATATATATTATGTACATATATATATATATATATTTGATTTTAGTATATGTTTTCTAATTTAAAGCAATGATTTTTATATGTAAATAGTTATATATATACACTTATACCATTTGGCTTCATCGATCCATTCCTGATTTGATTTCGTCAATTCTTATTTATCAGCTTTATTCGTCGAATCCATGTTCATCTAGCTTTGCTTTAAAATTCGTGCTCAGATTCAAAAATCGTTTCAATTTCAGGTTATCTATTCTCTCTAGCCTCGAAAGGTGAGCAATTACTCATGATTTACGTTCTTATATTTATTAAATTTGATTTCAACTGAAATGACAATTGAAATATGCTACTGTTAGTTATTTAAATTGCTATATATATATATATATATTTGTGTGTGTGTTATTATCTGTATCTGTTCACCTGTGACATCTGACACCATTATCTGTTATTTATATTGATGATATATGCTTGTTTTGATATGTTATATTTTTATCATCACCGTTCTCACTCTATAAGTTCCCTGTTAGTATAGAATTCCCTATGGGTTGAATTGATACATACCCGAATGATCTTGTAGTATAGGAGAAAATTGTTATGGGTTGAAATGATAAACCCAAGCAATTTTTATTGAACTGAATTTGGGATTGCAGGTTGAAAAGATATATACCCATATATATTTAAATTACAGATTGAAATGATAGATATCCGTATCACTTGAACATAGGATAGAAAATTATATACAGACACCGTTGGTATATGTATATATATTGAAATGATTTCCATAGTTTTAAAAAGGATATATATATATATATGGTTTTACATAAATATTGATTTTTAAATATTATATATATAAATGTTATTTTATGAAGGCTTAAAATTTAGATTTTTAAAATTATATGTTTTGGAAAATTCAAATTTATAAGTTATTTTTGAATTTACAAATTTTAAGATTTTGCTTATGTTTTTACTATTTTAAAATACATATAAATTAAGATTTTAATATAAATTAAGTTTAATAATAAGATTTAATTTTATAATGATTGATTTAATTAGTATATAATATGTTTAAGTATTTATTTACAATTCATATTTTAAAAATAGATTTTTATAATAATTTTAATAAATTAAGGCCGGGAAGATAAATTTAAGATGATTTTCAAATAGTATTCTTTTAAGAATTATTTAACAAAATCGATTTGAAACTTATTAAATTTGAGATTTTAAGATATGGTTTTGTAACTTGATTTTTGATTTAAAGTGATTAAGTGAATATTTCAAGTTTAAATAAATTGAAGAAAATATTTAGTTTAAATTGTAATTTAAGGATTATTTAAATAATATTGGATTTTATTAAGTGAATATTTAGAAACTAAATTATAGTGAATTTAAATTGAGATATATATGTGAAATTATCAGATTTATTTTTGAAAATGTTGAATATTTAAACCTTTAAAATATATTCAAATTGAAATGGTATATTATGTGGTTCAAATCTGTATTTGAAATCGATATAATTTGAAATGGTTTATTGAGAAATTGAATTGAATTGAAATTGATGAATTGAGAATGAATTGAACTGAATTTTGGAATTTGAATTGATTTGAATCGATTTGTGAACTTTGAGGAAACTATTTTATTATATAAAGTATTTTAAATATACGTATATTTTTTACGTTTTAAATTATTTTAATATATGTAATTATTTTAGGATAAACTATTTTTAATATAAACTATTTTAAATCAAACTATTTTTAATATGAATTATTTTAAATAAAACTATTTTTAATATATTAATAATATAAACTATTTAATTTGTGTCTATTTTATATACAAATTGTTATATTAACTATTTTATTTATAACTATTTTAATATATATACTATTATTAATATCTAAACTGTTTATGTGGGAAGTGTTATGTTTTCAAAGTATTATGATTTCCAGAATATTGTGTTTTCAAAGTATTATGATTTTGAAAATGAATATTAATTTAAGTGAGAAATGATATCGTATTGATATGGTTTTGAAATGGATATGATATTTTGGTTTTGAAGTATGATATTTTGAAATGAATACAGTGTTATAATAACGTTTGGTTGTTAAAGAGACCGGGATCAGTAATTGTCATACTCTCTGCCAATATTGAAAACCACTTTAACAACTGTGCACACGGTGGAGATTCTAGAATGAAGTAGGTGGTTGGCGAAGTTGTATTTGAGGTATATGCGTGGACCTGACTCTCATGAGTTAGCCTAAGGTGGCTATAACAGGAGACATTGACGGGCCAAGTGAGGTAGCTCCTCAAATCGGACACACTTCTTCGATTGCCATTATATTACTTTGTGATTGATTTGGGGCGTACCTTTGATTTAGGAGTGTGGATCAAGGTGGGCGGTAGCTACGGCTGTGCATTACCACTAGCCTGGAGTTGTAATTGGTATATCTACCCTGACATTGCCTGGTTGTGTCATGTCACCTACCTTATCGAGATCCTTACGAGTTTGTTTTGTACCATACCCATGGAGTGCCTTCTGACAAGCCCCAGTTTACAGAGAAGTTATGGTACTGTGTAGACTATGGGAATATATAAAAATGTGTTAAAGGAGACATGGGTAATGCCTTAACACTATTTTAATAGTTTGCTTTACTATAGACATATTATAATAGCGTATATTACTACATAGTGGATAGTACCATAGAGCCTTATAGGATGGTTATCCCAAGCACCCTTTGAGTTACTTGTATTTTAGTTGATATTTCACTTGAGTTGGATTTACTGATATAAGAATGTTAATCCTGACTCGTGTGTTTTGTGTTTTTGCTTTACGCTCAGTTCAGACTGAGTGTCGCGGCATTTGAGACTCATCTTTGGAGTTGGAGCTTCGCTTGAAGCTACGCTTAGAGATCCATTTATATCTATTCGGCTTCCAGTTATTCAGTTGACTCCAGTGATATATTCATATTTTATTATTTGACTGTTATATTGAGACTTCTATGTATTTGAGACTTCTGTTGTATCTTTTTTTAACTATGTTATATATTTATATAGTAGCTTCATAAACTTCTATTCTTCTGTTTCCGCTGCTTATTTTTGTATTACTCTATGTTTGTGATTCTGTGATTTATTTATTTACTATATATGTTGAGTTTTGCCAAATATAAATTAACAATCAGATATTTTGAGTAATTCAAGTCCGACATGTATTGATGCGAATGTTTGAAAATATCAGGATGTTACATTTAAAAAGTTTAAATAAATGATTTAAAGAAAAAGTTATTAAAATAGTGTGGTTTAATCTTGGCTCTAAAAGCCGATGAGTAGACTGGATTTTTCTTTTTGTGAGATTCAGATGTGAGGTGCTTAAACTATGGAGAAACCAGTGCCCTAGCTCACCTGGCCTCTTTCTTGGATGAGAATAGATAAGGTCGAAATGTCAGAAACGAGGCATTGTAATAGATTTAATTTTTCCAAATTTAATACGACTTGGATTGTATAGAAATAATCTTCTTTTACTTGGTATTAAATTCCGAGGAGGGAACATGTACTATCTGTATGAATTTAAAAGGTGATTTCACCATTATTCGACGGATAGTAAAGGTTGAATACGGAAATTGATGTTGAATAGAATTAGTATAATTTCTATCGACCCTTTTTTTTTTACTCAATAGGGTTTTACAATATGATTTATGAGAAATGAGTTTGATTTGGTACTTCCTAAATTAATGAGAGGTATAATGATTCCTTATATACTGGAAAGGATATGATTTAATGATTTATATCTCTAAAAGCGATACTTTATTTGATAAAAGACATTAATAAATGAAATGATAATCACCCTTAAGCTTAACGTCTTTTATCGATAGTTGGTTTGAAGGAATTGGGATCGGATTTGGGTGATTCTTATTTGAAAACCACTTCGAACCAATTTATGTATTCGAAGTGAAGACATGGAATGATAATAAATGAAAAGAAGGGCTGCTTATCACTGACCCTTATGGGAAATTCCCATATCATATATATGCGGCTATAATATCTTTGATCTCTGATGTAATGGCCGCTTCGCTACTAATCCTAGGGATGGTCCCCAATAGGACGTAGTAGGGGAGTTCCTTTGGTTTGTTTTGTTCCTGGATAACTTGTATGGACGAATGTCCAAATTGCATTTCCAACATACACGTACATTGATTTCTACGAATGTACATCTGTTTGGTGGTGTAGGAAGCAACTCTCTTACACTTCACACCCTCTCTGAGATGTACGAGCTCAGGGGTTGTACATTAATGGAAATCAATGGTGTTTGATGGAATTGGCAATGTGGCATTAAAAGTGGAATGTGCTATGTGAAAGGTAATCGTTACCACGGACTTCATCACCCAAAAATGGCTTAAACAGGGCATGCTGCAAGGCTTTGTGGTTCGCAACCATTAGGGTATGGTCATTACCTTTCTACATTGCTATATATATATGTAGAGTATGTTGTGTATTCTATGATATCCCGGATAGGTCAGTTACGACCGGGACGATGTCATATTTGGCTCTATCTACCACTGGATGGGTTTGCAGGTAGGCCGGTCTTGTGAGGTGCAGAGGTTTCAAAGTGCCATCAGACTTGATTGCAGAGCCTAGTATGCTGAAATTTAATACTGTAATGATTTGAGCTAAGATTATGTATATTTACTTGAAAAGTATTTTTCAAAGAATGTCACTAAAAGTAATATTTTCAGATTTTGCATAGTAAAGATTTTGGTTATCATAAGGTAAAAAACTTTTCTGTGTTTATGTGCGGCATGGTCTTATGGGATTTGCTTTGTTTTCAAATATCCATATTTTGAGTTTCTCATACCAATCCCATGACCGAGCCAGAGTTTATTTCTTTTCCCCTTAAACTTTGGATGCCCTATTTTTTCGGACAGCCAAGTTGTTAGGTAGCTTGGAGCATCTTGAAAGAAGCAAAGAGCATGGAGCATTTTATAACTTTCGTAGAAAGTTAGTATTACTTCCATAGTATTTTGTATGATGTATTTACCAGCACTTGTGAGGATATGTAGTTATAAATATCCTGGCTGGATTAGTACTTATTAGAACTCCAATGGAGAAATTTGGAGTAATTGCATGTACTACTTATATGTATAATTAAACGTTTAATACGATGTGAGATTCTATTTTCTTTGTCTTCTATCTTTATTTTATTTACCCCATGTTAATCTACCTCTCCGGCACTTAGATTTGCAGCATGTGAACATCGGCGATGTATTAATGCCGATTTTTATTGGTCGAGGAGGCCGATCGTCACATTTGGTATTAGAGCTTATGGTTGAGCGAATACCTAAGTCTTGTGAGGTTAACTCATTAGAGATAGGGTTAGTAATACCCTTAAATGAGTTTAGTCAGAGATGTAGGATCGATTTCACCCTAGAGGGGGGGTGAATAAGGTGATGTTGTTAATTATAAAAATTGTTGTGGAAGCTTATAAAATTATTTCAACACGGATATATCGAAATTATAGAAGCACAAATAATAACAGAATAATAAATGCAGAATTTACCCAGCTTCGGCAAAACCCTGCCTACGTGCTGCCTCCAAGGTTTCTACTAGAAATTAAGTAGTCAGACGCTTACACACGTAAACTCGCGACATCCGCCTACTGACTAACCTAACTCTACGCTCAAAACCCTGTCACAACTCCGCCACTGAGTTGCGAATTCCCAAACTACGCCACGTAGTTTGTCCCCTAGTCACACGATTAGTAATTACAACGTTTAAAAGAGAAATACAAATTAAAAAACAATTTAAAAACAAAATAACCCAAAACCCTAATAACTATAGCCTTTAAAATAAACACGGCCGACCCAATTTAAAAAAACAAACGCGGGCTTATTTCTTTTATCAATGTCGGCCGTTCCTTTTACTCTTTGTTTTGTATAATGGCAGCTCGTTCCTTTGTTCCTTTGCTTGCAAATTAGGGCTTTGTATAAATAGAAGAAGCCGGCTTTAATTAGTTCGATCAGGTGGATTGTTCTTCATGATTGATTGACGATCGATTGTACTTTGCATACGGCTACTCCTTCTCGATCGAGTTCAGTGATTTGGTATGTGATTTATTCCTTTTACTTTTCTGTTTTGCTTGCTTGAACTCGATTGATTTTGAAGCCGGTGATGATTGGGTTTTTATAAGATTCGAATTCCTTATTTTTCGTTCGTATATTTCATACGAATTCATCAATTATTTTTGCTTGAATTCGTCTCGGCCACTCGATTTTGCTTGGATGTTGATGATTTCTCTGACTTTGTCAATTTCGTATAATTTGATAATGGCTTGTTCATCACGGCTTCAAATTGCTTTCGTGACTACCACGGCCTTTTTTGATTTGGTTTCCTTTTGACCTCGGTCAATTGATTTGTGTAAGGCTGTGAGCTTGTTCGATTTTTGTCTCAGTTATTGATTCCTTCTTGACTTAGGCCTTGACTTTTGATAGCACTGGCTTTGACTCGATTTGATAATTGTCACTGCTCTGAATTGGTACACTTGACTTTGTTATAACTGTTAAATACATTGATTGTGTTTCACTTGGATTTGTACTGAGCTTGAGTGTAAATTTAAGCTCTGTTGTCTTCACTGTTGATTGTTGAGCTTGCACCAGTCTCTGATGATATTGTGTTCATTGTAGTTTCATTTTTTGTTCTTGTGCATTACCAACTACTTGGAGCTTGTTGTATTTTGACTTATATTCAGTTGAATTTAAGCTGGTCTGGTCTGGTGCAGTTTCATTATGTGTCGAGTCATTGAACTTGTATAGCTGTGCATGTCACTGCTGCATTGTATTTGTATTCATTGTAATGGCACTGAGTTGTTTGGTCGACACTCGCAGTTCACTTGTTTATGCTGGTTTATATATTTCATTTGTTGCCAAACCTTTGTTGCTGTGTTGCCATATTAGTCTGGTTGGAGTTTTTCTTGTATCACTATTAAACTTCATGTTGAGGCTGCACTTGCTTATGTACAACTGCCCTGGTGCACTTATTGTTTGATTTTAGTTGTTGTGCACTTTGATTTTGGTTGAGGCTTGTTAACATTACTGGTTTTCTATCTTGTTCATTTGATGTTGCTTTGTGGTTGTTAACTTCTGCTTCATATTACTGCTTTTGCTTTCACTTGAGACTGTATGTGGCTTGCATGGCCTTTGTTGTATAGTCAGTGGTGCACTTGCTCATCTCTATTAGGCATGCCTGAACTACTTTGTTCATGTAGTTTGATTTTGTGCACTAACTTGAGTTCAAGCCTCTTTTTTTATTTTATACCGCTGGTTGATCAAAACTTCCACTTGGTTTGAACTTTTTGCTATGATATTGAACTTGATTATTTCATGAACTTGCACATGTGTTGAATCCAGCTTGGAGCTCAGGTTTGACCTTGTGCTGATTATTGTGACATTATTTTTATTGCACTTGAGTTGAACCCGACGTTTTGGTTTTGACCTGTGCTCACCTGTCCCTGTAATTCTATCAACTGTATATATCAGTGTGCACGGCCTTGTGGCATATACAGTGATACACTGTGTATATCACAAGCTATTCGTGTATGATGAATTCACAATTAAATGATGACGAACAACCCAAATAACTGAGGCAAATATTATTTTCAACATCCACATTTTATTTTATACTGCAAAAATATTTCCTTTTCAGTTTTACCGCGTCAATATTTATTTTTGCAGATTGCTCAGATGCTGGATTCAATTTGGAGTGTAGTTGAAGATAAAATACGAGTTGAGTGAATGAGTGATTTGTAGTGAGGTCACATGTAAATGTGAACCGTGATGTAATCAAAATTGTACTGTAATTGAAATTGTATATATATAGTGAGAGTTTGAAATTTGTACTATTCAAAGATTGTAAAAAATATTTGTTTGAATAAAATTTCTGTTTGAATTCAAATTCTATGTTATTTATTTTTATTCAGCAAATATTTATTTAATCTATGAAAAATAAAATAATACATTAACAAATACATTTGAATGAATATGTATATATATATGTTTATTATCATCAAACAAAAATTATATAATCACATATTCTACAATCTCCCCCCTTTGATGGTAAAAAACATATGTTTAAGATTTTGAATATGTTAAATGTATTTGATTATTGATATACTCTAATTGCTCCCCCTATTTAAATGCTTCCTCTCTATACAAAACTCCCCCTTCATATATGCATGCGATTAAAAATATGCAAATGAGCATAGATGCAAATAGAAAATATTTGACCTTTGCTTGATTTTATTTAACAAAATCTTAACTTTTCTCTCCCCCTTTTGTTATCAGCAAAAGAGTAATAGTGTTAGAGAAAGTAGAGATAGAGTGATCGATATTAATCCAACAGTAAAACTCGATCGAATATAAATTAAATTTCGATAAAAAATCAAACAAAAATCATAAATACTTTGTTAGGCGCACATTCCACTTTTAGAATGATGGGAGTGATGTCATCATATAAAACCATACAGTTGTGTCTATTTGTGGTATATTTATATCAGGAATTTGAATATCTACTAACCATGCATAACCGTTAGGACTTTTAAATGAGATTAGTAGTATTCCAATTTTATTTTAAAAAAAATGAATTCAAGTATCTTCTAACCACGCATAACCGTGAGGACTTTTAAATGGGATTAGAATCAACTTGTTTATTTTAAAATCAATTTTGATATGCGTTCCATACATGCATAATCGTGAGGACTTTTAAATGAGCATGGAAGCACATAACAAATTCCAAGTACTTCACCCATGCATAACCGTGAGGACTTTTAAATGAGAGTGAATACTTTGGCTTTTATTTTAATTTTATTTTATTATTATTATTTTTTAAAATGTAAAATGAAAAACGAATGATTCCTGTTTAAAGTACCACATGTTGACAAATTATATTGAATTTTGATGAGCGACGGTTGTTAGAAATATCATAGAAATAGAGATGGTCATGGATTTTTACCAACAAAAAGTTTTATTACTCTTGTTTAAATTTCTAAAGAAATTTACTAATTATATCGTCTCGAGTCATAATATATGATAAATATCAACACTCATCACTTTTTCAATCACTATTTATCTTTTCGATAATTATTTGGAAGTCAGATTAGTCAAAATAGTCATTTAATATCAAATTCAAAAATAATTATAAAATTAATTTTTCAAAATGACTGATCTGAAAACATGGTCAAAAATGATTTTCTCGAAGGGGTTATATGAGAAAAATTTCTGCTACTTGAAAATTATTTGAAATGAAAAATATGCAGATATTTTCTTTGAAAAATGATGCAGTTGCTAAATGTCTCACCATAAATCACATTCAACTAGTAATTTTTCTATCAATTGATTACCAGTGTAATCTGCATCTGAATTTCTCTTTCACTCAAAATTATCATTAATTGAATTTGATAGACCAGACCATGAAGTGTGCAACAAAATATCTCAAAATCAAATTTAACAGCTTCTTAAATGACATTCTCTTGAATTTGAATTGAAGCCGTGTAAATAATCAGAAACCGTAAATATAGAGTTATCTGTATTATAACCAAATGTATTATCATCCAACAAAACACTATTATTAATCCAAACTAATATATATCAAGTAATTCAAAGGCTCTAGAGATTTTTATAGTGTTTTTGGCATAAGAATATAATTGGCCAACAATTTTGAATAAGTCAGAATCAAAATCATTATTTCATTATCACATTATTGGCTGATTTAACTCAGATTACGGTGCAGATTATCACATTTAATATATCATTCAAATAAATATACCATTACCTGTTTTACCTTTATGATATTTTTCGTTGTTGTCCATTGTGATTCTGTCACCTTTATACTAGGCTAAGAAACTTTGCTTTGTCGTTCGTTGTGTTTTTGGAACAGCCAGAATCCAGATAACACTGTTGTTGTTCCTTAGCCTGCCACCACACCTACACCGGAAAAGATTTTTGTGACCTATTTGTTTTTATAGGTCCATGGTTGTTAGTGGCAGAATATTTAGAAAAATAATTTTGTGGAGACCCGAGACTATTTATATATTTTCCCTTCGACACCCAAATTTGTTTAACTTTGAGAGATTTTATATTTGTGCCTTTTGGAACCCAAATTGGTATAGTTTTCACGTGTTTGGGTCTATACCAACAATTATTGTGATTGTGTCCATATTTTTTACAAATTGTGCACATAGAATTGACTTGATTAATTTCATTTTTAACATTTTCAGATTGATTATATCCAAGTCTTATCTAACTGTATTAACGGTTTTCTTTCCTAATAGCATATTCAACGATTTTTCACTTTTTGAAAATTTATCCTAAGTCGTCGACAGTTGTTGACTTCTGTTTTGAGAGATTCATTTTCGTTCAATAATTGTGTGCACTTTTTAATAGAGTTCTCTCTCCTAGTATTTTCACTCTATTTTAAAATCAGAATTTCATTTTCAAGTGATTTTATATTAATTTTTGATTTTTTAATTTCTTCTTCAAACAATGGACACTTGTCACACTTAGGGCATTTATTTTGATAGTTTTTAACTAATTGTTCAAGCTATTCATTTAGTTCAATCAAACTATCTCTTTGTGATTTAATTTTAGCATATTTCACCCTAAGTCATTCAAAACAGCCATTTACTTCGTGGAAATATATAATTAATTCTGATAGAGTGAGTTTTGATACCTTGCTTGGTTCGTCATCGTCGCTATCAGTTATATTACCTTGAAGGCACACATCCGCTTTCTCACTCTCACTGCTAGTACTTTGATTATCTTCATCACTTGTATTCCATGTGGCTGCAAAACTTCTCCTTTTTTATTTCTTTTCAAAATCGCGTCGATTTTGAGGACAATTGGGCTTGATGTGTCCAGGTTGGTTGCACTTGTGACAAATGATTTTCTGTTCTTCTGGATTGTCTAGTATTTTTTTTATTCTGCTTTTCAATTTTCGACTTGGAGCTGGATTTCTATATTTGCAATTCCACCTTTTGAATTTCTTTATTATCAGCTCCAATTCTGCTGCTCCATCATCATCATCTTCACCATCACTTTCTGTTGTTCCTTTAAGAGCTATTAATTTCTTTCGAGTGTCACCTCCTTCACGCTCTTCCTTGAATTTCATTTCTGGCTCATAAGTGGTGAGATTTTCGTTGAGTTCTTCAATTTTCATCTGTTTTAAATCTTTTGATTCTTGAATGGCAGTTACTTTGGCTTCAAAACTTCATGGAAGGACTCTGTGGATTTTTCGGACTATCTCCAACTCTGTGTATGATTTTCCAAGAGCTTTTGATTTGTATACGACATTGGAAAGTCGTCTATGCATCTCTTTGACATTTTCTTCCTTTGCCATTGTGAAGTTCTCGTATTCGCTGCTTAGCATGGCAAGGCGAGATTCTTTGACTTGAGATGTTCCTTCCTGAGTCACTTCTAATATGTGCCATATTTCCTGCGCAGTTAGAAAATGTGAGACGCGATTAAATTCAAATTGATCCAATGAACAGATAATAGAATTCATAGATTTAGCATTAGCATTTTATAATTTATTTTCTAGTTATGTCCATTGATCCTTTGGTTTCTATATTTCCTTATTATCTGCAATTATAGTTGGTGCTCTATAAATGTCTCAATAATATTCCAAGCGTCAATGGTTTTCAGAAAAAATTACATTCTATTTTTCCAATAGGCGTATTCACATTGAACATTGGTGGTCTAACTATGGACTGACCCTCAGCAAAAGCATTATTAAAAGAAGCCATTGCAAAAATTCAAATTTTTAAAATAAAATTTGGTTTTTGAAAAACGAATTTTTTTTAAAACAAAAGTTGACTTCTATTCCTAGCTCTGATACCACTTGTAGGATCGATTTCACATTAGAGGAGGGTGACTAGGGTGATGCTATTAATTACAAAAATTGTTGCGAAAGCTTACAAAATTATTTCAAGACAGATATATCGAAATTATAGCAGCACAAATAATAGCAGAATAATAAATGCAGAAATAGAACGACACGGAATTTACCCAGCTTCGGCAAAACCCTGCCTACGTACTGTCCCCAAGGTTTTCACTAGAAATTAAGTAGTCACACGCTTACACACGTAAACTCGCGACACCCGCTACCGACTAACCTAACTCTACGCTTAAAACCCTGCCATAACTCAGCTACTGAGTTGCGAATTCTCAAACTACGCCACGTAGTTTGTCCCCTAGTCACACGACTAGTAATTACAATGTTTAAAAGAGAAATACAAATTAAAAAAAATTAAAAAACAAAATAACCCAAAACCCAAATAACTATAGCCTATGAAATAAACATGGCCGACACAATTTAAAAAAAAACGCGGCCTTATTTCTTTTATCAATGTCGGCCGTTCCTTTTACTCTTTGTTCTGTATAATGGCGGCTCGTTCCTTTGTTCCTTTGCTTGCAAATTAGGGCTTTGTATAAAATTGAAGAAGTCGACTTTAACTAGTACGATCAGGTGGATTGTTCTTCATGATTGCTTTACGGTCGATTGTACTTTGCATACGGCTGCTCCTTCTCGATCGAGTTCAGTAATTTGGTATGTGATTTATTCCTTTTGCTTTTCTGTTATGCTTGCTTGAGCTCGATTGATTTTAAAGCCGATGATGATTGGGTTTTTACAATTCGAATTCCTAATTTTTCGTTCGTATATTTCATATGAATTCGTCAATTATTTTTGCTTGAATTCGTCTCGGCCACTCGATGTTGCTTGGGTGTTGATGATTTCTTTGACTTTGTCAATTTCGTATAATTTGATAATGGCTTGTTCATCACAGCTTCGAATTGCTTTCGTCACTACCATGGCCTTTTTTGATTTGGTTTCTTTTTGACCTCGGTCAATTGATTTGTGTAAGGTTGTGAGCTTGTTCGATTTTTGTCTCGGTTATTGATTCCTTCATGACTTCGGCCTTGACTTCTGATAGCACTGGCTTTAACTTGATTTGATAATTGTCACTGCTCTGACTTGGTAGACTTGACTTTGTTATAACTGTTAAATGCTTTGATTGTGTTTCACTTGGAGTTGTACCGAGCTTGAGTGTAGATTTAAGCTATGTTGTCTTCACTATTGACTGTTGAGCTTGCACCCGTCTATGATGATGTTGTGTTCATTATAGTTTCATTTTTTTTTCTTATGCATTATCAACTACTTGGAGCTTGTTGTATTCTGACTTGTATTCAGTTGAATTTAAGCTGGTCTGGTCTGGTGCAGTTTCATTATGCATCGAGTCATTGAACTTGTATAGCTGTGCATGTCATTGCTGCATTGTGTTTGTATTCATTGTGATGGCACCGAGTTGTTTGGTCGACACTCGCAGTTCACTTGCTTATGCTGGTTCATATTTTCATTTGTTGCCAGACCTTTGTTGTTGTGTTTCCATATTAGTCTGGTTGGAGTTTTGCTTGTATCACTGTTAAACTTCATGTTGAGGCTGCACTTGCTTATGTACAACTGCCCTGGTGCACTTATTGTTTTATTTGAGTTGTTGTGCACTTTGATTTTGGTTGAGGCTTGTTAACATTACTGGTTCTCTGTCTTGTTCATTTGATGTTGCTTTGTGCTTGTTAATTTCTGCTTCATATTACTGCTTTTTCTTTCACTTGAGATTGTATGTAGCTTGCATGGCCTTTGTTGTATAGTCAGTGGTGCACTTGCTCATCTCTGTTGTGCATGCCTTAACTACTTTGTTTATGTAGTTTGATTTTGTGCACTAACTTGAGTTCAAGCCTCTTTTTTTATTTTATACTGCCGGATGATCAAAATTTCCACTTGGTTTGAACTTTTTGCTATGATATTGAACTTGATCATTTCATGAACTTGCACCTGTGTTGAATCCAGCTTGGAGCTCGGGTTTGACCTTGTGCTGATTATTGTAACATTAATTTTATTGCACTTGAGTTGAACCCGACGTTTTGGGTTTGACCTGTGCTCACCTGTCCCTGTAATTCTATCAACTGTATACATCGTTATGCACGACCTTGTAGCATATACAATGATACACTGTGTATGTCACAAGCTGTTCGTGTATGATGAATTCAAAATTAAATGATGATGAACAACCCAAATAACTGAGGCAAATATTATTTTCAACATCCGCATTTTATTTTATACTGCAAAAATATTTCCTTTTCAATTTTACTGTGTCAATATTTATTTTTGCAGATTGCTCAGATGCTGGATTCAATTTGGAGTGAAGTTGAAGATAAAATATGAGTTGAGTGAATGAGTGATATGTAGTGAGGTCAAATGTAAATGTGAATCGTGATGTAATCAAAATTGTACTGTAATTGAAATTCTATATATATAGTGAGAGCGTGAAATTTGTACTATTCAAAGATTGTAATAAATATTTGTTTGAATAAAATTTCTATTTGAATTCAAATTCTGTATTACTTATTTCTATTCAGCAAATATTTATTTAATCTATGAAAAATAAAATATTACATTAGCAAATACATTTAAATGAATACATATACATATATATATATATATATATATATATATATATATATGTTTATTATCATCAAACAAAAAATCGTATAATCGCATATCCAACAAGAGAGAGCGCATAATTGAAATTTTATCCGAATAAGTATATTCGAGTTTTATACCCGTTCCCTTAAGATAATTTCGTCTATAATTCTAAAGATGTTTCCTTACTATATGCAAATAGTAGGAGATGAGTAATAGAAGAGGACGAAGGGAGGTAGAACACTATGGCCGCCATTGGTCGATCAAATGCTACAATAATCGATGAAGTTGTATCCTGTGCAGCCTCAAATTAATTTTGCTATTCTATGCAAGAATTACACCTGTTTAGATGGTAAATCATTCAAAGGAACGAAGTCCATTATTGAAGTTCAGGTTTGGATCCATTAAAGGATTGAATATCGAGGATGAGCACAAAAGGTTCTTAGCTTCTTGGTAGTTACAAGAAGGGGCTCTAGTGTGGTGGGAGTCCATAAATCTGAATGGTTCAGAAGATAATTTCTCATAGGAACAGTTCAAGGAAGTCTTGAAAGAACAATATATGCCAGTTGTAGGAAAATCCTGCCTTTATTGGTGTTTAATAGGGTTAAAGCAAGAAGAGATGTTGGTAGAAGAATATTCCAACAAGTTCAGTAAATTATCTCGTTTTAGGCTGTATATGATAGACACTCCTTTAAAGAAAAATGAAATGTTTATTGTTGGGATGAAGGGTCAATATTAGGATAGGGTGACCAGGCATGTAAAAGGAACCTTTTGAAGATTTGATTCACATGGGTTTTCAATATGAAACTCTAGACAAAAAGAATCTTCCTACAATCAAATCAGCAACAATAATTGGAAGAAGAGGAAGTTCAACCATTCTGGAAAGAAGATATGGCAAGGCAAGCTAAAAGGAGATCCGTAAGGATTTTTTTTAAATGATATTGCTTGTTATAATTGCCAACAAAAGGGTCATTTTGCCACCAATTGCAAGAATCCTAAGGCACAAGATAGGAATTGCTACAATTGTCACAAACTATGGCACCAGAAGAAGGATTGTCCACTGAAAAAGAAAGAAGAATAAGTCAGAGTTTTTGCCATTAAAGACGAACCTTCAACTGCATCTGATGCGAATGGAAAAAGAGTTCTTGAAGGTAATACTTGTATCAATGAAAATCTAATTAGAGTATTATTTGATACCGGGGCTTCTCACAGTTTCATTTCTAAAGAATTAGTCGATAAATTGAAACTTACCACAAAAATATTAGATACCCATATCTATGTCTCTAACCCCATGGGTGGTAAAAGTAATCTCAATATAGTTTGTAAAAAAGTAGAAGTCACCTACGTATCCAAAAAAAATTCATGTAACCTAATCGTCCTCAATTTTATCAGATTTAAGATTATACTCTGTATGGATTGGTTATCTAAATATAAGGGTGTTCTTGATTGTGTTAAAAGGAAAGTGCATTTGGAAAATAAGAGAAGTGAACCTTTAAAAATAATATGTGAAGAATCAAGTCTAGTAATTGATAGTTTTATGTATGCCCCAATTTCAATTCAAAAATCCTTTAATAAATACCAATTGTTAAGGAATTTTCTATTGTTTTTATGGAAGTTAAAAGTTTATCCATATAGGAAAATTGAGTTTCAAATCTACTTGATTTTCGATGTGAGGTTTTTTTCGTTCTTCTTGAAGAATGGCCCTCACCGAAGTAAACGAATTAAGGAGTAAAACAGATGAATTGTTAAAGAAAGGACTAGTTAAACCAAGTCTCTCAAGTTGGAGCTCAGCAATAGTTTTTGTTGCAAAATCAAACGGCTTCCTAAGACTTTGTGTAGATTATCGAGACCTAAATAAGAAAACGATTAAAAACAAGTATCATCTACCCCGTACTGATGACTTGTTTGACCAACTTCATATGGTGCTCGAATATTCTCCAAAATGACCTAGCTACTTGATTCCATCAATTAAGGATAATAGAAGATTACATTCCTTTAACTGGATTTAGAGGACCAAATGATTTCTATGAATGGTTGGTTATATCTTTTGGGCTAACCGATGCCTCCGCTTATTTTATGGACTATATGAATAGAGTATTTAGATATGTGCTCCACAAATTCATGTTGGCTTTTATTGATGATATTCTTATATATTCAAAGATCGAAGAAGAACATAAAAGGCATTTAGAGATCGTACTAGAAATATTGAGAAGGAATATGCTTAAGACTAAGTTTCTAAAATGCCACTTCCGGGAAGAAAAGGTAAGTTTACTTGAACATGTTGTGTCAAACGAAAAAAATTCGGTTGACCCAGGAAAAATTACGACCATTCAAGATTGGAAGCAACCACAAATTTCGAAGGATATTCATAGCTTCTTATGATTGGCAAGATACTACAGGAGATTTATTCTGGACTTCTCTAAGATTTCCTATCACTTAAAGAAGTTAACTATGAAGGATGTTAAATTTGAATAGACATTAAAATGTGAAGAAGCATTCTAGAACATAAGAAAGATTAATACTGCTTCGGTCCCGCGTATTGTTATGAAAGCGACGGTTTAACCGTTTATACTGATGCTTGTGGTAAAGGAGTCGGCGCGATATTGATGCAATATAGCAGGATTATCGCATATGATAGTAGACAATTAAAGATGCATGAGTGAAACTATGCAACACACGACTTAGAACTATTAGCCATTGTGTTCGCACTAAACATTTGGAGACATTATTTATCGTGTAAGAATTTCTCATAGTTTATTTTAATAAACTTTACTTGACCTTAATCCTTCTTTATATAGGTGAGAAGTTCGAACTCTTCACAGATCACAAATTTTGAAGTATCTTTTCACTCATAAGGACTAAAATATGAGACAACAATGTTGGCTAGAATTTCTTACAACATATGATTTAGATATCCAATACACACATGGTATGACAGATTCTTTGACTCTTAGAAATTGACACTAATACATCCTCGTTTATTCACGTATCATAAATCCAAGTGCTGGAGAGGCGGATCCTCATGGGTAAGAAAGAAAATAAAGACAAAACAAAATCTCATGTATATTATTTCATCGTATAATCTTTACAACGGAAAATTTTAAATACATTTATCAGATTTAAAAATGGATAGTTATGAGTATCTGTCCCTACAAATGCAGAATACAATAGTAAATAAGTGTGGGGAAAATGGATAATAATCTTCAGAAGAACTTCTAACTCCATGCTTTGAGCTTCATGATAGATTTCTTCTAAACCAGACTACTACGCTGCTCGGGGAAAACTACGGCACTCAGAGTTTAAGGGAAAGGAAAATAAAATCCGGATCACTCATGGGACTTGTGTGCGAAACTCAAAATACGCGTTTGAAAAGAAAAGGTATCTCATAAGACCACGCCTGTACCCTCCTGATAACCAAAACATTTGATATGCAAAATCATTTTATATTATTTTTAACGACATTTCTTTGTAAACATTTGCAAGTAGACTTATTAATTATAGTCGAAATTGTTACCATTATTAAACTCTTGATATGTAGGCTCTAGAAACACAACTCATACAAGGCTCGTTTAGAGAATCAATTTCCATAAAATAGCAGGTAAGGGACTACCTTCTGTATAGTACATCTCTAAAAAATGTACCGAGGATACACAAACAATCATCTGCATCTAATGAAACTGGTCTATCGCTATTTGGCACTCATGCATGGCCTGGACGTAAACTGAACATGACATTACCCTTGTCGTTACCGACCTATCTGGGACCCTATAGCTACACCACATACTCGACATATAGAGAGTAATCTAGAGAGATGATGACCATACCCTAATGGTTGCGAACCATATAGCCTTGTGGCATACCATATTTAAGCCATTGTTGAGTGATGAGATAGCGATTACATTTCACATAGCACATTCCACTTTGAATGCCACATTGCCATCCCATAGTCGCACCATTTATTTCTACAAATGTATAACTCCTGAGCTTGTTTGTCTTAGGAAAGGGTGTTAAGTGAAGAGAAGTTGCCTTCTCCGCCACCAAATAGATGATACGTTCATAGAGATCAATTTATGTAACTAGAAATGCAACGTCGGACATTCGTCCATACAAGTTGCCCAAGAACAGGATAAACGAAGGCATTCTCCCATCACATCCTGTCGGGAATTATCCCTAGGGTTAGTAGCAAGAAGTCCTTGCATCGAAGATCTTAAATGAACTACTGCCACATAATATGATATGGGAAATTTCCCCTATACATTCCACCTTCCAAATCATATCCATGTCTTCACTTTGGATTTGTAAATTGGTTCAAAGTGGTCTTGGAATAGGAATTATCCAAATCCGACCTCGGTTCCTTCGATCCAATCATCGATAAAAGAGGTCAAGTAAATAGGTGAATGATATTTGATTAATTCATTCCTTGTATCAAAAATATTTTTTAGAGTACAAGTTTAAAACATTTCTTTCTGGTATATATGAATCATTAAACCTCTCTTATCAAATCCTTTGTTTACTAAAAACCTTTTTAAACTTTGAATAATTCAAAACCATTTCATTTTTCACTTAGGAAATTATTTCAGATCATTTCCTTTAAATCTTAACATATATTTCTTAATTCAAACCCCAAACTTTTGATTGAGTTAAAACCATGTTAATTAGGATGTTAGTCCAAAACCAGTAAATATTAAGTGAGCAGAATCTATAGAAATCATATAATTCTACACAATATCAATTTCCGTATTCAACAAGTACTATGGGAAGAATAATGGTGAAATCACCTTTTAAATTCCATGTATAGTACGAGTTCTCTCTTCGGGCTTTAACCCCGAGTATAAGAAGATTATCTCCATAAAATCCAAGTTATTCGTATTTGGGAAAACCATATCTTTTCTACTTTGGAATGATCCGGGTAAACCAACTTTACAATCCCATCCGTTGGGCCAGTCTGGATAGCCAGGGAGAGTAGGAAACTAGTTTTCCAAACTCAAGCCTAGACACTATCTCTCTGCCACCCATAAGGCGGTCAAGTTATTTGATCGACTCTAAATCATTTAACATTTAACCATTCCATAAATCCATCAAATCACCTTTAAAATACTTTATTAATCATTTGAAAAAATTTATAAAAGATTTGGAAAAGGATGGTTGCGTTTAAAATTGTATTACAAAATTTATAGCAAAGTGCGGTGGAAAGTGCTTTTAAGCTATATTGATTAAAACGACTTTTTATCACTTGAAAATTCATTTTTATAACTCAAATCACTTTTAAACATATTAAAATATTTTTGGAATTTATTTCATATTTTTAAAAAATTTAAAATACCATTTTTAAATAAATCCTTTTATCGATTCCGAACCACAAAACCGCGATTTTTCCGAAAAATTATTTTACTCATATTTCAAAATCTACTTATGAAAATCTTGATTTTCTTTCTTTATTTGAAAACTATGGATATAATAGTTCGAAAAATTATTATGCGAAGAATTCTAAGCTATACTCCATTATATATACTCGTTTGACTTTTATGGCGCGAAATCGCGAACCGCCGTCACGCGATACGCCTACTTTTGACTAAATTTCCAATTACCTTTCAGACTTAACCAAAACACTATCATATGTTTATAAAACATTTCAAACTCATTTTTAAACCTTTTTTTAAAGAAGTTTAACATTCCATATATACCAATTCCCTAAATAGAGGAAAATGATTTCCTTTGTACTTATCAATGTGTATTTTCTTGACTTGCATATATATTGAGTATTCACATTAAACAACCACCATCAACGATCATAATCAAACATATATATCATCAAATAGCATATAATACTATAGTTTATGAGTTTCTCACCTTGGATTAAAAGATAAACCTAAAAATGGCTATAGCTTCGCTATCTCGAAATCTAAGCTCACGATCACAAGCACTATTGCCTTTAAATGGCTCGTCCTTGACTTTGAATGCAAGGATAAGCTCACAGCCTTAGTCGTACAGGAGGGAAGGCTCGGATTTTGAGGAGGATGGTGGTGGCCGTGGTCTTTTAAGGTGGAGAAGAGGAGATTTGCCTTCATTTGAAGTGGATTTCATAACATATACATGTGCATATAATTTGCTAATATTTTGCCATAACTTTTGCTCATTATTTTATTTAGAGGAGAAGGCCAATAAAGAGATCGTTAGAGCTTGAAATAAAGAGGAAGAAGAAGAAGGAAAGTATTGTGAAAATGTGAACGAAGATGTGCATGTATTTATAACCACGGAAGCCTTAAGGGCTAAGTAACTTCAAAAAAAATCACGATATTTATTTTTCCATACATTACCCTTTACATCATCCTCCATCATCATATACACGGCCACAACCCCATCCCCATTTGCACGTCACTTCTATCACTTCAAGGCATGCATATGTTAACTTTTGAATACTTAAAGATTAAGTAAATGAAAATTATCTTAGATATTTTTAACTTTATATATGTAATGTATAAACGTGTTATGTGTACATATATAGATATATGTATATGTTAAGGTATGTATTTATGTTTTATATATGTGTACATGACATGTAAACAACATTGCATTGACTTCGAACAATTTTCGTTTGATAAACCGTTGCCAATCAAGGAACCGATTCCTCGTCACATTTCCACTTATACATTAAATTACATATATATGTAAATAAAATTTGAAAATAAATTTTTAATAATTTTTAATCAATTAAAATGATCTCATTTGAATTATAAAACCATATAAATTAATGTTAACAACTTTTTGTAGTAATTCCTAGTATACTGATAAAGCGATATCGGTTTTTCTTGTATTTTCAAATCAAATATATATCATCATAAAATTATTAAAAATGATTTATTATCACTTTAAAACTTATTTAAATGACTTATAACCTTTTTAAAATCATCGTTTGAATAATTATAATAATTATTGATTCAATAAGTATCAATTTAATTTAATAAATCAATTATTATACTTAAGGGCATTACTAACAATATCGTAAATACATTTAATTTTCAAAAATATAATCGATTAATTTATTTTATATTCTTGTTTAATTATAAAAGTAAGTGTATGTATCCAGCTCCATGTGTGACGTTTTACAATTATAGAGCTTATTATCGATAAAACGGTTTTCAGCCATTTTATCGATTTAAATCCCGAGGAAAATATTTTTTTAAATATTTATGCAAAATAAGATTATTATTATTTATTACCACTCAAAATAATATTTTTGTATTATCAACCCTTTATTGGAATAATTTTTAAAAATAAATATAATTTATCAAAGTGATAAATTTGCAGGTCGTTAAGACTTCCTCCTTTAAGGAATTTCGTCCCCTAAATTACCCAAGACAAAAACCAAAGGTTTTACCCAAAATATTTATTTATAAACTTCTATTCATACGATGTATATAGATTATTCGTATACAATATATGATTCGATGTATTATTCTAATTCACAACTTTACTTTTGAACTAGTGTTGATCCTCTGATCCTTTCGTGCAGACTCTGACTAGGCTTTTCGATTAGTTTTCCTTACATAGCTCTCAATTATGATACAAAACTTAAGTATCTAACAGCAAACCCTCATCAATGTTCATCGTCAAAATCTAGTGATCAATTCTTTTTCAGACCGGTGTGAAAACCTCAAAGTTCTGCACTCGAATCTTGGATTAAATCGTGCGATGAAATAATCCTTATATTTCATAGGAATTTAATAATCTTTCCAAAATCCTTTTGAGGATACTTCATAAAACTTTCATCATTTATTCAAACTTTTATAAAGATACTTTTTCTACGTAACTATTTTACATTTTTTACTTCCAATTTTTTTATAAAAACGCATTTCTCTTGAAAAGATTAATATATTTTTATTATAACATATCTCTATACATATTTTAATGGTTTCTGAAAAACTTATTTTCAAAATAATTCATTAAATTACTATAAACATCCTTCATTACTCAAGACTTAATCTTAATTATTTCATAGTATTATTTCTTCATGAAAGAAAAATCCTTTATTTAAATTTTCTTACTCTTTTTCCTAAGAATTCTTATTCAAAAGATTCGTATAAATGTGAAGTCGGAACAAACATCATATTATAGATTTTCACACTTTTACATTCATCATTTTAATTTAAACTTGGGTCAAAAAGAAAACCCCCACCCTAACGCTAATTAGTACAAAATACTTGATCAATATAGCATTTCAGCCGAACTTATATATATATATATATATATATATATATATATATATATATTTATTTATATAATAGAACTACTCTTAACTCCTGACCCCATCTCTCTTTAACTCCTTTTAGTTCGAAGTCGATGGTGGACTCCAGTTCCCAAGGTCTATCATAACTTCTCCCTCTCCTTCTTCATCATTATCTAGCTCATCGTCTGCCTCATTGTTGTCTTCTTCTGGTTGCATTTCTCCCTCAACCTAGGGTAGCCATGGTTAACTCCATATAACATATTCCAAACCTATATTCCAAGAATTATCCCGCCCTCTTCTAGTTCTTCGAGGCCTTGCACACCCTCTTTCCAAGGATTTTTGAACTTTTCGACTTCTTCTTCTGCTTTTTCTTCATCGTTGCTCTCCACTTCGTCCTAGTTTATATAGGAACTGGATGATCCTTTCTGCCACACAATATGCTATCCGTCCAAATCCCTTATCATGTTACTACATTCGCTAGATATAATGGCATCTGGGTCTTTCATTGGTTATGATTCTTATTCCATGGGATCAAACACTTCTTCTACGGGCTCTGACTCTTCTTCCATGGGTCCATTTCTTCTATAGGTTCCAATACGGAGCTAGCAAGATCTGTTATCCAAATTTTTTCCAAGGTCTGTCGGGGTTCATCATCACTAGAAATCACATTTTTTTTGGAGCCGTGGGTGGTATAAGAATTCCTGCCATTGGATGTCTGTCTTCACCCATTCGATTGTATAAGGCATGCTTCTCCTCAATCTAGAACCCACCATTGCTAGGTGGATACTTTGGCTGCTCCTCTTCGTCGCTAGATAGAATAATGGGGCTGCCCTCTCGTCCCACTTTTCTCTGGAAGACTCCCCTTTGGAGTAATTTCCTCCATATGGTTTCTGCAAGGTAAACAACATTTCCTTAGATATAAGCAATAGGTAATTCTCTTAATCTAATGTATTCTTAGGTAGAGAGGTTTACTAGTTGCTTGGTATTATTTTCCTCAAACCAAGGTTTGGTTATTACTCTGAAAATGACTCGAGATCCATTTCTAAAGATAGCTTTTAAAATTATTTGTATGAAAAAAATGGTTTATTCTTCCAAAAATTGTTTGAAAATTTTATCGAATATTCTTTTTATAGCTTATAAATTTATTTATTCATTTCTCAAAAATATAGTGTTACGTAAAATGATTTAATATACAAATTTTAAAAACCAAAATCATTTGTATAAAATATTAGCAAATACGCACTCATATATGCTCATACTCATTCTAAGGTGTTACTAACTCTATCTCTAATGAATTACTCATCCTAGGGCATTACTAATCCTATCTATGATGAGACTTCATCCTAACCAAAACCAAGGTGTTCGCTCAACCAGGGCTCTGATACCAAATGTGATGACCTGATTCATCGATCCTCAGAAATCGTCACTAATACATCATCGGTATCCACATGCCACAAATCCAAGTGCCGGAGAGGCAGATTCTCAAGGATAAGAAAGAAAATAAAGGCAGAATAGAATCCCACATATATTATTTCAACATATAATCTTTATAGTGGAGCATTTTTAATACATTATCAGAGTTAAAAATGGACAGTTATAAATATATGTCCCTACAAATGTAGAATACAATAGTAAATAAGTGTGGTGGAAATGGATAATAATCTTCAGAAGAATCTTCTAACTCCATGCTTTGAGCTCCATCCATATTTCTTCTAAACTTGACTACTAGGCTGGCCGAGGAAAATTAAGACACCCAGAGCTTAAGGGGAAGGAAAATAAACTCCGGACCAGTCATGGGACTGGTGTGTGAAAATACAAATACGTGTTTGAAAAGAAAAGGTATCTCATAAGACCACGCCCACATATAAATACAGACGGGTTTTTACCTTTGATAACCAAAACATTTAATACGCAAAATCATTTTATATTATTCTTAACGAAATTCCTTTGAAAAAATTTGCAAGAAAACTTATTAATCTTAGCCGAAATTGTTACATTATTAAATTTTGGATATGTTAGGCTCTACAAACAAAACCCTTACAAGGCTTGTTCGGAGAACAGATTTCCATATAATGGCAAGTAAGGGACTAGCTTCCATATAGTAGAGAAATGTACCGGTATACATAAACAATCCTCCGCATCTATCAAGACCGGTCTATCCCTATTTGGCACTCATACATGGATGGGATAGAAACTGAATATGAGACCACCCCGGTCGTTACCAACCTAACCGGGACCCACAACATATACTACATACTCGACATATAGAGAGTAATCTAGAAAGATGATGACCATACCCTAATGGTTGCGAACCACATAGCCTTGCGGTGTACCTTGTTTAAGCCGTTACCACGTAATGAGGCCTAAGGTAGCGATTACCTTTCACATAGCACATTCCACTTTGAATGCCACATTTCCATCCCATAGTCACACAACTGATTTCTACAAATGTATAACTCCTGAGCTTGCACATCTCAGGAAAGTGTGTTAAGCTTGCCTTATCTGCCACCAAACAGATGATACATTCATAATGATTAATTTATGTAATTAGAGATACAACATTAGAAATTTGTCCATACAAGTTGCCCAGGAACAGGACAAACCGAAGGCACTCTCCTACCACATCCTGTTGGGAATTACCCTAGGATTAGTAGTGAGAAGTCTTTGCATCGAAGATATTAAATGAAGAACTGCTGCCACATAATATGATATGGGACATTTCTACCGAGGGTCAGTGACAAGCAACCCAACATTCCATCTTCCAAATAACTCCATGTCTTCACTTCGAATACGTAAATTGGTTCGAAGTGATCTTTAGATAGGAATTACCCAAATCCAACCCCGGTTTCTTCGGACCAATCATCGCTTAAAGAGGTCAAGTAAATAGGTGGATGATATTTGATTGATTCATTCCTTTTATCAAAAATATCTTTTAGAGATATACAAGTTTAAAACATTTCTTTCTGTTAGATATGGAATCATTAAACCTCTCTTATTAAATCCTTTGATTACTAAAAAAACTTTTTTAAACTTGGAATAATTTGAAATCATTTCATTTTTCACTTGGGAAAATATTTCCAAATCATTTCATTTAAATATTAACATAGATTTCTTAATTCAAACCCCAAAATTTTGGTTGAGTTAAAACCATGTTAACTATGATGTTAATTCAAAACCAGTAAATATTAAGTGAGCAGAATCTACAGAAATCATCAAATTCTACTCAATGTCAATTCACGTCAACAAGTACTATGATCTTTAGGCTTTAACACCGAGTATAAGAATATTATCTCCATAAGAATATTATTCCATATCACCTTTTAAATTCTACTCAATGTTAATTCAATGTCAAATCACCTTTTAAATTTCATGAATAGTACCCTCTTTAGGCTTTAACACCGAGTATAAGAATATTATCTCCATAAAATCCAAGTTATTCATAATTAGGAAAATCATATCTTTTCTACTTTGATCGACTTTAAATCATTTAGCACTTGACCATTACATAAATCCTTAAAATCACCTTTAAAATACTTTATTAATCATTTGAAAACATTTATAAAAGAATTGAAAAAAGATGGTTGCGTTTAAAACTATATTTCAAAAGTTAAAGAAAAGTGCTGTGGAAAGTGCTTTTTAAGGTATATTGATCAAAATGACTTTTTGTCACTTGGAAATTCACTTTTATAACTCAAATCATTTTCAAAAGATTTTAAATTATTTTTATAATTTATTTGATATTATTAAACAATTTTAAATATCATTTTTAAAGAAATTCTTTTATGGATTTTGAACTGCAAAACCACGATTTTCCAAATATACATATCATAATATCTATTTTCTTCCCTTACTTGAAAACTATGGATATAACAATTCAGAAAATTCTTATCATAAAAATTTCGAGCTATATTTCATTCTATATACTTGACTGATTTTTATGGCGTGAAATCGCGAATTGCCGTTACGCGATGCGCCTAATTTTTACTAAATTTCCAATTACCTTTCAAACTTTACCTAAACACTTTCATATTTTTATAAAACAATTCAGGCTCATTTTTAAACCTTTTTTAAAGAGGTTTAACATTCCATATACACCAATTCATTAAATAAAGGAAAGCGGATTCCATTGTACTTATCGACTGTATTTCCATGAGTTGCATATATATTCAACATTCATATTAAACAACCATCATCAACAATCATAATCAAACAATATGTCATCCAATAGCATATAATGCTATAGTTTAGGAGTTTCTCACACTGGGTTAAATGATTAACCTAAAATGGCTATAGCTTCGCTATTTCGAAATCTAAGCCCACGATCACTCGCACTATTGCCTTTAAATGGCTCGGCCTTGACTTTGGATGCAAGGAGGAGCTCACAGCCTTGGTTGTAGTGGAAGAAAGGCTTGGGTTTTGAGGAGGATGATGGTGGCCGTGGTCTTTTAAGGTGGAGAGGAGGAGATATGCCTTCACTTATACATTAAATTACATATATATGTAAAAAAAATTAAAAAAAAATTTCTAATCATTTCTAACTAATTATAATGATCGCATTTGAATTATAAAAGCTTATAAATTAGTATTGACAATTATTTACAGTAATTGCTATTATACCGATAAAGCGATATCAGTTTTTCTTATATTTTTAAATCAAATATATATCTTCATAAAATTATTGCAATGATTTATTATCACTTTATAATTTATTTAAAATGAATTATAACCTTTTCAAAATCATCATTTGAATCATTATTAAATCATTAAGTCTCAATTTAATTTAATAAATCAATTATTATATTTAAGGGGATTACTAACAATGTCGTAAATACATTTAATTTTCAAAATTACAATAAATTATTTTAATTCATATTTTTGTTCAATTAAAAAAAATAAGTGTATGTATCCAGCTCCGTGCAAGCCGTTTTACAATTGTAGAGCTGGTTATCGATAATACAGTTTTTAGTCATTTTATCAATTTAAATCCCGAGGAAATTATTTTTATATATATTTATTCAAAATAAGATTATTATTATTTATTACCACTCAAAAATATATTTTATATTATTAACCCTCTATTGGAATAATTTTTAAAAATAAATATAATATATCAAAGTGAGAAATTTGTAGGTCGTTACACTCGGAAAGCCAATGTTGTAGTAGAAACATTAAGCGAAAAGTACGTTGTTATAGCTTATTTAATTGTACATCCAACTTTGATTAACCATATGAAGGAGAATCAGTTTAGAGATCCATCTATTCCAGAGACGGTCAAAATAGTAAAGAAAAACATAGTACCAGGAAGATGGATAGAATTCAAGGAATATTAAGGACGAATGGAAGAATATGTGTCCCAAATGTCAAATGGATAAGGCAAGAAGTTTTAAAAGAATGCCACAATTCTCAACTTTCAATACATCCCAGAGTTACCAAAATGTATCGAGATATGACGAAAACTTTTGGGTGGGATGGTATAAAGAGGGATTTCTCTATCCATATTAGCAGATATGCAAATTCTCAACAGATCAAAAGTGATCAACATAAGATTACTGGATTACTCCAACCTCTTGAAATTCCGACTTGGAAATGGGACCAAATATCATTGGATTTCATCGACGGCTTACATTAATCAAGAAAGGGAAATGAAGGTATTTGGGTTATCGTAGATCGATTGACCAAAAGCATATAATTTATCCCAGTAAAGTAAATGAGAACAGCTACAAGTCTTGTAGATATGTACATGAGGGAAATTGTTTGATCGCATGGTGTCCCAAGCAGCATAGTCAGTTATCGAGACCCAATCTTTACCAATAAGCTTTGGGAGGCATTACAAACAGCTTTGGGAATGAAGCTGAGAATAAGCACCGCATATCATCCCTAAATGGATGGGCACATTGAAAGGGTAAATCGAGTGTTGGAAGATCTTATGAGAGCTTATATCTTAGATATTAGAGGTTCGTGGCAAAACTATCTTCATCTTGTGGAATTCTCTTATAGTAACAGCTATCAGGCAAGTATTGGCATAGCACCGTACCAACTTTTATATGGTCGTCAATGTAGATCCACGGCATGTTAGATCGAAATTGGAGATTAGTTAGTACTGGGTCCTGATATAATCCGAGAAGCCTCATAAAAGGTAGAGTTGACCATAAGGAAGATGAAATAAGCCTAGAGCGGGAAGAAGAGTTACGCTGATCAGTTGGAGATTTTGTATTCTTGAAAGTCTCTTTGATGAGAGGAGTGGTAAGATTTGGTCGGGAAGGGAAGTTAGCATCTCAATTTATTAGACCCTTTCCCATTCTTGAGCAGATTGGCCATTAGCTTATTGTATGGGTTACCCGAAGGGTTATTTGGTGTGCACAATGTCTCTCGCGTATCCCATCTGCGAAAATATGTGCATGATATAGAACATATTATAGAAATAGCTGCCTAAGAAGATTTAGAAGTAGAACCAAATTTGGCGGTTATCAAATGACTAGTTAAAATTGCGGACGACGATGGGAACCGACTGAGAAGGATGGTAGTAAGGTTGGTTAAAGTTCAATGGAGTGGTGATATCGAAGGCTACACCTCGAAAACATAAGATAGAATGAGAAGAGCTTATCTAGAGCTTAGGATTGACGAATAGTTGCATGTGGTATTGAGATAATGTACTCACTGCCTGTGTTGTGTTCACTTATCATATCTTGTATATATTTCCCCATGTCAAAAATATACACTCCTTTTCGAGTCATTTCCTTCTTATCCTTAATTTTGAGGATGAAATTCTTAAGTGGGGAAGTATGTAGGGACTCGTAAATTCATCACTTCAGAAAATTTTTGAAACATTCAAATATACGATTTTTTAACATAAATGATGAACAAATATTTACAAAAAATATATACTTTGGAAGATATATCGATAAAACAACTAAAAACTGTTTTATTAACAAACAGCTCTTAGACCATCCAACATCGTGCATGGAGTTGGATAAATAAACTCATTAATACATATATGCATGAGAATACATAATAAAATATTTATTTTTGAAAATAAAATCTCTATGACATTATCGATGATAACACTATTTTGAAATGAATGATTTTTGAATTTAAATTGATTTTAAATGATTTAATTATTATTTTCATTATTAAATAAGTCCTTTTAATTATTATGTTGTGATAGAAATATTATTATCAAACTTTATATATATATATATATATATATTAAATAAGAAGTGAAAATATGACCGGAAATCGAATCAAAATCCGTAACGATTCAATGTAGAAAAGTTTCAAAATGTTGTGAATCAATTGAGATACACATATGCACACACAAGTACATATACACGAACACATTCACATGCACATGAACACATATATACATACAAATATGCTGATATACACATACATACATACATACATCTTTACCACTAATAAAGAGAATTCGTTTAATAGATTTACTCGGTATCTTTTTGAAATTCCAAATATACCCTTTTACATCTCATCTCATCTCATCTCATCTCATCTCATAGAGAAATAGTATTCAAATGTGGGGATATAGCCTATTAATTTCTATGTACAACTGTTAGTCACCAAGGAGAACTATAGTGTGCGTTCATAAGATGAAGTATCCGAGTGTTCCATATTGTCCGTAATTTAGGTGGGAGTTAATCGGTCGAAGTCTCGTCAGGTTACGAGTTAGTATGAAGAAAATAATGCAATTTGAACAAAAAAAATAGCGGCTTCTGCACTAGGCGGAGTTAAAATATGGGGATGTGGTAGCCTGTTATTTTCTAAGTACAACTGTCAGTCTCCATGGAGAACTACAGTATGTATTCACAAGATGAAGTATCCGAGTGTTCCATATTGTCCGTAATTTAGGTGGGAGTTAATCGGTCGAAGTCTCGTCGGATTCCGAATTAGTATGAAGAAGTAATTGCAGTCCGGACAAAAAAATAGCGGCTTCTGCACTAGGCGGAGTTCAAATATGAGAATGTGGTAGTCTGTTATTTTCTAAGTACAACTATCAGTCTCCATGGAGAACCACAGTGTGCGTTCACAAGATGAAGTATCCGAGCGTTCCATATTATCCGTAATCTAGGTCGGAGTTAATCGGTCGAAGTCTCGCTCGATTTCGAATTAGTATGACGAAGTTATTGCAGTCCGAACAAAAAAATAGTGGCTTCTGCACTAGGCGGAGTTCAAATATGGGGATGTGGTAGCCGGTTATTTTCTAAGTACAACTGTCAGTCTCCATGGAGAACTACAGTATGCATTCACAAGATGAAGTATCTGAGTGTTCCATATTGTCCGTAATTTAGGTGGGAGTTAATTGGTCGAAGTCTTGCCGGATTCCGAATTAGTATGAAGAAGTTATTACAGTCCGAACAAAAAAATAGCGGCTTCTACACTAAGCGGAGTTCAAATATGGGGATGTGGTAGTTTATTATTTTCCAAGTACAACTGTCAGTTCCCAAGAAGAGCTACAGTGTGCGTTCACAGGATGAAGTATTCGAGTATTCCATATTGTCCGTAATTTAGGTGAGAATTCATCGGTCTAAGTCTCGTCGGATTACGAGTTAGTATGAAGAAAATATTGCGATCTGAACAAAAAAATAGCGGCTTCTGCACTAGACGGAGTTCAAATATGAGGATGTGGTATCCTGTTATTTTCTAAATATAACTGTCAGTGTCCATGGAGAACTACAGTGTGCGTTCACAAGATAAAGTATCTGAGTGTTTTATATTGTCCGTAATTTAGGCGGGAGTTAATCGGTCGAAGTCTCGCAGGATTAGGAGTTAGTATGAAGAAGTTATTGCAGTCTGAACAAAAAATAGCGGCTTCGTCACGCAGCTCGAAGCAATTGACGCAGCTTCTTCTAGGCTCGAACAGTTTAGATCTCAAACTGTTGCAACCTATCCAGGATCTTCCTCACGAAATGAAGATTTCGTGTCAAATAAACCGATAGAACGATAAATGCCCAATTCCGTTGATCGTGATGATACCGGAATCTAGCTATCTCCAACCCGTTGATCTCGCAAGATACCGTGTTGAAAGATCTACAATTCGATCGTTGATCATTCGCAAGTGATACCGAGAATTGGCTTCAACTTCGTTGATTCGCGCACGAATAACCAAAAGATGGAAAGAAGAAGGAGATCACACTCAACTTCAACAATAGTGGCCAAAGCTCACACACAAATTTTATTCAAAATCAACTCCCCTTACAAATGACAACACACCCCTATTTATAGGCAACACACACATGCGACTCAACCAGCGACTTCGCGACCTAACATCACACGCGACTCAGTACAACACAACACACGACATACGACTTAACATCATTACAACATCATACGCCTTACAATACAGTACATGACCTACGACATACGAGATAACATTACACGACTTAACAACATACAACACATTTGCGACTTAACAATACAACATACATAACATAACAACATACGACTCACGACCTAAGAAAACAGCGACATAAGAAACCATGCAACCTAGCGACATAGCGACAAAAGAGAAATCACGGCTTCAGGAACGGCTCAAGCGACTTAAGGAATCAGCAAAAGTGAGCGACTTAAAAAGAATGCGACTTAAGAGATGCGGCTTCAGGAAACGACTTAAAAGATGCGAGCTTGTTATATTGAGTCGCTTAAGGCAGGCAGCGACTTAAGGAAGCAGGCGACTTACGGCAGTTGGCCTAATTCGCTCATCATGGTGCGTTGATGGTTAGGACGGCTTAAGGTCGCTGCCTGTCTTATGTGGTTGCGACTTAAGGTATTGCGACTCATAGCAGGCGAGTTATCACGGTGCGCTGCATCACTTCGGCACTAGGAAGAGTTCAAATATGGGGATAAAACATCATGTTATTTTCTAAGTACAACTGTCAGTCCTCATGGAGAACTACAGTGTGCGTTCACAAGATAAAGTATCCGAGTGTTCCATATTGTCCGTAATTTAGGTGAGAGTTAATCGGTCAAAGTCTCACCAGATTCTGAATTAGTATGAAGACGTTATTGCAGTCTGAACAAAAAAATAGCGGCTTCAACATTAGGCGGAGTTCAAATATAGGGATGTGCTAGCATGTTTTTTGTAAGTACAACTGTCAGTCTCCGTGGAGAACTACAGTGTGCGTTCATAAGATGAAGTATCTGAGTGTTCTATTTTGTCTGTAATTTAGATGGGAGTTAATCGGTCGAAGTCTCGCTGGATTTCGAATTAGTATGAAGAAGTTATTGCAGTCCGAACAAAAAAAATAGCGGCTTCTGCACTAGGCGGAATTCAAATATGGGGATGTGGTAGCCTGTTATTTTCTAAGTACAACTGTCAGTCTCCATGGAGAACTACAGTGTGCGTTCATAAGATGAAGTATCCGAGTGTTCCATATTGTCCGTAATTTAGGTGGGAGTTAATCGGTCGAAGTCTTATCGGATTCCGAATTAGTATGAAGAAGTTATTGCAGTCCAAACAAAAAAAGCGGCTTCCGCACTAGGCAAAGTTCAAATATGGGGATGTGGTAGCCTGTTATTTTCTAAGTACGACTCACGACTTAAGAAAACAGCGACATAATAAACCATGCGACCTAGCGACATAGCGACATAAGAGAAAGAACGGCTTCAGGAACGGCTCAAGCGACTAAGGAATCGGAAAAAGTGAGCGACTTAAAAAGAATGCGACTTAAGAGATGCGGCTTCAGGAAACGACTTAAGAGGTGCGGGCTTGTTATATTGAGTCTCTTAAGGCAGGCAGCGACTTAAGATCAGCGACTTAAGGAAGCATGCGACTTACGGCAGTTGGCCTAACTCGCTCATCATGGTGCGTTGATGGTTGGGACGGCTTAAGGTCGTTGCGCGACTTATGTGGTTGCGACTTAAGGAATTGCGACTCATAGCAGGCGAGTTATCATGGTGCGCTGCATCATCCTCCCCTGGTTGAAAAGAATTCAACCCCGAATTTACACTTTCCTCTTCTTCGGCATACTCATTCTCATGATATGGAATCAAGTGTTTGACGTTGAAAACGTCAGCTGTATGGATATGATCCGGCAACTTTAACTGATAAGCATTCTCGTTAATCTTTTTTACGATTTCCAAAGGACCATTCTTTCTAGCAGCTAGTTTGTTGTACGTACCAATAGGAAATCGATCCTCAGTCAATACTGCATATACAAAATCTCCTTCTTTGAATTCAACATTTCGTCATTTAATATCTGTGTATTGCTTATATTTCTCATTCGCCTTAAGCAATCGTTTCTGCAAAACCTTGTGGCACTCTTGCAACTCATTCACAAAATCACTAGCTCGTTTGATCACTCCTTTCTGCTGTGGTACTATAGATAAATCCAATGGTCTCTTAGGAATTGTTGAGTAAACAACCTGGAATGGACTGAACCCAGTGCTACGATTAACTGCATGGTTGTGTGCAAACTCAGCTTGAGACAGCTTGGAATCCCAACTTTTCAAATTGTCATTCACAAGGCATCTCAATAGATTACATAGGGATCTATTCACAACTTCTGCCTGTCCATCCGTCTGTGGATGATAAGCACTACTAAATTTCAGCTTTGTCCCGACCATTCTCCATAGACTCATCCAAAAATGACTTAGAAAACGAGTGTCTCTATCCGATACAATAGATTCAGGCAACCCGTGAAGTCGATAAATCTCTCTGAAGTATAACTGTGCGATATTAATTGCATCCGCTATCTTCTTGCATGCGATAAAATGTACCATTTTTGAAAACCGATCAACCACCACGTAGATAGAATCATTGCCAAGTTGCGTCCTCGGCAAACCCAATAAGAAGTCCATACCAACATCCACCCATGATTTAGTAGGTATAGGCAACGGCATATATAAACCTGCATTTGTTGCGGTCCCCTTTGAAACTTGACAAATATGGCACCTCTGAACAAACTTTTCAACCTCCTTCCTCATTGACGGCCAAAAATAAGATTTTGAGATCAACTGCATAGTACGGTCGCGTCCCACGTGTCCTTCTTCATGTAATTCTTTGATAATTTTCATTCGTAAACTGCAATCTGGAATACACAACTGATTTTCTTTGAACAGAAAACCTTCAACCAGCATATATCCATCCATGTTTCCCTGCTTGACTTTGTCTAGGATATCCGAAAAATATGAATCTGAAGTAAGCAGATTTGGAAGCAAGTCAAAACCCATCACCTCTACTCGCATAGTTGTTAGTAAATTCTCCCTCCGACTCAATGCATCGGCGACGCGATTAGTTCCTCCAGGTTTGTGCTTTACGACGAATGTAAATTGTTGCAAATAAGCTATCCACGATGCATGCCTAGCTGCAATTTTATTCTGCCCTTGTAAATGTTTCAACGCTTCATGGTCCGTATACAAAACAAATTCTTTGTGGAACAAGTAATGTCTCCAATGCTTCACAGCCTGCACAATAGCATAAAACTCCACATCATAAGTACTGTATCTCATCTTTGCTCTAGAAAGTTTTTCACTGAAATAGGCAATTGGACGTCCCTTCTGACTCAACACTCCTCCAATCCCAACTTTGGATGCATCTGTATGTAACTCAAATAGCAACTGAAAATTTGGCAACACCAGAATCGGTGCTGAAGTTAAAAGTTTCTTGATTTGCTCAAAAGCATATCCTGACTCTTTCGTCCATGAAAAGTGCTTTCCTTTCATACAATCAGTAACAGGAGCCATTATGCTACTAAAGTGCGGTATAATCTTCGATAAAATGAAGCTAACCCATGGAAACTTCTGACTTCTGTTATAGTTTCGGGATGTGGCCAATTTCTGATTGGCTACTTAACTCTGGTCCACTTGTATTCCTTCCTCAGACACGACATATCCCAGAAATAATACACTTGGCATCATGAACACGCATTTCTTCGTCGCTGCATAGAACTGTTCTTGATGAAGAATAGTTAACACCTTTCGTAAGTGTTGAATGTGCTCCTCTGTGCTAGAACTATATATCAAGATATCATCAAAGTAAACTACAACAAACTTTCCAATGTAAGGTCTAAAAATTTGATTCATCACCCTCATAAATGTACTTGGTGCATTAGATAGACCAAATGGCATGACCAGCCATTCACATAATCCTTCTCGAGTCTTGAATGCTGTCTTCCATTCATCACCTGGTCTTATGCGAATCTGGTGATAACCACTCTTAAGATCGATCTTCGAAAAGATTACAGACCCACTGAGCTAATCCAATAGATCATCAAGTCTTGGCATAGGAAATCTATGTCTGACAGTTATTTTGTTGAGTGCCCTACTGTCGGTACACATTCTCCATGAACCTTCTTTCTTCGGTACCAACAGAGCTGGTACAGCACAAGGATTGAGACTCTCTCGAACACGCCTTTGCTCAAGCAACTCCTCAACCTGTCTCCGCAACTCTTCATGCTCTTCTGGACTCATACGATAATGCGGCCTATGCGGTAAAACAGCACCTGGCACTAGATAAATTTTATTTTGTATATCCCTCAATGGCGGTAATTCCTTGGGTAATTCCGCGGGAAAGACATCTTCAAATTCATTTAACACCGGTCTAGCTTCCGCAGGAATTTCAAAATCTTCACTTGTTTCATACCCAATCAACATAAACAATTCATCACTATCTTTCACTTCTTGAACAAATTCTCTCGTAGATAATAGACTAGTTGATTCCACTTTCTTCTCTGACTTGCTTTCACTTTGTTCACGCTTCTTAGGAACTAAGGTAATTTGGGTCCCTTCGAACATGAAACTGTAGCTCTTGGTGCGACCATTATGTTGTACACCTCTATCATATTGCCATGGTATTCCCAATAGTAGATGACACACATCCATGTCGACAACATCACACCATATATCATCTTTGTATTTCTTCCCAATAGAAAATGTAACAAATGCTTGTCTTCCCACTGTCACTTCTCCACCTTTCTTTAGCCATTCCAGTTTATAAGGTCTAGGGTGTTTTTCAGTCTTCAACCTTAACTTCGTGACGGCTTCTTCAGAAATAATGTTGTCGCAGCTTCCCGCATCAATAACAAATCGACAAACCTTTCCAAAGATAGTACATGTAGACTGAAAGATATTGCTTCTTAGCCAACTAGAATCATTCTCATGCTTTGGCACTAAACATGACCTCCTTATCATCAAGTTACACCCTTCGTCTCCTGACACAACTTCTTCATCTTTATCAAACTTCGATGGTTGAGAATAATCAATTTCAGCTTCCATATCCTCATACTCACATTCCTCTACAACTAATCTCTCTTCTTTGGCTTTATACATTCATTACTTTTATGGCCAAACTCCTGACAATTATAGCACTTGATACTGTTATTGACCTTTGCTTTAGCGGCTTCATTGAAAATTGGTTTATTGACTGCCTTGGAAACAATAGCACTACAACTAGCACCCTTATTCTGGTTGTTAGAACCCGCAAACACACCAATTCCTCGTCTCCCTTGTTTCTCCCAAGCTAGAGCTTTCTGATGTGCTTTAACAACAGACATTGGATTAAACATATTAACCATGTGTTGAATTTGCGTTCGTAGCCCTCCAACATATCTAGCCATTAGCTGTTCCTCGGTTTCCATAATATCATTCCTTGCAATCAATTGATAGAATTCATCTTCATAGTCATTCACTGTCTTCGTCCCTTGTCTCAAATTCTGTAAACGTTGATACATAAGAGATTGATAATTGTACAGCAAGAAAGTCTCTTTCATCATCTTTCTCATCTTCTCCCAAGTGACAACTTTTGATTTTCCCATTCTCTCCCGAGTTAGTTTAGTTTGTTGCCACCAAGCCATAGCTCTTTCCCTTAATCTTGTAGCAACTAATTGGACTCTACGATTCTCAAGCACCTCCTTGAATTTCAAAATTTCTTCAACAATCGACAACCAATCAATAAATTCTTCTGCTTGCATACCACCTTTGAATTCTGGAATTTCCATCCTCATACCCGACTCCCATATACGATCATTTTCTGAATCCAGATATTGATTCTGCACTTGGCCTCGATTTCGATAATGAATACTACCTCCATCACCATCCTCCTCAAAATCAGATGTATTTCGATATCGATCCTGACCATATACGTCCCTACGACCATGCATGTCGCTTCTACCATGTCTTTCAGCATCACGATATGGTTCATCTCAAACCCACGTTGAGTTCTTCCATCTTCATTTCGATACCCATGGCGGTCTTGCATCATCGAAACTAATGATTCTCTCCTATCTCGATAAGACTGAGGTGACATTCTCCTTTCTCCCGAAACCGATAGTGAAACCCTGTTTCCACTATGGTTCGAAATTGGTGACGTTCTCCTTTGATTTTGATTCATGTCCTTCATCAATTTCTCCAGTTTTTCAATACCTTCATTGAACTTTTCATTGATACGCTGCTCCATCTTCTCAGCTTTTTATCTTCTATACAAATCTTCAACATTATGATGGCGATTAGCACCTCTCGGAGGCATGATCAACAAGCAATCTCGTTTCCGTCTCTAATCTAGCTCTGATACCAATTGACGCAGCTCGAAGCAATTGACGCAGCTTCTTCTAGGCTTGAACAGTTTAAATCTCAAACTGTTGCAACCTATACAGGATCTTCCTCACGATATGAAGATTTCATGTCAAATAAACAGGTAGAATGATAAATGCACAATAAGATTGATCGTGATGATACCGGAATCTAGCTATCTCCAATCTGTTGATCTCGCAAGATACCGTGTTGAAAAATCTATAATTCGATTGTTGATCACTCGCAAGTGATATCGAGAATTGGCTTCAACTTCGTTGATTCGCGCACGAATAACCCGAAGATGGAAAGAAGAAGGAGATCACACTCAACTTCAACAATGGTGGCCAAAGCTCATGCACAAATTTTATTCAAAATCAACTCCCCTTACATATGACAACACAACCCTATTTATAGGAAATTACAACATACACATGCGACTCAACCAGCGACTTCGCGACCTAACATCACACGCGACTCAGTACAACACAGCACACGACATACGACTTAACATCATTACAACATCATACGACTTACAATACAATACACGACCTACGACATACGAGATAACATTACATGAGTTAACAACATACAACACATTTGCGACTTAACAATACAACATACATAACATAACAACATACGACTCACGACCTAAGGAAACAGCGACATAAGAAACCATGCAACCTAGCGACATAACGACATAAGAGAAAGCACGGCTTCAGTAACGGCTCAAGCGACTTAAGGAATCAGCAAAAGTGAGCGACTTCAAAAGAATGCGACTTAAGAGATGTGGCTTCAGGAAACGACTTTAGAGATGCGGGCTTGTTATATTGAGTCGCTTAAGGCAGGCAGCGACTTAAGGAAGCAGGCGACTTACGGCAGTTGGCCTAATTCGCTCATCATGGTGCGTTGATGGTTGGGACGACTTAAGGTCGCTGCCCGACTTATGTGGTTGCGACTTAAGGGATTGCGACTCATAGCAGGCGAGCTATCATGGTGCGCTGCATCACTTCGGCACTAGGAAGAGTTCAAATATGGGGATAAAATATCATGTTATTTTCAAAGTACAACCGTCAGTCCTCATGGAGAACTACAGTGTGCGTTCACAAGATAAAGTATCCGAGTGTTCCATATTGTCCGTAATTTAGGTGAGAGTTAATTGGTCAAAGTCTCACCAGATTCTGAATTAGTATGAAGACGTTATTGCAGTCTGAACAAAAAATAGCGGCTTCTACATTAGGCAGAGTTCAAATATAGGGATGTGCTAGCATGTTTTTTGTAAGTACAACTGTCAGTCTCCATAGAGAACTACAGTGTGCGTTCATAAGATGAAGTATCCAAGTGTTCTGTATTGTCTGTAATTTAGATGGGAGTTAATCAGTCGAAGTCTCGCCGGATTCCGAATTAGTATGAAGAAGTTGTTTCAGTCCGAAAAAAAAAAATAGTGTCTTCTGCACTAGGCGGAATTCAAATATGGGGATGTGGTAGCCTGTTATTTTCTAAGTACAACTGTCAGTCTCCTTGGAGAACTACAGTGTGCGTTCATAAGATGAAGTATCCGAGTGTTCCATATTGTCCGTAATTTAGGTGGAAGTTAATCGGTCGAAGTCTCATCGGATTCCGAATTAGTATGAAAAAGTTATTAAAGTCCAAACAAAAAAAGCGGCCTCCGCACTAGGCAGAGTTCAAATATGGGGATGTGATAGCCTGTTATTTTCTAAGTACAACTGTCAATCTCTATGGAGAACTACAGTGTGTGTTCACAAGATGAAGTATCCGAGTGTTACATATTATCCGTAATTTAGGTGGAAGTTAAGTCTTGTCGGATTTCGAATTAGTATGAAGAAGTTATTGCAGTCCGAACAAAAAAATAGCGGCTTCTGCACTAAGCGGAGTTCAAATATGGGGATGTGGTAGCCTATTATTTTGTAAGTACAACTATCAGTCCCCAAGGAGAGCTACAATGTGCGTTCACAAGATAAGTATTCGAGTGTTCCATATTGTCCATAATTTAGGTGAGAGTTCATCGGTCGAACTCTCGCCGGATTACGAGTTAGTATGAAGAAAATATTGCGGTCTAAAAAAAAATAGCGGCTTCTGCACTAGACGGAGTTCAAATATGGGGATGTGATAGCCTGTTATTTTCTAAGTACCACTGTTAGTCTCCATGGAGAACTACAGTGTGAGTTCACAAGATGAAGTATCCGAGTGTTTCATATTGTCCGTAATTTAGATGGGAGTTAATCGGTCGAAGTCTCGCCGAAATCCGAATTAGTACGAAGAAATTTTATAGTCCGAACAAAAAAATAGCGGCTTCTGCACTAGGCGGAGTTTAAATACGGGGATGCGGTAGCCTGTTATTTTCGAAGTACAACGGTCAGTCCCCTTGGAGAACTACTACGTGTGTTCATAAGATGAAGTATCCGGGTGCACCATATTGTCCGTAATTTAGGTGGGAGTTCATCGGTCCAAGTTTTGCCTAATTCTGAGTTAGTATGTAGAAGTTACTGCAGTCTGAACAAAAAAATAGCGGCTTCTGCCTAGGTGGAGTTCAAATATGGGGATGCTACTGTCAAATCTACTTTCACAGATACAACTAAAAATGTATGCATATTGTGATTAAATGCAAGCTCGCCTAGGCGTGCATATGTACTCGTATATATATTACAAAATATCTAGGTTATTTTCCTAAAACTTAACCCTTTAGTAAATCCAAAGTCAAACTCTTACACCCTAAGTATAAGCACATGGCTACACACATGGGGGGAGTTTGGCCGAGAATGATTAGGGGATAGGGTGGAGTGGTGGTGATGAAATGGTGATGTGTTTTGTGGAAATATCATGATATTTGCATCCTTACCTTTGCCTATAAATAGCACCCGCTTCTCTTCACTTTATTCGCACTTCTTCTTCATAAAATTCTTAAGCTCCTCATCCTCTTCTTCTCTACATTAATGGCTTCTTGCCTAAATAAATTTATGTCAAAAATTATGGCAAGAGGAAATTAAAATTATATCGTAAGTATATATTATCAAAATCTTCAAAACTAAAGCAAATCCACTCCTTTTCTCCTCTACAACCCACGAACGCCACCTCCACCGCCACTTCCAAGCACGGCCAAACCCTAGGAGCATTTGTGCTAGTAGTCAAGAGCTCTGATTTCAAAATAACAGAGCTTTAGCCATTTTAAAGTTAGTCTGATCGAAATTCAAGTGAGAAACCCTATTTAGTCTCGCAGATCTAAGGTCGATGGAGACTATGATCGTGGATATTCCAGTCAAGCGACAGAGCGCTACGAGAGGGAAAGAGATAGAAAGAGAGAGAGAGAGAGAGAGAGAGAGAGAGAGAGAGAGGAGTATAGGCGTCGTTCCCGATCACGCTCTCCACCACCTAGAGGTCCAACACAACCTTCTGGTTCTAGTAAACTACCCTTAGAACCTTCACGTTAAATACCACTTTCCCAAGCACCAAGGCTCGACGAACAACATCGGAGGTTCGAAATCGTGGCTTCCATTATCATTGAGCAAGCCATCATAGAACCCATTGGGGAGGGAGCAATTAGGATCGCTAAGTGTGATGTCCCGGAAATTTAGGCAATATTTATTTAATAATCTCATTAATAATTATTTTAAAAATGTGAAATATTGATTTAATAATCTAATTCAAACATGAATTTTCTTTTGAAGATTAATAATTGTTTAATTTGATAAATGATATTCTTTTCAAAAATCTTAATAATGATAGATTAATTTGAAAATCTTATTGTTTTCAAATGTTAAAAATATTTAAATGATAAATTTATCTTTCTAAGCTGATTTAAAAATATTTTATGTATAATGTATAAATGTTTATACATTGTAAATAGAAGATTTGATTTTAATTTAAATTTAAATTTAATAAGAATATTTTCAAATCTATTATATATATAAATGTATAAATTGTAAATTGATTAATTTGATTTAAAATTAGTATTGAAAACTTTTCAAAAGTTTGTTTTAGAAATCTATCTTATATTTTCATAGAAATGTAAGTAAGTATTTATTTTGTTTATAAAAATAAATATAGTTTAAATTTTGTTTTTATAATAAAAGCTTATTTTGTTTATTTTAAAGAAAATAGTTTTTCTTTGAAATAAAATTTAATTCATTCATGTTAAAGTATAACATTTGGTTTGAAAACTCTTGAATAAAATGAATTCAACATTTTTTCTTTTTAAAACTTTTCTCTTTTGCAAATTAGTTTTTAAATATTATTTTAAAAATAATTAAGCAAACATTAAAATGTAAATGTTATAAGGAAGTTTATAAGTAAACATGTAATCATTTTAAAGGCTAATGTTAATAAACATTTAAAACATGCTAAAATAAATTAGAAATGGTTTTAGGATAAATTCAAATACAATTATAAATTAAGAATTCTCTTTTTATATTAAAATGCATATGTGTTAAGATCTTAACACTAGAGAAGACACTTGTAAATTTATCTACATCCTAACATAACAAGTGGCATGTTGTTTATTTTTTGAAATTTAATTTATTAGATAAGAAATTGTAACAATGTATTTTGTTAAAACATTGTTTTCATTTGAATCCAAAAATCAGATTTAAGAAAAATCAAAACCCAAACATAATGCATGTTAAAAATTTGTAAAATCAAAATTCAAATCAAAATCTGCAAAACCTATCTACATCTAAAATCTGCAAAATCAAACTTCAAATCTGAGCATATGAAAATGGATCTGCATGCAATATTTCAAAATCAAACTGGAGTTCAACTTCAATTTGAATCTGAGCAATGAGAATAAGGGTCTGCATGCATGTTCAAAAATTTACATCATCAAGAAAATCAACCGCAACTAGCAAATGCAAGCCAGATTTCTGCATGCAAGTTCATTATGCAAATTCCAGGAATACTGCAATTCATCTCTGGAATTTGTGCTCTGCATCTTCAATAAACAGGTGAGTAAACTTTTATTTTTTAAAAACAGTTTCTCTTTTAAAATAAATGCTTAAGCAAGTATAAGCACTAAAGACTGATGCAAACTGTTTTTTTTTAAAGAATCAAACTGCAGTGCCTTTATTTAGTGAATAACTTCACAATTTAAAAACTTAAGTTCTGTGCATGTGAATTGGTAGAAATATGCAACTTTGTGTGATTTCATATTGATAAATATTCTGTGTGTACATATATATAAATATGCATATATATGGGTTGCTGTGGCAGGTATCTGCAAACCTGTTTTGTTCTTTTAAAAAAAAGATTGTATTTGGAATCCATCATCACCTGACTTGATCTCAACTACAACTTGAAATGTAAACAAACTTTGTTTGTTTAGAATGAAATGATGGTTATAAATCAAAATTTAGCTATATTAAAATTCTGTTGTCTCTGGAAACATTTACAACAGTCAATATTTTCTAGAAGCAAGTACATCAAACATCTTAAAACATTTATAACAGTTTGTAACCTGAATGCGTGTTTGGATTCATGAATTTTGAAACAAATATTACATTTTTAATTTCACTGGGAAGTGAGCATTACTGTTTTAAACAGAATTGGGTCTTTTTGGGTTTGTTTGAATTTCTAATGGATTTTGGTGGCTATGGGTCTTCCTAGAGGTAGATTACAAATGGAGGGGTAGGGGATAAGGGTCAGAAGTTGTGTCAGTAGGTGGTGGCGACGGCAATAGTGTTTCCAGTTTCCTAGACCTAGTTTTTGAGTGGTCGAATTTTTGATGCTTCACGTGGTCTCTGATGCACCGAGTGTTTCCATACTTTGGGGATCGGCAGAGGGGACGTAGATGAAGGGATTGCCGGAGTTGCAGGTGATCAAGTGGTCGGAGATGGGTGAGAGCGGTGTTGACAGGTTTGGCCTTTGGTTGTAGTGTCGATGTTCCAGGTTGGATTGAAATACTCGATTTCAACGTCGAGCTGCAGTGGGGATTATTGTGGTCGCGATCAAGTTTGGGGATGGCCGGCGACTTGGTGAGGAGGGTTATGGTGGCCGGAGATCGTCAGAGAGCTGGTGCATATGCACCGTGTATATTGTGTGTTCAGATGAGCTTTTGGGTTGGTGCAGGAATGTAACTCGGGTTTGATAGGGTAAGTCGAGAATTTTACTCGAAGTAGTCAGGGTTATAACTCGAAGCAGTAATAGATGGACTCGGGTATGTTAGTTTCAGGTTATAAAACTTGACAGTATTCTGTGTTTTGAAATTTAAATGAAATCCAAATTTTTAAAGCAGGATTTAAACAGGGGTTTAAATTCAAGTTTAAGTTTGATGAATTTTTGAAATTCAAAGTTTTTAAAATAAATTTTTTTGAATTTAAGTTAGATTTAAATCTAGTTTTTAAATCAAGTTTAAATAGAGTTTTCAAGATTTCTTTGGGTTCAGATTTGAATTTAAATCAGATTTGTAAATTTAAAATGTTGAATAAGTTCATATGTTTTAAAAGTAGATTTAAAAATGAATTTTTTTTCAAATGAGTTTTAAACTTGAGAAAAATTTCTTTTCTTTAATATTTGGACTAAGTTATGAAATGTTTAACTTAAATTTGAAGTTAAAATAATCTAATTATTTCAAAGCTTGATTTCTTTATTTAAGTAACTTGGTTTTTAAACTTTTCTTATATATTTAAGTAATGAATGTTCTTTAACATTCATTTTTTTTTTTTGGTAAGGCCGACGGTTTTATAGTGGACCGACCACTTTTTATTACGAACGTAATAAAGTTGAAGTACAGGAGTAAGGTAGAGGCACCTTAACTACTATGAAAGAAAGATATAAAAAATACAGCACATGAGTATGACAGGCACGTCACTGCTACTAGAAATAAAAATCAAGACTAGTTCTCCTCCGAAGAGGAAGAATCACCAACGCCTACATCATCCCGGGAAGAAACCAGAGCACCTCCCCCAAGAATACCAAAAAAGGGTCGAAAATGAACAACAAGAGAAGGATCATAACAGTCAATGTCAGAAGTGTAAATAAAAGATCGATCCCATGCAGAATCAGCCAGAATAACAGAATTGATCTCAGCGTACAAACCATCCAAGTCAAGAGCCAAGGAGTCACCAGAAATACTATAATATAGGCAGCGAAGGTCCAATAAGTCATCAGATACATATCTAAAATAGGAGTCATCCACAGGGTTGAATCTCATATCTGAACGACATTCAACCCAACAATGTTCAGTCTCAGCCCAAACAACAAGCGGCAGAGAGAGAACCGGCTCAGCAGGGAGAACTGCAGGGACATCACCAGGATCTGGGGAAGCAGGACGCATTAAGGAAAGGGATGGACCAGAGACAGTAGCAACGGCTTTGGGAACCCATTTTCTTAGCGGAGGCCGAGGCAGAGGGATCTTAGGGGCAGCATCAGGAACAATAGTTCGCACACAGGAAGAGGCAATATGACCAAAAGAATGACAGGAGGAACAAATGTCAGGGACCCATCCATATCGAACACGAACATCCACCACGTGACCAACAGCTAGCTGGACAGGAATGGAGGTTGGGAGAGGCTTATCAGGAGAAATCTCAATCAGAGCCTTGGCGTATACCAGCTTATCACGCGCTACTGTATTCGAGTCAAAACATTTCAATTTACCTATATTGCATGCAAGCCAATTCAAACCAAGCAGTGGTTGAAGAGCAGATGGAATTTGAGAGAAATATACCCAGACAGGGATAGAAAAAACTTGTTCGTGAACACTAGCTACCGTCGGAGACCAGGGGGTAATAATAAAAGGCTGTCCATCAAAGAAGGAAGGCTCGGACTCAAGAACTCGACTACGTTCCTCAGCGGATGAGAACAATAGGAAGTACAAGGAGTCTACCAACTTAACTTTAAGCCCACCCCGAAGTCTCCAGGCCCTATGATAAACAGCAGCCATATCATGAAGACGATGATTAGGGTCCAAGAAGAAGCCGACTACGTAACCTGACCAAAAGTCCAAACCGGCTTGCATAACACGGGGGGAGGGATCATCACTCCGTTATCCTCACCGATGTCGAACTCAACAGGTTCATAACCTCCCGCATTACGGGGCATGGATGTAAATAGTGAAGTCCATGATTTGGTTACAGGTAGGCAAGGAGCTGTAGGGCGACACTCCACATCACCAGAAGAGGCCACATTCACAGCCGAAGGAGGCCCACGATCCACAACAGATTGCAGAACGTGAGTAGCAGCAGCCAATTGCTCTTTCATACAGGCAGCACTCGTAACAGGGCAAAGACCCTCTGCCGCATTAAAACAAACACTGGTAGTGCAAGGCTTAGGATCAACAGTCTCCACCAAGCCAACAATACAATCAGACTGACCACTTAAAACACTCACATCGGCCAAAGAAACCAACGCTTGTTTGCCCATCTCGCAATTGGGTTTTTCAGGGAAGCACAAATTGGATCCAGACGAAGGAAGTTGTCTCAACATACCTGAACACGGAGGCGAATTCACTCCAGAAAGAACACAGGAGGCGACAGCAGAGACCACTTTCGAGCAAGGCTGAGCACAAAGGTTACTGGGGGACTGGTTGGAAGGACCTAGGGGAGGAAAATCATCGGAAGAGAGAAGGTTGGGGAGAGCGTTATCAGCGGAAGATGAGGATCTATAACATCGGCCTGATCTAGTTGACGAGGAAGAGGGGAGACGCGATGGAGAAGAGGACATTCACGCAGGGGAAAAGGGAATCGCTAAACAAAGAAACGCCTGGAACAGGTCGCCATGAATTTTTTAGAAATCCGTAGAACTAAAATGTGTTTAACATTCATTTTATTTTAAGGTTTATAATTATTTAAAATTTGGATTATTGTTTAAATAGTTAAACATTTTAAATATTAGATTTTTAAATGGAATTTGAATTTAATTTTAGAAATGTATTGTTTAAATACATTTTAAATGTAAATTAAGTCATTAATAAGTAAATGAATTATTTGAAAATAATTAGGATAATTAAGAATTTAGTTATTTATTTGATTTAAATAATAATTTGAATTAATTTATAATTAGAAATGATTAATGAATAATTAACCTAAGATAATTTTTCTTAAGTAGGTAATTATTGAAAATGTTGTTAATTAATAAAAATAATTATCTAAGGATAATTAAGTAATTAATTAATGAAACATATTTAGATAATTAACTAGATTAATTAATTGAATATAATCAATTATAATTTGTTAAATATAATTACTTGATAAAAGTAATTAAGGAATTATTTACTTATTGTAATTAATTTTGATATTGCGGTTTGTTTAAGTTAATTAATTTAGTTTAATTAATTTAAGTAAATCATTTGGTGATTTAATGGGAGTAATTACTAAATGTAATTAATGGAGCATGATTACTTAGAGAAGTAATAAATGATAGTTACTGAAATGTAATTAGTGAAGATGATTTTTAATAAAGTAATTTGGATAATTACTTTTGTAATTAATCAAGGGATTAATTAATGAAGATAATTAATTATGGAATAATTAATTTGTTATGAGTAATTAAGGGTAGTTAATTACTGGATTTAATATTAATCAAGGGTGATTAATAATTGTATTAATTACTAAAGGTAATTAATTTTAATAAATTAATTAATTTAAATATTAATTAGAGATCATTAATTAATATAATTAATGATGCAATTAAGAATTGATTAATTAAGTAATAATTAATAATTAAGTGATTAATTAATGTAATTAATTAAGGATAAACGTAATTAATTACAGTTAATTAATGAAGTAATTAAATGTTAATTACTTATGATTAAGGTTAATTAATTTTGTTAATTAATTAAAGACTAATTACTTATTGTAATTAGAATGATTAATCAAAGGTGTTTAATCAAGATGAATACTTGGTGAATGATTAATTAACTAGGTTAATTAATTAATGGATATATCAGCAGGATTTATAGATGTAATAGTTAATTTAATTTATTTTAAATTAATTAGAGATAAAAGTAATTAATTTAATTCATTTTAAATTAATTATAATTGATGGTTAATAAATCATTGCTTATGAATGATATTGATTGAATGGTTGTGATCTCAGTAATGCGATGAGTTGTATTTGTACGATATGGATGTTTGGTTAAGGTATGATGATGTGTGATGGATTATCTGGTTGTGATGATTATCTGTTTGTGATGATGATACAGATTATTTGTTTATGATATGAATGTGATTATCTATTGTGATATGTGGTTTATCTATCTGTATGGAATAGATAAAAATAAAATAAGTTAATTAATTAAAACCCTTATGTACAACTTGGACATTAAGATGGCATTTGGTTTTGGTGAGACCGGGATCGGACTTCCATATTTGGATATCCGAAAACCTCATCGATTCCAAATTAAACGTTAGGTCGTTAATCCAAGTGGAGCAAGTAAAGACTCGAGGTGTAAGAACCATACGTCAGTATAACTCTGTGGGTGATTCCGTAATGAGTTTGACGGAATAGTACTTATAGGTTCGAGATGGTGATTTAGAGTGCAAGGGCTATGGTCGTTGACTCTGAGGGTGATTCCAAAATGAGTGCAACGAGATAGTGCCTTCGGTTTTGTTCGAACCCGGAACGAACTTGTATGGATTGAATGCTTTCAGAACATCGTCAGGTGGACGATGAGCATTCTAAGATTGATATGTACTATAAAGCTAATCATAGCCTCAAGCCTCATCAACCGGGAATTGCTAAAACAGAGGAGGTGCAGCAAGGCTTCGTGGGTAGCTCCCACTGAAGAGCAAGATTTACCCCTGTCTAGAGGTCCCTTTATATTTGGCTGTGTGGTAGTTGGCGACGACCAATCTGCGGGGTGGTCTTGTTCGTGACTGTTCAGTGAGGAATGGTCCCGGCTTTGTGTTGCAGGGGAACGGGCGTACTCCTCGGTACGGTGATCTAGGCCACGTACTGTGACGGGCGGTACCCCAGCAGCCCTGCCATTGATGGAAACTCATTCTTCTTATGAGACCCTACGGTTTCGATTGTATTACTCACTTTTGTGGCTAGTAGCTGGAATTTAATCATGTAAAAATTTCGGCTATTTCTTATTTATTTGAAATCCCTAGACACTATTATAATATCACTGGATTTCCTATCAATGTTTTGGTTAGCGTAAGGTAAAAACTTTTTCATGTTTATGTGTGGGAAGTTTTATGTGGTACCTTTTGTTTTCAAAAGATTTTCTAAAGTTAAGCAATTTTATCCCCGTTTACTCACACCAGACCCCTGTCTGACCCGAGTGTTTATTTTCTGTTTTATTAAACTCTTGGGTACTAATATTTCGTATGAGTAGTCAAGTGTTTCAGGATTGCTTTGTCGAGTTTCTGGAGGAGATAATGGAGCAGGAGGCTTCAGCGTATAGATATATGTAGTGGTTCCGCTGTGTTTGAGTTGTATCTATTTTCTCTGATATACTTGAATTGTAATTGCTAGACAGATGTTTATAACTGTCTAGTTTGTGTTGTATTAGCTGTAGAACTCTGATGTATATGATACTATGTGAAGTTTTACGTGACATATTATAATTTATTCGTTCCGCTGTGAGATTTTGATGTTTTCCGTTTCTTTCCTTTCTTTTCTCTTTTCTATCCCTTTCTTTCTTCTTAATGATGCGTCTTTCTATGGAATGAAAGGCGGGTCGTTACATTATGGTATCAGAGCTCTAGGTTGAGCGAATACCTAGACTCTAGAGTGGTGTCCATCTTGACAGAGCGTATTTGTAATTTTGAATATACACATATATATATATATTTATTTATTTCTACCTATTAGATTGGGTTACCTGTTCAGGTTTTCCAATAAGTAATAAAGGTAGATAGGGTAGTGGTGTGTGAAACACAACTACCCATGGTTGGAATCCGAATGTTTGAGGTTGGAAGTGGAGTTGCTAGGGCAGTATTAGGCATCTTAAGTAGTTTATGCAGTTTAGTGTGAAGGATTTCACCAATCTCTGAAGGAAATCTTTTCAAGATTCGGAGTTTATCTTTGGATTGTAAGCTGGATTGCACTCGTGTGAGTGGATTTTCTTGAGTTTGGATCAATTGGGAGTACAGAAGCCAGAAATGGTATCTTCGAAACTTCAGGGAGGAGTTCTGTCTGTATTTGAGTTGAGACTCAGTTTGGCAGAGTGTTTTGTGCTTTGGTTGGGAGCGAGTTTCCTGAGGGTTATCTGTCTTTTGAAGGCTCTATTGTGAAGAGGCTGGTGTAGCTTTGTGATTCGATGAGCTTTTGGATAAGGAAGTTTTTGGCAGCAGTAGCAGCAGTGGGTGGCCTGTTTGTTCGATGGTTCAGAAGTCTCTGTGATTCCTTTGTCAGTAGGCCAGGCAGATGGTGGAGCTTGTCCATTTCTTCTGGAAGCCCAGATGGGAATGATGTTTGTGGTTGGAGGTAGACCACTGTTTCTTCTTTCGGATAGAAGGTTTTAGCTGTCCTGATTTTGCAGTAAGAACGATTTCTGGGGATCTGAACTAAGTGGAATCGCAAAAGTGACTTGCGATGGTTCGAAGGTTCTCTGAGTGACCTTTTTTTTGGATTGAAGTATCTCTAAAGGATGTTTGAGTTATCGAAGTGGTTTGGTATTTTTTGGATATCTTTTAAGGAGTTGAGATTGGCATCTGTATCAAGAGTTTGAGTTCTGTTTGGACTTGGCTCTTAAAGATTTACCGGTGGTTCAGCATTGTAGGAGGGCTCTTTTAGAAAGAGGTCTGTTTAAGCTGGCAGGATTGATTGGATCTAGTTTCCTGGTTGAATTTTTGCTGTAATGTTGTGGCCGAATCGGATAGGTCACTGAGATTTTATGGAATTTGATGAACAATGTTTCCGGAGCGAGTTGATCAAGTTTGTACTTGTGTTCATCAATAGCATTCTCAAATCAGAGTTGCGCAGTAGAAGCATGGTGGCAGCTATTCCAGAATAGAAGCAACACCCGTTTATTTGGGAATTTGAGTTTTGTCTTGAATCAAAGGATTTCTACAGGAAATTCGTTTTTATCTGAAGGCTTGATGTCTTGTGCATCTGTTTTGTTTTCAGAATAGGAGTAAGATCTGGAGATCGTTTATTTCTTTGTCCAGATTTGTTCTGTGAGGCGTCTGTGAAGATTTGTTTGTTCTAGAAGGTGGAAGGCAGCCCAGGATCGACAGGAGAGATGTGTGGATAAGAGATTGGATCTTTCTGTCTTCTCTTAAGGAATAAGTGTTTGATCTACAGGATTGAATTTCCAGTTCGGATGGCTGGAATTTGTTTTGTTTTTTCACGTATCTCTGAGGGAGTACGTGTATGGTTTATCTCTGGTTTTAGACTCAGTAGTTCCGAGAAATTTGAAAGTTGATCGGGACTTGTCTAAGGTCCAGTATCCTGTTTAGATATGTAGATCTAGATATATAGGAGCTCTAGATCTGTGTGGTGTAGCTAGTTTATATTCTGTAGAGCGAGTGTCCCGGTGTTTGTACCCGGAAGACTCTAGGGAATTCTATCCAGAATTTTGTCTGGATAGTTAGAATTGTTGTTTGAATTGGTTGCTATGATTTCAAGTATTTGGCTGATAGCATATGTTTGCTATTTTAAAATATGCATGGGATTATTAAATTACCTTTTCTTTTAAATTTCGGGAACGAAATTCTTTTAAGGAGGGAGGAATGTGATGTCCCGGAAATTTAGGCAATATTTATTTAATAATCTCATTAATAATTATTTTAAAAATGTGAAATATTGATTTAATAATCTAATTCAAACATGAATTTTCTTTCGAAGATTAATAATTGTTTAATTTGATAAATGATATTCTTTTCAAAAATCTTAATAATGATAGTTTAATTTGAAAATCTTATTATTTTCAAATGTTAAAAATATTTAAATGATAAATTTATCTTTCTAAGCTGATTTAAAAATATTTATTTATAATGTATAAATGTTTATACATTGTAAATAGAAGATTTGGTTTTAATTTAAATTTAAATTTAATAAGAATATTTTCAAATCTATTATATATATAAATGTATAAATTGTAAATTGATTAATTTGATTTAGAATTAGTATTGAAAACTTTTCAAAAGTTTGTTTTAGAAACCTATCTTATATTTTCATAGAAATGTAAGTAAGTATTTATTTTGTTTATAAAAATAAATATAGTTTAAATTTTTGTTTTTATAATAAAAGTTTATTTTGTTTATTTTAAAGAAAATAGTTTTTCTTTAAATTATGATTTAATTCATTCATGTTAAAGTATAACATTTGGTTTGAAAACTCTTGAATAAAATGAATTCAACATTTTTTCCTTTTAAAACTTTTATCTTTTGCAAATTAGTTTTTAAATATTATTTTAAAAATAATTAAGCAAACATTAAATGTAAATGTTATAAGGAAGTTTATAAGTAAACATGTAATCATTTTAAAGGCTAATGTTAATAAACATTTAAAACATGCTAAAATAAATTAGAAATGGTTTTAGGATAAATTTAAATACAATTATAAATTAAGAATTCTCTTTTTATATTAAAATGCATATGTGTTAAGATCTTAACACTAGAGAAGACACTTGTAAATTTATCTACATCCTAACATAACAAGTGGCATGTTGTTTATTTTTGGAAATTTAATTTATTAGATAAGAAATTGTAACAATGTATTTTGTTAAAACATTGTTTTCATTTGAATCTGAAAATCGGATTTAAGAAAAATCAAAACCCAAACATAATGCATGTTAAAAATTTGTAAAATCAAAATTCAAATCAACATCTGCAAAACCTATCTACATCTAAAATCTGCAAAATCAAACTTCAAATCTGAGCATATGAAAATGGATCTACATGTATTATTTCAACATCAAACTGGAGTTGAACTTCAATTTGAATCTGAGCAATGAGAATAAGGGTCTGCATGCATGTTCAAAAATTTACATCATCAAGAAAATCAACCGCAACTAGCAAATGCAAGCCAGATTTCTGCATGCAAGTTCATTATGCAGATTCCAGGAATAATGCAATTGCATCTCTGGAATTTGTGCTCTGCATCTTCAATAAACAGGTGAGTAAACTTTTAATTTTAAAAGTAGTTTCTCTTTTAAAATAAATGCTTAAGCAAGTATAAGCACTAAAGACTGATGCAAACTGTATTTTTTTTTAAAGAGTCAAACTACAGTGCCTTTATTTGGTGAATAACTTCACAATTTAAAAACTTAAGTTCTGTGCATGTGAATTGGTAGAAATATGCATGTTTGTGTGATTTCATATTGATAAATATTCTATGTATACATATATATAAATATGCATATATATGGGTTGCTATGGCAGGTATCTGCAAACCTGTTTTGTTCTTTTAAAAAAAAGATTGTATTTGGAATCCATCATCACCTAACTTGATCTCAACTACAATTTGAAATGTAAACAAACTTTGTTTGTTTAGAACGAAATGATGGTTATAAATCAAAATTTAGCTATATTAAAATTCTGTTGTCTCTGGAAACATTTATAATAGTCAATATATTCTAGAAGCAAGTATATCAAACATCTTAAAACGTTTAAAACAGTTTGTAAGCTGAATGCATGTTTGAATTCATGAATTTTGAAACAAATATCACATTTTTAATTTCACTGGGAAGTGAGCATTACTCTGTTAAACAGAATTGGGTCTTTTTGGGTTTGTTTGAATTTCTAATGGATTTTGGTGGCTGTGGGTCTTCCTGGAGGTAGATTACAGATGGAGGGGTAGGGGATAAGGGTCAGAAGTTGTGTCAGTAGGTGGTGGCGACGGCAATAGTGTTTCCAGTTTCCTAGACCTAGTTTTTGAGTGGTTGAATTTTTGATGCTTCACGTGGTCTCTGATGCACCGAGTGTTGCCATACTTTGGGGATCGGTAGAGGGGAAATAGATGAAGGGATTGCCGGAGTTGCAGGTGATCAAGTGGTTGGAGATGGGTGAGAGCGGTGTTGACAGGTTTGGCCTTTGGTTGCAGTGTCGATGTTCCAGGTTGGATTGATATACTCGATTTCAACGTCGAGCTGCAGTGGGGATTATTGTGGTCGCGATCAAGTTTGGGGATGGTCGGCGACATGGTGAGGAGGGTTATGGTGGCTGGAGATCGCCATAGAGCCGGTGCATATGCACCGTGCATATTGTGTGTTCAGATGAAATTTTGGGTTGGTGCAGGAATGTAACTCGGGTTTGATAGGGTAATTCGAGAATTTAACTCGAAGTAGTCAGGGTTATAACTCGAAGCAGTAATAGATGGACTCGGGTATGTTAGTTTCAGGTTATAAAAACTGACAGTATTCTGTGTTTTGAAATTTAAATGAAATCCAAATTTTTAAAGCAGAATTTAAACAGGGGTTTAAATTCAAGTTTAAGTTTGATGAATTTTTGAATTCAAAGTTTTTAAAATAATTTTTTTGAATTTAAGTAAGATTTAAATCAAGTTTTTTAATCAAGTTTAAATAGAGTTTTCAAGATTTCTTTCGGTTCAGATTTGAATTTAAATCAGATTTGTAAATTTAAAATATTGAATAAGTTCAAATGTTTTAAAAGTAGATTTAAAAACGGATTTGTTTTCAAATGAGTTTTAAACTTGATAAAAATTACTTTTCTTTAATATTTGGACTAAGTTATGAAACGTTTAACTTAAATTTGAAGTTAAAATAATCAAATTATTTCAAAGCTTGATTTCTTTATTTAAGTAATTTTGTTTTTAAACTTTTCTTATATATTTAACTAATGAATGTTCTTTAACATTCATTTTATTTTAAGGTTTATAATTATTTAAAATTTGGATTATTGTTTATATAGTTAAACATTTTAAATATTAGGTTTTTAAATGGAATTTGAATTTAATTTTAGAAATGTATTGTTTAAATACATTTTAAATGTAAATTAAGTCATTAATAAGTAAATGAGTTATTTGAAAATAATTAGGATAATTAAGAATTTTGTTATTTATTTGATTTAAATAATAATTTGAATTAATTTATAGTTAGAAATGATTAATGAGTAATTAATCTAAGATAATTTTTCTTTAGTAGGTAATTATTGAAAATGTTGTTAATTAATAAAAATAATTATATAAGGATAATTAAGTAATTAATTAATGAAACATATTTAGATAATTAACTAGATTAATTAATTGAATATAATCAATTATAATTTGTTAAATATAATTACTTGATAAAAGTAATTAAGGAATTATTTACTTATTGTAATTAATTTTGATATTGTTGTTTGTTTAAGTTAATTAATTTAGTTTAATTAATTTAAGTAAATCATTTGATGATTTAATGGGAGTAATTACTAAATGTAATTAATGGAGCATGATATTTTAGAGAAGTAATAAATGATAATTATTGAAATGTAATTAGTGAAGATGATTTTTAATAAAGTAATTTGGATAATTACTTTTGTAATTAATCAAGAGATTAATTAATGAAGATAATTAATTATGGAATAATTAATTTGTTATGAGTAATTAAGGGTAGTTAATTACTGGATTTAATATTAATCAAGGGTGATTAATAATTGTATTAATTACTAAAGGTAATTAATTTTTAATAAAGTAATTAATTTAAATATTAATTAGAGATCATTAATTAATATAATTAATGATGCAATTAAGAATTGATTAATTAAGTAATAATTAATAATTAAGTGATTAATCAATGTAATTAATTAAGGATAAATGTGATTAATTATAGTTAATTAATGAAGTAATTAAACGTTAATTACTTATGATTAAGGTTAATTAATTGTGTAAATTAATTAAAGACTAATTACTTATTGTAATTAGAATGATTAATCAAAGGTGTTTAATCAAGATGAATACTTAGTGAATGATTAATTAACTAGGTTAATTAATTAATGGATATATAAGAAGGATTTATAGATGTAACAGTTAATTTAATTTATTTTAAATTAATTAGAGATAAAAGTAATTAATTTAATTCATTTTAAATTAATTATAATTAATGGTTAATAAATCATTGCTTATGAATGATATTGATTGAATGGTTGTGATCTCAGTAATGCGATGAGTTGTATTTGTATGATATGGATGTTTGGTTAAGGGATGATGATGTGTGATGGATTATCTGGTTGTGAAGATCATCTGTTTGTGATGATGATACAGATTATTTGTTTATGATATGAATGTGATTATCCATTGTGATATGTAGTTTATCTATCTGTGTGGAATAGATAATAATAAAATAAGTTAATTAATTAAAACCCTTAAGGACAACTTGGACATTAAGATGGCGTTTGTTTTCGGTGAGACCGGGATCGGATTTCCATATTTGGATATCCAAAAACCACATCGATTCCAAATTAAATGTTAGGTCGTTAATCCAAGTGGAGCAAGTGAAGACTCGAGGTGTAAGAACTATACGTCAGTATAACTCTGTGGGTAATTCCGTAATGAGTTTGACGGAATAGTACTTATAGGTTCGAGATGGTGATTTAGAGTGCAAGGGCTATGGTCGTTCACTCTAAGGGTGATTCCAAAATGAGTGCAACGAGATAGTGCCTTCGGTTTCGTTCGAACCCGGAACGAACTTGTATGGACTGAATGCTTTCAGAACATCGTCAGGTGGACGATGAGCATTCTATGATTGATATGTCCTATAAAGGTAATCGTAGCCTCAAGCCTCATCAACCGGGAATGGCTAAAACATGGGAGGTGCAGCAAGGCTTCGTGGGTAGCTCCCACTGGAGAGCAAGATTTACCCCTGTCTAGAGGTCCCTTTATATTCGGCTGTGTGGCAGTTGGCGACGGCCAATCTGCGGGGTGGTCTTGTTCGGGACTGTTCAGTAAGGAATGGTCCCGGGTTTGTGTTGCAGGGGAGCGGGCGTACTCCTCTGTACGGTGATCTAGGCCACGTACTGTGACGGGCGGTACCCCAGTAGCCCTGCCATTGATGGAAACCCATTCTTCTTATGAGACCCTACGGTTTTGATTGTATTACCCACTTTTGTGGCTAGTAGCTGGAATTTAATCATGTAACAATTTCGGCTATTTCTTATTTATTTGAAAACCCTAGACACTATTATAATATCACTAGATTTCCTATCAATATTTTGGTTAGCGTAAGGTAAAAACTTTTCCATGTTTATGTATGGGAAGTCTTACGTGATACCTTTTGTTTTCAAAAGATTTTCTAAAGTTAAGAAATTTTATCCCCATTTACTCACACCTGACCCCTGTCTGACCCGAGTGTTTATTTTCTGTTTTATTAAACTCTTGGGTACTCATATTTCGTATGAGTAGTCAAGTGTTTCAGGATTGCTTTGTCGAGTTTCTGGAGGAGATAATGGAGTAGGAGGCTTCAGCGTGTAGATATATGTAGTTGTTCCGCTGTGTTTTAGTTGTATCTATTTTCTCTGATATACTTGAATTGTAATTGCTAGACAGATGTTTATAACTGTCTAGTTTGTGTTGTATTAGCTGTAGAACTCTAATGTATGTGATACTATGTAAAGTTTTATGTGATATATTATAATTTATTCGTTCTGCTGTGAGATTATGATGTTGTCCGTTTCTTTCTTTCCTTTCTTTTCTCTTTTCTATCCCTTTCTTTCTTCTTAATGATGCGTCTTCCTATGGAATGAAAGGCGGGTCGTTACACTAAGTTAAAAAAGGATTCTCTAATATCTACTTCGAATGCTTCATCTTTCCCCCGCACTTAAAGAGAATCCCCAACGAGGCAGAACAAATGATGCATGACGACATACATTTTGTTTATGGCCAGTATCGAGAATGGATGAAGACCACAGATAAAGTCTCAGCGGTGGCCTTTGAGCGGACAAAGATGATCGAGAAACTAGGAACTGATCTTGCTCACAAGGACCGCATAATTCAAGTGCTTAATGACCGCATAATTCAAGTGCTTAATGATGAAAACGAGTCTACAAGGAATTCAGAGACCGAGGCTAATAATGGAGCTGATGTGGCTACTTGGAGGATGGAAAAAATGAGGCAAACGCACTTAGCCCTGGTTGAGGAAATGAGACATCGGACCATCACAATTATGGCTGAAATGTAGGATCGATTTCACCCTAGAGGAGGGTGAATAGGGTGATGCTATTAGTTATAAAAATTATTGCGGAAGTTTATAAAATATTTTCAACATAGATATACCAGAATTATAGCAACACATATAATAGCAGAATAATTAATGAAGAAATAGAACGACACAGAATTTACCCAGCTTCGGCGAAACCCTGCCTACGTGCTGCCCCTAAGACTACTGTTAGAAATTAAGCAATCAGACGCTTACACACGTAAACTCACGACACCCGCTATCGACTACCCTTAACTCTACGCTCAAAACTCTGCCACAACTCAGCCAACGAGTTGCGAATTCTCGAATTACACCACCGTAGTTCGTCCCATAGCCACACGACTAGAAATTACACAAGTTTAAAAGGAAAATACTAATTTAAAAACAAATTAAAAATCAAAACCCTAATTTTATACCAAAGCCCAATTAATATAAGTCGGCCCAAAATAAATTATCACTAAAATAATGTGGCCCCGTTATTTCTTTTATTTCGTTGCTCTATTTTTCTCTGTAAAAATGTCGGCCATGTTCCTTTGCTCGTTCCTCTTTTTCTTTGCACGAAATTAGGGCTTTGAGAAATTAGAAGCCGCCGACTTCAAATTGATCGATCGAATATTCGATTATGCATTGCTAGCTCTGTCGATTGACCGTCTCCTCGAGTCGCACTCGGCTGCTTCTCAATCGAGTTCGATCTTGACTTTGGAATGTAATTTATGCCTTTTGCCTTTTCTGATTTTCTTGCTTGGACTCGATCCATGAATCAAGTTGAATGATTATGCTCTGTTGTTACTTGAACTCGAATGATTTAGGCCGATGATGTATTAGGGTTTATATAGGATTTGAATTCCTATTTCTTTGTTCGTCTGATAAGTTGCTTGGCCGTTTGATTTTGCATGAATGCTGGAAATTTTGTTTGACTTATTCAAATCGTATATTTTATTGCATGTTTATCATGGCTCGATTCTGACTTTGCTTGGCCACCACGGTGTTGAATTCTTTGACGATGTTGATTTTGGTTCCGTGTTCTGACTTGTTCATTGCGGCTTTGAGTTTGACATTTAACTAGGCTTCAGCTATGTCTGTTCATCCCTGCAGCCACCTCTGTTTCATTTTTGTTCGTGTGCATTGTCAACTGCAAACTTTAATTGCATATTGTCTGGTTCATTGTTTACATCGACCAGTTTTTTGAATTTGTAAAATTTTGACTTTGTTTTAATAAATTTCTACTTGAATTTTTGACCCACGGCTTCTTTTGTGAACATTCTAATTTGTTACGTTATTTTTGTAACTTCTGTATATATGTATTTCTTGTGTGTTCATCCCGTCACTGTTTTTGTGCATTCATGTGCTTGATGTTCACTGGTTCGTTTGTCTAGTGGCATTTGATCTTGTACTACTTGCATATCCATATAAACTTGCTGTTGTCAATGAGAGTCTATTGGATTGATGTTCTTCATGTTGTTTACTGCATATTGCTTTGAGTCTTCTTTATGTTGCATAGTCTGTTCATTTGTGTTGGGTATTGTTTTGGTTTGTCCGCACTTCCCTGTCAACTGCTTGACTCGAAGTCTGGATTAGCTTGTCTGCACTTATATACTTCATAGTTGTTGTTGCCACTGCCTGTTAGACTTGATGTCTGGTGGCTTCACTTTGGCATTTGAACTGGTTGCCTCTAGTACATATGTGTACTGCATTGCTGTTATCTATTGCAAATTTGAGTCTTGCATTGTATTGTGGTGAGTTGCTTGTACATGCCTTGTTTTTGTCATTGTTGCACTGCCTTTATTCAGACCAGTTCATTCCCTTGAGTCTGGTTTGGACTGTCTAGTCTCTGCTCCATGTGTATATCACCGAAATTTTTGGTCGAGGCTTGATTTATATTGGTTTTGGATTTTTGACAATTTTATTGAATTGGTACGTTTGGATTACACCTGTGTTGAATCCAGCTTAAGGCTCGGGTTTGACCTTGTGCTCGTGTCGTAACTTCAGTTGAACCTGACTTTTTATTTGGGTTTGACCTTGTACTCACATATCCCTATAGATTTATCAAGTGTATATCAGTGTGCACGGCCTTTGCCATGTACAGTGATACACTGTGCATGTCACAAGCTGTTCGCGTATGATGAATTCAAAATTAAATGATGAAGAACAACCCAAATAACTAAGGCAAATAAAATTTCCAAATTCACATTTTATTTTATACTGAAAAATTATTTATTTTTCAATTTTACCGCGTTAGTGTGTAATTTTGCTGATAGCTGAGATGTTGCATTCAATCTAGAATAGTTGAAGATTAAAATATGAGTGAATGAGCAATATGTAGTGAGGACATTTATAAATGAAAAATTGTGATGTAATCAAAATTGTATTGTTTGAAAATTGTGTATATAGTGAGAGCTCAAATTTGTACTATTCAAAACTGTAATAAATATTTGTTTGAATAAAATATTTGTTTGAATTTAAACTGTTTTATTTATTTTATTCAGCAAATATTTATTTAATCTGTGAAAATAAAATAGTATATTAACAAATACATTTAAATGAATATATATATATACACACATATATATGTTTATTATCATCAAACAACAATCATATATCCGCATATTCAACAATCTTTCCCTTTTTATGATAACAAACATATATTTAAGATTTGAATTTATTAAATGTATTGATTTTTGATAGACTCTTTTTGTTCCCCCTATTTAAGTGCTCCTTCTCTACACAAGCTCCCCTCTCATATATGCATGTTAAAAATATGCAAAAGGGCCTAGATGCAAATAGAAAATATTTGACCTTTATTTGTCAAAATCTTAAATTTTCTCTCCCCCTTTTGTTATCAGCAAAAGAGTAATAGTGTTAGAAAAATTGAGATAAAGTGATAGACATTAATACAACATTAAAACTCAATCGAATATAAATATTGAATTTCAATAAAAAATCAAACAAAAATCATAAATACTCTGTTAGGCGCATATTCCACTTTAGAATGATAGGAATAATGTCAACATATAAAACCATATAGTTATGTCTATTTGTGGTATATTTATATCAGGAATTTGAATATTTACTAACCATGCATAATCGTTAAGACTTTTAAATGAGATTAGCAGTATTCCATTTTTTTTAAAAAAATGAATTCAAGTATCTTCTAACTACGCATAACCGTAAGGACTATTAAATGGGATTAGAATCAACTTGTTTATTTAATTAATTAATTTTGATATGTGTTCCATGCATGCATAGCCGTGAGGACTTTTAAATGAGCATGGAAGCACATTATCAAAATTCCTAGTAATTCACCCATGCATAACCGTGAGGACTTTTAAATGAGAGTGAATACTTTGGATTTTTTTTTAAAAAATAGAAAAATGAAAAAAGAATGATTTTCTATTTAAAATACCACATATTGACATACTACATTGAATTTTAATGAGTGATGGTTGATAGAAATATGATAGAAATAGAGATGGTCATGAAATTTTAACCAACAAAAAGTTTTTATAACTCTTATTCAAATTTCTAAAGAAATTTACTAAATATACCTTCTCAAGTTATAATATATGGTTAATATTGGCACTCATCACTTTTTCAATCACTAATTATCTTTTCAATAATTAGTAGGGAGTCAGATTAGTCAATGTAATCATTTAAGATCAAATCCAAAAATAATTATAAAATCAAATTTTCTAAGATGACTAATCTGAAACAAGGTCAAAAATTATTTTCTAGAAGGGGTTTTATAAAAAAATTCTACTATTTGAAAATATTTGAAATGAAAAATATGATATATTTTCTTAGAAAAACGATGCAGCTATTGAAATGTCTTAACATAAATCACATTTCACTAGTAATTTTTTATCAACTATATTGCCAGTGTAATCTGCATTTGAATATTTCTTTCACTCAAGATTATCACTAATTGAATGTTATAGACCAGACCGTGAAGTTGCAAAAAATTCTTGAAGATCTCGTTGAATGAAATTCTTTTCAAATTTAATTAAAGCCGTATAAATAATCAAAAACCGAGAATATAGAGTCGGACGTAAAATAACTAAATGTATTATCATCAACCAATACAACACTATCATTAATCCAATTTAATCTATATGAAATAGTTCAAAGACTTTAGAGGTGCATGTAGTGTTCTCGGTATGAAAAGTATAATTGTCCAACAAATTTGAAAAAAGTCAGAATCAAATCAGCATTCATTTCTTTATCAAATAACTGGCCGAATTAAATTCAGATTACGGTGCAGATTATCACATTTAATAAAATTTTCAAGATGAATATACCATCACCAGTTTTACTTTTACGATAATATTTCGTTGTAGCCCATTGTGATTCTGCCACCTTTATACTATGCTAAGGAGCTTTGATTTGATGCCTGTTGAGTTTTCTGGAACAGCCAGAATCCAGATAACACTATTGTTGTTTCTTAGCCTGCCACCATACCTACACGATGAAAGATTTATGTGACCCATTTGTTTTTATAGGTCCATGATTGTTAGTGGCAAGAGATTTTAAAAAATAATTTTGTGGAGACCCAAAACTATTTATAAATGTTCCTTTCGGCACCCAAATTTGTTTGACTTTAATGGATTTTATATTTTTGCCTTTAGGAACCCAAATTAGAATGGTTTTCACTTGTTTGGGTCTATACCAACAAATGTTTTGATTGTGTCCAATTTTTCTACAAATTGTGCACTCAGATTTTACTTGATTAATTTTTCTTTTAACATATTCAGAACGATTATACCCAAGTCCTCGTCTAACTGTATCAACGGTTTGTTTTCCTAATAACATATTCAATGATTTTTCACTTTTGTAAATTTTCTTAAAGTTGTAGACAATTGTTGAACTTGTGTTTTGAGAGATTCATTTTTGTTCAATAACTGAGTGCACTTTAATAGAATTCTCCCTCCTAGTATTTTCACTCTATTCAAAATCAGAATTTCATTTTCAAGCGATTTAATTTTAAATTCTGATTTTTTAATTTCTTCTTCGAATATTGGACACTTATCACACTCAAGGATCCTACTTTGATAATTTTTAACTCATTGGTCAAGTTGTTTATTCGATTCTATCAAAGTATCACTTTGTAATTCAATTTTAGCGTACTTCTTCCTAAGTCGTTCTAAACAACCATTTACGTCGTGGAAATATATAAGCAATTATGAGTGAGAAAATTTTGATATCTCGCTTGGCTTATCATCATCGCTATCAGTTATATTACTTTGAAGGCACAAATCTGCTCTCCCACTTTTACTGCTAGTGATTTTATTATCATCATCGCTTTTATTCCACATGGCTGCAAAATTTCTCCTTTTTAATTTCTTTTCTTCGTCGTGTTGATTTCGAGGACAATTGGGCTTGATGTATCTAGGATTGTTGCACTTATGACAGATGATTTTCTGTGCTTCAAGGTTGTCTAGTGCTTTGACTATTCTACTTTTCAATTTCTGATTTACAGCTGCATTTCCATACTTTTGATTCCACTTTTTGAATTTTTTCATTAGTAATGTCAGCTCAGCTACTCCATCTTCATCATCATCATCACTGCTGCTTTTTGTCAATCCTGTTAAGCATGTTTCTATGTCGATTATGGAGGATTTCTCATTGCTATTGATTTTTGCACCATATATTGCATCAAAAGTATTCCAGATTTCCTGTGCAGTTTCACAATGAGAGATAAAGTTAAAATTATCTTGATTAATATGAGAATATGATATGCATAGCAAGAGCATTAATCGAGATAATTTTCTCGTCTGTTATATCACACCCATTCTCAATAAAATCTCAACATTTAACATTAACAGATTTTAAATAAAATTCCAATTTTAATTTCCAATTCAAAAAATCTATTCCATCAAAAATAGGAGGGATAATACTAGACTGACCCTCAGCAAAAGAAGTATTAAAAGAAGCCATTTTAAACTTTCAAATTTTTTTAAAAATCAAACTTTTTAAAACAAAAATGGCTTTTGAACCTCGCTCTGATATCACTTATTGGATCAATTTCACCCTAGAGGGGGTGAATAGGGATGATGTTATTAGTTATAAAAATTATTGCAGAAGTTTATAAAATATTTTCAACACAGATATACCAGAATTATAGCAGCACATATAATAGCAGAATAATAAATGAAGAAATAGAACGACACGGAATTTATATAGCTTCTGCAAAACCCTGCCTACATGCTGCCTCCAAGGTTTCTACTAGAATTAAGCAGTCAGACGCTTGCACACGTAAACTCGTGACACCCGCTATCGACTAGCCTTAACTCTACACTCAAAACCGTGCCACAACTTAGCTACCGAGTTTCAAATTCTCAAACTACACCACCGTAGTTCGTCCCCTAGTCAATGACTAGAAATTACACAAGTTTAAAAGGAAAACACAAAGTTAAAAACAAATTAAAAATCAAAAACCTAATTTTATACTAAAGCACAATTAATATAAGTCGGCCCAAAATAAGTTATCACTAAAAATGCGGCCCCGTTATCTCTTTTATTTCGTTGCTCTATTTTGCTCTGTAAAAATGTCGGCCTTGTTCCTCTTTTTCTTTGCTCGAAATTAGGGCTTTGAGAAATTAGAAACCACGGACTTCAAATTGATCAATGGAATTTTCGATTATGCATTGCTAGCTCTGTCGATTGACCTCTCCTTGAGTCGCAATCGGCTGCATCTTGATCGAGTTAGCCGACGGGTGGTTGGTTACACCCATTTTGATGTTTATAATTCAGTTCACACTGTAGAAATCTAGAGTCGGTTAACTAACGGTCGATCACATCTGTTTTGAGTTTTAGGATTTTGTTCGCACTTTGGGAACAATAGATGTATCAGGATCGTGGATGGTCGTATCATATCCACCCTGAGTTAACAATCCAGGCCGTTAGATGGACGGGTCCATCCTCTCCTCGGACTTGGTTTAAACATAGGCGAATTCATTAGGTGGAAAGATCCACCCTCTTCGAACCCACATTTGTAAGTTTATAGTCTAGCTCACACTCTGGGAGCCGGGGTTAGTTAGAGGATTGTCATGTATCAATCCTTTCTTGGATTTAGTGTGATAGCTTGCCCCCGAGCTTGGGTTTCACTTACCAAGTGACTGGTCATATCACAGTCACTCACTTTTTGAATAAGTCCCAACGCAGGATGGAACTTAGCTTCCTATGCATTGTAATGGTCGCATGATGCATTTAAAAAATCACTGCCCTGGCTTGACGAGATTGCTTTTTATTACTGAAATAAGAAAGTACGGCAAAGTCAGTTGCCTTATTACAGATTCAAATTTTGAAATGCATAAATAAATTTCGAAAGAAAAGCAAATGAATAAACAGAGCATGTTATGTGTAGTAGCGATGAAGACTCTCACTGTTATAAGCTCTCGACCATCAATGGTTGATAATTTAAAGATGTCGTCTCCAAGTCATCGTTTGATAACATACGACCCTTCCCATGTTGGTTTCATATGTCAAGGGACCGGGTAAATTCTCTTAAGGATGAGATCACCGACTTCGAAAGTTCAGGGTCGGACCTTAGCATTGTATAATCGGAAGACTCGACTTCGGTACTCGACTGCCCTCAAATCAACCTATTCTCGCTTCTCATCCAATAAGTCTAGAGATTCGGCAAGTAATATAGCTTTTGTCTTTGGGTCATAATAAGTCACATGATGAGAAGGCAATTCCAACTCAATTGGAATAACGGCTTCTGAACCGTCAGAACGTGAAAACGGAGTATGGCCGGTCGTGAACCTGTGGATTGTTCTATATGCCTATAGGGCCATGGGACGTTCATCGACCTGCTTGCCCCTGGCTTTTTCCAATCGTTTCTTCAGAATAGACTTTATAACTTTATTAATAGCTTCGACCTATCCATTCACTTGAGGGTGTGCAACTGTAAAGAACTTCTTCTGGATGTGGAATCCTTGACAGAAATTCTTAAATTTGACATTATCGAACTGGGCTCCATTATCAGTGATGATGGTATGTGGGAGACCAAATCAACAGATAATGTTACATACAACAAAGTTGATCACTTTCTTCATTATGATAGTAAAAAAGGGCTCAGCTTTCGCCCATTTGGTAAAGTAATAAACTGCAACGATAGTGTACTTTACACCACCTTTAGCTAGAGGTAGAGACCCAATAATGTCGATACCCCATACTACGAATGGCTATGGACTGACCATCTGAGTTATTTCGATAGGCTAGGATCTTGGTATCCACACATGTTTCTGACATCTATCACATTTCCTGGCAAAATCTAACGCGTAGTGATTTACAATCGACCAATAATAACCATAACGAATCACTTTTTTAGCAAAAGCTTGCTCCCAGGTATGATCGCCACATTCTCCTTCACGTACATCATTCAGTACTTGATTGATTTCATCGTGGACGATACACCAGAGTAGAGGAACAGAGTACGCTCTTTTGTACATGATTCCCTCCTGAATAGTGAACGGCGAAGCCTTCTGAATAATTTGTCTTTTTTCACTCCTGCGCTCTAGCAGGGCTCCATGCTCGAGGTAGTTTCTGAACAGATCATCCATGACACCTTGTCGGGTACGACCTTAAATGCCCAGTCGGTCTCCATTAGATCAATACTCGGAAAAGATAATGTCTCAACAGGAACTAGTCCCATTTGTTGTGCTTCATCGGTACTTGCCAATTTTGTTAAGGAATCGGCCTTCTGATTGTGTTCTTGGGGTATGCAATACATGGCATAATAATCGAACTGATTCAATATTTCCTGAACCCGAGTGAGATAAGAGGCCAATCTACGATCCTTAGCTTGGTATTCCCCCTAACTTAAGACACAACCAATTGTAAATCGTAGTAAATCTCCACAGCAGTGATTCTTAAATCTATGCCAAGCCTTAGTCTGGTGAGCAGGGCTTCATATTCGGCCTTGTTGTTAGTCGCATGGAAATCAAACTTTAAAGCATAGAATATAGATCGACCTTCAGGAGTTTTGAGCACAACCCCAGCGCCTGAGCACCAGCCATTTGATGCACCATCAATATGCAACTTCCAGAGATATTTTGGAGATTCACTGGTTTCGGGAAAACCTTCGGTATAGTGAATTCGGCAATGAAGTCTGCTAGGACTTGTCATTGAATAGATCGCCTTGGTGTGTAAGGGATGTTGAACTGACTCGGCTCAATATTCCACTTAAGTAACCTACCAGAAGTCTCAGGCCGCGTAAGTACCCATCGAAACGGCTGGTCGGTGTAGAGGGTGATAGGATGAGATTGAAAATAAGGGCGGAGCTTTCTTGAGGCAATAACAAGGCAGTAAGCTAACTTTTCCAACTTTGGATAATTTCTCTCTGCTCTGGTAAGTCGTTTCCCAATGTAATAGTCCGGCCATTGTATCCGGTCCTCCTCCCAAACTAAAGCAGCACTGATTGCATTTTTTGACACCACCTAGTAGATGTAAAGTCTCTCGTGATCAATAGGTTTTGACAGAATGGGTGGTGTGGACAGATGTTGAACCAGCGCTCGGAATGCACCCTCACACTCTGTAGTCCATTCAGTTTTGTTTCCATTTTCTGATTAGATCGAAGAAGGGAATGCACTTGTCGGGGGATTTTGAAATGAACTTGCTCAGTGCCGCTACCTTCCCATTGAGGCTCTGAACTTGCTTTATAGTCGTTGGAGTCTCAAGATTTCTGATTGCATATATTTTTTTCTAGATTGGCTTCATTCCCCTGCGCATTAATGATGAATCTAAGGAATTTTCCAAACACGACTCCAAGGTGATACTTCAACGGGTTGAGTTTTATTCTGTACTCTCGGAGGATGTTGAACATTGTTTCTAGCTCTTTGATATGACTGGTGGAGAACCGTGACTTCATGAGCATGTCATCCACATATACCTCCATGGGATTTACGATCTGCTTGGCGAACATTCGATTGACGAGTCTCTGATAGTTTTCCCCAGCGTTCTTTAGTCCGAATGGCATCGTTTTATAACAATAGAATCCCAATCGGTGATAAAGCTGGTATGCTCTTGGTCCGGCAGGTGCATCGATATCTGATTTTAGCCAAAATACGTATCCATGATGGATAAGAGTTCATGTCCAGCCGTTGAGTCTATGAGCTGATCAATCCGGGGGAGTGGAAAACTGTCTTTAGGGCAAGTTTTATTCAAGTCTTAGTAGTCAACACAAGTTCTCCACTTCCCATTAGGTTTCCTGGCAAGTACAGGGTTGGACATCCATTCTGGATATAACACATCTCGGATAAACCCATTCGACCTAAGTTTATCCACCTCTTCCTTAAGGGCACCAGATCTCTCTTGATCCATACCACGCCTTTTTTGCTTAACCGGGACATGTTGCGGGTCAATATTCAATGTATATCTCGCGGTGTCCAGCGAGATCCCACACATGCTGAAGTGCGTCCAGGCAAACACATCGAGGTTTGCCAGAAGAAATTCAACCAATCCCTCTTTCATATGTTGGCTTAGTTGAGATCCAATCTTTGTCATTTTAGAATTGTCATAAATATCGATTGGAACAATGATTGTCAGCTCTACCGGAGAATCCTGACTGTCTTTGACCTCGTCTTCGCTTTTGGTATCTCTCGGGTCAAGATCTCTTGGGAATTGGTTGTGGTGTCCGGGCCCTGGTCCAGGCGCTAACTGTCAATTATCAGTAAAGCGGACACACAGAGATTGCTCTACCTCCTTTCCCTTCTCTTTTTGCTGCACTTTTCGCAACTCAGCGACATAATTGGCTTGTCTGGCAGTCTGGTCTCCTCGAACGACTCTGACTCCATTGTCGGTGGGGAACTTCAAAGTTAGGCACCAAGTTGTGATGGTGGCCCTGAACTCTGCAAGGGCTGGTTGGCCCAAGAAAGCGTTATATGGTGAGTCAATATCCAACACAATAAACTACAATATTCGAACTCTCCAGCGCTCTCCAACTTCCAACTCCAGTGGTAGCTCCACCATCCCAATGGATATTGTCGCACTTCCATTAAAGCTATGAATACGCGACTGACAAGGCTTCAAATCTTTCGTGTAACATCCAGAAAATTATGAATTTAAATTTTAGTAATGTATTTGAACTTTTCGAAATTTAAATCGAAAAGTTATAAAGAAATAAAATATGAATAAAATTTAGTGTTTTTAGTTAAAACTTTTAATAGAATTAAAACAAATATTGTAATAAAATCACATAGTCATTTAATATTAATAACTAAAACCACTTTTCTTTTTAACATAGTAAAATAATAAATTGTGATAGATGTGCTTTTAATAGGAATCAAATTGTTAAGGTAAGATATGATGAAATTGTAAAATTTAAATAACATAATAATAATTAAACATATAAACAAATAAACTAAGATAACAAATTTTTATGAAGAAATAAGAACTAAGTTAATTAAAAACAAACACTTTCATTTAGTAAAACAAAAGTAAATTAGTCTTGCAGCAAAAATAGTAATAAGACAAAACAACCACCATTTAGATAAAGATAAGAATAAGATGTACTTATAATAATCAAATCAAACAAGATAAGACTTATTAAAATATAAAACATATAAACTGTACATATAAAAGAAAATGCAAGAGAGTAAAACATTCAAACAAAATAATACTTATATAAATCAAACAGCACATTTCTACAAGTACACAGGATAGAAGCATCACAAAACATGCTTACATTAAATGCAAGCCTCTACAAAGAACATACTTTCATTAAATGCATTTACTCTCCAGTAAGAAGAAAATCATTTCAGCAACTTTAAAGCATGGTTGAGCAGAGAGAAAAAAAAACAGTACTTGCTTATACTTTTCTCTGTACACCACCTTTCACCTATATGTATACCTACACAAAGCCTCACGTTCATTTGTTAAAAACAACTCAAGTATCATTCAAACAATATTAGCAAAGATCTGAAATTAAAAAGAAGAAGATCATCACTTTATATATTACAAGTTGAAAGGCAAATTACTGAAAGAAGAAAAGAGAAGAGGATTGAGCTGCAGTTCAAAGGAAATCAATATATAGCCTCTGTTTAAACATTTGACATGTGAGTAAAATAATCTTTAAAAGCTTAAATTTATTTAAACAGTTTAAACTTCTTTTATAAGCTGTTTGTATATGCTTCAGTTTATAAATAGGATTTTGTATGCTCTGCATTTCATCTTCTCTGTATTTATCACAGCACTTGATCATTTATTCAAAGAATTTAATTTATTTACATTGGAACATTGTTAAGTAATAAAAGTCTTCAATCAAACAAGCAGTTAAATCTGTAATCAAGTTTTTAAAACTGTTTCAACATGATTTGAAGAAATATCACCACTGTAACTTTGGTTACAGGTAATCAAGAAAGAAATTGGATAAATTCAAGTATTATAAAAAGCTAATCCAAGTTAATAGCTTAAATTCTTATTACAAATCATGATTTTTACAACAGAAATGAAGATTTTTAGTTGGGTATATACAGAGCAGTTCGAGCATGAACACAAAATCATTTTCTTTGAATCTCCAGGGATCGAGTTAATGATAAATGCTGTAATTTGAATTGAAGCGAGTTTGAACTTCCATAATGACAAGAAAAATATTAAATAAAATTTCGAGTGTGTGAAGTTGCCGTTCGAACCCAAAATAGGGTTTAAACTGGAAGTTGCAGTACGAAAAAAAAAATGGTGATTTTGTCGAAATGAAATGATCGAGCTCCATGATATTGAGGGAAATGGAAGAGCATCGGGCTAGCGTGTTATGGCCGGAAGCATGGACATTGCAGGTGGATGGTGCAGCAGTGGCGAGGCATTTTTGCCAGAGGGATTCGTTCCAGTTTTCGAGCGTTAGGCAATTTTTTTTAAATTTCGTTTTTTCGAAGCTTTGGATTTTGATTTCTAATAGGGGGACGAATCGCGACTTGTTGATGGTCACGATGGCCATCGGAGAGGTCGCGAACCACCGTGCACGTGCACGGTGGTGGTGATGTGCCAGTGAAGAAAAGAAAAAGAAAAAGAAAAAGAATAACAGGAAGAAGAAGAGGGACTCGCGAATGAATCAGGGAAGACTCCGGGTTTTTTTTTAAGTTGCTTGAGTTTCTCTCGTATAGTTCGAGTCCTTAAAATTTAAGCTATCTGGTTTTAAAACTTGAAAGTTAAAAGAAAAAAAAGAATGAAACTGGGAAGATGGATACACGAACGAACAGAGAGAGACTCGGGGAAGAAATGAAAAGGGTCGAGTGTTTACTCGAGTGAACTGAAGATTTGCTCGGTTTGATTTCCAAAACCTGCAAACTAATAATGGTGTGTAAATTGTTTAAACAAGTTTAAGTGGTAATTGATGTATGACAATTAAATCAAGTTTCATTACAAGTTAATGAAATAAGTAAAAACTTAACAAAGTTTTTTGGATCTAATTTATATTTTAATCAAGTAATTAATATAAAACTAGTGTTGGAATTTAAATTAACATTTAAGTTCTCAAATTTGTAATAAATTGATTTCAAAAGTTTAAGAGAGATTTCTTTGTAAATATAAATTAGTGAATAATTTATATTTATTGATTATGAAAAATTTAACTATGAACTAATAGTTAATTAATTAAGTAATTCCGTTAAGAGTTAAGGATTAATCATTGATTAACAAAGAAATTAAGAAATCAATGAATGAATAATTAAGTTTTATTAGGGTATTAATTAATGGTTATGAAAAGTAATTAAGAATGATTTGTAATTAAATTGATTAATAAATAATTAAGTATTTAATTAAATTTGTAATTAAGAATTTGTTAATTTTGAAACAATTAATCGAGTTAATTAAGATTTAATTTATTTATCCAAATTTTTATCATTGATTTAAAAATAATTATTTGGTAAATTTATTAAATCCCATTCACTTCGATTGGTAAATAATTAACTATTGCTATGCACTAGATTGATATTTCTGTTGTGACTGTGATACTGTGTGATGCACTGTGACTATGCTTTGTTCTATATTGATGTGAAAACTTGTTGCCGTAAAACGACATTTAAAACTTCGATGCGACAGGGAATCGGATTTCCATTGGTTATCCGAAACCCACATCGAACCTGTGAATATTTGTGCATGACATCCACATGTTTTAAAATTTGACACTCACTATTCGAATTAGCCGGGAAAGGACCTTTGAGTCATATAACCCATTTCGAATATGTGATTCGACGTTATGGATAGCAATTGAAGACCGGTGTTGAAGACCGGGTATTTGCGAGAGCGATAGGATGACCTGTCGATTGACTCTGCACCGAGTTGCTCCGGTATAGAGTTCTCCATATGTGATGGGGAATCCGATCAGGATTGTGGATATCCGGATTGCAAGGACTTCTTTGGAAGTGCCTTCGGTTCTGTTCGAACCCAGAACAGACTTGTATGGATTGTATGTCTGACATTACAAATTGAGATATAAAGCCGATTTCTTACAAATATATTTCTGTTGGTGGCGGAGAATTTATTCTCTTAGCTTAACACCCTTCTCTGAGACGTACGAGCTCAGAGGTTATGTAGTTGAAGGTTATCAGCGATATATTCCCAATTTGGTAATGCGACATGCTGAGTGTTGCTGTGAAATAATCATTATGTTGATCATTTGTGATAGGATCATTTGTTTGATCGTCTATCTTGGTGATCATTTCTATGATCATTTGTTGACCCAAAGCACATCTTTTGTATAAAGTGTGTTTTTGTGGACGTGACTTCGTCGGACCTCACACCCCGAAATGGTCAAAACAGGAAAGATGCGGCAAGGTTATTGGGGGTAGCACCCCTTAGGGTATGTGCATTTCCTTCTGGATAAAAGTGGTATCATGGTATGGAGCCCAGATACTTAACTTATGTTGATATCGCAGATATATATATATATGATTTTGTGATTTGTTGCTGGGGCCCCGGTTAAAGATTGGTTGCAACCGGGAGATGGGATACTCGTGTCAGTAGTTACCCAGTTAGGGGTAACCCGGCCTTGTGTTGGCAGAGATCCGGTTTGGTTCTCAGGGACATCCTTCCAGAGGCGTTCTTATGTGGCAATGGGAAGTTCCTTGGCCTGACCATTTGTTGGAAATCCAAAGAAACAATACGAAACCCTGTACGATTTTAGTTGTAGAACCTGTCATGCAGCGTGGCGGTAACCTGCCACAAAACATGGTAGCTATAGTAGGCATAGTTCGGAATGTCTATGCTAGCTAAGATTAATATTCTATTTTCGAAATGATTTACTTCACTATGCACTAGTATAATATCAAAGAATTCTTTTCTCGTACCAAGCATATTTAACTATCATAAGAAGAAATCTCCTCCAATTCTGCGTTTGCATTGTGTGTGTGGCGGGAGGTCTTATGGTAGTTACATTTTTAAAAGCATTCCGAAAATTCTTTTATAAATCTTGTTTTATTTAAATGCAACTATTTTTGTTTACTCATACCAGTCCCATGACTGATCCGGAGTTTATTGTTTTCTTTCCTAAACTCTGGGTGCCCATTTTTTCCACACGGGCAGCCTAGTAGCAGGTTTCTGTATTTTGGAGTAGCAGTATTTTGGAGCTCTCATCTTGGAGCTATCTTAGAAGCTTTTGGAGATTACAGGTGTTTAGCTTTTGGGAGTTCGTAATCATCTCTCTCATTTGAGAACTTTTGGATATATGTTCACTGTTGTATTATCATGATGTTGTATTTGGAGTTGTAGTGTATGTATTATGTACTCTGTTGCAGTATGGATATTATGTTGATGTTGTAATAGTGATGTTATTTATGATATTGATTCTGTTCCGCTGTTTTATATTCATCTAATTGTTGTTATAAGCTCCGGCGATGCGAATTTGATGTTGTTTACCGAACATCGAGTTTGGGTCGTCACAAGTGGTATCAGAGCTGTTGGTTGAGTAAGAACTTTAGCTACGGAGTATAACACATTAGATGGCTCATTAGAGATAGGGTGAAGTATACCCTAGAATGAGTATAATCAAAATTGAAACTTTGAAATTTCTTAGTCTATTTCTTTTTACTGCTGATATTCCTTAAGATATCTCGTCTGTATATCTAAATCAATTTTCTTACTAATCTCAGATAGTGAAAGTGAGTGGACGCAGAGGAAGAACTAGGGGTCAAGGCAATGCTGTAGCACCCAATCAAATTCCCGCAGCCGCAGAAGCAGTAATAGAAATTCAGCAGCAGCCGGACTTGGCTGAATTATATAAGAAGTTTGAAAAGCTTGGTGGAAAACCGTTCATTGGCAAAGAGTCAATTATTGACGCTCAAGCTTGGGTAAGATCGTGTGAAAAGATTTTTAAAGGGCTAAAATTGCAGGATGAGCAGAAAAGACTTATAGCTTCTTGGCAACTCCAAGGAGAAGCTTCAGCTTGGTGGGAAACCATCATTATAGATGAACCCGAGGAAGAATTTACTTGGGATCGTTTTACGGAAGTGTTTGAGAAACGTTACATGCCATCGGTGGGAGTTTCCAGAATGTATCAGGAATTTCTGGATTTGAAGCAAGGAAGTTTGTCGTTTGAAGAATACTTGAATAAATTCAGCGAACTATCTCGGTTTGGCCCGGAATTGCTAAACACACCTCTTAAGAAAAACGAAAGGTTTATCCGGGGAATGAACCAGAAATATCATGGAAGAATGACAGGTCATGTTAAAGAATCTTTTTCAGATTTAGTAGATATGGGGTACAGGTACGCTACTCTTGATATACAAGAAGCAACTGTCGAGAAAGGTAATTCAGGTACTCAGAATTATAAAAAGCGAAAATTCGAAGGCAAGAAACCTTGGCAAGGCAATGAGAAGAAGAGGAGCATTCAAGCAAGCGCAACAGAAAATGTCACTTGTTACAACTGCAAAGAGAAGGGCACTATTCAAATGACTGCCCAAAACCGAAGAAGCCAGCTAAAGAATGCTACAATTGTCATAAAGCGGGACATTTAGTTAAAGATTGCCCAGTGATGAAGCCAGCACAGGTGGCAAAGGTTTATGCGATTAAGAAGGATCCCTCATCTTCAAAAGCTGATAAAGGGAAAAGCGTTTTGGAAGGTAACCTTACTATTAATAATAGAACTGTTAGAGTTTTATTTGATACAGGAGCTTCACATAGCTTTATCTCCCAACAAACCGTAAATGAATTGGGACTTGAAACTAAATTTGCTGACGATCTTATTTGCGTGAAAAATCCGGTTGGAGGTCCCGCAAATCTTAGTTCATATTGTAAGAGAGTTCCTATTTCATATGCTAGCTATAAATTTCCTATCAACCTTTATGTCCTCGAATTTGACGAATTTGAAATCTTACTCGGTATGAACTGGTTATCGAGATATCAAGCTATATTGGAGTGTAGTAATCGGACAGTTTTAATCAAAACAAGTTTTGGAAATTTTATTGAAATCTCTTATGAGAATCCTAGTCCAAGGAGTGACAGATTGATGTATACTTTGGGAAATCTTGAACCCACTTTGCAGTCTATACCTGTTGTTCGGGATTTTTCCGACGTATTTGAAGAAGTGAAATCTTTACCTCCTCATCGAGAAATAGAATTCCGAATCGATCTTGTACCTAATACTCGTCCTGTTGTTCACGCAAGTCGCAGGATGGCACCCAGGGAAAAGATTGAATTGGTTCATCAAACCGATGAGCTACTAGCAAAAGGATTAATTCGACCCAGTGTTTCTGAATGGGGCTCAGCCGTCGTATTTGTTGCCAAATCAGACGGATCTTTGAGATTGTGTGTAGATTACCGCGATCTAAATAAACAAACTCTCAAAAATAAATTCCCTCTACCAAGAATTGATGATCTATTCGACCAACTTCATGGCGCTCGTTTCTTTTCAAAAATGGATCTAGCTCAGGGATTCCATCAATTACGAATCGTCGAAGATTGTGTCCATTTGACTGCTTTTAGAGGTCCTAATATGTTCTATGAATGGTTAGTTATGCCTTTCGGGTTAACCAATGCTCCAGCATACTTCGTAGACCTTATGACTCGTGTGTTTCGGGAAGTTCTGAATAAATTTGTGCTAGTATTCATTGATGATATTTTGATCTATTCTAAGACTAAAGAAGAGCATGCCGAACATCTTAAAATCGTATTGGAAATATTGAGGAGAAATGTTCTATTTGCAAAATTTTCCAAATGCCACTTCTGGGTCAATGAAGTCAAATTCCTTGGCCATATTGTTAATGAAGAAGGAATTTCAGTAGATCCTAGCAAAATTTCCGCTATTCTTGATTGGAAACAACCCACTACTCCAAGAGAAGTTCGAAGCTTTTTGGGTTTAGCAGGCTATTATCGGAAATTCGTTCAAGATTTTTCTAAGTTAGCTAGTCCGCTGACTAAGTTAACAATGAAGAAAGCAAAGTTCATTTGGACTTCAAGATGTGAGGAAGTTTTTCAAGAGTTGAAAAAGAGATTGACCACTGCTCCTGTTCTCACTATTGTTAACGGGAACCAAGGCTTATCTGTCTATACTGATGCATGTGGTGAAGGGGTAGGTGCAGTATTAATGCAAAATGGAAAGGTAGTTGCCTACGCGAGTAGACAATTACGTCCGCATGAGAAGAACTACCCAACGCACGATTTGGAACTTTTGGCTGTTGTTTTCGCTTTGAAAATATGGCGACACTATCTTCTGGGTAAGAATCTTTTCAGCTTTCTTAACAATTTATGAAACTAACTTGATTAAAGAAATATACCTAATAAACTCTCTTTGTTTTAGGTGAAAAATTCGAATTATTCACCGATCATAAAAACTTGAAATATCTTTTCACCCAGAAGGATTTGAATTTGCGACAACAACGTTGGTTGGAATTTCTGGCATCTTACGACTTAGATATCCAATATACGCCGGGAAAAGCCAATGTGGTTGCCGATGCTTTAAGTAGGAGACATGCTGTTCTTGCATATCTTGTTATCACTCCTACTCTCTTTGAGAAGATTGCAAGACAGCAATATGAAGATGAGTTTCTTCGGGGAATTTATAAAAAAAAATTCCAAGGAGAAGACACTAGTTTCGAGATGGATAATAGAGGAGTAATAAGATTAAAAGGTAGGATTTGTGTTCCAGACTTTCCAGAACTGAAACGTGAAGTATTGGACGAATGCCATAAGTCAAAATTCAACATTCATCCAGGAGTCAACAAAATGTATCGAGATGTTAAAAGAACGTTCTGGTGGAAGACAATGAAGAGAGACATATCTATTTATGTTAGTCGCTGTGCTACTTGTCAGCAAATCAAGAGCGACCAAAAGAAAGTGGCCGGTTTACTTCAACCTTTGGAAGTACCGAAATGGAAGTGGGATCAGGTATCGATGGATTTCATTGATGGATTGCCTCGTACCAAGAAAGGCAATGAAGCGATTTGGGTTATTGTGGATCGTCTAACCAAAAATGCTCATTTCATTCCAGTTAAATCTACTCGGACTGCGGCAAGCTTGGCAGGTATATATATAAAGGAAATTGTTCGCCTCCATGGTATTCCCAGTAGTATAGTGAGTGATCGTGACCCGATCTTCACTAGTAGATTTTGGGAAGCATTTCAGGATGCATTGGGAACGAAATTAAATTTCAGTACTGCTTATCATCCGCAATCTGATGGACAGACTGAGAGAGTTAACCGAATTTTAGAAGACCTACTGCGTGCTTGTGTTCATGATTTTGGTGGTTCTTGGGAGGACCATTTGCATCTGGTTGAATTCTCATATAACAACAGTTATCGGGCCAGTTTAGAAATGGCTCCTTTCGAAGCTTTATATGGTCGTCCGTGTCGATCACCTACATGCTGGATCGAATCAGGTGACAGACTTGTTCTTGGACCGGATATGATAAAAGAAGCCACTGAGAAGGTAAATTTTATTCGAAAGAAGTTATTAACTGCCCAGAGCCGTCAGAAGAGCTACTATGACCGTCGAAGGAGAAATTTGGAATTTCAAGTTGGAGATTCTGTATTCCTGAAAGTATCTCCGATGCGGGGTGTATTGAGATTCGGGAAAACTGGAAAGTTGGCACCGCGTTATATTGGTCCTTTTCCTATTCTGGAAAGGATTAGTCCTCTAGCATATAGAGTGCAGTTACCCAGCTGGTTGTCTGGCGTACATGATGTGTTCCATATTTCTAATCTTTGGAAGTATGTACACGATCCAGATGATATTATTGAAGAAACTGCTCAGCAGGATCTTGAAATCACTCCTAACTTGGCAGTTAGAAGGGAACCGATAAAAATTGTTGATCGTGATGAGAAGCGATTGAGGAACAAAATTGTGAAATTGGTCAAAGTTAAATGGAGTGGCGATCCAAAGGACTTTACTTGGGAGACCGAAGATAATATGAAGAAATCACATCCCAAATGCAGAATTGACATCTCGACTTAAATCTGTAAGTCATTTCTTTATTTATAAATTCGTCTATTCTTTGTTTACGTTTATCTCTCTTTCAATTTCGAGGACGAAATTTTCTTAAGGAGGGGATATTGTAACATCCCGAAAATTATGAATTTAAATTTTAGTAATGTATTTGAACTTTTCGAAATTTAAATCGAAAAGTTATAAAGAAATAAAATATGAATAAAATTTAGTGTTTTTAGTTAAAACTTTTAATAGAATTAAAACAAATATTGTAATAAAATCACATAGTCATTTAATATTAATAACTAAAACCACTTTTCTTTTTAACAAAGTAAAATAATAAATTGTGATAGATGAGCTTTTAATAGGAATCAAATTGTTAAGGTAAGATATGATGAAATTGTAAAATTTAAATAACATAATAATAATTAAACATATAAACAAATAAACTAAGATAACAAATTTTTATGAAGAAATAAGAACTAAGTTAATTAAAAACAAACACTTTCATTTAGTAAAACAAAAGTAAATTAGTCTTGCAGCAAAAATAGTAATAAGACAAAACAGCCACCATTTAGATAAAGATAAGAATAAGATGTACTTATAATAATCAAATCAAACAAGATAACACTTATTAAAATATAAAACATATAAACTGTACATATAAAAGAAAATGCAAGAGAGTAAAACATTCAAACAAAATAATACTTATATAAATCAAACAGCACATTTCTACAAGTACACAGGATAGAAGCATCACAAAACATGCTTACATTAAATGCAAGCCTCTACAAAGAACATACTTTCATTAAATGCATTTACTCTCCAGTAAGAAGAAAATTATTTCAGCAACTTTAAAGCATGGTTGAGCAGAGAGAAAAAAAAACAGTACTTGCTTATACTTTTCTCTGTACACCACCTTTCACCTATATGTATACCTACACAAAGCCTCACGTTCATTTGTTAAAAACAACTCAAGTATCATTCAAACAATATTAGCAAAGATCTGAAATTAAAAAGAAGAAGATCATCACTTTATATATTGCAAGTTGAAAGGCAAATTACTGAAAGAAGAAAAGAGAAGAGGATTGAGCTGCAGTTCAAAGGAAATCAATATATAGCCTCTGTTTAAACATTTGACATGTGAGTAAAATAATCTTTAAAAGCTTAAATTTATTTAAACAGTTTAAACTTCTTTTATAAGCTGTTTGTATATGCTTCAGTTTATAAATAGGATTTTGTATGCTCTGCATTTCATCTTCTCTGTATTTATCACAGCACTTGACCATTTATTCAAAGAATTTAATTTATTTACATTGGAACATTGTTAAGTAATAAAAGTCTTCAATCAAACAAGCAGTTAATCTGTAATCAAGTTTTTAAAACTGTTTCAACATGATTTGAAGAAATATCACCACTGTAACTTTGGTTACAGGTAATCAAGAAAGAAATTGGATAAATTCAAGTATTATAAAAAGCTAATCCAAGTTAATAGCTTAAATTCTTATTAAAAATCATGATTTTTACAACAGAAATGAAGATTTTTAGTTGGGTATATACAGAGCAGTTCGAGCATGAACACAAAATCGTTTTCTTTGAATCTCCAGGGATCGAGTTAATGATAAATGTTGTAATTTGAATTGAAGCGAGTTTGAACTTCCATAATGACAAGAAAAATATTAAATAAAATTTCGAGTGTGTGAAGTTGCCGTTCGAACCCAAAATAGGGTTTAAACTGGAAGTTGCAGTACGAAAAAAAAAATGGTGATTTTGTCGAAATGAAATGATCGAGCTCCATGATATTGAAGGAAATGGAAGAGCATCGGGCTAGCGTGTTATGGCCGGAAGCATGGACATTGCAGGTGGATGGTGCAGCGGTGGCGAGGCATTTTTGCCAGAGGGATTCGTTCCAGTTTTCGAGCGTTAGGCAATTTTTTTTAAATTTCGTTTTTTCGAAGCTCTGGATTTTGATTTCTAATAGGGGGACGAATCGCGACTTGTTGATGGTCACGATGGCCATCGGAGAGGTCACGAACCATCGTGCACGTGCACGGTGGTGGTGATGTGCCAGTGAAGGAAAAAAAAAGAAAAAGAAAAAGAATAACAGGAAGAAGAAGAGGGACTCGCGAATGAATCAGGGAAGACTCTGGGTTTTTTTTTGAAGTTGCTTGAGTTTCTCTCGTATAGTTCGAGTCCTTAAAATTTAAGCTATCTGGTTTTAAAACTTGAAAGTTAAAAGAAAAAAAAGAATGAAACAGGGAAGATGGATACGCGAACGAACAGAGAGAGACTCGGGGAAGAAATGAAAAGGGTCGAGTGTTTACTCGAGTGAACTGAAGATTTGCTCGGTTTGATTTCCGAAACCTGCAAACTAATAATGGTGTGTAAATTGTTTAAACAAGTTTAAGTGGTAATTGATGTATGACAATTAAATCAAGTTTCATTACAAGTTAATGAAATAAGTAAAAACTTAACAAAGTTTTTTGGATCTAATTTATATTTTAATCAAGTAATTAATATAAAACTAGTGTTGAGCCAAGGTGTGGCCGGGTACCATAATGCGAGGATGGGTAGCGCGATCGATGGTAGATATCTCACTCCTTGGTTCTAGGTCTTTAGGAACATAAGGCTCAGGAGTATGCTCATGTTGGCGAACGTTCGGATCCATTCAGTTTCAAGTGTCAGCTCCCAACTCAGTAGCGGCGGTAGTAGTGCGGTTGTCAGTAGTATAATGAGGAGTCGTCCCTCCTTAGGATGAGGGTCCTGTCTGGTGGCTTGTCGACGGGCCAACTCTCGGTTGCCCAAGATTCAGAATGCATTGATGTCCGGTGGCCTGTGTACAGCTTCCATCCAGCCGTGGGCGCGTGGATTTGTGGTTGTAGTCAGAAGAAGCTGAACTTTCAATGGGTGGATCGGAAGCCCGATCCCTTCTAGATTTCCTTCATCTTTCACAGTTCAGCCAACTGGTTAACTCTGCGTTGGCATGGAGCTGCTGGGTAAGCTGCTGGCGACTTTGAGTCAACTCTTGCAATAGTATTTGGAACTCCTCCCTAGTGACTGTGCCTTGTGGTTCCAAAGGTTCAGCAATGTTCTAGTTTGCAGAAGGAAGTTGCGTGGGTTCTGCCTATCCCGTCCTTTTGGATCTACAGCTATTAAGGTAGCCCTAGTAGCAACCACGGTGAATGGTGTTCTCTCCTAGACATGGTGCAAATTTGAACAAAGGTAGTAGAACTTCTAGGCTTTAGATCTAGATCTTCTCCTTAGATTCTCACAATCTAATATCGGTAGTAGATCCAATAAGCAAGAGAAAAGATGGGTTTTCTCAGTGAAAGAACCAAAGTGTTTGTACCAAAATTGGGCACAATACTCTTCAGATGTGTTTGTAGTGATAAAATGAAGAAAGTAAATGTAAAATGAGGTAGGTCTAACAAACAAACCAATTAACAGATAAGAAAAACTCAAAAACACAAAAATTTAGAGTGGTTGGGCATATTGTCTACGTCCACTATGAAATTATTGATGTTTATTGAATTTCACTCATTGATTACAAGAGATTACAACAGTATAACTGAAGTAAAATTGATGATTTCGGTAGAGTATCAGCATAGAGAAGCCAAAAAGTCCCTTTTCTGTAGGTCCAAGGTTGCTATTTATAGGTGTAGCAGCAAATATCTCTCCTAGATCTCGAAAGACTTCTTCTGTCATGTGAGTGGGCCTACGGGATCGAGTTCAGGTGATTTTGACTCGATCTGGGAGCGACACGAATTGGGTTTGTATCAATCCGTAAAGGGTCCTTTCGGGCTGAAATTGATCCGGTACGTTCTTGAGGTTGTAGGCAAGCTCCTATGGTATGAACAAGATTATGGCTTGGCTTCGGTTACGACAAGAATGGACACGAAGTGAAGGCCCATGATGGATATGAATGTAGTGGACACGGAGGAGATGGTAGCTGACTCTGATGGGTACAAACTCAATGCATTCTCAAGGATATGAACCAGTATTGGATAGAATTGTAGAATTTTCTAAGTGAATCTTGATAGATCTATATCTTGAGCATATGAACTTCGATTGACTTGAAATTTGGAGCATTGGCTTTCGTAACTTTTCTTGACATTTCATATTGATTGTAGCTCGACCCGGACTTGGGCAAAATTTATTAGTATCCATAGTGAACCTTGTAGGTAATCGATCTTCGGTACAGACTGTCCTTGGTTTTTTAGTCAATTCCTTGGTATCGCGGCCTTGCCAAAAGGCGGGATAAATATATTCATTGCATTTTTTTAAGCAATCCAGGAGATAACTCATTTAAAAGTTTATTTAAGAAATAAAGTTTAATTTGATATGAATTTTAGAATCAAATTGTTTTTTTACAATTTATTATTCTAATGAAAATTATGAGATATAATATGTATCTGGTTAATTTACATTGCAAATTGGTAGTTATAATTTACATTTAGTTACAAAAAATAAGACACAATTCTAATTAAAAGATTACAACTAAAATTTATAATTTACTATGTAATTGAGATGGAATTTTACAATTTCTTTTTAATTATTATGGATTTGTGACGGATTATATATTGTATTGTAATGATCTTTTTCGTCATAAATTTTAGTTATGTTTAAAGTATCCACGATGGATACATAACTGATTTGTGAGTGCATTAGCTACTTTATGTAACAAATAATATTTGGCATCATTTATCAACATTTTAGCATCAAATATCCATGACAGATAGATACCTGAGTTGTCATAGTTTTACGATGAATTCTTGTTATGTCACAAATTTTTGCATTAGGAAATGACATTTTAATGTAAAAATAAAATAAATATAAAAAATTTGATGCAGATCCATCACAAACCAATCATGGATTTTTCTACCACAAAATCTGCATCACTATATTAGCTTTTTCTTGTAGTGTAATGAATGTTTTAAATAACATTTCTAAAGGATACAAAAAGCTTAAAAAACAACATGAAAAGGTTTAATAAAGATAGATAGACTATAGATATTCAAAAAATGCTAATTAAATAAAAATATTGTTTAGAAGATGAAACATGAAGACTTAAAGGATTTAGTGATGAAAAGGATTTGAACCTTGAAAGTTTTGAGAAACCGAAAAAATGGATACTTAAAAATAGGAGACCTTTTAACGAAGTTAAAGATAGCTTATTTATATGACAAATAATATCAGTAGATACTGTTATTCTTAACTATAACAAGGTTATAAACAAAATGCAAATCGATGGAGGTAAATTTGATAAGAGAAAAAAATAATTCAGAAAATTTATTATCTTCGTGTAAGCCACCCCATAATAATCATGGACTTGGATATACATTAAAGCCTTAACCAAAGATAAATAGCGCTCAAAGTACTATGTTTTTTAAGGTTACTAAGTTTGAACCTAAGCCTAGAAAGTTAAATTAAACCCCACGAATAAATTTATTTATATTACGGTGTTAGTAATTTTCCTAGGATCACTACAGAATTAAATTTTAGAAGAGATAGGAAGTTAAAAAAATAATAGAAAAATTAATTTCTTCAAAGATTACAAGAAAAAAAGCCTAATGAATCGGATGCATGCATATTTATAATAGTATTGATAAAATGACTTCTTCAATCAACTGTTGATTATTTCCATCTTTCAATATAAACCATTTCTATGTAGATAATTTTTTTCCTTTTTAATGTAATAAAAGAAGCAATTAAAATTCTTTAGTCGCTCTCCAAAATCTACAAAATCTATAAAAACATGCTACATACTTGAGTCACAATTCCACATTTACTCACAATTTATCCAAAATCTACTTAATCTAAAAATATGGTGTCACCAAAGTCTATCAATCTCCACCTTGAGACTATATTTCCATATGTCATCCAAACTCCAATTTACCCCTCAAACTCCAAACAATATCCAATATTTCCACCAAAAAATATCTCTATAAGTCTGATGGATCGTATCTAATATGACTTGTGTGTTAGTATGTGAGTGTATACCAATATATGAGCTAAATATAGCAATACAAAAAAGTATAAAAAGCAAAGTATAAAAATGAGCACGTCAAACTTTTTATACTCGTTCGGATCTCCTGTCCTACATCTAGTCCTGAAGCTTCCCTTCGATATTTCACTAAACAATAACCCTCGCTTCCGTGGAAGGAATTGGCTAATACAAAAGTATTCCTTTGACAATCTTGTGTTTAATACAACACGAATATTAAGTGCTGGTACAATTCTTTCTATAATCTCCTTTGATTGATAATGAGTGTGAGTTGCTCGGATTTGTAGAAATTTTTTTAACAAAATATATAGATTTTGGTAGAAAGTGATTGAGGATATTAAATCAATGATAGTACAAGAGAATATATATAGAAGTTAGAGAATAATAAATCAAGTTAAATTAAAATCTCAATCGATTGAAGTATGTAAAGAATCAAAGAGTTGTATTTGAAAAGTTATGACTTCTTGAAAGATTGCTCTTTAATTAATGATTGCAACTGTTGATGGAGGAAGAGGTTTGTTCGAAGCAAGGAGAAGCGTTTGTTCAAAATACGACAATTAAAATTTTATGATTATAGGCCAAAACATGTCACAGATGTATGTCCTTATGCCACAAACGTCCTGGATGTCTGAAAACAACAAATAAAAATATGTCATAGACGTCTGTGGAAGAAGGACAGATGTTTATCACTGTTTAAAATTGTAAAACTTGAGTGGCTTATTATTAATATTTGTCGACATGAAATTGTTTGTGTTATGATCACTCAAGGTAATTGTACAACACATATCTATGACTATAATACAATAATATGACCTAACTTGTAAATAGTATGATCCATCTTTCTTCAACTGTCTTTAAGCCATGATTTTATTGTGCACCGTGATCTTCTTCTAATATACACTTGTAGTAGGATGAGATATATTTTGTTGATGTGCTTATATAGTTGTTATCATTGAAATCATAGGTGGGGGTTCTAACATTCTCCACCTTTTTGATGATGATAACTATACAATAGTTAGTGATAAGTATTTAAGAAATAGCTCCCCCTAAATTATGTCTCCCTCTATGTATACACACATTATCTCCCCTTTGGCAGTATTAAAAATAATAATAATGGAATTGAACTAAAACATAGCCATAAGAATTATGATAAAAATAGTTTTGAAGTAAATAACAAAGGTAGTACTTGTACGAATATGAAACTAAACAAAAATACAAAAGTAAACAATCCTAAAAATGTAAAGAACAATCGTTGATAGTCATGTTAATTGTAACAGACGAAATCACCATGATTATCATAATAGTCGTAGAAGGAGGACGAAGTAGATTGATAGTTTCCCAGCCATTGAGTATATTCCTCATCTTCGCGAATAGACAACCCTTGAAATGTCAAAAGATTCATTATATTCCTCATCTTCACGAATGGACAATCTTTGAAATGTCGAATGACCCATTTATTGTGTTGGTAAAAGATCCAGCCAGGACATATCATCGCTATCCTCTTGTTCTTCTTACGGTTCTTCCTGCGTAATAGTCTTTCCTCTATCCTTGTGGGAACTTCCTTCACAAGAAGATGATTGTAACAGTCCCAATTTTTCGACGCCCGAAAGTCGACACCGATACGTCCACTGCATCCCATGCCGCACAGTCGAATGCCGGAAAACCGAACCGTTAGGGTTAAGAAGAAGAAGATAGAAGAAGAAAATGGAACAATAACAGAATCTCACATATCGCAGCGGAACAAATATAATAGATAAACGAATATCTTCAAAATCAAGAACTATATCAGTTATTACATTACATCACATTACATTATCAGAGTGTTACAACAACAAACAACGGAAAAGAATATAACATATACTAGTGATACACTTCGCCATCCAGCTTGCTCCTGATCTCCACGGCATCTATTTTTTCCGACTTCGCTCCAGAATAATGATAACCTGACTCTAGGTTGTCCGTATGGAAATTATGGGCACCTAGAGTTTAGAAAGGGAACTTTAAACTCTGTGTCAGTCATTGGACTGATGTGAGATCTTAAAAACAGTTATTTCCACAAAGAAAGGAAAAGAAATCCACTATGCTTTTTGGAAAATGAAACTACCAAAAGGCCTCCCGGCACACACACAATGCAATCGCAGACTTAGGGGAGATTTCTCCTTATGATAGTCAAAAATGTTTGATAGGAAAAATCCTTTTTCATATTATCATTAGTGCATAGTGTAGAAAACATTTCGAAAGTATAATATTAATCTTAACCAGCATAGGTACCATTATATTATGCATGCTATAGCTTCCATGTTAAATGGCAGGTTTTACAACTAAAACCTTACTGGGTTCGTATTGGGAATTAGATTTCCAACAAATGGTCAGGCTAAGGAACTTCCTATGCCACATGGGTACGCCTTTGGAGTGCCGCCCCGAGAACCTAACCGGATCTCTTCTAACACAGGGCCGGTTTACCTCTGTAACAAGGTAACTACTACACGAGTATGCCATCCCCCGGTCCTTTGGGACCTTTATCCGAGGATCCGCAACCACAAAGCAACAACCATAAAGTATAATAAATTTGCAGCATCAACATAGGTAAAATATCTGGGCTCTGTACCATGAACTACCCTTTTGCAGAAGGAAATGACATACCCTCGGGGGGAGCTACCCCCAAATAACCTTGCCGCATCCTTCCTTTTTCGACCATTTTCGAGGTGTGAGGTCCGACGAAGTCTCCTCCACAAAGCTACACTTTTCACAAAGTCATGCTTTGATCAACAAATGATCAGCAGCACTTCGTATGCCACATTACCAGTTTGGGAATATATCACTAGTAACCATCAACTACATAACCTCTGAGCTTGTACGTCTCAAAGAAGGGTGTTAAGCTAAGAGAATAAATTCTCCGCCACCAATAGAAATGTATTTGATAGAAACCAGCTTTACATCTCAAAGTCTAATGTCAGACACACATACATACAAGTCCGTTCCGGGATCGAACGGAGCCGAAGGCACTTCAAAAGAAGCCCTTGCAAATCCGGATATTCACTAATCACGTCTGGAATCCCCATCACAAAGGGCGATAAAATCTCTATACCGGAGCAACCAGGTGCAGAGACATTCGACAGGTAATCCTTTCACTTTCGTAAAATACCCGGTCTTCAAAACCATCTTTAAATGCAAGGTCCTCTCCATTTCTTCGTATCATTACTCGGAATGGGTTTTATGACACAAGGTCCTCTCCTGGCTAATCCGAATAACGAGCGCTTATTTTAAATATAAGTCTTATATTCGGATTTCAAACAAATCACAACAATTTTCACTTTGATTTTTAAACAAAAGATCTATCATAATCACAAAGGTTCGATGTGGTTTTTGGATATCCCCTTTGAATCCGACCCCCGGTCGCATCGAAATTCAAATGTCATTAAAAGGCCAATATTGATAGTCGGTTATTTAACTATCAATCAACATCCACAATAATTTGCCGGATTTAATTAAATTTCCCAAATTATTTATTTTCAAAATATTTCTACAAAATATATTTCACACTTCAACCATTTGAAAACAGATTTCAAATTACTTTCCACATTGCAATACTTTGAAAACAAATTTCAAATCACTTCTCCTTACGCGGAATACATTTCAAAATATTTATTTATTTCCACTGAAAATCTGCCGAGTTCAAATGCTTTAAAATAATTTAAATTACTTATCGAAACTTATATACCTAGAACATTCAGAATAAAAAATATTTTAAAACACTTTATTTAAAACATTAGTTATGAAGATACTATATTAAAATCTCATATAAAAATTCAAGTCCAAACTAATTTTAAAATAAAATTAGTAGATAGGATATAACTATTTAAATATCCATTTTCTAAAACGAGTATCAATTAAAACTTTAAATAATCACTTCTACAGTAAATTAAAATAATTCTTTATTTTAAAGATTTTCAAAATAACCCAAGTAAATAATTTTTCCAAAATAATCTTTTCTTAAAACCATTTTCACAACTTCAATTTCATATTTATAGACCATATTGAAAACATGCTCGGCTTTCTAGGGAAAGTACACCTTCCATTCTAAAATGGTTCATTCAAATCAATTTATAAATCCCTCTGGATTTACATTAAATTTACATTCCGAATTCGTAAATTCCTTTCACATTTTTCAAAATAAACAATATTTATTTTTTTAAACAAATTTTCCTTTCTTTTAAAAATTCCCATTGTGAATTTAAATCCCCAAATATCCACTGATATATGATTTTCTAAATCGATTTCAAAAATCATATAAAATCACAAAATTAATTTCCAATTTGATTTCAAATTTTATTTTAAACATCAAATCAAATTCCAAATCGATTTCTCAAAGATTTATTATTTTTACCAAATCAATATCAAATTCATTTTCTAATTCATTTTCAAATGCCAAATCAATTTCCAAAATTGATTTCTAAATTTATTTCAACACCAAATTTGTTATCTTTTGAAACAAATTTCTTCTTTTAAATTTATTCAATTTCCTAAAATTAATTTATTATAAATTTTCTACTAAATCTCAAAAATCCAATTTGATTTATTGCTGATATCCTACGATATCAAAAATATATTCGGCTAAATTATAGCCTTCAATAGTTTCAATTACAAATAGTCACACACGGATTATAAATAATCAACACGTAATATTGAAACTAATTCAAATATTTGAGAAATCCAGTTGGATCCCTCCAACCTATTTCCCTGCATCCACAGATGTTAGCACAACAATTAAATACCAATTCCACTTCGAGGTGAAATATCACGTTATATGAGATTTATAAAATATCATCTGCTATTATGCGGCGCATAGGGTCTCATCCGCTATATAATGTGGGAAATCAACTCCATATACATATATAATATCAATTCCACTTCGAGGTGGAATATCGCGTTATATGGGTTTAAATATAATATCATCCGCTATTATGCGACGCATAGGGTCTATTTCAATACAACTGATAATAAATTATCATCCAAGCACACAATCAACACGTTAAATTTAACTATCACAATACAACAATCAATCAATAACTGAAATTTTCAATTATTATAAATTTGAGTGAGAAGATCTCACCTTTGCTTTTTATTTTGCAATCCATTTCCATTTTCGGCTTGATTCCTTTCAGATTTTGACCTCGCTAACTATATGGGTTTTGAGACGACCAATACCTTAGCAAAATTCGCGACCCAAAGCTTTACGCGACAACCTTGACCAACCCCCAAATCGATCGACACTCCTCGCCTGCCTCGCCAAGCTCGACCAAGAATCGCCTTCGACCTTGAAGCCGCCGCCCTTAAATCACGGCCACCACTTAAATTCCATCACGACCCTACTTGAGTACGCGCTGCCCTTCACCTCGCTTTCAAGCTCCTTTCCGCCGCATGCTCGGCTCGACGAAATCATCGCGACCCTCTTTTCCATATGCGACTTCGTCCATCGATCTGCCACTGTCAACGAAGACCCATCGCCTTGCCCACATAGATCGGTCCTCTTCCAAGAACAATGACGATGCTTCCAATCGTGACGATTTCGCTAGTGCCTCCATTTTTTTATATTTTGCTTTCTGTCATAAATAAAGGGAAAGAGGGAGGAGATGGGTTTAAACTGAAATGGAGCCGGTTTCGTACACATAGGGGTGACCGTAGAGTGGCGCACATAGATGGTTAGGTGGCTCGAGTTGACATTTGATTTGTTATGATTTTATATTCAGAATATCACGCTATGCATGTCTCAAAATCTCGAACCCCTATCGAGGCATTCCGCCAGACGTTTATAATGTTATACGCCTATTCCGAACGCAATGGAAAAGGTTTCGAGCTCTAACTCGATCGTATGGAGAAGATAGCTTTTTGAACCGGTTATTACATTAAATTTCGATTTAAATTTAGCGCGTTTACTTATCGTACGGCCAAACGATCACCCCAAACACTATGAAAATTGAAATCCGATAACCATACAATATTACAGATCCAATGGAACTAGTTTCGTCGAATTCCGAGACTGTGCCTCGGAAGGCTATTTTTAAATATCGATTTAAACGATATAATTTCAAAACAGTTTAAAATTCAACTCTGAAGCTTCTATTATCTTCAGTATTATCAACATAAATTTTCTAATCCATTAAAATATTTTTTTAATCAGCTTATAACTGAAGATTCAAATTTTTTTTACCCAACATCTGGTAAATTAAATTCAATAATTTAATTGTCAAAATCATAGTTAACATTTGAAATTCAAGTTAAAATAACTTTCAAATATTTAAAATCAATTAAATATTCCATTTCAAATGTAAAAAAATTTCGGGTCGTCACAACCATCCCCCTTTGAAAGAATTTCGTCCCTAAATTACTAGTTAAGAAGAATGATGCTCTACCCGTTTAATATTTTCCAAACCAAACAGTTTTATCAACTTTCCAAAACGAATCTTTCTATTAGAGACTCATTATCATTTAAACTAACTTTCCAAAATGAATCATAGATTCCAAACAACATTATTTTCTTAACAATTCAAATTTAAATTTAAATTCAAATTTTTAAGCTTTCAAAATTTTTCTAACTCCCTTAATTTTCGAAAAATTTCGCCAGCGTCTACTTTGCGCGGCTAGCTCGATACGACTACAACATGGCACCACAGGCCCCCAGATTTCAAAAGAAAACAAAAAGTCAAGCGGCTAGACAAGAAAATCATCAAATTTCATACTGAAATTAAAATACATACCTTTTTGTCGAGAAATTTCAAATTTTATCCTCAAAATCCCAATTCCAATTTTTCCTTTGTTTTTAACACACCTGTATATCCTGATATCCATAATGTCCAATTTCAACATTCAAAAATCATTTTGCACTTTTATTACAAAATTTTCAATATATACTTCTTATACCATTTTTACTTTACTATTGAAGTTATATATCCAATTTCATTCAATCTTGCATTTTCAATTTCATTTGAATTCAATTTGCACTTTCATTTCTGTTTGGATTCCATTTAACTTCTAAATATTAAAATTTTTTATCGACTATCTTTCATTCACAACTGATTCATATCACTATTTTAAATTAGTTTCATTTACTAATTCATTACAAATTCCAATTCATTTTATCTCAAACCATTTCTTTATTTCACCTTTATTATCTTTAGTTCACTTCGAACTAATTTTACAACTTCATTTTATTTCACACAATTCAAATTGGTTTTCAATATGCAGTTTCAATTCCCAGTTTTATTCTTTTGTTCATTCTCTTATTCACAATTACCATTTCACAAATTTCAATTTAACCTTCACTTAATTATTAACCTGGTATATTCCCAATACAAAATTTACTTAAGAATTTCACACTTCATTTCTTTAGTTCAATGTAAATATTTTATATACTTCTTATATTTTTTTAATTCATCACTTTGGTTTACATTTACTTATATTGAACTGGATTTCCAATTCTATATGAATTCAATTTACCTTTCGTTTATAATTATTGAATTTTGATTCACTTCAAATCATATTCAATTTCGTCATTCCTTTAATTAGTTTTATTTACTAATTTTATGTCAATATTTCACTTTGTTTAATACAAATCAATTTCAATTCCAGTTCCAGTTCTAATTACTTACAAATTCGAAATGAATTTTAACATTCAATTCACTTTCATTTACTTGCAATTGTGAATTTATTTATTCATTCAAAATTTTATTTTCCACCTTAATAGATTTTATTCCAATCATTTAGTCTATAAGACTTCTCAAATTCACCTTTATCAAAATTAACTCAAGTTAATTTTAGTTTAATCTGAATTTTCTAAGTTTTCAAATTTATTATTCCATAACTATTTTTTATAAGATTCCAGAGTATTTTCAACATTTCAAAATAATTTTGAAATCAATCGAAATTATCTTTTTAAATTTCTAAAACCAAATCCAATTTGTAAACAACTTCCATTTAAAATAATTTGGCTGCAATTCCTCTCTTGGAAACTCGAAAATGAACATCAATGATGCTGCAGTCATCACCGAAGTTATTTTCCAGCGACCGAAAAGAGTTTAGTGCTCTTATCCCTTCAAAACTTTTTTCAAACCCTTGAAAATTATTTTCAAACCAAAAGGGATTCAAACTTTCCAAATCTTCAAAATTTTCAAATTCTTTTCAAAACATTTTCAAATACTTCTCTGGAATTCTATTTCAAATTACAAATCACATTTACAATTTATATTCTCAAATTCCATTTGTATGTGAATTTATTTCTTAATTTTGGAGTTACGATTTCAATTTCCTATTCAAATGATAATAATATTATCACTTCCTAACAATCAAGCAACCATATACTATAATAATTTACAAAGATTATTTCCTTTATCTACAAAATAGATTTGGGTAAAATTATTTCATTCACCCTATTTTAAAACAATATCATGTCTAATTGTTCTGTACAAGTGTTTGGAGATTACTATCGATAGAGTTGTACGGACTATACCGACCAGAATCCATATACCACTCAACAAACCAATCATCACAATATAAAACAATTTTGTATTCACTAACAAATACACGCTCATATCTATTATTACACTCAAACTCATTCTAGAGTACTACTGACTCTATCTCTAATGAGTAACACCTAACAGAGCCAAGGTTGTCGCTAAACCAAATGCTCTGATACCACATGTAAAGTCCTAGGCTTTTCAACCATCGACAGCGGCCAATCTCGACTGGTAGGCTTTTCAACCATCCCAGCCCCACCGTGGCATACAATGGTACCCTGCCCTAGCTTTTACGGCCAGCCGTTCGAATGTCATGTCTTATGGCTAACCAACCCCTTAAAGAGGATGTGTAGGGGTAAAAGTCTCCTGGTCGCCACCAAACAAAAAGCGAGAACCCCTCATCATGTTTCACAAAGATAAGCAAGGTCGGTCTTGGGACGGGTGTGAGATCTTAAGAACAGTTATTTCCACAAAGAAAGGTAAAGAAATCTGCTATGCATTTTGGAAAATGAAACTACCATAAGGCCTCCCGGCACACACACAATGCAATCGCAGACTTGGGGGAGATTTCCCCTTATGATAGTCAAACATGTTTGATACGCAAAATCCTTTTTAATATTATCATTAGTGGATAGTGTAGAAAACATTTCAAAAGTATAATATTAATCTTAGCCAGCATAGGTACCATTATATGATGCCTGCTATACCTACCATGTTAAATGGCAGGTTTTACAACTAAAACCGTACTGGGTTCGTATTGGGAATTGGATTTCCAACAAATGGTCAGGCTAAGGAACTTCCTATGCCACATAGGTACGCCTCTGGAGGGACGCCCCGAGAACCTAACCGGATCTCTGCCAACACTGGGTCGGGTTACCTCTGAAACTAGGTAACTACAACACGAGTATGCCATCTCCCGGTCCTTTGGGACCTTTATCTGAGGATCCTCAACCACAAAGCAACAACCACAAAGTATAATAAATTTGCAGCATCAACATAGGTAAAATATCTAGGCTCCATACAATGATACTACCCTTTTTCAGAAGGAAATGACATACCCTCATAGGGAGCTACCCCCAAATAACCTTGCCGCATCCTTCCTGTTTCAACCATTTCCGGGGCGTGAGGTCCGACGAAGTCTCGTCCACAAAGCTACACTTTTCACAAAGTCATGCTTTGATCAACAAACGATCAGCAGCACTTCGTATGCCACATTACCAGTTTGGGAATATATCACTAGTAACCATCAACTACATAACCACTGAGGTTGTACGTCTCAGAGAAGGGTGTTAAGCTAAGAGAATAAATTCTCCGCCACCAATAGAAATGTTTTTGATAGAAACCAGCTTTACATCTCAAAGTGTAATGTCAGACACACATCCATACAAGTCCATTCAGGGATCGAACGGAACCGAAGGCACTTCAAAAGGAGCCTTTGCACATTCGAATATTCACTAATCACGTCGGAATCCCCATCACAAAGGGCGACAAAATCTCTATACCGGAGCAACCCGGTGCAGAGACATTCGATTGGTAATCCTTTCACTTTCGAAAAATACCCGGTCTTCAACACCGTCTTTAAATGCAAGGTCCTCTCCATTTCGTTGTATCATTATTCAGAATGGGTTTTATGACACAAGGTCCTCTCCTGGCTAATCCGAATAACGAGCGCTTATTTTAAAAATGAGTGTTATATTCAGATTTCAAACAAATCACAACAATTTTCACTTTGATCTTTTAAACAAAAGATCTATCACAATCACAAAGGTTCGATGTGGTTTTCGGATATCCCCTTGGAATCCGACCCCTGGTCGCATCGAAATTCAAATGCCATTAAAAGGCCAATATTGGTAGTCTGTTATTTAACTATCAATCAACATCCACAACAATTTGCCGGATTTAAATAAATTTTCCAAATTATTTATTTTCAAAATATTTCCGCAAAATATATTTCACACTTCAACCATTTGAAAACTGATTTCAAATTACATTCCACATTGCAATACTTTGAAAACAAATTTAAAATCACTTCTCCTTACGCGGAATACATTTTAAAATATTTATTTATTTCCACTGAAAATCTGTCGAGTTCAAATGCTTTAAAATAATTTAAATTACTTATCCAAACATATATACCTGGAACATTCAAAATAAAAACTATTTTAAAACACTTTATTTAAAACATTAGTTATGAAGATATTATATTAAATCTCATATAAAAATTCAAGTCCAAACTAATTTTAAAATAAAATTAGTAGATAGTATATAACTATTTAAATATCCATTTTCTAAAATGAGTATCAATTAAAACTTTAAATAATCACTTCTATAGTAAACTAAAATAAATCTTTACTTTAAAGATTTTCGAAATAACCCAAGTAAATAATTTCTCCAAAATAATCTTTTCTTAAAACTATTTTCACAACTTCAATTTCATATTTATAGACTATATTGAAAACATGCTCGGCTTTTCAGGGAAAGTACACCTTCCATTCTAAAATGGTTCATTCAAATCAATTTATAAATCCTTTTGGATTTACTTTAAATTTACGTTCCGAATTCGTAAATTCCTTTCACATTTTTAAAAATAAACAATATTTATTTTTTTAAAACAAATTTCCCTTTTTTTATAAATTCCCATTGTGAATTTAAATTTCCAAATATCCACTGATATATGATCTTTTAAATCGATTTAAAAAATCGTATACAAACACAAAATCAATTTCCAATTTGATTTCAAATTTTATTTTAAACATCAAATCAAATTACAACTTGATTTCCCATAGATTTATTATTTTTACCAAATCAATATCAAATTGATTTTCTAATTCATTTTCAAATACCAAATTAATTTCCAAAATTGATTTCTAAATTTATTTCAACACCAAATTTATTATCTTTTGAAACAAATTTCTTGTTTTAAGTTTATTCAATTTTCTAAAATTAATTTACTATAAATTTTCTACTAAATCTCAAAAATCCAATTTGATTTATTTCTGATGTCCTACAATATCAAAAAAATATTAGGCTAAATTATAGCCTTCAGCAGTTTCAATCACAAATAGTCACACACAGATTATAAATAATCAACACACAATATTGAAACTAATTCAAATATTTGAGAAATCCAGTTGGACCCCTCCAACCTGTTTTCCAACATCCACAAATGTTAGCAAAACAACTAAATACCAATTCCACTTCGAGGTGAAATATCGCGGTATGTGGAATTTACAAAATATCATCCGCTATTATGCGGCGCATAGGGTCTCATCCGCTATATAATGCGGGAATACATATGTAATACCAATTCCACTTTGAGGTGGAATATCACAGTATATGGGTTTAAATATAACATCATCCGCTATTATGCAGCGCATAGGGTCTATTTCAATACAACTGATAATAAATTATCATCCAAGCACACAATCAACAAGTTAAATTTAACGATCACAATACAACAATCAATCAAAAACTGAAATTTTCAATTATTATAAATTTGAGTGAGAAGATCACACCTTTGCTTTTTATTTTTCAATCCATTTCCATTTTCGGCTTCATTCCTTTTAGATTTTGACCTTGCTGACTACATGGGTTTTGAGACGACCAATACGTCGGCAAAATTCGCGACCCAAAGCTTTAAGTGACACACCTCGACCAACCCCCAAATCGATCGACATTCCTCGCCTGCCTCGCCGAGCTTGACCCAGAATCGCCTTCGGCCTTGAAGCCGCCGCCCTTAAATCATGGCCACCACTTGAATTCCATCACGACCCCAGTTGAGTGCGCGCTGCCCTTCACCTCACTTTCGAGCTCCTTGCCGCCGCTTGCTTAGCCCGACGAAATCATCGCGACCCTCTTTTCCATATGCGACTTCGTCCATCGACCTGCCCCTGTCAACGAAGACCCATCGCCTTGCCCACATAGATCAGCCCTCTTCCAAGAACAACGACGATGCTTCCAATTGCGATAATTTCGCGAGTGCCTCCATTTTTTTTATATATTGCTTTCTGTCATAAATGAAGGGAAAGAGGGAGGAGATGGGTTTTAACTGAAAAGGACCCGGTTTCGTACACATAAGGGAGACCGTAGTGTGGCGCACATAGATGGTTAGGTGGCTCGAGTTGACATTTGATTTGTTATGATTTTATATTCAGAATATCTCGCAATGCATAACTCAAAATCTCGAACCCCTATCGAGGCATGTCGCCAGGCGTTATAGTGTTATACGCCTATTCTAAACACAATGGAAAAGGTTTTGAGCCCTATCTCGATCGTATGGAGAAGACAGCTTTCTGAACCAGTTATTACATTAAATTTCGATTTAAATTTAGCTCGTTTGCTTGTCGTATGGCCAAACGATCACCCCAAACACTACGAAAATTGAAATCGAATAACAATACAATATTACGGATCCAATGGAACTTGTTTCGTCGAATTCCAAGACTGTGCCTCGGAAGGCTATTTTTAAATATCGATTTAAACGATATAATCTCAAAAAAGTTTAAAATTCAAATCTGAAGCTTCTATTATCTTCCGTATTATCAATATAAATTTTCTAACCATTAAAATATTTTTTTAATCAGCTTATAACTGAAAATTCAAATTTTTTTACCCAACTTCAGTAAATTAAATTCAATAATTTAATTGTCAAAATCATAGTTAACATTTGAAATTCAAGTTAAACTAACTTTCAAATATTTAAAATCAATTAAATATTCCATTTCAAATGTTAAAAATTTCCGGGTCGTCACAATGATCTACTAGGACGGTAAATAAGAGTCTGTGCTAAAGGTAGTGGTGTTGGAGAAGGAGATGAGGATGATCTAGATGATGATCTACCACGAACTTTTCTCACAACTTTGTCCAAAGTGGAAATAAAACTTTTTCCAAAGTTTTCTCCATTATAGAAATTCGCCTAGAAAAAGATCTTTCCAACCCAACCATTTTATTTTGTAAAGATTTTTGATTTTCCTCCAAAGCTCTCTAATTTGATCGATTTTTGATTTCAAAGCGTTAAATCTTCTATGGATTCATTTTGAGTAGGTACAGTGCGAGCTTCGTAAATCTCCGAATAGGAATGATATTCGGTAGTATGATGAGAAAAACTAGGTGGTTATACAGGATGAGGTGATTGATCCTACGGTTAAGGAGGAGATGCTTAAGCCTGTTGTGGAGGAACGGGATGCATGTGCAGTTATTGCTGATCAGTCCATTGAGCAAGAGACATGATTGGAGGTGGTCTTCCGGGGAGATGCATTAAGCATAAAACCTTGTACCACTTTCTTTTACAGGAATTTCTTCAAAATGAGAAATATAAGAAGGCACACCGAAACCCTGTAAAAGACGAATGATGTATGGAGCATGTATAATGGTGCACCGGTGGTGAGACCAAAAACTTTCAATTTCGCCATGAATAAATATAGCCTAATTTACTTGAATTCCCCTAAATATAGCATACAGGGCATTGTGGTCATTTTTATATATTTTCTCATGACTTCCTAATCGGGAATTACCGTATTAATTATCATACGATTTAATAATCTAGTTTTTGATCGTAGATAAACCAATTTCCATCATGGCATCCTATCTTCCCAAATTTGGTATGTAACTTCGTCACGAGGCAAATTTATGTGGTTGGGAATTTCTTCTAAATCAAGTCCTATAAAGGTGCAATAGAGTAAACAACCAATCGTGCTTATGCTAATTTTCAAAACATCTACGTATGCACTAGTCCATAACCATCCATCTTCATTTTCAAGTGTCCAAATCTCATAACTGTATAAGTTTTCATAAAAAAGAAAGATGGCCAATATATCAATTTGTACCTCATTTTCATTGAAAATAATTAGCTTACGACATCCCAAGGGAATGGTGAGTTCTTGAAGACTATTCTTCAATTTTGCATAGTTGGTAGAAAGGACCAAAATTAAGTCTCTTTCGCTCTAGATCTTTGAGTCTTTTGTTAGCAATTGGACTATTCCGAAATCATTCTTGAATATGGACATCGATTATAAGATGGGTTTGAGAAGAAGAAGATTGGCCTCTCTTTGATCTCTTGTTGACTGGATTCTTTGCTTTGGGTGCTATTTTTGACGAATTAGGGTCTTGGGGAATCTAGGGTTTTGAGTTGGAGTTAAGAACTGAAATAGTTTGGATAATAATTGAATAGTTGGGTGAGAAAAATATATATGAAGTGTCATCTTTGATAGTCGAAACTCGTCTCAAACGTTTAAGGAAAGGCGACAGACAACTGAGGTCACCTAGGAAATTTTTTCCAAAAAATTTGATAGAAGTTTGTCACATTTTCACAGACGTTTGAAAAAGGTGGAATTCTATATTTAGTTATATTGTTAATAATTTTGATTTTTAATTGCATATTTTCATAGAGTCAACATAATAAACGATTATTATAACCAACCAATATACAAAAAAAAATTGTATGGTTTACGTTTTTATGTCTATGTATGTATGTGTTTGTATAGTGTTATTTATCTTCCAAAGATTGTGAACTTTTGAATTCAGGTTGATCCAGCCTATATGTGTGTGTGTGTATTAGTCCAGTCTTGGTTTGATGGCCCTGCCTTCCATAAATTTCTTGGAGTAATATTGCAAGTTTTTACAGGAGTTTCTATTAAATGAGAAGATTTTTTATGTAAACAATTTTTATTGGTGAATGATCGCAAATTGCTAGAATACATTTTTCGATAAAGTTAAAATGAGATCCTTGACGTCATTGCTTGTAATACATTCCTTGTTAAAATCCCATCATTTCCTGTTGATAGTGATATATTACATCAACTTTAGTATGAAGAGACATTGGTTCAAGACCAATCGCTCATTTAGGTTTCTTTTCCTTCAAAGAGCAGCCGGTGTGATATGTAGGTGATGCCATAATATTTAGTGAGGCCGATCAATTTGATGGAGACGTGGTTTTTGTTAGTGATACGTAGGTGCTATTCGATGAAGGTGAGCTAAAGTCGATAGTTACGTAAGTGGAGTCATGATTGGAAGACAAGTTTAGGTTTTCAAAGTTTATAAATAATATTTCTATTTTTATTTTTCTTTAACCATAGATAAGTAGAATGTATAGTCTATTTATAGTGTAACGACCCGTAATTTTACCACTTTGAAAACAAAATATTTAATGTATTTAAATATTAAAATATAGGATTTTCAAACTTAAATAATCATATTTTATATAATAAATAATAATGGTGAACTTATTTTTGGAATTCAAAGATTTTGGACTTTTACCGTAACATTGACAAAATTGACAAAAGCAGGTTTTCGATAAAATTGAACATACAGTCCGATAATTGTTTTAAATGATAAATAATTTCTTTCAAAATAATTATAAAATAATAATAATTGGTTGATAAAAGTTTGATAGCCGTGTATATACTTATGTTATATTGATTGACAAATTTCGTCGCGCGTTGACAAAATCAATGTCATATATTTGCTAATGAATTTTGATATTGTTTTATATTTCAAATACACTCATTTTAATTATTTAAAGATGATAAAAAAATTATTTTTAAGTTTGGCTTAAATGAATAAATAGTTTAAGAAAAACGTCAAAATGTGACCGTAAAACATTTTGTCGAAAATCAACATTTTGTCGAGTAAAAATTGCCGCAACGTTGTTGCTCCTTTATGTATATTACATGTACACATTTTTAAATATGTTAAGTATTAACAATTAACCGATCAAGTTTACTTTTGCTAATTAGGGTTAGAAATTTGTGGAAAATCATTAAGAAAAAGTAAACATAAAAGGATATAATCATGTCAAATCAAATCTTTACTTTATTTTTCTTATGCATTAAGCGACTAAGACATTAAGTAGTGATATGACAAAGTGATGGTAAGTTTTGAAAAGGTATGATAAAGTTAGAATATTTTGGTAATTTGTAAAGAGTTGATTTTATAATTCATCACTCCTTACTTTTTCTATAAATACCCATCTATTCTTCTCGTTTTCTTCACACTTCTCATTCTTCTTCTCCTTCATTTTTAAGCTTTTGCTCATTAATGGCTTCTCTTCTTTAACAGAGGTGGGAGGGTTAAAAATAGTAGAGTGCTTGAGCACCAACCCACTAATTACTCTCTAACCTCTTCTTAATTCACTCTTCTTCTTCTCTTCTTTAAATGGCCTTAGCCCATGAGTATTGGGATGAGGAGCTATGGCCATGAGCTATGGAGGTGGGAGGAAGGTATGGGCCGACAACAAAGTGGCGGAGGAAGGATGGTCTGAGCAAGGGCAAGGTGGTGGAGTTGTTTATAGATGTATTGGTGAAGTATAGGTTAGTTTAGTGAAGTATGGTTGGATAAGATTGTCCGTAGGAAGTTAATCAATTTAGTTAAAGGTGAGTATTTAACGTTTATTAAATAATAATTAATCTCTATAAATATTTTTAAGTATGATAAATGATCATCTAATCTTTAATGGTTTGTATGAATGGTTGATAAATTGAATGATTTTATGGTTGATTATATGGATGTTGATATGGTTGATAACTTGTTTGTGATAAATCATGAGAAATCATAAAAAAAAATGGTTAATTAATAGAAATGAATTCAAATAATATGTTTATGGAGTTTATTTAGCATCTTAATAGTTTTGAAAATATAAAAAGGTTGAAAATGAATATTATAATAATATAATATTATGAAATGATTTAAAAATAAAAAAGAGATTTATTATGGAAAAATATTGGTTCAAATGTTTGAAAATGATTTATAGATGTTTTATAAACATATGAAAGTGTTTTGGTAAAGTTTGAAATGTAAATGAAAATTTAGTCAAAAATAGGCGTGTCGCGTAACGGTAGTTCGTGATTTCGCACTGTAAAAATTAGATACTTATACATTGTGGAATATAGCTCAGAATCCTTCGAGGTAAGAATTTTTCGAACTATTATATCAATAGTTTTCCAAACGAAGAAATAAAATCAATACTTCATTAAGTAGATTTTGTCCAAAACAATTTTCTAAAAACATCGCGGTTTTGTAGTTCGGAATCCAAGAAGGAATTTCTTTATAAATAATATTTTTGAATGATTAAGAATATGAAATAAATTTGATAATTCTACTAAAATGGTTTGAAAGAGATTTGAATTGGGAAATAAGAATTTTCAAACATTAAAAAGTTGTTTTAATCGAATAAGTTGTTTTAAGCACTTTTCGCAACATTTTATGCTGTAGTTTCGATGACGTTTGAAATAAAGATTTAAACTTAATAATTATTTCTAGAATCGTTTATAAAAAAATTTGAGTAAATAATTAAGCGTTTCAAAGATAAATTGGAAGTATTATAATTCTTTTAGAAAGAGTTTAAATAAATGATTATTATAACACTTAAGCAATATAATAGAAACCATTTCCTTAAATGTAAAAAAAAAACTGAGTATGTGGAAACGACTAGTACATTTGTCCCTCTCATAAGATCTAAACGGTAAAACAAGGTGTGTAACTAATGTTAGGAATAGAGCAATCAGTGCCCTGAACTTACCTAGCCTTCATTTTATTTTTTAGACGAGGGGTGGAACAAATCGAAAGGAAAGCCTGGATGCTCTAAAAAGGTTTTCCCAAAGAAAAAAGTGAATATTTTTCCAGGAGTTAAACAAGAATTTAAATAAAATGGTTTTGGGTTTTTCGTAACGATGTTTTACATAACATCATTTTTAACCCATTTAAATGATGATTTGGAATAGAAAATCTTTATTAAAGGTTTAAATGTGATTTTAAATAAGATGACTTGGTATTTCCCAAAATTAAAGAGGAGTTTAAATGAAAGATTTAAAGAAATAACGTTGAAATGTTTTCCTAAGTAGAAAAGAAAATAATTTGGAATTATTCCAAGATTTAAGAAAGTTTTGAATAAACCAAATGATTTAATAAATGAGGCTTAGTGATCCCATATACTCTTGAAAAGGAATTGAATAAAGTGAAAAGAATATATCTAAGAAAGATATTTGATTTAGATAAAAGATGAAGTAATTGATAGATGATTGATATCCATATATGAACTAAACATATTTTTATCGATAATTGGTTTCGGAAGGACCGAGGTCGGATTTGGGTGATTCCTATCCAAAAACCACTTCGAACCAATTTATAAGTTCGAAAGTAAAGGCATGTTGAAGATGGTGATTATTAAAGACCGAAGATCTTCATAGCAGAAGAACTGCTTGTTGACATTTTCTAGGTAGCTCCCAATATAGAGACATGTATAGCAATGGTTCTATCATATTTTGAATTCTTCAGATTTCAAGGACTACTCTCTACTAATGGTAGTAGGAGGAGTGCCTTTGGTTTCGTTCAATCCTAAAACGAACTTGTATGGATAAGTGTTTGATGGTGCATCTCTGATCACACTAATTGATCTCTATCAATGTAATATCGCTTGGTTGTGACTACCCGAACTCGATGCCCAACAAACGACATCGAAATCCGTATTGTCGAAGCTTGCAACAACATTAGATGATAAACAAGACAACGGAAACAAAAGATGACAACATTGATATACAATATAGATACAATGTGATATACATCATAATAAAATAACCCAACACCATCAGAGAATAAATATACAACATAACACCACAGCGGAAACACATCGACATGAGCAAAGTCTTCAAGAGAATCCAATACTGCAACTCCAAACCAAAAATCCAAAGCGAAAGCTCCAAAACTTCAAGCTCGAACCACCATCCAGCTGAACTTGTAGCAAATGCGATCCAAAACCCGATTGCCAAATCAAAAACTTCAAAGATTCAAAAGCTGAAGAAGTTTCTTCAAATGCTACCAAAACAAAGATTTCGAAAGCTACCGAATCTATACCTATTATTTGATTATCTGAAAGCCCAACTCTAGACTGCCCATGTGGAAAAATTATGGGCATCCAGAGTTTAGGAATGGAACAATAAACTCCAGGTCAGTCATGGGACTGGTATGAGCAAACAAAAACATTTGGTTGAACAAAAGAAATTTAAAATGAAATCCGCAATGCTTTTTGGAGTGAAACTACCATAAGGCCTCTCGGCACACACACCATGCAATTGCACACTTGGGGGAGATTTCTCCTTACGATAGTCAAACATGCTTACTACCCAAAATCCTTTTTGATATTATTATTAGTGCATAGTGGAAAACATTTCGAAAGTATAATATTAATCTTAACCAGCATAGGTACCATTATATTATGCCAGCTATAGCTACCACCTGAGGTGGCAGATTATACAATTGAAATCGTAAAGGGCTCATATTGTTTGATTGGATTTCCAACAAATGGTCAGGCTAAGGAACTTCCTATTGCCACATGGGAACGCCTCTGGAGTGATGCCCCGAGAACCAACCTGGATCTCTACCGACACAAGGCCAGTTTACTCCCTTCTTGGGAGTAACACCTAAGGTTTGCCATCCCCGGTCATTTGCAACCTTTATCCAAGGATCCTCAACCACAAAGCAACATCACACAGTAATAAATTTACAGTGTCCGCATGAGTTAAGTATCTGGGCTCCATACCATGATACCACCCTTTTCCAAAAGGAATGGACATAACCTATGGGCGCGACCCCTGCAACCTTGCTGCATCTTTCCTATTTCGACCATTTTCGGGGTGTGAGGTCGTGATGAGGTCTCATCCACAAAGCTACGCTTTTTCACAAAGCCATGCTTCGATCAACAAATGATTAGCAGCACTTCGTATGCCACATTACCAAATTGGGAATGCATCACTAATAACCATCAACTACATAACCTCCAAGCTCGTACGTCTCAAAGAAGGGTGTTAAGCTAAGAGAATAAATCTCCGCCACCAAACATAAATTAAAGAATATGACAAATGTAAACCAAATAAGATCATCTAATAATAAGTGTAAAGAAATAGACACACATTTTTACATGTGTTAAGTAAGAATGTTTATGTGAAAACAAGTGGCATTAATTTTGTTTAAAATGAATTAAACTTTATATTGAAAAATAAAAACTAAATTACATTTCTTTTCTCATATCTTCAAATCTGAAATCAGTAAATAAAAGAAAGAGAAAAGAAAACAAAATCTGAATCAAACCCTGTAACCATGGAAAATAACAAAGCAAAGCATCCAGTTTTAGTTCGAAATTGGTTTTTGTTTCAAAGCAAAACAGGAACAAGCTTCAGGATTCAAAATTAAAGTTGCAAATCAATTTACAAGCCTGGGAACAAGAATCAAACATCAAGTATAAATTCAGAGCATTCTAGTTCAAAACAGGACCAAGTAAAGCAAAAATCAGGCAACAAATTCAAAATAAATTCAAGTCCTCTATTCTTCCCACACAGGTGAGAAAACCCTTTTGAAACCTTTAGTATTTGATCTGTGGATTGAATTTGTGCTTAAGATTTGTTTAAATAAGTACAGATATGTGTACGAATGTATGTCCTCTATGCATGTTGATATACAGGGATATTCATCCCTATAGCAAGTTCCAGTTTTCCTAGAAAACCTGTCTGAAAAGAAAAAACCCTAAAATACTACTTATAATTGTTGTTATATTAGTATGTCAAAAGAAAATGTGTTCAAATTCATACAAAATTAATTTTAAAATATGTTTCAAGATAATGTGGAAGGTTGTTGTCTAGAAGAAAAGAAAACAGTATAAATCCAAAATTTATCAAACTTTCAACCAGCATGGATTCGAGATTCGTTTACATAATCCAAATCCATTTCAAAAGTAATGAATTTTTAAACAAAAATCAAAATTTTTAGTTTCGAATTAGGGTGGCATTTACAAGATGAACGGAAAATGGTTTTTGGGAAAATTCTAGTTATCGGAGAATGTTTGGTTATCGAGATTGTTTTCATAGATGCTGGAACGATGGTCGAACTCGAGAAAAATACATGACAACTTTTTAATTCATCGTGGTTGGTGATTGAAGTTGATCTAGGGTTTAAGCACTGTATTTTGTAAGTTGTATTTGTGAGGCAATAATGTCGTCGTCATAGCGTTCTAGTTGATCGGACCTTAGGGGATGGTTGCGTCGCCGTATTTTAAAGCCATGGATGAGATGGCGAAGCTTCAGGTGGACTTGGTCAGCGAGGCGAGTCAAATTTTATGAACAAAGATAGTTCCAGTTGGTGCTGTCGTGCTTGATTTTGAGCCACGACGAGTTTGAGCAAATTCGTTGGTCGGGGTTGTCGATGAGCTCAATTGCGACTTGGCGATGGTCTTGGAAAGGGTTGAAGGGCACGAATTCACCGATGCATGTGCACACGTGAATAAGGTGTCAGGTGACGTTGGATTTTGAGAAAGAAGACGAGTGCCTCGGTGTTGATCTCGTGTTTGTTGTGAATTAGCTTGAAGCAGATGAAGATTTCGAGTAGCCCGAATTTTTGCTCAGGGAAACTAAGGTTTGGCCTGGGTTTTGTGTGAAACAGCTTTTGAGTTTAAAATCTTTGCCAAGTTTTATAAAATTTAATTAAGTTTTAATGGATTTTGTAAAAAATTCTTTGTAAAAAATTCTTTCATACAATTCATGTTGTTTTTGTATCAATTGAAGGTTTTAAATATAAGTTATTTTAAAATTTATTTAATTTAAAAGGTGTTTAAATATATTTAAAAATAACCTTTAATATTTAAAGAAATAAATTTAAGATGAAGGGATTGTCTTTGATTTGATTAAAGTCTTAAGTGATTACTTGATTTAAGATAATAATTTAATGTAAGAAAGTACTTAATCAAAAATTGATTAAAGTCAATTAAGTTCATAATTAAGAATAATTAATTAATCAGAAGATTAATTAATATGGCCAGCCTTTCGACACTCAACCTAACCGGTTTGCCAACCCTTCTCCGGGGACATGTAGGGGTAAGAGTTTCCCGCTCACCACCAAACGCAAAGCGAGAACTGCCTATCACGTTGTATTAAGAAGGGAAGGGCGCCAATGTGAGCCACAACGGGGCTGGGATGGTTGGAAAGTCTACCAGTCGAGAGCGGTTGCTGTTGATGGTTGAAAAGCCTAGACCGTCACATTTGTAGAGGAGAAGGCAACTTCTCTTAGCTTAACACCCTTTTCTAAAACGTACGAGCGTGGGTAGAAATCTATTGTGTGAATAAGGAATGACAATGTGACATTCAAAGTGGAACCTGTTATGATCAAAGCATGGTTTTTTTATGTAAAGCATGGCATTGTTCAAGTTGAGCATAGCCTCATTCCCTAGCCTCACATCTCGAAAATGATACGGGAATTATGTTACAAATTTCAGGCTTAGTATGATGAAGGTGGCATATGATCTAGGTCACCAAGGTGTCCAGATGGAACCCTTATTATATAGTATAGTGCCGAGTGAGTCCTTGCATGAGAAGCCATCGGATATAAAGAAGTGTGGCAATATAAGGAATAGTGGTGTATAAGTCCTTGCACGGAAAACCACCGGGTTTCGATTGCTATGCGTGGTTATCGAGGTTCCCTATCATGTTAGAAATCCAATTCCAATAAGAGCTTTACGGTTTTGATTGTATTCCCAAAGTAGCTGTAATGCATTGCAAACATTTAGCTGCCCCTATTGTTATCACATATTTCGTCCTGTATATTCCATTGACCTAGTCTGGATATATTCCCTTAGACTTAATCCGGGAATTGATACCTTATTTAAATAAGTCTATTTGAAAGATATTTTCCAAAAAGAATGTCATTAAAGATAATATTAAATTATTTAGGTATATAAAAGTATTTCGGTTATCCTAAGGTAAAAACCCATCTGTATCTATGTGTGGGCACGGTTTTATGAGATACCCTATATTTCAAAGGTTTTGATAACATCGTTATGGTCTATACATTTGAAATTTCGAGTATCTCACGCTGGTTTATCAAGCCTGATCTGGGTATTTTTAATACTCAGGTCAGATCCAAGTAGTGTTAGGATTAGCTGAAGAGGCTTGGAGTTTCCAATGGAGAGCTGGAGATCTTCATCCATCATACGGACGTATTCTATCATCCGATGCATCGATTACATTTGTATTGTCGGCATTTATAAGGGCAGGTGTTATGACTGTCCAGGCTGAATCTTGGTTAGACTCTGGTATATGTTTTAAGCTTTTCCACTGTAAAGATTATTGTTGAAGTAATATATGTTATTCCATTTGTGTAAGATCATGTTCTGTCTTTATTTTTCTTTCTACCCTAAATGATCCGCTTGTTCGTGCAATTTGAGTTGGACACGTGTGGTTTATTGTTGATTCAAAGGGTATGAAAGAACGGGTTATTAAATTTGGTATCAAAGCTTAGGTTGTGCGAACACCTAGGCTTTGTTAGGTTAACATTCGTTAGAGGTAGGGTTAGTAACACCCTAGAATGAGTAACTCATTACGCTAGAATGAGTTTGGGAGAATTATATATGAGCGCATATTTGTTAGTAACAAATAAAATATTTTGTGTTGATTTATCTGTTGTGTGATTTATGGATCCTTATCGATGCGCCTGATCACCGTTATCGATGAGGTTTCCTAACCATTTAAACAAGGTGAACTGACACATTGATTTTGACAATTTTAGGTAAATGAAATAATTTTACCTATTAACCCGCCTTTTGACAAGGAAGCGTACAACGGATTTAATCCAACCGACTGCACGGTTATCGAGGTTGGAATACTATAGGTTTGGCTTGAATGGATTTATAGATGACCAATCATGGATGATAAACATCTTTAGGAAGATGAGATTCGACATAGTCGATGGACAAAAGGCACAGAATATTTGAAATTCGAGTTTCGATAAAAGTTGAGTCATTTCGTATTGCTTGGAGTTTTCTTCGAGTCATCATCGGAGTTTCTTCGGGGTTTCAAGCTGCCTACTTCGAGTCATTTGCAAGGCTGCTTCGAGTCACTTTGGGTCGGGATTGAATAAGTGGATGGGGTCGGCTGTTTTGGTTTACTCCGCATTGGTTCCTCTTCTACTTTGGGTCAGCAGCTTGGAAATGGATCGATATATATGAAATGGGGTCGGCTATAGTGATTCTTCGGGTCGCTAGAAGGAAGAAGGGGTCGGCAAGTATTTTGGAGATCAGGTCGGCACCAAGGAAATGGATGGGATAGCATGTTTGGTGGATAAATTCAGGTCGACACACTTGCATTTTCGAATCAAAAGGTCGGCCTTCTGTTCTCGGGTCGGCAAGTCATGAGATCGACATGGAAAAAGTACTTGGCTTGGCATCTATTTCTACATCGGGTTGGTGGGCTACAAACTTCGAGTCGGTGCTCAATTTCCTTTGGGTCGGCATTATAGGTAGGTCAGTGCATTTAATGGGATTGGTATTAACACTCTGCTTCGGGTCAGTTACATGTTTTCCCTGGGTCGGCTACTTATGAGCTCCGAGTCGGCATATCAAAGAATTGGGATCGGCGTGTTTTCTACTTCGAGTCCCTATAGGCGAGCTTCGAGTCATCACCTAGGGAAATTTGGGTCAGTGTATTTCAACTTGGGATTGACATCGACGAAGTATATGGGCTCGGCTATGTCAATGGTGGGCCCATAACACTCAGGAAGCCCTGTAATCTGGATTTTTCCTATAAATACAACATGCGGGGCTTCAGAAAAGTGGATCTTCATTCTAGTTCCCTTCATCTTATTCACTAAGGCTACTCCGCCATTATTATTATCAAAACTCCAGATTATAACTGCATTGATTCTTACATCAATAAAAACGAAATCTCTGGAGTGGACGTGGGCCAGAGTTAGCCGAACCACTATAAATCCTCTGTTATTACTGCTATATTTTTAATTTTTACTACTCTTCATATTTATACTCTCTACATATGTCCTATCTGTTATCTATAACTGTTAGTTGGTGCTTTCATCTGCGTTTGGGTGTTAGTGACCAATTTTGGTGCTAACATTTTGGTGCATTCAGTGAGAATTGATCTCAGGAATTCTGGAGCATGGATTTGGGTTTTGAAAACTTAGGAACTCGGATTTAGAAACTATGGCTAAGTAATCAATGAGGAGACATAGGGCAAGTACAAGATGGGAACAATAGGATGCTAAGGAAGGAGGAGGAAATCCAAGATCAGAACCGGGAAAAGAAGCAAGTAGGATGTTGGATAAAACTGTGGATTTTGGTATGGATCAGAAATTGGATGCACGTTTGGAAGGGGATGACCTGGGATTCCCCTGGGAACTCGGCAGCAGGACGGAAGTGACAATTGAAGACCATTTATAGACGCTCGTCCAGAAGGGCATGTTTCATGATTTCCCTACGGGCTTAGGGTAGGATGGAAACGATGATTGGAGATTGCTTTTGGATACTGGAATAGCTGGAAGTTAGAACCTAGGACTTTGGATGGGAACTGGCTGGCTTGGATGTGATTGACTGGGGGAAAGCCCCCAACCAAGGAAAATGGATCGACATTAATCATTCTTAGAGATAGGCACTACTCTTCCCATGAAATTGGGGGCATGGATCTTGTTGGCTATTCAAGGGATTGAATAGCAATGACGGAACAGGAGCATCCATCATCCACCTCAAACTGGAGCGATCTCGGTTTAAAGGCACAACTAGTCATCCTTTGATCGGGTCGAAATAAGTTAAGTAACTAATGAACTCTACACTAAAATGGTTGAGCCACTTGCACATGTGCGGGAATTGGAGCGATTCCTGGGCATGCTCTAAGATGGCGAAAAACCACCATAACAAATGAATTTGAAAAGCCAATGTTTTTATACCTTAATAACATCCAACGAATATAGTCCTTAACCGAAGAGTCGAGGCCAATACCTCGGCCGGAGAGTTGAGGCCGGAGTAGGATAAAACGATCCGACGATGTCTATGGCTTTGGATTTGTACCCGGAGAGGTCCCGGCTATAGATTTGGATCCGGAGAGGTCTCGTCTTTGGATAAGTACCATAGGAGATCCCGGCTTTGGATTTGGACTCTAAGAGGTATTGGCTTTGGATGAGGACATGGTGAGGTCCCGACTTTGGATTTGGACCTTGAGAGGTCTCGACTTTGGATAAGAACTCGGTGAGGCCTGGCTTTGTATTTGGACCCGGAGAGTTCCTGTTTTGGATATGGACCCAACGAGGTCCCGAATATGGATTTTGTGACCCGGCAAGGTCTTGGATATGGATTATAGGACCCGACGAGGTCTTGGTTTTGGATGTTGACCTAGCGAGGTCCTGGCTTTTATATGGACTCGGTGAGGTCCCGGATATGGAGTTTCATTTTACGAGACAAATTTCTAACCGGAGAGTTACGGGATGGATACTAGAAGCCAGTTGGAAATTAATCGCTACATGTTCAGGGATACTGAATCGGAGTGCAGGGAGTGACGCCGCTTCGCCGGAGAGCGATAGGATCAGCTCGCTCGTCGTTGTTTCCCCTTCACCGCAGAGTGACAGGATGGGATCCAACAAGAGACCATAGTGGCTGTAATTGGTCTAGGACTTAGGCTATGGCATAGCTTAATGTTCATGGATACTGAACTAGGGTGCAGGGAGTGATGCCGCTTTGCAAGATAGCGACAGGATCGGTTCGCTCGACGTTGTTTCCCTTTCACCGGAAAGTGACAGGATAGGATCCAATAAGAGCTCGTAGAGGCTATGATCGTTCTAGGTGGATCAGGGCATTGCTTAATGTTTAAGGATACTACACCGTAGTGTAAGGGATGGGTAGCTTCGTCGGAGCGTGAAAGGATCTGCCTATTCAATTGTTAAGTTTGGATCAAGCTTAGCAAGGGTCCAGGAGGCCGTCAATGATCCAGAGAGTTCATAGGATTCGATTACCGACTTTCAAGATATGATATGGATTTGGATAGTGGTTTCGAATAGCTAAGAATTTTACTAAGGACCTGGAGTGGTCCATATTTGGATTTGGATCCCGTGAGGTTTCGGAATTAGATTACAGGACTCGAAGAGGCCCCGAACTTGGTTAAAATGATCCAAAGAAAATGTGGATTCAGTCAATGGATTTGGAATGTATTAGGAAATGGATAACGACTCAAAACAGTAAAGGATTTGGCTATCGGATTTGGATGGAATTGCTTGATAATGGATTGAATTATGGATCACATGATACAGCTAGGGATGGAACATAGACTTTGGATTATCCGATTTAAAGCTATTCAAAACACACCTTCCAACAGCAAGGCAAGTTTTGGAGGGCAAATGTTAACCCGCCTTCTGGAAAGGCAGCGTACATGCAGATGTAACCCATCGACTACACGGTTATCGAGGTTAGAATACTATGGATTTGACTTGACTAGATGGATAGACGATCAACCACAGATGATAAACATGTTTACCAAGCCGGGATTCAGCATAGTCGATGGAAAAAAGGCACAGAACATTTGAAATAAGAGTTTTGACAAAAGTCAAGTCGTTACGGATTGCTTGGAGTTTTTTTTTGAGGCGGCATTGAAGTTGCTTCGGGTTTTTAAGCTGCTTGCTTCGAGTCATTGCAAGGTTGCTTCGAGTCACTTGGTGTTTGCACCAAAATTGGTCACAAACCCCAAGTATCGCGAAAGCACCAAAGTATGAATATAAATCAGCAATATTCCAAACACAAATCACAGATCACAACAAACAACAAGCAATAATCCAGAAATAATGAATAGAGACACAAGATTTATAGTGATTCGGCTATCTCCGGCCTACGTCCACTCTAAATTTTTATCCTTTTATTAATTATCCTTGTTGGTTACAGATGATTACGGCAGTATGTATGAAGAATTTCGAGTACAATAGCAGTATTGAAGTTTAGAAATGAATCTGGCAGGGTCTGGGCATTGAGCAAGCAAAGATCCCCTTTTCTGTAGGCTTCAGGGGGCTATTTATAGGCGTTGGAGGCTGAGATCGAGCTAAAATTTTGGGAGACTTCTTCTGGCACGTGAGTGGGCCCACGCGACCGACCCCACCAAGTTTCGACTCGATATGTGATCGATACGAAGCAACTTCGTATGCATCAAGAAATGATCCAATCGAGCTGAAACTTGGCAGGATTGTTCCTTACCTTGTATGTAAGCTGCTGTGAAAATTTCGTTGCATTTGGATCAGCGGTTTGGGAGATATGTTCGACACGAAATTGCAATCTTCATATGTTGGCGAGTTCAAAACCATGACTTCGCATCCATTCCTTTCGTATCGATCAGAAGCACGCGCGCGCAATGACGTGGCGCTAATCTCCTAGATCGATTCGATCTCTGTGGCGTGTTGACTGGGTTCATCCACTTTGTGCACCGAGTTGAACGCTTCTTCCCTGGATTCGTGCACGTATCCATGCTTCATGCTTGTACATGTCCATCACTTCTCCAGAACGTTTGTACTCAATTGTTTGCATCGCATGTTCTCTCGTATCGATTGCAGGAGTGTATTTCGTATCGATCTATGAACCGATCGATATGAAATGGTGAATTTGATCGATACGAATGAAAGGCCAACAGATGGGTATAAAACTAAACTCAATTATGGATACGAACGAAGCCTTACCTGATGGATACGAGCGAGATTTACCTGATGGAGTCGAACTGAGCTCCGGTGATCGATACGAGATCATGGACTCAAAATGTACCACCTGTCCTCATCCTGATCGATATGAAATGTATCGATTCGAACAAACCTCCGCATGCTTTCCTACCAACATGGGTGTGTTGCCATTGAGTCGAAATCCATTTAGCCTTCCTATCCGATCGATACGAAATCATTGAGTCGTGTCCATGCTGATCGATACGAACAGTATCGATTCGAGGTCCATCATTATGCTCTGCCTTTGATCGATACAAACACTGTCGATTCGAAACACCATCTGTTGATCGATACGAACGTGATCGAGTCGAACCTGTGCCAATCGGTACGAACGGTATCGATTCGAAATACTTACATGATGATCGAACGAAATGTATCGATTCGAACCACCATATGATGATCGATGCGAAATGCATCGGTACGAACCGTGCCTTGCGTACCTTAATCCATCCATATCTTATGCATACGACCTCCGATTGATCTGAAACTTGAAACATAGTCTTTCCTAGTCCTCATCATCATCTCCAATCGATTCCGTCCTGATCGGAGCTCGGTCAAATTTTAACGACATCGATTGCAACCTTGCTTCCAATCGATCTTTAATCCTGATATCCATCATTACTTGCCAATTTGTTGATATTCCAGCTTTGACCAAAAAGTGGGATAGCATTTTGCCCCCCAAAACATGCCTTGTGATAAGAAGGCGTGTTTTGAATAATTCTGAATCTGATATCCGAGTCCATAGCCATATCGTCATAGTATATCATCCTTGACTGCTTCGAGTCGATGCCCAATTCCAAATCCAATAACCAAAACCTTAGCCAATTCCATATCCATCCAAACTCGACAACCGAGTCCTAATCCATCCTTATCCAATAGCCAATAACCGAATCCAGGACCTCTCCGGGTCGATATCCAAAACCATAACCTCTCCGGGCTCTTGCCAAGCATAATTCACACCCGACGACTGTGGTCCAGTGTCCCTGGACGTTGAGCTAACCTCTCTGGGTTCTTGCCAAGCGTAATCCACACTTAGCGACCGTGGTCCAATGTCCTTAGACGTTGTACAATGTCATGGCTTAAGTCCTAAGCCAAATCCTGGTCTCTCCGGACCCTTAGTGAGCATAGTCCATACTCAACGACCTGAAACAATAATCGATAATATGGGGCCTAAGTCCTAGGCCGAATCATGGTCACTCCTGACCCTTGCTGTGCAGAGTCCATACTCAGTGACTGAATAAGCCAATTTTCCTCATGTGGGCGAAGAGACTTACCCCTTGCCAGGTATAATCCATACCCGACGACCATTTACCAAAAACCAGATAAAAATCCAATCAAAATCCAATCCAAAATCCAAATCAAACTAGAAAATTAGAAATCCAAATCAACATCCAAAATGGAAAACAATCATCCAAACGAAAATCCAAATAAGAAAGCAAACAAAAACCAGGAGCTCAATCCAAACTCCAAAACCAGACCAGAAAAAGCAGTATCCAATCCGAAAGCAAAAGACAAATTTCACAAACCATAGCATCGCGGTCTATCATCATTCATAGCATGCATATGGTCTATCTCCGTCCCCATACATGTGTAAATGACTTTGTCGTTTGCCAGTAGCTTGTTACTTATTTCATATTATCTTGGTCAATTGATAACCAATCGACCATCATTCCTGGACCTCCCACCATCATGGTTCGAGGTAGGTGGTGGTTGCTCCTGCTCCGTCGCTGCATTTCGAGTTCCGACATATTATCGCAACACTCCATTCCTTACATGCTCCTTGATTATATCCTTTAAGTGCCTGTAGCTGTTGGCGTCGTGCCCATCCAAATCGTGAAAGAGGCAATGCCTCCCTGATGCCCTCTCCCGCTCAGAAGGCTCTCTCCTAGTCGGCCTTCGGTAAGGAAGGAGATTCCGAGTTTCCATGTATATCCGCTTCGGTGTCTCGTTTAATCCTGTGTATGTGGAAAACTTTGGATCCTTCCATCGCTTTCTGGCTTTTCCTGGATCGTCATCCAGCTTCCTCTTTCCTTTATCTTTATCCGAGCCTCCGTTGGATGGTCCTCCACACTCAGTCACATTCACCCTCTTTAACTTTAAATCCATACGAGCGTCTTCTTGCCGAAGGAATCTTTCGGCTTCATGGAAGAATTCCCCAAGATCCAGTGGTGGGTCTCATATTAAAGATACCTTAAAATCTGAGTCCTCTCTGACTCCCGATACCGCCGCCATCAAAACCATCGATGGATCTAGCCGATCCACCGAAGTAACCGCCGCATTGAATCGAGTTAGAAAAGCTCTAAGCGATTCATCCGTCCTTTGCTTTACCGGCGGTAATGTCATTACGTTCTTTGGTCCCTTGATATGAATCTGAAATTGCCCCAAAAAACTATCCACCAATTCCCTCCAAGTTCTGATAGATCCTTCTTCCAGCTGCCCAAACCAAATAGCAGCCAAGTCCGTCAAGTATAAAGGGAAACATCGGGCCAACACTTCCTCCGATGCCCCCAGCACTTCCATATGTCCAGTGTATCTCATCAAGTGATCGGTCGGGTCAGTCTTGCCATCGTATACTTCCGCGCTAGGTAGCTTGATCTTGGGTGGATTCTGAGCTATCCTGATTTCCTGAGTAAACGGACTCCTGTTCACTCCTTCCAAATCTCTATTAGTCATACCTCCATGCATAGTTTTCCTAATGACTTACACTAATCCAGCATTGTCTATCAAGGGTTGCCCCCCATGTCCCCGAGGGAATTCCGATACATACTCCTCATGCGGTTCACTGATGTTAGTACTCGATCTAGCCTGCTGAGCTCCAACCAAGGGCCTTCCAGTATCAGATTCTGGGGGCCTGCCCCCAAGCCTTCGTTGATTGCCTTCTGGTTCTGCATTCTGTCCACCATTGGGTTCTGCGACCCTAGTTCCTTGTCCTGCATTTGTAGCCACCATAGTTGGTCCAAGTTTCCGCGTTCCTGCAGCTCTCATCTGTTCAAAGAAAGTCTGCGTCATTTCCCATTGACTTTTTAACAATCTCTCCTGAAATGAATTGGCCATAACCTCAATTTCATCTCTGGTTATGTAGATCGAAGCATGTCCTTCCCTAGCTCCGGAGGATGCTTCTTGACTTCCTTCTTGTTGGCTTCTCTTAGCTCTTTGTCTCTTGCTTCTCTGACGAGTCATTGTCTTTCAAATCTAAACTCTTCACTCTTTTCAAATCCAAACTTCAATCCGATATAGCGGGTGCTAGTCCTTCTCAGTGAAAGCACCAAAGTGTTTGCACCAAAATTGGTCACAAGCCCCAAGTATCGTGAAAGCACCAAAGTATGAATATAAATCAGCAATATTCCTAACACAAATCACAAATCACGGCAAACAGCAAGCAATAATCCAGAAATAATGAATAGAGGCACAAGATTTATAGTGGTTCGGCTATCTCCGGCCTACGTTCGCTCCAAATTTTTATCCTTTTATTAGTTATCCTTGCTGGTTACAGATGATTACAGCAGTATGTATGAAGCATTTCGAGTACAATAGCAGTATTGAAGTTTAGAAATGAATCTGGGAGGATTTGGGCATTGAGCAAGCAAAGATCCCCTTTTCTGTAGGCTTCAGGGGGTTATTTATAGGCGTTGGAGGCTGAGATCGAGCTAAAATTTTAGGAGACTTCTTCTGGCACGTGAGTGGGCCCACGCGACCGACCCCACCAAGTTTCGACTCAATATGTGATCGATACGAAGCAACTTCGTATGCATCAAGAAATGATCCAATCGAGCTGAAACTTGGCAGGATTGTTCCTTACCTTGTATGCAAGCTGCTGTGAAAATTTCGTTGCATTTGGATCAGCGGTTTGGGAGATATGTTCGACACAAAATTGCAATCTTCATATGTTGGCGAGTTCGAAACCATGACTTCGTATCCTTTCCTGTCGTATTGATCAGAAGCACGCGCACGCAATGACGTGGCGCTAATCTCCTAGATCGATTCGATCTCTGTGGCGTGTTGACTGGGTTGATCCACTTTGTGCACCGAGTTGAACGCTTCTTCCCTGGATTCGTGCACGTATCCACGCTTCATGCTTGTACATGTCCATCACTTCTCCAAAATGTTTGTACTCAATTGTTTGCATCGCATGTTCTCTCGTATCGATTGCAGGAGTGTATTTCGTATCGATCTATGAACCGATCGATACGAAATGGTGAATTTGATCGATACGAATGAAAGGCCAACAGATGGGTACAAAACTAAACTTAATGATGGATACGAACGAAGCCTTACCTGATGGATACGAGCGAGATTTTACCTGATGGAGTCGAACTGAGCTCCGGTGATCGATACGAGATCATGGACTCAAAATGTACCACCTGTCCCCATCCTGATCGATATTAAATGTATCGATTCGAACAAACCTCCGCATGCTTGCCTACCAACCTGGGTATGTTGCCATCGAGTCGAAATCCATTTAGTGTTCCTATCCGATCGATACGAAATCATTGAGTCGTGTCCATGCTGATCGATATGAACAGTATTGATTCGAGGTCCACCATTATGCTCTGCCTTGATCGATACGAAGACTATCGATTCGAAACACCATCTGCTGATCGATACGAACGTGATCGAGTCGAACCTGTGCCAATCGATATGAACGGTACCGATTCGAAATACTTACTTGATGATCGATACGAAATGTATCGATTTGAACCACCATATGATGATCGATGCGAAATGCATCGATACGAACCGTGCCTTGCGTACCTTAATCCATCCATATCTTATGCATACGACCTCCGATTGATCTGAAACTTGAAACATAGCCTTTCCTAGTCCTCACCATCATCTCCAAACGATTCCGTCCTGATCGGAGCTCGGCTAAAATTTTAACAATTGCAACCTTGCTTCCAATCGATCTCCAATCCTGATATCCATCATTCCTTGCCAATTTGTTGATATTCCAGCTTTGACAAAAAAGTGGGATAACACTTGGATTGGCATTGAATGAGTGGATGGGGTGGGAATGCTTTTGTTTACTCCAGGTCGGTGCCTCTTCTACTTCGTGTTGGCAGCTTGGAAAGGGATCGACATATAGGAAATGGGGTCGGCTGTAGTGATTCTTCAGGTCGGTAGAAGGAAGAAAGGGTCGGAAAATATTTTGGAAATCAGGTCGGCATTAAAGAACTGGATGGGATCAGCGTGTTTAAAGGATAATCCTGGGTCAGTACTTCGAGTTCGAGGGTTGGCCTTCCATTCTCAGGTCGGCAAGTCAAGGGATTGACATGAAAAAAGTACTCGGTTCGGCATCTATTTCTACATCAGGTCGGTGAGCTACAAACTAAGGGTCAGCACTCAATTTCCTTCGGCTCATCATTATAGTCAGGTCGGTGTATTCAAGGGGATCAGCATTAACACTCCGCTACGGGCCGACTACATGTTTTCACCAGGTCGGCTACTTAAGAGCTCTGGGTTGGCATATCAAAGAAAATTGGATCGGCATTTTTACTACTTCGAGTCCCAGCCTCATTTACTTCGAGTCACATGTAGGTGTGCTTTGGGTGATCACCTTGGGAAATTTAGGTCGGCGTATACGCAACTTGGGATTGGCATTGATGAAGTATATAGGCTCGGTGGGCACATATCACTCAGGAATCCCTGTAACCCAGATTTTGGCTATAAATACAACATGTGGGGATTCAAAATAGGGGATCTTCATTCCATTTCCCTTCATCTTCTTCACTAAGACTACTTTGCCATGATTGTTTTAAAAACTCCGAATTGTAAATATAATTGACTCTTACATTAATAAAAAGGAAAATTCTGGAGTGGATGTAGGCCAAAGTAAGCCAAACCACTATAATCCTCTGTTATTACTGCCTTCTTTTTCATTTTTACCGCTCTTCATATTTATACTCTCTTCATATATCCTATCTGTTATCTGTGACTGTTAGTTGATGCTTTCATCTACATGTGGTATAGTTACTAATATTGTGTTAGCTTGTAATTAAGAGAAGAATAACCTTTAAGTATTATCATTCGTTGATTTAACAAACACCTTGTGAATTAAGCTTCATGATTTGACTATAAGATATTTGATAATAATACTGGGTTAGGATGAATGAATTAATATAAGATAATAAATGAGATGTCTTATAAAAAAAGGAGGTATTTTACAAAGATAAGATAATTTTATAAAAGGTATATATGGAAGATATGAAAATTTAAAGGTGATTAAAAGAAAGTAAGTTAGTTTAAGATGAATTTATAAAATTGATTTTATACATAAACTAATATCTAAAGGGTTTTGAAAATAATAATGGTATTATTTCAAATAAAAAGAACTATTTTATGATAACCAGTTTGAGCGGCTTGAAAATAAACCAAAAATGGGTTAGAGTTGTGTTTGAATGGTAAACACTTCCCTTAAGTATTACTCTTCTTGTTAAAGGGATATGTCATACTATTGGTAGTACCCAGTTCCTTGGTATGGTTTTGGAGTTACTCGATCTATATTATTTTCTTAAGTTAAAGAGATAATGTGAATCGTTAATTGATAAAATGATTGTGAATAAAAACATAATTTTTTTATAATAAGATCAATTATCTATTGAATGAAAAATGGTTCCTTTGGAATATTTTCCTTTAATAAAAATACTTGGAAATAAATAATTAAAGGGATTATATAAATAAAAATCTTTATTAAATGTTTGAACTTAAGATAAAAAAATTTATGAAAAGTTTTTGAAAGTTAATAAATACGTATGTTATATGTAGATGATTTCATTACACGAATTTGATCAAAGATTCGAGCGTGGAACTTTGAGATGTTTACGCCAATCCGAAAATGGACTTATCACTCGATTTTTGAGGCGAACATTGATTAGGATTTTTGGTTAGGTACTTGAGTTTTCTATAATATTTGAGAGCTATGCAAGGGAAGCAAAGGTTTATGATCTAGAAGGCGGATTAGAGTCCGCACTAGAGGATTATGGGATTGATACTAGTTCGGAAGAAAAGTTGTGAATTCGAATAAGAGATCAAATCATATATTGCATACGGATAATATATGTACATCCTAAAGAATTAAGATTAAAGATAAATATTTTTGGTAAATGCCTTCGCGGTTTGTTTTGGGGTAATTTCGAGGATGAAATTCTTTTAAGGGGGAAGTTTGTCACTACCCGTATTTTTACCACTTTGAAAATGAAATATTTAATGTATTTAAATATTCAGATATAGAATTTTTAGACTAAAATAATCATGTTTTATATAATAAATAAGAATGGTGAACTTAATTTTAGAATTGAATAAAGATTTTGGACTTTTACCGTAACATTGACAAAACTGACAAAAGCCAGTTTTCGATAAAATTGAATATACGATCCAATAATTGTTTTAAAGGATAAATAATTGCTTTTAAAATCATTATATAATGATAATAATTGGTTTATAAAAGTTTAATAATCGTATATATACTTATATTATAGTGATTGACAAATTTCATCGCTCATTGACAAAGTCAATGTCGTATATTTACAAATGAATTCTGATATTGTTTTATATTAATTTATAAGTCAAATAAACTCATTTAAATTATTTAAAGATGATAATAAATTTATTTTTAAGTTGGTTTACATGAATAAATAATTTAACAAAAATGTCAAAATGTGACTATGAAACATTTTGTCGAAAATCAACTTTTTGTCAAATAAAAGTTGCTGCAACGTTGTTGCACCTTTGTGCACACATTTTTAAATATGTAAGTATTAACAGTTAACTAATAAAGTTTACTTTTTCTAATTAAGGTTAGAAATTTCTAGAAAATCATTAAGAAAAAGTAAACATAAAGGACAAAATCATGTCAAATCAAATCAAATTAAATCTTTACTTTATTTTTCTTATGCAGTAAGTGACTAAGACATAAAGTAGTGATATGACAAAGTGATGGTAAGTGTTGAAAAAGTTAGACAAAGTAAGGATATTTTGGTAATTTTGTAAAGATTTAATTTTGTAATTCACCACTCCTTACTTTTCCTACAAATACCCATCCATTCTGCTCATTTTCTTCACACTTCTCATTCTTCTTCTTCTTTATTTTTAAGCTTTCTTTTGCTCATTAGTGACTTCTCTTCTTTAAGAGAGGTAGGAGGGTTAAAAATAGTAGAGTGCTTAAGTACCAATCCACTACTTACTCTCTCACATCTTCTTAATTCACTTCTTCTCTTCTTTAAATGGTCTTAGGCCATGAGTATTGGGATGGGGAGGCTATGGCCATGAGCCAAGAAGATGGGAGGAAGGTTTGGGCCGAGAGCAAAGTGGATGAGGAAGGTCGTGAGCATGGATAAGGTGGTGGAGTTGTTTATAGATACATTAGTGAAGTATAGGTTAGTTTAGTGAAGTGTGGTTGGATAAGAATGCTGATAGAAAATTAATCAATTTAGTCAAAGGTGATTACTCAATGTTTATTAGATAATAATTTATCTCTATAAAAGAATTAAGTATGATAATATGACATCTAATCACTTAATGATTTGTATGAATGGTTGATAACTTGAATGATTTTATGGTTGATTATATGAATGTTGACATGGTTGATAACTTATTTATGATGAATTATGAGAAATCATAATAAAATGGTTAATTAATATAAATGAATTCAAATAGTATGTGTATGGAGTTTATTTAGCCACTTAAGGTTTTGAAAATATAAAAAGGTTGAAAATGAATATTATAATAATATAATATTAGGAAAGGATTTAAAAGTGAAAAGAGATTTAATATGGAAAAATATTGGTTTAAATGTTTGAAAATGATTTATAAATGTTTTATAAACATATGAAAGTGTTTTGGTGAAGTTCAAAAGCTAAATGAAAATTTAGTCAAAAATAGGCGCGTTGTGTAACGGTAGTTCACGATTTCACGCCGTAAAAGTTAAATAAGTGTACAAAATGGAATATAGCTCAGAATCCTTCGAGATAAGAATTTTTCGAACTATTATTTCCATGGTTTTCCGAAAAATAAAGAAAATCAGGATTTCATTAAGTAGATTTTGAAATATGTCCAAAACAATTTTCTAAAAACATTGTGGTTTTGCAGTTCAAAATCCAAGAAGGAATTTCTTTATAAAAGATATTTTTAAACGATTAAGAATATGAAATAAATTTTATAGATCTATTAAAATGCTTTGTAGGAGAGTTGAATTTGGAAATAAGAATTTTCAAAGATTAAAAGTTGTTTTAATCGAATAGGCTGTTTTAAGCACTTTTCGCCTGCTGTTTCTATAACTTTTGAAATAAAGATTTAAACTTAACGATTCATTCTAGAATCATTTACAAATGTTTTTAAACAAACAATTAAGTCCTTTAAAGATAAATTGAAAGTTTTATAATTCTTTCAGAAAGAGTTTAAATAAATGGTTATTATAGCACTTCAACAATATAATAGAAACCATTTCCTTGAATGTAATAACAAACTGAGTATGCGGAAACGATTAATACGTTTATCCCCCTTATAAGATCTAAACGGTAAAACAAGGTGTGTAACTAATGTTAGGAATGAATCAACCAGTGCCCTGAACTTACTTGGTCTTTGTTTTATCTTTTAGACGAGCGGTGGAACAAATCGAAAGGAAAGTCCGTATGCTCTAAAAAGATTTTTCCCAAAGTAAAACGTGAAGAGTTTTCCAAGTGTTGAACAAGGATTTGAATAAAATGGTTTTGGGTTTGTTACAATGATGTTTTACATAACATCATTTTTAACCCATTTAAATGATGATTTGGAATAGAAAATCTTTATTAAAGGTTTAAACGTGATTTTAAATAAGATGACATGGTATTTCTCAAGATTACAGAGGAGTTTTAAATGAAAGATTTAAATAAATAACGTTGAAATGCTTTCCTATGTAGAAGAGAAAATAATTTGGAATTATTCCAAGATTTAAGAAATGTTTAAATAAACCAAATGATTTGATAAATAAGGCTTAGTGATTCCATATACTCTTGAAAAGAAAATTGAATAAAGTGAAAAGAATATATATAAGATAGATATTTGATTTAAATAAAAGATGAAGTAATTGATTGATGATTGATATCCATATATGAACTAAACATCTTTTTATTGATAATTGGTTTCGGAAGAATAGAGGTCAGATTTGGGCGATTCCAATCCGAAAACCACTTCGAACCAATTTATAAGTTCGGAAGTAAAGGCATGTTGAAGATGATGATTATTAAAGATCGAAGATCTTCATAGCTGAAGGACTGCTTGTTGACATTTTCTGGGTAGCTCTCAATATAGAGACATTTATAGCAGTGGTTCTATCGCATTTTGAAATCTTCGAATTGCAAGGACTACTCGCTACTAATGATAGTAGGAGGAGTGCCTTCAGTTTTGTTTTTTCTCAGAACGAACTTGTATGGATAAGTGTCTGACAGTGCATTTCTGATCACATAAATTGATCTTTACCAACATATTATCTGCTTGGTGGCGGAGAAGGCAACTTCTCCTAGCTTAACACCCTTTTTCAAGACGTATGAGCTCTGGAGTTATACGTTGGTAGAAATCAGTTGTGTGATTAAGTAATAGCAATGTGGCATTCTAAGTGGAACCTGTTATGATCAAAGTGTGCCTTTATGAAAATCATGGATTTGTAAAAGTTGAGCATAAACTCAGTCCCAAGCCTCACATCTCGAAAATGATACAGGAATTACGTTACATATTTCAAGCTTAGTATGACGAAGGTGGCATATGATCCCTCAAGGTGACTAGCGGTGTATGATCTAGGTCACTAAGGCGTCTAGACGGGACCCTTATTGTATGGTATAGTGGCGTGTGATTCCTTGCATGAGAAGCCACCGGATATCAAGAAGTGTGGCAATATGAGAAATAGTTGTGTGTAAGTCCTTGCACGAAAAAACCACTAGGTTCCGGTTGCTATGCGTGGTTATCGATGTTCCCTATCATGTTGGAAATCCAATTCCAATATGAGCTTTACGGGTTTGATTGTATTCCTAAAATAGCTGTAATTCTTTGCATACATTTCAGCTACCTCATTTTCTATCACATATTTAATCCAGTATATTCCGTTGACTTAGTCCGAATATATTTCCTTAGACTTAGTTCGGGTATTGATTCCTTATTTGAAAGATTTTTCCTGAAGGAATGCCATTAAAGATAAAATCAACTTTTTTGGTAAATAAACATGTTTTGGTTATCATAAGATAATAAGCCATTTTTATTTATGTGTGGGTATGGTCTTATGGCATACCTGTAACGCCCCACCCCGAGACCCACCTTAGTAAAGAGAATTAACAAGTAATTCCGTCTACTAAAGCGGAGAATAGGGCTGGTTAAGGGCGACCATCTATAATTTTGTCTTAAACATCTATTGAATACGTCGATAAATGCAATATAAATTTTTTTTCAACTCAAGTGGATCGAAATACCCAGTAAATGCTTAATCCAAAACTATAGGTGGTTAACGGATCTATCAGAACAAAATATAATAACTGAATGTAAATCACATCACAGAACAGTAACCAACATCATATATATATTCATATACACTGATACATGTTTAGTACAATACAATATGAATACAATAAAGGTGGTACTCGACCACACCATAAATATCGAATCAAATGTAACTACATCAGAGTATGCAGAAGAACAAAATCTACTCAAGAGAAAGAATAGCTGATATCCAACATCAACTTCAAGCTAAGTCCAATAGATGATACCTGAAACAACTCGGTCTGACCCGAGTGATAAACACACGGGTCAGGCAACTGAATCTTATCGTTAGAAAGGAATACGATAAGGTAAAGAGAAGAGCTTCGCAACGGGATAACATAAGTAGGTATGAACATCTAGGGTTGATATCAAGTAACTTCACTATGTCTCTATGGTGGTTTGCATATACATATACTTGGGTTAATCTGAAGGAATTCATGTATATGGTATAAGGGAAACATTCAAACATTATCCATGAATAAATAATCTCTCAAGTCGTATATAAATCCCAAGTATAAATCCATAAAATTCGAAATCACCAAAATCCTCAAGGAAATCATATTTGCCTTATTTACATCTATAAGGCTAGGTAAACACATCAAAAATGGTGAAATCGAAATCATCATAACTCATAAAAGAAATCTCATATTGGCCAATTATTACATGCAAAAGCATGTTGCACGTGCTAAACTCAGATGGCTGAAGCCTCAGACAAGGTCGCTAACACCTCCCAAAGCAGTTCGTCCTCATGACAAGGTCGCTAACACCTCTCCAAGCTATTTTGTCTGCCCTAACAAGGTCGCTGACACCTCCCAAAGCAGTTTGTCCTCATGACAAGGTCGCTAACACCTCTCCAAGCTATTTTGTCAGCCCTAACAAGGTCACTAACACCTCTCAAGCAGTTATGACAAGGTCGCTAACACCTCTCCAAGCAGTTCTGTTAGGTAAACATCGTGAATGTGTCACAAACTCACGGATAGGAACCCAAAAAGTGGTAACGTATGTCCCATACCATACGCTCTCACTTAGCGGTTTTCTAGCCGTTAGTTCGTGCCACACTAAGAAATCATCAACATCATCAAAAGAATCGCCTCATGTCATCGGCATATGGTATAAGATGCTAAACCCGTCTCATCTCATCGACGAGTAGAAACTCCATAAAAACATCAAACTCATCAAATTCCATCCAAATCTTGCCTCATGTCATTGGCAAGTATATCTCCATCAATATAGTCCTAATCTCGTATATACTCCCGAATAGGAGATCTCGGACTATACGCATTAGCCAAATGGACTAATAAAATCTCAAACTCATACCACAATGTGGTTAACATCAAGGAGGAAATCAAATGATTTCTCAAAATCGTTTCGGTCGTACAAGTCCGAAATTAACCGATAAAGTAAATACTCAAGTCCCATACCTCGTGGATTTACTAAATCGTTTAATTTATTTTCTTATACGTCCGAAAATATATATATATATATATATATATAAATAGTAAAAATAAGTAAAATTATACATATAATACTTTTCACGATAAAACATGATTTTAAAACAATTTCCAGCAATTTTATAGAAAAGATTTTAGAGAGAAAACGGCTTATTTTCAGAGTTTTTAATAAATTATAAAATCTTAGAAAATAAGAACAAATCCTCAAATCCCCAATCATATATGATTTATTTATAGAATGGTTTAATCATCTAAGCTCAAACTATTCGCAAATCAAGTGAAAAGAAAATCATCATCAGAAAACTCATCAACCAAAGCAAATACAACACACAAGGCTACATGCAAGTACTCAGGACAGCGATCTTGCATCAGCTATTTCGACCCTTTAATCACAAAATTTTAAGAAGTGATACAAATAAAGGTTTTCACATTTTATTAGCAGTTTCCAAAACTTCAAAAATTATTGGATTTGGGTAAGAAACGCAAAAGTTATGCGCAAAATACTAGCTCAGGTTTGCACAAAACACTGAGTACACTACAACAACAGGACAGCGAGTTTGCAAGAGATTTTTCAACATTTTAGTCAACGAATTACAGAAAGTGATACAAATAAAAGTTGTCACATTCTTTATGCAGTTTCCAAAACTTCAAAAATTATTGAATTTTGATAAGAAACGCAAAAGTTATGTGCAAAAACACTAACCAACAACTAGAATATTCTGGGCTTAATCCCTCTCGGGTTTTCATTTTTGACAGCAACTAAGAAGGTCCAAACGGACTCAAAACCCAATGAAAGTTAACATAAACAAACTATAATCAGTCCTCTACAATCTGAAAAAAGAGTGGTATCAATCCGACACCGGACGAGCCAGATATGAGCAAAATCAGATAGGGCATTTTCAGCATCAATCAATATAGAACAGAGGTAAAATTCAACATATTTAACCAAATATTTCAAGCAAGAGATTATTTGCTGCTGAAATTTGTTCACTTACAGTTGCTATAAGCCTTAGCTTACCTATTAGCAGCAAAAAGATGATGGTTTAGGCTTGAATATGGAAGTTTTCAACTCGAATTCGCCTTTGCCGGACCTATGATTGCTTAAACTTGTGTATTTGCCTTGACTCTTTTTCCCTAGCTTTCTCTAAGTTTTTTTTTCACTTTATCTTCCTTTTGTTTTATTTTGTGAAAGAAAGAAAAATAAGTGAACATTTCCACCCTTTATATAGTAATTTTCAAGGCTAATTTGGTAATTTTAGTTTTGGACACTTGTCTACTTCTCTTTGCACAAGCTTTAGAATGTTGACACATGCCTACTTAGGTGTCTTAAGATGTTTCTACACATGGACACCTAATGGGGTTGTGTGTCACTATTTTATTTAATCTTGTGACACGTGTCCTTCATTTTTTTTTATTTAAGCTTTATTTCATGACACAAACCTTATTTTATATTGTTCTCCCAAAATTTATTCATATTATATTGTTTATTCCAAATAAACAATATAATTCATCATTTTCTTCCAACTAATTCAATTAATTCTAATATTAAATTATAATATTCATTATAATTTAATATTTATGGTAACCTCCAACCAGGGTTGTTACAGACTCCCCCTCTTATAAAAATTGCGTCCTCGCAATTTCTGGAGGAAATCTGTATTCAACACAATTTATTCAATTGACAAAGGATAAAAGAGAAGCTCGAAACTCAAACCATTCATATTCTCAACATAGAATGGTAGAGAGAAATAAGGAAAAACTTCCTTGGTTAATCCAATGGCCCATCAAATGCTTATATAGCGATTAGCAAACCATCGAATTTTCCAAGTAACTTGAAAGAATTTCGAAGATATCCCATCTTCGAAGAAAAAAACTCAATAAGATGCTCAACAATTAATCAATCGAAAATGATTAATTTCACAAAACTCTACGAATAGAGTCGGGACCAAACTCACTTAAATCCTAACTCTAAGCAATAAAGAATATCATCAATAAGATTTTCTGCATAATAATGCGGAAAGAACATCCTCACCACGAGATAAACGCAATAGACAAGATGAATAAATCACGTAATGACTTCTTGCAAGCCCACCAAACTCGAACGACCGCGATAAGGCATGTCGTTGATATTAACTCAAGGATAGAATATACTCAAGAAATAAGGATATAAGCTCAAATTACTTTTCAATCCAAGATATTTAGAATTTTTAAATCCCAACATCTTTTAAATTTTAAATCTCAATTTTTAACATTTAAAAATTTCAAACTCCTTACTATACTACTTAGTAAGTAATTTAAAACTCAAATTAAAAGTCTAAATTTCTTCTCATACTTCAAAATTAATTTTCAAAAGATTTTGTAAATCCATAATAATATTCCTTAAAATAAATTAAGAGTTTAAATTCTCTTTAGTCTTTTTATTAAACCACTTAAATAGTTTAAAACGATCTTCAAATCCCCTTATAACTCTTAAAACATCCAATGTATATAATATAATTCTAAAATCTCAAAATATACTTTAAATAAAGTATAGCTCAATAATTTTCTCACATATTCTCATCTTTATAATTTCAAAATAAATATATATATAAATAAATGGCATTGCCTCTCCATTGAATCTCTAATAAATAGATATATCTGTTGGCTGCGGAGTCGATCAAACGATCAAAACTGCCTCGCCACTCTGTTACTCGTCTCTAAAATTATTGGCTGCAATTACCATTCAAAAATAAATTTAATATATAATCTCAAAATATTATTTTCAAAATCTCAAATTTTAAAACATAAATCATCGTGTCTGATTGCCTCATCATAGTATTTAGGAGATTCCTATCGATAACGTTGATCAGGCGTACCGACCAAAACTCTTAACTACTCGATGGATAACCCAACACTCTCAAATTATTTCTATAAAAGAATTACAACTCATCTAAATTTATTCTCAAAATATTCTTTTATTTTTTTAAAAAAAAATATATATCTCAAAGCTCAAATTTCTCTTCAAAACTCATATTTAGGTAGCTTCAAAATTCAAACCAAAGAACATTAAGAGAATGCATAGAGATATTCGCAGAATATTCGATTCTCGAAATCAACAGAAGGAGATAGAGCATTCGTCAATCTTACGATGTCACGAGCCACTCCCAAAAATCATCAAGATATAAGACAAGCAAGATATTCTTCTTGAACGAGATGAAGCAAACAAACAATAAATCATTACTTCAAACAAAGTAATGCTATAGAGAATAACATCGATTGAGTATATGAAAAGGATAACTCAAAAAAAAACTGAATGATAAACTCAATCAAACTCGAACAATCTAGAAACTCACCTCATTCCTTAGTGGATATCCTCGTGGAAGGATAACCGAAGAGCTAAGAGCCAGGAATAAGGTTACCTCAACACTCGATTGCCCGATTGGATGTCAAATCCAAATGGACTTACAAAACTCAACAAAGTCACCTTGATTGGAATTCGAGATATATCATCAACATCTCGATATTCAAGAGCGAATATAGAAATTTCGAAATCATCATTAACATTTCAAAGTGATAGAAATAATAACCCAATAAAATAGGAAACCTAAATATACAGGATCCTATAACAACAAAAGGATCGGGCTTAACACCAAATAAGTTAGTCCATCTCAAATCAGATACATCTCAAGATTGTGAGTAACAAACAAATACTCACAAAAACAGCAACAAATAGAAAACTCAGAATGCTCACAACAAGCCAATCGTTGTGGACCCCTCAATAGGATTCACAACTCTCAAAGGAATGCAACAAGAATGCTCGAAGAAATCAATCAGCTCCATCGATACGAACTCACTCGTATCGACAAAAATAAGAATAGAATAATCCTAAATAAGATTATTCATAAGATAAGATAACGTCAAACTCAATTATGGAATACTACGGAATACAATTAATGTTTTCCTAGACACATTCCATCCCGACAATCCCAAAACTCGAAAACGAATCAAGGCTCGATTCGAAAACAAGCTCGAATAAAGGACAATGATTCACTCGTATTGTACTTCGACGTATTGTGATATACGTATTGTTCTGTGTTTATTATACTTTGTTCTGACCGTAGCTCTGATACCAAGCTGTAACGCCCCACCCCGAGACCCACCTTAGTAAAGAGAATTAACAAGTAATTCCGTCTACTAAAGCGGAGAATAGGGCTGGTTAAGGGCGACCATCTATAATTTTGTCTTAAACATCTATTGAATACGTCGATAAATGCAATATAAATTTTTTTTCAACTCAAGTGGATCGAAATACCCAGTAAATGCTTAATCCAAAACTATAGGTGGTTAACGGATCTATCAGAACAAAATATAATAACTGAATGTAAATCACATCACAGAACAGTAACCAACATCATATATATATATTCATATACACTGATACATGTTTAGTACAATACAATATGAATACAATAAAGGTGGTACTCGACCACACCATAAATATCGAATCAAATGTAACTACATCAGAGTATGCGGAAGAACAAAATCTACTCAAGAGAAAGAATAGCTGATATCCAACATCAACTTCAAGCTAAGTCCAATAGATGATACCTGAAACAACTCGGTCTGACCCGAGTGATAAACACACGGGTCAGGCAACTGAATCTTATCGTTAGAAAGGAATACGATAAGGTAAAGAGAAGAGCTTCGCAACGGGATAACATAAGTAGGTATGAACATCTAGGGTTGATATCAAGTAACTTCACTATGTCTCTATGGTGGTTTGCATATACATATACTTGGGTTAATCTGAAGGAATTCATGTATATGGTATAAGGGAAACATTCAAACATTATCCATGAATAAATAATCTCTCAAGTCGTATATAAATCCCAAGTATAAATCCATAAAATTCGAAATCACCAAAATCCTCAAGGAAATCATATTTGCCTTATTTACATCTATAAGGCTAGGTAAACACATCAAAAATGGTGAAATCAAAATCATCATAACTCATAAAAGAAATCTCATATTGGCCAATTATTACATGCAAAAGCATGTTGCACGTGCTAAACTCAGATGGCTGAAGCCTTAGACAAGGTCGCTAACACCTCCCAAAGCAGTTCGTCCTCATGACAAGGTCGCTAACACCTCTCCAAGCTATTTTGTCTGCCCTAACAAGGTCGCTGACACCTCCCAAAGCAGTTTGTCCTCATGACAAGGTCGCTAACACCTCTCCAAGCTATTTTGTCAGCCCTAACAAGGTCGCTAACACCTCTCAAGCAGTTCGTCCTTATGACAAGGTCGCTAACACCTCTCCAAGCAGTTCTGTTAGGTAAACATCGTGAATGTGTCACAAACTCACGGATAGGAACCCAAAAAGTGGTAACGTATGTCCCATACCATACGCTCTCACTTAGCGGTTTTCTAGCCGTTAGTTCGTGCCACACTAAGAAATCATCAACATCATCAAAAGAATCGCCTCATGTCATCGGCATATGGTATAAGATGCTAAACCCGTCTCATCTCATCGACGAGTAGAAACTCCATAAAAACATCAAACTCATCAAATTCCATCCAAATCTTGCCTCATGTCATTGGCAAGTATATCTCCATCAATATAGTCCTAATCTCGTATATACTCCCGAATAGGAGATCTCGGACTATACGCATTAGCCAAATGGACTAATAAAATCTCAAACTCATACCACAATGTGGTTAACATCAAGGAGGAAATCAAATGATTTCTCAAAATCGTTTCGGTCGTACAAGTCCGAAATTAACCGATAAAGTAAATACTCAAGTCCCATACCTCGCGGATTTACTAAATCGTTTAATTTATTTTCTTATACGTCCGAAAATATATATATATATATATATATATATATATAAATAGTAAAAATAAGTAAAATTATACATATAATACTTTTCACGATAAAACATGATTTTAAAACAATTTCCAGCAATTTTATAGAAAAGATTTTAGAGAGAAAACGGCTTATTTTCAGAGTTTTTAATAAATTATAAAATCTTAGAAAATAAGAACAAATCCTCAAATCCCCAATCATATATGATTTATTTATAGAATGGTTTAATCATCTAAGCTCAAACTATTCGCAAATCAAGTGAAAAGAAAATCATCATCAGAAAACTCATCAACCAAAGCAAATACAACACACAAGGCTACATGCAAGTACTCAGGACAGCGATCTTGCATCAGCTATTTCGACCCTTTAATCACAAAATTTTAAGAAGTGATACAAATAAAGGTTTTCACATTTTATTAGCAGTTTCCAAAACTTCAAAAATTATTGGATTTGGGTAAGAAACGCAAAAGTTATGCGCAAAATACTAGCTCAGGTTTGCACAAAACACTGAGTACACTACAACAACAGGACAGCGAGTTTGCAAGAGATTTTTCAACATTTTAGTCAACGAATTACAGAAAGTGATACAAATAAAAGTTGTCACATTCTTTATGCAGTTTCCAAAACTTCAAAAATTATTGAATTTTGATAAGAAACGCAAAAGTTATGTGCAAAAACACTAACCAACAACTAGAATATTCTGGGCTTAATCCCTCTCGGGTTTTCATTTTTGACAGCAACTAAGAAGGTCCAAACGGACTCAAAACCTAATGAAAGTTAACATAAACAAACTATAATCAGTCCTCTACAATCTAAAAAAAAGTGGTATCAATCCGACATCGGACGAGCCAGATATGAGCAAAATAAGATAGGGCATTTTCAGCATCAATCAATATAGAACAGAGGTAAAATTCAACATATTTAACCAAATATTTCAAGCAAGAGATTATTTGCTGCTGAAATTTGTTCACTTACAGTTGCTATAAGCCTTAGCTTACCTATTAGCAGCAAAAAGATGATGGTTTAGGCTTGAATATGGAAGTTTTCAACTCGAATTCGCCTTTGCCGGACCTATGATTGCTTAAACTTGTGTATTTGCCATGACTCTTTTTTCCTAGCTTTCTCCAAGTTTTTTTTTCACTTTATCTTCCTTTTGTTTTATTTTGTGAAAGAAAGAAAAATAAGTGAACATTTCCACCCTTTATATAGTAATTTTCAAGGCTAATTTGGTAATTTTAGTTTTGGACACTTGTCTACTTCTCTTTGCACAAGCTTTAGAATGTTGACACATGCCTACTTAGGTGTCTTAAGATGTTTCTACACATGGACACCTAATGGGGTTGTGTGTCACTATTTTATTTAATCTGGTGACACGTGTCCTTCATTTTTTTAATTTTTTTAAGCTTTATTTCATGACACATACCTTATTTTATATTGTTCTCCCAAAATTTATTCATATTATATTGTTTATTCCAAATAAACAATATAATTCATCATTTTCTTCCAATTAATTCTAATATTAAATTGTAATATTCATTATAATTTAATATTTATGGTAACCTCCAACTAGGGTTGTTACAATACCCTTCGTTTCAAAGGTTTTGATAACATCGTTATGGTCTATACATTTAAAATTCCGAGTATCTCATGCTGGTTTATCAAGCCTATTCCCGGTATTTTTAATACTTTGATCAGATTTGAGTAGTTTCAGGATTAGCTGAAGATGCTTGGATTTTCCAAAAGAAAGCTGGAGATCTTCATCATCGTATGGACGTATTCTATTATCCGCTGCATCTATTGCATTTGTATTGTCAGCATTTGCAAGGGCAGGTGTTATAACTATCCAGGCTTAATCTAGGATAGACTCTGATATATGTTTTAAACTTTTCCACTTTAAAGATTATTGTTGAAGTAATATATGTTATTTCATTCGTATGGGATTCTGTTCTGTCTTTATTTTCATTTCTACCAGGGATAATCCGCTTGTTCGTGCAATTTGAGTTGGATATGTGTGGTTTGTGGTCGATTCAAAAGGTACGGAAAAACGAGTCATTACATATAGTTAAAACTTTCTATGGATGGAATTGTTTTAACCATTAATTTGTTAAACGTTTTTTGTTATGATTGTTATTGACTATAACAAATTCAACTTAAAATTTTATAGTGTTCAAAATTTTATAATGATAAATAAATATGACATATAATAATTAACTAATTCATTAAATGAACATATAACAAGGTCTCGTCATAGCTTTATTAAAGTTGAGTCATAGAATGGTTTAGTGAAAATATCGACAATTTGGTTTTCAGTATTAACAAATTCGAGAGAAAGATCCCTTTTTCTACATTATCTCTTGAAAATGATGTTGAATATCGATACGTTTTGTATGAGAAAGATTATTTGGATTCTTAGATAAATTTATAGCACCGATATTGTCATAGCATATAGGATAATTAATTATAATTTTACCAGAATCTAGAAGTGTTTGTTGCATATAAATTACTTTTGTACAAGCTAAGGTTTCTGAGATATACTTGGCTTCCTATGTCGAGAAAGAAACACAATCTTGCTTTTTATTGAACCATGAAAAGAGAGAATGACTGATAAATTGACATGTACCACTTGTCCTTTTTCTTTCCATCTTACAACCACCAAAATCTACATCGCTATATGATACAAGTTCGAAAAAGCTGCCTTGCGGGCATGAAGTACATAATCTTTGGTGTTAGTTAAATATCATAAAATTCTTTTGATCGCTCGATGATGTGACTCCTTAGGTTGTGCTTAAAATCTGACACATAGACAAATGATCATCATAATATCCGGTCTACTAGATGTTCTGTATAATAGAGATACAATCATACTCCGATATAATTTTTGATCGAAATTCTTTCAATTTTCATCTTTATCTAAATGTAAACTCGTGATCATTGGAGTTGGTTTACTTGAAGTACTATCCATTCCAATTCATTTTAATAATTCTCTACAATAATTTTATTGATCAATAAAATTTTTATTCTCTGGTTGTTTTATTTCTAAACCTAAAAAAATTAATTCTTCCATATGCGACATTTTGAATTCATTTTTCATTGTGTTAGAGAAATTGTTACATAGTTTCTCGTTAGTTGATTCAAATATGATATTTGTAACGATCCAGAATTTCACCATATTAATTTCTGAATATTTAATTGATTTTAAATAGTCAAATGGTAGGCTTTATAATTAAAATAAAAACACTTTAAAATAATAAATATTGAAGATAAAATAGTTTTCAAATTTATTTTACAAAATTATTTAGTTCAATGAAAAACGGAAAATGTGACCGGAAACTATTTTTCGAATTTTCAACTTCACGTCTTCTAAAAGTTGTCTGAAACATTGTGACATTTTAGTATACATAAAAACAGACATATATAAAACAAATTATGATTTATACATGATAATACATATTTATTTATAATTTAAAATTATAGAAAAAGGATGATGTGACAATTTCCTAAGTTTAAAATTGAAACAAAAAAAAGAAAATGTCACATCAAATGAAACATGTTTAGACATGATTAGATATTTTGGCAACTTGAGTTTTAAATGCATGTTGGTAAGGGGGAGACAAGCATTGTGGTGTGTCAACTGTGGATAGGAGGGTGTACGTGGAGTTAGCCACTTTGTATGAAATGATAAATAGCAAATTTATGCTCTCATTTTTAGTTTCTTCCCAAATTTTACCTCCTATTCTCACAGCATAACTCCTTCAAAAATACACCAAATAAAAATACTATTTTTTAAGTTCAAGAGAATCAAGTTTGCTAAAAATTTAATTTACACTTTTTATTCAATTTATGAGGGTTATTGGGAGAAAAAATCATTTCTTTACAAAGCATTTTGGACCTAGGATTTCAAGTCCGAAAATCATCCTTCTTCTTTTGACCATAACTTCTTCAAATCTAACTTTAACCGAGTGATTCTTTTTTTGAAATTATAGAAAAATAATTTTCTAAAACTTTTCTCTTGACTACTTTTACAAAATCCGAGAGTAAGTAGTCCAAAAACCACTTGTAAAATTACCTATTTTTGGATTCATTTTTGAGAGTTCGATGGTTATCCACTGTCACACCACTTTCCCGAAACAAGTTTCAGTTCCTTCTTCGTTCAAGGGCGAGCCTACCTAGTGTATTGAGGGTCTAATACTCCATCTTTAACGTAGGAATGGAAGTGCTAGGTCATACCCTAAGTTAGCGTGGTTTGGATAGCTTTCAGTGAGTAGAACTCTTAACTTTTTTTGGGAAATATTTGTCTTTAGTTATATTATGATATATATTGCTTGCTTGTTTTGGATATGATGTTAATTTTTTCATGCTTGGTTTGAAAATGTATATGTGTGGTGGATGCAAACATGTCAAGTAAATGTTGGCTAGCAAACTTGTTAGTAAGTTAAATTTTACCCTCAAAAACCAAAGCTTTAAAACTATATTCATGTTCATATTTATTATCTATGAATGCTTGTAGTATGTCGGCTGAAACCATTGTTATGTGATGTCTGATTGCATTGATAATATTATAAACTTGTTTTTCGAACTACCGTATAACGATAGTCATTGTATCGTCACTTTCGGAAAATCACTTCCTATAAAACCATTTGGCTTCATCTTCACGCTTGGAATTGTTTTGCAAGTTAAGCAAGATTTTGATTAAAGATGTTTTAAGAAATAATTAATTATTTTAATAATGATTATTTAATTTAATTAATAAGGATTAACTCCATTGAATCAATCTCTAGATCTTGAATCAATCCTAGACTCCAAGAATTATTAATTAGATAAACAGTTTAATAGCTTGAGAGTGAAAATGGCGCCCTTGCTTCAGTCTTTTTACCCCGCTCGTGATTTTCGCGCAAAAGCTCCAATCGCTTTCCTCCCCCTCCATTCCGTCCCCTTCTTGCCGTATGTATGCCTCGATTCCCCTCCCCCTCCTCCCCAATCCGCCGTCCTTGTCGCCTTCATCCACCAAATCTGGTCGATCTTATCGGGTCTTGCCTCCTACCCTGTCTCGCGCTATGCCTCCCTTCCTTTCTGATGATAACTTTCCTCCCCTGCCTGCACTTTCGCCTCCCCATGCTGCTCTAGTTTGCTCAAGACCGCGATCAATGGTCTCGTCTCCATTGCCTGGTAATGTTGGTCACCCTGAGTTTGGGGGTTTGTCACAGCGTGAGTCTGTGCTTGATGATGCTAGTGTTGTCGGGGTGGAGTATGGTGTGCCTGGCCGTGATTATCCTGTTGATGCATCTGTTTGCTCGAGCATTGCTCGATGCTCCCTAGGTGTTTGCCTAAATGCCGCTAAGAATTTTTCTCCCAATCTCAATGTTAAGAGCCCTGAAGTTTCTTCCCTTGCTGCCGCTGCTGATAATCCTATTGTAGTGGAGTCTCCCAGACCTGCAGCTCCTTCGAAATCGTGGTCATCACTTTTTACTTCATTGCCCCGTAATGCGGGAGATTGCAATCCAATTGAATTTTAAATTGTTGAGGAAAATGGAGTGATGATCCCTCCTTCTAGTGTTATGTAAGCCGGTTTGGATTATTGGTCAGATTACTTGGTCGGATTCTTTCTTGACCCTTCTCATAGCCTGCACGATACGGCTATGGTTTGTCGTAAAGCTTGGCGGCTCCGTGGTGATCTTCGTGTTAGGCTATTTGACTCCATGTATTTCCTTTTGTTCTCCTCTGCCAACGATCGATGTCATGTTCTTGAGGCCGAGCCTTTTCTTTTGTTGGCAACCTTTTATTATTACTCCTTGATCTCCGACAGTTGCCAATGCTCGTGAGCAAGTCCTCTCTATACCCGTTTAGGTTTACTTTTCCCATACTCCCTCTGCTCTTCAGCCTCTACTTGGTTTGAATTGGCTGCCTGTAATGTAGGTAAATTGAAATGTTTTCATTCCAATATGGTTGCGCGTGAAAAATTAATGTTCGCCAAGGCTCTGATTGAGATTCCCCCTTCTAAGCCCCTCCCTTTTTCTATTCCTGTTCAGCTAGCTGTTAGGAACGTTGTAGAAGTCCGTGTTCGCTATGGTTGGGTTCCTGATATTTGTTCTTCTGTCACTTCTTTAGCCACCTTGCTTTCGCCTACGCGCATTCTGTTGTTTCCGCGGCTGCTCCTAGGATCCCTCTTCCTCGGCCTCCGCTCAGGAAATGGGTTCTTATGGTTTCTTCTCAGGTTGCTCCTCCTCCTGCGGCTCCTTTATCTGTTCCTGGTCTGCCTCCATGTTCTGTCGCTCGGCCTACTTCCCCTTCTTCCTTTGTGGGTCCTATTGTTGTTTCAGTGGTTCCTATTGATGATCTGGTTCCTGTTCCGCCTCGTTTGCCAGTTGTTTGGGACGAGTCCGAGAGATGTTGGGTTGATCACATTTCTGATATGCGATTGAACCATTTGGATGACTCCTTTTTTCGATTTGTTTCGGATGATTATTTGGACCTTCGTTGCCTGTATTACATGCCTTCTAGCGACTCCTTAGTACTCGACTTGGTTGGACCATATGTGCAATTGAATTCTGACATGCTTGCTGATTCTTCTTGGGATCGTTCTTTCATTTACTCATCTGATGTTGTAGCCTTTGATCTCTGTCTTGCTATGCTTTTCCGCCCCTTTGCTGGACGTTTCGGGAATGTCCCTATAGTTTCTTCCCATATGATAGTGGATGTTGGTAATTCTGCCTCTCCGGAGGAGACGTAAACTAGGTGTTTTTTTTGTAGCTGTGGCATGTTTTTCGCACTCCAGTGCTCTATTTTCCTTTTCTTAGCAGTTTAGGTGTTCTGCCTAACTCCTGTATCAAAATTTTTTGTTGCTTTCGTAATAAAAAGTGGACGGTCCACTATAAAACCGGCTTGCCATGCAAAAAAAAAACTAATTAACTTATTAATGATGTGTTTTAAATTTAACTACTTATTTAATTGATGATATTTTAAATTTAATTAATCATTTTATTTAATGATGTTTAAGGCTACTTAATCTTTTGAAATTACTGGATTAAAATTAATCAATCAATTAATTAATGACATTTTAAAATTAATTAATTTTTTAATTAATGACTTTTAAAAGGAAATCAACTTGTTTTAACTTTAATTATTCTTTCCTTAATGATGGTTTAAATAGATTAATCATTTTAAAATAATGATATTTAATTATTAATTAACTAATTTAATTAATTATATTTAAATATTATTAATTAACTAAATTAATGACGTTTTAAAGGCGATTTACCCTTTTTAATTAAAAGTTATTGGAGTTAATTAGTTAACTTGATTTATGAATTTTCAGAGTGAATCTATCAAAGAAACAAGGATCTTTTGACTTTGATATTCATTTAAATAATGATAATTAATTATTCGTTAATTTATTAAATTATATTTCAATAGTTAATTGGATTATTAAGATTGACAATGGTTTACCCTTTTTATTATTTAAAGTCATATGAATTTAAAAAATCAAATTGTGTGATGAAGTTTAAAGTTAATTATTCAACGTAATAAAGATGTTTTAAGTTATTAAATCCTTTTTAAATGAGGTAGTTCGAGAATAGCAGGTTTTCTTTGGAGCTCTTTTGAAGAAGTGATCTATCAGGCGGCTCCTTAGCTATATAGTTATTTATTTCCGTTGTATTATTATATAGGTGTATTTTTTACCTTAAAATGTAAATTCAGAATGTGTAGTTGCAAATTTGTTTGATTTATTACCTTTTTTTATAGCTCTGAACTCCTTATAAGGAGTAATCTTTTGTACTATATCCTTTTATATTATATGTAACCATTCCGCCACGAGGTTTATCTATTATGTCTTGTTTTGTTCTTTATTTTAACCCAAGACGACCGATCTTTTGGGTGCTTGGACAACGGCACACGAATACTGAGGATGTATTAAGTGTCGTTTCTAGGGATCAAAAAGGTGGGTCGTCACAGATAGTTCTGAAGCATAGATTTAGCGAACTCTTAAGCACTGTTAGGGTAAACTCTCTAAGGGTAGGATTAGTAATATCCTAGGATAAGTTCAAGTGTATAAGTATATATTATGTCTGTATTAGTCAGTGTTATAAAAATATTTTATATTATGTTGTTTGATCCATTGAGTGGTATATGAATTCTAGTCGATGCGTCTGATCAGCATTATCGATAGGCATTCTTAAGCGCTTGAACAGATCTACCAACACAGTATTGTTTTAAAATGGTAAATGAAATAATTTTACATTGGAATATATCTTATATATATATATATATATATATATATATATATATATATATGATTTTCAAGATTAAAATAATTGTATAGTTGATTATTTAGAAATGATAATATTTCATTGTTATCATTTAGGATTTGATTAGTTATGCTCATTAAGTTTGAGAACTAACTATTGTTGAATAGTTCATAAGAAATTTTCCTAAGTAAGATATAGGTCGAGTAAATGGGATTTAGGGAAACTTGGAGAGAATCCCTATGAATTAAGTCTCACAGTTTGACTAAAAGGTTTTCGGCGAAAGGGTTAAGTTAAAAGTCATCTTTTAATAATTTTAAGCTAAAAGTTAACTTGTAGTAAAATTTGTATAATATAATCTAAATGGTAGCAAAATAATAAATAATAATAAAATAAAATAAAATAAATTTAAAGGATAAATATTTGGGAAAATTTAATTATAACAAAGGAGAACCATTTAAATGTAAGTTTAACTCTCATTCAAATTTGCTATATCATATCTATGATGTCATAAACTATTTTTGATTTTTAGGTGATAGTTAGATTTGTTTGATTGATTAATTGAAATTAATTTGGATATTCCATTTAAACTGTTTCAGTGTCATTATAGTAATTTCCACTATACCGTCATTTATTGAGATTCATTCCCTAAACCCTTGTATATGCGTTTGAACTTAAGCCTATGTTTTTACAAAAGTAGATGTTTAAAGTTCATTAATCGTTTTGATTAATGATATTTTAAATTAATTAATTAATTTAAGTAATGATATTTGAATTTAATTAATTATTTGAATTAATGATTATTTGAATTTAATAAATCATTTGATAAATAATATTTTAAGTTGGTTAATTGATTTAATAAGTGAGTTTAAAATAAATAAATTGATTTGATGAAAATATTTTGGAAGTAATTGACTATTTTATTAAAGATAATTGATTTGTTTATTAAAGGAAATTGTAAATTTGATTTATTATCTTTTGGGATATTTAATATTATTTTAGATTTATAAAAGAGATTATAAATGCAATTTATTATCTTTCAGGATAATTAATGTTATTTTAAATTTAATAAAAGAATTTAAATTTGATTTATTTTCTTTGGAAGATTTATATTATTTAAAGGTTTTAAAAAGAATATTATAAATCATCCCCCCGAACAATTAACATTGGTTAGAATTTATAAAAGGTATTTAAATTGTTTTATTATCCTTGGAGATAATAAATATAGCTTTAAATTAATAAATGATGGTTTTTAAATGAGAACTTTCAAATAGAACTATTTATAAATAAAGCTATGTGTAAATTGTTTTGGGATTTTAGTAAACAATGTTCAAAATGACATTTGTTTTGACCCTTGTTTTAATACAATTAGTAGTACAAATTTAACTTTCCAAATAACATTTAAAGAGTTTTTGGAAAATTTAAATTCTGGAATTGTTTAAAGTAATTTCAAAAGATTTTGAAAATAAGTAATAGTAATATTATTTGAAAATATTTCTAAGTATAAATATTTTAAAAAAAATCTTTAGGGTAATTCAGGGAAAAACATTTCGGTTAGCTTTGTGGTAATCTGAATAATCTTCTAAGTGACTATCAAATGTTGCTTAGGTGAATGATGTGGAGAAATTATTCAATTATTCCCTATATCATTGTGCGATCGAAATGAATTCAGATTCAAACGAACCCAAAGTGTTTTTTAATAAAAAAGTTGTTTGAAGTTATTTTATAAAAAAAAGTAAAAAGTATACTTTCAATGATGAGTTTTGAAACTAAAAACCGAGTATTTAATTTTTACGTTCCCAAAAAAGGAATTGATTTCCAAAATAAAAGTATTGTTGAAAGAAATTGTTCTAATAAATGAATTTTACCCATAAACAGTATATGAGGTAATTTAACACTGATGTAAATAGGTTAGATTGGATATGAAGGTTTTGATAATGTTGTTTTATCAAAACCATAAAAATTATTTACGTATCTAAGCAGTGTAAACCAATTGGGGTTATTGGGTCAGTCCATAAATATTATCCATTATAATACCATAAGATAAAATGGTAGGAAGGTTTTAATAGATATTGTTTTATTAAAACCATAGCATTTATTTAAAACATGTAAGTAGTGCAAACTATTTGTAATTTTGAGTCAACCCATAAACGTTGTCCATCTTGACACTTTGAGTTAAAGATGTCAAGAGGTTGAATTAATTTTAAAACAACCAATTTTTGATTTTATCTTCACCTAAATTGTGAAAAGCAAAATAAATTATGTGTTTTGTATATATTCTTAGGATTTAGAAGGGTATTATAAAAGTAAATAAAGTGGGATAAGTTATTATTTGGTATTTTATAAAGAATGACTTTATAAAATATTTTTAAACTTGAATAAAAATATATGAAATAATCAATAAACAATTTTGGTACTGAATAAAATATTAAATGCAAATTTATGTGATCTAAAAAGATTTGTGTAGTCAATAAACCAATAATTTTAGAGTATAACTTTCAATTTTGTTTGAGTAAGTTTGGATAATCTTCTAAGCAATAACCAAATGTTAATGAGCAAATAATGGTACGTTTAGATAATTATCTATATTTGGGCAATTAAGAAAGTTTTGGTCCTAATTTTGGATTTTATTGTTAATCTTTTGACATTTTAAATAACATTGAGTATTAGATTTCTTCTTATGGAATTTGAATGATTAATGGAATTAGTGTATTCCTTTATGGAATTTGGTTGATTTGATTTAATTGAGTTTGATTGATTGATTTGATTTAATTGAGTTTGATTGATTGATTGTGTGGTCTAATGTACCATATAGTTTATAATGTTAAAAAAAAATTATAAACCAAGGTTTTTCGAATTATTGTTTATTAGTACTTAAATCCCAGTGCTTTTGAAAATGTGACTTTCGATATATATTTTTTAGAAAGAGATAATAATTGTTCACTCTAGTTATTGAATGTGAAGGAATCAGAATACCATTGGATGTTCCACGTTGTTTTGATTCAAGAGTTTTACATGTTTGGCTAGAAGGACCCCCTACTATTTATTTTTTACTTTTGGTTATAATATTTTTTTTAAAGAAAATTGAAAATAAATTTTTGAATATAAATTCCCAGGCATTTAGTTTTAAATTTATCTTTTGATATGATTGTTTGCACACTATATTATTTCAAAGTATTCTTTGAATTTGGTTGCATATAGATTTATATCATACTAGTTTTTGCTCGATAAGTTACATATAATTAATATGTTAGGTATTTCTAGGATAGTCTGTTTTCTGGGATAGGATTGTGGTAAATTTCGGGGATGAATTTTTTTTAAGGGGGAGAGTGTAACGACGCGGAATTTCAACAAATTAATTTCTGAATATTTAATTGATTTTATATATGCAAATACAACGTTTTATAATTAAAATAAAAACATTTTTAAATAATAAATATTGAAGATATAATGTTTTCAAATTTAGAGTTCGTTGAAAAACAGAAACTGTGACTGGAAACTATTTTCTGAATTTTTGTCTTCACATCTTTTAAAAGTTGTCCAAAACGTCATGGTAATTTAGTATGCATAAAAATAAACATTTATATAAAAAATTAGGATTATAAATTATAACCGAAATTTATTTATAATTTAAGAATATAAAAAAAGGGTGATGTGACGATTTCCTATGTTTAAACTTAAAACAAAAAAAGCAAATGTCACATCAAATGAAACATGTTTAAACATGATTAGATACTATGGCAACTTGAGTTTTCAATGCGTGTTGGTAAGGGGGAGACAAACATTGTGATGTGGCAGCCATAGATAGGAGGGTACGAGTGGAATTAGCCACATTGCATGAGATTATAAATATCAACTTTATGCTCTCATTTTCATTTTCTTTCCAAATTTTGCCTCCTATCCAGACAGCCATAACTCCCTCAAAATTACATCAAATAAAGAAAAACAAATTTTCAAATTCAAGAGAATCAAGTTAGATAAAAAATTTATTTACACCATTTATTCAATTTCTAAGAGTTATGGGGAGAAAAATTCATTTCTTTACAAAGCATTTTCGGACCTAGAATTTCTAGTCCGAAAATAGTCCTTCTTCTTTTGACCATACTTCTTCAAAACTAACTGTAACTGAGTGACTATTTTTTTAAATTGTAACATCCCCCAAATTTTATAAATTTAAAATTGGTAATTAATTTGAATTTCTAGGAATTAAACTGAATTTGATTTGAAAATTTTCAAGATAAATAGAATTAGTGTTGATTTATACATATATATAAATGGATTGAAATTCAAATTCAAATTTGAATTTGAATTTGAATTTAAAATTTAAATAAAAGCCTTAGTAAAATAACTTGGATTTTAAAATAATATATATTGGAAATTTATTTAATGTATAATTGTTTTAAAACATTTTCTTTAAAAATGGTATAAATATAATAAAGAAAAAATGTATATATCAAATAGAAAATGTAAATTTTTTTAAAATTTATATATAATATAAAAATAAAAAAGGAACTAGTGTAAAGTTTGTAGCACCTAAATTAACAAGTGTTAACTAATGAAGCATCAAAATGAACAAGTGTCATAATCTTGTTTTTCTTTTAATTTTTAATTAAAAGAAAATAAGGCCAAGTATATACATCTCTATTTCCTCTCTTCCTCATTTTCTTTTCACCTTCAAAATTCAAAGAAAGAAAAAAAAGAAACAATCTGTAAACAAACCAGGAAAAAGAAAAGTAATCAAAACAAAAAAAATCGAAAGCCAAGCAAACTTCATCACAAATTCAACTAAGCAAGATCAGCAATCAAACAAGGCAATACAACAAACAAGATTCGAATCAAAGCATCATCAAACAGAGGAGAAAATTTCCAATTAATCAATTTTTAGTCTTCAAAGTTTAAAACCCAAGCATCTTCTCTATTTTTAAAGAAAACTTCCAGGTCCTCTACTCAAATCAAATCTGTGAGTAAACCTATGAACTTGATGCTTAAATATGTATAAATAGATGTTTTTGTGACCATGCTTGAGGTTAAAAAAATTGAAAATATGCATGTATGTATACAAAATGTATATATATTTAGTTGTGCATGTCTGTATACATGAAAGTCTGCTCTGTTCTAGGCAAAAATATTTCAATACCTGTTTGAAATTGAAAATCTCATCCTCTAATTTACTAGTGATCTGGATGTATGAATGAAACATGTTAGAATTGATAAGATCTTGATTCTAAAAATACTTTTAAGTATTAAAAATAAATGGTTTTGCTGAAAAAATTAAAATAAGGCAGAACAAAAAAATTTGTTTAAAATTTAATTGATTAAAATTTAGGATTTGATTTCATAATCCTGTTCGTCTTCAAAAAAATATGATTTTTAGTAAAAGATTTCGGATTTTTAAGTTATGAATTTGCAAGCAATTTCGAAGTTGAACGTGAAATAAAATCAACAACCCACGACGATCGAAGAAGAATTAGGCCTCGGGGTTGTGGCTGGGGATAGCTGGATGATGGTTGAACTCGAGAAAAATGTTCAATGATTTTCTAATTCACTATGGATGGTGATCGAAGTCAAATTAGGGTTTTAGCTCGTGTTTTGTTAAGGTCGAATTTTGAGCTGCCATCGCTTCATCGTCGCATCGGAACCGTTCGCACCGGTGGCTGTCGAAACCAGGGAGGCAAGTGTAGCACTGGCCAGAATTTGGTGACCTCTTATGATCGGAGGAAGGAGGACGTGGTGTTTTTGGTGATTGATGTTTCATTCCAGTTGATGATAAGTGAAGAAATTTTGAGCCCGTCGATGTTGTGGGCTTCTGGGTGCTCAAGTGGCCAGGAAAGGTTGTCAATGACCCGTCGACACTCGTAGCACCGATCATAGTTGGCTGGAAGGGCCGTGCACGTGCACGGTATCATTGTGGTATCAGAAATTTAGGGTTGGGGGAAGAAGCATTGGTGACTCAAAGTTATCTTCGGAAGGTTTGTGGGCTGGCTCGAGTCTTAGCTCGAGTGAATTCGTGGTGCTCTAGGTTTAGTACTTAAAATTTTTTTGAGTTGAAGAAATAATGCACACGGTTTGGATTTTGAAAAAACCTCGAAGCAATTAGGCATGTAGCCCGGGTGAAGTTCGAAGTAGGCCTCGGGTCGTCGTACAAAATAGTTTTCTTGACTTTAAACCAAAAATTCAAAATTTTAACCTATGTTTTAAATAATGATTTTAATTTTAATATTGGGTTAACAAAAGTTTTAAGTAAGATATTTCTAAAATAATTAAGTTTTTAATTTATTTATATTGTAAAAGAAAATTAATTATTTTGATTAAGTTGAAATGTTATTTTTATTATCCTTAATCTTTTGGAACTAATGTGTTAATGATCATTAATTATAAAGTTTATTGAGTATTGAAAAAAATAATTAAGAGAAATTATTTATAATCACTTAATTAATAAAAGGTTAATTAAATATATAATTAAGGTTAATTAATTATTAACTTAAGTTAACTAATTATAATTAAAGATTGATTAATTAAGGTAATTAATTATGGTAATTAATTAAGGAATAATTAATTAATGAAGGTAATTAGATTTAATTTATTTATAATTAAGATTTAATTAATTTATAATTAAGATTTAATTATTTATAATAAAGAATCAATTAGTAAATAATTGAGGATTAATTAATTTAAAATTAATAATAATTAATCATCAATTAAGGATAATTAATGAAAATAATTATGTGATTAATTAATTAAAATCACACGACAAGTCCATCTTAATTTCAGATGATTGATTATTGTTGAATGCTTTGCATTGATGAATGTCTCTGATATGTGTTTGTGATTTATGTGATATGAATTACTTTGTACTGAGTTTTGATTTGTTTCTATGTGAATGTGAAAACCCATTAGCCCGTAAAATGGCATTTGAATTTCAATGCGACAGGGAGTCGGATGCCAGTTGGTTATCCGAAACCCACATCGAACCCTGAAAGTGAATCTTTATGAATGTTATATCCCCGTGTTTTTAAATTGAGCGCTCACTATTCGGTTTAGCCGAGAGAGGACTTTACATCATATAACCCATTCCGAATATGTGATACGATGAAAAGGATAGCATTTGAAGACGGTGTGAAGACTGGGTGTCTTCAAGAACGATAGGATAACCTATCAAATAAGTCTGCGCTGAGTTGCTCTGGTATAAAGATCCCCATATGTGATGGAAGTCCGATCGAGATTATGGATATCCGAATTGCAATGGCTTCTTCCTTTATTAGACGAAGTGCTTTCAGTTCCGTTTGAACCTGGAACAGACTTGTATGGTTGTATGTCTGACATTACACTTTGAGATATAAAGCTGATCTCTATCAAATACATTTCTGTTTGGTGGCGGAGAATCTATTCTCTTAGTCTAACACCCTTCTCTGAGACATGCGAGCTCAAAGGTTATGTAGTTGATAGTTATCAGTGATATACTCCAAATTTAGTACTGTGGCATGCTGAGTGCTGCTGTGTGTTGCTGATCATTTGTTGATCAAAGCATGGCTTTTGTGTAAAGCGTAGCTTTGTGGACGAGACCTCATCGGACCTCACACCTCGAAAATGGTCGAAACAGGAAAGATGCAGTAAGGTTAAGAGGGTCGCGCCCTTTAGGGTATGTCTATTTTCTTCTGGAAAAAGGTGGTATCATGGTATGGAGCCTAGATATTTAACCTATGTGGTTGCTTCAAATTTATTACTTTGTGGTTGTTGCTTTGTGGTTGAGGGCCCTCAGATAAAGGTCACAAACGACCGGGAGATAGCATACTCGTGTAGTAGTTACCTAGTTATAGAGGTATCCCGGCCTTGTGTTGGCGGAGAGCTGGTTAAGTTCTTGGTACATCCCTCCATAGGTATACCCATGTGGCATAGGAAGTTCCTTTGCCTGACCATTTGTTGGAAATCCAATCACCAATACGAATCCCATACGGTTTTAGTTGTATAACCTGCCATTTACTTATGGTGGTCACACTGTTTAGATGGTAACTATAGTTGGCATGCAATAATGGTTGTATGCTCGCTAAGATTAAAATTATACTTTTGAAATGTTTTCTACACTACGCATTAGTAATAATATCCAAGAATTTCCTCGTATCAAGCATGTTTGACTATCATAAGAAGAAATCTCCTCCAATTGTGCGATTGCATAGTGTGTATGGTGGGAGGTCATATGGTAGTTTCATTTTCCAAAAGCATATCGAATTTCTTTTATAAAAAATTTTGTTCAAAACAACTATTTTTGTTTATTCATATCAGTCCCATGACTGACCCAGAGTTTATTATTCCCTTTCTAAACTCTAGATGCCCGTAATTTCCACACGGGCAGCCTAGAAGAAGGTTATCCGTGTTTTAGAGCTAGCTTGGAATATTTTGAAGTCTTTTGGAGTTATGAATTTTGGAAGCTTTGAAGTTGGAAGAAGGAGCTTGGTTGGATTCTCGTTCTTTCTTTTTGAAGACTCTTTGGTTCCGTTTGAGTGTTATTGGTTGTTGTTATATTATGTATAAATGAATATTGTATCTGGTGTTGTATCTGTGGCATTGATTAATGAAATCATCTTTTGTTTCTACTGTGCATATTCATCTAATGTTGTTATAAGCTCCATCCGAACTGGAGTTCGATGTTAGAATCTCCGACAGTCGAATACAAGTGAGGTAGTTGATGTCGATTTTCGAACATTGGATTTCGGGTTGTGACAAGTGGTATTAGAGCTAAAGGTTGAGTAAGAACTTTAGATATGGAGTATAACACATTAGGTGGCTCATTAGAGATAGGGTGAAGTATACCCTAGAATGAGTATAACCCAAGAGACCAAACCCCTAAAGTTTCCTAGTCTATTTCTTCTAACTGCTGATATTTCCTAAGATATCTCGTCCATATACCTAAATCAAATTTTCTTACTATTTACAGATAGTAAGAATGAGTTGGAGAAGAGGTAGAGCTAGGGGTAGGGGAAATACCACTACAACTGGTCAAGCCCCCACAACAGCAGAAACAACTATGCCTACTCAACATCAGCCGAATCTGGCTGATCTATATAAAAGCTTCTCGAGACTTGGTGGTAAGCCGTGCACTGGCAAGGAATCTATTTTTGAAGCACAAGCTTGGTTCAGATCGTGTGAAAGAAGTTTTAAAGGGCTAAAGTTGGAAGACGATCAAATACGACTGATAGCTTCTTGGAAACTCCAAGAAGAGGCCCTAGCCTGGTGAGAGACAGTTACAGTAGATGATCCAAAAGAAGAATTTACTTGGGAGCAATTTAAGGAAGTGTTTGAGAAACGCTATATGCCGTCGGCTGGTATCTCCCGAATGTACCATGAATTTATGGACTTGAAGCAGGGGAGTTTATCATTTGAGGAGTACTTAAACAAATTCAACGAATTATCTCATTTCGGTCCGGAGTTGGTAAACACACCTATAAAGAAAAATGAAAGATTCATTCGTGGGATGAATAAGAAATTCCATGAAAGGAAGACTGCCCATGTTAAAGAATCTTTTTCTGATCTGATCGATATGGGGTATAGATATGCTACCCTGGATATGCAAGAAGCCCCGAAGGAGAAAGGAAATACGAGCAATCCAAATTGGAAAAAAAGAAAGTTAGGAGGCAAGAAAACATATCAACGTAAGGAGAAGAAGGGCAATCAGGAAAACCTGGCGAGGAATGTTACTTGTTTTAACTTTTTGGAAAAGGGCCATTACTCGAGCAGATGTACGAAGCCTAGGAAACAAATCAATCTGTACAAACAAGACCCAGGAAATGTTATTACTGTCAGAAACCAGGACACGAAGTTAAAGATTGCCCAACAATGAAGCAAGCTTAGACAGCAAAGGTGTACACAGTTAAAGATAAACCTGCAACCTCTAAAGTAGATAAAGGGAAAGGAGTTTTAGAAGGTGACCTTACTATTTATGATAGAATTGTTAGAGTTTCATTTGACTCGAGCGCTGCACATAGCTTTGTCTCCCAACGAACTGTAAATGAGTTAAGTCTTGATCGGAATTTGTCAATGAGCCCATTTGTGTGAAAAATCCAGTTGGTGGCCCTACAAACCTTTGTCTACGACGAAGAGACATTCCTATCTTGTATTTTTGTTACCAATTCCCTATCAGTCTCTTTGTCCTTGATTTTAATGATTTCGAAATCTTACTCAGAATGGATTGACTAACAAAATATGACACCAAATTAGATTGTAACAATCAATTGATTTCGATCAAAACCAAATTTGGAGATTTCATTGAGATTTCTTGTGAGGATCCGAGTCCTAAAAGAGATGAGTTGATGTATACCTTGGGATATCCCGAACCTAGTCTGGTGTCCATACCCATTGTCCGGGAATTTCCAGATGTATTTGAAGAAGTAAAATCCTTACCTCCACATAGAGAAATTGAATTCAGAATTGACTTAGTACCTAATGCTCGTCCTTTTGTTCATGCTAGTTGCAGGATGGAACCCAGGGAAAGAATAGAGTTAGTCAAGCAAACTCGAGATTTGCTAGAGAGAGGGCTAATACGTCCTAGTGTTTTTGATTAGGGTTCAGCTGTGGTGTTCGTAGCCAAATCTGACGGATCCTTGAGATTGTGTGTAGACTACCGCAATCTCAATAAACTAACTCTCAAGAACAAGTTTCCTTTACCTAGAATCGACGATCTGTTTGATCAACTTCATGGCGCTCGATTCTTTTCTAAGATGGATCTAGCTCAGGGATTCCATCAGCTACGAATTGCCGAAGACTATGTTCACTTAACCGCTTTTAGGGGTCCATACATATTCTACTAATCGTTAGTCATGCCTTTTGGACTAACCAATTCTCCCGCATACTTCATAGACTTAATGACTCGTGTGTTCCGAGATGTGTTGAACAAATTCGTTCTTATGTTTATTGACGATATTCTAGTCTATTCCAAAACCGAAGGGAGCATGCTGAACATTTGAGAATTATTTTGGAGATATTGAGGAAGAACATTTAGTTTGCCAAATTTTCCAAGTGTCATTTTTGGGTTAGGGAGGTCAGATTTCTCGGGCACATTGTTAATGAAGAAGGAATCTCTGTTGACCCGAGCAAGGTTTCCACTATTCTTGATTGGAGGAAACCCACTAATCTAATGGAAGTAAGAAGTTTTCTTGGTTTAGCGGGTTATTACCAAAAGTTTGTTCAGGATTTTCCTAAGATAGCTAGTCCATTGATTCTAGAAAATGTTTGTAGGTTTGAAAAATGCAGACAAGATTGATTTTGAACATGCTTCATAAATTGAATAAAATGATTTGCATGCTTTTAATTTTTTTTACAGTGGATTACAGGATTAACATGCAGGCATTTGATTTTTTTTTTATTTGAGGAGAAATTTCCAGATTTTGGTTTTTGACATGATTTTAGTTTTTGAGAATTTGGAAACTGATTTGTTTCCAGCTGAAGTTTTTATTTTTTTTAGAGAATGAAGATTAGAAAAGAAGAAGATTGAAGAAAACATGCTTATATAAGTTAAAATGATTTATTGCAAAATAAAAGAAAAATTAAAAACAAAAATGACACATGTATTATTAGTTACTTAAATTAACTACACTTGTTATCTATTTATTAATTATTTAACACATTTTTTAACATGCTTAAAACTTTAACACATGTCATTATACCACTTAATATATTAACATGTGTTTTATAAATAAGTTTTATTTGTTTTTATTTTATTTAAAAGTAAATAAAACCCTTTTCTTTATTTGTTAAATACTTATATATATATATATATATATATATAAATCATTTTCATATGTAAATGTGTATGTGCATTTTTTTTAAGAAAATGTAATGAAACAAATTATATAAAAATGAAAATTAATCCAAATAATTTAAAAATGTTTATTCTTTTGAATTCAAAATTAATTCAATCTCAAATCCAATCATGAATTTAAAAATCCAATTTAAAGCTAATTTATATTAACATATTTAATTTAAAAATAATAATATTGTCTTTAAAACCTATCTATATTTATACATTTATTAATATTATTTGAGAATAACACATTTATCAATTTAAATAATTTATAAAATAAATTATAAATTACTTATCACTTATCTTATTTAAATGAATTAATGTTTAATATGTAAATTGTATTATTAAACTTCCAAATATAGTTTCAAATTATATTTATCCAGCTATATTTAAAAAGAAAATAAAATAAACTTTTGTTTATCTTATTTAAAATTTAAACTTATGCTTAAAATATATTTAAACAATTTAAAACATTTTCCTTAAGTATCTTAAAACCATATAGTTACTTATTAAATAGTTTTGAATAGTTATATATTAAATAAAATAATAATTTTCAAATTATCAAAATGTATATTAGAATTTAAAAGAACAAGATTTTAATTGTTTATTTAACTTCAAATCAAAACTTATCTATTTACAGTATATATAAATATATATATACACACACACACATTATAAATAGGAAAACTTTTATTAGCTTTTAAAAGATAAAATTCACCAATTAAACATTTATTTAATTGGATTATTAAATTAAGTCAAATTTTATTAACAAAATTTATCAAATCAATTTAATTTTAAATACAGATTATTAAATTGATATTGCCAAAATTTCCGGGATACTCGCTCTACAGAATCCAAACAATCTAAACTACGAAGCTACAGAGCTCCTACTCATCTAGATCCACAGAATTAAACAGGATATCAGACTACAGACGAGTCTGACTCAATAACCAAACCTTCCTGAACAGCTGGTTCCACAACTAGAGATACACGTACTCCCTTAGAGATACGTGAAACACATCGAATCTCAGTTATCCAAACTGGCAATTCAACTCTTGAAAACCAAACACCAATCCAACCAAAACACAGAAGAGATCCAAAATACCTCGAAGCCAGCTTCCCAGACTTACCCAAAACTTTATAGCTCCATGGATCGGAGAAAACTTACTCAAAATCAAATCTCCGCAGAATCTAAATTCCTTCGTCTCCTATCCTCAAAACTCTTCTGACGATCCTGGGTTGTCTATAACCTTCCTGATCAGCTCAACCTTAGCTGATGCCTCTAAAATCAAGCTGGACCAAAAACAATCCAACACAACAATCTCCTCGAGATCAACCAAGACCAAGATCACCAACTCTACTCCTCAAATAATAGAAGACTGAACTTACTTCTCCAATCCTGAAAAGACAAAACAGATGCACTTCCAAACTGCTTCCACTGCACAACTCTGATCTGAAGTAAATAAGAAAATGCGGATGAAGAACACGAGCACAAACTGGACATCACTTCCCAGAAATATAGTTCAATAGATCCATACAAGAAAACTCAGAAGTTCCACCAAATCCAAAGCTGATTCATCAAACTCTATCTCTAAGAACCATCCTTTGACTAAACTGAACCACCGGAATCATTCCTGAGGTCCTAGTCGATAAGAAAACTCAATCTCCAGATACAGACAAACCTCTGTCTTCCCAGAAGACATCCAGAAAAATCTTTAATAACTCAAAAGAACACTCAACCTATCGCAGGTCTCTTTTGCGATCAACCAAGCCTAATATCCAAAGAAAACTATTCTCTCTTTACCACTCAGAACAGCTTACGCTTATCTAACCAATCCATCGATGAAATGGATTCACTCTGCTGCTTCTGAACTCCACCTCTAGAAAAACCGCTAACCAGAAGACCTTCTTGCTGGTACACAGAATGCCCCGAGCTGCACTGCTGACACATATGCCCAAAGACCTCCTAATCCATAAGCTCTTTGAGAAACTCAGGCCTCAAATCCAACCACCTAATCCTGCTGAACCCTGCTGGAACACCGAAGCAAACACCCTTCCTAAAACTTGCTTCAAAAGAAAACATCTTCGAAGACAATCCATGGTCACTGCATCTCATCACGCAGCTACTACTTCCTGAGGTATCAAGATACCATTACTCACTTCTGCTAACCAACAGATCCAAACTCTACTTATTCATCTTCAAAGATTGACTCCGAACCTTAACAGCTTTCCTTCAGAGATCGATGAAATCCTTTCACCACAGTAAAGCTTACTCAAGACGGTATTAGGTCTACAGTCTCGACAGTTACACTTCCAACCTCAAATATTCAAACTCCAACCAATGGAAGTAGTCGTGTTACGCACACCACTACCATATCTACCTATATATCCTATACTGGAAAACCTGAACAGGTAACCCAACAAATAGGTAGAAATAATATATATATATATATATATATATATATATATATATATATATTAAAATTACAAATGCTCTCTTAAGAAAGAAAACACTCCAAAGCCTAGGTATTCACTCAACCTAGCGCTCTGATACCAACTGTCATGACCCGTCTTCCACTAACCAGAAAGACGCATCATGAATTAAGAAAGAAAGGGATAGAAAGAGAAAAGATAGAGAAGAAAGAAGAAACAACATCAAAATCTCAATAGAGGAACGAATAAATTATATTAATAACATAAGTATTACATAGTACACAACCATTATCAGAGTTACACAGATTATACATCACATACTAGACAGTTATAAACACCTGTCTGGTTATTACAACTCAATACAATACAAGGAAACTACTCAGAGAAACCAATATAGCGGAACACTATAAATATCTACAACGTAGAAACCTCCTGCTCCATTGCTCCTCCACAGTTCGTCAAAGCTAACCTGAATCCCTTGGCTACTCGTAAAAGTTTGAGCAACCAAGAGTTTAAGAAAAAAGAAGATGAACTTCGGGTCAGACATGGGTCTGGTGTGAGTAACAGGTTAAAGTTGCTTAATTTTGAAAACCTTTGAAAAGAAAGATATCACGTAAGACTTCCCATACATAAACATGGAAAAGTTTTTACCTTACGCTAACCAAAACATTTGATAGGAAATCCGGTGATATTATAATAGGGTCTAGGGTTTTCAAGTAAAATACAGAAATAGTTGGAATGCTTACATCTCACGTTCCAACATAGTTGGGCACAATCAATACGTACGGCACTTATTGGAGTTTGGATTCCATACAATGGCAGAGCTACCCGGGTGCCGTCCGTCACAGTACGTGGCCGAGATCATCGTACCGAGGATTACTCCCAATCCCCTGCAACACAAAGCCGGAACCATCCCTTACTGGAGAGTCTCGAACAAGACAACCCCGCAGTTGGCCGCGACCCAACTGCCCACACAGCCGAATAAAAGAAGACTTCTAGACTGGGGAAAATCTCGTCCTACTTGGGCATGACCCACTTAGCCTTGCTGCACCTTCCCTGTTTTAGCCATTCCCGGTTGATGAGGCTTGAGGCTACGATTACCTTTAGAGAACACATCTCTTAGAATGCTCATCGTCCGCCTGACGATGTTCTGAAAGCATTCAATCCATACAAGTTCGTTCTGGGTTCGAAGGAAACCGAAGGCATTATCTCGTTACACTCATTTTGGAACCACCCTCAGAGTTAACGACGATAACCCTTGCACTCTGAATTCATCTTCACATGAGATTCACGACCTATCGTTAATTTGGATCGATGTGGTTTTCGGATATCCAAATATGGAAGCCCGATCCCGATCTTATCAAATCCAAAACGCCATCTTTTAGGTCCAAGTTGTTTTAAGTTTAAAACAATTCAATTTAATTATCTATACACACACAGATAGATAATTCACATCACCACAATAGATGATCAACATTATCATCATAAACAGATAATTCATATTATCATCACAAATTGATAATCTACATTATCATCACCAATAGATAATTCATATTATCATCACAATGCAACCAAAGCACAACATTATTTATCTCATATCCGAAATCACAACAATTCAAGGCAATCAATACTAATCATCTATACATAAGAAATGGTTTAATAATCACACCATCTATAATTAATTTAAAATGAATTAAATTAATTACTTCCATCTCTAATTAATTTAAACTAATCAAATTAATTAATTACAATGAGTAATTAATGCCTTTAATTACTTTCATAAAGTAATCATACTTAACCAAATTCCATAAATGATTATCTAAATTAATTAATCCAATTAATTATCAAAATTAATCACATTAATTAATAAATAAATAATCCCAAGTTAATGGCCTTCATTATCTTTTCAAAAATTCTTTAGTTACCTTTCTTAAGTAATTAACTTAGATTAATCATTATTAATTCAAATTAATTATCTTAATTACTTAACTTAACCTTAATTAATTTATTCAAATCCTTAGTTACTTACTTAAATAAATTAATTAATTATCCATTTAATTACATTACTAATTTAATGAATCACAATTCATTAAATTCTTTGATTTACATTAAAATAAAAACATTTTTTATTAATGATTTCTTTATCATTAACAAAGCAATTTAAAACAATTTACTTTAAATTTGTTTCAAATTTCATTTTAAATTTTAGATTTAAAATGAAGTCAAACTTAACTTTAACAAAGTTTTAAAAACATTTAAAAACCCTTTAAAACTTATACTAAATAATTTCTTATTTTATAAAGAAGTTTAAAGGAAATTAAACCCACATTCATTTTAAAATACAAATCGTATTTTAAATTACCTTAAACATTCAAAGTTGTTTTTAAACAATTTAAATTTAAAAACTTCCTTTATTTCTAAATTATGATTCAAATTTGGATTTTGATTCCAGATTTAAACTTAGTTTTAAATCTCTTCTTTTATTTTAAATCTTTACCTTTAAATTCAATTTATTTTAAACTCTTTTAAAGTTGTTTAAACATTTTAATTTATAAATTTTAATTTATAAAATTTAGTTTATAAAATTTAATTAAATTTAAAAACTAGGATTCAAACTCATTTTTGAATCCATTCTTTAAATTTTGGTTTTAAATTCTGATTAAAACTTGCTTCAGATTTTAAACTAAATTTTTAATTTGGAAACAAACAGGTTTTCCCTGAGAAACCTGTAAACACCAATATACCCGAACCCCCCTTTCCGTTACTTCGAGTAAAACCCTTTACCACTTCGAGCAAAAACTCGAATTACTCGAGTCCAAAAATTCTACAACCCCAAAAAAACTTCACCTGACACACTACTGCACCGTGCATATGCATGGTGGTTCTGGCCACCTCTGGTCACTACCAAGACATTGAGCACGTCGACGATCATCCCTGAAACCCATCCCGATCATTAAAATTAACCACACACACGAAATCAAATTCGAGTACCCCAAATTCAAAACCTGGAAACATACTGGAACATCACCACCAAACCTGGAAACTACTCCTTTCCTTAAATCTGACCACCGTGTCGACTGCAACTCCGGCCACGTCTACTTCAATGCTCCAGCTAACAACCCCTGGAATCCTAATGCACTCGATCACTCAAAGAGGCCGTGACGATCAAAATTGCTGCACAATCCAAAAACTAGGTTTACAGAACAAAACCCAACACCACGGCCTCCATAGTGATTTACCTCCTCTTCCACCATTTTTCCCATCATCGCTGATAACTCTACCATCACCAGAAGAAATCCCGATCTTCCAAACAATCGAGATCAACATAGATACTCAATTTTCTATTTTCTGGTTAAACCAGAAATGCTATCAAATCTCTTTACTAAGAATAGTGATTTTAGTTTTAAAAATCCAATTTTGGTTTGAGTATTTGAGTTACATTCCTGAATACAAGAATCATGACAATTGAAATTTGACTTATTTAAAGATTGCTCTGATGTTTTATTTCTTCCAGAGGCAATACTAATTGTTTTTAACTTAAACAAATTTTAAACTCAAACTGATGATATAACAAATATATTTGGTTCAATACTAAAGTCATAACATAGATTGGATTATTAGCAAATGATTTTTTTTCTTCTTTGAACCTGGAACTAAAGCCAGAGAAGTTCCAAACATATAGATATATGCACAACAATATTTCATATATATATACACAAAGCTAAACTTATAAATTCATTCACAAACATACTTGTTTCATAGATGATCAGGAAACATAATTATTTACTTAAACTTTTAAAACGGTAATGTTATCACCTGGAATAGTGATGAATCAGAGCACAAATTTGAAAAGCTTTTGCTTCGAATTAAAACAACCAGAGTGCCTTGCTTTTAAAATTTCAACTTGAATGCTTCTTTGAATTTGATAAAAACTAGAGTAACAGATGGCTTTGATTTGCATGCAGGTTTGAACAGATTGAAGAAGAAAGAAATGTAGGCTGGCTTTGATTCTAGAAAATGCTTGCAGATTCGAAAAATAAAGACAAGATTGATTTTAAACATGATTCATAGATTGAAGAAAATGATTTGCATGCTTTTAAATTTTTTTTTACAGTGGATTACAGGATTAACATGCAGGCAATTGATTTTTTTTTGATTTGAGGAGAAATTTCCAGATTTTGGTTTTTGACATGATTTTAGTTTTTGAGAATTTGGAAACTGATTTGTTTCCAGCCGAAGTTTTTAGTTTTTTTTAAAGAATGAAGATTAGAAAAGAAAACGATTGAAGAAAACATGCTTATATAAGTTAAAATAATTTATTTTAAAATAAAAGAAAAATTAAAAACAAAAATGACACATGTATTATTAGTTACTTAAATTAACTACACTTGTCATCTATTTTAATTAATTATTTAACACATGTTTTAACATGCTTAAAACTTTAACACATGTCATTATACCACTTAATATATTAAAATGTGTTTTATCAATAAATTTTATTTGTTTTTATTTAATTTAAAAATAAATAAAACCCTTTTCTTTATTTGTTAAATACTTATATATATATATAAATCATTTTCATACGTAAATGTGTATTGCATTTTTCTAAAGAAAATGTAATGAAACAAATTATGTAAAAATGAAAATTTATCAAAATAAATTAAAAATGTTTATTCTTTTGTATTCAAAATTAATTCAATCTCAAATCCAATCATAAATTTAAAAATCCAGTTTAAAGCTAATTTATATCAACATATTTAATTTAAAAATAATAATAATATTGTCTTTTAAAACCTATCTATATTTATACATTTATTAATATTGTCTGAAAATAACACATTTATCAATTTAAATAATTTATAAAAGAAATTATAAATTACTTATCACTTATCTTATTTAAATGAATTAATGTTTAATATGTAAATTGTATTTTTAAACTTCCAAATATAATTTCAAATTATATTTATCCAGCTATATTTAAAAAGAAAAGAAAATAAACTTTTGTTTATCTTATTTAAAATTTAAACTTATGCTTAAAATATATCTAAACGATTTAAAACATTTTCCTTTGGCATCTTAAAACCATATAGTTGCTTATTAAATAGTTATATATTAAATAAAATAATAATTTCCTAATTATCAAAATGTATATTAGAATTTAAAAAAACAAGATTTTAATTGTTTATTTAACTTCAATTCAAAACTTATCTATTTATAATATATAAATATATATATATAGGAAAACATTTTATTAGCTTTTAAAAGATAAAATTCACCAATTAATCATTTATTTAATTGGATTATTAAATCAAGTCCAATTTTATTAACAAAATTTATCAAATCAATTTAATTTTAAATACATATTATTAAATTGATATTGCCAAAATTTTCGGCATATCACAACAAATCTCTAAAATATCTCTTCACCCAGAAGGATTTAAACTTGAGGCAACAACGATGGTTGGAATTTTTAGCATCTTATGACCTAGATATTCTGTATACGCCTGGAAAAGCCAATGGAGTTGTCGATGCTTTGAGTAGGAAACATGTTATTCTTGCTCATCTTGTAACCACTCCTACTCTCCTTAGGAAGATTGCAACAACAGACAGAAGACAAGTTTCTTCGAGAAATGTATAGGAGAATTCGTCGTGGTGAAGATACCAGTTTTGAAGGTTATAATAGAGGAGTTATAAGACTGAAAGGCAGAATTTGTGTTCGAATTTGTGTTCTAGACATCCCTGACCTTAAGCGGGAAGTTTTGGACGAGTGCCACAGGTCCAAACTTTGTATCCATCCAGGAGTTAATAAGATGTATCGAGATATGAAAAGAACTTTTTAGTGGAAAATGATGAAAAGGGATATATCTATATATGTGAGTCGTTATGCTACTTGTCAACAAATTAAAAGTGATCAGAAGAAAATGGCGGGTTCACTCCAACCATTGGAGGTGCCGAAGTGGAAATGGTATCAAGTATCGATGGATTTCATCGACGGGTTGCCCCGTACTCGGAAAGGCAATAAAGTAATATGGGTTATTATGGACCATTTGACTAAGATAACCCACTTTATACTAGTGAAATCTACCTGCACAGCAGCAAGTTTGGCTGAATTATATGTGAAAGAAATTGTTTGTCTTCAGGGTATACCCAGCAGTATAGTGACTGATCGTGATCCGATCTTCACTAGTAGATTTTGGGAGGCATTTCAAGCCACATTGGGAACCCAACTGAACTTCAGTACTGCTTATCACCCGCAGTCTGATGGGCAGACTGAGAGGATTAATCGAATCTTAGAAGACGTATTGCGTGCTTATATACTTGATTTTGGTGGTTCTTGGGAGGACCATTTGCATTTGTAATTCTCATATAAGAATACTATCAGGCCAGTAGCAAAATGGCTCCTTTTGAAGCTTTATATGGTCGTCCGTGTCGATCACCTGGATGCTGGATCGAGATAGGTGATAGACTCGTCCTTGGACCAGTTATGATTGAAGAAGCCACGGAAAAAGTTGATTCCATTTGAAACAAATTGAAAACGGCTCAAAGTCGTCAGAAGTGTTATGCTGATCGCAGAAGAAGAGATTTAGAATTCCAGATTGGAGATTCCATTTTCTTAAAAGTGTCTCCAATGCATGGTGTGTTAAGGTTTGGAAAGACTGGTAAGCTGGCACCATGATATATTGGTCAATTTCCTATACTTGAAAGGATCGGTCCCTTGGCATATCGATTGCAGCTACCCAGCTGGTTATCTGGTGTACATGATGTGTTTCACATTTCACATCTTCTAATGTGCACGATCCAGATAGTATTATTGAAGAGGCAGCTCAGCAGGATTTGGAAATTACACCAAATCTGACAATAAAAGAGAGCCATTGAAAATAATTGATCGTGATGAAAAGCAACTGAGGAATAAAATTGTGAAAGTGGTTAAAGTACAATGGACTGGTGATCCAAATGACTGTCCTTGGGAAATAGAGGATAGCATGTAAAAGTCCTATGCCAATTGTAGAGTGGATATTCCGGCTTAATTGGTAAGCCATTTCTCAATGTTTTTCTGTATTCTTATGTATTTTGTTATCTCTCTCTTTCAATTTTGAGGACGAAATTTTCTTAAGGGGGAATCTGTAGCATCCCCCAAATTTTATCAATTTAAAATTGGAAATTAATTTGAATTTCTAGGATTTAAATTGAATTTGATTTGAAAATTTTCAAGACAAATAGAATAGTATTGATTTATACATATATATAAATGGATTGAAATTCAAATTTGAAGTTGAAGTTAAAATTTAAATAAAAGCCTTAGTAAAATAATTTGGATTTTAAAATAATATATATTGGAAATTTATTAATGTATAATTGTTTAAAACATTTTCTTTAAAACTGGTATAAGTATAATAAAGAAAAAATCTATATATCGAATAGAAAATGTAATTTTTTAAAATTTTTATAGATAATATAAAAATAAAAAAGGAACAAGTGTTAAGTTTTTAGCACCTAAAGTAAAAAGTGTTAATTAATGAAGCACTAAAATGAACAAGTGTCATAATCTTGTTTTTCTTTTTATTTTTAATTAAAAGAAAATAAGGCTAAATATATACATCTCTATTTCTTCTCTTCCTCATTTTCTTTTCACCTTCAAAATTCAAAGAAAGAAAAAAAAGAAAAAATCTGCACACAAACCAGGAAAAAGAAAAGTAATCAAAGCAAAAAAATCAAAAGCCAAGCAAACTTCATCACAAATTCAACTAAGCAAGATCAGAAATAAACAAGGCAATACAACAAACAAGATTCGAATCAAAGCATCATCAAACAGAGGAGCAAATTTTCATTTTTCAATTAATCAATTTCTAGTCTTCAAAGTTTAAAAGCCAGGCATCTTCTTTGTTTTTAGAGCAAACTTCCAAGTCCTCTGCTCAAATCAAATCTGTGAGTAAACCTATGAACTTAATGCTTAAATCTGTATATATAGATGTGTTTGTGGCCATGCTTGAGGTAAAAAAATTGAAAATATGCATATATGTATACAAAATGTATATATATTTAGTTATGCATGTCTGTATACATGAAAGTCTGCTTTGTTCCAGGCAAAAAGATTTCAAAACCTGTTTGAAATTGAAAATCACATCCTCTGATTTACTGGTGATCTTCATGTATGAATGAAACAGGTTAGAATTGACAAGATCTTGATTCTAAAAATACTTTTAAGTATTAAAAATAAATGGTTTTGCTGAAAAAATAAAAACACAGTAGAACAAAAAAAATTGTTTAAAATTTAATTGATTAAAATTTAGGATTTGATTTCATAATCATGTTCGTCTTAAAAAATGATTTTTAGTAAAAGATTCCGGATTTTTAAGCTATGAATTTGCGAGCAATTTCGAAGTTGAACGCAAAACAAACTCAGGACAACCCACGGTGATCGAAGATGAATTAGGCCTTGGGGTAGTGGCTGGGGATAGCTGGACGATGATTGAACTCGATAAAAATTCAATGATTTTCTAATTCACGGTGGATGGTGGTCGGAGTCAAATTAGGGTTTTAGCTCGTTTTTTGTTAAGGTCGAATTTTGAATTGGCATCACTTCGTCGTCGCATCGGAGCCGTTCGCACCAGTGGCGATCGAAACCAGGAGGCAAGTGTAGTGCTGGCCAGAATTTGGTGATCTCTGATGGTCGGTGGAGGGAGGACGTGGTGTTTTTTTATCGATGTTTCGTTCCAGTTGATGATACGTGACGAAATTTTGAGTTCGTCGATGTTGTGGGCTTCTAGGTGGCCAGGATAGGTTGTCAATGACCCGTCGACAATCGTAGCACCGATTATGGTTGGTTAGAAGGGTCGTGCATGTGCACGGTGTCATTGTAGTATCAGAAATTTGGGGTTAGGGAAGAAGCATTGGTGACTCGAAGTTATCTTCGGGAGATTTGTGAGCTGGCTCGAGTCTTAGCTCGAGTGAATTCGTGGTGCGCCGGGTTTAGTACTTAAAAAAAAATTTGAGTTGAAGAAAAAATGTACACGGGTTGATTTTTGAAAAAATCTCGAAGCGATTAGGCATGTATCCCAGGTGAAGCTCGAAGTGGGCCTCGGGTCGTCATACAAAATAGTTTTCTTGACTTTAAACTAAAAATTCAAAATTTTAACCTATGTTTTAAATAATGATTTTAATTTTAATATTAGGTTAGTAAAAGTTTTAAGTAAGATATTTCTAAAGTAATTAAGTTTTTAATTTATTTATATTGTAAAAAAAATTAATTATTTTGATTAAGTTGAAATGTTATTTTTATTAAGTTTAATCTTTTGGAACTAATGTGTTAATGATAATTAATTATTTAAGTAAAGATTTTTTAAAATAATTGAAAATAAATAAATTAAGATAAATGATTTACTTAATTAATAAAAGGTTAACTAAATATATAATTAAGGTTAATTAATTATTAACTTAAGTTAACTAATTTATAATTAAAGATTAATTAATTAAGGTAATTAATTAAGGTAATTAATTAAGGAATAATTAATTAATGAAGGTATTTAAGATTTAATTAATTTATAATTAAGATTTAATTAATTTATAATTAAGAATCAATTAATAAATAATTAAGGATTAATTAATTTAAAATTAAGAATAATTAATCATCAATTAAGGATAATTAATGAAAATAATTATGTGGCTAATTAATTAAAATCACACGATTAGTCCATCTTAATTTCAGATGATTGATTATTGTTGAATACTTTGCATTGATGAATGTCTCCGATATGTGTTTGTGATCTATGTGATATGAATTACTTTGTGCTGAGCCGTGATTTGTTTCTGTGTGAATGTGAAAACCCATTGGTCGTAAAATGGCATTTGAATTTCGATGCGGTAGGTAGCCGGATGCCAGTTGGTTATCCAAAACCCACATCGAACCTTGAAAGTTAATCTTTGTGAATGATATATCCATGAGTTTTTAAATTGAGCGCTCACTATTCGGTTTAGCCGGGAGAGGACTTTATGTCATATAACCATTCCGAATATGTGATACGACGAAAAGGATAGCATTTGAAGACGGCGGTGAAGACCGGTTGTCTTCGAGAACGATAGGATAACTTATCGAATGACTCTGCACCGAGTTGCTCCGGTATATAGATTCCTATGTGTGATGGGAAGTCCGATCGGGATTGTGGATACCCGGATTGCAAGGGCTTCTTCTTTTATTAGACGAAGTGCCTTCGGTTCTGTTCGAACTCGGAATAGACTTGTATGGTTGTGTGTCTGACATTACACTTTGAGATATAAAGTTGATCTTTATCAAATACATTTTTGTTTGGTGGCGGAGAATTTATTCTCTTAGATTAACACCTTTCTCTGAGACGTAGGAGCTTAGAGGTTATATAGTTGATAGTTATCAGTGATATACTCCCAATTTGGTAGTGTGGCATGCTGAGCGCTGCTGTCTGTTGCTGATCATTTTTTGATTAAAGCATGGCTTTTGTGTAAATCGTAGCTTTATGAACGAGACCTTATCGGACCTTACATCCCGAAAATGGTCGAAACAGGAAAGATGCGGCAAGGTTATGAGGGTCGCACCCTTTATGGTATGTCTATTTCCTTCTGGAAAAAGGTGGTATCATGGTATGGAGCCCAAATATTTAACCTATGTGGTTGTTGCAAATTTATTACTTTGTGGTTGTTGCTTTATGGTTGAGGGCCCTTGGATAAAAGTCGCAAACGACCGGTGGATGGCATACTCGTGTAGTAGTTACTTAGCTACAGAGGTAACCCGGCCTTGTGTTGGTAGAGAGTTGGTTAAGTTCTCGGGACGTCCCTCCAGAGGCGTATCCATGTGGCATAGGAAGTTCCTTAGCCTGACCATTTGTTGGAAATCCAATCACCGATACTAACCCAGTATGGTTTTAGTTGTATAACCTACCATTTTCTTATGGTGGTTACCACTATTTAGATGGTTACTATAGTAGGCATGCAATAATGGTTGTATGCTGGCTAAGATTAAGATTATACTTTCGAAATGTTTTCTACACTATACACTACTAATAATATCAAAGAATTTTCTCGTATCAAGCATGTTTGACTATCAAAGAAGAAATCTCCTCCAATTGTGCGATTGCATTGTGTGTGTGGCGGGAGGTCTTATGGTAGTTTCATTTTCCAAAAGCATATCGAATTTCTTTTATAAATTGTTTTTGTTCAAAACAACTGTTTTTGTTTACTCATACCAGTCCCATGGCTGACCCGGAGTTTATTGTTCCTTTTCTAAACTTTGGGTGCCCATAATTTCCACATGGGCAGCCTAGAAGCAGGTTATCCGTGTTTTGGAGCTAGCTTGGAATCTTCTGAATTATTTTGAAGTTATTGGATTTTGGAAGCTTTGAAGTTGGAAGAAGTTGCTTGGTTGGATTCTCATTCTTTCTTTTTGAAGACTCTGTGTTTCCATTTGGGTGCTATCGGTTGTTGTTATATCATGTATAAATGAATATTGTATCTGGTGTTGTATCTGTGGTGTTGATTAATGAAGTCATCTTTTGTTTCCACTGTTTATATACATCTAATGTTGTTATAAGCTCCATCTGAACTGGAGTTCGACGTTTGAATCTCCGCCAGTCCAACACAATTGAGGTATTTGATGTCGATTTTCGAATGCTGGATTTCGGGCCACGACAAAATTGTAAAGCAAAGAATTTTTAAAACTTTTCTTTTGACTACTTTTAAAAAAGCCGAGAGTAAGTTGTCCAAAAACCTCTTATAAAATGACCTACTTTAGGGTTCATTTTTTATAGTTTGATAATTATCCAAAGTCAATCCACCTTACTGAAACAAGTTCTGCTTCCTTCTTCTTTGAAGGTCGAGCCTGCCTAGTGTATTGAGGGTCCAGGACTTCATCTTTTACTTAGGAATGGAAGTGTTAGGTCATACCCTAAGTTAGCGAGAGTTTGGATAACTTTCGATGAGTAAAACTCTTAATTTTTTTTAGGAAATATTTTTCTTTAGTTATACTACGATATATATTGCTTGCTTGGTTTGGATATGATGTTAATTTATTCATGTGGTAATGTATATGTGTGATGGATGCAAATATGTTAAGTATATGTTAGTTAGAAAACTTGTTAGTAAGTAAAATTTCACCCTCAAAAAGCAAAGCTTTAAAACAATATTCATGTTCATTATGTATTCTTAAACCCATTGCTATGTGATGTTTGGTTGTGTTGTTAACATTATAAACTTCTTTCCTGAACTGCCCGTATAGCGATAGTTGCTATATCGTCACTTTCGGAAAATCACTTCTTATCAAACTATTTGGTTTCATCTTCATGCTTGAAATTGTTTTACAATTTAAGCAAGCTTTTGGTTAATGATGTTTCCAAAAATAATTAATTATTCTAATAATGATTATTTAATCTAATTAATTATTTAATTAGTAAGGATTAAGGTTAACCAATTAACTTACTAATGATGTGTTTTAAATTTAACTAATTACATAGTTAATGATGTTTTTAATTTAATTAATTGTTTTATTTAATGATGTTTAAGGCTAATTAATCTTTTGGAATTGCTAGATTAAAGTTAATTAATCAATTAATTAATGACGTTTTAAAATTAATTATTCTTTTTAATTTATGGCTTTTAAAAAGAAATCAACTTGTTTTAACTTTAATTAATATTTCCTTAATGTTGGTTTAGATTGATTAATCATTTAAAATAATGATATTTAATTCATTAACTAATTTAATTAATTATATTTAAATATTATTAATTAATTAAATTAATGATGTTTTATAGGTGATTTACCCTTTTTAATTAAAGGTTATTGGAGTTAATTAATCAATTTAATTTATGAAGTTTCAAAGTGAACTTATCAAATAATAAGGATGTTTTGACTTTGTTATTCATTTAAATAATGAAAATTAATTATTCATTAATTTAAGGAATTATATTTTACTAATTAATTTTATTAATAAGGTTGAAAGTTGTTTACCTATTATATTATTTAAAGTCATTTGAAGTTCAAAAATCAAATTGTGTGATGAAGTTTAAAGTTAATTAATCAATGTAGTAAAGATGGTTTAAGTTATTAAATCCTTTTTAAATTGTTGTTTGAAGTTAGCGAACTCTTTTAACAAAGTGTTTTAAAGCTATACTTATAATGTGAGGACAAGCATAAATTCAGGTTTTTAAAAGAAATGGTTTGATTTGTTTATGGAAATGAATTAATTTCTATAAAGCAATCCACTTATATGGAAACGATTTATTTGTATACTTAGCATTAAATGTCAAAGAAGTAGACTTGTCGCTATTTCGAAAGTTAAGAATAATCATGGGATATGACTTTGAGGTAACACTAATTTGACTTGCCCGGTATTATTGTTAACCACGAAATAGTACAAGTTGGAATTCGATGAGTGGTGATAAGTATACAAGACTTAATTTCCATATACAAATCATTTTATATCCTGGATAATTGGTTTCCCAGCTATCAGTTACTTCAACTTCTTTATTATCATCATTCTAACACGATGTGTTGCTCGCTCGAGCTTTATTATCCTTTGCTGGAAATGACTAAAACCAAAGAGCGAGAGGGGGCCAAGCTATGTGTGGTTGCTCCCACTAGGATATTTTCACATCCACTCTAGATTGGATTCGATATTGCACATTGAGATATGAAGTACTTGGATTCTCGGTAACAGTTGGTGAGGTCCGGCTTGGAGGTTTCCATGAGCCATCGGAGTTCTCAAGTATACTTCTTGAGGTATACTTTGGCAAGGGAGGCACACCATCCTAGTCATTGTTAGAAATTTCTTTTTCTTATTTGATTCGAACCTTTAAACCACTTTTCTTTAATTACAACGGAAAGAGTCAACAAGTCTTTGCGGTGTTCAATTATTTGTTTTTTCCATTCTACCTAGTTTGGATAGTTATCTTGTTAGTCCATTCTATCGAGTTTGGACTGTTGTCTTTTTTTATCCATTCTATCCAGTTTGGATTTTTAATCAGACTATGTTCATTCTTTCAAATCTAAATGTTATAATAATTGTACCCATCATCTATGTTTGGAGTTGTTCCCTATTGTTCATTTCCATTTTTGTTATGTTTGGTTTTTATTTATGTGGGAGAAAACCCGTTCCGCGTTAGCAGCATGGTATCACATATTATTATTTAAATGCACCCCATTTGTTTCATAGTTTTACTCATACCAGCCATTTTGTCTAACTAGAGTTGTTTATTTTCCCTAAATGCTCGAGTACTCAATTATATTTGGTTAGTCCGAGAATAACAGGTTATATTTTGAGCTCTTTGAAGATGGTTATCAAGCAGGCAGCTCCTTAGTTATTTAGTTATTTATTTCCACCGTATGATTATGTAGGTGTATTTTGTATCTTAAAAATGTAAATTCAGAATGTATAGCTGCAAATTTGTTAATGTATTACTTTTTTTATAACTCTGATAGCTTCTTAAAAGGAGTAACCTTTTGTACTATATCCTTTTATATTATATGTAACCATTCCAATGTGAGGTTTATCTATTTTGTCTTGTTCTACTCTTTATTTTAACCCAAGGCAACCTTTCTTTTGGGTGCTTAGGCAACGACATACGCATACCGAGGATGTATTAAGTATCGTTCCCAGGGATCAAAAAGGTGGGTCGTCACAAAATTTTCAACAAATATTTGTACAACTATTATATTATTATCTTCTCCTTTTATAAATAATATAGAATCAGCTTTCCCAATTTGAAAACTAGAATTTAATAAACGTGTTTTTAGTCTCTTATACAAAGCATGGGGTGCTTGTTTTAGTCTGTATAATGCCTTTTTAAGTTTAAAAGCATAGTCTGGATATTTTTCATGAACAAATAAAGGTGGTTGTTTAACATATACTTTTTCTTTTATGAAACCGTTTAAAATACACTTTTAACATCCATTTGAAAAAATTTAAAATTATGATGGCATGCAAAAGCAAGTAATGATTATATAGCTTCAAGACATGCTATAAGAGCAAATGTTTCCTCATAATCAATTCCTTCTTCTTGGTTGTTTCCTTGAGCAACGAATCTTACTTTATTGTGAATAATGTTTCCATTTTCATCTGCTTTATTTTTAAAAACCCATTTAATTCCTATTACTAATTGATCAACTGGTCTTGGTGCAAGTTCCCATACATCATTTTTTTCAAATTGATTAACTTTTTCTCGCATTGCAATAATCCAAAATTCATCTTTTGACGATTCTCTATAATTTTTAGGTTCAAAATTAGATATAAATGCAATATGACTTATTTGATTTAACTAATTTCTAGTTGAAACTATTGTGTCTAAATCACCAATTACATTATTAATTAGATGATCTTTCAAGACTCGAGGTGGTGATCTTGAAAGATTATTATTGGTATTTATGGTATTATTGTTTTTAGTTACAGAAGTATTATTAATGCTATTATTATTTAAAACTTTGTCGTCGTCGTATTATTAATGCTATTATTATTTAAAACTTCGTCATCGCTGTCATTTTTGGAAATATGAAAAAAAATTCAAATGAAACATGAATACTTTCTTCAATAGTGTTAGTTCGTTTATTAAAAATTCTATATACTTTGCTACGATCCAATATCCAATAAAAATTCCTTCATCGACTTTTGGATCAAAGTTTTCAAGATTATCTTTGGTACTCAAAATAAAGCATTTAGAACCAAAAATACGATAATATGATACTTCATGTTTTTTTCCAAAAAATATTTCATAACACGTATTCTTAATCATAGGTCGAAGTGTTACACGATTTAGTACATAACATGCGGCAGCAATAGCTTTGGCCCAAAAAATAGTAAACTACTGCTACTAAGTAATGCTCATGCACATTCTTGTAGCGTTCAATTTTCCTTTCTACTACGTTATTTTGTTGTGGTGTTCATGGAAACAAAAAATATAATTAATTCCTTTTTTATTGCAAAATTTTTCAAAGATGTCATTTTCAAATTCTTCGCCATGATCGCCTCTTATACTTTTAATTTTTAAGTTCATTAAATTTTGATTCTTTTAGCAAATGTTTTAAACATTTCAAATATATCACTTTTATGTATTAAAAATAATGTCCAAGTGCATCGTGAAAAATCATCAATGACAATAAATACATATTTGTCATGATTTATCGATCGTACTTGAGTTGGACCAAATGAATCAAGATGATGTAATTCAAGTGGTTGTTTGGTAGTAATTTTTTTAGATTTAAAAGAACTTTTCTTTAGCTTTCCAAGTTGACAAGCATCACATAGATTTTTAAACTGATAATTTATTTTGGGTAATCCTATTACTAAACCATTATTTGCTAATTTATTCATATATTTGAAATTTAAGTGACAAAAGTGTTTATGCCATAGCCATGGGTCATTATGATTGGCAGTTAGGCACAAACAACTATTGTTTTTAATACGCATATTTGAAACATATTTATTTTATTTTCTTAATTCTTCAAAAATTAAAATTTTAATTTGATCGACTATACTACATATATCTTTTTCGAAATCGATTTTCAATCCTTTACCACATAATTGACTTATACTTAATAAGTTATGTTTTAAATTTTCTACTAACAAAACATTAGTAATAAGGAAAGAAGTGGATATACCAACGTGGATGACATCTCCAATGCCGATGACAAATCCTTTGGAGTTATCTCAAACATCACAGTGTCGCCATCAATATAAGTTATATTTGATAACTTGTGTGCATTTCTCGTCATATGCTTGGAACATCCACTATCGAGTATTCATTTCTCCTTGCATTTACTTTATTTTTGGGTACCTGCAAAATAGTATAAGTTTAATTGGTACCCACTTCCTCTGTTAGGGTCCTATGTGTTAGTGGGTGAAGGTAGCCATACCCAAGTGGGTTTGGGACCTTCAATAACATAATTATTATTATAAGAAATATTTTTCAAGTATTCATCTATATGTTTTGCCTAATAAATTTGTTATTTGATTTAGAAACCATATTTTGACACTATTTGTTTCAGGAGTATTAATCTTACTTTTAGAGATAGGTTTCTTGAACATAGTATATAGTGTACTATAGTTTCTATGATTTTGCTTAGCTTCAAATCCTGATCCATTTAAATTTTATGTTGGTCTTAATATTTTGATCCGATTTTCTAATTATTTTTCCTTTATTACATTTCAATACATTGTTTGTTATTTTATTCAACTTGTTCTTAAGACGAAAATTTTCAATACTGCTAGAATCTAATCTTGCCTTTAGTTCTAGTTTTTCTTTTTCAAGTTTCGTATTTTCTAAATCATGTAATAGAATAGTATTTTTAGAAGATAACTTTTTACATTCTTTTTGAGTCATTTCAAATTCTTCTTCTAATATTGTTTTTTCATCTTTTAATGAATCAATTTCTCGCTCTGCTCCTTTTAACTTTCCTATATATCCCTTGTTTAGTTTTTAGATTTTCTATATTTATCATCTAATTCTATGCTAATTTTCAAAACTTCATCATATGTTAATTCAGGGTGTACCTCGCCAGTATCAGCCATAAAACATATATTAGCTTGCTCCGAGTCACTTTCACTATCACTGTCAATGGAAGAGAAACAACCTGAGTCATCCCAAGTTACTTGAATGGCTCTTCGCCTCCTTTTGAATTTTTTGAAATTGCTTTTCTTTTTGTCATTGTTGAGTAGTGGATAATCTTTCTTCATATAGCTGAACTTGTCACACCCGTACCATTTGATTGATGTTTAGCTTGATGAGTTTGAATTAACACCATTCTGAAATTTTGTTATCTTTTTGAATTTCTTAAATTTATTATAGTTCTTGGCTATGAATACAATTTCTTCCTCGTCAAAGTTGGAACTATCATTATTTGCTTGAAAAGCAATATTCTACGTCTTGATTTTGCTCCTTTCTTGCCGGCAAAGTAGCTTCATACGACATTAGATTTCTTATTAGTTCATCGACTTTGAGTTGAGAGAGATCGTTATCTTCTTTGATGGCTAAAACTTCTCTTTCCCATTCGACAATCAAAGAATTTAAGATTCATGTAACTAGATCAAAATTAGTGAATTTGATCCCAAGTTCCATAAGGTCGTATTATATAGCTCGAAATCTAGCATACATGTCTATAATAGATTCATTTTCTTTCACTTTAAACGATGAAAATTGATTTTGTAAAATGAGATTTTTTTTGTTTGTTTGACATTTTTCGTTCCTTCATGAGTAGCTTGTATAGTGCGCCATATATATTATATACAGTAATGCAAAGCATAACCTGTGAAAATTCATTTCTATCAAGTAAACAAAATTAAACATTCATGGCTTTGGCATTACTAGTTGCCATGTTCTTTTGAGCATCGATCCAAGTTCTTATATCAGTGGTAGGTGCTTCATATCTAATTTGAGAAGTTTTTCAAATTTCTAAACCATTAGCTTCCATAAAAATTCGCATACATGTTGACCACTAAGCATAAGTAGAACTGCTAAATAACGGAAGACGAGCAGTTGATTAACCGTCTTGAATTGTACTTGCTATATTAAAAAAAAAATTCAATCACGTGTTACTGTAAATTGAAATAATCATGCTCTAATACCAAGTGTAAGTCAAATGGATAGTATCTAATATGACTTATGTATCGTTATGTGAGTGTATACCAATATATGAGCTAAATATAACAATATAACAAAGTATAAAAAGCAAAGTATAAAACGAGCCTGCTAGAGTTTTAATACTGGTTCGAACCTTCTATTCTACGTCCTGTCCTTAATTTTCCCTTTAGTATTTCACTAAATAATAACCCTCACTTTGCCCAGAGGAATAAACTAATATAAAAGTATTCCTTTGATAATCTTGCGTTCAATACAATATGAATATTGATTGCTAGTACAATTCTTCCTATAATCTTCTTTGAGCGATAATGAGTGTGAGTTGCATGGATTTGAAGGATGCAACTTAACCAAAATATAAATTTTGGTTGAAAGTGATTGAGATTATTAAGTTAATGATAGCACAAGAGAATATGAATATAAAAGTTAAAGAATAGTATATCAGGTTAAATTAAAATCTCAACTGATTGGAGTATTTATATAATCAAAGAGTTGTATTTGAAAAGTTATGACTTATTGAAAGATTGCTCTTTGATTAATGGTTGCAACCGTGATGGAGAAAGAGGTTTGTTCAAAGCCGAGGGAAGTGTCTGTTCTACATACGACGGTTGTAGTTTTATGATTATAGGGAGAAACATGTCACAAACTTCTGTCCTTATGTTACAAACGTCTATGGATGTTTGAAAACAATAAAAAAAAATATGTCACAAAAGTTTGTCGAAGAAGGACGGATGTCTGTCATGTGTTTAAATCGTAAAACTTAAGCAGTTTGTTACTAAGATTTATCGATATGAAATCATGTGTGCTATGATCATTAAAGTAGAGTATACAACATATACCTATGACTATAATACAATAATATGACCTTACCTGTAAATAGTATGATCTATCGTTCTTCAATTGTCTTTTGAGCCATGATTTTGTTGCGCACCATGATCTTCTTCTAATATATGCCTGAAATATTATGAGATAAATTTTTTATATATGATTATATTGTTGTTGTCATTGAAATCGTAGAATGGAGGTTCTAACAATCTCCACTTCAAAAACTAGCTAACCTCTAATCCACCTATGACGACCACCCTACACACCGGCACCAGAATATAACATGTATAGTACGCTCCAATGGGTTCGGTCGATGCATGATGATCGTCAATAGTTGTAAAGTAAATAAAACATTACTAACCGGCCGTATACCTTACAGTGCATTGAATACAATATAATAGTCATTATAGATATAAAACAAGCAAAATAGTAATAACTAAATGAACCATAGAAATAAAACTGCATAGATCTATACATCTACACAACATAAGTGATAGAGTTTATACAACTGACAATAAACTCAAATTGGTAACTATCTCTAAATAGATTTAAGCACTAATAAGCTCTATAGTGCTTCATGATGGAATAATAAGCAACAAAACCTAATTATAGCAAAACATGAGAATATAGCCTCCTTTTCATCACTTGTCCAGCTCCATGTGCTCACTAGACCATAAATTCCTAATTTATTCATTTAAAAGTACTCAAAATGGTGGAAAGCAAAGCATAAAATTCCGATTAAAACAACAGCGTGATGTGAGTGGTGCCATGAGGTTAAAAGTGGTACCGAGAGCTTCTTTGGAGAGTGTTTAGGCATTGGGCATGTGGAAGTTAGAGTATGAGAGGTGAAGGAATTAATGGAAGTGGAAAGACCCAAAATATGGCTCAATATACTACTCGGTACTGAGCGGTTTAGTCTGGTACCGAGTGGTTACTTTTGACCAGCTTGGGGTAGAATTTCTTGAGTGTGAAGTGTAGGGTCTTTAGGTCATGCCAAGAGTGTTCGCTCGTCGTTCGATGGTGATGTGATAGAACGATGAAGACTGATGGTTATGGAACAAAATGATATTTGGGTGCTTTGGCGTGATAGCTTCAAAATCGGATTGATGGCAACTCGAAAGTGGATGAATTTAGGTTCTAATTATAGTGGCTCAATGACTAGAGCTGAATTGATGATCCAAAGGGTGGGTTCAATGAGGAGAGCTCGTGAGTGGAATTATGATCATGTTCCACTATGGATATGGGTAGGATGGAATAATGACCGTGTCATATTATGAAGGTGTGTGCGAAGGGATCATAGACACTCGGTGGTTTCCTACGTGCTCATGTAGAAGGGGTACATAGGGACGCCCACTTGGATTATGACTATGTCCAAATCTTATGATCGTTGATTACCTGGAACTTATGACTATGAGTATATTTCCCAACCTTACGAAGCAACATGGATTGAGCACCGTGGTACCGAGATTTGATTGGGTCTATGACTAATGATCGTGCCATACGAGTTGTCTTATATCCATGGACATTGAGTGATAGTGAGGATTGTTTGATGGATGATATGTTTGTTTTAATTGTTTTCCCTCGTAGTCTATCACCTAAGGTAGTCACCTGATGTAGGTACTTAAGACATGGATAGCTAGATGCCTGATGTTGTACTTAGGATGCAGTACATTATGATGATGGTAGAGTAGCATATTATAGTTATTATGTGCGAACTCTTTGATTGCAAGGATAGGTCAAGTATGATGTGTATTCCCTTGTTTCTTACCATATCAACTTATGTAGTATTTTGAGATTCATTTTCTGCTCACACTAGACTATTTTCTAACTTGAGGTCTTATACTTTGCTTCTTATTATCTTGGACACTCTTAAATAAGTGGACTAAGCTTTCTTATATTATATATGGATTTTATGCTTACTCCGCTATGAAACACCATGAAGCCTAGGCAGTGTTTTCTTTATTAATATGATACAGACTTTTTGAATTTATATCTGTTTTGTATAACTCTATTACTATGTTGTATAACTCTATGGATCTATGCTTTGATATCCGATTTTGTCTCTCCTATTTTATACCTTTGATTTATATTATATTTTACTCCATGCGCCGTGAGATGTATGATAGATCCCGTGATATTTTATTTCTTTATCAACCTTTAATTATCATCCTACATTAGTCAAGCATGGAACCATTGCACTATTGATTTATATTTAGTGCCGGTAGTGTAGGACGGTAGTCATAGGACGCTTAGTAGATTACTTATCATCCTTGTGTGATGAGAGGGTTTTTGAACCTGAGCAAACCGTGAATTTCGTTTGCTAGTGATTTTGAATACAGTTAAGTATTGATATGTCTTTATTTCTTTTAATTGTTAGTCTTATGGGAATTTTGAATCTTGTATTTAATACGATTAAATGGATTTTATATTCTTGTTAACCCCATTTAAAATATAACTAAAGATAAGAAGCTAGGTTTTGAAAAATGTTTACAAAAATAAATAGTTTAAAGAAATATCGATAACATGGCCGAAAATCATTTTGTCGATTTTTAGCTTTTTACTCGATAAATGTTTTGCGAACTTTTTAGGCATGTCTAATATATTAATAGTTTAAAAAATAAAAGTGTTTAAGTGTTTAGGACTGATTAATTAGTGATGATGTCATGCATGATGTCTTTAGAAGATATTTTTGAAGAGAGGTTGTTTGGGGAGACTTAAGGGCTAAGTAAGAAGAAGTAATGGGATAAAGTGGAGCAAATAGAGGGTGGGAGTGGGCTTTTTGGTTGGTCATAGAAGGTTTCAGTTGGTTGGTAACCTCATAGTGAAGACTATATAAACATACTTAAGGCTTAGAAAAATGGTTTGTTAATTCATTAAACATAGAAAGCATGTCTTTGTCCTCTTCTCTCCTCATATAAACATTATTAAATTTACTTCAATCTTTACAAAACTTTGCAAGAGGTTTAGAAAAACATGGAAACATGGAATAACAACTTATATCTTAAAGAAATGGAGCACAAACTTCCACCTAAAGTTGGGCCGCTAGCAATATGGGAAATGAGGAGGTGGTCAAGGGCAATAATGGAGCAAAGGTTGGATTTTGTGGCTTGTTTTGGTTGTGGTAGGAAGTGATCATGAGGTAGAGGCTTTTGCTTGATGTTGGCTTGGGTTTAGATGAGATTTCATGCTATTTTATTATATATAAAGTGGTATAAATTGCTTGTGTATAAAGTTCATTAACTACTTAAAGTTATACTTTTTGGGCCCTTCTTGCTTTTGAAAACAAATGACAACTATATGTTATGTATATTCACTTCTATTACCCTCTAAAACATATTGCATGGACCTGATGTTTACATGTTTGGTTTGGTTATATATGAAGTTGAAGCGTGTTTGAACTTGACCACTATAAGAGCACTTTGAAATTTTTGTCTTTAACTTGCTAAAATTGGTGATTTGTGTATATATTATGAAATAACATATTTTTGTTTTTGATATACACATATAGTAGTGTATTGGACAACAAGGAAATGGTTTGGAAAAGTGTAGAACTTGTTGAACAAAGTGGCAAAATTTATTGTGAAATGGTCGCTTTAAGAGCACTTAGAAAATGCCTTTTGTTTAGCAAATTTTAATAGACTTTAGAAGACACCTTGAAGGGTTTCGTTGTATAGTTATTTTCTACTATAAGTATATAAAAAAAATCATACCTTGAGTTCATCGTTTAGATAGAGAAAACATGTCAAACGCTTGATGTTTTTCAAAGTATACTCTGTCCGAAACTTTCGATAACGCTTTTCTACTGCTGTTTTGATCAACTGCAGTACTTCTGGGCTTGTAATACTATTGTATTTTAAAGTGACATTTTAACTAGTTTTTCATGATTTTAATGGTTTAAACTTTATTATCTTTGTGGAATCCTTTTGGAAAAGTATAATAACATGGATAGGGTTATGAAAAAAGATTAAAAGTTCAAATATATTTAAGAAATAAATATGAATTTTTAAAGAAAATTGTCTCCTTTATTGCATTAAAGTAAAAGGGTTTTAATCAATTATAAATTAGTTGTTTTTACATAATATTTAATATAAACATAAAAAAAATATTGATAAGTAATTTTTAAAGTATCTTTATACATTTAGAAAAGTAAGTTAAATAATTTAAAAAGGTTAAAAGTGATTTTACTATAACCTTAAGTTATAATGAATGATTTTTGAGAAGTTGATTAAAAGTATATCACATTGTTAAATGAGCGTAGACATGCTTAGATCTTTAAATAGAACATTTTAAAGCTAATCATAAGTATAAAATGATTTTTGGTTTATATTAATAGTGTTTTAGTAATATTTGTTTTTTTAATCCATTTAAATATACTTTTGAAAATGTGAAATCTCATTAAGAGATTTATGAATTTTCTTATAACTTTGGGATAAAGAAATGAATATATTTTTAAATATTGAAAAGAGTAGAAATGAATAGTGGAATAGTAGTATATAAGTATATATCTTTTGAAAAGATATGTCGTGTGTGTATATATATATATATATATATCTATATATATATATGTATGTATATGTGTATATATATATATATATGTATGTATATAAATATATATGTGTATGTATATATATATATATATGTGTATGTATATATATATATATACAGGTATTTACAAAAAAGTTTTAATTAATAAAAGAATTAATTAAATAAAAAGGGGATTAAAAGTCGCTTATGGGACTTAATCGTGCTTTGTATGTTTACTTGTTTACGAAAAGTATTCAATCCTATACTTAGCAGTAAAAGCCAACAAAGTAGATTTATTCTATATATGGAAGTTACGATGATGTTCGAGTAGGGCTTAGAAGCAAACAATGCATTAAACCACCAGTTTCACTCTTGACCAAGGGATAATGTAAGTTGAGAAGGTCGGAAACATGATAAGTATATGAGACTTTATTTCCATATGCAATCGTTTCTATTTCGTTCTTGATAGTCGACTATCAAACTTGACCAAACTAGCTTAGGAAGTACGTAAAAGCATCACGTATTAATGCAGTTTGAGTTCCACTAAGGAGGACTCATTCGTATGAATCGTCTCTTGCTTTAAGAACACACACAAACACACACATGTATGACATCTCCTAGGAAAGACTCCTTTGTGTCGTTCGGTTATTTCTAAAAAAACCGAAGTTGAGTTAACTGGAAATTCTTCGATTCAGTTTTGAAAAGCTAGGGATTGGATAAGTGTATTGCTTACCAAAAACCACTACAAAACTGATATATGAGTTCTGTGTTTGGAGTGAAATGTTTTAGAGTTGGACTGTTTATCCTAAAGTTAAGGCAAAGGGAGAGGTTGGCGTTAACATTTCAAATGATGCTAGAGATGATACTATCTATCTTGTGGTTGATTTCAAGAGAGAGGACGGAGTCAGTATTCGTCAGAAAAACTTATGCTGGAATCCATGGAGAGATTCATGAATTGTTCAAGATATTGGAACCCACGAAGATATTCGAGATCTACTCGAGTGATGAAGATTTATGGGTTGAGATGCTGAACGTGACTTCACCATCGGAAATGACAGAAGCTAAAGTAGGATGCACAACCGGTAGATATATCTACATGATTGGGTATATCAACTCCATATCTAGATATACTTATCTATGTTGCTATTGGGAGTTTATGATATTCAGCATCATGTGTTTGGGCGTTGGCTAGTTGTTTTTACCTTATGCTATATTTTCTCTAAAGATATACGATGCTCAGAAAGTAGTTTCTAATCCTTGTCACGAGAACCGACTTCGATGTGCTGAGGAGGCCACAACGGATATCTATATGCGAATGTACCTTAGTGGTTTTAGTTGTACTTCTAATATTATTGTGTAATGAGATGTAAGCTACGTAGCTATTTTATGATTTATATTCTACACCAAAAACGCTATCTATTATATCACCTTATTTGCTTTTTAGATAGTTTGGTTCTTTTAAGTGGAAAACTGTTATGGTATTCGAATAATCTCAAAACGTACCGTTTTGTGATACCTACATATTTCTTGAGTTTTTCACACCAGACTTGAGTCTAACTCAAGATTTTATCTTCTCTTAATTCATCGGGTGCTCTTTCGAGTAGCCTGAGAAAGACAGGTTTTCGTTGATATTCTTTGAAGCTTCAAGGGACGAGTTGGATGCTTTCATTCGTCTACAGTTGTATTTTATTTCCATTGTACTACTATTATGTATATATCGATATTTGTAAAGATATGTTGTTATAACTGTTCAGGCTGATGATAACATATATGATTGTAACTCTAAAACGCTGTGTATCTTAGAGCGACACTTTGCATTGTCTTTTGATATTATACGTTATCGTCCCACTGTGAGATTTTGATATTATGTTCTTCCTTCCTTGTTCATTTTTTTGTTTTACCCTAACAATTATTTTTTCCAGTATTCCAGTGCTCAGATCATGAATACCGTGAATGTATTAGTGTCGACATTTGGGGTCGAAAAGACAAATCGTTGCATTTATTAACAATATTGAAAATGGACATCAACCTAATTTAACTGCAAAAAATCTAGTAACATATCATATGATCTAGCAATAACCAAATAGCGGATTTCAAATATAATTTGTGATCAAAGCAATAAGGGTAGAATCTTTTACCTCTCGGTTCAAGATATGATGATCGTGTTTACAGTTGCATCAGCGGTTGTTGGTACTACATCAGCCAAAATTTATACAAAATGGAACTGGAATCAGGGATATCAATCTTGTATTAAATCTCGAGACATTGGTTAGGAAGCGGGCGGTTGATTTGAACAAATGTTTGAAGAAACTTCAACTCCCGGCCATTGAAAGTGTAGAAGGAAAGAAGTTAAATAATTTGATATGTGTGGACGTTCGGTACACAGCAGAATTTTGGTGTGAGCAGCTGGATGAAGAAATGTTGACTTCAATTACGAAAAACTAAGAAGGTAAAGAGTAATGGAACTAGGAATTAGGGTTAGACAATCGAAACAGAAGTCAGTAGGGGAATGAATGGTTTGAATAAGTCTTTTTGATGTTAAAGCAAAAACGAAGAGGTATCGAGTGTAGTATTTTGAAATGTTTGAATATTTAAGTGTACATGTAAGCCGGAGCAGTATTTTGTTTTTAAGTTTAAGTAATAGATAGACTGCAATAAACTTTAACTTTTTCAAAGTCACAAGGTAGATTGCTTAACCAAACTTAAATAATGAATTCGACGGTACACTTCTGCAAACTCAATTGTGTAAGGTACCTATAGCTTTATGAATTAACAATGAGAGTAGACCTCCAATTTTGCTTTTATTCAAAAATGTTATTTGCTGTATAAAATTAAATTTTTGCCCCATATACATATATGGTTTTGGTATAGAGGGCGACATATTAATACAGTGGCAGAGCCAGTTGAAAAAAAAGTCTGGTATCGCAGAAACATAAACACGTTGATACAAGCCTTTTCATTATATTTCCTTTAAAAACTTTAACATATCTGTAGCCTTTGCCATATTGATGTCTTTGTCAAAAATGAACTGTAGATTGGCTTAGCATTATTAATGCTAGCTTGCAAAGCAAAGAATCGATAATGCACAATGGTCAGTTGACTTCGTGTAACACTGGACCACTGGAATGCATTTCTAATTTTTTACAGTAGGTAGGCCAACTAATAAAATGTTAGAATGGGCTAGTTGTACGAGTGCAATTCCTCTATCCCAAAAGTCACGTCCTCGCTCAATCTCTATTCTCCCTCTTCGTCCCATCACATTAATTAATTAATTAATTAGTCAAGAATAGAGGATGAAGATTGACTGAGAACATGATACACATGGATTTTGAGGACAGAGAAATTAAGGTTAATAGCGAACCTAATTTTATATATAGGAATTAACATGACGTAAATATTTCAAGAAATTTGATTGTGGTTTTACAAAGTCTACTTAAAACTTTATGATAGTAAGCTAAATCAAAAATGAACTAGCTCTTATAAACATTGCAAATTTAGTCTTCATCTCACCTTGGTGGAATTTGCACCATTGATATACGTTACCAATGATGTTCATTGAGCTCACAATATGTCTTAGGAACGTAACTTACTCTTGGATTGATATTACCATATACCCAGTTGTTTAACTTCATTAATAACTTGCATTTTCATGATACCATGTGATACACCCAAGTATTCTATATAGTTGAAAAAAAGGAGTAAGAGTGAAGAAGAGTGAAGAAGCAGAGAAGAAAATGACGACCAAGAGAATTATTTAATGATTTGTTGGTTTTCATACATATTATAAGTACACGTATATTGGCAGTGACTTAAATAGAAACACAATATCTCTTGGACAAGGGCCTCTAGTTGTAACTTGGTTTAGCTCCATACTAATAGGAGAAAGCACAACGTGAGCCTTATTTTTAAACTTAATACCTTAAAATACTCCATCAAAACTAAGTTTCACGAAATATTACTGTCAATGTTTTTAATGAAAAAGTGCATTTTAAATTGCATTGATTTGCAATTAGATTGCAAATACTTACAGTTTAAAATGTACATGTTTGTAACATAAATATTTGAAACGTGGGATATTTAAAATATTAAATGTGTATTCATACAGCGTAGTCCACAATATTTTATAAAAATATGCAACTAGACTGCAAATGCAAATATTTGTAGTATAAAATGCAAATATGGTAAGTTTTAACAACAAATATGTACAGTTTAAAATGCAAATTTTTATTGAAAACTGACAGAGGTTTTTCGTAAAAAGTAGTTTTGAGCAGAGGCAAAAATGAATTTTAAAACTTTCCAAGTAGGTTGGAAAAAACAGCCATATTTATTTGCGGTCATTCTTCATACCATGCTTTTGCTAGTGGTTCTTCATTGGTTCTAGAATGTTTAAGCAGAATCCAATGTTTATATACTGCTAATCCTTCAACCTGGCTAGTATTCGAATATTTTGTTTAAGCCCGTATGCTGATATACCTGATGTAAGCACATCCTGATCCTTCATTTTTCTTCTAATGGACAATGACGTTACAAGTAAATGTGGAAGGCTTTCTTGCCATTAATCTAGTATTTGTTGTTGCAGCAGGTAATATTATAAAGAGTTCAAGTGTAGAGTTTTGAATGGTTGGTAAATTGGATGGCCATCAGAGAATGTTGGTAATGATGGAGTATGGATAATGGAGTTGGGCATAGATTAAGAGCTGAGATGTGGGCATATAGAGGTAAGGCGAGTTTGCATGTTATGGATAATGGACCTAATTTTTATAACAATTTTGAAGGGCCAAAGCATCATTTAGAGAGTTTATGAATTGTGTGTGTTGACAGTGGTTTGTTGACGGTAACGTTGGAGCAGAACGAAAATCCAGTCAGCTGCAGAGAATTCCTTGTATTTACGGTGTTGATCACCATATTTGTTCGCTTTCGTTCGAGCTTTTATGGAGATCCATCTTGAGTGCGTGCATGATTTGAGCTTTATCGGCTGGCCAATTATTAAATTCTTATATGTTAGTGCTGTTGCCTATATAATTGGAGGGAATCAGGAGGTGGTTTTTGGTAATCGACTTGACATGGAGACATCCCAATGGAAGAATGATATGAAGTGTCGTATCATCACTATGTCCATGAAAAGCATCAAGTATAAAGAGATTTTTTTTGTCACGTACTACGCAGTGTATATAAAAGAATTTTATAAAATTATTAAATTTCAAACTTTAACGTTAGGTTGTGACCGAAAAATACAAACAGTAAAAATGTGATTTTTTTTTTTGAAAAATGGTTTGAACTTGTATCATTGTTTAGATGATAATTTTTGTTTACGGTAGCATTGAAACTTTCAAACTTCTATTTGCATGTAAGAAAATTTTTGAAACTTTACGAACGGTTCAAAAGATTGTGTTTATATTCCAACTATTAATAAAGACATAGAGGTATTTTTGAAACTTAACGGTCAAACCAAAAGATCGTATTTCTATTTCAACTACTAATAAAAATATATATTGGTACATCTCCTACGATGGCTTTTGAATAGTTTTCAAGACATCAATTGACGGCTTTCGTTTAACAGTCCATTTGAGGTGACAGGCATTACTTATGTTTAGCCCGTTCCATGGAGTCTAAATGGTTCTTTCCAAAAACGACTAACAAATAATCGATCCGAGACCATAAAACGGAGAAACCATGGAGCCGAATATACTCTAGTATAAAATGTGAAACAATTTGCGTCGCGATAATAGAAGATGGTAAAGCCTAGAAATGTGCATACATAAAAATGCAATCAATTGTAACCCAAATTGTTGTTTTTCTGAATGATGATGGTAAATAAGTAGTGACATCCATGGAGGTACCTTTCCAAATTCACAAGGGGACAGTTAGCGATGGTAATAGTCCTTTTAAAAGGTTGTTTAATGATTTTGTTTTTAAAAATATTGAGAAATTATTTACACACACTCTTATACCATAGAATCTAATCTTGGCTAAAAATACTACCAGAGATACATGAAATGGTAGCCTGAACACTTGAATGGCCGTCAATTTTAGTGTCATGTTATGCTAAGCTAAGATTATAGGATGTTGGAACTCTGATGTATTACGTACCAAGTCCAATTGTTTTAGAGTTGGAAACCCATTTCGTAGAGTGGATTTGGGATTTTTAGGAGAAAGGCTTTCCCAATATTTTTTGAAGGATCAACTTGTACACATATTTTGAAAATGATTTTACCAAAAAAAGTTGAGGTAGTGTGTTGTTTGTTATTTTTATTTTCGGGTTTTCGTCCATACAAAGATGCACACGATGTATTTATATTGTCGAAAACGATCAAATTAGAAAACGAAGTTAACATACAAAATAGAAAACAATTTTTTTTTATTTTCCGCGTTCTAGAAATAAAAAAACACGTGAAACAATCCATTCTTCCGTCAACCCTCCATCCCCTTCATCCTCCCCGTCTCTACCGTTGTCCTTTCGTTCTTCTTATATTAGAGATACATAATGGAAAAAACCAAAGCACAAAATTCATTTTTAAACCAAACACTACCTAAGTTCGTAAGTGCAAACGAGCATTTGTATAAGTTAAAGAAAATTTGGTGGTGTTTTGGTATATCCGTGTTTCTTGAAGGTCCTTCATAGGTGGGGTCCAGGGTATGATATGTGTGAGGATGTCATAAAAACCAAGAATGAATCTCTACTGATGGGACCAAATAATATTATTCATGGTGGCTTGGGTGAAGGGGGCATTAGTGAGGTCGAATGGCATAGTAAAGAATACATAATGTCCATTATAAGTATGAAAAGTTGTTTTTGAAATATTAGTTGGGTGAATGTGAATTTGAAAGCATCCACTCTTAAAGTCTAATTTGGAGAAGTATGTGGAACTATATAACTTATCGAAAAGCACGTTGACAGCCAAAATAGGAAACCGATTTTTGATATCATGGTGTTGAGAGCTCGATAATTTACACAAACTCTCCACAAGCTGTATTTACTTAATCAGAAGTAGGGGAGAATAAAATGGACTAGTAGAGGGTTGGATAATTTTATTTTCGTGCATCTCACGGACTTGTTTTTCTATTTCATTTTTTTAGAAGTATGAGTATCGGTATGGTTTAACGCCGATTGGTGAGGTGTTTGGGACTATATCTCAATGTCATGGAAGGCTTGTTGAGGGATTTAAAAGGGTGGAAAATTTTGATGGAGTTAAGGTTATGACCTAGGGGCAATTATATAATTTGTTACATACATCTAACTTTGTGACCGATCTAGTTCATAATAAAGGCATTTGATTTCTATTATTTACTTTAATATGCAGTGATTAATTAATTAAATAATTAATTTAAACTATATAAATAAGAAAACCTTTAAATATTATATTACGTTGATAATAACTACAAAGAGTTGTAACCATTAGAAAATTATGGCAAAATAATATAACATTTTATTCTAAATAATAATGGTAAAGATGTTCCGAGAAAAGATATCGATACGTCCATTGAGACCAGAGTATGTAATGCACTTTAAATGTTGGGAACTATATTACTCATAGCTACAAGAAGCACCAAGGGGCTACGCATAAATAGTAAGTGGATAACTCTGGGACGACTCATTCCTGAATTCCAAATTGGTTAATAGTAACTAGGGTCAAACTATAAATTTCAAAGTGATAATATTACACTGTTCTCTCAACATAAGAATAATGTTGAACTTCAATATGGATATTCCTCTTTTATTATGGTTAAATCATGGCGTGAAATCCATCGAACGATTACAGTAGGGTCCAAGTTGAATCATTGGAAGTGAAATATTATTCAATAGAGAATTTCTCTTCTCAGTTCTATGTGGTTAGTATTACGGTCAACTATAGTCAACTCAAAATCAAAGTCTCTGGCCAGAGCAATGTGGTTATAATAAATGTTATTATTGAACCAAGGACTTCGTTTAAGGACTGACTGAGTTGAATTTGGACAATATTGGAATTTTAACCAAAACGAAATTTCACAACTCCTAAAGTGATATAATGTTGATGAGGAGAATTAGCGTACACAATCGTTAGTAAACGTAATGTGTAAATTGTAAAATTGGATTTTACTGATAAAGATATGTAAGCAATAAAAAAATATCGAACAAAATATCACTCCACTAGCTAAGGTGATGAGCGAATGTTAGTATTCGAATTGTATGATATTAATCGCTGACTGAATTTACACCTACGATTCGCACAATTGAATCTTATTTATCTTTGAAACACTGCCTAATTTAAATGATTAATAATAGTTATAAATTTATTAAATTAATTAATATCTGTAAAATATTAATTATTATTGTATTTATTATATGGGGTATGTTTAGTAAAATGTGCTGCCTTAAGAATTGTTCTTGACACTATTAGTAATTTATTATGTGTGTATATAAAAGTTATGTATGTGACATTGATATATGATATCGATAGGGATTTAAATTGGATTTAAATTAAATAAATTATCATGGGGTTTTATGGAATTTTGCCTATATTTGAATGGGTATATGGCCAGCCTATAATTAGGCCTGATAATGGTACGGGTTTCAGTCTGAGCCTGACCCAAACCCTTCATATTAGTGCGGCTACCAGCTTTTCTTTTACCGCCCAAGCCTAACCCAGGCCCGACCCGGTTACTATTAGGGTCGGGTACAGTTTTATCAAAACCCAGTCTGGTTAAGGACCAACCCGACTATTAGTGTTCCGTCATATCAAAACATGAGTGTGTGTATTATTTGTTTATCAATTTGTTTATTTCTATATGTAGATGTTTTATGTACTTTTATTGTGAACTTGACTGCTTCATTATCATATTTATATGTTAACGTTGTTTGTATATAAATTTTACCAGATTTGCAATTGTAAAATATTGTTTTAATATAAATATTTTTAGTTTGGACATGGGTATTACCCAATGGGCTTAAAAATTCCATAGGGTCGGGCCGGAGTATTGGTTTGAAATACCCTACGGGTTTGGGCCGAGCTTCGGTTTTTATTTTTGTACGGCATCGAGTCTAGGTTTTATGATTCCCAGACCAAACCCGACTCTTTGATAGGCCTACCTATAATGGGAGGAAGAGGAGATCTTAGTGTCTGAATTTGTACGAAAGAAACGTGCATATTTTTATCTTTAACTGACATGATTAGTTCAAGCCCTAACCTCCACTTTGTTTTTTTTACTTTTCAGATCATTTCTTCCTATTCATGGCCGCATTACCCATTAGGCCCAACTCCATCTTTTAACTCCATTACATAAAATTAATTACTTTAAACTAGACCTAGTGGGGAAGCTTCGATATCTTGCAACAGTGGTGTTATTAGAATCTAGGAGACCGATTGATCAAAGTGTGGCTCTTAGGCAAACTATTCTAAGGTAGTTTTTTGTTTACATATTTATATGTCATAACCATTATAACAATTGTATATATATGATAATTATCACCTGTTAGCGCCAAAATTGGTCGCTAACAGCCAAATCCAAATGAAAGCACCAAATCACAGACACAGATCATAGATAGTGCGTATGTAGAGAGCATAAATATGAAGAATGGTAAAAATTAGAAAGAAGCAGCAACAACAGAAGATTTATAGTAGTTCGGCTAACTCCGGCCTACATCCACTCCAGAAATTTCCATTTTATTGATGTTAGAATCAATTATAGTTACAATCTAGAGTTTTTAGAATAACAATGTTAGAGCAGCCTTAGTGTGGAAGAAGAAGAAAAACAGAATGAAGGTCCACTTTTCTAAAGCCCCGCATGCTGTATTTATAAGCAAAACCCTAGTTACCGGGCTTCCTGAGTACTCCAGGCCCATCAAGGCCATAGCCGAACCGGACTCAACACTACGACCAAACCAGGCAAGCCAAGCTACATCCTCCAATCCACTTCAGTATGACCGAACCAGAGCATGAAGACCCACCAAGATCGATCCCATCACCGTCGCACCTATGCTGAACCATATCTGACCGAACCATATCTCCCATGCCGATCGGCTTTAACTCAACTGAACCAGAAATGTCGATCCATATTTCCTAGAACCATCTTATAGCTGATCCATCTTTATCCAATCCAATATCCATCTTCCAAGCGCGCTGCATCATCCATCCATCCAGTCGACACAAACCTATCGTATTCCATCCTCAACAACCGAGTGATCGATTTAGTTAAATCCGTCTGTCCACGGCCTTGCCAAAAGGCGGTTAACATTTGCCCCCCAAAACATGCATTACTATTGGAAGGTGTGTTTTGAATAGCCTCAAAATCGATATTCAAAGTCCGTATGTTATCCATATCCATATCTTCCGATTCATAATCCAATCCATTTTATCCAAGCGCCATTGCCGTATTCTAATCCAGATCTACGACTACTCCAAGTCGATATCCGATTCTAAAACCAATGACCAAACCCTGAGCCAATTCCATAGCCATCCGAACCCGTCAATCGATTTTTAGTCCTTCCATAACCAATAGCCAAATATATGACCTTTCTGGGTCGATATCCAAATTTGGGACCGCTCCGGGCCCTTTGCCAAATTCAGTACCTCAACGGGTTTAACTTCGAATCCGTAGACCTTGTCGAGTTGCGTTATTCTATTCCAGCATCGACTCTCCTGTCAATAACTTGTATGTTCTCCATCCTCGGCTCTTATGCCAAGGTCTTTTATATTCTTTGGCCTTGGCTCTTCGGTCGAGGACTTTTATATTCTCCGGCCGAGGACTTTTATATAGTGTTCGACCCCATTTAATCGCACTCCGGCGAAGGGACTCATAGTCCGCGATCAATACCCCATCTCTCTGATCGGGACCGTGATCACGATGCCTGTTTTATTTATTACGTTAATGAAAATCCAATCATTTAAAAGTTTTTACAGCCAGGGAAAGCCAAATAAATTTATGTACATCCAAGTGAGAAATCAAAGTTTTCAAGCAAGCGAAAAGAAAAACAAGATTTCATAGACTCAAGCAACATGGTTTATCATCATCTCAGAGCATTCCTAGGGAACGTTCTCGATCCCGTACATGTGTAAGTGACTTAGTCGTATCACATCGAGTTCTATTACTTATTTAAAGCTATAAATCTATTTAGTTGATAATAAGCTGACGTTGCCTAGGTCCAGTGCTATCTTTGTTCGAGGTAGGTGATGGCCGCTCTTATTCCACTTCCACAGCTCGATTCCTTACGTACTACCATAGATGACCATTCCTTACATGCTCCTCAACGATATCTTTCAAATGTCTACAGTCCTTTGCGTTGTGCCTATCCAGCTCATGAAATATGCAATGCTTTCGCGATGCCCGCTCGTATTCAGAAGGTTTCCTCCTTTCCAGCCTTCGATACTGGGGCAACCTCGAGTATCCAAATAAATCCTTTCTAGAGTCTCATTTAAATCTGTGCAAGTAGAAAACTTCGACTCCCTTCGGGGCCTTTTTGAAGTGCTACCGCTGTCATTCATTTTTCTTTTTCCTTTATCATATTTATTTGGATCCTCCGTGGGCGGACCTCTACCCCTTATTGCATAAGCTTCAGTCTCTCTCCCTTCTCTTTTATCCTAAGCATCTTCCTGCCTCAAGAACCTTTCTTCCTCATGGTAGAACTCCCCGAGATCCCTCGATGGGTTCCTTTCCAATGATACCTTGAAATCTGAATTATCTGTAATTCCTGAAACTGCCACCATCAAAACCATCGATGGATTGGGCCAATCCACCAAAATCACCGCCGCATTAAATTTGGTTAAGAAATCCCTAAACGACTCTCCTTTCCATTGTTTCATCTATGTAAAGTCATCACTTTCTTGGGTCTGACTACGTGGACTCGAAACTATCTCATAAACCTTTCAATCAGCTCCGTCCATGTGCCGATAGAGCCACTTTCTAGTTGTCTGAACCATAATGTTGCAATATCCATCAAATACAAAGGGAAGCATCGTGTCATGACCTCCTCCAATTCCCCCAGCACTTTCATATGCCTCATGTACCTTATCAAGTAAACAGTGGGATTCGTTCTCTCATCATACATCTCCAATGTTGGTAGTTTAAAATCTTACGGGTTTCTAGCTTGCCTGATCGCGAGAGCAAAGGGACTCCTATTCACATCCTCTAAGTCTCTATTTACCAATCCGCCTCTCATGGCCCGTCTAACCGTCTCCACCAACCTATCACTGTCGTCGAGCTGTAGTCCTTGTCCATCGTCTCCAACCTTCCCCCTGAGTCCACGCGAGAATCCAGGAACCTGCCCTTCTGGTTGAGCATCCGCTTCCCTATTAATGCCAAACTGCCCAGCATCACGTGGTATCCTTACTGGAATGGAGCCTACATGATTCGGGGGCATGCCCCTAGTTCAAGGGCCATTCCCAATGGTCCAACCCGTACTCCGATCACTTCATGCCGTTGGTCCTGATTCTGTACTCTCTCTGTTCCTGTTGCTCTAGCTTCGTGATTCTCATTTCCAACATCACCTGCTACTCTGTTCCTTTGGTTTTACACTCCAACTTGTTCAACCTATTGGAGTAGGTTTTGTATCATTTCCTCCTGCCTTTTAGTATCCCTTCCTGCATAGCATCCATCATCATTTCCACCTCATCTCTGCTGATGAAAACTAAGGTCTGATTAGCTCCTGAGGAAGCCTCCTGACTTCCTTCATGCTGACTTCTTTCCGCTCATTGTCTCCTTGTTGATTGCATTGTCATAGCTTCCTAAGAATCCGAGCTTCTAAGCCTTTAAATCCAAAGTCCAAGCTTTAGAATCCCTGAGTTCATGTCTCGGTGAAAGCACCAAAATGTTAGCGCCAAAATTGATCACTAATACCCAAATCCAAATGAAAGCACTAAATCACAGTCACAAATCACAGATAGTATGCATGAAGTGGGTACAAATATGAAGAACAGTAAAAATTAGAAAGAAAGCATTAATAACAGAAGATTTATAGTGGTTCGGCTAACTTCGGCCTATGTCCACTCTAGAAATTTCCTTTTTATTGATGTTTGAATCAATAACAGTTACAATCTATAGTTTTTAGAATAACAATGGCAGAGCAGCTTTAGTGTAGAAGACGAAGGGAAACAGAATGAAGATCCCCTTTTTGAAGCCCTACATGCTGTATTTATAGGCAAAACCCGAGTTACCGGGCTTCTTGAGTAGTCCAGGCCCATCAAGGCCATAGCCGAACCAGACTCAACACTACAACCAAACCAGGCAAGCCGAGCCACATCCTCCGATCCACTTCAATACGACCGAACCAGAGCATGACGAACCACCAAGATCGATCCCATCGTGGCTGAACCACCAGTGCCGATCCCATCAACCAATCCACCCAGGTCGATTCCTTCGAGGCTGAACTACCAGTGCCGATCCACTCCAAAGCTGAACCATACCTGGCCGACCCATCTCAACTTTCACACCATGACCGAACGACATGCCTTATTTCCTTTTCCCGACTGATCCTCCTCGGCCGACCCACTTCCATCACCGAACCATGCCACGAAGACCGGACCATGCCACCAAGACCGAACCATGCATGTTCTCCACTCCTCGACTGAGCCATGCTTCCACGACGATCCACATAATCTAGACCGATCCACTACACCATGCCGATCCATATCATCCAAACTAATCTACAACACCACGTCGAACCACGCCACCTAGACGGACCCACCTATGTTGAACCATATTTGACCGAACCATATCTCCCATGTTGATCGGCTTTAACTCGACCGAGCCAGAAATGCCGATCCATATTTCCTAGACCCAAGTTATAGTCGATCCAGCTTTATCCAATCCAATATCCATCTTCCAAGCGTGCTGCATCATCCATCCATCTAGTCGACTCAAACCTATCGCATTCCATCCTCAACAATCGAGCAATCGATTTAGTTAAATCCGTCTGCCCACGATCTTGCCAAAAGGCAGGTTAACATTACCCACAAAATTAGTGCATTACATAAATTTCAAATAATGGATCTCTATGAATATAATGTTCAAAATTCAAAGAAAAATTAAAAATAAATATGTGTAATTTAATTATCAGCCATAGATATTTTTTACATGCATATAATATTTTTATAAATATTATAAACATTTGTATTTCTAAAATGTATATTTACTATTTTTAAAAGCCTAAAATATTTTAATCTGGTTTAAATATATATAAATATTCATTAGATCGTCTAATATCATTTGGCAAATATAAAAAGTTCTGGTCAAAACAAATTTTTAATATATATAATATATATTTATTACTAATCATTAATATAGTGTTGCATTTAATTTTATTAAACATTATATAAACGTATTAATTAAATTTAATGTATTTGGCTATCTAAAATAAAAATAGCGAATTTACTTTTTTGATCAAAATATTTTTTATTGTTGTATATTTTCATAAATTAATTTATTATTTAACACATGGTTTTAATAATTATATATATACTTATATTCAATTTATAAATTTAATTTTGAATTACAAATATTTTTGACCAAATGACACATTGGATATATTTAATGAATTTTAAAACGTTATTTTATAATATACCTATAAATTCTACTACAGGTTAAATTGCTTTAAGTATTTAAATAAAAATACGTATACATGCATACATGCACAATACACACACACAAAAGAAATATATTAATAAAATTAATTTTAGCTGCATATTATTCGTTATGTTATTTATATAAATTTAGTAAAGATATTTTAAATAATAATCTTAAGATCATCGCATGTTCTAACCAACTGCACCATCCTTGAGGCTTATAAAATAAATTTTGTAATGAGCGATCTTATGTTCGAGAAGGAGAAAGCTCATTTATTTTATTCCAAAGTTTTAAAAAAATAATGTTGCCAACAAGCTCTTAAGTAGCAAAAAACCCCAAGAGAATAAAGTAAACTATAACTCCCACTAATCCTAATAACAAGATTCTATAATGTAAATGATCCGATAATACAAAATAATAAAACAAAAGATCTAAGCTAAGCTATGAATATGCTCCAATATCATTTATCTATCAATAGTAGTAGAACATCCTAAATTTAAATCCGTCCAAGCTTTGAAACATATAAAGCTGAAAACAAAACTCAACTAAATAATTAGATCGACACATATATTTATACAAATATATTTATATACATATATATACCATAAGATGAAAAATAAATATGCTGAATATAAACTAAGTAATAAAAAAAATTAAGAAAAGAACATTATTTTATGATAAAGAGTAGACATGCTAATTAAGAAATGAATGATTAACTCTAAACAACAACATTTTATTATCTAACTAGTTTCCTATTAAGTATATTACATTGGAAAATTCATTAGCACACACATCGACTATAAAGGTACTTAGAGTACTTTACTAGTTCTATTTTAGTGTGAAGATTTTCCTTAATTGAATTAATAGAGATTTTTTTAATGATATTCTTCGAAACTAATATTATTATCTTTTTTATAACCGAGGTTTGAAATCCAAATAAAATAAAACAAGGAAATTGTATATATTAAATTTTTCATAGGATTTTATGTATTTTTAAAGACTCTTTCGTTTCTTTCAAACCATATATACTAACATATTATAGTAAAAATAGTATCAAAAATTAATCTACGAAATCCAATATAATAAAATCTACGACTATGCCAATATAATTCACAATTAATATCTCTATTTGTTATATTAAAATCAAAATATTAAGAGTACTTATAATAATAAATTATGTGATATAACACTCAAAATATAAATGTGGAATATTTTCCATTCACCATTGCCTAAAAAAACATTTATTATCAACAACTATACATTCCTTTTTTGAAATTCCTTTGTACTTCAATTTTCATGTATAATTAATTACATATGAATTTTTTTTAGTGGAGTATTACCTTTCCAATATATATTTAGCTATATTCGACTTTGGTCCTGAAAAATTTAGAGGTTTACAAAAGGAGTGTGATGAATAGGTTTTACTTACATCCCAACACCATATTCTAATGTCATTTTCACTATATATGTTGCATAGTTCTAATTTAGCACAAAGCAAAGTAAATTGAGATAAAGTAATTCCAACTAGTATATGATTAAAACTAAATTCATATGGAAAATTTTATTTTGGTCTATATATTTCTAAAACTCATTTTTAGAATTACATATTTCATAAAGTGCTTTAAATACCTTGTTTATGGAAATTGATATCCAACGATCATGCCAATACATAGTGTTATTTCTTGAATATACCATACTATTAATTCATACTTTATAATTATCGTTACTTTTTACCGTTGATTTCCAAAAAAAAGAAATATTATTTGTATTACTTATAGTAGTATGATGAAGACTATATGTAGCACCATAGCATTGGTTTAATATTAATTCTTTTCAAATTAATTTTTCATTGTTATCAATAAATTTCCATATCCATTTTCCTAATAAAGTTGTATTCGAATTATGTAAATTTATAATACCTATCCCTGCCATGTCTTTAGATTTACATACTATTTTCTAATTAACTAAACAATTCGAATTATTATTAGGAGTATCCCCACTCTATAGGAAATATCTCCTAATTTTATCGATTACCCATTTTAGGAAAGATAAAACAGCATCTTTTATATGGGTAGTTCTGACGAAACTGTGTTAATAAGAATTATCCGACCCACTTTCGATAAAAATTTACCATCTCACTTGGAAAGCCTTTTGTTGATTTTATAAATTGCTATTAATCAATCATCATGTTTGAGTTTAGTTGGTTTAATTAAAAAATCCTAAGTATTCTACGGGAAAATTCATAATTTTACAATTCAATCATTACTAAAAATATTCAATTAAAGATTGAAGACTAAAAACTAAAAATTTTCTGTCTTTAATTGAAGACTGATTAATCACTGAAAACTTTAGCTTTTAGTTTTTATTTATAGTGACTGAAATTCAGTTTGTAGTCGATCTGTAAAATTTGAGACCGTTTACAAACAAATTTCAAGCTCAAGCTTGATTACTAATTGGTTTCTAAATTATTAACAGCTAATGGTTAAGGATTTGTATTTTATTTTGAATCCAATGTTAAATTTGGTGATCCAAGTCATATCTAATAAGGTTGTTTGATATAATTACAAGTAAAATCATTTCCTTAAGTCACTTCTGCGCATGAACCAGTTCTCATTGTCCACTTAGAAAGCTTTCTCATTTCTTCCTCGGGTAGTAAAATAAAATCATCATAACATATCCAAACCTACCGCAGCCAACACCATCCTCTTTGATGTACGTTTGATGTTGCCTCTCTTATCTATAAATTCGATATCCATTCATACCAATCGAAGATATCCCATACCAGTGAGATGAACTTCTGCCCTACACGACCATTCGGATTGGATCAAACAAAAATCGATATGTACATTCATATCTGAGTACTTTCTTAATGCTCTCGAATAACATTTCCATCAACCAAAGAGCAAGAGTTCTTCTTTCATTTGTGGAGATCTAACTAAAAAGATGATTTGGTTTGCTGAAGTTCCTAGTAATAAATAAATTCCTAATATTTTGGTTGATGTAGAAAAGTTTTCAAGAATGCATTTAGGTTTTGTAGTTTGAGAGGATATGATTTCGGTAATTCTTCTGATTTGCGAAATGCAAATGTTGGTCATTTAGGTAGAGGTGATATTTAGTACTAAAACGAGATAGAGAAGGGAGGAGCAAGTTGAGATTAGTTTTAAGTATGAGTTGATAAATAGTTGAACAAATTATGTTGGCAATATGAGTTTGCCTTAAGAACGAGCATGTTATGGCCATTGCTTAATTTTATCAAGTAAACTATTTAATTCACGATTATGCAATGTTTAATCCTAAAAAGAATTCTAGTTTTTCACATGCTTTTTACAAAAGTTCAACACAATTTATCTAGTTATACTAAGATCTTTAAAAACAAACATGTTATTCGTTTTATAAAAAAATCTAGAGAAACAATCTACAAAGATGAAAATTTGCACTATTAAGTTATGAATATGTTTTCAAGAATGTATACGTTCCGTTATATGGTTCTCAACAGAAGTATATTTTTTAACACCTCATAAAATTATCGATAATTAATAAATAATTAATAAGGTTTAAAAAGTAGAATTTTAGCAAATGTTCGAGTTTAGTCATAATACTTGCACCATTACATTCGGGACGATTTTTTAAGCAACTTTCATATTCGAAGTTTCGCGATCGGAGTTCAGACGAAAAAGTTATTAGCATATGAAGTTTTAGGAGCGAAAATGATTAAATACAAAACAGAAATAAATTATAATAAATGTGGGACTCCATCGGTCGACCCCAACTTAGGGCCAATGGACCGCTAGAGGTTGAATGGTCGTATAGTGGCGGCTAGGGTTTGAAGCTTAGCCAATGGCCAAGAGTTAATTATTTTAATCTAACGATTATGATTGATTCATACGCCTATAAATAAAGGCATAACACCTCACCTGTCTTCTCATACTTTTCGATCCAAGCAGAGGAATTCTACCACTTTCTTTTCTCCACTATTTCTAAAAATTATAAAAGATTATACATACACACACGCGCAGACAATTTTTTTTGGATAAGGCCAAAAATTAAAGGTAAGAAGAGAAGAAGCAAATAAATACTCCAAAAAAAAAGGTAAATTTCAATCTATATTCGCCTTAACCTCCAATCTCTTCTCATATCCATAATCCAAGTTTATACCTTGTTATACATATTATTTTGGATTAGAATGGAAAAAAAGTCAAGCAAAAGATTGGATTCGGATTTGGAAGATTTGGAAAGCTTAAAAGGCGAGTGGAAAATTATATAACTTATTTATAACATTAAAATCTATCACCTTGAATTCTTATTTGGTTATTGTGCCTAAATATCATTTGATGAATTGTTAGCTTAAAACAAATGTATATGATTATCGCCTACATATTCAAGATAATAGGTAATTGGAATAGGAATAGCATGAACAAACTAATCTAAAATTTGAATTCTGTCCTAAATATTTATTATTGCAGAAGGTTTGTAAAGTGCATTCTTGATCTATAATTGGGTTGTAAATTAAGTTGTCCTGATTGAATTGGAATGTGAATTTCTATGTTTTAATTTATTTGGAGTTGATTACCTATAATTTCAATGGATGATCCAATTCAAAAATATGTATAAATTTGTGTTGTTTGAATCAACAAGGGATATACCAAAAAGGGAAAAAGATGTGTAAGAAATGGATATTCTTTTCCATAGTTTACAATATCTATTCCAATAAAAAACGATAATTCCTTGTAATTTCAGATGAAGCAAAGATCTCACTTTTGGTTAATTTATGGAAAATTATAACACTAATCATATTTAGAATGATAGCTTTGATAAATTAAAATGTGGAAAGGAATATTCTAATTCAGCAATTAATAAATAGAAATACACACAAATATGTATAACCATGCTTAACGTTCAAATAAATAGCATAATTTACGACTATATGTAGTTGTTAACAACATAATAACTAACGGAATAGATTGACATTAGTTACAAATTTAATAGGAAATAAATTTGTAATTAATAGTGTGTTAAAAGGGAATTAAATAGAGACTAGTTAGGGAAATTAATACGGCATTTGTGGAGGAATTGAATAGGTATAATAGGTGGATTTTGAATTGATAAATATATTAAAGGGATTAAATGAGGATTGATTATAGATAGTCCAATTTTGACATTAACGACCAATTATTATGGTAATAGACATTTACTAGACATTACAAGGAAACCAAAGCCAAAGCATATAAATTAAGAATAATAACACAGCGAAAAGTAAGTATCAATGCTATTACTTATACATAGAAACCAATATAATTTTCACAGTAGGAAATTATATAGCTTAAATTATCGTTTAGGACAAACATGAATCAATCGGCCTAGCCCAACACTTATTGGGTGGTAGGTTTGGTTTAGTAGGTTGGGGTGTGAGGTAAGTAGAGTTACACAATAGAAGTCTGCCCTTCATTTAGAGGCTACCGGTAGTTGTGTACATTTACTACTAATATGAGATATCTCTGACCATAGGGCCCATAGAGAAGGGATGTGCATTGTGATAGGAAGGGGAAAATATACCGGGGGTTTGCCTTGGATTTGAAGCATTAAATTGCCCAGTAACTTTTGGAAAATCATGTCTGCTTCATATCAATTAAGAAGTGGTAAGAAACTGAAAGGTACAGTTTCCTTGACTTACTTAAGTTAGTCTAGACGGGATGTCAGCTGTAGAGGGTCGAGGGACTATGCTAGTTGTTGGTACACCTTATTTAGTAGTAAGTATGGCATATAGGCTTTGACGCCCAGCAATCCCTAGCAAGCGGTAAAAAACACTCAGGTTATGCCCTAATATATTTTGCTTCCTACTAGCATAGAATCCATACCCTAATGGACTTGGGTTATTAAAACCAAAGATCCATATGCTAATGGACTTAGGTTTTGATTTAGTTAAAATTCGGGCCCATAAGTTGGGGTTTTTACATTTAGTATCAAAGTTTAGGTTAGTTGATCATAGGAATTAGAATACGCTGGGAGAACTTATTTGTATTTTTACCTATAATTATATATAAATTATATTCTCGAATCTATAAACTCCAACTATAGATGTAGTTGCAACCATATTATGAAAGGATGGGTGAGGCAACTATGAATTGGGCTAATAAATAGAGTTAAATTAATACTCCTACCTTGATCACCCCGCAGGGTAGAGGTCGTATCGTAAGGATTGTATTAAGATGAGCATGAGCATGACATATAGAAGTATCTCGGAGGCTGGATGATACTTGACTACTCTGTTGGTCCAAAATTAATTTATGATTGAGGATAGCAATGGATTGCCGATTGAAGACTTACATCTCATCCAGACCGATGGGAGATAAAACCTATTTGTTGTAAGCATTTGGAAGTAAGGAATGATAGGAGTGGAGCAAGTTGTGAAGAAGGAGCAAAGTGAGTCCTCGCAAGAAAGTGTGCACTAATCACTATAAGAAGATAAGCCGGATTTATAAATGGAAAAGAAGGAGAGTCCAAAAGGAATGGCAATTAAAGTTCATTTCTATGTCCAACCCTAGGTGAAAGAATTAGACAAAAAGATTTTTAGGAATTCCTTGAAACATTTGAGGGGGGTTTTCAAAGGATTTATTGGAAAGTTGTAGTCTTGGAAAAACAAGGAAATTTAGCGATTCATAATTTGAGAATTTGTTGAGTCAAAAGTATCTGAGTTAAAGGTTTTTGCTAAAAGGGTTTTTTATTTCTGAAATTCTTAATTAAAAATTCATTGTGTCAAAAAATTTAGATTTAAAGATTGTTCATAAAGAGCATTTTCATTTTTTTAAAATAAATAGAAAATAGAGCATAGATATGGCTCGGCGATTTTTTTTATCTTTGTAAATTTGAAATTTCTTTTTATTAAATTACTTTTATAAGGGGTGGATAAATGGATATGGTACTCGAATCAAATGGGATACAGAGAATAAAAGGATAAAAACTCCCGACAATTTGGACAAAAATAACACTAGGAATATATATTAAAATAGGATTAGTAATCTACTTAGAAATAATATAGGGGAAAGCAATAGGAATAAGATAGGAAGAACGGATGAATACCATGGATATATAGTACTTGCATATACACTTAAATTAGATGCCTAGATAGATGTTGCAATTGCTCATATCTTTTAGAAGTCCCCCTCTCATGCTATTAAAATCTTAATCGTAGGTGGAAGCGGAAACAACATGAATAATAAGAAAATAATAGGATGAAAGTTATCCTTGTCCACTCTACTTTTCATTGTTTAAAGTTATAAAAGATGTTTTAAAAAAAATTGTTTGGTATGATAATTGAATATTTGAATGTTTTGAGTTAAAAATCCTACTTTTAAAAGAAGCAAATCACTTTATAGATAGTCCTTAAAAAGGTTTCTAAGTTTATATTTTTAAAGATAATAGTTCTGGATCAAGTACTTACATGAAGTTTTAATTTTATAAAAAATGATGAGAACCATACCCAAGTTTTTAATATGTAGTAGATAGGGATCACTACCAAGTATGATGGGGTAAAAGCTTTAGGCTATGAATAAAATAGTGATACATGCTCGTAGGTAGCAATAGGGAATCCACGTTGAATTTAAAGAATATTTGTATAAACCTAGGAAGTTTTCGTTAGAGATGTGTAGAAGCCATGAGAAGTGTAACAACATGCACTCCAGTGAACCTAAATTTTTGCTAAGTCGAAAATCGAGGTCCACCAAAGTATGGATTGTTGGTTTGATATCCTACAAAAAAAAGAAATGCATATCAAAGCACTGATGATATAACCTACAGCAGAATAACAAAATATAATAAGTCATATAGCTGCTGACAAGATTTGACACTATCAAAGTCAAGTGTCCTCCTCGACATCAAACATGCCAAGCACCAGTACTCGCCTTTCAAAATATCCTATGAGTTGTAATAAGGAGGGGTCAAAACAACATTTTGGTGATTGATTTATGCTGATTGTCTTCTTGTACATAATATGTCTTTTATTGTTTAATTAGTCATCTCGACTCCACGTCCGCATACAATCCGATCCCATCTAAACCCCCTTCCTAGGTTCCCACACAAAATCATAGCTACGTATGTGTACATATAAGTATCATGGTCCCCCGGTGGACCTAGATACCATCCCCACTAGTATCTCTAAATCAACAACTCGTCAGGATCTATCGCATTCACCGTGTCGTAATCCCATCATCATATAACTTGAGGGACTCCATAGTACCTAATAATGGCTTCCTATTGTGGACTCGGTTCCACGGACCACCCAACCCAATTTAAAAGAACCCTGTTTGGGTTAACTAGGCTTGCCCTCACAAACAAACTAGCAAACAACTGTGGTAGTACACAACTGAGTCTACCATGGTAGGAGGCAAAGACCATTAGGCGTAATCCTTTCTTTCCCTTAGAACGCTAAGGATTAATGACATATCGCCTTATACGGCCCTACCCCTAACGACTATTCATAATATTATGTCGTATTTGTGAACTGTACGTACCAACAACCCAGCATAGTGCCTGATCATGCTCATCATCCTATTTAGATTGTCTAATGCAATCAAGGCAATACCCCCTTAAAAACTCAATTTGAAGTAGACTACTCCATCAATTGGGGTATTCCTTTATCTATATGCAAACATATATACTTCGTGGGTCCTATAGTTGGATACGTCTCACATTGGTATAATGTTACACAACTGCTGGTAGCCCCTTGCGGTGGGCAGACTGCTATTGTGTAACACTACTGACATTGCATTCCAATCACTCTAATTATCACATTTCATATCATTCATTTAACTATTCTTTAACTATAATAGTTCACACCCATCATAAACGCATATTTGAGGCTATATATATATATATATATATATATATATATATATATATGTTCATGCTTACTTAATTACCTTGCCTCTATAGTTTATTGTGCACCTTGAGTCTTTATTTTATTTTATGTTTATCCATTTCCTTTACTTTTAGTTCATTTAACACTTTTCCTTTATCAAGTTCATAGTATCATTTTCCATTCTTTTTATCTGTTTCCCATTTTCTATATCTATTCCTATTTTATCTTTTTATTCTTCTAGCTTATCCTTTGAATTTCCTTTACTTTTAATTTTTATTGGTATTTCACATTTTATCTTTTTAGGATAATTCTTATCGCGTCTATATCTTCCTATTTAACTCTTGGGGTTTACTGCATTTTAATGAGTTGTACTATATTTCTACCATAAAATGTTGACATTGTAAATTTTCGTATTTTATCCAAGAAGATATATTTGTGTGATGCTTGTAATTACAGGGAACTGTCTTTTTATTATTTGAAATAGATAGTATAAAACACAATGAATATTCCTATTTTGTTCATCTCTTTCTAATTATGTCTATTCCTTGTCATTTCAAACATCGCACTTTTATTTATTTCAAACTTGATAACACATAGAAATCTACTTGCAACATCCCAAATTTCAACAAACTAAAATATCACTTAAACCTCTAAAAGCTTAATAGAATTCTTTTATTCTACATTTTTATCCTTTGTTCAAATACCAATTTATTATTAACAAATTCATAACAAGTTACTAGTACAAAATATGCAGGCAAGTTTTTCGATCTTATTAAATCCATAACATAATTAATTTTATTAGATCTATTCCATGATCATTACGCGTATACAATTCATTATTAAATTCATTATTTACACTAATGCATTATGTAAGCAATAAATTTTTCAAACTAAAATTTATATCTAATCATTACACACTTATAATTAAATATCCTAACTGATTATAATTAAGCATCAATGAATTAGATCACAATAATATAAATGTAACTTTATTACAAAACATGTAATTTTCTCACTCACCTTGCTTTGAGATTTTCTATTCTTTAGAACTTGATTTGTTCCCTTTTTATTTGACTCCCACTTACTTTGAATCAATTAATAAAAAGAGAGTATTAAACTTACAGATCTGGAGAAAGGATTGAATTATTTGGAGTTTAAATTCAAGTTTACCTTTTAGCTGTCATTTTAAATTGCTTCTACTCTTCTTTTCTCTTATTTAAAGCCTTTCTCCACTTATATACATATATATAATATAATATTTTACTTCTAGAAATCTCGAAATTGTGGAGCAAAGAGAATGGTAGATGTAACGATCTGTATTTTTAACTATTTTAAATTATTGAATTAGATATGATTATTGATCAAAAATCGTTAGAAATAAAAATTTAATGATTTATCAATGTAGTTTATCTAATATAAACTTGAATAAAATTTTGAAATAAACAATTTTGATAAGATTTAGGGAAATTATTTGTATTGAAATGAAATTTTATGTATTGAATGTATTTATAATCAATAGCTAGAATTGAATAATAAAAGTCAATGTTGCTCGAGTTCGTCGAAATCGATCTCCATTCGTTCGACGGTTTTGGGTTTTGTGATGCACTAACAGGCAGGCGATGGCGATGGGGGGCTAGGCACGGAGTGGCGGGCGACGTATGTGGTGGCGCCTGGGTGCTCGAGCGACGATCGCGTTTATCAATATATATATATATATACATAAATATACACATATATATATATATATGTATGTATATATGTATATGTATATACATACACGCGTCGACCTGGGATGCGTGAGCGGGAGAAGGAGGAAGTGCTTGATGTTTTTTTTTGTTATTTAATTTTTGTTAATTTTAAGTATATCGTTATATAATAAATTCGTAACCTTTTCGTGCGAGGTCCAATTCGAGCGAAACGAGTCACATTGTGATAGTATCGATGAAGGCTACGACATGGTGTTTGATTGGAATTTATTTAAAGCTAAAAAGGTTTTAGTTTTAAATAAAGGTGAGTGTGTTAAGCCGCACACGAAGTACTAAAACATTTTCAATGTTCATTAAATTGATATCATGAAGTAATTTAATTTTATTGACCGTCGTTTGATAATTTAATTGACATTTAAATTGACATATGATTTGAGCTGATAGAAATTTGAATTGACAGTTAGGAACCCGATATAGGTAACTAGATAATGGTTGTGATATTGATGGTTTTGAATGTTGATTGTGACAGATGCCTATTGGATGATGTATTGGATGGTTTGGGTGTTTATTTATTTTATATATTTCTACTATCCCCCCGCAAATTATTGACAGTATAATAACTGTTATTTGGATTATATTTGAACAAATTAAGAAATAGGTCGAAATGACTTATACATATGACACTTTGATTTGGATTGAAATGATATATATCTATCCCTGAAATTAAAATTAAAATAACTGATCACTTGGCTATAGGATAAAAAATTATATACAGAAACCAGATTGGTTAAATTAAATGGTTTGAAATTCTTGAATTTGAATTAATTAAATGATTTTTATTTAAAGGAATAGAATCAAATTTATAAAGATTAAATTTATTTAAAAATTCGAGTTTTGAAATGTTGAAATTGGAATTGGCTAATTTTTTTTTAGAATGCAATTTGAAATTTGAAGTTATAATTGAAACATGATTTGAATTAAGGAAATCGATTTGTTTAAAAGATTTGAACTTTATTCAAACTCCAAATTTATCTGAGTAAAAGTGGTATAAATGGATATTTCAAAATTTGAGCTCGAAATGGAATTAACTTAAAAATTTAAACCTTGGATTGAATATTGAAGTTTAATTTGATTTAAGTGATTTAAATCGATATTCTGAAATTGAACTCGAACTTTATATAAACTGAAATGGTTTAAAATTGAGAATTGAATTGAAACTTAAACCATTTGAATCAAATCAATGAAAATCAAAATTGAAATTAATTCGAATTGAAATTGAAATCGAAACTGAAATTGAAGTTGACTTGGATTAAAGTGGAAACTGACATTGATTTTAATTGAAATCGAAATTGGGTCGATTTGAATTGAATTGAGATTGAAGTTGATTTGAATTGAAAGATTTGGAATTGAATCAGTTTGAATTGAAACTATTTCAAGTAAGCTATTTTAATATAAACTTTTTAAAATCTATATTTTTAAATATTCAAATTATTTTGATTTTCCAAGCTATTTTACTATATAAACCATATTCAATACTCAAACTATGTTATATTAAACTATTTCAACTTTTATACTATTTAAAACTATTCAAACTATTTTCTATGAATTCAAATTGATCATGGTTGGAATGTTTATATATAAATCGTGGATTTCAATGCTAAATGGGTTAAAATGCAGTTATAACCTAAATGGAAATTGGAAACGATTTTAGAAGTGAAATAGAAATATTGGAGCGAAATGATTTCAAGTGAAATTGACATATTTTAAGTAAATATGATATTTTAAAATAAATGATATTTTGAAGTGAATATGATATTTTGATATCAAGTATCAATCATTTTCGAAATGTAAAAGAACCAATCAGTGTGTAAAACGGCGTTTCGTCGTTAAAGACACCGAGGCCTCTTATTAGCATACTCTTTGTCAATATTGGAACCACTTTAACAACTGTGTACGAGGAGGAGACTCCACAATGAAGTGGTTGGATTTGGTGTTCGTTTGCTGGATTTAAAGAAAGAGAACGATGATGGATAGACCTCGGCACTTGTACCAATTTGAAATGACTAAAACAAGACGGTTTAACGGGGCTAAGTGGGCTAGCTACCCCTAGCGGACATCTGTTCTTTGATTTTCTTCTTGGATTTGGTACCTAATACTACTTTTGAAGTTAGTTTCGATTTGTGCACCTTGATTTGGGATGGCCTCCCTTTGATTCGATATGGGATGGATGGACGTGGTGGGTGGTCATGGCTACGATGCGTTACTACCAGTCCTACGACCCGAACTGGTAGTATCCTACCTTAAGCATTTCCTCACATGCTTATTCATACTTTTATCCTTATACGAGAGAACTACGAGTTTGGTTTAGTTTTGTTGTATCACGGCGAATCCCTCTCCCCCGACCGGCTACTAGGGCATTATATGCAAACCGTATGACAATGCTCAAAAACGGGTTAAGAAGGATTAATGTAAAGCCTTAATGCTAATATATATATATATATATATATATATATATATATTGACGGATCCTTAAGAGATGGAAAATTCTGTAACATCTCTTGAGTTATCGCATACACGTTATGCACTGGATATGAGATGTGAAATCCTGTAAACATCTCTGACGCTATTACACTCCTGTTATATGTGATATTGATTTGACTACATAAGGATATTTTTGTCTTGACTCAAGTGTTTTATCTTTTCATTATGCTCGGGTCAGCCCTGAGTTTTCAATGCATTGAAGATTATTTTCTAGAGGATGAAGATGAAGATTTGGTATGTATTACTAGTATTATTTCACCATTTTGTTTGTTCCGCTGCATAATTCTATTATTCTGTTGAATGTGTAACTCTGATAGATGTTGTAAAATTTTAATCAAATGTATAGTATAAACAGCTTCGTGAGCTGTTTATTTGATTACTATATTTTGTCATTCCACTACGAGATTATGTATTTGTGTTCTTTTTTCATATTTTTCTTAATTAATCCTATTGATTATTTATGTTTTGGATTGTTTGAGTTGAACATGTGTGGATTGTTGTCGATTTAAACCTTTCGAAATGCAAGTCATCACAGTTGGTACCAGTGCTTCGGTTTAGCGATAACCTTAGCTTTGGAGAGCTTGACTCATTACCCTAGAATGAGTTTGTTTGAATGTATATGTATATGAGAGTGCGTACTTATTAGTGTCATAAAATGTATTGTATTGCGCTTAATTACCCATTGAGTTGTTTATGAATTATGGTCGTTGCGTGGGATGCCTTGCTATCGATAGGGGTTTCTAAACACTTAAACGAGGCAATTGACATAATATTGTTTAAAAATCACGTAAATGAATTAATTTACCTAAATTATATTTTATATATAAAATGATTACTTTCATAAACCTGTATGATTATTAATGTATATTTTTTATTAGGAGATGATAATATTTATCATCGATTATTGGTTGGAATAAACTAAAACAAATACTTTGTGAATTCTATTTCACGAAGCATTCAATAATAAAATTAATTTGAAATCTAGTTACAATAAGAACTATTTGCAATAACAAAAATGTAAATTAACGAAATGTTTTCATAATAAGGAAATGAAATTGTATAAATATATTTATAATATAGCTTATAAATAAAAAGGACTTAAAAACTGAGAATTTTAGAATTTAAAATCTCGTTGATTTTCAAAATTGTTTTCAAAGCCTTCAGAGTTAATAATAATATTATTTGAAAGTGTTTTGACTAGAAATATTTTTGAATAAGGTTTTTGAAAGAAATGAAAGCACTGAGCTTACTTTTATCGCTGGAAAATAATTCTACGGATTACTGCAGCATCACTGGTATTCATTTTCGAGTTTCTGAGTGAGAACTGCTAGCAAAAGAAATTTATTTCTGCTTAAAATAAGTTTTGATTGTGAAAAAATATTCCAAGTATGATTTGATAAATATATGAAAATATTTTTGAACTTATAAACTGAAAATAGTATGGATAAGAAATAAGTTTATTACTTATGAATTTGAATAAGAAGTTAAGACGGAATTTTAAAATGGTTGAACATTTTGGTTAAGCAGACAAAAGAAAATTTGAATTTTAGATATGAAATAAAAGAATTAACCTAATAAATGTTAAATAAATTAAATTAGTGAACTAAAGTAAACAAAATGAAGTTTAGCTTAAGAAAGCTTAAATGAAAGTGAATTGTATTTGAGATGAATTAGATAAAATAATGAAATTTTAAGTGAATTAGTTTGTGTAACTTATAAACTTTAACTTAAATAAAGTTAAATAAACTAAATAATGGATTAAATGAAATAAAGTTTAACTAATAAAGATTAAATAAATTGAATTGGATTTGAATGGAACTAGATGAATTAGTAAAGTGAATTAATTCAACTTAAGTTATAAAATGAATTAATAGAATGAATACGAATTTGAATTATAAAATGAAATGCAATTTGGGTGTGAAAGAAATTGAATGAGAATAAATGGGTGTAAGTAAAATTTATATGAGTAATTGAATTTGATTTAAATTGGATGTAAATAAATTGAATGCAAATGAAATGAGTTTTAATAAACTGAATGTTAAATAATTGAATATGAAATAAGTGAATGTTAAATAAAGAAATGTTATACACTTAGTTAATGTTCTAAGAAACGTTAAATGAATAATTTGAGTAGTAAAAGGAAAATACTATTTAGATATATGAACTTAAGATAAGGTAAACAAATAATAAATTAAATCGTATCTTTGTAAATGTTTTATAAAATTAAAAAAATTTGCAAAGGATATTTTAAGATTTAGCTGTAGCTTTCTGAGATAATTATAATTTGAATAATAATGTGTAAAAGAAGATACATCTGTATAAAATGATTATAAACTTAAGAAATGATTAGTGAAATAAGTTAATGAAATGAATTATAAGATGAAAGTTAACTTAAGAAAAATCGAATGAAAATGAATGTGATAAAAAGAATTTTTTATTAATATGAATTTGAGTTATAAAATAAAATCTACTTAAGTAAAGTTAATGATATGAATTAATGAAATGAAGTGAATCGATGAATTAATATGAACTTAAGTTATGAAGTAAATATAAACATGAGTTGTGTTTTATAAAATGTTTACAATGAACTTAAATGGTTTATAAAATGGTTTATGCATGTGCCAAAATTCGTCCAAACCCCGAATGTCATGAAAGCACCAGTGTTTGCACACAATTCCAAAATATCCAACAACAGACTTTAGATCCAGATAACGTAGAGAGCAAAAATGAAGAAATAACCGAATTAAAATGAATGAAAATGGAAAAAGACACGAGATTTATAGTGGTTCGGCTATCTCCATCCAACGTCCATTTGAATTGATCCTTTTATTCCTTTTATATTGAGATTACAGTTACAAGCCTTTGAAATCAGTAAACAAAATGATAGAGTTTCTCCTAGAAAGGAAGAAGACCCCTCCAGTTGCAATAGAGCTGCTATTTATAGGTATAGATCTGAAAATATCTGTCCCAAAACTTGGAATACGTCTTCTCATGCGCAGGTGCACCCACCAGATCGATCTGAAGTCATTTGGGATCGATCCTGATCGATCCAAGTATAATTCATATCGATCCAAAAATAGCCCAGTGAAGCTGAGATCGATCATGGACGTTCTTGAGTGAATAGCCAAGCTCTTGTGAATATTTTTTGATGTTTGGACTAGTAGTTTGAGAGTTATGATCGATCCAATTTTGTGTTTCTCAATGTATGCTGGCAGCTTCGTATCCATGAAACAGTGCATATCCATCATTTTGGCTCCATCCATGCGTATCTATTGCCTTCGTATCGACCAATATCCATGTTTTTAGTATCGATCTAAGTCCTGCATTCCACCTTGACCGCTTTGTATTGACCGATACGAACACGATCAAGATGAAGCATGTCTTCGTATCCATCCTGTGTTGTCGCCTTTCGTATCCAGCCTCTGCATCTCTTCTTCGTATCCATCCTTTAGTGCGTCTTTTGCATCGATCAACAATTGATCGATACGAAATGCTCATCCAGTGATCACTACTTCATTCTTCGTATTGATCCATGCCTTGATCGATACGAAGTGTGCCGCTATGTCTCTGCCATGTCCACCCAAACGATGCGTGTTGCATCGATACAAAAGCCATCGATCCGAAGTACGTTACAATGCCCATCTTGATCGATATGAAATAATCGATTAGAACCAATTTTCCATGAACCTTGATCCATCCATAACTTGAGCATATGAACTCCATTTGACCTGAAATTTAGAACATATCTTCTGCAAGCCTTGTTCATCATTCCCAATCGATCCCACATTGATTAGAGATTGGTCCATTTTTAATGGTATTGATCATAGCTATGTTTCCAATTAATCTCCGATCCTGATATCCATTTTTTTAGCCAGTTTGTTAATATCCCGACTTTGTCCAAAATGCAAGGTAATATTTTCCTCCCAAAACATGCCTTGCGGTAGGAAGGCATGTTTTGAATAGCTTTAAATCCGACATCCAAAGTCAAAATTCCATCCATAGCCATATCATCCCATCCATAATCCAATCCACTACCAAGCCATTCTATCCAAGTGTCATAGCCATATCCCTATTCGACTCCGCGACAGCTTCGAGTCGATATCTGATTTCAAATCCAGTAACCAAATCGTTAGCCAATTCCATAGCCATCCAAACTCGTCAACCGAGTTCTAATCTTTCCACATCCAATAGCCAATAACCAAATCCATGACCTCTTCGGGTCGATATCCAAATCCGGGATAGCTCTGGGCCATATCTAAATATAGGACCACTCCGAGTCCACAACCATTCCTTCGCTATTCAAAGCCAAAATCCAAATCCATGACCTCTCTAGGTCCAAATTCAAATCCATAGACCTTTCCAGGTCGTTTTATCCTACTCTGGCCTCGACACTCCAGTCGAGGACTTATATTCTCTAGCCTCGACTCTCCCGTCGAGGACATTTATATTCTCCGGCCTCAACTCTCCGGTCGAGGACTTTTGTATTATCCGGCCTCGACTCTTCAGTCGAGGACTTTTATATTCTCCGGCCTCGACTCTCTGGTTGAGGACTTTTGTATTATGTTCGAGTCCATTCCATTTCTCTTTGACGAAGAGACTTGTAACTTGCGATTGCTGCCCCATCTCTCTGATCGGGACCGCAATCGCGTGACTTGTATTACTTATTACATTAATCCAAATCCAATCATTACAAAGTCTAATTGACAAAATAAAAGTCCACACAACCAGGAAAAACTAAATAAAAGTTCGTACAGCCAAGGAAGAAACCAAAGTTTGTAGAAAAACAGAAAGAAAATAAGATTTCATAGACCCGAGCATCGCGGTTTGTCATCATCCCAGAGCATTCCTAGGGAATGTCCTCGATCCCCTACATGTGTAAGTGACTTAGCTGAATTACTTCAAGGTTTATTACTTGTTCCATGCCATAAATCCAATCAGTTGATAATAAGCTGATGACGATGCTTAGATCTCGTGCCATTTTCGTTTGAGGTGGGCGGTGGCCGCTCCTGTTCCACTACCACAGCTCGATTCCTTATGTACTATTGTACATGACCATTCCTCACATGTTCCTCAATAATTTCCTTCACATACCTACAGTCATTCTTGTTGTACCCATCCAGCCCAGGAATAGGCAATGATTTCCCGATGCCCGCTCGTATTCAAAGTGTTGCATTTTTGTCGGCCTTTGATACTAGAGGCATCCTCGAGTATCCAAGTAATTCCTTTCGAGAGCTTTAGTCAAATCCATGTAAGAAGAGAATTTTGATTCCCTCCGTTGCCTTTTCGATATGTCGTCATTGTCATGCATTTTCCTTTTGCCTCTATCATCCTTGTTTGAATCCTCCCTTGGTGGACCTCCACCTTTTGTCACATAAACTTCAGCCTCTCTCCCCTTTCTTTTAACCTGCACATCTACCTATCATTGGAACCACTCTACTTCATGGTAGAACTCTCCAAGATCCTTCGGTGGATCCTACTCCAACGATATATTAAAGTCTGAATTATCTGCAGTTCATGAGACTGTTGCCATCAAAACCATCGATGGATTGGGTCGATCTACCGAAGCTACTACCGCATTGAATATGGTTAAGAAGTCCCTAAGTGATTCTCCCTTCCATTATTTCATCGATGTTAAAATCATCACATTTATAGGTCTTACGATGTGGACCCGAAATTGCCTCATAAACCTCTTGATCAACTCCGTCCATGTGCTAATAGAACTGCTTTTCATTTGTCTGAACCATAGTGCTACTACATCCATCAAATACAAAGTGAAGCACAGTGCCACGACTTGCTCTGATGCCCCCAGTACTTCCATATGCCTCATGTACCTCGTCAAGTGAACAGAGGATCAATTCTCCCATCATACATCTCCAGCGTTGGTAGTTTGTGTTGAATATGCGCTTATATGATTTTTATTTGATGATAATAAACATATATACATTCGTTTAAATGTATTTGTTAATATACTATTTTATTTTTCACAGATTAAATAAATATTTGCTGAATAAAATAAATAACACGGAATTTGAATTCAAACAGAATATTTTATTCAAACAAATATTTATTACAATTTTGAATAGTATACAAATTCAAGCTCTCACTATTCACATATACAACTTTGATTTCAATTACATCACAATTTCATATTTACAAATGTCCTCACTACATATCGCTCATTCACTTATATTTTATCTTCAACTTCATTCCAGTTTGAATCCAGCATTTGAGCAATCTGCAAAAATATTCTCTAACGCGGTAAAATTGAAAAAGAAATATTTTTGCAATATAAAATGAAATATGATTTTTGAAAATATTATTTGCCTCAGTTATTTGGGTTGTTCGTCATCATTTAAATTTGAATTCATCATACACGAACAGCTTGTGACATACACAGTGTATCACTGTGTATGCCACAAGGCCGTGCACACTGATATACACTTGATAATGCTACAGGGACAGGCGAGCACAGGTCAAACCCAAATTAAAAAGACGGGTTCAACTCAGGTGCAATATAAATAAAATCTCGACTTCGGCACAAGGTCAAACCCGAGTTGTGAAACTGGATTCAACTCAAGTGATACAAGTTCGAACAATGCTCAATGCACAGCCAACAGATGTCACCAAAAACCAAACAAGGGACAGGCTAACAGGTGCAAACAAAAGACACAGTGCAGACTCAACAATGTTCACAAATGCATATTCAAATGCCCATACTACATGAAATACATGGAGACAAAGCAACTGCCATAAGACGACAATGTAGTATACATGAATACAATTACAGGTACAAGTCCAAATACAACAGTGTGTAGCAACAGTCACTAGTGAACATGTCACAGTGAAAGACCAAGACTACAAATGTGCAGTCAAATGAACAGAGGCAACAAAGAATGGCAAGACACAAGACATGGGGGCACTGGACTACAGCTCGACCAAATGGCCAACATGATCAAGAAATATAACATGTAATTTGCTGTGATACGAGCTCAAGACAGTACAACTACAACTCGATGCAACTGACAGCAAACACAAATGGAATGCAACAGTGAAGTTCAACATCATCAGAGACAGGTACAAAGACAAATGAAGCATATACGTATACAAGTCAATATGCATTCATGAATGCAAATACCACTAATCCAGACTGCATGGCGAACCAACTACACAAATTGCAATTCGAACTAACATGACAGCAAATAAATACAAGGCAACATGTACAACAAATCCAATGAACAAAGAACCCAAGAACAAGCAGCAGTGTGCAACTCGATATCAAATGAAGACTCATGAACAACCTGAACCAAACCCAGTACATCTAAATCAAACCAGAGTGCTTCAGTGTACAGTGAGCCCGAGCACAAGTGACCCATGGAAAGGAGACTACAATAGGGAACACATGCCACAAGACCATCAAACAAACTCAGTAAACATATATGCACAGGTACAAACAACAGTGAGCACACTCATATGAACAAATACAATAATAATGCAGTGAAGCATGTTCATGGAAAATAGCAAATACAAACTGCTACAACACCAAGTAAAGGACACAGCAGTATACAAGTACAAGCCACAATATCAAAGCCGTGTTCATACATAAAGTCAAAGCCGTGGTCATCACAAAGAAATCAAAATTTCGTTTTGACCAAATATATCGCAATTTCAAATCAAATCAATGCCGTGATGACCAAGTTTCGAAACCGTGTTATTCAAGCAATTTGAACAAGTCACAAATCAATCCCAAGCATCCAAGCATAATCAAACGGCCGATCAAAAGAATTTGACAAATTCAAATATAATTATACGACGAAAATACAGGGGGGTCGAACCCTATAAAAGTGATTAACATCATCGGCAATTGTGTTATTTCGAGCTCAAGCAACAGAGAACAATATCAATAACTCGAATCATAGGTCGAGCAAAAATCAACATCGAAAATGAAAAAATCGCATACCATTTTTGACAATTAACTCGACCAAATTGAGGTAGCCGTAAAGCAAAGAGAAGAGAGCATCGATCGACCAAGCAAGAACGAAATCATCATTCGATCGTGCCAAATTAAGTCGGCAACTTCAATTTTTCCAAGCCCTAATTTTAGAGACGAACGAAGATCGAAGCCGCCATTTTTCTCAAGATATTCAGAGTGAAGAATAAAAAAAGGTCCGGGCTAAGGAAAACAAAGAAAAGGGACGGCTTTGATAAAAGGGTTTTTTATTTTATGTTTAAAGGGTTATAGGTTTTAAAATTAGGGCTATTTTATTTTAAATTGTTTTTAATTTGTAATTTTCTTTTTTAAACCGTTTAATTTCTAGTCATGCGACTAGGGGACAAGCAACGTGGCGTAGCTTGAGAATTCGCAACTCAGTGGCTGAGTTGTGGCAGGGTTTTGAGCGTAGAGTTAGATTAGTCAATAGCGGGTATAGCGATTTTACGTGTGTAAGCGAGGGACTATCTAATTTCTAGTAGAAACCTTGGGGCAGCACGTAGGCAGGGATTTGCCGAAGCTGGGTAAATTCTGTGTCGTTCTATTTCTGCATTTATTATTCTGCTATTATCTGTGCTGCTATTGTTCTATGATCTGTGTTGAGATTATTTTATAAGCTTCCGCGATTAATTTTAATAATTTATACCATCACCCTATTCACCCCCCTCTAGGGTGAAATCGATCCTACAAGTGGTATCAGAGCTAGGAACAAAAGCTGTTTTTGTTTTAATTTTTTTTTACAAAAATCAATTTTTGTTTTAAATTCGTGTTTTAAAAATTGGTTTTTTGTTTTAAAATTTTGAATTTTTGAAATGGCTTCTTTTATTAATACTTCCGTTGAGGGTCGCTCCAATATTATTCCTTCTATTTTCGATGGAACAGATTTTTTGAATTGGAAATTAAAAATGGAATTTTATTTAAAATCTGTTAATATTAAATGTTGGGATATTATTGAAAATGGGTGTGATATAACAGATAAGAAAATTATCTCGATTAATGCTCTTGCTATGCATATATTATATTCTTATATTAATCAAGATAATTTTAATTTCATCTCTCATTGTGAAAATGCACAGGAAATTTGGAATACTTTAATTGCGATATATGGTGCAACAGTCAACAGCAATGAGAAGTCCTCCACAACCGACTCAGTTAAAGAAATATGCTTAACAGGATTGGTAAATAGCAGTTGTGATGAGGATGATGATGATGGAGCAGCCGAGCTGGCATTAATAATGAAGAAATTCAAAAGGTGGAATCACAAATACGGAAATCCAGCTCTAAATAAAAAATTAAAAAGCAGAATAATCAAAGCACTGGATAACTCGAAACAAACCAGGATCATTTGCAACAAACCCGATGATATCAAGCCCAATTATCTCCGATTTCAACGCGATTTTAAAAAGAAATCAAAACGGAGAAATGCTATAGCCACGTGGAATAAAAGCGATAGCTGTGAAAGTGAGAAAGCAGATATGTGCCTTCATGGGAATATAACTGATAGCGACGATGACGAGCCAAACGAGGTATCAAAACTTACTCATTCTGAATTACTTATTTATTTCCACGAAGTAAATGGCTGTTTTGAACGACTTAGGGAAAAATACGCCAAACTTGAATCTCAAAAGGACACTTTGATAGAATGCAATAAACAACTTGATCAATTAGTTAAAACCTATCAAAGTAGAATCCCTAAGTGTGATAAGTGTCCAACATTCGAAGAAGAAATTAAAAAATCAGAAATCAATATAAAATCACTTGAAAATGAAATTCTGATTTTAAAAGAGAATGAAAATACTAGGAGAGAGAATTCTATTAAAAAGTGCACACAATTGTTAAACGAAAATGAATATCTCAAAACACAAGTCCAACAATTGTCAACGACTTTGGATAAATTTTCAAAAAGTGAAAAATCGTTGAATATGCTATTAGGAAAGCAAACTGTTAATTCGGTTAGACAAGGACTTGGATATAATAAATTGAAAATTGTTGAAAGCAATATTAGTCAAGCTAAATCCATGTGCACAATTTGTAGAAAATATGGACACAATCACAAAAATTGTTGGTACAGACCCAAACATGTGAAAACTATACCGATTTGGGTTCCAAAAGGCACAAATATAAAATCTCTCAAAGTTAAACAAATTTGGGTGCCGAAGGGAACAATTATTAATAGTTTCGGGTCTTTACAAAATTGTTTTTCAAAATTTTCTGCCACTAACAACCATGGACCTATAAAAACAAATAGGTCACATAAATCTTTTCCCGTGTAGGTGTGGTGGCGGGCTAAGGAACAACAATAGTGTACTCTGGATTTTTGGCTGTTCCAGAAACACAACGGAGGACGAAGCAAAGTTCCTTAGCCTAGTATAAAGGTGACAGAATCACAATGGACAACAATGAAAAATATCGTAAAGGTAAAACAGGTAATGGTATGTTTTAAACGACATATTAAATGTGATAATTTGCACCGTATTCTGAATTAAAATTAGCCAATATTGAGATGATTAAAAGATGATGATTCTGACTTATTCAAAATAGTTGGCCAAATTATATTCTTATGCCACAACACTATAAAATTCTCTAGATTCTTTGAATTACTTCATATATATCAGTTTGGATTAAAAATAGTGTTTTGTTGGATAATTATACAATTGGTTATAATTCGGCTAACTCTATATTCACGGTTTTCTGATTATTTTCACGGCTTCAATTCAAATTCAAAAGAATGTCATTTAAATTGTTGTAAAAATTGAGTTTGAAATTTTTGGTGCACACTTCATGTTTGGTTAACCAAATTCAATTAATGATGATTTTGAGTGAAAAAGAAATTCAGATGCAGATTACACTGGTAATCTAGTTGATAGAAAAATTACTAGTTGAACGTGATTTTTGAGACATTTAGTAACTGCATCGTTTTTCAAAGAAAATATCTGCATATTTTTCATTTCAAATAATTTTCAAATAGCAGAAAATTTTCTTATAAAACCCCCTCGAGAAAATCATTTTTGACCATATTTTTTGATTAGTCATTTTGAAAAATTAATTTCATAATTATTTTTGAATTTGATTTTAAATGACTATTTTGACTAATCTGACTCCCAAATGATTATCGGAAAGAAAAATAGTGATTGAAAAAGTGATGAGTGTTGACATTGATCATATATTATAACTCGAGAAAGTATAATTAGAAAATTTCTTTAGAAATTTAAACAAGAGTTATAAAATTTTTTGTTGGTAAAAATTCCATGACCATCTCTATATCTATCATATTTCTAACGACCATTACTCATCAAAATTCTATATAGTTTGTCGATATGTGGTACTTTAAACAGGAATCGTTTCGTTTTTCATTTTTCACCATTTAAAAAAAAAAAAGAGGTAATAATAATAATAATAATAAATACCAAAGTATTCACTCTCATTTAAAAGTCCTCACGGTTATGCATGGGTGAATTACTTGGAATTTGTTATGTGCTTCCATGCTCATTTAAAAGTCCTCGCGGTTATGCATGTATGGAACGCATATCAAAAGTTGATTTTTTAAAATAAACAAGTTGATTCTAATCCCATTTAAAAGTCCTCACGGTTATGCGTGGTTAGAAGATACTTGAATTCATTTTTTTAAAATAAAATTGGAATACTACTAATCTCATTTAAAAGTCCTAACGGTTATGCATGGTTAGTAGATATTCAAATTCCTGATATAAATATGCCACAAATAGACACAACTGTATGGTTTTATATGATGACATCATTTCCATCATTCTAAAAGGGGAATATGCGCCTAACAAAATATTTATGATTTTTGTTTGATTTTTTATTGAAATTTAATATTTATATTCAATTGAGTTTTAATGTTGAATTAATATCGATCACTTTATCTATATTTTCTCTAACACTATTATTCTTTTCCTGATAACAAAAGGGGGAGAGAAAAGTTAAGATTTTGTCAAATAAAATCAAGCAAAGGTCAAATAATTTTCCATTTGCATCTAGGCTTATTTGCATATTATTTAATTGTATGCATATTTGTAGGGGGAGTATTGTGTAGAGAGGAAGCATTTAAATAGGGGGAGCAATTAGAGCATATCAATAATCAAATACATTTAACATATTCAAAATCTTAAATATATGTTTGTTATCATCAAAAGGGGGAGAATGTTGAATATGCGCTTATATGATTTTTGTTTGATGATAATAAACATATATACATTCGTTTAAATGTATTTGTTAATATACTATTTTATTTTTCACAGATTAAATAAATATTTGCTGAATAAAATAAATAACACGGAATTTGAATTCAAACAGCATATTTTATTCAAACAAATATTTATTACAATTTTGAATAGTATACAAATTCAAGCTCTCACTATTCACATATACAACTTTGATTTCAATTACATCACAATTTCATATTTACAAATGTCCTCACTACATATCGCTCATTCACTCATATTTTATCTTCAACTTCATTCCAGTTTGAATCCTGCATCTGAGCAATCTGCAAAAATATTCTCTAACGCAGTAAAATTGAAAAAGAAATATTTTTGCAATATAAAATGAAATATGATTTTTGAAAATATTATTTGCCTCAGTTATTTGGGTTGTTCGTCATCATTTAAATTTGAATTCGTCATACACGAACAGCTTGTGACATACACAGTGTATCACTGTGTATGCCACAAGGCCGTGCACACCGATATACACTTGATAATGCTACAGGGACAGGCGAGCACAGGTCAAACCCAAATTAAAAAGACGGGTTCAACTCAGGTGCAACATAAATAAAATCTCGACTTCGGCACAAGGTCAAACCCGAGTTGTGAAACTGGATTCAACTCAAGTGATACAAGTTCGAACAATGCTCAATGCACAGCCAACAGATGTCACCACAAGCCAAACAAGGGACAGGCTAACAGGTGCAAACAAAAGACACAGTGCAGACTCGACAATGTTCACAAATGCATATTCAAATGCCCATACTACATGAAATACATGGAGACAAAGCAACTGCCATAAGACGACAATGCAATATACATGAATACAATTACAGGTACAAGTCGAAATACAACAGTGTGTAGCAACAGTCACTAGTGAACATGTCACAGTGAAAGACCAAGACTACAAATGTGCAGTCAAATGAACAGAGGCAACAAAGAATGGCAAGACACAAGACATGGGGGCACTGGACTACAGCTCGACCAAATGGCCAACATGATCAAGAAATATAACATGCAGTTTGTTGTGATACGAGCTCAAGACAGTACAACTACAACTCGATGCAACTGACAGCAAACACAAACGGAATGCAACAGTGAATTCAACATCATCAGAGACAGGTACAAAGACAAATGAAGCATATATGTATACAAGTCAATATGCATTCATGAATGAAAATACCACTAATCCAGACTGCATGGCGAACCAACTACACAAATTGCAATTCGAACTAACATGACAGCAAACAAATACAAGGCAACATGTACAACAAGTCCAATGAACAAAGAACCCAAGAACAAGCAGCACTGTGCAACTCGATATCAAATGAAGACTCATGAACAACCTGAACCAAACCCAGTACATCTAAATCAAACCAGAGTGCTTCGGTGTACAGTGAGCCCGAGCACAAGTGACCCATGGAAAGGAGACTACAACAGGGAACACATGCCACAAGACCATCAAACAAACTCGGTAAACATATATGCACAGGTACAAACAACAGTGAGCACACTCATATGAACAAATACAATAATAATGCAGTGAAGCATGTTCATGGAAAACAGCAAATACAAACTGCTACAACACCAAGTAAAGGAACAGCAGTATACAAGTACAAGCCACAATATCAAAGCCGTGTCCATACATAAAGTCAAAGCCGTGGTCATCACAAAGAAATCAAAATTTCGTTTTGACCAAATATATCGCAATTTCAAATCAAATCAATGCCGTGATGACCAAGTTTCGAAACCGTGTTATTCAAGCAATTTGAACAAGTCACAAATCAATCCCAAGCATCCAAGCATAATCAAACGGCCGATCAAAAGAATTTGACAAATTCATATATAATTATACGATGAAAATACAGGGGGGTCGAACCCTATAAAAGTGATTAACATCATCGGCAATTGTGTTATTTCGAGCTCAAGCAATAGAGAACAATATCAATAACTCGAATCAAAGATCGAGCAAAAATCAACATCGAAAAAGGAAAAATCGCATACCATTTTTGACAATTAACTCGACCAAATTGAGGTAGCCGTGAAGTAAAGAGAAGAGAGCATCGATCGACCAAGCAAGAACGAAATCATCATTCGATCGTGCCAAATTAAGTCGGCAACTTCAATTTTTCCAAGCCCTAATTTTAGAGACGAACGAAGATCGAAGCCGCCATTTTTCTCAAGATATTCAGAGTGAAGAATAAAAAAAGGACCGGGCTAAGGAATACAAAGAAAAGGGACGGCTTTGATAAAAGGGTTTTTTATTTTATGTTTAAAGGGTTATAGGTTTTAAAATTAGGGCTATTTTATTTTAAATTGTTTTTAATTTGTAATTTTCTTTTTTAAACCATTTAATTTCTAGTCGTGTGACTAGGGGACAAGCTACGTGGCGTAGCTTGAGAATTCGCAACTCAGTGGCTGAGTTGTGGCAGGGTTTTGAGCGTAGAGTTAGATTAGTCAATAGCGGGTATAGCGAGTTTGCGTGTGCAAGCGAGGGACTATCTAATTTCTAGTAGAAACCTTGGGGGCAGCACGTAGGCAGGGTTTTGCCGAAGCTGGGTAAATTCTGTGTCGTTCTATTTCTGCATTTATTATTCTGCTATTATCTGTGCTGCTATTGTTCTGTGATCTGTGTTGAGATTATTTTATAAGCTTCCGTGATTAATTTTAATAATTTATACCATCACCCTATTCACCCCCCCCCCCTCTAGGGTGAAATCGATCCTACAGTTTAAAATCCGGTGGATTTCTAATTGCTTGATCATAGGAGCAAAGGGGATCCTATTCACATCCTCCAGATCTCTATTGACCAATCCCCCCTTCATATCCCGTCTGATCATGTTCGCCAACCTATCATTGTCATCAAGTAGTAGCCTCTATCTGCGATCTCCAACCAACCCCTCGAGTCCACGAGGGAATCTTGAAACCTGTCCTTCTAGATGAGCACCCATATCCCGATCAACATCAAACTACATAGCACCATCCGATATCTTTCCTAGAATTGAGCCAACATGATCCGGGGGTATGCCCCTGAGTGTAGGAGATGCTCCTGATGGTTTCGCTCTATCCCGCATCCTGATTTCTTTGTTTCCACTGTCCTGATTTTGGATTGCCTCTGCTCCAGCTGCTTCAACTTCGTGATCCTCACTCCCAGCATTCCCTGCAACTCCATTCACTTAACCTAACAATCCAGATTGTCCAACCTATCGGAGTAGGTTCTATATCATGTGCTCTTGCCTTTTCATCATCGCTTCCATCTTGTCTCTAGTGATGAAGATTGAGGCTTGATTAGCTCCAGAAGAATCTTTCTGATTTCCTTCATGCTGACTCCTCTCCGTTCTTTGTCTCCTTGTTGATTGCTTAGCCATAGATTCAGATCCAGTCCTTTAGCTTTTCAAATCTGAACTCCAAATCCGATATAGTGGGTGCTACTCCTTCTCAGTGAAAGCACCAAAGTATTTGCGCCAAAATCGGTCACAAACCACAAATGTCATGAAAGCACCAGTGTTTGCACACAACTCCTCAATATCCAACCATAGAGTATAGATCCAGATAATGTAAAGAGAGAAAAATGAAGAAATAACCAAATTAAAATGAAAGAAAATGGGAGAAGATATGAGATTTATAGTGGTTCGGCTATCTTCGGCCTACATCCTCTTTGAATTGATCCTTTTATTCCATTTATCTTGAGATTACAGTTACAAGTCTTTGAAATCAGTCAACTAAATAACAGAGCTTCGCCTAGAAAGGAAGATAAAGATCCCCTCTTAGTTGCCATAGAGTCGCTAGGTATAGATCTGAAAATATCCGCCCCAAAACCTAGAATACCTCTTCCCATGCGCAGGTGGGCCCACCGGATCGATCTGGAGTCATTTGGGAGTCATCCAGATTGATCAAAGTGTAATTTGTATCGATCCAAAAATAGCCCTGTGAAGCTGAGATCGATCATGGATGTTCTTGAGTGAATAAGCAAGCTCTTGTGAAAATTTCGTGATGTTTGGACTAGTAATTTAAGAGTTATGATCGATCCAAGTTTGTGTTTTTCAATGTATGCTGGCAGCTTCCTATCCATGAAACAGTGCGTATCCATCATTTTGGCTCCATCCATTCGTATTCATTGCCTTCGTATCGACCAACATCCACGCCGTTTGTATCGATCTAAGTCCCGCATTCCACTGTGACCGCTTCATTCTTTGTAGTGCTTCCTTTGTATCGATCAACAATTGATCGATACAAAATGCTTGTCCGGTGATCACTGCTTCATTCTTCGTATTGATCCATGCCTTGATCGATATGAAGTGTGCCGCTACGTCTCTACTATATCCACCCAATCGATGTGCGTTGCATCGATAAGAAATCCATCGATCTGAAGTACGTTACCTTGCCTATCTTGATCGATACGAAATTTTCAATACGAAGCAATTTTCCATGAACTTGATCCATCCATAGCTCGAGCATATGAACTCCGTTTGACCTGAAATTTGAAACGTACCTTCTCCCAGCCTTGTTCATCATTCCCAATTGATCCCACCTTGATTTTGAGATTTGTCCATTTTTGAGGGTATCGATCATAGCCGTGTTTCCAGTCGATCTACAATCTTGATATCCACCTTTTCTTAGCCAGTTTGTTGATATCCCGGCTTTGTCCAAAAGGCGAGGTAACAGTTTATAAATGATATTTGTATTATACAGAATATACCATGTGGTAATGAAATAAAATTTAACTTATATAAGGTTAAATGAAGTGATTTATAAAATGGTCCATACATGAATTTAGTATGAAATGTTGTTAAACATAAAGTGAAACAATTGAAATTTAACAAATTGAACTGAATAAATTGAATGTAAATGAAGGTGATGTGAATAAATTGGAAGTAAATCAATTAAATGTTAAAATAAAAATTGGATGTTAATAAGAATGGATGTTAAAAAGAATGGTAGTGTATAAATTAATATTGACATTGGAAATGTAAATTGTGATAGTTATGAGTTAATTTGATGAATATTAATTGTTGGATGGTTTCTGTTGTTGTAAATCATTGTTATTACCACTTTCGGCTACATATGATTGTTATGGTTGTGTATTTGTGCTAGTGCTTATTGTTTGGATTTGAAATTCATGTTATATAGTTCTGTTAAACTTATACATGTTTCTATATCCTTTTATATATTTTTTCCTATGGGATGCTTCATCATTGAGATGAGATATATATTTGGTATATTTGTGATATATATTAGTATTTAAAAAAATTCTTATCGAGCCGCTGAAAGGAGATACTGCCGAAATTGTCCGTAAATCCGGGTGTTAGCAAAATTTTGAGGTTTTAAAAATCTTATAACTTATTTTTACCAATTTGTTTTTATTTTTTAAATCAATATCGGAGTGGCATAATGGAAGCATGGTAATGGTTTTCAAATAAAATTGTAATGTTTCATAAGTTGATTATTATGAGTAAAATATATCAAATGTTAGATTCTCTACTTAACCCTTTTTCGAGGACGAAAAGTTTTGAGTGAGGGAGATTGTAACTACCCGTATTTTCAACTATTTTAAATTATTAAATTTAATATGATTATTGAACAAAAATGGTTAGAAATAAAAATATAATAATTTATCATTGTATTTTTTTAATATGAACTAGAATAAAATTTTGAAATAAACAATTTTGATAAGATTTAAGGAAATTATTTGTATTGAAATGAAATTTCATGTATTGAATGTGTTTATAATCAATAGCTAGAATTGAATAATAAATGTTGAATTAAATAGATGAAAATAAAATAATTGTTGATAACTAAAATTCATTTGAAATTCAATGATTAATTATTGCGACTTATTGGATAATTAATTTGTTTAAATTTAATACTAGAAATTGTTCAAAAAATTGAATCTTGAATTTAATGTGAATGAAAATGATGTCGAAAGTTGATTTAAATTTTATTTAAAAAATAATGAAGATTGTTTACTTTCAAAATTGAATTTAAAAGTGAATAAATAAAAATTGAAAATTTATATTTTTAGTTAACAAGTAAAAATAGTATTTTTGGATACAGTCTTGGATTTCGAAGAAACTAGTTTCATCGGATCCGTAGTAGTAAGTTATTATAGGATTTCAAGTTTCATAGCGATCAGACTTAACATTTGGTCGTGCGAGTTTGAAATGCATAGAAATTAATTAAAGAAATTTAATTATAATAATTTGATTTTGAAAAGCTGTTTTCTGAATATGATGGAATTGGCACCCGAGACTAGTTCCATTGCATTCGGAATAGAGGTATAACATATAGAACGCTAGGAAGCACGCTTCATTTGGAGTTTGGAATTTTCCCCTACAGATTAAGTCGGAAATTTATATAATAGGACGCGTCGTGTTTTCATTTCGTCAAAATCCTAACATCTAAAATATCGGCCACGCCCTCTCTTCAGCGATTAATGGCCGAAATTCTTCATTCTTCCTCCCTCATTTTCTCATCATCCGCTCATCGAAATCGATTGTCGTCAAAAGGAAAGATGAAGATCTCTTCAAGCTCTACGCATCCAACGGTTGGATCGAGTCGATGTCACTCGAGTTCGCCGAAATCGACCTTCGTTCGTTCAATGGTTTTAGGTTTAGAGGTGGGTTAAGCGCGCGCATGAGGGGAGCAGGCAGGCGATGACGATGGGGGGCTAGGCCCGGAGTGGCGGGCGGCGTTCGCGGTGGTGGTTGGGTATTCAAACAGCGATCATGTTTATTAAACAAAATATCGCATCAACTTGGGATGCATGAGCAGGAGAAGGAGGAAGCACTGTGAGGTTTTGTTCTTTTTGTTATTTAATTTTTATTAATTATATTTTAAGCATATCGTTATATTGATAAATTTGTAACATTCTGGTGCAAGGTCCGATTCGAGCGAAATGAGTCACGTTGCAATCGTATCGATGAAGATTATGGAATGGAGTTGGATCGGAATTTATTTGAAGCTGAAACATTTTCAGTTTCAAATATATGTGAGTATGTTAAACTTCTCATGAAGTACTAAAATATTTCTGATGTTCGTTAAATTGTTATCATGAATATTTTAATTTTATTGACTGTCATGTGGTAATTTAATTGACATTTAAATTGACATATAATTTGTGCTGATAGAAATTTAAATTAACAAAAATTTAAATTAAGACAGTTAGACACCCGATATTGATAACCAGTTAATGGTTATGATATTGGCTATTTTGAATGTTGATTGTGATGGATGCTTATTGGTTGATGTATTGGATGATTTGGGTGTTTATTTATTTTATATATTCATGTTATCACCATGCAAATTATTGACAGCATATAAACTGTTATTTGGATTACATTCGAATAAATTAAGAAATATGTTGAAATAATAATACCTTTAACATTTTGATTTGAATTGAAATGATATATATCCATCCCTGAAATTCAAATTGAAATAACTGTTCACTTGGTCATTGGATAAAAAGTTATATATGAACACTGGATTAGTTAAATTAAATGGTTTTAAATTCTTGAATTTGAATTTATTTTAGTGATTTTGATTTAAAGGAACAAAATTGAATTTTTAAAAATAGAATTAATTTCGAATTTGAGTTTTTACATGTTGAAATTGGAATTGGTCAAAAGAAATTTTTTAAGGAATGCAATTTGAAATTTGAAGTGAAAATTGAAACATGATTTGAATTATACAAATCGATTTGTTAAAAAGATTTGAAATTTATTCGAACTTCAAATTTATCTAAGTAAAAGTGGTATAAATGGATATTTCAAAATTTGAGCTCGAAAAGGAATTAACTTAAAGATTTGAACCTTAAATTGAATATTGAAGTTTAATTTGATTTAAGTCATTTTGATCGATATTCTGAAATTGAACTCGAAGTTTATATAAACTGAAATGGTTTAAAATTGAGAATTGAATTGAAACTTAAACCATTTGAATCAAATCAATGAAAATCGAAATTAAAATTAATTCGAATCGAAATCAAAATCAAAATTGAATTTGATTAGGATTAAAGTGGAAATAGAAATTGATTTGAATAGAAATTGAGTTGATTTGAATTGAATTGAGATTGTAGATGATTTGAATTGAAAGATTTAGAATTGAATCAGTTTGACTTGAAACTATTTTAAATAAATTTTTTAAATATAAACTGTTTAAAATCCATCTTTTTAAATATTCAAATTATTTTGATTTTCCAAGCTATTTTACTATATAAACTATTTTTAATACTCAAACTATTTTATATTAAAGTATTTTAACTTTTAAACTATTTCAAACTATTCAAACTATTTTAAAAAAATTCAACCCGGCCAAGGTTGGAATATTTATATTTAAATCGTGGATTTAAATGTGAATTAGGTTAAAATGAAGTTATAACCTAAATGGAAATTCGAAATGATTTTGAAAATGAAATTGGAATATTAGAGTGAAATGATTTCAAGTGAAATTGACATATTTTGAGTAAATATGATATGTTGAGATAAATGATATTTAGAAGTGAATATGATATTTTGATATCAAGTATGAATCGTTTTCGAATGTAAAGAACTAAATGATGAGTAAAACGACGTTTGGTTATTAAAGAGACCGGGGCCTCTTATTGACATACTCTTTGTCGACATTGGAATTACTTTAACAACTGTGTATACAGAGGAGACTCTACAATGAAGTAGTCGAATTTGGTGTACGTTTTCTGAATTTGAAGAAAGAGAATGATGATGGATAGACCTTGGCACTTGTGCCAATTTGGAATGACTAAAACAGGACGGCTTGACAGGGTTAAGTGGGCTGGCTACCCCTAGCAGACATCCGTTCTTCGATTTTCTTCTTGGAATTGGTCAATACTATTACTTTTTATGATAGTTTCGATTGGCGCACCTTGATTTGGGTTGACCTCCTTTTGACTCGATATGGGATGAAGGGGCATGGTGAGCGATCATGGCTACGATGCATTACCACCAGCCCTACAACCGGAACTGGTAGTATCCTACCTTAGCATGGTCTCACGTGCCTTGTCATATTTTTATCCTTATACGAGACTTATGAGTTTGGTTTAGTGTTGTCGTATCATGAGGCATCCCTATCCCTCGACGTGCTATTGGGACTTTATGCAAACTATACGACAATGCTTAAAAACACGTTAATGGGGATTAATGTGAATCCTTAACGCTAAGAAAAATATTTATTTTATCGATTAGACATTACATATATGGCATATTCTACGATATATGAACATTCTGATGGATCCTTAAGAGATGGAAGATCCCGTAACATCTCTTGAGTTATTGCATGCACGTTATACACTGGATAGGAGTTGTGAAATCCCATAAACATCTCCAACGCTGTTACACTCCTATTATATGTGATATTGATTTGACTCACATAAAGATATTTTAGTCCTGGCTCGAGTGTTTTTCTTTTCATTATGCTTGGGTCATCCCTGAGTTTTCAACGCATTGAAGATTATTTTCTCGAGGACGCAGACGAAAATTTGGTATATTATTACTAGTATTATTTCACCACATTGTTTGTTCCGCTGTAATATTCTATTGTATATATAACTCTGATAAATGTTGTAAAATTTTAATCAAATGCATAGTATAAACAGCTTTATGAACTGTTTATTTGATTATCATATTTTGTTATTCCGTTGCGAGATTCTGTTTTGTATTCTTCTTTTCTTATTTTTCTTAATAACCCTATTTATTATCTGTGTTCCGTATTGTTTGAGTTGGACATGTGTGAATTATTGTCGATTTAAACCCTCCGAAATACGGCTTTGTCACGGTAGAACTCCGTTCGATAAAATATGAGAAGAGAAGTGAGAACTACGATTGCATTTATAAGGTTTGAAATTAACTTGGAGCATTAGATTTATCCTATGCAATCTTTATTTTTATCAGAGACACGCATCATTTACTTAACATGAAAGAAAAATAATTGGATAAACCAACACCGTTCAATCACACGCTCATTTGAAAAAATTTGTACAACATGGGTTGACAGCCCCTTGTCTAGTGTCGATCGCTACCGATTGACCTAGGTACTTTACTGGTCGTCCGGTATGTTCTGTGCGTTAATTTATTAGCGTGTTTGATTTTTTTGTTAATTTGATTCCTTCATTAACTAATCTCTTTCATTTCTTTCCCATTTTGAATATTTTCTGAGATTTAGTTTACCATTAACATCTAATCTTCCATTGACATTATCAATTAACATTTAATTTACTTTTATTTCCACAATTACACATATAATTATTTTCAATTCAAAAATATCAAACGTTAATAACTTTTTCCTTTGATCTTCGATCGGAAAACTTTATATGTGAAAATTGATCAGAAAATTACCGCTAACCAACGATATAAATTTCATAACCAAATTCTGACATTTGCAAAAATTCCATTTTCAGCATCATCACTTATTTATTAAATCATTTTTGATCGGTTAGCGATAAAATTGCGGGTTGTTATATTTTTCTCCTCTTAAAAGAATTTCGTTCCTGAAATACCTCAATGGCTGAACAATGTAACCTAATGTACAACCAATCTAAACTAACAAATCAATCAGTGTATAACCAATTTTCAACCGATTGTGTACATGTACACAACGTATCATAACATATATGATCTGTATGCAGAATGATTCTAATCAACGACTCCTATACAAATGAATTATTTTAAAACAATTTCGAAAATATGATGCAGATATCCTAAATATACTGGCAATTCTACATTTACGCAACCTTCGAAAATCAAAAGCTTGCTTCTACACCGAAATTTTCCCACACTTTTACGAATAGGAGAATAATTCAACCAATTTTTCATTCAATTCCTGCCATCCAAAATCCTAGCACATAGTTTCTAACATCCAAATTTTGAAAAACCCAGTTTTCTAAACCTTTTTTCTTATGCTTGAAAGGGTTTAGAATGAAAATTTCAAATTTCCATCGCTCTCTTCGGCACCCTTTTTCCACTGTATTTTGGAATCTTCCATTATGCCATCTATTCTCTTCTAAATTTTGAAGTACAGTTGGCATAAGTCAATTTCTTTTAAAGTATTTAAAACAGGGTTTATTCCAAAAATCAATTTTTTGCTTACCTATTGACAAGGTATAGTGAAAAAGATTCCATAGCTAAAACAGCTCCTTTATTCTAACTATATTTTATTTTGCTACCACTTATGTTGCAAAGTAAATTTAAACCAACTTGTCAATTATTCTCCCATGTCAAGTATGTGGCATTTCCAAAATTTGAAATTTTTTTCCTGTTCAATTCAATAATATTTTACATTACTTTCTAAAATATCAATAAAAACTTTAACTAAAAAAAATCTTCCAAAACATTTTTGAAGAGATATTTTTATTTTCCAAAAGTGTATTTATGTATTTGTTTTTCAAGACAAAATTTTCCACATCTCAAGAAATTGAGGTTTAGTAAACAGTCCAATGTCCATAGTCGACTTCATTTAGTAACGGGGTAAATTTGAAGTTTTTCAAAAAAAAAACTTTCTTTTCTTTTATAATATCAACCAGTAAACAAGTTCAATTATAAATTTAAGTCTTTGAGGTACATCAACATTGACCAGTGGTTACGCAACATCCTTTCCCTATCCTCCGCTCACTGAAATTTATTTCCTGGATTTTTTTCGAAACTAACAGTCTTATTTCATTTTTGTCTAAGTGGTCAATTAAATAAATTTTCATAATTTATTTCTTAACTTTCAGCCTTTACAATTGGCTGTCTTTTCAAAAGGTTTCTTATATTTATTGTTTTACCATAATATAATGGTTTATATAAAAAACACATGAAAATGAACATTTCCTATAATAGTGTAAGCGCTTTTACCCCCAGTAAAGACAACTAATGCTTATAACCTAACCTAGAAAGAACAGCTACTGGAAGCTGCCATTCAAGATCAACTAACACTAACGATGTTTTCGCACAATCCTTTTTGACTTGAATGGACCTTTCTAACGGGTCATTCTTTCGCAATCCACACATTTTTAACTTGAGTTTGCCAATATCCTCCATATGTGTTCGCCACGTCGTAATCCTTTATTACTATCTTCTTTTAATCCAAATCCTTTGATGGTATTCTCAAATCTTGATATTTATTTCCTTTTTCTTTAACCCTTCATTTGAGCATATCCCAGAACTCATAGAAGTGTACTTTAATATCATTTATCATTTCTTTTTGGGTTCTTCATATGGCTTGCAAACATGTCTGACAAAATATTTTTAGGTTCTTATGATTATTCTTTACACTCTATGGGGGTTCCTTATTACTTTTCCATTGAGTAATCATTGTTATCTTCTTCTTGTTATCTTCTTCAAAGCCTTACCCTTCACCCTGTCTTACATAGACATCAATTCCTATCCACTCCATATTTATAATTTTGATTTGGTCTTCGCCCTTTTTTTCAAAAGTTAAAAACTTCACAATTTTGAAATCCCAAAACCTTTCTCTTTAAAAAGTAAAACTTAGAAATCTTTTATTAAATTCAAAAGTACTTGGTATCTTGACCATTTAAAGCTAAAATCTATAAAAAAAAATTGAATTTAACTTATTCATTGAATCTAAAAGAAAATGTTAGCAAATTAAATTTGTTTAAAAAAGTTTCTTTTTTTTTCCTTCAAATCAATTTTTTTTCAATTAAAGAACTATTTAACTTTTACTTCCTAAAAATTGGAACTTTTAGTCAAATATTTTATTAATTTCTCCTTTTGAAAACTTACTAGTTGCACAAAACCATTTCTTTCAAAAATATACTTTAAAATATTTGTCAAATATCCTTTTATAATCTTGAACAACAAAACTGGAGTAGGCAAGGACAACTCTTATTCCAATATTTTCTTACCACTCATGCTATCTTCACTTCCAATCCTTGGTGAAGTCTCTAATATTACGTAAGGGTGACATTTAAAAGATAATTGAAATATTTACACAACAATGGAAAATGCTCATTTTTTGTTATGCCTTTAAATCCCTATGTTGCTTCAAATTAGATTACTTTGCATTATTTTAGTATATAAAGCTAATATTATTTCTAATCGCTAATATTATTTTATATTAATTCCCAATATTGTTTTTATATTCTACAATGTTATTACTATTCAATTTTCCTTTATCCAAACTACACTAATTACAATCATTTTTCTCTCAGTTAACTATCTTCTTAGTTAAACCATTGTAGTTCGTTCGCCTACAGCTTTGTTTAGGGTTCTAAATCTTCTTTTCTGTACTATCTACCCTATTCCAAACTGGTACCACTTCCTATTGTTCATCCATTAAAATGTTTTTACAGCTTAAAAATTTTCATTACATAAAAACCCATGAGATATATTGCTTTATCATTTTTTTCTTTCAAAATAAATAGTATTTTACGAAATTTCCTTTGTTGAAATTTTGGATTTTAACAAATTTTAGTTTCTGTTGGAACTTAATATATACACTTTTTTCTTTACAGCGAAATTAGCGAGCTATGCATGCTCTATAAATTTTCAACCATTGGCTTATGTAAAACCTATATATGAAAACTTTGCAATTTAACTAAATATTTGTATGTTTTAAAGTCCACTATTTGCTTACTTTTTAAAATTTATATTTTTCTCAATTTTTAAAACTATTTTCTACTGGGTTGATTCAAAGTGAATTTCTATTTTTTCCTTATCTAATACTTCTGCTTTTCAACTACCGACTTATCTTCTTTTCGATATTAGAAATTCGGCTATTAACTGGGAGTGGCTACTTCACACCATTCTTCAAAAAACCAATTACTTTCGAATATCTATAACATATGAATTCTTATTTTCACTTTATTTGGACCTACTGTACAACATTAATCGGCATCATATGAGGATCTACAACTATTAGGCTATCAAGGCCAAACTAGGGAGTCATGTACCATCCAACTTAAGGGATTTTCTATATGTATCCTTTATATGGTTGGAATTATTAGGATTTAGCATATAATATATTTATATTTATAGGCAAAATACAAATACGTTCACTTAACATTTCCTGATTTTCAAGATCGACTAACCTAAGCTCAGATACCAAATGTAACAACCCGCACCATAATGGGCTTGAATTTTTGCTTAACCGAAAACCCAAGTCCAACAAAGTATGGATTGTTGGTATGACATCCTACAAATAAAATAAGAGAATGCATATTAGCGACATAATGGTATAACTTACAACTAAATAACAAAATATGATAAGTCATATAACTACTGACCAAGATTTGACACTTTCAAATTTAAGTGTCCTTATCAGCACAGTACACGCTAAGCACCAGTACCTACTCTTCAAAACATCCCGTGGGTTGTAATGAGGAGGAGGTTAGAACAACGTTCTGGTGTCTGGTAAATCATTTATTTTGTATATAACATAAGCTTGTGTCGATTGTCTTCCATTACATGTTATGTCTTTTGTTATTTAATTTGTCGTCTCAACTCCATGTCCGCGTACGATCCGATCACATTTAACCCCTATAGAATCGTAGCAACGTATATATATACCACGTTCCTTATTGGAATTAGATACTATCCCCATTATTATATATAAATTAGCACCCTGTCAAGATCCTTTGCCCTCGCCGTGTCATGACTCGTCATCATATAACCCCAGGGACACACATAGTTCCTAATGACGGCTTTTCAAAATATTATGACGTACTCTATCTCGCTTTAGGGATTTACTACTTTGTCTGCTTTCCATTATAGACTTGGTCCCAGGGACCACCCCAACTAATTTGAAAGAACTTTCTAGGGTATTACTAGCCTTGCCATAACAAACAAACTAACAAACAACTATGACGGTGTATAACCCAACTGAGTCTACCCTAGTAGGAGGCGACGACCAGTTAGGTGAAACCTTGTCTTTCCTATTGACCCCTAAGTGTTGATGATGTATCACCCTATGCGGCCCTACCCCTGATGACTATTCACAATACTATGTCGTATTTTGTGATACCGTATGTACCAACCATGCTGCATAGTGCCCGATCCCGCTTATCATCCCATTTAGATTGCCTAAGGCAATCAAGGCAATACCCATTTTAAAACACTATATTTGAATCAGACTACTCTATCTATTGAGGGTATTCCTTTGTCTATACGCAAACTTACATACTCCACGGGTCCTATAGTACGTATTTGTCACATCGGTATAATACTACACAACTATTGTTAGCCCGTTGTAGTGGGAAAATTTCTATTATGTAATGCTACTGACTTCGTATTCCAACCTGCTCTAATGACCAAATGTCATATCATTCATTTAACTATACTTTAACTATTATAATTTACACTCATCATAAATATATATATATATATATATATATATATATAATGCTATATGTGTGTGTGTATATCATTCATGCTTACTTAATTACCTGGCCTCTATAATTTACTATGGACCCTAGGTCTTTATCATTATGCATTTATCCTTTTCCTTTACTTTAAGTTCATTTACTGCTTTCTTTTTATCAAGTTCCTAATATCATTTTCCATTCTTTTTATGCACTTTACCATTTTCTATCTCTATTCCCATTATATGTTTTTATTTCTTCTTACCCACCCATTGGATTTCCTTTTTGTTTACTTTCCTGTTTTATTGGTATTTCATACTTTATCTTTTTAGGATATTCTTATCGTGTCTATATCTTCCTATTACTGCATTTTAATGCATTGGAACTACATTTCTATCATAAAATGTTAACACCGTAAATTCCATATCTTCTCCAAAATGAGAGATTTGTGCGATGTTTGTAATTACAAGGAAATATCTTTTTATTATTTGAAATAGAGAGTACAAAATACGATGAATATCTCTATTTCATACATCTCTTTCTTATTATGTTTATTCCTTATCATTTCAAATATTGCACTTTTATTTATTTTAAACTTGCACATAGAAATCTACTTACAACATCTCAAATTTCAATGAACTAAAATATCGCTTAAACCCCTAAAATCATAATACATTTTTTGTCTCTGTTCAAATACTAATTTATCATTAACAATTCCTAACAAGTTACTAGTACAAAATATGCACGCAAGTTTTTCGATTTAATTAAATCCATACCATAATAAATTTCATTAAATCTATTATATAATCATTACGTATATATAATTCATTTTTAATTCGTTATATACACTAATTAATTATGCATAAACAATAAATTATCCAAACTGAAGTTTATATCTAATCACACTTACAGTTAAATATCCAAATCGACTATAATTAAGCATCAACGAATCAGATCACAATGATATAAATCTTATCATATTATAAAACATGTAATTTTCCCACTTGCCTTGCTTTTAGCTTTCCTATTCTCCTGATATTGATCTGTTCCCTTAATATTATACTCCCTCTTACTTCAAATCAAATAATAAAAAGGGTATACATCTATTAAAATAACAGATCTTGGAAAAGAATTGAATAACTTTAGATTAGAATTTTTGATTCAAGTTTACCTTTTTAGTTTTCATTCTAAATTGCTTTTACTCTATTCTCTTATTTTCCATTTTTCTTCACTTATATACATATACACATACACACACACATATATGATATAATATTTTAATTTTAGAAATTTAGAAATTATGGAGAAAAGAAAATGGTAGAGGTCCGCTCTAGAAAATATGAGAAGAGAAGTAAGAAATAGGCTTATACTTATAAGCTTGGAAGTTAACTTGGAGCATTACATTTATCTTACTCAATCTTTGTTTTTATCAGAGATGCAAATCAATTACTTCACATGGAAGAAAAATGATTGGATAAATCAGCGTCGTTCATTCTACAAATTTTATACGAAACGGGTCAATTACCCATTGCCTAGGGTCGGCCGCTACTGGTCAACCTGGGAGCTACCTGTGGTGTTTTATGTATGTTAATTTATTAGTGTATTTGATTTTGTTAATTTGATTCATTAGTTGACTAATCTCATTCATTTCTTTCCCACTTTGTATATTTTCCGAGGTTTAGTTTACCATTAATATTAACTTTTAATCTTCCATTAACATTACCAATTAACATTTATTTTATTTTATTTCCATAATTGCATATATAATTATTTTCGATTCACAAAATTCAAACGTTAGCAACTTTTTTACTTAAACTCTAATCGAAAAACATTTTGTATGAAAATAGATCGGAAAATCATCATGAATCCAATGGTGTAAGTTTGTAGCCAATTCTGACATTTGTAAAAAAAAATATTTTTAGCATTATCACTTATTTATCAAATTATTTTAAATTAATTGGTACAAGGGATGTTACAAGAAGAACCCTTGTTGGAATGGGGAATAGTACCAAAGTACAATTTGCGAGTCTTATGGTACACTCGCAGGATGGATAAAAAATATAAAGGAAGCAAATACCCAAGTTTTGAGGATATTGTCAAGAGATTTTTATTGGAAGAAGATAGTGGTATGCTTAGAGAATAAAATAATAAGATGACACAACATCTAAAGGATGTTGGTTGACTTAAGGATTGGTAAAGGCAGGATAGGTAGTATAATTTATTCCACCAAACCAATTTTCTGATGAGTATTCTAATTGAGCATAGTTCGTATTTCATACCCACTACGGCGTGGGAGAGCACAATTTACCTATAATCGGGTACAGTAACAGAAGTAATAAATGGATCACATTTATTGGAAGCCAAGAAGGTGAGTTTAGGAAGGTGGGTGATAGTGGAATGGCATAGTAGGAATGTCTATCTTAATTTAGTAAGGAGTGTTAGGGCCACAACAGCATTAACACCAATTGAGGATGAACGGCAACTTCTGGCAATTTTCTTTTAGAGTTTTTAGGTTGTAATCGCTAGTTGTCTCTCTTAAGTTATTAGAAAAGCGTACAATATGGTATGAGATATGTTCCTGTTTTATCGCCGTATTGATTTTATGGATGAAACTAGACTGCTATATAAATATAAATATATTGAAAAACGGTGTAAATAGAAAAATCCCATAAGGACGCTTAACTAGCGATAAATTGTAGGTAAGATAGAAAGTTTATAAAGTAAATTATAAAACTAAGTTAGCAAATATAAATTAAAAATACTCAGACCCTAAATCTTTAGAAGTTTAGGAAAAATAAATTTTAGCAACTGGTGGAAAAGGAAATGTTGCGAAATTACGGGTCACTATCCTTATGCCTTAAAAGCTAAAATTAATAAATATGCTTGTAGGTAGTTTCTTATTTTAGCGTAAAAAAAAGTAAAGGTTCCTCAAATCTAGGATTTACTATATAATACTAAGGTCAATCTTATACATCGACTCATTGATCGAGTATCGATTTAGTTAAGATGTAGCTTGATTTGTTTTTAGAATAAAGCGGAAAATGTTTGGGAAAAATTTTTGTGTTCAAAAGCTTAGAATTTTTTTTAAAATACTTTTAAAAATAATAATTCCAAGTATTTGGAAATTATGAAATGGTGGTAGTATATTTAAAAGTGACATGAAATATTTTCAAAAGGAGATTTGGAAATTTAATGATTGTTTGATGAATAGTTTTGAAAATGTTTTGGAAGTAATTTTAAAAGTGGTGGAATGTTTTAAAAAAAATGGTGGATAAATTTTGTATAAAGGAATTTCAAGTAGTTTGAAAAGGCTAGTGTAAGTTTCGAAAATTCGAGTTCAAATGTTTTTGGATGATTTTGTTCAAATGCTTTTAAAAAAATGTTGTTTAAATTCTTTTGGGAATTCAATTATTTAAACTATTTTAAAAGTTGGAAATTCTTTTAGAAATTTTGTTCAAAAATTTTGTTTTGAAATGAGAAAATTTTGATTTGAAATGCTATGCACTCGCATAAGGAGCATCCATGTGTTAGTAAGTATGAGTTTTATTATTCGATAAGGATGACAATAGGCAAAACATGGATAATAATAAGGGAAAATGCGATTTTAGCTTTGGAATTTCTATTTTCATATCTAGTTGGTAATGAAACAAAACTTATGCTATGATAATTTCACTTTAACATCCAAAAATAAATCTCCTTATGCAAACTGTACTTGTACAAGTTGGAAAAATATTAAGGGCGGAAGAGAAGATTCCAAGTTCTACCGAAATAGGTATCCAAAAGAAGGGTGGAAATGTAAGATTTTTCTTCTACATTCCTTCTACGTCATAGGAGTAAAGATTTAGAAATATGAAATTTTGAAATATTTTGGATGTTAAAAATTGGGTGCTAGGTTTAGGATGGTAGAGATAGGATGCAAAATTGATTGAACCATACTCCTACTCGTGGGAGTGTGGAAATTATTGTATGAAAAATAATTTTTGAAAACTTGCATATATATAATTACCAGTATATCTTGGTTTTTGCATCATATTTTCAATTTTTTTTAAAAGAGACACTGATTTAGAATCATAATGCATACATGCCTTATATGGTGTGATAGACTAAGCACTTTACACGTTTGGCAACAATATTATATGTACGCTAATTGGTTGGTTAGCTTAGATTCGTTGCACGCCATGTTACATGATTTAACCCTTGGAGAATTTCGAAGATGAAATTCTTTTAAAGGGGAGAACGTAACACCTAGTAAAATTAACAATAATTAATAGATAATTGATAATTAACCATTGCATTCATGGCGATTTTCCAAGCAACTTTCATATTTGGAGTTTCGCAATCGGAGCTCAAACGAAAAAGCTATTAGCATTTGAAGTTTCGGAAGCGAAAATAATTAAATACGGAAAAGGAAATAAATTTTAAAAAATGCGTTATCCCACCAGTAGATCCCCTCCTTAGGGCGATCGACTGCTAGTGGTCGACAGCCTATACTGGAGAGGTTGACCAGTCATATAGTGGAGGCTAGGGTTTGAACCTTGACCAACGGCTGGGATTTAATTATTTTAATATAATAAGTTACGATTGATTCGTGTGCTTATAAATAAAGGCCCAACCCCTTAGTTCTCTTCTTATATTTTCCAATCCAAGCAGCGAAGCTTTGCCACTTTCCCTTCTCCACTATTTCTAAATTATAAAATATTACACACACGCACACACACAAAAAAAAAATGGGAGAACGGTGGAAAATAAAAGATAAGAAGAGAAGAAGCGGATCAATGCTGTGAAAAAAGATAAAAATCAATCTATATTCCCCTTAACATCGAATCTCTTCTCATATATGTAATTGTAATAATATGTATATACCTTATTATATTTTTCTTTTGGATTAGAATAGAAAAGGGAGTCAAGTAAAGGACATGATTCAGATTTGGCAGATTTGGAAAGCTTAAATGGTAAGTGGAATTATATAATTTACTTATAACATTGAAATTTATCTCGTTCAATTCTTATTTAATTATTGTACCTAAATAAGATCTGATGAATTATAGGCTTCAAACAAATTTATATGATTATGCCTATATATTCTATAAAATAGTATTGAAAGAGGAACAGTATGAACAAACTAATCTTAAAATTTGAATTCAGTCCTAAATATTTATTATTGCAGAAGGTTTGTAAAATTTATTCCATATCTATAATTGGGTTGTAAATTAGGTTGCCCTAGTTAAATTAGAATGTGAATTTTTATGTTTTGATTTATTTGGAGCGGGTTCCGTGTAATTTCCATCGATATCTCATTCTAAAATATGCATAAATGCACATCGTTTGAATTAACAAGGGATATACCAAAAAGAAAAGGTGACGTGTAAGATATAGATATTCTTTTTCGTAATTTACAACCTATTTTGATATAGAAAAAAGATAATTCCTTGTAATTTCAAATGAAGCAAAGTTCTTATTTTTGGTTAATTTATGGAAAATTATAACGGTATCCTTTTAAGATGGATAGCTTTGATAAATTAATATGTGGAAAGGAATGTTCTAGTTTTGAAATTACTAAATAGAAACACACACATACATATGTATAACCACGCTTAACGTTCAAATAAATATCGTAATTATAACTATATATGTAGTTATTAATAGCTTAATAATTAATGGACTAGGATTTATGGACATTAATTACAATTTTAATGGGGCAATAAATTTGTAATTAATAAAGAGTTAAAGGAAATTAAATGTGGACTTATTAGGGAGATTAATATGGCATTTATGGAGTACTTGAATAGGCATAATAAGTGAATTTTTAAATTGGTAAATGATTAGAGTGATTAGGGTGACATTTAAATGAAGGTCCCTTCCAGCCTCCTCTTTGTCAATTTGGTCTTACAGAACTCCAACTGGATCTTTAATTTGTTTCTCCACCGATTCACTACTTAAACATTTACGCTTTCTATTGGTAGATGTAGAAGGTTTGAACTCATCTTCCACGTAAGTAGGTAAACGATCTTCCTCTATCCGAACAGTTGCTTCTGTATCTATATCATCACTCTCTTAGGATGTTATATGTAACAACCCGATATTTTCAGCCATTCGCATCCGCACATGTCGGACTTGAATTGCTCAAAATACCGCATTGTAAATAAATTTGGAGCAAATGAAATAATTCACAGAATCACAGACATAGAATTATCAGAATAACTCGCAGTGGAAATTAAATACCATAGTAGTTCATGAAGCTACTATAACAAACTCTCAAAAGAAAATACATAATATCAGTCTGAAAACAAAAAAACAATAGAAATTCCAAATACATAGAAGTTCACTAGTACAAGAGCTGAAATAGAACAACTGAAATAAATAAATAGATAATCTAGATAGGAAAAATCTCCAACGATTCCTAGCTCCAGGAAGAAAAATCCAAAGCTAAGCTGTGAATACTCAGGCTGACTCGAGCGTAAAGTAAAATACAAAACACTCGAGTCGGGACATACATACTTATATAATGTAAACCGACTCAAGTGAACTGTAATAAAGTACAAGTAACTTAAAGGATGCTTGAGACCGTCCATCCTCAAAGGATCCATTAAACTATTTACTATGTAGTAATATTGCGCTATTATAATAATGTCTACTATAAAATAAACTTACTATAAAATAGCGTTAAGGAGTGACCCAATATTCCCCTTAACACGTAATGGTCCCAATAGTCCATCTAGTATCAGTATATCTGCAGATCGGGAGACTATCCTAAATACTCCATGGGCTACGGAAGAGAAACAAACTCGTAGTAATGCTCGATATGGTAGGTGACACGACACAACTAGGCAATGCCAGGGTAGATATATAAATTATGCTTCCGGGCTAGTGGTAACGCATAGACTACCCCCCACCTCGGAAAACACTCCCAATCAAATCAGAGGATGTATATCAAATCAATCACAAGTGAAAGTATAGTATCAAAGGAATGTGTCCGGTCGGAGGAGCTACCTCACTTGGCCCGTCGATCGCTCCTATTTTAGCCACCTTATGCCAACTCACGGGAGTCGGGTCTACGTTCATACTTCAAGAGGATCGTCACCACCATCCTACTTCGTTCTGGAATCTCCACCGCATACACAGTTGTTAAAGTGGTTTTCATTATCGACAGAGAGTATGTCCATATTCGATCCCGGTCTCTTTAACAGCCAATCGTTATTATAACCCGTGGTTATAATTTAAAAATCATATTTTATACTTAAAAATAAAGTATCAATTTCAAATTCAAAATCTTTATCAAAATAAAGATCAAATCATTTTCAAACCAACTCAATATCAAATTATCATATCTTTTCAAAACTTAATTATCAAATCATTCTTTAAATTCAAATCCAAATATTCAAATTTAAATACCCTTTTAATTCAAAGATATCATTCATTTATTATCATTTCAAATCATCTTTCAAATAGTTTATGTTTAAATTAGAACAATTCACTTAAACCATTTAAAAGTGAAGTTTTTATATTTACAAACCTAGTATTCAATTCCCAAAAAAATTGAAAATTCTGAGCTCATTTATTTAGTTAAAAACTATAAACATTGAAAATTATAGCCTTTCACAGTATTTAGAAAAGCTGCTGTAAGTTATAATTGAAAATAGTCAAATTCAGCAAAGACAACATTTTAAACAAAACTGCAGTAATAGTTTAGTTATTCAACACAGTTTATTCAGAAAAGATAGCATTTAAATAAAACTGCTACAATAGTTTATTTTATTTGAAAACATTTCATTTCAGCCTACCGCAGCACTTATCAAGTGCTACTGTGGCTCTTTATTTAGTTTCAGATTTTAATTATCTTTCTGCTACCACAGCACTTACCAAGTGCTGCAATATCACTTAGTAAAAACTTAACCATAGTTCATTTGTATCAACCACAGCACTTGCAAAGTGCTGTAATATCATTTACTTTAGATTTTAAGTTGACTTCAGAAACGATAGCATTTCTGAAGTGCTGTTATTTAATTTCCAGATTTTCAATGTAATTCGAGGAACAAATAAACTTTGGTTTTAACCCTTTAAACATTATAAAAATCATATTTTAACATTCAAAAATGTTCATTAAAATACCTTTAACTTATGATTTCTTTATAAAGTAAATTTCCTATAAATAAAATCAAATTTTCAATAATTCACTTAATAAATTCAAGTGTAAAATTTTCTATTCTTGCATTTGTTTTACACTTGTAATTAAATTTACCATTTCATAATTTAAACTAAATTTCCATTTTATTTATATAACATAAATTTCATCTTTAAACCAAATTTCACATTTCCAAATTTAAATTATATTTCAAATTACACTTTAAAGTATTCATTTATTTAACCATTTTAAATCATAGAAAAATCAATAACACTTTATAAAATCATTTTAAATTAAAATTTAAATCAAATTATCATATTTTCTTACTTAATTTAAACTCCATTTATAAACATAATCATAAATTCCAAAATTAACTTATATTTCTACTTTACCATTTATTTATTTCACTTATTTGACTTGTAGAAAATCACTAATATTTTATAAATATCATTTTTAGTTAAATTTAAATCAAAATATAATAATATTTACATTTTTAAAATACTTTAAAATTCTAGAAAAATATATATTAACCATGGGTCTGTATATAATTTTCTATCTAAGTCAAGTGATACGGATAATATAACATTTCAATCCATAATTTACAAAGAAAAACCCAGGTTCTATCATTTCAAACCCGCAATTCCAAATCAATTAAAATAAATAAAAATCGCTCAGGCCTATCATTTCAGCCCATAACGATTTTTTCCTATTCTAAAGTCCGTCGGGTATGTATCATTTCAACCCATAGTGATTCTATTCTACGAGGAACTTGCAGTGTGATAATCAAATATAAATGATATAGTAACATATGGCAGTAACAGATAATATGACAGGTGTATAAACAGGATGATCATCATATAAATATGTCACAGGCAGGTATAACATAGTATAACATGATATAGCAATTTACATATTCACTTGGTGTCACTTCACAGTTTATATAAGTAAATATGTCAAGTGTGATTACTCACTTTTTTCAAGCTGGAGATAGCAGACAACGCACACAAACGAATTCCAGAAAGCATGATAGCACGACTTAAGACTAGAGTGGGAAGAGAACCAAGCTAGTGATCTTGTACACAACCAATAGAACAAGACAATATAAATATGATTTCAACTCAAACATACTTATGAACACAGTTAAAAATGAAAGCAACAAATCACAACATGGTTTTCCCATGTCTCAACCATCATATGTGCTCGGCGTAGGGGTCATGTGTGCTCGGCCATAGTGGTGGTTTAGGCTAGGGTATGGATCCAAATAGGCACGGCTAGTAGGATTTGAAGTGTGTAAGTTACAACATAAAGGAAGATCAAAAGGTAGGCAACATAAGTGGGTTTTTTGGTGCAACTTTGGGCTCAGCCTGAAGTGATGTGGGTTCGGCCATGCAAGGGGAAGGTCAGATGGGGTCTGGAGTAGTGGCCAAAGGTGGTGGAGGATCAGGTGGCGGCGGCTAAAGAGTGGCCAAGGTGAAAATTGAAGGGTATGTGCATAAAGGGGTTCGGCTATGGCAATAGTTGAAGTGTTTGAGGAGCTTTGTGGTGCAACCATCCAAGACAAGTCACGACCTGGTTAAGACAGAGGGAAAGGAGGGTGATGTGGTCGTGGATGAGGTGGTGCTGGATGGTGGAGGTGGTGGAGTGGCCATGGCCGAGCAAGACAAGGAAAGGCAAGGCACAAATCTAGTAGAAAATTCAAATAAAATGAAAAGAAAATTGAAAAATTTTCAAGAAGGCATTACCTTCTTTCTTCACATCTGAAAGTATACGTGAAAAGTGAAATGAGAAGAGTGTTTTTTTACGTGAAATGAGGAAAAAAGTCACAGCTATAGCTAGGGAAAGGACGGCCTAAAAATTGAAGGGGTGGAAAATGAAAAGTCAAAAGTTTAAAGGTCAAAGTCTCCTGAAATTTCCACTTTTCTTTTACACAAATAAACTAAAATAAAAACCATGTAAATAAAATAAAATGAATACCAGATAAATTAAAAATGAAATGAATAAATAAATTTTAGAAAAATATGGAAACATATAAGAATACAGTTAATTATATATAAACTAGTATTGAAAATTGAAAACAAAATATAACTAGTTTTTGGAAAAATAAATACTATACTTTAAAAATGTTTTTTAAAAATAATATATATATATATATAACATAACATATTACACACACACACACACACACATATATATATATATATATATATATATACAAATTAGAACAAGATATGAAAAACAAAAATATTATTTATGTAAATTAAAATAAACAATATTGTTAAATAAATCAGTTTACACACAATATTGTAAAAAACATAACCTTCACAATATTAATCAGATTTCAACGAAACGAAAAGTAGTATACTTAAAATTTAATCAATTTTTATAATAAAAGATAAAATTCAAAAATTAAAATATTTAAATTTTAAATTTAAAAGTCAAAGTTTAACCAGATTGATCAAAAATCCACTTTTTGGAAACTATTCTATTTATTCATGTTTGAAATTATAATTCACATAAAAATCAAAATTTATTTTTAAAATAACAAAAATTATTCATTTAATAATTAAAATAAAGTTTTAAATCAGGAAATTCAAAAAATAAATAAAATATACAATTATAATAATCACATAATACAGGGTTGTTACATTATCTATATTAGGGGATGGATCAGAAGCTACAGATGACCATGCATTTTCTCCTTTTGCATAAGTGCTTTCAAAAATCACCTTTAACATTTCAACATTTTCTAAAGGATTATTTTGAAATTTCCATGCTATAGGATGTTGTTATTCAATAACGTACACATGAAAAATTAATCTGCAAATATTAGAAAATTAATTATATTATTGTAAATAAAATGTAAAACATATGTATTGTACTTGCCTGAATGATCTCGTTCCATTTTTCTAAGGGCCAACGTATGGTATCCGTTTCACCGTTGATTCCACGTTCGGACAATCTAATCATTTTAATCCAAAACGCATAATCATCTCTAAAATAAGTATAATGATTTTTGACGTACTTGTGTTCGCCGTTGGCATCCCACTTTGTATTAAACTTTGTCTTTAACCTTTTCCATGAATTTGAAATCAACGAAGCTTCTTTATGCCCATGTTTAGTGACTTCTCTCACATATAACCAAGGGAGTTTTTTTTTCGTTTCAGGATTTTCTAAAAAGTGGTCATACTCTTGGAAGGTACATTTGCTTCGTTGTCCACACATTTACTTTCAGAGTTTTTACGTGATGTCATTCCTATATATTTTAGATTGGATTTGGAAAATTTTTAGCCATGTTTCCATGTTAATTTCGGCTGACTCATTTGGGAGAGAACAAGAGACAACGGCAAAAAGGAATGAATGAATAATGAAGGCAATCAATTTTTAATTAACATTAGAGACTGTGTTCATTTCTTCATTTACTTCTTTGCCCTTACAAATCCAATTTAAACCCTTTCGTTTTCCTTCATTTAGATAGAAAACATAGATTCCACCTGGGCCTCAAAAGATCTCAAACCCACTAAGCATTTATAATGCACAGAACATAAAAAAAGTATGTGCACAGGATGAAAAAAGAATATCCATTAAAAAATATGGAAACATGTTCAATATTTAATGTGAAAAACATTGTATATACATGCATAGAATTATCATATATACGCGAATAGAATTTTGATATCTACATTTTATATATCAAGCTGTCAAGTTAACACAAATTAGATTAAAATAAAAACTGGAATCAAACAATAAGGAACTTAGTAGAAATAGTAATAAAGCATTCAATATATAACTGAAGAAATTCAGTTCACAGTCACCACTATTGGTTTTGTACTCTAATACCTTCCTTAAATAATTCATGGGTTTCGATTTGAAGATACTACCATTCTCTGATAATAATAATAGGAAATTTGGTAACCTAATATTATAAAATGAACTACTGAATACATCTAAAATAAGTCCACCAAATTTAAAATTGCAACCATATCATAGTTGACAAGTACTATCATTTTTAACCATAAACAAAATATTATACGATTTCAAATTTGTGACAATGAGAAATATGAGAATCATTTTGGTTAATTTGATACCAAAAAAGAATGAATATTTACTGTTTTCTTCTCATTCAGCTCATTTTCGTAATTTTTCCCTTATGTTCAAAATGATGCTCTGATTTGAAATATTAATAATGTTTAGTCATATAAAATTCTATTACACAATATCATATTAACATCAGTATGCTTACTTGAAACAACGAGATATAAGCATGCAATAACGAAGGTAACAGTTACAGAGAGATATAACGATGTTTCCATGGACTATTTTCATTTTTTTATACCAAAAAAATGTACCCTCACCAGCATGAAATGAAACAATCCACACTTGTGTATCTTATAAAACAATGTGTCACATCCTACTAAAATACAAATTCAAACCATATGTACTTTAATTATTAGAAAATCCATTTAACCATACCTACAATGGTGCCTTGGAATAGATGTTGAACCGTCCTTGTACGGAAGAAGAAAATATATGCTATTTAAAGTATAAGGGTCTAGGAAGTAGGAACTGATGCTAGAGCTGCCTTGAAGGAATGAAGAAAATCTATGCCATTTAAAGTACAAGGATATACATTGGAAAATATATGTATACTGATTCAGATACAAAAAGCATTAAAAATGGGTTGAATACATTTTTCTGGTTTGACTTGGTAAGGCTGAATAAAATGGTAGAACAAACAACTAAATAAATGCTTTATTGAATCAGCACTTACGATCAGCACTTCAACTTGTGTTTTTTGCTCAAAACAAACACTGCCTAAATCTATGCTTGTATCAGTAAGTGGGGCCATACCCCATGCAAATTCAATACTAGTGTTATTATGCGTATCCCAGCAACGTGCTTTGTGCCTATTGCTTGCTCCATTTCTATTTTTGTGCGGAAATTCAATTGATTTGCACCAACTTCAAAAACGCAGCGGAATGCTAATGCATGAAAACAATCAAAAGAACGATCTACCTTGTCGATTAATTATCAGTCACAAATTCAATGAAAAAATAATCAACAAAATAACACAGAAGAGAGGAGAACACAGAGATTTAACGTGGTCATTCACGGACCCAACAACTATTCTTTATTTCACTGAAGAAAGAAAGTACGAGAGAGATTATAAAATTATAGGTAGTAATGGAAAGACTAACCTATAAGTACAAACTGAATAATCAATTTATTCAAAAACTTGCTTACGCTCAAAAACCCCTAATTGGTTGACTGTAGAAATTAGGCTTTGCTGAAGAAGAGGATAATGGTGGATGCTGTCTCACATGCTCATACACGTATGAAGATGAACTCCTTCATTTAAATAGGCTTAAGAATGAAGGGTTGCTTCGAAATTAAGAAAATCAATTTCCTGATTACTCAAATATCTTTTCAAGTTGCATGATTTGATTTTAGTACAAATAGATGGCGTAATCTTGGCTTCCATATCTTTCCTTTGATTGACCGATTCTTCATACCTTATCATTTATTTCTTCATATAACAAATGCATTGACTAGTTAATTGATTGACTAATTAATTAGTTTCCTTCATCTAAAAGATATCATACATATCATTCCTCTTTATCTTCCATATATAGCATAATTAATTGATTGACTGAATCAATTAATTATTTTCTTGTCTTCATTGAAAAATATTTGAATCACATGCATTCAACACTCCACCTTGATTCAAATATATCAATCTCTCTACATCACCACATCTCGACAAATTGTTGGGTCTACGTCAATAAGCTCAATGTGAACAATTTTGGGCAATATTGCCCAAACATATATCTTCCAAATCTTTCCCAAGCATAAGAAAGATAGTATGCACATCAGCAAACATAATGCATACGAGCAAATACCAAAATTCTTCAACAAATCCGATGTTGGAGACGAAAATGTAGATAATCTTCGAGAGACCAATGGAGATTTAACACCACGCTTCACCTTCTCCATTCCAAATTGAGTAAGGATATACTCAATATTATCTCCTCCACAAGAATTTTGCTAGACTTTCCTAAGTCAACATCAGCAGACTCACCATCAAGCTCTACAACATTCAAAGTATAAGATGAAGAATCATCGTTACAAATATGCTTACAAATAGGGCCAACTGAAGCAAAAAGGCGTTTCCAGCAAGTGAGCTCCACCTAGAGTCTGAACCTCTGTAATCTTCTCATCAACCATGGTATCAACGGAAATACCAATATCTCTCCGAATATGGGAACAATCTGATGACTCCAATGTGTTTGGCAATTTTCTGTCCTCCCAATGTCATCACTTGATAAATGCTCCACCTTCAACAAAGACCTCTCATCAAATATCATATGCCCGCTAGTCACAATTCTCCTAGTTGTTTTACATCACAACCTATACCTCTTCACTCCTTCTCTGCAGCCTAACAAAATGTGCTTGCTTTCTATAAGCTTCAACTTATCATGTCTCTCATCTTCTAAATAAGCTGAACTACCAAACATTTTAATGAATGAATAATCAACATGCTCTCTTTTCCATATCTCTTTTGGGATCTTCATATCTATAGCAACAGAAGGTGTGCAGTTGATGAGAAATACTGCCATAGATATCGCTTCTACCCAAAATCCCTTTTCTAGACCAGCAGTCGTTCTCAAGCTCATAGCTCTCTTCCACAATATCCGACACATGCTCTCCACTACTCCATAACAATGTGACTCAACAGAAATAGAAAAATCCCTAATTACATGCTCGGACGTACAATAGTTAGTGAATTCTTGTGACATAAATTCACTACTATTTCCAACTTTAAGAACCTTCAAATGCTTCCTCGACTACTTCTCTACCAAGGCCGTCCACTTACAAAACTGGGCAAATATTTCGTCTTTGGTCTTTAAAAAATAGACCTAGACCTTACGTGAGAAATCATCCACAAATATGACGAAGTAACTGGCTCCACAAAAAGATGCAACTGGGATGGGTCCCCGCATGTAAGAATAAACATACTCTAGAAACTTTGTAGCTCTAGGTCTTCCAACATCAAATGCGACATGCTTCTTCTTTCCAAAAGAACAATCTCCGCAAGAGCTATGCTTCGACTGACAAACACCATCAATCAACCCATGCTTCTTTAATACTTCAAGACTCTCCTCATCAACATGACCTAAACGAAGATGTCATAACTGAGTAGAATCTAAAATACTAGAATCAGTAGAAACTACCAACTCTTCTAAGACTGTCTCTCCATGAAGCACATAAATATCATTAACTCGCACCCCTTTCATCACTACTAAGTAATCCTTCGTCACTATCAAATTCTCTCAATCTATTATTATCCTCATATCAAGTCTACTCAAAGCTCCAACTGATAACAAACTTCTACGCAGCATCGGAACCTGTCTAGCATCCGTGATAGTCCTAACAACACCATCATGCATCCTAAACCTCACACTTCCAACGCCCACAGCATGACAAGATGTGTCATTCCCCATATGGACCGCTCTGCCATCTATCTTCTTATAACTGACAAAACAGCTCATATCTGGCGCCATATGACAAGAGGCTCTAAAATCAATCACCCAACTTGTATGCTCTAAAGGTGAAATACTGGCTGAAAGCAATGATATATTACTATCACTTCTATCCACATCTGATCTAACTTCTGGCAAAACTAAAGCTTTCTCCTTCTTCTCTCTTCTTTCTAAGAGCTGGACAATCCCGTATGAAATGTCCCTTCTTCTTACAATAATAGCAAGCACCCCTTCTAAGACCCTTGAAGTGGGACCCATGCATATCTCTACCTCCAATGTGCTTTTGGCTTTTATCTGTTTTTTTAGATGAACGAAGTTGTTGCTGAAGAACACCGTCATTAGTCTTCACCTTTCATGTCCCAAAAACTCTTTTTCTAACAAATTTGGTGATGCCTTAATTTTTCGTACTACTACTAAAAGAATTTTCCATTGATAACTAATCTAGAACAAGACAGTTAGCTCCGATACCAAACTGTTGTGCGTAAATTCAATTAATTTGCACCAACTCCAAAAATGCAGCGGAATGTTAATGCGCGGAAACAATCAAAAGAAGGATCTAACTTGTCGATTAATTATCAACCACAAATTCAATGAAAAATAATCACCAAAAAAATTTACAGAAGAGCGGAGAACACATAGATTTAATGTAGTTCGGCTAGATTGCCTACGTTCACGGACCCAACAACTATTCTTTATTTCACTGAAGAAATATAGTGCAAAAGAGAGATTACAAAATTATAAATAGTAATGAAGAGACTAACCTATAGTTACAAATTGAATTATCAATTTATCCAAAGACTTGCTTACGCTCAAAAACTCATAATTGATTGACTGTAGGAATTAGGGTTTACTGAAGAAGAGAATAATGGTGGACGTTGTCTCACACGCTCACACATATACGAAGATGAACTTCCTTCATTTAAATTGGCTTAAGAATGAAGGGTTTCTTGGAGATTAAGAAAATCAATTTCCTGATTATCCAAATATCTTTCTAAGTTGCATGATTTATTTTTGTACAAATAGATGGCGTAATCTTGGCTTTCAAATCTTTTCTTTAATTGACCGATTCTCTATGCCTTATCATTTATTTCTACATATAACAAATAACAAATGCATTGACTAATTAATTGAATGACTAATTAATTACTTTTCTTCCTCTAAAAGATATCACACATATACTTCATCTTTTATCTTTTCATATATAGCCTAATTAATTGATTGACTGAATCAATTAATTATTTTCTTGTCTTCTTTTGAAAATATTTGAATCACATAAATTCAACACTTATAGCAGCACTTTGCCCATTAAAAATGCCAAAATTATAACTTTAATGTAATTTTTCCCCCGATGCAAAATTTTGGTTTATCAATATTGTTATTGCCATACCTCACAATTCCACTAGACCCCATAAACATACAGTTTTCCACTGCAGACTCGTCCTTTTTCTATTTTTTAAGCTTTGGATTATTTATGTCTAACACTATCCCCTTGTCGTCACACAACGGATTGATACAGATATAAGGTATTATTTTTACAACTAACACCTCATCAATTTTCGAAACTACCTCAACATGCCCTATCATTTGATCTGAAACTAACCTTACAACAGCCAAACTCCCCTCATTATTCAGGAAGCGTATCATTTCAGCATTCTCCTGCACATTATTCGGTATTTATGTGTCAAGGTTCACAATAGAGCTCAAGCTTGTAATAATGTGCACTTTCTCCTGCACAACTCGATCGTAGCAAACACATGAATCAAAAATAGCAGTTTCAGCCAAACATTCCCTAACTTCATCTCCCGGTATATTTCACAAGTTATTGGCTATTGTGGTTCCTTGGTCACCAAAGCCTTCACCATCAACACATATTCCATCAGTTGTGTATCTTGACTCTACATCCTTATACTTCATTAACTTTTTATCACCAAAGCCACTGCCTACTCCGTCAAGAAGTAAATCCAAGTCTGTACATGTTTTTGGCAACAAATTCACTTTCTTGTTCATCACATCAATTTCTCTTTATAACATCAGAAACATCATTAACATCAGTTATCTTCACCAACAAAGATAACCTTTACACAAACAATAAGATCATCTTCATACGGAGCTCTGTATTTAAATGAACTCAAAATTTCAAATTTATTATTCAGCACAATCTCATTAGACTTGACATTGTTGCGCTTAGAGACTTTTTTGGAAATCTTGGAAATCTGCATACCCTCTTCACCATTGTTAACTCCCTAATATAGTTTGTTATGACCAGATTTGTCACCAAAATGATTAAAAGGATGGTTTTTCGTACATAATTCAACACTAGTGGATCCAAAAGCATTGTATCAGAATTATAACTGTCTAAATATTTATCCCTTAACTGTGTATCCCAAATCATAACCAAACTATTAGGGCATGTTCGATTTTATTTTGTGTTTTGCATTTTCAGTTTTCATTATCAAATATGAGAACAAAATAAGAGAAATTTAAAATTTGAACCCATTATGACGATGATAAAAACGGCAGAGAGGATGATTTATTTTTGTTCATGTCATTTCTCAAAACAACAAAATAAATTTATTTCTATTTTATATGTTAGCTTCATTTTCTACACCGGTTGTTTTTCAAAAAACTATATGTGTTGTGTGTCGTTCTTTGGATCAAAACATAAAACTAAAAATGACAAATCAAACGGAGTCTTATCTTCTTTATTGATATTGTTTTCATTACTAAGAAATGCATCAGTGTTTTGTTCCTCAAAATCTCGTTGTTCGTATTCTTATTTTCCAACCGAGAAACAGTGTGATTTTCAAATGCGTATTTAACTGTAGTATTCAAAGCATCCAGATGCCAAAGAATTTTGTTGGATATATCCCCTCTTCTTTCTCTTCTGAATAGCTTTCAAGAATTATTTTCCTTAATTTTTGTTGGAATCCCTAGTGTAAATGAAATACACTTGTCCCACATCGCCAAATTTGCAAAGCCATTCCAATATATATATATATAGCTTTGCAATGAAGATGTTGGAGGCCTGAGGCTTCCAAATATATGCTTCGTTGTGAGGAGGGAGATCATGCATCTCCACCACACAGACGCGGGCGAATGGATGCGGCATGAGCGGGTGGGACCCGATTGAAGTGGCGCGGCCAGATGGGTGCGACTGTACGAAGTGGTACGGACGCAACTGTCTGTACATCTTTCTCTTACTCATTTTTCCAGAATCCTAATCTTCTTCTTCTCTTCTACTACCATACTCTAAATCACAGAGTGATATATTCTTAAGGAAATCGTTACGACGAGCCTCAGACATAATCCGGTTAGAATTCTAGTCTGTTTGTATATTTATATGCATTATTCTATATTCTATCCGTTATTCTGGTTATACTATTTATTTAAAATAGTATAACGCTGTGTTGTAGCCTATTTACAACATTCATATTGTTATAATAATTAATACAGAATTCCATTGTAGTGGAAATCTGAGTTATAAACTTGTGCGACGAGTTTATAATTAATTATTCTCTGTTTTGGTATACTAGACGTATAACAATTTTAAAATTCCAGACAAAAGTAGTGCCCATGTTATTTCACATTCAATGGTTCTGGCAAAGGTGGATTATCAAGATTATTTGTTTTCAAACATGAATCCTTCTTATGTTCAGACCTCCCACACCTGAAACATCAAATTAGATCTCCACTCTCCCATGCTTTATTTTTTCCATCACCACATCTGAAACGTAAGGAAAGTAAAGTTTTTTCTACGCTTCCTGTTATTTGACAAAGCAGGTGCAATTTGAGATAAGGAAATAGAGGTGATTCCTTGATGATGCTTTTATAAGAACGAGAAAAGGAATTACAAGTCGGATTGTAGATAGGATTGCATTTCCAATTATAATGTGGAGTAGATTGAAACCGCGGAAGAAAGTATCTCGTAGAAGAATTTTTACGGAAGCCATAAATAAATTTGATAAAGTTATAAAATAATTTTCAAAAAATGTTTTTGAGGATAAATTAATATTTTCAAAATTATTTAACTATTTAATTAATTAGAGTAATTAAATAAATAGATAATTAAAAGTTAATTAATAAACATACATATGTTGGGGTGTCTCGTATCTTAAATTGTATATGTTTAATTATAAATAAATATTTTCAAATTTGTTGGTTATTTAATTCAAAAATATTTCTAATTAAATAAAAAATAATTATTAAATTAATTAATTAAAGTGTACTTTTGGCACAGGTCCTTATTAAGTTTCAAAATTCACAAAAAGCCCTTCACTAAATTACAGTGTAAATTAGGTCCATGTTTTTTATTCACGATTATTGCAGGGCATGATGCAATTTTTCATAAAAATTGCTGATATTTCCGCAACTTTTCTGTACACTGTAAACATTGTGTATGAAAGTTGCTGAAATATCAGCACTTATTTATAAAAGTTGCTGATATTTCAGCAACGTTTATGTACACTGTAAACACAATGTATGAAAGTTGCTGAAATATCAGCACTTATTTATAAAAGTTGCTGACATTTCAGCAATAATTTTTCTTCGTTTCCTAAAAACAGAGACCCGCTTTACAATGAAACTTTGACAGGGAAAGTTGCTGAAATGTCAGCACTTATTTATAAAAGTTGCTGACATTTCAGCAATAATTTTTCTTCGTTTCCAGAAAACAGGGACCCGCTTTACAATGAAACTTTGACAGGGACCCGCTTTACAATATGAAAGTATGATAGGGATGCCTTCCTAATTTCCACTTAATTAAATGTTAACTAATAAAATAAAATGTATATATATTGATATGTATATAAACTATAAGTATTATAGTTAACATTTATCTTAAATTTCTAGGATGAATAAAGTAAAATTTTGAATTTTAAAATAATTTAATCAATTATTTAATTAAAATAATAAATTGAAATTAATTTAATATACATAATCATATTATATAAGTCAATTAAACTATAAATGGTTATAAATAAATTGAACTTGTAAAATATGAATGTATAATGTAAGTGGAACTATGAGAAACCCAACTTAAGTATAAGGAACGAGCACATGCATATTGTACGTATATCGTGATTTCAAATGTGTTCGATACTTGAATCACGAGGGTATTTCATAAGAAATACATTATTTCATAAATCGATTGATAGAGTTAGGGATATGTCATATGAGCAATTATGTAACTTGTTACAAATACTTAACTCTGTGATCGGCCGATCTAGTTTATCATAAAGGTATTTTATTCATTATATAGTGATATATGTAACTACGTAATTAATTTAAATTATATAAATAAGAAAATCCTTGAAAATATTTGTGATAATAATTATAAGGAGTTGTAATCATGGAAAAATTACCATAAAATAGTATATCATACTATTTTAAATATTCTTGGTCAAGATGTTTCAAAAAATGATATCGATGCATCCACTGAGACTAGAATACATAACACTCTCTCCAAATGTTGGACAGTGTATTACTCATAGCTACTAAGGGCACCAAGGGGTTACATACTAATAGTTATTAGATAGCTATAGAATGACTCACGGAAGAGTTTCCCCTTGGTTAATAATAACAAAAGTCAAATACGAAATCTCGAAGCGACGATATTACACAATTTTTTCAACTTGAGAATGCTATTAAACTTGAATATGGATACTTTACTTTATTATATTTAAATCATGGCATGGCATCCATCGAAGATTATAGTTAGGAATGAGTTGAAGTATTGAAAGTGAAGCACTATTCAATAGGAAAATTATCTCCTCGATTATATGAGGTTAGTATCACGGTCAACTAGCTATATTCAACTCAAAGTCAAAGCCTCTAGCTAGCTTAGCATGTTAAAAATAAATATTATTATTGGACCGAGGACTTCATTTAAGGATTAACCGAGTTGAACATCGACGATACTGGAGTTTTGACCAAAACCAAATTTCATAAGTCCTAAAGTGGTACAGTGTTGATGAAGAGAATTGGTGTAAACAATCATTACTAAAATGTACCGCTTAAATTATGAAATTGGATTTTACTAATAAGGATACGTAAGAGATAAATTCTACCCGATTGACACTTCATCAGCTAAGGTGACAAGTATTCAAATTGTTCGATATTAATTGTTGACTGAATTTACACACACGAGTCGCACAACCGATTCTAAGCAGTTTCTAAAACACCGCTTAATTTAATTGATCTATAATAGTTGTAAATTAATTAAATTAATTAATATTGATGAAATATTAATTATTATTATTATGTTTATTGTATGGGATGTGTTTAGTAAACTGGAGTTTCCTTTAGAATTATTTAGGGAACTAATTGTAATTTATTGAATGCATATATAAACGTTAAATATGTATGTATCGGTATACGATATCGATAACGTTTTAAAGTGAATTTTAATTAAATAAATAACTAAGGGGTTTTATGGAATTTTTGCCCATATTTGAATGGGTATATGGTCATTCAATAATGGAAGAAAGAAGGGGTCTAGCTTTTTGAATCTAAACGAGAGTAACATGTAGATATTTATCTCTAACTCACACTATAAATTCAAGCCATCACTTTCGCTTTGTTTTAGTGCCTTTTGGCTGCTCTCTTCCTATTCGTGGCCACATATCCCATCAAACCCACTTACATTTTTAACTCCATTACATCAAATCAATTACAGGCTGTAGGGAATGATGTGGTGACTTGTGAACTGATCTTAAGGTTATTTTAACCTTTGAGGGGGTGAATAGTGTTTTTTTTAACTTTTGTGAACTTTTTAACTTATTTTAATATTTGAATCAAACATAGATAATCAATCATAAATATATATACTAGAGGGCAATTACAAAGATATATATAAGCAGTAAGGTAAAGCAACGAGATAAAGAGATGACATCAGGAATTTTATACTAGTTCGAATTTCTCCGACATCCAGTCCCGTATAATTTCTTGTACTGATTTCTTTTCAATCGCCTAATTTGAATAGGTAGCAAGCAAAATAGAATATAGTCTCGATTTCAAGGTAACGAGACACACCCTTAAGATTTTCGATTTTAGGGTAAACTCACTTGATTTAATCGGGCAATAAGACCACCCACTCGATTTAACCGGCTATAACAACTCGCCTTCTTGATCCTCAAAAGTTGAAACTAATACATCACTAGTATTCATGTGCCAAACATCCAAGTGGATGAAAGACGGATTTCTAGGGTGAAAGAAAAGAAAAGAAAGAACAGAATCTCATAATGTGACGAGTCGTATATAATGTAATAGTGATATTTACAAAAGAAAACCGAACTTTGATATGCATGCATAAAATCAGAGCATTACTAATCTATCATCAGCCCTTGACAGTTATAAAAATCTATTGTTACAATTGCTGATAAAAGCAACAAGAAAAAAACAGAGGAAGAAAAAAGAAAATACTGGAGTACGTCCTGGAGGATCTAGCTCATCTCCTGAAGCTCCAATTGTCCAGCTAAATCTGGAAAATATGCTCGAGCTGACCTAAGCGTTTATAATAAAAATAACATCTAGATCAGTCTGGTAAAACCAGCGTGAGAAATACAATCAAATTGATTTTAAATGCTATAAAAATCTTTCAATATAAAGGTATCTCGTAAGATCGCGCCTCACATAAACACTCAAGAGATTTTACCTTACGATAACCAAATCATTTATTATAAAATCAAGTGATATTATAATAATGGATAGGGTTTAAAATAAATATTGAATCTTATCTGAAATCATTATATTAATTAAATACCAACATAATAGGTATACAACTAAGTCTAAGGGAACTTATTGGAGAATAGATTCCATACATGATAAGGTAAGGGTCTACCTTCCATATAGTATGCCTCTAAGAAAATGTACCAAAGCTACCTTAATTTGCACCTTTGCTACCCAGGACCAGCCAACCCCTTCCTAAATAGTACTGAATATGATCACCCTCTCAGTTTTCCGTAATAAACCATTTCCGTGGCCACAAACATACATAATCCATACACACATGTTAATCTAGATAAAGGTGATGATCATACGCTAATGGGAGTGACCCACATAGCGCTGCAGCACATCCCTGCTTTAGCCATTTACCAGTTGTGAGGCATAAGGCTACATTTTACCTTTTAGTAAATCCCACTTGGAATGCTAACACTGCCCTCCAAGCAATAATGCAATGCCAGCATTCGTCCATACAAGTTTGTTCTGAGATTAAACAATATCGAAGGCACTATTTATACTACATCTTTTGGAATCGCCCTCTGTATTAGTAAAAAGCACTCCTTTCACTTCAAAGAACTCCATTTTTGATCATCTTCAAGATATCTCCAAATCAAACACTAATGCCAATTCGAAGTGGTTTTCGGATAATATGTCTAATCCCATTCTCTCCGAACCGACAACGTTAGCTCCAGTAAACTCAACCCCAGTTCTTTTTGAAATAATCGAACAATACATAAGAGTGGAGACCACGTCCTAACCGTTTAAGTGGATGGATTTCCTTATCATTTATCCTAGGTGAGCAAAATGAGATTATACACACACAGTACATCATCATTGAAGATGATTGTGCCATATAACCCCCGTGTTTCTTCTAGATATGTCTAGAGTTAGATTTGGTTAAGATTTTGACAGTCGGTATTTAACTATCAAATAAAAACAATCAAATAGATTTAATCCCATGTGGGAACCACTAAGCCTCTATTAATTAGTCTTTCATTAATTAAAATCTCTTTTAGTTATTTGATTCAAAATACCTTCACAAAAGATAATATTCACAAACTCCTTATACTCCTTCAATACTTAGGAAATTATTTCTATAATTGTCTCACCGATATAAGTATATTACAAACCATTATATTTTCAATACTTAGAAAATAACTATATATTTATCTTAACGGTATAAGTATATTAAGACAAACTTAAGGAAGATTTCCTCTTTTACAAATTCATATTTTAAATGGTCTAAAAACAAATATCATTTAAAACATTTCTTACTATAAATCAGACCATCTATCCTTCAGTGATAAGTATGGAAAGAATTTTCCATTACACCATAATTAAGAAGGATTAATTATCAAAAATCAAATCACATTCCTTTCACAAATTCCCTTTTATATGCCTATTTGATACTTACAAATCCTTTTATAAATCTCAAAATTAATTTATAAAACTTCTTTCATAAATTTCCAAAATAATTTATAACATCTTTTTCCATTTATAAAATTCTTACCTATTAATAAAACTCTTTTATGTTTATAAAACTCTATATATAAATATTTCTATACAATCCTTAATAAAATCCTTTTTATGAAGTAAAATTCCTTTTATAAACAATTTATTATTTATAAACACCTTTATTTAAAATTAATTAATTACCTTTAACATCATAAATAAATCAATAAATAACTTTAAAACATCATTAACAAATAATTTATTAACTTAAACAAAAATTAAATCAATTAGAAAACTTGTAACTACATTATTAATATATTTAAATCTTTATAAACAACACTAATATATAATTAAATATTTTAAACAAGATTAGTACTATAATTAAATGACTTAAACATTAATAATATAATTAAATAAATTATTTTAAAACATCATTACTAAGATAATAAATAAACTTTAAAATATTATTAATATAATAATTAATTAACTTTAAACAACATTAATAATATCTCTATCTCAAATCATTTACAATTATATAAAAACTGAACCCCAAAATTGTTATACAACGGAAGCAAATTTAAATCCATGGCTTTTCTAATTCGAATAGAGGCATAGTGGCCATAGTCGTACTTAAAAAAGCTATCATTTATGCAATGACCCGCATTTTCGGTCCTCAAAAGTCGACACTAAAACATCTATGGTATTCACGTGCGGAGCAACCAAATACCAGAAAGACATATTGCTTAGGGAAAAGAAAAAGCAAAAGAGAGAACCAAATCTCACTACGTGATGAATAATATATAATATTCCGAACTCATCTTCACGAAAGAAAATCCTTCATACACAAACAACATCAAAGCCTAACCTATCATCAGTTAGGATAGTTATAACAACATGTCCTTACAAATGCTGATAAACACATGGGAAAAACACAGCAAAAATAAAAATATGAAAATGCATCTTGGGCATCCAACTCGACTCTTGAATCACCAAAGCGTCCAAGCTATCTCTTGAAAACTACGTGGGTCAAACCCGACCGTTTAAGAAAAATGACACTCGAATAGCTATGGTAAAACGAACATGAAAAACTCAAATCATAAGGAATTTTATTATATATTGTAAACCCTTTAAAATAAAAGGTATCTAATAAGACCAAGCCACACATAAACACGGGCGGCTTTTTATCTTACGATAGCCAAATCATTTTATAGAAAAATCCAATGATACTAAAATAGTGTCTAGAGTTTAAAATAAAATATGAATATAGCTGGAATGCATTCATCTTACATTCCAGTATAGTTGGGCATAATAAAGTCTGTACGATGCTTATTGGAGAATGGATTCCATTAATGATAAGGCACTAAGGTACCGCTTGCCACAGTACACCTCTAGAAAAATATACTAATGGCCTCACATGGAACCTTGCAAATAAAGACCGACATACCCCTTACTATACATTACCGAATATTTCATCACTCTAGTTGCTTTGCAACCTTTCACTAAGAGCTCTCATGGACAACCAAATCCATAAATGTGTGTGTCTATATACCTAGGAAGGTGACAAAAATGCCCTAATGGGTGCGACCCACATTGCCCTAAATCATATCCCATATTTTAGTCATTCTTGGTTGTTAAGGCTTAAGGCTACATATTAATTTTTATATAGCAATCCCACTTGGAATGTTAACGCTGCCCTCTCAGCGATAATGCAATGTCAGCATTCATCCATACAAATTGTTCGGGACATGAATAAACCAAAGGCACTATTTCTAGTACATTCATTTTGGAATCACCATCAAGATTAGTAGCAAGTAACCCTTGCACTTTAAAGAACTCCATCTTCGATTCCATTATCTTCAAAATGTATTCAATTCGATCGCTTGAGTTGGTTCGAAGTGGTTTTCGAATAACTCATACTTATCTGATCCTGGTCTCTTCAAATCAACATTCAACGGTTTCTAAAAAACTTAACTTCGCTTCTTTTAGAAATAAAAAAACAATGCATAAGAGCGGGAATCACCCCCTAACCGTTTAAATGGACAGATTTCCTTACCATTTGTTCTAGGAGAATATAACGAGATTTATATGCAGTACAGCATCAGCGAAAATGACTATGCTATATACTCTCGTGTTTCTACTAGATATTTCTAGAGTTTAAAATAGGTCCAGATTTTACGGTCGGTTATTTTACCATCAAATGAACAAAATATTAAGTAAACAAACTATTAAATAAATAAACAAAAAAAATTTGATAGTCATTTATCAAACTATTAACTACTCTTCCCTACCTGGCTACTAGCCAGGCCCGAATAGATATGTGAGCCTAAGAAGTTGCCCCTAATAGAAGAGGCCCAAGATGAATTGGTCATTAGGTTAATTTCCAAAATTGTTTGGAAATAAAAAATAAAATATTTTAAATTTAAAAGTTAAGTTTAAAATAAGATATAAATAGATTAAAAAAGTTATATATTATGATATATGTTATGTTGTTTTAAAATGTTTAAAATAACATAAGTATACATGTATGTACATGAACTGAACTCTAAATTTAATATAATTTAATTAAAATTGTTAAATTAAATAAATAAATTAGAGGCTACTTAAATAAATAAATAAATTAAAGGTTAACTAATTAAATGAATATACACATATATAAGATATATTGTAATTAATTCTATAAAGGTTATAGTATGTAATAAATATTTAATATAAATATTATATAAAATTAATTAAAATTGTAATTAATACAAAATTAATTAAAATTGTAACTATTAAATAAGATTTAACTAATATAATATAATATTATACATAAGAAAAAAAACCCTTATTCTCAATCAATGGCAACCTCTCCCCATCACCAGACTATCCTTGTCCTTCCCGCTGTTCAACCCATCCATTCTGTCCTTTTTTCCTGCCTCTCCTTTGACCGTACCTCCTCTTCCCCCTCTTCCTCATTCGCCTGATCCCTCTCCTTTGGTCCCTCCTTCCTCCCCCTCTTCCTCATCCGCCCGATCCTTCTCCTTTGGTCCCTCCTTCCTCCTCTTCCCTTCCTTCAACCATTTCTATTCCTCCTGTTTCCTCTCCTATGGTTTCTTGGTCATCTCTTTTCAAGAGTAAACTAAAGAATGCTGATTCGTACTGTAACGACGCAGAATTTCTATTAATTAAAATTCGTATATTTAATTAATTTTAAATATTAATAAGTGAAATTTATAAGTGGAATAATTTTATTTCGAATAATTGGATTTAATTGGATAATTAAATCAATAATTTAATAGTTAAAATTACAGAAATAATTGAAAATTGGGTTAAATATGATTAAAATTGATTGGTAAAATTTTATTTAATCAAGTTGAAGTTATAATGATGTTACAGAACTTTTAAAATTGAATTTAGAGTTTATTTGTGAAAATTGAATATTTTAATATTTAATTGACGAGTTAAAATAGCCATTTTTCAAACAGTCTCGGATTTCGACGAAACCAGTTTCATCGGATCCGTATTGTGATATTATTGTAAGATTTCAAATTTCGTGTCAATCGTATTTACTGTTTGTACGGTGCAAGCCAAAACGCATAGAAAATCGTTTAATCGGTTTAATTTAAATTTGATCGTTTATTGTTGTAACTCGCACAGATGATCGAATTAGCCTCCGAAACATATTCCATTGTGTCCGGAATGCGGGGTAAACCTTAGAAACGCCGGTCACCGCGCGAGATTTGGAGTTCGGAAATTCCGGGATGAATAGTATTTTTGGATATTTTCTATAAAAGGACCTCCCTCTTCATAAATTTGCAAAACCCTAACTCCTTTTGCCTAGCCGCTAGAAACGAAACCAAGGGCTGAAAACATTCGAAATTCTTTCCTCAATCCTTCTCAATCCACTAACAATTTGAAGAAATGATCAACTACAAACTTAAAGAGCGAAGTGAGAGCTTTAAATTATACGAGTATGATTGGAAATGGTGGAGAAAAACGACGGCAAACTGCGTTCGAATGCACACGGTGGCGCACGTAAATCGAGAGAGGAGGCGGCACTAGGTGGGGCCGGTCTCTGGCTGAGCACGTGTCATGGGTAGGCGAGTGGAATAGAGGTGTTTGATCGATCTCCGGTTGATTGTGGTGGTCGCGGCATCAAGCCCTAGGGGGCGGTTATGGGTTTCCTCACGTACGTACGCCTGGGCATTTTCGTGAGCAAGGGAGAAACATACGTGAGCGGCCTTGATCTGGAAACAAAGAAATGGACGGCTATAATGGTTAGGGTTGAAAATTATAAAGAGAAATTGTAATTTAAATTATATTTATAATTCGTGTAACTTTAAAAATGTGTATCTTTGTCATACGAGGTCGAAAACGCACGAAACCAGTTGCGTTGGAACCGTATTGTCGAACACTACGCGATGGAGCTGGATTGGAATTTATTTGAGCTAGTGAAAATTTTGGGTAACATTAAATGCACGTTTAATTTTATTCGAAATAAAACGCTGAAACGAAATTGAAACCAAGGTGAGAACTTCTCACTCAATCGAATAGTTTCGATTTAAATTCTAAATAGTTAGATTTAAAATTGTTGATTGTATGTTTGAATGATGATTGTTATCTATTGATTTTTAAAATAGACATTATGTGCCGTTAGTAAGCGGATGTTATTTATTAAAAACATATACCGCGAATATTTCACAGTACAGTGAAATTGGAATTATTTATGTACTTGGAGTTGATTTTCCCGCATTATATAGCGGATGAGACCCTATTGCGCCGTCTATAAAGCGGATAATATTTTATAAATCACATATATCGCGATATTCCGCTTTGAACGGAATTGGTATTGTGCTAATGTTTGTGGATGCAGGGAAACAGGTTGGAGGGATCCAACTGGATTCCTCACCAGTATTTATTTGATTAGAGATATTTTGATATTTGTTGATTATCATATGATGACATATGATGTTTGTTGTCGTGATTGACTATTGGGTGCTGTTGCATCATCGGATCCATTTTTGAAGTTTTAAAATAATGATTTTGATTTTTTTAAAAGAAATTTAAAGTTATTTTTGAAAGTATACGTTTTATTAAATTTTCGAATTGATTCAGTTTAAATAATTAAAACTTTATAAATTTTTATGTTATAAAAAAATTATGATTTTTGAAAAATATAACCAAATTGAGATTTTTGAAATAAATAGTGATTAAATTTATAAAATGGTTTAATTTAGAATTTTGAATCATTATAAAGGATGTATATAAAAGATTTTTAAAATTGATATTTATAAATTAATAATATTGGAACTATAAAATGAGTTTGTTAAGTGTTAAAATGAAGTATAAAAATGGATTTTTAAGTGAATGAAATTATAGCTTTATAAATTGAGAAGTTATAAAATGAATAGATGTTGTAAAATAAAAGATTTTAAGTAATTAACTTATAAATCAGATTTTTTCATTTAAATTGAAATCTTTGACAAAGCATAAATGGTTTATAGATGAGATTTATAAGATATATATTTTATAAATCCAAAATAATGGAATTTTAAAAGGAGTTCTGTTAATGTTGGAAATAAGGCTATAAATGAAATCTTATAAGTAATAAGATTTATGATTGTGAAATTTTAAAAAGAACGATTTTGTAAATAAATGAATTATAAGTATTTAACTTATAATATGGACTTTTGTTATATATTTGAGATATATAAATTGAGTCGGATTAATAAAGGAGATATATAAATCGAAGTTTATAAATAGAAATGGAATTTATGGACATTGTTTATGAATTCGAAATCAAGGGAATTGGATAAATTGAATATAGAAATTTATTAAAAGAAGTATATTCGTGATTTTGGATAGAGAACTATTCTTTATATAAAATGTGTAGAAATATTGAAATTTGGTTAGTGAAGTATATTCACGATTTTGGACAGTGAATTTATTATTAAAGAAAATAAATATGTTTTTGGGAAAGTGATATTATGAAATGAAGTTAATCGTTTTAAAGTTGTTTAAAAATGTATTGACTATCGAAACCATATATTTCAACATTCATTGTTGAAATAGACGTTTTCGAGAAATATAAGGAAATGGTAGACTATAACACTGTTGTTATAGTAAATGATTTCCGAAAGGAAATGTTTTGTATAGTATTGGGATTTATATATCTATTTTAATTTTGAATCCTTATACTAGTGATTTTTTTGGTCGTTGTAACGATGTTTTACGTAACATTCGTTTTGGCCCAAACAAATGTGTTTAAGCGCACGTTTTCCTTAAAGAATGAAATATATACTTAACTTCGATTTAAGTATATTGAATATTTTCCACGTGTTGAAAATAAATGGATTTGTGAAATACTTATTATTAAATAAGTATGGAAATGTTTTTCCAATATGAAGTGAATGTTTTGAGATTTTATCTTTTAAAGATAAATTGAAAATGAATATTAGAAATCGATTTGGAAATCGTATATTCATAGATTTTTTTGGAATTGTAAATTCACTATGGAATTTATAAAAGAAAGGGAAATTTGTTTAAAAATAAACGTTGATTTATTTTTGAAGTGTGGGAATGAATTTATGGATTTGGAACGTAAATATAAAGTAAATTGGTAAGGATTTAATTAGTTGGTTTAAATGAACCATTTTGAAATGAAAGTATTTCCGCGTAAGGAAAATGATTGAAATTTGTTTTCAAAAGTGGTAAAGGTGAAGGCCGTATGGTAGTCTCATTTTCTAAAAAAGCATTGCGAATCTATTTTAAAATTATTATGTTCTTTGTTTTAAAGATAAACTGTTTTAAGTTCTCACACCAGTCCCATGACTGACTCGGAGTTTATTGTTTTCCTTCCTAAACTCTGGGTGCCCACCAATTTCCACACGGAAAGTCTAGTGTTAAGGTTTATCAGGATATTCTGGAATTGTAGGACAAGTTTATTGTATCTTCGTACTCTGAGGATATAACTGGATGCAAAAAATTTAAAGTAAAAAGCAACGGTAAAAAATGGCTGCTCGCTATTGAGCGATTCTCCTCTTCTCGCTTATTTCTGCTCCTCTTCTCCTGTGATTCTCCAACGCTCTCTGAATTCTGGTTTGGTGTTTTTTCCTTGTCTCTAGTCTGAGTGTATGCTGTTCTCGTGCTCGGCCATGAGCGCAACTGTTTGTGGCGATGGAGAATTTGTTCTCGCTGGAACGTTCGTTCGTCGTTGTCCGTCTTTTGAGGCGATTGGCGTTGCTCTTCGTGAGGTAATAGCCGGTCCTATCTCTCTGGTCGTAACTGGTGAGCGAACGATCGAAATTAGGGTTTTCTCTATGGTCGATTTTGGGGATTTGGTTCGTTGCCGTTATCTGTGGGTAGAGAAAGGTTTTTTGGAATTGTCTCCGATTTTTGGGGATGGTTTGGCTTGTCGTCCGTTCCATAGCTCGCGGTCTTCGTTGTTCGAAGCTTCTTGCGAGGCGGAGTGCCGTATCGCCTCCTCGACTGTGTTGAAGGGGGATGTCATTACCCCTTTCGAACCGTCTCTGGTCTTTGCTGTCGCTGTCGATGCTGTGCCTTATGGGGTTGATTCTTTGATGTTTGGATCGTTTTCTACCGTTGATGGCTTCGTCGCCGCTGCAGAGGATCTGAGGGATGTAACTACCCTTTTCGATCCAATGGACGGCGTTTGTGGTTCTTTTGTGGATAAGGCCATTGGCTTGGTTATTTCTTCTTCTGGCGTTGGTTGCTCAGTTCCAGTCTCGCCGGTCGAAGGGGATCTCACCACCCCTTCCTCCCAGGCTGTTGGGTCGTCAGAAGAAGATGGCTTGGTTGGTGTTATCCGAGGGGTCTCTGGTGGTTTCCTCTTTTGGTGGCTAGCGCGGCTCTGTCCCTATGTGTCGTTGTTGCCTCGTGCTTATTGGGCGAGCTGTGCCAGTGGTTTGTTTGTTTGCTGTGAGAGGCTCTCAGTTTGGGCGGTGTTCGATGTTGGTTGGGTTGTTGTTAGTGGCCGTGGATGGTGGGTGCGTGCTGGTCAGATTTCTGTTTCTGGTAATTTTGGTTATGTGCAGTTTCTTTGTGGTACTGAGTATATTATTCTGGTCATCCTTGATTGCATGGTTGTTATCTGTGTGAGCATTGGCACGCTTAGGCGTGTGCTCCCTGGCATCGCTTCTCCGGTTTTCCGTGAAGGCATGCCAGGTCACTCCGGCATTGTGTTATCCGTTTGGATAACCCAATATGATGCTTCTTGTGTTTTTTTAGTTTGCCAAAGCGAGGTCTGGTTAGTATCGCGTTTGGCTATTAGTTACTATTGTATGCCCGTTATTCCACTGTGGCCTCCTCAGGCAGATTTTCCAGGCAGTGTCGTTAGGCTCAGGCGGTGTCCTAGCTCTGGCTGCATAGTGTACCCTTATATGGTTCACTATGCAAGCAGAATAGAATATTGCCAGTCAGGTGCGACCATGATGGGGGAAATCTCTGCCGGGACCACATTGCGAACACCACCTGTATCGCGGGGATGTCTGTCTAGTGGCATTCCGGCCTGGGTGAGGTTCCTACAGGATCGAGGGATACGATTAGTTATTTCCCCGTCACTCTCGCGTCTATCTCCTTTTTTAGCTTGTTCGTCGGTTTCCTCTTCTATTAGCTGTTCGTCCTGTTGTTCTCTTCCTTCTTCATCCTGCTCGTTATCGATTGTCATTCCGATGATGACCGACGAGGAGATTTCTCTGCTTAACGAGCGGCTTGCTCGTCTGGCAGAGAATTCTGTGCCGATTCGTGCTTCTTTTCCCATGTCCGCGCCTGAGAAGCGCTATTGTTCTTACTCCTCGGAGGAGCCTCTGCGACCGTTCTTGCGCAGGTCGTCCCGTAGTAGATCGCGCGGTTCTTCGGGAGTTCTCCGCACCATTCGCACTCGCTCTATAGCGGCGACTGAGCAGCTCGAGAGAGAAGCTCTATCTTCTTTGTATCGTATTTGAGTTCTGTCTGGGTTGGGTTTTGGAGTCGGGCTTCTTTCTTGTTGATTTCTCTTCATGTCGTCCTTCCTATTTTGGAATATTCGTGGTATTGGAAATGAAGCATCGGTTGCTAGGCTGAAACGGATTGTTCGCAAGCATTCCGTCAGTTTGATTGCTATTTTGGAACCTCTTGTTGACTCGGGTGACATAACCAAGGTGGTTCTGTCGCTGGGGTATGGAGGCGCTCTTTCGAATGTTTCTGGTAAGATCTGGATCCTTTGGTCCAAAAGTTTCGTTATTCAATCTGTTTTTGATTCGTCGCAGCTTTTATCTGTTGTTTGTTCTTCTTCCTCCTTCCCTCGCCCATTTCTTTTCTCCGCTGTTTATGCCAAATGTGTGAGGGTTGACAGATTATCTCTTTGGGATGATATTTTGTCTCTGGCAGATTTTGGCTGCTCGGCCTCAGTGGTAGGTGGTGATTTCAATGTGGTCGCCAGTCAGGCGGAGAAAGTAGGTGGAGTTGCGGTCAACCGCCTTTCTATTTCTGATTTCAATTCTTTTGTTGTTCGATCCGGGTTAGCTGAGATTCCTTTCGTTGGTTCGGCCTTCACTTGGTCTAACAACCAGGAAGGGCCAAATCAGATTCTTTCCAGGTTGGACAGGGTTTTTGGGTCGGCTGATTGGTTTGACCTTCCTTTTTCCTATTCTATTTCCCATCTTCATCGCTCATGTTCTGATCATGCTCCCATGCTTTTGTCCTGTGCTTCGCGATCGATGACGGGTCCGTCTTCGTTCCGTTACCTTAGTATGTGGAGTTCTCATCACACCTACCGTGAATTGGTGGCGGATTCGTGGTCCGCACCCATTGAAGGGGCCCCGTTGGGGGCTTTTTTCCGAAAACTGAAACGGCTTAAGTTTCGTCTGAAGTCGTGGAATTCTACTGTTTTTCGGAATATCTTCGACCGCGTTAGGGCGGCTGAAGAGTCTCTTATTTTGGCCGAATCCTTGTTTGACGAGTTTCCTTCGGCCGAAAACAAAGCGAACTGGGCTTCCGCTCAATTGGCTTTCTCCTCTGAGCTTCGTATTGAGCACTCCTACCTAAGTCAAAAGGCAAGGATCAAGTGGGTGGTTGAAGGAGATTCAAACTCCAAATTCTTTCATTCCTCTATTAGAAAGAAAGCCAATCTTCTCTCTATTCGTGAGATATCGAGAGCGGACCTATCTATGGCTACAACCCCCTCGGAAGTTATAGAGGTTATAGTTTCCCACTTCCAATCTTACCTCGGATCTCCGTCTGTTAATGAACCTGCTTCGGACATTATGTCATTCATTCCTCGTCTTATTCATGCGGATGACTGTGTAGGTTTAGGCTCCCCTCCCTCGTCCGATGAGATTCGAGCTTGTGTATTTGCTCTCAGTAAGGACAGTGCTTGTGGCCCGGATGGTTTTAACGGATCCTTTTACCGTTCTTCTTGGGATATTATCCAATCGGACTTATGCCTAGCTATTCAGCATTTCTTCTCCGGAAGTGACCTCCCCATTAGTTGGTCCTCCACAAACCTGATTCTTATCCCCAAGTGTGAAAAGCCAAGGTCGTGTTCGGAGTTTCGTCCTATCAGCCTTTGTAACTTCACTAACAAAATCATTTCCAAGGTTCTGGCCTCCCGACTGAGTCCATACCTTGATCGGATTATCTCTTCCTCCCAGGCTGGCTTTGTTAAAGGTCGTTTAATCACTGATAACGTCCTTTTAGCCCAAGAACTGGTTTCTCAAATCGATCGTAAGGTCAGGGGTTCGAATGTTATCTTTAAACTCGATATGGAAAAGGCCTACGATCGTATTTCCTGGTTTTTCATTATCAAGGTGCTCCATGCCTTCGGTTTTCCGGAGGATCTTATCGATTTGGTGTGGAGGCTCATCTCCAACTGTCGGTTTTCTGTTATCATTAACGGATCTGCCAGAGGTTATTTCAGAGTAGGCAGAGGTATTCGTCAGGGAGATCCGCTATCTCCCACTCTATTCGTTATAGCGGCAGAGGCTTTCATCCGTGGTATTCATGTTTTATCCGTTTTCGGCCAGATTCAGCGCTTTGGTCTTCCAAGTGGATGTCCTCTCGTTTCGTCTCTGTCCTTTGCTGATGACATCGTTATTTTTTCTAATGGTAATCGTTCTTCCGTCCGGCGGCTGCTTCGGTTCATCCACCTTTACGAGAGGTGTTCGGGTCAATTGGTCAACTCTTCTAAGAGTTGTTTCGTTCATGCGAAAGACATGGACCCCTCGCGTGTTTCTTGGGTTGAGGCCTACTCTGGGTATAGGGCGTCTGCTCTTCCGCTTCCTTATTTGGGCATTGTCCTCTATAGGGGTAGGAAACTCAATGCCCTTTTTGATCCCCTAACAGACAAGGTTAGGGGAAAGATTATCCGCTGGAACGCTTCTCTTCTTTCGCAAGCAGGTAGGTTGGTGCTCATCCAATCTGTTCTATGCTCTATGGGAACTCATATCTTTGCAGCTATGACCCCCACTTCTTCTTTTTTGCGATCTTTCCAATCTTTGGCTGCGTCATTCTTCTGGGGATCGAAGGGGGATGATCGAAGGCACCATTGGGTGTCTTGGAATGTTATCTGTCGCCCTAAGGTTGAGGGCGGTTTAGGTCTGCGCAATCCGAAGGATATCTGCTCAGCGTTTGCTTGCAAACTGTGGTACCGGTTTGCAAGTAACGATTCCCTCTGGGAAAAATTCCTTCACGCTAAGTACCGTAGGCTGGCTCCTGCTGGTTATTCCGGCACTCCTTCTTTCGCTAGTGAGACTTGGAAGCATATGCAATCGGTGAAAGGGCTTGTTGATTCTCATCACGGCCTATCCGGTTGGGATGGCGGTCCGTTCTCTATATTTAAGGCTTGGAATTCTACTCGGGCTCCTTCTCCTTCTCTTCCCATTTTTTCTCGCATCTGGGACTCGCGTATTCCTCCTAAAGTCTCTCTCTTCATGTGGCGTTCCTTCCACGGTGGTCTACCGGTCGATGTGAACCTCCAGCGGATAGGTTTACCGACTGTTTCCCGTTGTAGATGTTGTGGTCATGGGGATACAGAATCTGTTGCTCATTTGCTTTTTACGGGCTGGTGCGCCAGAGCTTGCTGGAATTATTTCGGCAATCTTCTGGGTGTTCGGGGCAACATCTCGTCGGCTATTGATTTATTGTCCACTTGGTGGATTCGCAGCACAGGTAAGTCTCTTCGGTCTATCCTGTATCGTCTGATTCCTTGTCTTATTTGCTGGCACATCTGGTGTGCTCGGAATAAGGCAATCTTTGAAGACTGCCCTATGGATCGTTTCTCTGTTATCCGTCGGGTTCGAAACGATGTTTACTTGGCCTTCCGTGGTCGCCCTTTCCGCGGTTCGGTCAGTCATCGCTCGAGTCGCTTTGTGAGCCTTTTATCTATCTCTTGCTCGCAATCTTCTGATCGAGCGGGAATTGGTTGATGTTGATGCTGCGGTTTGGTGTGTATTGCTTTGCAGAATCATGCTTCTTAGTCTTTTGCCACCAACCCCCCCCCCCCCCTTTTAAACTTTAATGGTGCGCGTCTGTGATGTTTGCTTTCAGGTTCAGGCTGTGGTGGCGTGGTTTTATGCCATCTATTGCTGTCTCGTTCTGATATTGCTTTTGCCTGGTGCTATTGCTGTCTCGTTTTGCCATATCAGTTTAGTTTGGGATGGTAGCTTTGCTGTTGGTGGGGGTGATCGGCTTCTTCTTTCCATTGTCGTATCGGGTGGAGGGTATTCTTTATTCTATATTGTATGCCAACATTGTCTTCGGGCGGTGGCCTTGCCGGAGTTCGAAGACGATGCTGGTTGATCTTCTCTGGTATTTGGATCCTTGGTGCCAGTTTAGTGGTGCTCGCTTTTTTGTATTCTGTTACATTTGCCGTAGGTTCAGATCTGTTGTTTGTGATTGTATAGTTCTTTTAGTGGCTATAGTTTTATTCTTCCTTGTTTGGGTTACCTGTCAGGCCTGTTGACAGCTTTTGATAAACCTAAAGGAATAAAAGAGTCAGTTTACAAAAAAAAAAAAAAAAAAAAAAAAAAGGATATTCTGGAATTCAGGAGTTGCTGGAGGCAAGCTGGATGGCATGGCATATTCACTAGTATATAGTATTTCTTTTCCGCTGTTTGATGTTGTTGTTGTTGTACACTATGATAAGAAGTAATGTAATAACTGATATAGTTCTTTGTTTAAAGATTATTCATTTATCTATTATATGTTGTTCCGCTGCGATTGTGAGATTCTATCATTGTTTCTGTTGTTTTCTTTTCTTTCTCTCTTCTTCTATCTTCTACCTCTTCTTTAACCATAACGGTACGGTTTCCGGCATTCGATTGCTCGACAGTTGATACAGTGGACGTATTGATGTCGGTTTTCGAGCGTCGAAAAGTTGCGTCGTCACATTTGGTATCAGAGCATATGGTTAAGCGACAACCATGGCTCTGGTTGGTATTGCTTATTAGAGATAGAGTCAGTAGTACTCTAGAATGAGTTTGAGTGTAATAATAGATACGAGCGTATTTGTTAGTGAATATAAAATGTTTTATATTGTGTTTGCTTATCCATTGAGCTGTTTGTGAATTCTGGTCGGTAGATGGGACGTCATATTATCGATAGGGATTTCTAAACACTTAAACGAGGCATGTCGACATAGTATTATTTAAATTGGGTAAATGAAATAATTTTACCTCGATTATATTTTATATATAAAGGAATAATTTTTCAGAATTATTAAAGTGTATATGAATTGATTGTTTCGTTGTTGAAAATGTAAGATATATGCAAGTTAATAAAAGTTGTTTGAATAAGTTAAATGAAACATATTGTAAAAGAATGAATTGTATAAGCAAAAGAATTATAAGTATGAAGTTATAATTAAAATGATTTACACTTGTGAAATAATCTTATATATAAGAAGTAAAATTATATAAGTAAAAGACTTATAAATGTGATTTATAATCTGAAAATAAAATTCCAGAGAAGTGTTTTGGAAGGATTTGATATTTTGAAAAATTGTTTTGGAGAAATTAAAGCTCTAAACTCTTTTCGATCGCTGGAAAATAATTCCGATGATGATCATGACATCATCGGTGTTCATTTTCGGGTTTCCAAAAGCGAGATTGCTGCCAAATTGTTTTAAACGAAAGTTGTTTGGAAAATTTTGAGTTTAGGTTTTGAAATTCAAAGGATAATTTGAATTGGGTTCAAAAATGGTTTTGAAAGGTTGAGAAGACTCTGGAATCCTATTTAAATTTTTTATGGGAATGATAAATGAGTTGATAACTTATACAATTTGAATTTTGATAGAAAAAATTTAACTTAAAGGATGGAGTTAAATTAAAGTAAGTATAAGTAAATCAATAAAATCCAAGTGGTAATTGTTGAATATAAGTTGTATAACTTATGAAATGAGAAGATGAAAGTGAAACCAATTATTAAAATGGTTAAACAATTTGTTAAGCAAAACAAAAATTTGAATTTGATGGTGATATGAGATAATAAATTTGACTTGCTAAAGGTTAAATAAAATTTTCTTTAAAATTGAAAAGTGAATATTTGAAATTTGTTTCAAATGGTTAAGTGAGGAAAATTATATATATCTTGTAAAGATATTTTTGGGAAATTTGAACAATTAGTTCAACTTGAAATTTTTCAAAAAGATTGAAAATTGAGTTAAATTGAGTTTAACTTCAACACCAAAAACAATATAAGTTGAGCTTTGAATTTCGGATAGTCGATTTGGATTGTATGTCTAACATGGTGAATTGATGACATAGCAATTGATCTCTATTGAATATATATCTGTGGTGGCGGAGAATTTTTCTTTTAGCTATATACACCCTTCTCTGAGACGTACGAGCTTAGAGGTTATAAATCGGTAGACATCAATTATGTGTTGAGAATTGGCGATGTAACGTGAAATCCAAATCGAATGTGAAGTCGATAATGAATTGGATTATGAATATGAACTAGGTTTGAGATGACCTTAAATTTTCAAATCGACTTAGAGGAAAATTTTAAACGAGATGGGAAATTTTGGAATCCTCTATTTGATTATGGGTATGGGATATTGTGGTTTTCGGAACTTATATATGAGATATGCAGTAAATTCGAAAACCATCAGTTTGGAAAGTCATTATTATGGAAATCCTATGTAAGTTTACATAGGTATGATATGTACGAAATATGAAATGAAGTACTGTATGTATATGACATTATGTTTTCTGAACTAAGGATATGGAAAAGTACCTTCCATTTAAAATTTGTGAAGGTGTTGGAACTCGATATGAGTGTCCATTTGAAATTCGTAGCTACGTAGAATTTCCATAAGTTGGAGTGTCCATTTGGATTAGAATCCCTCATGATGGATCATCGTGATGGGATCATGTGAATTGATGATGATGTATGCTAGCGTAATTTGAGGGGCGTGATGCCTACAGTTACAAGCGATTCCACTGGGAAAGTGGCGCAACCGCCGCGTAAACTGCGATCTAGATGCCAAAGCGTAATTTGAGGGGCGAGATGCCTACAGTCACAAGCGATTCTCTTGGGATAGTAGCGTAACCGCCGTGTGAACCGCGATCTATGGCAACAACCATGGCGAAATTCAAGAGATGTGAAATCTACAGATTACAAGCGATTCTACTTGGATAGTAGCGTAACCGCCGGGTAACTGTGATTCATGGGGGAACGTGCTTTCCATATCCGTTTTAAAAAGATTTTTAAGTATTTTCACTGGGAGTTGAAGCAAGTATATTTAGTACTTGGAGATTTTTAGTCCTGCACCTAGCCAACGTATGCCTAATGTCTGTAGGAACGACAATAGACTTGTTAAACTTCGAGTTAGCAAGTATTTTCAAAACTTTAGATAGCAAATCAATAGTCTGAAATTAGAATTACATAATTCCAACCTAATGAACTAAGGAAGAAGATCTTTAAAATATCTTGAAGGTCCACAGCTTTGGAAAAGATATAATATGCAAATCTCTAACATGAAGAATTTCAAGTTTAAATCTGAGTTTTGTAAGTCGAAAATTTTGGTAAAAGACTTTTGCGTCTTGATTGTAGAAATCAATAAACAAAAGGAGATAATGAACAAAGCTAGTGAGGTAAAACAAATGGAATGTTAATTAATTGGATGTAAATAAATTGAAATGAAACAATGAATATAAGTGTTAATTCATTAAAAGCCAATGTAATTGGAAGTTGAATAATTGAATGAAAATCAATTTAATATAAATCAATTAAAAGTAAAAAAGTGTTGAACCGAATTGAAAGTAAATTAAATAAATTTAGTTATGTTGAATGTACATTGGTTGTTATTTGATTGTTAATTGATTTTATATAAATTCATTAAGTGTTAATGAAGTTGAATTGATAAATTTGAAGTTAAGTAATTGAATTCAAATTGAAAGTGAATTAAATGAATTTAAATAGAATTTAATTTGATTCAAATTGAAAGTGAACTAATGTAAATATAAATTAGTGAATATAAACTAATTGGAAATGAATAAATGAATGTTTGTAAAAGCATCCACTGTTAATGAATGAAATGTGATTAAATTGAAAACCCATTTCATTGAATATTTATTGGTTATGGATGTTAGTTGAATGCTAGTTGGATGATAGTTGGTTGATGGTTGAATACATTGCTTTTACTGCATTTGCTATGTTGGCATATATAGTTATTATATTGCTATATGTTGTATATCGATACTATTGTCTATATACATGTTTCTCATCTGTTTGTTGAGTGTTTAGTAGGTGCGGATCGCGTTTGCTTCACATTTGGAGCTCGCTTTCGCGCTATATTAGCCGTATACGCTCGCTAATAAAATATAAGGTACATATCTCGGATTAAATGTCGTACTTTTACACTTTTTTCCCTGCGGGATGCCTCATCACTTGATGAGATGTATATTTGTGATATATATACTGTCATTTTTTTCGGATCGGGCCGCGCAAAGGAGACTCTGGCGAATTTTTTCGAAAATTTAAGGCGTTAGAATATTTTTGAGAATTTTTTTTTGAAAACTAAGTTTAGATTTGGAAACTTAGTAAAGATCTTGTAAGAAGTTTAACTATGAATTTTGGGAAAGTTAAACACTTAAGGGATTTGAAAAATCCAATTTGAATGGTTTGTTTTGGAAAGTTAATGGATTCTGTAACTTTTTCTTACTTGGTAATTTCGATGACGAAATTATTTTAAGGGCGGAAGTTTGTAACGACCCAGAATTTCTATTAATTAAAATTCGTATATTTAATTAATTTTAAATATTAATAAGTGAAATTTATAAGTCGAATAATTTTATTTCGAATAATTGGATTTAATTGGATAATTAAATCAATAATTTAATAGTTAAAATTACAGAAATAATTGGAAATTGGATTAAATATGATTAAAATTGATTTGTAAAATTTTATTTAATCATGTTGAAGTTATAATGATGTTATAGAACTTTTAAAATTGAATTTAGAGTTTATTTGTGAAAATTGAATATTTTAATATGTAATTGACGAGTTAAAATAGCCATTTTTTAAACATTCTCGGAATTTGACGAAACAAGATTCATCGGATCCGTATTGTGATATTATTATAAGATTTTAAATTTCGTGTCAATCGGATTTACCGTTTGTCCGGTGCAAGCCAAAACGCTTTGAAAATCGTTTAATCGGTTTAATTTAAATTCGATCGTTTATTGCTGTAACTCGCACGGACGATCGAATTAGCCTCCGAAACCTATTCCATTGTGTCCTGAATGCGGGGTAAACCTTAGAAACGCCGGTCACCGCGCGAGATTTGTAGTTCGAAAATTTCGGGATGAATAGTGTTTTTGTATATTTTCTATAAAAGGACCTCCCTTTTCATAAATTTGCAAAACCCTAACTCCTTTTGCCTAGCCGCCAGAAACGAAACCAAGGGCTGAAAACATTCGAAATTCATTCCTCAATCCTTCTCATTCCACTAACAATTTGAAGAAATGATCAACTACAAACTTAAAGAGCGAAGTGAGAGCTTTAAATTTATACGAGTATGATTGGAAATGGTGGAGAAAAACGATGGCAAACTTCGTTCGAATGCACACGGTTGCGCACGCAAATCGAGAGAGGAGGCGGCACTAGGTGGGGCCGGTCTCTGGCCAAGCACGTATCATGGGTAGGCGAGTGGAATAGAGATGTTTGATCGATCTCCGGTTGATTGCGGTGGTCGAGGTATCAAGCCCTACGGGGCGGCTATGGGTTTCCTCACGTACGTACGCCTGGGCGTTTTCGTGAGCAAGGGAGAAACATACGTGAGCAGCCTTGATCTGGAAACAAAGAAATGGACGGATATGATGGTTAGGATTGAAAACTATAAAAAGAAATTGTAATTTAAATTATATTTATAATTCGTGTAACTTTAAAAATGTGTATCTTTGTCATACGAGGTCGAAAACGCACGAAACTAGTTGCGTTGGAACCGTATTGTCGAACACTACGCGATATAGCTGGATTGGAATTTATTTGAGCTAGTGAAAATTTTGGGTAAAATTAAAGCACGTTTAATTTTATTCGAAATAAAACGCTGAAACGAAATTGAAACCAAGGTGAGAACTTCTCACTCAATCGAATAGTTTCAATTTAAATTTTAAATAGTTAGATTAAAAATTGTTGATTTTATGTTTGAATGATGATTGTTATCTATTGATTTTTAAAATAGACATTATGCGCCGTTAGTAAGCGGATGTTATTTATTAAAAACATATACCGCGAATATTTCACAGTACAGTGAAATTGGTATTATTTATGTACTTGGAGTTGATTTTCGCGCATTATATAGTGGATGAGACCCTATTGCGCCGTCTATTAAGCGGAAAATATTTTATAAATCCCATATATCGCGATATTCCGTTTTGAACGGAATTGGTATTGTACTAATGTTTGTGGATGTAGTGAAACAGGTTGGAGGGATCCAACTGGATTCCTCACCAGTATTTATTTGATTACAGATATTTTGATATTTGTTGATTATCATATGATGACATATGATGTTTGTTGTCGTGATTGACTATTGGGTGCTGTTGCATCATCGGATCCATTTTTGAAGTTTTAAAATAATGATTTTGATATTTTTAAAAGAAATTTAAAGCGATTTTTGAAAGTATACGTTTTATTAAATTTTCGAATTGATTCAGTTTAAATAATTAAAACGTTATAAATTTTTATGTTATAAAAAAATTATGATTTTTGAAAAATATAACCAAATTGAGATTTTTGAAATAAATAGTGATTAAATTTATAAAATGGTTTATTTTGGAATTTTGAATCATTATAAAGGATGTATATAAAAGATTTTTAAAATTGATATTTATAAATTAATAATATTGGAAATATAAAACGAGTTTGTTAAGTGTTAAAATGAAGTATAAAAATGGATTTTTAAGTGAATGAAATTATAGACTTATAAATTGAGAAGTTATAAAATGAATAGATGTTGTAAAATAAAAGATTTTAAGTAATTAACTTATAAATCGGATTTTTGCATTTAAATTGAAATCTTTGACGAAGCATAAATGGTTTATAGATGAGATTTATAAGATATATATATTTTATAAATCCAAAATAATGGAATTTTAAAAGGAGTTCTGTTAATGTTGAAAATAAGGCTATAAATGAAATCTCATAAGTAATAAGATTTATAATTTGTGAAGTTCTAAAAAGAACGATTTTGTAAATAAATGAATTTTAAGTATTTAACTTATAATATGGACTTTTGGTATATATTTGAGATATATAAATTGAATCGGATTAATAAAGGAGATTTATAAATCGAAGTTTATAAATAGAAATGGAATTTATAGACATTGTTTATAAATTCGAAATCAAGGGAATTTGATAAATTGAATATATAAATTTATTAAAAGAAGTATATTCGTGATTTTGGATAGCGAACTATTCTTTATATAAAATGTGTAGAAATATTGAAATTTGGTTAGTGAAGTATATTCACGATTTTAGACAGTGAATATATTATTAAAGAAAATAGATATGTTTTTGGGAAAGTGATATTATGAAATGAAGTTAATCGTTTTAAAGTTGTTTAAAAATGTATTGACTATCGAAACCATAGATTTCAACATTCATTGTTGAAATAGACGTTTTCAAGAAATATAAGGAAATGGTAGACTATAACACTGTTGTTATGGTAAATGATTTCCGAAAGGAAATGTTTTGTATAGTATTGGGATTTATATATCTATTTTAATTTTGAATCCTTATGCTAGTGATTTTTTTTGGTCGTTGTAACGATCTTTTACGTAACATTCGTTTTGGCCCAAACAAATGTGTTTAAGTGCACGTTTTCCTTAAAGAATGAAATATATACTTAATTTCGATATAAGTATATTGAATATTTTCCAAATGTTGAAAATAAGTGGATTTGTGAAATACTTATTATTAAATAAGTATGGAAATGTTTTTCCAATATGAAGTAAATGTTTTGAGATTTTATCTTTTAAAGATAAATTGAAAATGAATATTAGAAATCGATTTGGAAATCGTATATTCATAGATTTTTTTGGAATTGTAAATTCACTATGGAATTTATAAAAGAAAGGGAAATTTGTTTAAAAATAAACGTTGATTTATTTTTGAAGTGTGGGAATGAATTTACGGATTTGGAACGTAAATATAAAGTAAATCAGTAAGGATTTATTTAATTGGTTTAAATGAACCATTTTGAAATGAAAGTATTTCCGCGTAAGGAAAATGATTGGAATTTGTTTTCAAAAGTGTTAAAGGTGAAGGCCTTATGGTAGTCTCATTTTCTAAAAAAGCATTGCGAATCTATTTTAAAATTATCCTGTTCTTTGTTTTAAAGATAAACTGTTTTAAGTTCTCACACCAGTCTCATGACTGACTCGGAGTTTATTGTTTTCCTTCCTAAACTCTAGATGCCCACCAATTTCCACACGGAAAGTCTAGTGTTAAGGTTTATCAGGATATTCTGGAATTCAGGAGTTGCTGGAGGCAAGCTGGATGGCATGGCGTATTCACTAGTATATAGTATTTCTTTTCCGCTATTTGATGTTGTTGTTGTTGTACACTCTGATAAGAAGTAATGTAATAACTGATATAGTTCTTTGTTTAAAGTTTATTCATTTATCTATTATAAGTTGTTCCGCTGCGATTGTGAGATTCTGTTATTGTTTCTGTTGTTTTCTTTTCTTTTTCTCTTCTTCTATCTTCTACCTCTTCTTTAACCATAATGGTACGGTTTTCCGGCATTCGATTGCTCGAGAGTTGATACGGTGGACGTATTGATGTCCGTTTTCGAGCGTCGAAAAGTTGCGTCGTCACACGTACTCTCCTTACTATTACAACCTTTCTCATTTAGATTTACCACTGGTTCCCCCCTAAAGTAGTTGAAGAAGGTGTCAAAGGTAAGACTACCTTGCAGGCTTCTTCTTGGATGACTCGGTCAATTTCATAGCAGCGAAGTTCCATTTTGATGTATTTTGAAGTTCAAAGGTAATTATGAAATACTTATTGATAGACAAAATTTCTACTTCAAGTTCTCAAGCCAAGAAGACAAGATAATGGTTATGAAAATGGATCCTACATTTATTAGGGGTTAAATGTTTATTATCACATCATGGAACCTTAGCTTTTGTCTGCTTAGTCTAATATTAAATCTATCTTAGTCTAGATTCACCCCTATAGAATTCCTTATATGGCATGGACACTAATTGGCATCTGTTGGCTCTGTTGCTACATAGGAAAATTGATATGATATGATGAAAACACTTAGAGAAATAAGAGATTCGAATATGCTAAATATTTAATAGATATTATCATTGATAAGGAGCTTCCAGAATTTTTATGTGTGGGTGATGATAAGTGTTACAGTGTTCAAGTTGATTACTCGTGGACTCATTGTAAAATATTTGCTCACTCCACTGATAATTGTGAAATGAATGTTGTTGTTTACCATGCTGAAGTAGAACATGGTTTGAAGGAGCATTGTGATTCTGATGTTCAAGTGAATAAGCCAAAATATGTAGCAAATAATAAGAATGAAATGGTTAAGAAAAATCTCAGTGTGGTGATGGTCATGAGAAATCTCAGTTTTCTGGTGTAACATCCCCTGTCCAGAAGCCCAAAGCTTAGCACTACAGATACTGCAATCATCTATAGAATTAACTTTCGGCAACTAAATATGACTATGTTAATGGTATTCATAATATTATAAGCAAATGAATATGAAATAAAATCACAGATTAAAAATATTTATTTCTGATTACATTTCAAGACACATGATTCACTGTCAAATTACATGATCCCATCGCTTTTCCAGGTTCAGATAAAATATAGTTATTACAGTATTATGCCAAGAGCGACATAAGATGATGCCCACTTGGTTAAATAGAGTACTATATATATAATACAGCGGAATCAATCCAAAATATATCAACTATTGCTAGTTACCTATCCGTTAGACACCTGCTCGTCTTCGGAAGCTTTATTCACCAACCTTCTAAAAACCAGTATACCTCAACCCTCCGCCTACTCAAATCAATTTTGAGCACCCGAGCGTTTAAGGAAAAAATAACCTTCGAGTCAGACATAAAGCCTGATGTGAATAACACTATACATCTCGGTTTATCTGATATTAAGTGACACTATGCCGCTAAGCGAACCCCGTTTCCCATCACTAATATCCCTTTGAAAAACATATCTTTTGAAAACTATAATCTTGCAAGCAAAACTAGTTAAATCTATAAACCAATGTCATGTACAAGCACATTTCAAGTATCATATGGACTGTATGTCCATACACTGTATTTTGTTTGGCTAACAACTAACCCTTGGCTGACTCGGGCCTACCAGAAAACATAAAATTCTAACAACTGTTAGACACTCACTTTCTAGACGGTCTGCCCTTACTTACTTCTCCTGGTCTATCTGATCCTAATGGTTTTGTGGGCTTACCAATAATCTGTCTTTGCCTTTTAGATTCCTTTCCGTGTGTAAATTTTTTTGTCTCACTTCCAAAAAAGCCCTACACACTGGAATTTTTGGATTAAATTAGCTAGGGCTAATAGCTAATGAGTATAGGGCGCGACCCTATACAAGTCCCATCCAGCATTCTAATCTGAGTCATTTTCTTAGGGTTAACTACCATTTTAATTTTTTTTCCTTGAAAACCTTTTCAAAATGATTTAAACCTTCAAATCATACATATACAAGAAAAATATACTCTTTTCTTCACTCTAAACTGTTTGTCATGTTATATATACTTTACCCAAAATAATGTTATGAATTTATTAAGGATTTCCCATCCCTCCAAAATAAGTTAAAACCCTTTTTTAACTTAAAAACACCTAAGCTATATTGCCAAAATAACTCATTCGAAACCTTTGTTTAAAACCTTTCAACAACCCTTTTGAAACCATTGAAAGAACCCCTTTCGAAACCTTTGAAAGTATCACTTTCAATATAAGCAAAACATTAGGCCAAAGGCCAAAACATACCTTTTAATATCGTACCTTTCGAAACCATTTATCTTTATCCTCTTGAAACAATTGAAAAAAACACCTCCTCCGAAAGTTTTAAACCTTGGACATCCTCTTTAAAACAATAGAACATTGCCTTTCAAAACCATTGGAAACCTTTCCTTATAGACATTTCGAAACCATTGGAAAACCTTTCTTTAGAACCTTTCAAACGGATTAAAACATCAAGCCTTTTGAAAGCATTTGGATTCAATTTACAACATGTGGAAACACCTTTCGAAACCATTAAAACCATCTCTTTCGAAACCAACTGGATTATACTCTTTATAGAGAAAAAGGTCATTAAAACATTTAAGTCGAAAGCATCTCTTTCGAAGGCATTCCTGAGTAAAAAAGTGATGGAGTCAAAACCATTCGTTCGAAGGCGTTGGAGAAGCGGCTTGGTTTTTAAAACAACATAACACTTTCGAAACCATTCTGGGTTGAAAGGTAAAAAGTGGCATTCAGCGACTTCGGTCTAGTCGAAAGTAGTTATTAAAAAACAAAGGCGCAATCTCTTAAAACCATTCTTTTAAAATCATTGACCCAGTCGAAAGCAGACCAAGTCGAAAGCTTTTCAGTGAAAAGCAATGCAAGCGCATTTTCATTTAAAAGCAAAGTAGTGCTTCTACCCTTTCGGAACCCTATGTATCGACCCAATGCCTTCTTCCTTTATACAATTCACTACATACCAGATATCTGATACCATGTGTGTTGGTTTCGATAGAGTCGGAGGCGGAGGCAAGGAGTTGGAATCCTGTGCCGAAAGCACTGAAACAGGAAAAGCGTGCAAATTTGACTTTTTAAACTATTTCTTTATACCTAACCTGCCTTGTTTGTTAAATTATGATTGGTTGCACACTTTTCTTTTCTAAAAGTACTGCCGATTTTCAGAAATAAAGATTTTACAAAATACCCCTTCTCCATTCTATAAACATATAAAACATTTAAGTCTCATACCTTAAATAATTTTATATATCCATTAAAATACTTAGAAGAATTCTACAAAAATACTAGAAAATCATTTTTAATACGTTTTCCAACATTTATAAATTTCAGACCATAAGCCAATATAATTTGGCCGTAATTAATTTTTAACAAAAAATAACATTTTTTTACTAGAAAATTCATATAAAATCGACATAAATTCAGAAAATTATGAAAATTGAAACCCATTTCTAAATTGTAATTTCTGATCTCAATCTAAATTCGCAAGGCAATTGAATGTCATTCAATAGGTTTTCTAAATCAATTCTCATCACAAAATGCCTATAAAATAGCCTAAATCATCAACAAGTATATACATATCCATTTATCATTCAAAACATGGCAAAACAATTGCAAATACTTTCAAAATTTATTTAGAATTGAAATCAATCAAAAATATGAGATGTAGTCATTACTCACCTAAGCTTTTTTTATTAAGGATGTGAGATTTGTTCTTGATTAAGTTACTTGATTCTTCCTTTTGAATTCTTCTACTTCTTTACTATTCCTAATGGTGGCCGACCTTAGCTTGTATTTTTGAATTGTGAAAAATGTAGTAAAGGTGAAAGTTAAGGGGTTAAGGGTTTAGGGTATAAGGATATGCCTTGTTCCTATTTTGCCCTTGCATATTTCCTAACCTATTTATTCTCTTTTATTCTTTAGTTCACTTATATAATATGGAAAGGCTACTCAGTATTTAAGCACAAATATTAATCCATTAATCATCTTATATTATTTTATTTTATTTAACTAATTAAATATCCTAAATAATGTTACTACAATATGGGGTGTTACAGACTCCCCTCTTTAAGGAATTTCATCCTCGAAATTATGATAAGGTACACATCAAAACAATCAAAGGTAAAAAATACCATCAAACAAATCAAAATAAGTATCTCTCATCCTCTTCTTAGTCTCCCAAGAACAGTCTCTGTCATCATCGCTCCACTAGACTTTAACTAATCTGATTGTCTTGTTCCCGAGTCTCTTCTCATCTCTTGCGACTATGCGAACTGGATTTCTAACTATAGTCAAATTCGACTCTACGACTAAGTCATCTAATACATGCGACGATATAATAGTACCTGGATTTCGAATACACTTCCTTAGATGAGAAACATGAAAACATCATGGATTCCTGCGAAATTACTTGGTAACTCTACTCTATATGCGAGTTTCCCAATTCCTCTCAATAATAGGAAGTGGTCCAACGAACCTCGGTGTCAACTTCCATAGTTTTCCAAACCAAATCACAACCTTCATCGGTGACACCTTAATGAAAACATGCTCTCCAACAGAAAACTCTAAGTCTTTCCGTCTTTTATCTGCATAACTCTTTTGCGTAGATTGAGCTTCCTTCATTTTAGCTCCAATTAACTCAACCTTTTCTGCTGCTTACCTAACCAAATCCGGATCAAGAACAAACCTATCCCCTGTCTCTAACCAACAAACTAGAGATTTGCATGGCCTTTCATATAAAGCTTCAAATGGTGCCATCCCTATACTAGCCAGATAACTATTGTTATTCGAAAACTCAACTAAATGTAGATGGTCTTCCCATGATCCTCTAAAATCTAGCACATAAGCTCATAAAAAATCTTCCAAGACTTTGTTAACTCTCTCCGTTTGCCCAATAGTCTGCAAATGGTAAGCTATTCTCATCTTGAGATTGGTACCTAAGGTATTCCATAGATTCTTGTAGAATTCAATAGTGAATAAAGAATCTCTATCGCTAACTATACTACTAGAAATTCCATGCAGTCTAACCACATTCTTCGTAAACAAATTCTCTAACACAAATGTCATTCTGGTTGAACTAATTGAAATGAAATGGGCACTTCTGGTCAACCTGTCCACAATGACCGATATGCTTTCATTTCCTCTATTAGACCTTGGCAACCCGTCAATGAAATCCATAGAAATTGAATCCTACTTCCACATTGGAATATGTAAAGGCTGAAAGAACCCACTAGGCTTCTGATGTTCAGCTTTTACCCATTGGCAGTTCAGACACTGCTTCACCCATAAGCCTACATCCCTTTTCATACCTTCCCAGAAGAAATTCACTTCATGTCTTGATACATCTTAGTTCCTCCCAGATGAATAGTGAATTGCGAACGATGGCATTCCTCCAAAACTTCATAATATCTCCCATATTCGGAACACACAATCTTCCTTTCTTCCTCAACCACCCATTCTGGTCAGGACTAAAATCATTTAAGTCAATGCTCCCAGTTCCTCCTCTTAGCTTTCTGATCCGTTCAGCGAACACTAGATCCTCTAGCTATTTAGAAGCAATATTTTCCATCATAACTAGTCGAATTTCCAAACATGATAGCAAAGCTGTTTCTGTACTTGAACTACTTTTAATTCTCCGCTGATGCTTCCAAATCTTTCCACTCAATTATCATCGCTAACACCATATTCTGATGTTTTCTACTAAGTGCATTTGCAACCTTGTTGTGTTTTCCCGTTATGTACTCAATATCGAAATCATAAGCAGCTAAGAACTTTAACCCCATCTGTTGTCTCATATTCAGCTCCTTCCGAGAGAACAAATACTTCAACGACTTATGATCCATATACAATTCAAATCTTTCTCCCAAAAGATAATGTCTCCACACCTTCAGTGCAAAAATCACTGCAGCTAAGTCCTAATCATGGGTTGGGTATCTGACTTCATGCGGTCTAAGCTATCAAGAAGTATAGGCAATTACTCCACCCCTCTGTATTAACAAAGCACCTAACCAAGTCCTACATGCATCTGTGTACACCACCAAATCTTGATTCCCATCTGGAACAACCAACACAGGTGCATTAGTCAATAAGTGTTTCAGCTTCTGGAATGCCTCCTCGCACTTATTGGTCCAAACGAACTTTACATCTTTTCAAGTCAGCTCGGTTATTGGTGCCGCTACCCATGAAAAATCCATAATAAACCTCCAATAGTAACCATCCAATCCTAGAAAACATCTTATAAGTCACTATTTTTGGTCTCTTCCAACTATTTACAATTTCAATCTTAGCTGGATCCACTGATAACCCATTCTATGAAACAACATGGCCAAGAAACTTCACTTCTTTCTTCCATAAAAGACATTTTGAGAACTTCGCCTTTAGCTGATGCTGACTCGGCGTCTCAAGCACTACTCTAAGATGAACTTCATGCTCTCTTTCATCCTTAGAGTACATCAAAATATCATCTATGAAAACCAATACGAACCTATCCAGGTTCTCTTGAAAAATCCGGTTCATCAAATTTATAAAGAAAGCTAGCACATTATTCATCCCGAATGGCATCACTAACCACTCGTACGATCAATATTTGGTTCTGAACGCTGTCAAAGGAATACCGTCCTCTGCCACTCTAAGCTGATGGAAACCTATCGCTAAATCCAACTGCGAAAATATCTTGGCTCCACTCAACTAATCAAACAAATCGTCAATCCTAGGTAATGGATATCGATTCTTTATCGTTTTCCCATTTATCTTACGATAATCGGTACATAACCTTAACGGTCCGTCCGACTTCTTAGCAAACGCTGTGACTTCTCCCCAAGTTGAACTACTAGATCTGATGAAATTCTTGCCTTCCAAATCAAACAACTGCACATTGAGCTCCCTTATTTTGGTAGGTGTCATCCTGCTAAGTGGTCTACTAACCGATTCTGCTCCAGGCACGAAATCTATTCAAAACTCAATAGCCCATTTCGGTGGCAATCCTACTTCGGATACAAAAATATCCACGAATTTTCTAACCACAAAAACTCGATTCAGCTCGTCTTCTATTTCCACCACACCCAACAAAGCACTTACCTCATAGCTAGGGTTCACTACGGTATATACAATCCGCTCCCTGCAATCTGGATGTCTAAGTGATATTTTCCCATCACGGCAAAATATTTTAGCACCGTATTTACCTAACCAATCCATACCCAAAATAATTTCGAATCCTATGAAATCAAACACATGAAAACTACAAATAAAAGTATGACCTAACAAGTCAAACTTTAAGTGGTCACATATGATCCCAAGTGTTGCACACCCTCCTACCGGATTTGCAATCCTTAAGGAAGTAACTACGTATGAGGGTTCAAGGTTAAGCTTGTCTACCAAACAACGAGATATAAAAGAATGCGATGCACCATGTAACAATCCGTAATTTGACCTCTTTAAAATATGGATATTTAATATATTTTTAAATAATTAACTAATTGATTTATAACTAAAATAAAACACTTTAAAATAATGGTAAGTGATGGTTAAAGCGTTTTCAAAATTTATTTACAAAAATTTAGTACGTAGAAAAATAAAAAAATATGACCGGAAATCGTTTTTCGAATTTTCGACTTTACATCTTCTTAAAGTTATCTGACACATTTTGAACATTTTAGTATACATAAAAACAAACATTTATAAAACAAATTAGGATTTAGAAATTATAATAAATATGTATTTATAATTTAAGAAAAAAGGGGTGAATGACAATTTCCTTAGTTTAAAATTAAAACAAAAAGAAAATATCACATCAAATTAAACATGTCTAAACATGATTTGATATTTTAGCAACTTGACTTTTAAATGCATGTTGGTAAGGGGGAGACAAACATTGTCATGTGGCAACCATGGATAGGAGGGTATAAGTGGAATTAGCCATTTTGCATGTGATTATAAATTGCAACTCCATGCTCTCGTTTTCATTTTCTTTCCAAAATTTTACCTTCTGTTCTCACGGCCATAACTCCCTTAAAAATACTCCAAATAAAGAAATTAGCTTCCTTAAGTTCAAGAGAATCGAGTTGGATAAAACTTTCATTTGTACCATTTCTTCAGTTTCCAAGTGCTATTAGGCAAAAAAATTCATTTCTTTGAAGAGTATTTTCGGACACGGATTTTCAAGTATAAAAATACATCTTCTTCTTCTTACTATACCTTCCACAAATCAAACTCGAAGTGAGTAATTATTTTATTTAAATCATAGAGAAAAGAATTTCCAATAACTTTCTTTTTGATGACTTCTCCAAATTCCGAGAGTAACATAGCCAAAACTTCATGAGAAGATGACTAAATTCTAAGTTGTTTTGTTAGCTTTTAGGTGAGTAAAGCTTGCATTTTTAACTAAAGTTTTGAAGTTTACTTCCTTCACATTATTGTAACGATATAAGTCACTTGATTATGGATGTTCTACTGTAATATTTGTTACTTGGTTTACTTGTTAAAAAGTCAACACCTTGAGTAGTTAGTAAGTAATCAAAACTATTTTTGTAGTTCGAAGTAAATTTGTATAAGTGATGCCTTCTTTATGTTCATAAATATTGTTTAGTTTGTCTATTTGCCATGTTTATGTTATGTGATGTGAGGCTTGGATGAAATCATTATGACATGAAAGTAGTTCTCGAAGTGTCCGTATGGCGACTATTGCTATATCGATACTTTCGGAAAATACTATCTCTTCGATATCTTTTGTTTTACTTTCGAGCTTGGGTTTTACTTTACAAAGTTAAGTAAGTTTTTGACTAAGGGTGGATTTAAATTTAATTTACTAATCGAATTAATTAATCAACTTAATTAATGAGATTTAAAATTAATTAATTAATTTACTTAATGATGTTTTAAAACGATTAACCCTTTTTAATTATGGGTACTTAAAGTTAATTAATCAAAATAATTAACGAAGTTTAAAGATAATTAATCATTCTTATTAATGTTAACTAAAGATAATTAACCTATTTAATAAGGATGTTTTAAGTGATTAAATCTTTTGATAATGGTGTTTTAAAGTTAACAAACCATTTTTATGAAGTTATTTAAAGTTAAAAACTTTTAATGAGAAGCCCAAGCATGAGTTTGGTTTTAAAAAGTAGAAGTTCAATTCAGTTATGGAAAATAAATTTCTATAAACGATATCGCTTATATGGAAAGAATTTAGTCATACTCTTGGCACTAAATATCGAGGTATGGAAACTCGTCACTATCTCGAAAGTTAAAATAGTCGTCAAGGAAAAGCCTAGAGGTAACACTACCTTCACTTGCCCGACTTCATTTTTAACCAAGAAATAGTACAAGTTTGAGATCAACGAATGGTGGTAGGAATATAAGATTTACTATCTATATACGATCATTTTGTTATCTTTGATTGTCCATTTGTCAACTATCATTACCACAGCCTTCTTTGTATTTTGTCATTCTAAGACGATGTGTTGCTCACTTGAGCTTTGTTATCCTTTGCCGTAAATGACTAAACCCAAAGAGCGAGTGGGGGACAAGATATGTGGGGTTACTCCCATTAGGGTATTTTCATATCCACTCTAGATTGGATTCGGCTATGCATATTGAGATGTGAAATACTCGGATAATCGGTAAAAGTTAGCGGGGTCCGGCTTGGAGGTTACCAAGAGCCATCAAAGTTCTCAAGTATATATTCTAGAGGTATACTTTCAGTAAGGGGATGCAACCTCCTAGTCAATGTTGGTAAATTTCCTTTCCTTATTGATTCGAACCTTCAAATTTGTTTACTTAATTACATCGAGAAGAGTATAGCACACTTCGTGATGTTAATTATTTGTATCTATTCTTTACATTTAGATGTTGTACTTATGAGAGGAAACCTGTTAAGTGTTTAGTGGCATGCTCTCATATGTGATTGTTTAATTACACTTATTATTTATATTTTTACTTATACCAGACATATTGTCTGATCCGAGTTGTTTGTTTTCACTAAACTTTCAGGTACTCAATTATATTTGAGTAGTCCGAGAATAGAAATTCTTTTATGGGCTCTTTTGAAGATGGCACTCAAGTAGGAGGCCTTTATCTATTTAGTTGTATATTTCCACCGTTTGTTTAGTGCTTGTAAGTGTATTTTGTTTTAGCATATTTAAAGGCAGGTTGTTATAACTGCCTAAGCTAATTGTATTACTTTGTGTAACTCTGATAACTCCAAGTTAGGGAGTAGCCTTATGTACTATATTACTTTTATGTTCTATTAACAGTTTCATTATAAGATTTTTTGCTTTTTTCATTATTTTACCCCACGATAATTCATCTTTCGAATGCTTGGGCAATGGCACACGAATACGTGGATGTATTAAATGTCGTTTCTAGTGGTCAGAAAAGTAGATTGTCATAGTTTGTATCAGAGCTTTGGTTGAGCGAAAACCTTAGCCTGAGTAGGATACAACTCATTAGAGATAGGGTGAGAAGAGCACTAGGATGAGTTAATCTTGAGAGAGCATTTTTTATCACTCATCCTTATGATTTGTTTTGGATCCTTTGGTATTGTTTCCCTTAGACCATTTTGGTCCTATCTTTGTATTCTATTAGTACCTTTCATTGTTTAGGTAATTGAACATGAGTACAAGAGAAAGAAGAGGGAGAGGATTTGGAACCAGCATGGCTATAAATGGCAGAGCTGCTAGAAATAGGCCAGTTGTAGAGACGGTAGAAGAAGTAGTAGTGCAAGTTCAACCACCTCAGAACTTTCCTACTCTATGAAAAAATTATAATGCTTTGGGTGGTAAATAATTCTTTGGAATTGAAGATATTTTGGGAGTTTAGACATGGCTCCACTCTTGTGAAAGGATATTCGGGGATCTTCAATTGGAGAATGCAAGGAAGCCATTGTTGGAACCACGACAGCTTTAGAAGTCTGCAATTGATTAGTGGGATTCAGTGATAGTTAATACCTTAGAGGAATATTTTACATGGGCTTAATATAAGGAAGTCTTCGAAGCTCGGTTTATTTCGAAGACGGGGAGGACTCAGTTGTTTAGGATTTTCATGTATTTGAAGAAGGGAGCTATGACAGTGGCACAGTATGAGCACCGATTTAATGCATTCTCTCATTTTGGAATAGGATTGATAGACATGCCACTTAAAAAGAATGAGATTTTCATTCAAGGACCGAGGCCATAATTTCATCATGAGATGACCAACCATGTTAATGGTACCTTTACCAATTTGATCAGCATGGCCTTGAGGTTTGAAGCCTTGGATATTAAGCAAGAAGTTCAAAAGGTGTAGTTTTAGTAGTTATTTCCCAACCTTTATCTGTTTTTGCAAACAAGCCAAATTTTAAACGCGAAGGAAAGAAGCAGTGGTCAGGAAAGAAACCCGTAGGTGGAACTCCAACTCAAAAGAAGCCGACCGACTTGGCTAACGTTCTTTGTTTCAAGTACAACAAGCTAGGCCACTTTGCAAATCAGTGTCCAAGTGTCTCCTGTTGTAACTACGGTCAGCTAGGACACATGAAGAATAAATGTCATTTCCCAAAGAAGAGGGCATAAGGACAAGCTTTTGCTATTAAGGAAATACCATCTACTTCTACAGATCAAAAGGGAAAGCAGGTGTTGCAAGGTACCTTATCCATTTTTGATATTCCAATAAGAGTGTTGTTTGATACCAATGCTTCCCGTAGTTTTATTTCATATGACCTAATGAACCGGTTAAACCTTAAATATGTTATTCTAAATAATGCTCTTTGTATAAAAAACCCAATTGGGGGTCCGAAAAATCTTGACACTATGTGTCTAAGTGTTCCCATTTCCTGTCGAACCCATTTCTTTCCTTTTGACTTGTTTGTTCTTGGGTTCATAGATGAGTTGTTGTTGGGAATGGATTGGTTATGTAAATTTAGAGCGATCATAGATTATGATCGAAGGATTATCAGAATAAGTGATGCTGGAGACGTAGGTGTAGTACAAATTATGGGAGGCCAAATGAGTTAATGAGTAGTTTTCTCTATTCTCTTGAAGTGGCTAAAGAGGATATCAAAGGTATACCAATTGTTCAGGACTTTAAGGATATTTTCGTATTGATGTGCAAGGTTTACCTCCTCATCGTGAAGTGGAGTTCCATATTGATGTGATTCCAGGAACGATACCGATTGTACAACCTCCTCTAAGGTTGGCCCTGAAAGAGAAAAGAGAATTACAGAAGTAGACGTTTGACTTATTGCAAAAAGGTTTGATCCGACATAACATATCTAGTTGGGGATCGCTAGTAGTTTTCATTAAAAAGGCGGATGGTTCTCTCAGGTTATGTGTAGATTACCAAGAGTTAAATAAGAGAACTATCACAAATAAGTACCTTTACTTAGGATCGACGACATGTTTGATGAACTCCATGATGTTCGGGTATTTTCTCAACTGGATTTTGCCACTGGTATTCACCAATTCTCAACTGGATCTTGCCACTGGTATTCACCAATTAAGAGTAGCAGAGAAGAGTGTACCCTTAATAGCTTTTCATACCCCTGATAGTTTTTACGAGTGGTTACTCATGCCATTCGGACTAGCTAACGCACCCTCTAATTTTGTAGACTTAATGAATTGAGTGTTTCGAGATTTTCTTAATAAGTTTGTTCTTGTCTTTATTGATGATATTCTTGTTTATTCTAAGATGGAGGAAGTGCACAAGTATCACCTTTGAGTTGTTCTAAATACTTTAAGAAGTCATGTGTTGAAAGCAAAATTTTCATAGTGCCATTTCTGGAAATCCGAAGTTAGGTTTTTGAGCCACGTAGTTTTAGGAGAAGGCATATCAGTGAACCCAGCTAAAGTAGTTGCGGTTCAAGATTGGAAGAAGCCTAAAAATGCGACAGAGGTAAGAAGTTTCTTGAGACTGGCTAGTTTTTATAGAAGATTCATCAAAGATTTCTCTAAGATTTCTTCTCATCAGACAAAGTTGACTAAGAAAGATGCTAAATTTGTGTGGACACCTAAGTGCGATCAAGCATTTAATGAATTGAAGGAGAAGTTGACAAGTGCTCCTGTTTTGCCTATTCTAAATGGGAGCAAACGGTTAACTATATGCACGAATTCTTGCGGAACCAGATTGGGAGTAGTGCTGATGCAGAATGGGAAAGTTATTGTGTATGTAAGTCGATAGCTGAAACCACATGAGAAGAATCACATGATTTGGAGCTCTTGGCTGTTGTCTTCGCATTAAAGATGTGGAGGCATTATCTTTTAAGTGAAAAGTTCAATTTATATATAGATCACAAATCTTTAAAGTATCTCTTTACTCGGAAGTACTAGAACTTAAGGCAACAATGTTGGCTTGAGTTTCTAACGGCTTATGATCTTGAGATTTTTTATAACCAGGAAAAGCTAATGTTATAGTTGATGCGCTGAGCAGGAATTATGCAATTTTGGCTAATATGGAAGTTCGTCCGACTCTTATCCAACGCATTGAAAATAATCAACAGAGGGACATTCGTCTTTCTCAGATAGCTAGAGCTGTTAGTGAAAATGTTTTGCTAAAGAAGTGGCCAGCATTCACGATAGATGACTGCTACATTCTAAGGATGAATGGACGGTTATGTGCCACGGATGTGGATGGAATTAGATGGGAAGTTCTGACAGATTCACATCATTCTAAACTAACGATACATCTAGGGATCCCTAAGATGTATCAGGACATGAAGCACACTTTCTGGTGGGAAAGGATGAAAAGAGACGTTGAAACATTTGCAATAGATGTCCTAACTGCCAGTAGGTAAAGGGAACTCACCAGAAGACACCTGGACTACTTCAGCCACTTGGGATACCGAAGTGGAGGTGGGAGCAGATTTCTATGGATTTCATCAGTGGATTACATAGATCGAGGAAAGGTAATGAAGGAATTTGGTTTATCGATGATAGGTTAACCAGAAGCGCTCACTTCCTACCAATCAAGGTAACAAGGACGACTGCTAGTTTGGTTTAATTATATATTAAAGAGATTGTTAGGCTTCATGGCATTCCATATGGTGTTGTGAGTGATTGGGATTCGATCTTCACAAATCGATTCTGGATAGGTCTGCATGATGCACTTGGGACAGAGCTGAGTTTGAGCACAGCTTATCACCCTCAGAAAAATGGGTAGATCGAAAGGGTGAACTGTGTTCTGGAAGATTTACTTTGATCTTTTGTGCTAGACTTCGGAGGTTCATGGGAGAACCACTTACCATCGGTTGAATTCGCTTATAACAATAGTTTTCAGGCAATTATTGGGATGGCGCCTTTTAAGGCATTGTATGAAGGCCTTGTAGGTCTCCATCTTGTTGGGTGGAACCGGAAGACTGCTTAGTACGTGGAAAAGATATAATTCGTGATGCAATGAATAAGGTAGATTGGATTAGGAAACACTTAAAAACAGCTCAGAATCGGTAGAAGAGCTATGCAGAAGTAAGACGTCGAGATTTGGAGTTCGTAGTTGGAGAACATGTATTCATCAATGTAACGACCCAGAAATTTTAACAATTTAAATAACATAATTAATTATTATTTTTTGAAATTAAACAATTAAATTTTTGCAATGAAAATTTGATATTTTGTACGCGTCTATTTAAGCATAGCAAATGGCAAATTTTTATTGCAAAAATATGAAAGTTTGTTTAGTTATGAAAATTTCAATCTAAAATCAGTCAAATTTGATGGAAATAAAATATTTTTGAAATCTGAATATTTTTCTATAATCAATATATAAATCATTTTCTAAGTGGGAAGTCGTAGTTCGTTTTGCCAAATTCGGACTGCTATAGCTCCGTTTATATTATTTCGATGTTTTAGCAGCATTTTGACAGCGAATATCGACTTTTGATAGGATGTTCGTATCGCTGATATATGTGCGCCATTTTGTTCGTCTCGTCATATTGATCTCCGCAGTATATTCATTTGTGTATTTCAACGTTCGGTACACGGCGAAATCTGCAAATCAGATAGCCGTAAAGGTACCCGTTGTGAGTCTTTAGAATATCCCGTGCCCATTCGTTTTTTTCCGTGAGAAAACCAATTGCCACTAACTTTTATATTTCCTACAAATTTAATATTTGGCTCTTACTATTCCTACCCTGTTCAACTTATTTGTTGGTTGGTTTCCATTTTTGGTTCTATTTCTTTCTCTCCCTTTCATGCTGTTCTTGCTTTTGAAAATATATTATATTATAATATAAGTTTTCATATCAATATTGTATGTTTCCCTTCATGGCCGTGTTCCACCCTTTCACATTCACTCGTCCTTGCATGCAAACCATGAACCTATGCCTGCTCATGATTCCTTTCTCCAAATCGCCTCATCCTCTTTAATCCACCATCGCATCACCCTCCTCCACCACTTCTACCCTCTCATGCCTCATCACCTTTGCTCCACTTCAATGCAATAGACATCTGCCCATCACCAATTCACAGCAACACCCAAACGCAAACACTACCAAACCCACATCCAACTCCATTCCTCTCACTTGCCTCAGCCACATCATTGAACAACCTATTACCGCTCGAGCCTGACCCCAGTCTCTCAAGCACTCGACCACTCGCCTCTCTCTCCTTGACAAACGCCAATCCTTGCAATCTACCTTGCCTCCCCCTACCAAATCAAGCCCATCTTCGCCTCGTCACCACGAACCTCCCATGGCCACATCAAGATCCGAACCCAAGTACCCCTCCAAACAGCCACATAATTCCTTGATCGATGGCCTGCACCTCTAGCACACATCCTCCATGCCTATCACTCCTACAACCTTCGATCCTGACGTCGACCACATCACCCATACTCGTAGCCGCAAGCCTCTCTAGTTCATCCTCCCCAATCGCAGGCAGCACCTTCCCTCCTTATATCATTTATATATTCATTTACGATTAGTTTATATACATATAAGTATATATGAGTTTATAAAATTTTGTTTTTACATAAAGTTTATATATATATATATAAAGTATAAGATTATACATAAAGTGAATTAGCATAGTAGCATTTGTTGTTGCTTATATATAATAGTAAAGTAAGATTTTATATATAATGTAAGTGTTTTTTTCAAAGAAGGAATGGTATATATATATTATATGTTTGAAGGTATTTATTTAGATTTATATTAATATCTTAAAAATAGATTTTTTAAATAACTTTAATATATATTATGTTTAAATAAATTTGTTATTGAGTTTTGAGAATATGGGTTTTAATAAATGTTGACTTTAAAAATAATATGGGGATTTTTTTAAATATGTGTTTTAATTTAATATTAGTTTTAAGTGGAAAGAAATATAATATATATATTTTTTCCTTCGATATAAGCTTATATATATATATTTACTTATATATATATATAAATTTGTGAAGTCTCGAATACATCGTGTTTTGCTTGTTTCCATTGTTGTCCAAAGATTTTTCCGCAACTCTAGTTTGTCCGTGCGTATCCGTGTCACCATTTCCATCCTCGTTGTTTCTCTAGCCATGAAAGTTGAGCAATCACTAACGATTAACATTCTTATATTCAGTAAATTTAATTCACATGAAATGACGGTTAAAATATGTTGTTAAATTTGAATTGTTAGTTATTTAATTGTTAAATATGATATGCCATTATCTGCAATTGTTTACCTATGACATATGACACCATAACCTGTTGTATATATTATATTTAAATTGTTAATGATGATATATGTTTGTTATTGATATGTATGTCAACTTATAGTATTATTCTATTGTTCTCACTCTGCAAGTTCCCTGTTAGTTTAAGAATCCCCATGGGTTGAAATTATACATATCCGAACCATCTTATAGATTAGGAGAAAATCGTTATGGGTTGAAATGATAAACCCAAGCGATTTTTATTGATTTTCAAATTTTAGGACTGCAGATTGAAATGATATAAACCCGTAACCTTAAATAATTGTGGATTGAAATGATAAATATGTGTATCACGTGACCATAGGATAGAAAATTATATATGGACATCGTTGGTCTATTTTTAAATGATTTCCAAAATTTTGATAAAAGAGAAATATATAGGTTTTTAATAAATATTGATTTTTTTAAATAAAATATAATATTTTATTTTATTATGTGTATAATTTAGATTTTTAAATTATATGTTTGGAAATTTTAAATTTATAAGTTAAGTTTTGAAAAATATAAAATATTAGATTTTACTTATAATTTTATTATTTTGAATATATAAAATAAGATTATATGCAATATATTTAGTAAAACAAGATTTAATTAAATAATAATTAATTTCAATAGAATTTAATAAGAATTTAATCTAACTAATACATATAATATGTTTTAAATATTTATTTACAATTTATATTAATATTTTGAAAATTTATTTTGTAATAACTTTAATAAACTAAGATTGGAAAGATAAACTGAAATTGATTTGAATTTTTTTTTTAATTTTATATAATAAATTTTGATTTGAAACTTGTTAATTTTGAGAATTTAAAGATATGATTTCTATAACTTGATAAATGGTTTTTAATTAAAGGTAATTAAATGAATATCTACAAATTTAAATAAAATTGAATATTTAATTTAGACTTAAATTTGTAGTTTGAGATTTTATGTAAACGCTTATAAAAAGTGATTAGGCGAATATTTTAGAATTAAATATGAATAAAGTTAGATATTTAATTATTTATTTTATTTAGATTTGTAATTTGAGATTCTAATCAAATGCTTATTGAAAATGATTAACTGAATATTTTCAAATTTAAATAAAATTAAAGTTGAATTTTGAAATATAAATGAGATTCATCAATTTGAGTTATTGTAAATTGTTTGATATTTAAACTTTAAAATATATTGAAATTGGAGGCGGTTTTAAATTTGTAATTCAAACCTGGATTTGAAATCGATATAAATTAAAATGGTTTAATGAGAATTTGAATCAAACCTTTAACCTTTTCAATTGATATTGTTAAACTGAAATTGATTTAAATTGAATTGTGGAATTAAGTTGATTTGAATTAATTTGTGAAGTTGGAAGAAAACAATTCCATTTTGAAACTATTTTTAATATAAAAACTATTTTAATCTATAAACTATTTTAAATATATACTATTTTTAATTTATAACTATTTTAATATATATAAACTATTTTTAATATTTAAACTGTTTAAGTTGGAACATTTATGATTTAGATTTAATGAATTTAAATGCGAATATTTTGATATGAAGATTTAAATTATTTTATGGTTATGATTTTAGAAAGCGAATTTGATTTCAAAAGTGAATATGATTTCTAAAGTGATATGACTTTGAAATGAATATGATATTTTGATAATGAACTGTTTGAAATATAAAATGACCACGGTGTGAAATAAGCGTTTGGTTGTTAAAGAGACCAACGTCAGATATTATCATACTCTCTTCCAACACAGAAAACGACTTTAACAACTGTGCACGTGATGGAGATTCCAGAATGAAGTAGGATAGTTTGACGAACGATTCTATATGAGGTATTAACGGAGCCCCGACTCCCACGAGTCAACTTGACATGGCTAGGAGCTATATCGAGCCAAGTGAGGTCGCACCTCTAATCAGGCATGCTTCTTCGATACCATTCTATTACTTTATGATTTGACCGGGCACACTTTTGATTTGGTAGTGTGTCTCGAGGTAGGCGGTAGTAGCTGCTATGCGCCACCACCAGTCAAGAAGTGCAAACGGTAGAACCCTACCCTGGCTTAGCCTCGTGTGCCTTGTCACATGACTTATCGCACCTTCTACGAGTTGGTTTTGTACCGTACCTATGGAGTTTCCTCTGATAGCCCTCCAGTTTGTGGAGGAATTACGGTACTGTATAGACTGCGGGAATATATATATATATATATATATATATATATATATATATAAATGTGTTATGGGGATATGGCTAACGCCTTAATGCTATTTTGATATTTTACTTTACTATAAACATTATATATGTAGAGTATTGTACTATGTGTGTAGATAGTTTAACGGATCCGTAAAGGATGGGAATCCCAAACATCCTTTAAGTTATATTACATTTCACGTGGCATTTCACTTGAGTTGATTTATTGGTATAAGAATGTTAATTCTGACTTAAATGTTTTGTGTTTTACTTTATGCTTGGGTTTGACAAAGTGTCACAGTATTTGAAACTCATCTTTGGAGCTTGGAGTTTTGCTTGGAGATCTATCTGTTATCGGTTCAGCTTTCCAGTTATTTCAGCTATTTCCAGTTATTTATATTTAGACTTGTCGGTTACATTTGTATAAGTGACATCTACATAATGGATTTCTGTTGTACTTGTTTCAAACTCTGATGTTTGTGCAGTAGCTTCATGAACTACTATTTATCTATTCCACTTCTTATTGTCAATATTACTCTATGTCTTTGATCCTATGATTGATTTATTGACCGTATATGCTAAGTTTTGCTAAATATAAATTAACAATATGTTGTTTTGAGCAATTCAAGTCCGACATGTGTGGATGATTGTCGATTTGAATGGTTCGAAATGGCAGGCCGTTACAAGTAGTATCAGAGCTCTGGTTTAGGAAAAACTTAGCATATGGAGAAAAAACCTCATTAGAGATAGGGTAGTAGTACCCTAGAATGAGTAAATTAATTATGGAATCATCTTCGTTCGAGCTTGAAATTCCTTTGTTAGGATCCTTTTTGATTCAGATTTCTTTTGAATCTTTGAACTTTTCCTTTGTTCTAAAATCCATTCTTATCCTTTCCTATTCATGCTCTTCCTGATACTCGAGCATCACATAGCTTCAATTATGTTGATCTCTATAATAAACTTGATTCTATCTTGCAACCTCAATTGGAAACTTCATTCTTTTGTGAGAATAATCCCATCGGTGGTCCCGCTAACCTTGGTATGATTTGTAAAGGGGTAAAACTCCTTTACAATAGGCGTCGATTCACCAGAGAATTCTACTTGCTCGGTTTTGATGCTCTTATCTCTTGCAAAGCCCAAACTATTCTCTAGTAGACGACCATGGTAATTCTTTTGTGTTTGAATATCGAATTCCTCTGGGTTATGCAGGCAAATTTATCTTTTTTCTTGATTCTCAGTCTAGTGATCTTGACTCCACCTAGATAGTCAGGAATTATCCTGTTGTTTTGGTGAAGTCATCTCTCTACCTCCCAAGCGGGAAATTAAATTCTACATCGATCCTATTCCTCGAGCTCGACATATTATCCTTCCTTTTGGACGAATGGTTTCTATGAAAGCCCTTTGAATTAACCAATGCCCTGCCTTGTTCGTCGACCTCATGAATCGCGTTTTCCGCGATGTTCTCAGCAAGTTTGTTCTATTTCTCGTTGATGGCATTCTTATCTTTTCTAAATCTCGATTGACCCGGTTAAGGTCGCCGTTATTAATTTAATTATCTTATCTTCCTTTCGAGCCTATGATCTTAGTTAGAATTCTCTTTGATTAGGGTTCCTCTAATTTGAATCTTTATCTTGTTCTAAAATTCATTCCAGAATCATCCTGTGAGGGAATGCATTTGAAATTGATATAAACTATTTTATATTGTGTTTTTGAGTTGTGAAGTTTGAATTTTGGATTTCGATCGATTCGTCTGGCCAGCGCTATCGATAGGAATTCCAAAACACTTGAACAGAGCAAACTAACGCAATATTGTTTTCGAAATTGGTAAATGAAATAATTTTATGTATGATTCTATACATATAAAAGCAAATTTTCTAAAATTAGATAGTTAAATGAGATTGATTGTTTGAAATGATAATACTTGATTATCATTTACTATTTTATCAACATTTCTAAATCATTAATTATAGTTGTAAAATCCTATAAATATGGTTTATAAATCTGATTTGTAAATGAAATGAATTTAAATTAAGGATTTGAAAATTTAATTTTCGGTGCTTTTCAAAATTTGGTTTTCAAAGTCTTAAAATTATATTATTTGAAAGTATTTTCGAATGGAAATTATTTTCAAAGAATTAAAAAAAGAAGTAAATCAGTACTCTCCTCTTTTGTCGCTGAAAAATAATTTCGGTGATGACAGCAACATTATCGACATTCATTTTCGAGTTTCAAATTTGAGAGGTCACTTAGTAGCTTTGCTATACTTTTGTTTTAGGAAATGGATTTTTATTTGAATTTCTTAAATATTATTTGATTACGAAATATACATGCGCATATATTTATTTCAAAATGGTTTGGGGTGAAATTGGAAATTTAACTCTTAAGTTTTATGTTAAGTGATGGTTTTCAATTATTGAAATGAAGCAAAAAAATTTGATTAATTGGGTTGTCTAAATGAGAAATGGAAACAACTTGAAATAGTTGAACCAGATTAAAATTTATTTGTGTAATACTAAGCATATATAACTTACCTGAAATATTCAAATAGTTAAAACATTAATGTAAATATGTAACTGAAGGTTATACAAGTGAAAACTTAAGTAATAATTTGTTCAAAATAAATTTTGCTTAATAGAAATGTTGTAAATGAAAGGTAAATATGGTGCTCAATTGCATTCAGTTACATAACTTACTTGGGAAAAAGTTCGAAGGTAAAGAGAACACATAATTAAATAATATACAATATAAATGTAAGTAATAAGATGTTCAAAAATGAAATTTATATAGTTTTGAATTAATTATTGTATCTGATACTATGTATTTTGAATCTACCTTTCCTTTATGGTTGCTTCTATTCTCATATCTCGTTCCTTTTCGAGGACGAAAAGTTTTGAGTGGGGGAGAGTGTAACGACCCGGAAATTTTAATGATTTAAACAACGTAATTAACTAAATTTTTCTTGAAATCAAACAATTAAATTTTTGCAATGAAGAATTGATAGTTGGTATGCATCTATTTAAGCATAGCAAGTGGCAAATTTTTATTGGAAAATATGGAAGTTTATTTGGTTGTGAAAATTTCAATTTAAAATCAGTTAAAATTGATGGAAATAAAATATTTTTGAAATCTAAATATTTTTATATAATAAAAATGTAAATCGTGTTTAAGTGAGACATCACAGTTGGTTTTGCCAAATTCGGACTGCACTTGCTCCGTTTATGTTATTTTCGGCGTTTTAGCAGCATTTTGGCAGCAAATATTGAATTTTGATAGGATGGTCGTATCACTGATATCTGTGTGCCATTCATTTCGTCTCGTCATGTTGATATCCGCAGTATATTCTTTTATGTATTTCGGCGTCCGTTACACGACTCCACCCTTCTTCACAGCTCCACCCTTCTTTACGGATCCACCCTTTTGGGCTCCCTTCACAGGAAAGAACTTCCTTTTCTGACTCTACCCTACCTAGACCTCCTTTGCCTTATTCTTCTCCACCGAAGCAATAATTTCCTCATGTCTTAGAGCCATCTGTACTACAACATCACAAGGATCACTGATACGAGGTAATGTAGCCCTGGCCAATTCAGGTTACAACCCCATAATGAATTTCTCATTTCACTTAATCACAGTATCCACATTGGCATGGCCATATCTTTGCAACTCCTAAAACCTTGTATCATACTCTAACACATTCATCTCTCCCTGTGCTACCTCAGCAAACTTTCTGAGCAAGGTAGACTTTGCGATCACAGACATAAATCTCTCCTCGAATCTCCTTTTAAACTCGGCCCATGTCATGGTTCCTTCATCCACTCCAGCTGTCACACTATTTCACCAGTATAAAGCTTCTCCCTAACGCTGTCTCGAAGCGAGCCTACTTTTCTGCTTATTAATGAGCCCTAAATCTATGAAAATCCTCTCATAATGCAACAATCAGCTCCCTACTCCTATGGCATCTTCAGTCCGAACAAATGGTTTTCCTCTCAAACTATCATAGTCTTTACTCAAAGCAGCGTAATTATTGACTATTGAAGCTTCCTGGGCTCCTCCTCCGACTACTCTAGCAGCAACCGCAGCTTGCATCATATTCACGAAAAACTGATACATGGCTCCCATATCAACTTGTGGAGATTCAGCACCAGTATTTTCAGCTCGTGCCTGAATTGGAATCCTACTAATATTAGATCTGGAATTTCCATCTACAGCGGTGCTTCGTCCTCCAACATTATCTCTTCAAGAATCCATATCTACATTCGAACCTTCATGAGATACAGAAAAATAACCTAATAGAGATAGGAGACTGGAGATAAAGCGCATACTTATATATGGAAAATGCAAGTACGTTACTATAACATTATCCCATATCCCAATCTTATCACTAATTCCTTAGGATTATGTTTTCAAAAATCATCTTTTTATATAAAAATTTTCATAAACCTATGCTCTGATACCAAGCTGTAACATCCCCTATCTAGTGGCCCAAAGCTAAGCGCTACAGATGCTGCAGTCATCTATAGTATTAAGTTCTGGCGACTAAATATGGCTATGTTAATGGTATTCATAATATCAGATGCAAGCGAATATGAAACAAAATCACTGATTCGAAATATATTTTTCTGATTACATTTCAAGACACATGTTTCATATTCAAATTATATAATCTCATCGCCTTTCCAGGTTCAAATAAAATATAGTTATTACAATATTATGCCAAGAGCGACATATGACAATGCCCCCTTGGTTAACCAGAGTATTATATGTACAATACAACAGAATCAATCAAGAATATATCAACAACTGCTAATTAGCTATCCATCAGCCATTCGCTCGTCTCCAGAAGCTTTATTCAACAACCTACTAAAAGCCTATAAACCTTAACCCTTCGCCTACTCAAATTTATTTTGAGCACCCGAGAGTTTAAGGAAAATAAACATCGAGTCAGACATAAAGCCTGGTGTGAATAATACTATAGATCTCGGTTTTCTGATATTAAGTGAGACCACGACGTTTAGCGGAACGGGTTTCCCCTCACTAATATCCCTTTGAAAAACATATCTTTTGCAAACTATAATCTTGCAACCAAAACTGGTTAAATATGTAAAACAATATCATGTATAAGCAAATCTCAAGTATCATATGGACTATCTATGCACACACTGTAATTTTGTTTGGCTAACTACTAACCCTTGGCTGACTTGGACCTAACAAAAAACATAAAAATCTAACAACTATTAGATACTCCCCTTCTGGACGGTCTATCCTTACTTCTCCAGGTCTATCTGATTCTAATTGTTTTGCAGGCTTCCAATAACCTGTCTTTCCCTTTTAGATTCCTTTCTGTGTGTAACAAAATTTTAGTCTCACTTCTCACAAAGCCCTACACACTGGAAAATTTTGGACTAAATAAACCAGGGCCTAATGGCTAACGATTATAGGGCACGACCCTACACAAATCCCATCTGGTATTCTAATCTGAGTCATTTTCTTAAGGTTAATTACCTTTTAAAAACTTTCCTTGAAAACCTTTTAAAATGATTTAAACCTTTAAATCGTACATATATAAGGAAAATATACTCTTTGCTTTACTCTAAACTATTTGCCATGTTATATACTTTACCCAAAATAATGTTAATGAATTTATTAACAATTTCCCATCCCTCCAAAATAAGTTAAAACCCTTTTTAACTTAAAAACACTCAAGCTATATTGCCAAAACAACTCACTCGAACCTTTGTTTAAAACCTTTAAACAACCGTTTCGAAACGATTAAAAGAACTTCTTTCGAAACCTTTGAAAGTATCTCATTCAATACAAGCAAATCCATAGGCAAAAGACCAAAACATACCTTTCGAAATCATACCTTTCGAAACTGTTCATATTTATCCTTTCGAAAGCAATGAAAAATGACCTCCTTCGAAAGCTTTAAAACCTTAGATTTCCTCTTAAAACACTTAAACTTTGCCTTTCATAATCATTGGAAAACCTTTCCTTTTAGACCTTTCGAAACCATTAAAAATCCTTTCCTTAAAACCTTTCGAACGCGTTTAAACATCAAGCCTTTCAAAAGCATATAGGTTCAATTTATAACATGTGGAAACACCTTTCGAAACCATTAAAACCATCTCTTTCGAAACCATTTGGGTTACACTCTTTATAGAGCAAAAGGTCATTAAAAAATTTAAGTCGAAAGCATTGCTAAGTAAAGAAGTGATGATATCGACACCATTCCTTCGAAGGCATTGGAGAAGCAGCTTGGTTTTAAAAACAAGATAAGCCTTTTGAAACCACTTTGGGTCAAAAGGTAAAAAGTGACAGTCAGGGGTCCAAAGTAGTTATTTAAAAACAAAGGCACAGCCTCTTAAAACCATTTTTTAAAATCATTGACCCGGTCGAAAGCCTTCCAAGTCGAAGTTATACAGTCGAAAGAAAAGCAGGCACATTTTCATTTAAAAGCAAAGTAGTGCTTCTACCCTTAGGAACCCCATGTTTCGACCCAACGCCCTCCACTTTTGTCCAATTCACTACGTACCAGATATCTGGTACCATGAGCATTGGTTTTGATGGAGTCGGAGGTGGAGGTAAGGAGTCGGAAGCTTGTGCCGAAAGCACTAAAACATGAAAAAGCATGTAGATTTGACTTTTTAAACTATTTCTTTGTTCCTAGCTTGCCTTGTTTGTCAAATTATGATTGGTTACACATTTTTATTTTCTAAAAGTACTGCCGATTTTCAAAAATAAATATTTGAATTATTTAAAAAAATACCCCTTCTCCTTTTTATAAATATATAAAATGTTTAAGTCTCATACCTTAAATAATTTTATATATCCATTAAAACACATTGGAAAATTGTACAAAAATTTCAAAAAATCATTTTTAATATATTTTCCAACATATATAAATTTCATACCTTAAGCCAATATAATTTGGCCGTAATTAATTTTTAACCCAAAATAATATTTTATTCACTAGAAAATTATGAAAATTGAAACCCATTTCTAAATTATCATTTCTGATCTAAATCTAAATTCGCAAGGCAATTGGATGTCATTTAATAGGTTTTCTAAATCAATTCTCATCATAAAATGCATATAAAATAGCCTAAGTCATCAACAAGTATATACATATCCATTTATCATTCAAAACTTGGCAAAGCAATTGCAAATACTTTTGGAATTTATCTAAAATCGAAATTAATCAAAAATATGAAATTAGTCATTATTCGCCTTAGCTTTTTGATTAAGGATGTGAAATTTGTTCTTGATTAAGTGATTTGATTCTTCCTTTTGAATACTTCTTCTTATTTACTCTTCCTAATGGTGGTCGGCCTTAGCTTGTATTTTTGAATCGTAAAGAAATGAAGTGAACGTGAATGTTGAGGGGTTAAGGATTTATGGTATAAGGATATGTCTTATTCCTATTTTGCCCTTACGTATTTCCTATCCTTTTTATTCTCTTTCTATTCTTTAGTTCACTTATTTAACATGACACGGCTACCTCTTTTTTAATCATAAATCTTAGTCCATTGTTCCCCTTACATTATTTTATTTTATTTAACTAATTAAATATCCTAAATAATGTTACTGAAAATATAGGGTGTTACATCTATTGATGATAATGGTCTTAATAATGGATTTGTGCAAGTCAATACCAGAAATAATGCTACTAAGAAGGAAGGGGGTAGTCATCAAATGCAATGGAGGAAGGTTAATCACAGTGATAATGTGTCTACTGTTGTCTCTGGTGTGCCAAAAAATGCTGAAATGCATAATTATGACAATAATTCAGTGGACATTTCAAATAAAGTGGATAAGGTTCCTGTTCCACAACCTGAATCTGTTGATTGTGGCATTGAGGTCCACTTGAATAGTTTTGAGATTCTAGATGAATTTGAAGATTGAGAAATCGGTGATTTTGTTCACAAAGTGGTTGAGGCTATTTCAATAAGTTAGAGCATTCATTTAATGATGATTATGCACATGCAAATTCTTCCACGTCTATTCCAATACCAACGAATAAAATTACTCACTCTCTTGATTCCTCTAATGCCACCAGTAACATGATTTCAAATGTTTTAACTTGCACTATTCCTCATGCCACTAATTCTTTACCCTTATCATCTAATACTCTTGACCCTTCGTTTCTGTGTCGGTGCACAATGATGTTATGCCTGTTGCACATGATGTAATGCACACAACTAATCAAACTTCTCATGCTTTACCATCCATTCATTCATCCTCTTCTCAACTGAATTCTGACAATTCAATGAACACTGCAACCCTTTTTGCTTTAGTCTCCACCAAAGAATCTTCACCATATATCCATCTTTCTCCACCTTCAAATGTAATTCAAACTAACCTTTCATTTGACTACCCATCATCATTAAAGAAACATGGCAAACCCAAGACAAATGCCACTTCTTCAACTATATCTGACAATGACAATGGCAGTTCCTTCTCTTCTGGTCAAAGTTGTCCCATTAAACATGATGTCCCTCCAACCTCCCATCTGGTGTTTTAACCTGATCTAAACACTCAGTAGTTTAACGATGTTACACAAATATTTCATACTGGAACATATGAGGAGCCCACTCAATAGACAAACAACTTGAACTCAAAAAACTCACTTTCTCCAACTACTTGTTGTGGTTGAATCAAAATTAAATCATAACTTAACTTATAAAGCTTGCAATTTTATTAATCCTTCATGGTCCATCCTTCATAACGTATCTCAGGCTCCTTATGGCATATTATTTTTAATATGAAATCCATCAATATACTCTATTTCTCGTATCATTGTTCATAAACAATTCATTCGTCTATCACTCACCTTTCCTTTAATTCAACTTCCTTTTTACTACTGTTTATGCCAAAAATTCAAAAGATAGACAAGTGATTCTTGATATCATCCCCAGTCTATCTACCACTACTCCTTGGCATTTGCTCATGATAAACTGGGTGGTCTTCCTATTTCTATTCAAGATACTAGACCTTTATGCAATTCTATTTATGCTTCTAATCTTATCCCTATAAACTCTATTGGCTGTTGCCGCTCTAATTCAAGAACATATTGCAAACTGGATAGGGCCTACCATAATTTTCTATCAATTCTATCTTAGCCCAATCTTGTTGCATCTTTTCCCCCTCCTTCTCTGTCTAATCATTCACCTATCATCCTTTCTTGGGGAAGGGTTGCCATCAAAAGCCCTTCCACATTTTAATTTTTTAATAACTAGACTGAACATCCAGACTTTTTGAATATTGTCAATGATTGCTAGAGTACTAACATTTATGGTAACCTATGTATATTTTTCAGGTGAAACTAAGGCGGTTGAAGAACACTCTGAAGGTTTGGGAAAAAATATGGTGATGGTTCAAAAATGAGCTCCAACATTAGAAACAAGCTTCATGTAGTTCAAATTGCACTTCTCTCCTCCTTTAGAAACTCTCTGCTGGCTGTAGATGAGCACGTCCTCAAAAAAATTTCTTTAGAAATCTCTATTAGAAGAAAATAAAATGACAAGACGAAAATCAAAGGACTTATGGACATTGTATGGTGACAAAAATATTTTCCATTTTCATGATTCATTGAAAGTTAGGCAATACCGAAGAAACATATCCTCTATCTATGACATGAATAACTTTTCTTTTTCCTACTCAGATAGCATTCACCAAGCTTTTCTTTCTTACTAGCACAGTTTACTTGCCAACCCAAATCTTATTGCCCCTTCTTTTTCAACCTTTCCTCATTTCAACCTTCCTAAATTTTTTGACAACGATAAACATGCTCTTACCAATGAAGTCTCCCATGATGAAATCAAGCAAGCTATATTTTATACTAATTCCTCATGTTCCCCTGGTCCTGATGGCTACACGGCTCATTTCAACAAAGCTTGTTGGGAAATGATAGCAAGTGATGTTATTAAAGCATTTAGGAACTTTTTCAAAAACAACAAAAGGCTTGGCGGTATTAATACTACTAAACTATCATTGATACCAAAATCTCCTATGTCTGCAAATGTTTCACAATTTTGCCTTATAGCTTGTTGTAATGTGATATACAAATGCATATCCAAAATTATGGCTAGTTGAATGAAACAGTCTCTAGCCTCTATCATTTCCTTTAAACATAGTGTTGTTCTTCCAAACCGCAATATAATTAACAATATCCTTCTTGTTATACGTCTAGTATAGCAAAACAGAAAATAATTAATTATAAACTCGTCGCACAAGTTTATAACTCAGATTCCACTACACTGGAATTCTGTATTAATTATTATAATAATATGAATGTTGTAAATAAGCTACAACAACAGCGTTATACTATTTTGAATAAATAGTGTAGCCAGAATAACGGTAGAATATAGAATAATGTATATACAAACAGACTAGAATTCTAACCGGATTATATCTGAGGCTCGTCGTAACGATTTCCTTAAGATTTTATTTCAAAATTCTCCCAAGATACAACAGACGAAATCTGCACGAGATAGTAATGAGTGTGTCAACTCTGTGATATATATAGAGCGGTAGAGAAAAAACAATACTGAATTGGATTGAAAATGTGATCAGCATTCTGTCCTATTTATAGTTTTGTCCGCATCCCTTGAAACAGTCGCGTCCGGCCCAGTTTTAGGATCATATTAGACCCAAACTCGAGCCCGGCCCGGTTCGGTCGGACGGCGGCGGCGCACGTGTGTGGTGTAAATGCATGATCTCCCTCCGTACAACGAAGGATACATTTGGGTGCCCCTAGTCCCCAACACCTTCATTGCAAAGCCATATATATATTGGAATGGCTTTGCAAATTTGGCGATGTAGGACAAGTGTATTTCATTTACATTAGGAATTCCAACACTTCTAACACAAGAGCTTATGAGAAGCTACTCAAAATCAAATTCTTCCCCTAGATCTTTCTTGAAACTTGGCATTTAGAAAGCCTTTGATTTCATTCAGTGGACTTCTATAATCAATATACTCTATGTCATGAATTTTCCTCTCCCGTTTCTTGCTTGGATATATACCGCCATTTCAACTGTTGCTTATTCTCTTGCAATAAATGGTGGAAGTTTGGAAATTTTAAAGGAACTCAAGGAATTAGACAAGGAGACCCTATCTCTCCTTGCCTCTTTATTATTGTAATGGAGCTGCTAACTTGTATAATTAACGAAGCAACTTATGAGAAACAGATGGACATACTCCTAGGTGCAAAAACCCTAGAATATCTACCTTAATGTTTGATGATGACCTAATGTTGTTTTTGAAACCTAACGTCAAATCCATTTCCTCTTCCATGAACTTTCTTGATCAATTCCATGTTATAACTGGGTTATCAATAAACAAAGCCAAATCAAAAATCCTAACTGTTGGAATATGTTCTCTGATGACATTTCTTATCATCTCTTCACTGTAGGTGCTTAATCCCAATGAACTATACCTTAGTGCTACCCTTGTCACTTCCAGAATTTTAATTTCTCATTGTTTGCCTATATTTGAAAAGATTATCAATAGAATGTCCTGATTTCATGTTTCTAAACTCTCAACTGCAGATAGACTGGTGATTGTAAAATACATTGCTTCCTCTATGTGCTTTTGTATTATGCCAGAATTTATGCCCTTTGAAGCAAATTGATTGACATAGTTAACTCTGCCTTAAACTATTTCTTATGGCATGGAAACCCACATTCGACCAAGCCTATTCCTATTGCTTTTAAGAAGGTTATGCAGCCGTATGGTCATGGAGGTTTGGATGTTCTAAACTTAAAATTATGGAATAAGATGGCTTACTCCTCTCTCATCAACAAATTTGTAACGACCCGATATTTTCAGCCATTCGCATCCGCACATGTCGGACTTGAATTGCTCAAAATACCGCGTTGTAAATAAAATTTGACAAATCTCAGAATATATAGTAAATAAATAACTACAGATCATAGACACGGAGTATTTAATAATGCAGCGGAAGTAAAAGAGATAGTAGTTCATGAAGCCACTATATATATAAGATACATCAGAGTTAAACAAGATACAACATAAGAGTAACAAGTTGCATCGGGTACAAAACAGAATACATCACTGAAATTACTAGATACTGAAAGCAAAATAGATGGCTAGATCTTCAAACAAAGCTCCAACTCTGAAGATGAGTCTTGAATGCTGAATCACTCAGTCTGACCCGAGCGTAAAGAAAAACACAAAACACTCGAGTCAGGACATAAATACTTATGAACTGTAAATCAACTTATGTGAACAATAACAAAAATGCATCAGTAACTTAAAGGATGCTTGGGACCGCCTATCCTCTAAGGATCCGTTAAACTATTTACTATGTAGTAATATTGCACTATTTTAATAATGTCTAATAGTAAAATAAACTTACTTTAAAATAGCGTTGGGAAGTGAACCATTATTCCCCTTAACACATAATAGTGCAAATAGTCTATAAAGTACCTGCATATCTCCTGATCGAGAGACTATGAGAAGATTCTCCATAGGTACGGCACAAATCAAAAATCGTAGTAAAACTCGCTATGGTAGTTGACACGGCATACAAGACAACGCCAGAGTAGATATACCAATTACGCACACGCGCTGGCGGTAATGTAGCAGCCACTACGCCCACCTCGAAACACACTCCCAATCAAAATCAGAGGATGACCATCAAATCAACCACGAGTAAGAGTATAACATCGAAGAAGTGTGTCCGACCGGAGGAGCTACCCTTTTTGGCCCGAGATCGCTCCTGTTTTAGCCACCTTAAGCCAACTCACGGGAGTCGGGTTCACGTAATATACCTCAAGAACGTCGCCACCATCCTACTTCGTTCTGTAATCTCCACCGCGTACACAGTTGTTAAAGTAGTTTTCGAAGTTGGCAGAGAGTATGACAACTTTCGATTCCGGTCTCTTTAACAACCAATCGTTATTATAACGCCGTGGTCATTTCAATATAGTTGATACTTCAAAAATCAAATCATTTCATTTTCAAACTTTATTCCATTCAAAATAATTTATACTTCGATATCAAAACCATTTTATTTCAAAACTATATGCAAATTAAAATAGTTTATAATTTCCATTTCAAACATATATTCACCTTTCAAAAATCATAATACTTGCACTACAAGAAAATCAGTATTTAGTTGCACTCATTGACGGCGTTTGAAATGCAATTAATATTATTATAAGATTTTTGTTAGGTATATTTTATTTTATTGAACGCTACTGAAAATTTACCGCCTGCGCCCGCCAATAGGAAAACAATTGGGTTGCCGCTTCTTCATTGTCATGTTTCCTGTCTTTTTTGCCTTTTCCCTTCAAAAAAATTCATCTCGCTACAACGACTCCTCCAACATTGCACTACTCCTTCTCATTAATTAACTTCTCTCCACTTTGTCGATTCACTCCTCCAATTCTACCATTTACTTGCTAAAGATTTCTGCACAAGCCCTAGATTAGTATCTAGAACAAAATGAGGTCTATCGAAAAAAGGTACATTATTAGATGAACCCTAATTTTTGTCCTATGTTTTATTCGATGCTTCTATAATAATGGATTTACTCGTCCAAGCAATATATTCCTATACTAATTTTTGTTATCTTATCACAAGATTTTGTCATTGGATTTTAGGATAAAAAATAATTATCTGTCTTCGCAACATAGGGCTTCAGAAACTACTACATCTCCTGAGTTTGCTGTGAACGACCTTGAGGTGAATATCCAAATTATTCACAGTATACATTATGAAGAACTTGTTGGCTCGTAGAGTTATTAGGATATGGTAGTGAACAACTTGAAAGGTTATATGGTAGAGGCTCTTGTCAACACCATCAATCATTTAGGCTTTGTATCGTCTAAAGTGAATGGTTTTGTTGATGAAAGAGTGGATGGAGTTTCTAACCTAGAGCATCTTATATTAAACAGGTAACCTTGTTCGCGCTTATCCTAGATGAACCATCACTATTTTTTTCCCCGAGTATCTTGTATTAAACAGAAAGTAATATCTTTTCGAGTAAGGTTACAATCACTAATTTTTTGCTATATCATAGTTTTTTTATCACATTCCTGATTGAATCCTCTTCTCTGGTAAAAATCCAAAGATATTCACCTATGATCTAAACTGTTGGATATCACAAAAAATAGTGCATGTAGAGAACTCGTTTTGGATCAAAATGGTGCATTTTATCATCGAACTTGATTCGTGTTAATTGAGCAACACCTTTTTTAACCTAGAATCCAGACTTTATGTTCTAATGACCCGGATCTTTAGATGACTTCCTTATTTGGGAGTAACTAAAGTAGAGGACCAAATCCAATCACATTATTTGCCAGAAACATAGAAGAAATTTAAAGATTATAATATCCTTTTTACAAAAAAATTGTTACCAGGCCAAGGCTGTGAACTGTGATAAATAACATCACCGACTTCAATTCCAACTTCTCCCATGTTTCCCTTTGAACCGCTTCTTCTAAACTTTACCCTGGCTAATGCATAACAAGATTACAAGAGTACTAAATTTATGTTTTTGGTTGGTAACCATAACAAGAGTACAAGATTACAAGGCTGTGAAGAGCTTACACTTGCAACTTTCGAAGTTTTATTAGGTTCACATATATACGTTCCACTTCTTTATCATTATTGTCTTCATGGTTTCTGTATCATGTTTTTTCCCTCTTTATTTAAGTTAAAAGGAATTCATTTCATCAAAATTTATATAGCTAAAAAAACGAATTACAACTGTTTTTTCAACTTCATATATATTTCAATCCAAAAGTGTACTATAAGTTTAGTTTGGAAGAATACTTCAAATTTTTAGTCTTAAAAATACACTAATAATTCTTTGAATCTGAAGTCATGGCTTTGGCTGTGTAGGCACATCTATACCATAGTTCATTGCAAACATTGTTGTCAAAAATCCTAAACTTGCCATTTGGTTTTATTTTAAAGGATGTCACTGGTGATGTTGGCAGTTTAATCTATGTTACTATCTGTAATATAAACATGTTTAAAGCACTGAGACAAAATCGTGTATTTACAAGGAAATTAAACTTGATACTGATAAACACACACAGTACAAACCCCGTGCCGATGGCATGTGTCCATACTTTATGTTATAAATAGATCATGATTATGTATTGCATGGTTGCAAAGTTTGATTAGTTTTAAAATTGTTGTATGTGAACATCAAAACTGTACCTTTTTGAATTAGTCATTGTACAAAAATTAAAAATCTTATTCATGTGCCTACATATATATGTTAGTGCATAGCGCATGCATTGCATAAATTTGAGATTGGTTATCGTTTGTTTTTTCACATGTTTTTTTTGCAAATGAGTACTCTATCTTAATATGAATCTCATTCCAACATAATTGGCGATTATCTAACTCACATGAGACTTGAATTAAATATGAAATGCATGTATCTAAAAGAAAAAAATAACCCATCTATAAAATTCACAATTTTCAATATATCTTGCATAGTAATAACAGTTTGGTAATATATCTTCTTGTGTCAATTGAGGGTTAATGGATGTGTTGGTCAACTATAATTGCCAGTAAAGTTATAGAATTTCTTTATTATCTCATCAATTAAAAAAATTACAACAATATATGAATATAACATCCAACTTGCTATGTTTCTATGCCGGCTATGAATCGATACGTAAAAAAATGTTAACAATACTGAACATGCATGTTAGATTGAGAATTGAGACAATATATATAAAGATTGTTGAAGAAACAATACTTATAACTTTTTGTAGCACTGGTTCATACCTTTTAGTATTAGAAATAAATGCATACTTTGTTCGGTTGCAACAACATTATATATTTGTCAATGACTAATCCGTTTGAGGTGCTGAATTATGGATATCAGAAAGAAAAAAAAATCTTAGTGTGTTTTTTAATAAAATTAAATCGAATTTTAGGAAAAAAAACAAGGATTTCCATATAAAATAATGTTGCAATAAACATGAATCACAAAAAACAATTATGACCTAATAACATGTCGACAATTTTGACAAAAGTTCATTAAATTAGAAATTAGTAAATCAACAATGTAAGCAATAAATGATTAAAAAGAACGTAATGATATTGAGCACCCATAATATCTGAATCTTGTTAATCACAAATTTCACTCAGCAGCAACTAATTTAAAAAACAACACATAGTCAGCGCTATTGTATACAACTACTTTTAAGGCATCATATAGATCGTGCAGGAATGAAATTAAAGAATAAATGCAATCAAATTCATATAAATAGTATCATATAATGTTATGTCAATAGTGAATTGTGTAAAGTAACTAAAGAATAAGGGGAGTAATGCGTACCATTTTTCTATGCTTATGAATTATCGATTAGTGGAATTGCATCGATCTGTTGTCTGAAGGTAGTACGAAAAATTGCTAAAGATGGTATTTCGGGCAACATGCATGGTTGTAGCAGTAGGCTAGGTGGTGAAGAAGAGAGTTTCTGTGAGGGTAAAAATGGGACATGGTTCTTACTGATTTGAGAAATGGGATGTAACCGAACTGATTTGGAAATGGGATGTAATCCAACTGATCTGAAAGTGGAAAAGTTAAGTGGGTAGTTTAGTGGTAGTGGGATGGAAAAGTTAACAATGTCAAATATATTTTGCTAATATATTTTATATTGGTCATATAGGATCCTATGGTTCTACATTGCGCTACAAAAGTGTGGAGCGATTTAAAAACATCGGTAAACACTCTCTTCTTGGTGCAAGTGGAGAAATCGGCGACTTTTAGGAGATCTTACACTATTTTGATGAGCTAATGTAATAATTTTATACATTCTACAGTTGGCATATTTTCAGTTAGGCTATTAGTTATGCCCAGTCAATGTTCTGCTGTAGCTATAGTTTTGCACTTTCATCTATTCATGCATGATCTCCACCTTTTATCTTGATCCATGTTATGTAATGCACACAGGTTGATTCTTATGTAATGTCAATAGTATTTAGTATTTACCCTTCTGCTTTACTTTGGTGTAAGACTCAGTGGCCATATGTCAATATAAGGATGAGATTAGTTGCATAGGGTCCATTTTAGGCGCCACAGGATTTTTACAGAGATGCATGCATACAGATACATATTGCATACCCATGTATATAATATACAGCTACATATAAACTCATATATGAAGCCTATGCTTTGGCATTGTCTCATAATTAGTTATTTGTGGTCACTCCTAAAGAATATCGACCTGCCATGTATGACGCTAACCCACCCATCTATCATGATTTACCTGTTATGAAAGTTGTCACACTTTAACATGTGCTCACTTACATATATTGGACTGGAAGATTATGTGTCCTTTATCGAAAATGTGGTAGTAGCATAAAATCACACTAAAAATCAACTGGCCTTCATATTCTTAATGTTATGAACTAATTGTATGCTGAAAATTATGTGTTTAGAAATCTTTGTCCATATGCAAGTATGTGTATTATTGTACCTCGACCCAACATAAAAAAAATAAAAAATAAAAAATAAAATAAAAAAAGGATCCATAACACATGATCAGCAGGTTGTACAACTTTCTATATTATCTGATCTGCTATACATTTTTGTAGCCTTTATGATAATATGTGGGATGATGTCAACTCGTCAGGTCCTGAAGAGGTTCGCCAAGTTATTTGAGCCGGGTTATGTATAAAGACGTGACAAGTTCAACCCTCTTTGGAACTCACTCGTACTTTGAGTAAAAAATGGGCAGAAGTATCTTGGTGTGGTATGTTCACTATGAGATATGTAATCTTGAATATTTTCCTAAAATCAGTAAAAAAAAATATTGTGTATACCTCAGATATTCAGGTAACCATGATTGGCACTCATTTCGAAGATAATCATGTGGTACTGGTTTTAGAAACCATCTTGCTAGACCGATTCTTAGCTTTGAATGGCATGAGGATCTTACCTATGAAGAGGCTATGAAACTTCTTGAGAAATGCTTGCTTGTGCTTTTGTATCGTAACAGATCAGTAATTAACAAGTTTCAGGTATAACTTCGACAGATATTTTTTCTTACTCTTTTATCCCATATTTAGAATAAAATAAGTCAGCGGTGGAAGTTATCTCAGTTTATGTTATTCCTTGATGATCTTGTACCGACTTAAATATAAAACTCTAATTACTCAAATATTGTCACTTTGTGTATGAAGTGCTATTATGGCAGTCTTCAAACATTTAAGATTGAATTGTCGGGATTAAATATTATGCAGGGACTAAAGCGAACCAAAGACTATTGTTCCTTGAAATTCCATAACAAAGTTCAGTGTTATGGCATAAATGACTGTTTTGATGGTTTAAATTTCAGATTACGAAGATTTCGGAGGGAGTGACAATTTCTCGCCGTACTCATTGAAACATATTGGAGTTTCTTTGCATTCCAGAACCCCAGCAAGGGTACTGAAGGATCATGGTCATACGATGAAGCTGTCAATCTGCATAAAGATCGCGATTACACAAATTTCTTCATGGAAAAATCACTATCTCAGAATTCCATCATTAAAGGCATTTCATCTTTTGTTAGTTTAGGTATTCATGCTTATCATTCTGCTACTAGGAAGGCATGTTCTTGTGTGCATGAATTATTACATGTATCAAAATTTTCAGCTGATACGCTAGCTATTAAGCAGTCAATTGTTGTGTCATTTACAATTGCTGCATTTTCTCGCTTGAAAGGTATTCAAATGGTGCACAGCAAGTCTAGTGGGATACATAAACCTTTGCTATTGGCTATCTCATCTTATTATGTTTCTTGTCCTTAGGTTATTAAGCAAGTTTTGGACAAGGAAGAAGATAAAGGTTTCATGACTTGGGCTTGTGGTTTGGATGAATTTTCAGTTTGCGATTCTGAACCTTGTCACTCGTTGAAGTCTGAAATCAAATTAGCTGGTTAGTTTGTCTTATGCCTTAAATAAAATAAAGCATAAAAAGTATAGGACTAAATTAAGAAATAAGCTTCTCAACAAAAAATGCTGGACAAAACATCTAAATTAATCAAAACAATGCTGCCTAAAATATGGATGCACATAATTTATTGCCTATCAAACAGTTTACATCCATATAACTGTTGTAGCCCAGTTTACAAGGATGGTAAATATTTTCTTTTTGATAACCTTGTAATGTTATGTAGTAATTGCATTAGCAAAGTTGGTTGAGCGACTGCTAAGATCCCAAGTAGATAAAGACTATTTGCATAGATGCTCTGTCTCTCTACTCAAGGCAACTATTAATTTAAAAGAAGTTCAGGAGGAAGAAAATAATGAAGCTTCAAATGAAGATGGCAATGAAGAAGATGGTGACGATGGAGAAGATGAAGATTGAAGAGTCTGACTATGATGAGGTAAGAAAGTCTTTGTATTTTCATTGGCATAAAAATCCCTTTAACAGTTTTGAATGCCTTACTCTCCATCAATGTTGCGTTTGTTATGATTTTTAAAAAAATTTCTACATCTATAAAAAAGGATTAATTATCATAAATACTAGGATTCAGAGTATGAGGATCTTGAAGAAAAAGAAGAAGAGTTTTTAGAAAGATATGCAAAAGCTGTAGCTGAAGTGGAAGGTGATCTTGTTGAAGAAGGAGATTCAAAAAATGAAATACATACAATTGATTTAGGTAAAACTTTACCTTTGGATGCAACTAACCACAGGTGTGTAAACGTGTATTTATCCTATTTTTCTTGGTTTCAGCTACTGATATACTAATTTATGTTTAGAACCATTTCTAACCGATCCTAAATGAAATATGAAAAACTTGCAAAACTTATTTAAAACAATAAAACATGAATTGAGTTGTCAACTCAAAGTTACAAGATGTGTCTCTCCACCTTGAATATGATTTGAATGTTCTAGGCTATTATCATTGACAGAGAATAGTCATTTGATTCATCAACGTCCACTCAAAAATTCAGTGATCTCCATTAAAGATAGTATGATATGTGATAGGTAACTAGAAATGTCATGTTTCCTTAGTTCACTAGAATTTTCTAATGTCAATAGCATTCCACAAAAGTCAATCTGTTCTTTTGCGATCAATCATATTTACTTTCTTTTTCCACAATCAAGTTTCCTTTCAATTTTAGCATTTAACTCAAGTTTCATGGATGCATTTTTTATATCTCATGGACCACCTATCCTATCGATCGATGAGAGCTTTCCTAATAGGCATTACTAAGTTAATAAAAATAAATTAACTAAGTTAACCAAGTTAATAAAAATTAACTAAGTTTTGTTAAAATTAAATAAGTTTTATAAAAGTAACCAAGTTTAAGATAACTAAATTTTATATATAATAATAAAAACTAATTTAAAAAAGTTTTAAGTAATAATAATGATGATGATGAAGAATTAACTAAGTTTATAATATTATAATAGTAATACAATTAAGTTAACTAAGTTTTAATAATAATAATAATAATAATAATAATAATAATAATAATAATAAATTAACCAAGTTAATTGAGTTAATAAAAATTAACTAAATTTTGTTAAAATTAACAAGTTTTATAAAATTAACCAAGTTTAAGTTAACTAAATTTTATAAATAATAATAATATAACTAACTTAACAGTTTTATGAATAATAATGATGATGAATTAACCAATTTATTTTAAAAATTAACTAAGTTTATAATAATAATATAATTAAGTTAACCAAGTTCTACTACTACTAATAATAATAGTAATAATAATAATAAATTAACTAAGTTAACCAAGTTAATAAAAATTAACTAAGTTTTGTTAAAATTAAAAAAGTTTTATAAAATTAACTAAGTTTAAGTTAACTAAATTTTATAAATAATAGTATGATATACTTGTACAATGTTGTAGTTGTTTGATATTAGATTTGAAGTCTTACGAATTAACATCATTGTTTGACTATATGTTGTAATTTCACTTGTGCATGCATTTAATTTTTGAAGAGAGCAATGTTGGACTTTTATGGTACTAGCTTTCACTTGTGCACGCAACAAAGAATTATGGGTAAACGAATGTTTTGTTAGCACCAGTTGTGTGACTATGTACGATTATGTACTACTTCTGTATCAATGCATGGTAATGTACTACTTGTGTTTATGGTAGTTCATTTGTTCATGTATTTCTTGTTTATTATTGAACTATCTATTATTACTATTTAATATAAATTACGAATAAAGTGAATTGGAGAGTGAACGAGCTAGCAGAATGTGAGAAATAGACAAACAAAAGCAAAAATATTTAGTAGCCTTTACCAAACGCTACAGAAAAATATAACGGCAAAAAAAAAGCTACAAAAAAATATTGCTGCGGTGAAATATAAAGTCTTAAAATGATCAATCTATAACAGCGTCTATTTAGTGTCGTTTAGAAAACACCATTGTTGAAAAAAATATCACTTTTGGTGGCGTTTCAACATGCTACAAAAAAAGGTTTACGGTGGTGTTTTTTTACCGCCGCAATAAGGCACATTATAACGGCGTTTACAAAAACGCAACAAAAAATATTGGTTTTTTAATTGCATATCGTATGACAGCGTTCTCTAAAACGCCACCATAAGTTATGGTTGCGTTTTTTGTGCGCCATCAAAAGTACTTTTTGGTGTAGTGTTTCAAAGTTATAACTTTTTCGAAACCAAAATACTTGAAGTCATTACACTTTGAAAATCATAACATTTCAAAATCATACATTTGAAATCATGAAACATTCCTTTAATTCTTTACACTTTACTATTCAATTAAACTCAAATTTTCAAATTTCCAATTTAATTAAATTCAAACCATCAGTTTCAGATCAAATTAGTTTTACAACAAACCATTTCAAATCTTATAAATTTCAAATACAGATTTGATCCACAAAATAAACTATTCAATCTTTCAATATAATTCAAAGTTTTAAATATACCATATTTCAAAACTAATTTTTATAATTTCATATAACTCTGATTTAACTTCATTATTACTTAGTTTTGAAATATTCATTTCATAAATCCACTATCTTTTAAATAAACCAGAATTACAAGTAAACCAAATATCGTCCATACTAATATAAATTTCAAATACTCATTTGTCGAATAGATCAAAAATCAAATATCTTCCAAATTCACAATCTTTATCAAAATAAAGAATATGTCATTCAAAACCATTTCAAAATCTTTTCTTTTTCAAATCCATTACAAATTCATTATTATTCTTTAATTCAGATATTCAATTTAAATATCATTTTTAAAATCAAATATGTCATTCATTTATTGTTTCAAATATCATCACAAAATACATTTGAAAATTCCATTCAAAATTCATTTATCTTATTTCGTTTCATTCCATTTAACACATAACCAAGTAAACCTTAATTAAATTCAATTTAATTTCCTTAAAAATTCAAATTTAAATATTAAATTATATTCAAAACTCCTTAAATTTCACAAATAATAAATTCCAAAAGTTAAATCATTTAACACTTTAAAACATAACATAAATAATGTTAAAATCTATAATATTTCAAAATATTGTCAAATTATAGCAACGACAGCATTTATAACGTGCTATCGTAGCTTAAGTTTCCAAAATAGTTTAGTTTTGGAACAACGACATTTATAAAATGCCGTAATAGATATTTAGTTATTTCGAATATATTTAAATTCAGAACAACGTCACTTAAAAATGCTGTCATAAGACCACGACATTTTTGGAAATGCTATTATAAATTCTAGATTTTATTATAACTTTAGAAACATTAACACTAAATTTTTGATATTTTAAACTTATAAATCATATTTCTAGGCTTCAAAATTTCACATTTAAATAATTTTAACATATTATTTATCACAACAATTTGTTTTTAAAATCAAATATCTAATTTAAAACACAATTCTTTTTGTTAAGTTAAAATTCACTGTTTTCTTAACTTGTAAATTTAACAAAACTTAACAATTTACTTCAAATACATTTCAAAACTTTAAATTTAATTTCCACTATTTACTTACATTTTTAAAAATATAATTTAAAGTCAAAAAATCACATTTACTTCAAATTTACATGCACAAATTCACAAATTCAAAACTTAATATTTAGTCTTCTCAAAACCATAAAATATATATTTTTAAAATCAAAATTTCATACTTTTAAAAATACATATCTCAAGAAAAATTATTTAAAATATACCACGGAGTCTGTATATAATTTTCTAACCTAGGTCAAGTGATACAGATATGTATCATTTCAATCCGTAGTTTAAAAAGAAAACCCGGGTTCTATCATTTCAAATCCGCAATACCAAGTCAAATAAAATACAATAAAAATCGCTTGAGCCTATCATTTCAGCTCATAATGATTTTTCCCTATTCTAATGTCCGTTCGGGTATGTACCATTTCAGTCCATAGTGATTCTATTTTAACACGGAACTTGCAGTGTGAATATATGCATAAACAATATAAACAATTATACTAACATGTCAATGTCACAATATAATGTCATATATCATATGTCAGGTGATAATTAACAAAGTTATCATGGTAATAGCCTGTAATAACATATCATATAATCATCATTAACTTGCATAAAGATTTTAATTACTAATCACTTGTCATTCATTCACCATTTCATAAGTAAAACTGTCAGAGTGAGAAGGACTCACTTTTATCGAGGCTAGAGACCACTACGACACACAAGAACGATTCCAAAGGCACGACAAGCACGATACAACACGACTTTTGATTCAAGTGAGGGGAGATCCAAGATGTTGATCTTGTATATAATAATTAAACAAGACAATATACACATAACAAGAATGCAAAGGGACAAGGCCACTAGGTGGAGTTTTTGGTGCTTGTAAGCTCGGCCTAGTGCAATATTGGGCTCGGCCATGCATGGTTCAGGTCTGGATAGAGGGAAGGCTGATGGTCAGGGGTCAGGTCATGGTGGTGGTGGAGCAAGGGGAGGTGGCCGAGGCAATATATGGTGGTGGTGATGAAGCTATGGTCGACTATGCAATGTTTTTAAGGAGTTTTCAACTTTTTGTGGTGTTTCGGTCATGGAGCAAGGCACGGCCAGATCTGATCTGAAGGGTAGGTGTTTGGCAGAGGATGATGAAGAGGAGGAGATGGTGGTGGTGGTAGGAGAAGATGGTGGTGGTTGAGGCTGAGCTAGGCAAGAGAAAGCATGGTCAAAACAATGTAAAAAAAATGAAGAAGACAAGGAAGAAAAGAGAAGCCATTACTCACCAAAACCTTTGGCCGTGAGAAATGAAGTTGAGAAGAAAAATTTTCACGTGAAAAGAAAATGAAATACACGGCTAAGCATAGGGAATGTACGGCCAAAGAAAGGAAGTGAAAAGCCAAAAGAAAAATGAAAAGACAAGTCAATGAAAAGTCACAAGTAAATGAAAAGGTTTCGACTCTTTGAATTTCTAATTTCTTTTAATCAAAATAAACAAAATAAAATTGATAAACAAAAATAAAAGATAACAAAAATAATGTGAAAAAGAAAATAAACAATTATTCTTAGGAAAATAAAACGTAATTAAAGAAAATAGTTTATTATATTGAATCTAGAATTAAAAATTGTAAACAAAATACAATAAACATTTGATAATTATAACTACACTTCTAAATTTTTTTTAAAAATAAAATTATACATAACATGTCATGTTGCACATGTAAACATTAATTAAAATATGATATGACAAACAAAATATTATTTATATAGATTAAAATAAACAATTTGTTAAATAAAACAATTTATATACATTGGTTTAAAAAGCATAACTTTCACAATATATATCGGATTTCAACGAAACGAAAAGCAGTATACTTAAAATTTTATTTAATTTCATAAAAGAAAAATAAATATCAAAATTTTAAATTTTTAAATTAAAAGTCAAAGTTTGACCATATTGACCAAAATTCATATTTCTGGAAAATATTCTATTTATTCATGTTTGGAATTATAATTCACATAAAAATCAAAATGTATATTTAAAATAACAATAATAAATAAAATAAAGTTTTTAAATCAGGAAATTCAATTAAAATAATTAAAATATTCAATTAAAATAATCACAAAATACAGGGTTGTTACACTCTTCCCCATTCAAAACTTTTTGTCCTCGAAAAGGAATGATGTACGAAAAAACACAGAAAAAGATAGAATGAAATAGGATTAAGACAAGATGACAAGAAGATTGAAATTTTACTTGATAACTGTTGTTATAGGTATGTTTAACAAGGTGAAGATGATCTTCCCCAGATCCTCCAGAATCAAGAACACAAGCACGAAAAAGATCTTCGAGAATCTGATTCACTCTTTCCTTTTGACTGACGGTCTGTGGATGGCAAGCAGTGCTCAGATTCAAAAATAAGTACCAAAGGTAATTAAAGATTATAAAAAGATTTCTAAACAGACTGGTATAAGCAATAGCCTCCCCATTCTGTACCAAGATAAGGGAAATAAGGACAACCAAAAGATAGTTTGAAAAATAAAATAAGATAATGAATTTGAAACCATGAATATTTCAACTTAAATTGAAAATTAATTTTACATAAGTTAAATAAATCTTAATCATCTCTAATTTCATTATCTTACCATCAAATTATCTTAAATAAACAATCTCTAAAATCATGGATTTGAAAAAAAACATTTATTATACTCATAATGTACTCAAATAAAATAAATTCTTCTTTATTCCTAAATATAATTAAATTTATTCCTCTCAATATATTTTCTCATCTATGTTAAATATATTTACACCTATTATAACTGCTTTAAATTTTATTCTTAGTTCTTTTAACATCATTTTATATTGTAAATTATTCCATTACCTTTTTTTCTCTATTTACCTCTGTTAATCTATTTATAACTAAAATTTTAATGTATAACATTTATTATAACCATCCAAATTTTATTATAAAAATCTTTTCATATGGTATGTTATCCAATTACATATTCAACTTCTGTATAATTTAGGTAAGTTATATTGGAATGCAATTGTGTATTATACAAATAAAACCTTCCAATTTAATCATTTCAAGCTTGAATATTTATCCAAATCTTGAAATTATACTTAAAAATTATCTTTCAAGATAAGATTTAGGAATTAAATTTTCGATAAATTCCAGACTATTTAGAGATAAATAAATGCACATATACTATATAAATATATCCATTCAAATTTAAATCATATATCAGCATATGTTATAAATCCAGTCTTACTTAAGAAATTCAAATCAATTAAATTCCCCAAAACAAAACTATAGCAAGACTATAGAACGGTCTCTTCACTTCGAAACTCGAAAATGAATATCGATGATGTTGTAGTCACCACAGAAGTTATTTTCCAGCGACAAAGAGAAGAGCACTAATTTAAACTTCAAAATTCTTTGGAAACAGATTTCTATTCGAAAATACTTTAAATAGTATATCCTTTAAAACTTTAAATACAAGGTTTGAGACCATTGGAAATTAAATTCTCAAATTATTATTTTTAAATTCATTTTAAATTTCCAAATAAATTTATAACTATGTTTATGTTCAATTATTTTCATATGAAACAAGAGATAATGATATATAAAATCAAATATTTTTTTCTCAACAATCAATGCAATAAAATCCAGATTTTTTTTATAATATAGTTACAAAACTTATTTCATTTCTAAATTTGAAAAAAACATGTTGTGCCAGTTTGCTCTGTTCGAGTGTTTTGGAAATCTTATCGATAGCATTGATCAGACGAATTGATCGGAAAGCCAAATCAACATCAACTCAAACAACATAATATAAAACATTTTTAAATGTTAGTTGAGAATACACTTCAAGAATGATTTGAAGATAAGTTGGAAACAAATATGAGATGATTAAATAACAGAATAGGAAGATGGATAAGCTTATATAAATCGCGGGCAACCTTAACCGGGTCAAACGTGACTTAAAAAATAAGATCGATGTGGATTTTTTTGGGGTAAATCTACATTCGATCTCAAGAGATAGAGTTCGGGCTTATAAGAGATACTAGAATCTAAACCGAGGATATAAAATCTTTGGTGAATCGATGCTATTGTAAAGGAGTTTCCCCCCTTTACAATTCAATTTGAGATTGGCGACACCGCCGACTCATTATAAAGATCATTCGAAGTGGAGTTATGGAATACTTCAGAATCTAAAGAAGACGAATAGTGAGGGACATGAATAGATTTTGGAACCATAGGAAACGTTCCAAAATTCAAAGGAATCGAGTCAAAAAGGAAGAGATTCATACTCGAATGAAAGTGATTCTATAAATACATTTACTATATATGCTAAGTTTTGCCTAAAACCAAAGCTCTGATACCACATGTAACGAATTGATATTTTCAACCATTCGCATCCGCACATGTCAGACTTGAATTTCTCAAAATACCGCATTGTAAATAAAATTTTGCAAATCTCAGAATATACAGCAAATAAATAATTACAGATCATAGACATAGAGTATTTAATAATGCAGCGGAAGTAAAAGAGATAGTACTTCATGAAGCCACTGTATATATATAAGATACATCAGAGTTAAACAAGATACAACAGAAGAGTAAAAAGATACATCAGGTACAAAACAGAATATATCATTGAAATTACTGGATACTAAAAGCAAAATAGATGGCTAGATCTTCAAGCAAAGCTCCAACTCCGAAGATGAGTGTTGAATGCTCAACCACTCAGTCTGACTCGAGTGTAAAGCAAAACACAAAACACTCGGGTGAGGACATAAATACTTATGAACTGTAAATTAATTCAAGTGAACAGTAACAAAAATGCATCAGTAACTTAAAGGATGCTTGGGACCGCCCATTCTCTAAGGATCCGTTAAACTATTTACTATGTAGTAATATTGCGCTATAATAATAATGTCTAATAGTAAAATAAAATTACTTTAAAATAGCGTTAAGGAGTGACCCAATATTCCTCTTAACACGTAATAGTGCCAATAGTCTATACAGTACCTACATATCTCCTAATTGGGAGACTATGAGAAGATACTCCATAGGTACGATACAAATCAAAACTCGTAGTAAAGATCGCTATGGTAGGTGACACGGCACACAAGGCAATGCCAGGGTAATGTAGCAGCCACTACGCTTACCTCGTAACACGCTCCCAATGAAAATTGGAGGATAGCCATCAAATCAACCACAAGTAAGAGTATAGTATTGAAGAAGTGTGTCCGACCAAAGGAGCTAACTCTTTTGGCCCGAGATCGCTCTTGTTTTAGCCACCTTAAGCCAACTCACGGGATTCGGGTCCACGTAATATACCTCAAGAACGTTGCCACCATCCTACTTCATTCTGGAACCTCCACCGTGTACACAGTTGTTAAAGTGGCTTTCGGAGTTGGCAGAGAGTATGACAACTTCCGATCCCGGTCACTTTAATAACCAATCGTTATTATAACACTGTGGTCATTTCAAAATATTTTATACTTCAAAAATCAAATCATGTCATTTCCAAACTTTATCCTTTCAAAATATTTTATACTTCGATATTAAAACCATTTTATTTCAAAACTATATTCAAATTAAAATAGTTTATCATTTGCATTTCAATCAAATATTCACTTTTCAAAAATCATAATACTTTCAAAGTTATAACTTTTTCGAAACCAAAATACTTGAAGTCATTACACTTTGAAAATCATTGCATTTTAAAATCATACATTCGAAATCATGAAACGTTTCTTTAATTCTTTATGCTTACAAATTTATTCAATTAAACCCAACCTTTCAAATTTCCAATTTAATTAAATTCAAACCACCAGTTTCAATTCAATTTTGTATTCCAACAAACCATTTCAAATCTTATAAATTTCAAATACAGATTTGATCCACAAAATAAACTATTCAATCTTTCAATATAAGTCAAAGTTTTAAATATACCATATTTCAAAACTAATTTTTATAATTTCATATAACTCTGATTTAACTTCATTATTACTTAGTTTTGAAATATTCATTTCATAAATCCAATATCTTTTAAATAAACCAGAATTACAAGTAAACCAAATATCCTTCATACTAATATAAACTTCAAATATTCATTTATCGAATAGATCAAAATCAAATATCATTCCAAATTCACATTCTTTGTCAAAAAAAAGAATATGTCATTTAAAACCATTTCAAAATTATTTCTTTTTCAAATTCATTATAAATTCATTATCATTCTTTAATTCAAATATTCAATTTAAATATCATTTTTAAAATCAAATATGTCATTCATTTATTATTTCAAATACCATTACAAAATACATTTCAAAATTCCATTCAAAAATTCATTTATATTATTTCATTTCATTACATTTAACACATAACCAAGTAAACCTTAATTAAATTCAATTTAATTTCCTTAAAAATTTAAACTTAAATATTAAATTATATTCAAAACTCCTTAAATTTCACAAATAGTCCATTCCAAAAGTTAAATCATTCAACGCTTTAAAATATAACTCAAACAGTGTTAAAATCTATAATATTTCAAAACATTATCAAATTATAGCAACGACATCATTTATAAAGTGCTATCGTAGCTTATAGTTTTCAAAATAGTTTAGTTCAGGAACAACGACATTTATAAAATGCCGTAATAGATATTTAGTTATTTCAAACGTAGTTAAAACAACAACACTTAAAAATGCTGTCATAAGACCACGTCATTTTATGGAAATGCTATTAATAAATTCCAAATTTTATTATAACTTCAGAAACATTAACACTCTAAATTTTTGTTATTTTAGACTTATAAATCATTTTCTAGACTTCAAAATTTCACATTTAAATAATTTTAACATATGATTTATCACAACAATTTTTTTTTTTAAAATCAAATATCTAATTTAAAACTCAATTCATTTTGTTATGTCAAAATTGACTATTTTTTAAATTGTAAATTTAACAAAACTTAACAATTTACTTCAAATATCATTTCAAAACTTTAAATTTAATTTCCATTATTTACTTACATTTTTAAAAATATAATTTAAAGTCAAAAAATCACATTTACTTCAAATTTACATACATAAATTCACAAATTCCAAAATTAATAATTAGCCTTCTCAAAACCATAAAATATATATATTTAAAATCAAAATTTCATACTTTCAAAAATACATATCTTAAGAAAAATCATTTAAAATATACCACGGGGTCTGTATATAATCTTCTAACCTAGGTCAAGTGATACGAATATGTATCATTTCAATCCGCGGTTTAAAAAGAAAACCCGGGTTCTATCATTTCAAACCCACAATCCCAAGTCAAATAAAATACAATAAAACTCCCTTGAGCCAATCATTTCAGCTCATAATGATTTTTCCTTATTCTAATGTCCATTCGGGTATGTATCATTTCAGCCCATAGTGATTCTATTTTAACAGGGAACTTGCAGTGTGAATATATGCATAAACGATATAAACAATTATACTAACATGTCAATGTCACAGTATAATGTCATATATCATATGTCAGGTGATAATTAACAAAGCTATCATGGTAAGAGCATGTAATAACATATCATATAATCGTCGTTAACTTGCATAAACATTTTAGTTACTAATCACTTGTCATCCATTTACCATTTCATAAGTAAAAATGTCAGAGTGGGAAGGACTCACTTTTATCAAAGCTAGAGACCACTACGACACACAAGAACGATTCCAAAGGCACGACAAGCATGATACATCATGACTTTTGATTCAAGTGTGTAGAGAGCCAGATGTTGATCTTGTATACAACAATTAAACAAGACGATATACACATAAATATTCAACACAAAACAATATTGAAACAATTTGAAATAAAAAGCAACAAGGAATAGAATGACTAAACCTTGCATTAACCACTCAAGTGTTTGGCCTAGGGGATTCATATGCTCGGCCATGGTTATTTTTTGGCTCGGGTGTGGGTCCATATGGCACGGCTAACAAGGAATTGGAAGAGGTAGGAGTTACAACATCAAGAATACAAAGGGACAAGGCCACTAGGTGGAGTTTTTGGTGCTTGTAGGGTCGGCCTAGTGCAATATTGGGCTCGGCCATGCATGGTTCAGGTCTGGACAGAGGGGAGACTGATGGTCAGGGGTCAGGTCATGGTGGTGGTTGAGCAAGGGGAGGTGGCCGAGGAAATATATGGTGGTAGAGATGAAGCTAAGGTCGGCTATGCAATGTTTTTAAGGAGTTTTTGCAACTTTTTGTGGTGTTTTGGTCATGGAGAAAGGCACGGTCAGATCTGATCTGAAGGGTAGGTGTTTTGCAGAGGATGATGAAGAGGAGGAGATGGCGGTGGTGGTAGGAGAAGATGGTGGTGGTTGAGGCTGAGCTAGGCAAGAGAAAGCATGGCCAAAACAATGAAAAAAAATGAAGAAGACAAGGAAGAAAAGATAAGCCATTACTCACCAAAACCTTTGGCCGTGAGAAATGAAGTTGAGAAGGAAAATTTTCACGTGAAAAGAAAATGAAAATACACGGCTAAGCGTAGGGAATGTACGGCCAAAGAGAGGAAGTGAAAAGCCAAAAGAAAAATGAAAAGACAAGTCAATGAAAAGTCACAAGTAAATGAAAAGGTTTGGACTCTTTGAATTTCAAATTTATTTTTATCAAAATTAAAAAAACAAAATCAGTAAATAAAAATAAAAGACAACAAAAATAAAGTGAAAAAGAAAATAAACAATTATTCTTAGGAAAATAAAAAGTAAATAAAGAAAATAGTTTATTATATTGAAACTAGAATTAAAAATTGTAAACAACATACAATAAACATTTGAAAATTATAACTACACTTTTAAAAATGTTTTAAAAATAAAATTATACATAAAATGTCATGTTACAATGTAAACATAAATTAGAACATGATATGACAAGCAAAAATATTATTTATATAAATTAAAATAAACAATTTTATTAAATAAAATAATTTACATACGATGGTTTAAAAATCATAACTTTCACACTATAAATCGGATTTCAACGAAACGAAGAGCATTATACTTAAAATTTTATTTACTTTCATAAAAGAAAAATAAATTTCAAAATTTCAAAATTTTAAATTAAAAGTCAAAGTTTGACCATATTGACCAAAATTCATATTTCTGTAAAATATTCTATTTATTCATGTTTGGAATTATAATCACATAAAAGTCAAAATTTATATTTAAAACAATTTTTTTTATCTATTTTAATAAATAAAATAAAGTTTTTAAGTCAGAAAATTCAATTAAAATAATTAAAATATACAATTAAAATAATCACAAAATACAGGGTTGTTACAAAATTGTTAAACACTAAGCCCAATCTTTGGGCTGATTGGATTAAGTCCAATCTTCTTAAGAGTGCTGACTTCTAGACCTTAAATATACCTTCTTATCGTAGTTGGGTTTGGAGGAGCATTTTGAATATGAGAGATAAATTTCATCCTATTTTCCAGTTCTCAACTATGATTCTTTCAATAGCTCTGAAGTTCACTACACATGAACATCTAAACCTTATTCCATCGAGTCTGTTTATCGATCCATGCTTTCTAATATTATGTTTCCTTGGAATTCAAGGATTTGGGTGTGTTGTGGTAAGCCTAAAGAAAACATTATACTGTGGACCAATGCAATTCATTTACAAGACAACTTGGTTCGTAAAGGGATGCCTATGTCTTCCTCTTGTTTGCTATGTCATCAAGCTACCGAGAATACTGAAACGACCCTAACTCGACCTTCGAAAATCGGCATCGAACACGACACTCATATTCAAATGTCGCAGATCCAAACGTCGAATCTGGTTCACCGGAGCTTATAACACAATTAAGTAAACAACACAACGGAATAAAAAGAAATGAATATCATATACAACTCCAATGATACAACATCCAAATATACAACAATGATATCAATACGATACAAGAATATCAGAGATAATAAACAACAACGGAAAACGAATAGCAAAAAGAGATAACTCCAATGATCAAACTGCAACTCCAATCCAATGCTCAAAACCAAAACTCCAAACCACTAGCTCGAACCACCAACAAGTTGCACAAAGATGAGCAAAGTTAGTCGTCGATGAATCCAAAGACCCCAATATCAAAGATATCCAAAGAATACCAAAGAGAAAGCTGAGAGATACAAAATCGATATCTATATCTACTATCTGAAAAACCCAACTCTAGACTGCCTGTGTGGAAATTGTGGGCATCCAGAGTTTAGGAAGGGAATAATAAACTCCAGGTCAGTCATGGGACTGGTATGAGCAAACAAAAACAGTTTATCTTTGAAAACAAACAAAAGAATTTAAATTTGAAATCCGCAATGCTTTTTGTAAAATGAAACTACCATAAGGCCTCCCGGCAAACACAATGCAATCGCACGTTTGGGGGAGATTTCTCCTTATGATAGTCAAACATGCTTGATATGTGAAAACTATTTGATATTATTATTAGTGCATAGTGGAAAACATTTCGAAAGTATAGTATTAATCTTAGCCAGCACACGTACCATTGTAGTATGCCTACTACAGCTACCATGTCAGATGGAAGGTTCTACAACTAAAACCGTACAAGGCGTGTATTGATAATTGGATTTCCAACTAATTTTCAGGCCAAGGAACTTCCCATTGCCACATGATTATGCCTCTGGAAGGACGCCCCGAGAACCTAACCGGATCTTTGCCAACACAAGGCCGGGTTACCTCTATAACTAGATAACTACTACACGAGTATGCCATCCCCCGGTCGTAACCAACCTTTATCCCGGGACTCACCAACAACCACAAAGTTATAAATTTGCAGCTACCACATAGGTTAAGTATCTGGGCTCCATACCATGATATCACCTCTATCCAGAAGGAAATGAACATACCCTCAGGGGGCGCTACCCCAAATAACTTTGCTGCATTCTTCCTGTTTCGACCATTCCGGGTTGTGAAGTTCGACGAAGTCTCGTCCACAAAGCTATGCTTTTTACAAAGCCATGCTTTGATCAACAAATGATCAGCAGCACTTCGTATGCCACATTACCAAATTGGAGATGTATCACTGGTATCCATCAACTACATAACATCTGAGCTCGTACGTCTCAGAGAAGGATGTTAAACTAAGAGAATAAATCTCCGCCACCAAACAGAAATGTATTTGATAGAAACCAGCTTTACATCTCAAAGTGTAACGTCAGACACACATCCATACAAGTCCATTCCGGGATCGAACGGAATCGAAGACACTTCATAAAGAAGCCCTTGCACATCCGGATAATTCCTAATCACGTCCGGACTCCCTATCACAAAGGGTCCTCAAATCTCTATACCGGGGATCAACCGGTGTAGAGACATTCGACAAGAAATCCTTTCACTTTCGAAAATATCTGGTCTTCACCGCCGGTCTTCAAATGCTATCCATATACGTCGTATCACTATTCGGAATGGGTTATATGACACAAAGGTCCTCTCCCGGCTAAACCGAATAATGAGCGCAGTATTTAAAAAAACATATGGATAATGGGGTCTCAGTTAAGTCATAACTTATTATCCAAAACTTTTCTTTCAAATAGTTAAACAAAATTACCATTTACAAATCTTTTAAACAAAAAGATTCATTTCAAAAACCTTCAATGGTTTAAACAATTTCCACATTTAAATCTTTTAAACCAAAGATTTACTTTTAAGACCCCTTTCAATTTAAAACAAGGTTCACCAATCTTTTAAACAAAGGTTCATTCATAGCTTTTCAAAGCCATTCTACTTCAAACTTGAAATCTTTTCATCATAATTTGACAATTCTTTCCTTATATAAAAGCTATTATTATTTGAAATCACTTGTTTCCATTTCGGAAAACCCGATTATATTTGCACGAGTTAAGGCCTTCCAAATATAAACTTGGGTTAAATTCAAATTCTCAAAACCATACTTTTAAAATGGTTTAAAAACCCATATAAACACATTTATAGTTTGTATAACCTTTTCACGTCATAAATACCAGATATAATTCAATTTCAAATATTGATTTCCAATTTAAATCAAATTATTCAAATTTCAAATCTTTATTAAGTTATTCAAAATAACTTTCATTTTTAAAACACCTTTTCAAAAGTTTTTCACTTTAAACCCAAACCATTTCCAAAACCATTTAGATTTAAAATTCAAGTTTAAAACTATTTTAAAAATCTGTGACTTTATCGATTTCCACGTGCAATCCATATTGTGTGTGTATAGTGTAGTCCAGAGGTTTTACACAATAGTGCAACAACACCATCATCACAAATTCAATCATATCGATAAGCGGTATAACCCATAAAGTTTATCTTTATTCACAGATTCATAGATAAAATAAATTTATCAATCACAAGATTCATCATTATGATTCGATGTGGGTTTTGGATAACCAACTGGAATCCGACTCCCTGTCGCATCAAAATCCAAATATCGTTCTATGGGTCAAAGGGTTTTCATATTCATATAACAATATGTACATCACAGATATAACAGCTTAGCCCAAAGCATCACCTATCATCACATCACATAACAAATATATCAATCCATCACACATCATTTAATAGCAACCAAACATCTTTAATTAGGATGAATAAATCGTGTGGTTCTAAATTTATTACTCACATAATCACTTTCATTAGTAATCTTTAATCAATGATTAATTTATCATTAACTACAATTGATTAAGTCTTAACCACCTTCATTAATTAGTCATTTCTTAAATTAATTATCTGAATTAATTACCCTTAATTGTGATTAATTGAATCTTAATTACTTTTATTAATTAATTGTTCCTTAATTAATTGCTTTAATAAATAAACCCTTAATTATTGATTAAATCTTAATTATAATTAATTGCCCATAATTGATTAATTAATAGATTTATCAATCCTTAAATAATTACAACAATTAATTATTCCTTAATTAATAATAATTTCTTAATCACTTTAAGTTGATTAACCTTAATTAATTATTCTTGATTTAATTGCCTTAATTAATTAACCATATTAATTAATTATTCTTAAAAGTAATTAACTTTTAATATTGATTAATCAATCTTTGATCTTTAATTAGCTAGTCTTAATTACTTCCACTAAGTAATTTTTATTTTTATTTAATCATTCATTAATTACTTGGTTTATTGACTTGAATTATTAATCAATTACTTTAATTACATTCATTAAGTAATTCAGTTCTAATAATTATTTCCCTTGAATTAGTTAACTTAAATCAATTTATTTTCCTTAAATTAATCTTAAAAGATTCCCCACATTCTTAATTTTTTTTATTAAGTAATGAACTATTCTTTAATTACCTATATTAATTTATCAACCTTTAAATTAAATTTTATTTACAATTTACCCCTAAATAAGTACACGATTCTTAAATTTGCCAAATCCTTACTTAATTATAGATCACCTTTTATCTAGATTAATTACTTAATCACATTATTAATTAAGTTTTAAATAAATTTAAGAATTGTCATTATAAGCCCCTAATTATCTTTGAAACACTTTAAAACAAACGTGGCTTTAAAACACTTGAAAACTGGTGCTAAACCATTAAGACCCGAGCCCCAAAAATCAAAATCCCCGAGCTAACATCAACCTTCTTCCAGTTTTCCCCAAGCTCCTCCTTTCTCTCCCCTTTTTTTCGTTGCTTTAGTTTTAAAACAAAAAAAAATGATCCTGTTACTAGTTAACGTCTGAACAATGCGGTAAAACTCGAGTTAATGCTTATATTCCTCGTACTCGATCCCGAGCAAATTTCCGAGTCCTCCTTCTTCCTCCTTTTTAACGGCTACACCCAAACATATCCATGTTACACCGTGCAACGTGCATGTGTACACGTCGTTGGTGACCCACCGACATACTTCATCGACGCTCTCAAGTCGCCGTTGCTCCCCACGATCCACCAAGCTACCCAGAAAATTCGAAACCCAACCTAATCAAAAATGTGACTTTCGAACGAACCCAGCAACAAAAGTCGATCACCCAAAAATCCACCACATCACCACCTCGGTTCGTTACTCGCCACCGGAAACCTCCCAGAGATGCGTCGACGTCCCCTTGCTCGATTCCCCACCTTGCGATCCAGTCCGGCCTACCCACGTTGACGCAGTTTCCCCCAATTCCGCCATCGCCCAAAGTAGCACCTTAAACCCTAATTTGCCCACGCCAGGCAACTCCGGCCATTAGAAACTTTTTGTATTTTTTTTAAGTGACCCATCCCACCATCCACCTCTAGGCCCGATCACGAGACCCAACTCTCCACTGATCATCAGAATTTGACGAGAAACCAAATCCCATTCAACTTCAAGTTCCACTTGAAATACTGACTTAAAAATTATGATATCAGTTTCAAAAATCAACATTTTCAAGCTCGAACTAGATTATAAAGTTAAAATATGAAATTATAACAATTGATTTCCTGACTTAATATGATTATCCCATGTATTTTTTTATTTGAAAACCATTTACTCTATATTTTCACTTGGATTAATTCTTAAAAATGACGTTGTACTCATATAAATACTTTTCATTCAGCAACCAAACCTTAAATTTGCTTGGGTTGGGGTAATTTAATTTTTTTCTAACAGGTTTTACAACCTGGAATGTATACAGAAGCAAATTCTACTTATTTTCAGATAGGCATTACATATATATACATACAAGTTTACATTCCAGCATACCATATATCAGAGAAGACAATCCATTCACGCATTCATCTCAAATATCAAAACATATAAATGGGTTCGAGTGTTTTTGCTTACCTTCCAATTGGAGGGAACTGGAATTGGAGAGCAGAGAAGCCAGAGTTGCCCTCGAGTTAAAACAGATTGATTTCATTCTAATTTCCAACTTCCTGATTTTTGCTCTGGTTTGAGGCGATTTTGATCTTCTTATTTTCCAGGTTGAACTTGTATGCTTTTAATTCCTTTCTTAGCTTCTAGATTTTGAAACAGCAACTTGATTGTTAATCTTTGAAATACTTTGAGTTTGAATTGAATCTTATTTTTCTGTTTTTAATTTATTGATCTGGCTTTGTTTTGATAAGTTTGAACTTGATATCTAATTTGCTTATTCACTTGTTTTTTTTGGATTTAGTTTTCCAGGTTTTATGAAAAAATATTGAGAAAGAATCAAACTTGGTTTCTCATTTTGATATTTACTTACATAATTCAATTAAAGAACACACTTGCCACTTGTTCTATAAAACCATACACTGGTACATTTATTTTAACACTTGTTAAATTCAAACAAAATTATACAAAGACCTCTCCTTTTATTTATTTACAGATTATGTTTTAGCCCTTATTTGATTTTAATTTATAAAACATATTTATCCATTTTAAATTTACATATATATATGTTATGTAGTTGTAAATCTTATTCTTTAAAAAGATATCTTCGTATTAAAGCTTGAATATTTATTTACATATAAAGTATATTAAACTTTTATTCATTCTGGTTTTAAAATATATATATATATATACACACACATTATACATACGTTTTTGATTATTTGTACTTATATAATTTTTTAAAGAGAAATGATTTGAAAGTAAATTATACACTTAAATAAATAATCATATTTTCATATACACATATTAAAATTAGAAAATAAAACTTATTTCCAATATAATCATTAAATTTCCAAATTAAAATTTCTATTTAAAATAGGTACCCTATTTAACTTTGAAATATCACATTCATTTACATCTATTTATATATACAAAAATACATTTTTATTTGTTTATGAAATTCTCAATTTAATTTACAATTAGATTTATTATTAATATATTATTCAAAATATTTATTTCTGAATTTTCAATTAGAAATTCTATTTTAAGATCATATTTCTATAAATTCACAATTTAATTTCAAATTTTAAATTAATTTTCAAATTATCTAAACTAAAATTTCAGGGATGTTACAAATACACTTCATATGTTTCTCATGTGATTATTCTTATTTCATTTGGAAAAGTATTTTGTCCTTGACAAACCTTTACTGCCCAGTTATGGACTCTAAAGTTGAATGGCATACGATATTCAAGGGCATAAGATAGAGAACTTTTAAGGGTAGGCTCCTTCTCAAAATTATAAAAAAGTTTCTTTACATCATTACGGAGGATAGAAATTTTAGATTATTTACTGGAAGGAAAAAGTCTGCGTTGGTTATTTATGGTTATTTAGCTAGAAATATATGCAATAGTTAGAAAGCCTAATTAATATGTTATGCATATAACTAGGGTTCTTAATTCCTTTTTTATTTCTTTCGCTTTTGTATCAGTTCCCTTGTAATGTTTGCTTCATTAATAAATGGTATGGGGCCATTCAACCCCACTGGATTTTCCAAAAAAAATAGTATACATAAGACTAATATATATAATTAATATAAAATACAAAAGTTATATAATAATAAAACTTATATATTATGAATGTATAAACTTAATGTGGAATGTCAAAGAAATCAAAAATAGACTTAAGGAATAAATATATATGTATATGTACGTATACGATTTCTGATGTGTTCGACACTTGAATCAAGAAGGTAGTTCATAAGAATATATTATTTCATAAGCGAATATCACTCAATATGATATATTGATGATTCTTTAATATAAAGTTTTCCTCTATCATTTATTTATTAATAGATTACTTGCATTCTTTTTAATTATTGAGCTTTTCTTGAGCGAGAGAAGTTATGTGTAGTACTCTTAATATATTAAATAGACAGGTAAGATAATTGCACATATTTGTTGAGCTTTTCTCAAGGTATATGCATTTTACTTAGGCCGTCGTGAAATGATAGGTCCGAGTGGATAGTCTCACTTTACTTGTTGAGCTTTCCTCAAGGTAAAGATGGGATTAGGGCAAGGAACCATGGGAATTATCCATCATATATGGAAGTATGATTTGTTGAGCATTCCCTATGGTCAGAATCCCAAGATATACGAGTCCTAACACCCACTAGTGAAGTAGAAAGAATTCTATGTTTCGTTTAGGTTTGGTGGAACATAAAAGACTAGTGGGAGTCTTATTAGAAAAATGAAATGATAACATTTGACCTTTCTAATATTGTAAGAATATATGCTATACAATGTTATAATAATATAAAATGATAAATTTGTGCATTTAATACTATTGATAAAATGTTTATCAATTAAGATATACAAATGATTTGAACCAAAAATTGACAAATAGAAATATAACCTATACTTACTAATAAATGCTTCTTACATGTTAATGTGTCAATAACCATGCAGCACCTGATTTTGCAACTACTAAGTACATTCATCATTTGGTCGCTTATGTATTTATTTGGTCTAGAACGTGTATTGCATTCTATTAGTTTTGAAATCTAAATGCAATGAAATATTATGGATATTTGATACATATACTATCGCATATAACTATTATATAGGGAACAACCATAGTTCGTAATGTACAATACTTCAATGAAATTAATTCATCCAAAATAAGCAAACAATCCATAGTCTGAGATCGAGTAATCAATTTGATTGATTATGATCAAGATCACATTGTGTTGAAGTAACACAAGATCAAAACTACAATATAGATCTGAAATTCAGTCACTGAAATGTCAATCTGATCAATTTAAGCAAACTGCAATTTATTTGATGTTCTTAAATGTTAAGGATAATCAAGTGTGTTTTTGTAAAAAGTTCATTATGATATTATAGCAAGGGCATTTTTTGAATAGTTTAACCATTTAGAAAGAAGAACGGATATACAAAAGTAGATGAGATTTAAGGTATAGTTGGGATGAAGAGAGTGAATGGTCAATCTGCTTTGTAAAGAAACATCAGAAACGAGAATTGTAATAATAATTGATACTTAATATTGGAATAACAAATATGATTTCCATTCTAAAATGTATTTACATATAGAAATTTTTTATCTATGAGATTTATTTCTCCGAGTTCAAGATATTTGATCAAAAAACTCCTCGTTATAATAGATTTACAGTATATGAAATAAATAATCTATATTTCACCTAATGAGTCACATAATCAATACGATGAATTCTCTTTAGATCAAACAATTTAACTAGTTTATAGTCTTTATATATTACTTAAATTATTTAATGTTTATGAAATATTGACTATAGAGTTTTGAATGCGATTTAAGGAATAAATATTAGTATGTACATTTATAATAGTTACAAATATATCGATCGATATGGGATATCGACAAGCAATTAAATCAAATTTAATTAGCAATATGTGTTTGGACCAAAATGGGCTATCAGCCAATCATGTATGGTTATGCATATGGCAGCAACATGCATGTTAGGGGCGGAAAAAAGAGGGGGTGGGAGGATAATTGATGGATGAGCAGTTTGCCAAATTGAGAAGAGTACTAAGGAGGAATATTCATCATAGTAAGATGCACTTCAAGGCATAGTTTTGGTATGTTTTCTTATTTCATAAAACTTATAATTCATGTATAATACCACATTGCTTATATATATATATCATAATATAATTATTAGTTATATGAGATACCTATATGCATGAATGTTGTCACAAATTTAACGGTTATGCGTATGTATCTATAATAAAAAATTTATTTAGATCTGATTGTATATACGGCCGAAATTATTCATTTTAATTTATATAAACTTGATAATTAATTATACTTATATTAATAAGTCATATTGCATAAATTTAAGTGACCTATAATTCAATATGCCACTATATCATGTTAAAAATTGATCTTATATTTTATATATGCAAATATATACTAAATATAATTTTAAGTAACAACAAAATATATTTAAGGGATTATTTGATTTCCGCAATATTATTTAAATCGAAATAAAAGTTATATAATTATATAAAATAATACATGCTTCGAAAATTATATTTAAAATTTTGTGAAATTTTTTCAACATCATTTCCAAAATTCAAAAATAAAATTTATTGTTTTAAAAAAATCATTTATAATAACGTGCAAAATTAATTAAATAATAAAAATACAATTTTAACTCGGAAAATTATTTAAAATTTTCCATGACCTTATAATATCATATTCAATTTTCAAAAAATTTAAAATTTGAAAAAAATGTTTCAACGTTATTTTTAATATTATTTTAATGTTTTTTGCTAATATATTTGTATATAAATAATTTAATAATATAAAATTATAATAAAATATTTTTTATGGTGTGTATCAAATTTGGAATGTTATAAATATATATATATATATATAATTATTTTATAATCGTATATATTATAAATATATTTATTTAAATTAACAATTTATAAATATTTTAGATACTTCAAATACAATTATAAATAAATACATGTATATACTATTTTTACTGTTGTAAAATATACGTGAATAATATATGTATAAAAAACAATTATAATATATATATATATATATATAATGATTTATCAATTTAGTATCTAATTTAATATATACAAATATACGCACACACACACACACACACACACACACACATATATATATATATGTATGTATATTGAATTTATGTGATTCGTATTATATATATGTAGATATTTATATTATTTTAGTACTCATTTAAATAACAAGTTTGTATGTACACACACATACATATATTTGGATAACATACAATACATATAAGATGAACTAACATGCCCGTTGCGATGCATATCCCAACACTTAGAAACGGGTATGTTATACCTTACATGAATTATTATGTTACACATGCATCCACATATATATGTATATGATACATATGTATACCGTTATATTTAATTTAAAATACGTTAAATAAAACTCGATCTATTAACAAGTTCAAATGAATTGTTTAAATTAAATTTAGAAATGTTCCATATAAAATAGAGTTCATATGCCCAATAATGATCCAATAGGGTAAAAAAATTAAAATTAACCCATAACTTCAATTATGGACTGGCCCAGTTCCAGCAAGATTTTTGGCATGAGCAGCTTTCTAGGGCTCTGTGTACCATAGTAATGTCGTGAAAAGTCACTATCCTTATTATTCTAGTTTTCAACTTGAACTTTAAGGTTTACTTAAACTTCCATTATCCTCATTATTATGTAATGATTGTAGTTAAGACTGAAATACTTATCAGCCATAAAGTCACTATACTGCTGCCTAAAAAAATGTACAAAAAATGCCGTAAAGAACATGTAACCAAAACAAGACATTTAAACTTCACTGAAACAGAAGCAAGAAAAGAAAAGCAAGCAATACAAAATTAGTACACCGTACATCATATAGTTTTGTCCGTATTTTTTTAAATTTGCTTTATTATTAATTCATTATCTCCAATTCTTGAGTGAATCATATTGGATAATAATTCATCTACAAATTCGCATTGAGTTTCATTTTTTTCTTCTTTTGAAAAATAAATCAAGGACCCATGTATATAAAACAAGTTGAAACATAACCATATAACTTTCACCTTCTTTGAATAATTATCTTTATACATAATATCAATAGTATATATGTTTAAGGCAATATTTTTTGTTAACAAGCAATTTTTTTCAGTAATCTTGGTCGACATAGATTTGCATGTCGAAACTGAAGCTTACGTTACTATTGCTAAAAAAATATAGGACAAATTTTGCTTTTAGGCTCGAGGAAATAACAAATTATGCACCTAGGCTTTAGAAAAAAACTAATTAGCAAAATAGGTCTCGTTTGGTTTATTTTTGCGCAAATATGGAGTGCGCAAGTTATATTTTTTTTTTAAAATAACTTGCGCATACCATATTTGCGCAAGCTTTATTTTAAAGCTTGCGCACTTATGGAATGCGCAAGCTTGTTTTCGGGCATCAAAAAGACAGACAGCTGAATCTATATTTCATTTCTTCCACATTTCTACTTTCTTCCTGAAACCCTCCCCATTTCTGAATCCAAACCCATTTCTCTTCCATATCCAAATCCACAATCACCTTATTAACCAAAGAGTTGCTAAGCTATATATGGAATCATCTTCTTCATTGTTACAAAACAAAGGTAATAATTAATGTTTTTGACAATTAAGATATAATTTTGCTATTGTTGATGTTGTTGAAAATGAAGAGTTATTGATGGTAGTTGTGTTAATTATTAGAGAATGGTGTTGTTGTTGAAGTAGTTGTTAGTGTTTAACAAACTAGGAAACCCAATTTTAGTATTAGTAAACTGAAATCCCTAATTTACACCTTAATTATTTATTATGACGGTAGACATTAATGATTGAGAGATAGACGATGAAACATTTTGATGAGGTTGAAGGGAAAATCAGAGTTGCAAGTTCAAGTCACATTGACTTTGATGTTGATCGTGTTTTGGAAACACAGTTCGAACCAGTACCGCGTAAATTCCATTTAGGATCATCAACCTTACACGCTCGTTTAGATGAAGTTGTTTCTGCGGAAATGCCTGGTCATCAACACATAGTTGATGGAAATTTGCTAACGCGTATACATCCTGTTAGTCCATCCGTGCCAAGGGTACAATGACCGTTTCCAAACTGTTATTGCGGAGATATGTGTGTAGTTGTTGTTTGCAGAAAAGAAAAGAATGCTGGACATAAATTTTTCGGATGAAGTTCGTACAGCTAACATAGATTGAATCCTTGTGAATATGATTGTTGCAATTATTTTAAATGGATTGATCAACCCCTGTGCGAAAGGGGACTTGAGTATGCCCACGAACTGCAAGCTGAAATAAGTCGTTTGAAAAGTGTGAATGAAGAACTAAGGATAAACAGCGGAAGGCCTAGAATGTAGTAGATGTTTGAGAGTTGTATAAGTTGTCATAATTGGATTTTATGTTGAACCATTGTATCTGTAATATGTTGTTGTAAAAATGTTTCTATTTGTTGTAACCCGTAACGTGTGTAAGGTAGATAGTTTATTATGTTGTTGAAATGCATTTGATATTGTTGACTTTGTTGATGAAATATATTGGTTACGTTGTTATATTGATTTGCCTGTTTGGGTTTTTTTAAAGATTGAGTTGACTGCTTTTGGTTGAAGATTGCCTGCGGAAGCAAAATCTACCTAGAAAAATAGGTAATAATTCATCAAATTGATGTTTATAATTATGTAAGTGAACAAAAACTAAGACTGTGGTATTGGAACTTATTTTGCAGACAATGTCAAAGGTTCCGCTATATTTTACTCTGATGGCGAATTGTTGGTTGATGATGAAGGTAAACCTAGATATGTGGGCGGAAAGCGAAAAGAATCGACAATAAAAAATCATTGTAGTTTCGAAGAGCTTAAACAAAGGGCATATGAAGTGACAAAAGCAAATCCTGTGATATATGATTTAAAATTAGCGGTCAAATGGGTTCGGGATGATGGTGCATCCACTATTGATTTGGAGGACGACGATGATTTGAACTCCACCTTTTCAGTTGGGATGAGAGTTATAGAAATTTACGTTGTGAGAGTGGAACATGAAAATGTGGTTGAAACGCAAGCGCCAGTAATCTCTAGGGGTGAGTATATGCGTACCACACAGTTACAAGAAACACAATGGTCGGCGTATCCATCGTATCTTTCAAGCCATCAAGGTGGAGAGTTTACAGACTTACTTCACAAGTACAGCGGAATGGCTGGAGTCTCTTCTAGTCAGGAACAAAATATGATGCAGAACGTTATAAATCCAAATCAGTCGCAATCACTTGAAAAGTGGGTACTATTATACGTTGGCACTTGTATTTTGACTTACATTAATGCAAAATATATGGTGATTGTTTTTTGTATTCCTAGTGGCGTAGATGCATTTACTGGTTGTGACGACAACGGTGCCGATTATCATGTTTATACCCCACAAGAGATTTGTGGTCAATTGGATGGCATGGAAGTTGCTTGTGCGGATGATGAGGATAGAACTTGGATAGCTCAAATGGAAGTTAACAATGATGCAATCATATATGCAGGCATTGAGGAGGCTAATGATGTAAATGCGGAAGAAGAACAAATCACATATGAAGAGGCTCTGGCCGATGATTTATGCACGACATCAATAATGGCGAAATCAATAATGGAAAATTGTCAACTAGACGTGGAAGTTTTTGGAAGAGAATGTGTGGAGAAAGGTCCACGAGTTGGGTTGATTTTTGAAAGTAAGCAGCAGCTTGTTGAACAGTTATGTGAATGGACGATTAAATGTTCGGTTTCGTTTCAAGTTCTAAAATCGCGTGCAAATCAATACACGGTCCGCTTTGATGTAGAAGAAACATGCCCTTGGCGTGTTCATGCAAGCCTTTCGGCAAGAAAAAATTCAAATTGGTGGAACATAACTACATATGGTGGCGATCACACTTGTTTAAATGCAACTATCAACTCAAACCATCAACAGGCAACTGCTAAGTTTATATGCAGCAAAATACTTTCGTTGATTAAAGCTGAAACAAATATGACTACAAGAACTTTCAAGAGACAATGTCCAACATGTTTCATATTAAAGTGAGTTATTTTCGAGCCTGGCACGGACTGTAGAAAGCTGTTGCAACGATTTATGGCGATTGAGAATCGTCGTATATGGAATTGCCGAAATATCTTAGAGCCCTACAACATACCAACCCCGGAACCGTATATGATGTTATTCATATTCGTGGTGTTTTTTATGATGCTTTTTGGGTTTTCGGACCTTCTATTTAAGGCTTCAACCACTGTCGACCCATATTGTCTATTGATGGCACTCATTTATACGGAAAGTATCTGGGTACATTACTAGTAGCAACTGGGTTGGATGCAAATCAAGGGCTATTTCCTTTAGCTTTTGCTATTGTACAAACAGAGTCGTGGCAAACGTGGAGTTGGTTTATTCGTTGCATATCAAATTATATTCCATCCGTACGTTATAGATGTATCACCTTTATCTCGGATCGTATGAAAGGAATTCCATGTACGCTTAGAGAAGCTTGGCCAATTGAACATCATCATCGCTTTTGTATCCGTCATATTAAAGCAAATTTTAAGAAAGCGGGCTTTGGTACGGATGAGCTACAAAATTTATTACACGCATGTGCCACGACATCAGAGATCGTAAAATATAATGATTTTCGAAAACAGTTGAAGGATGTAAATTGAGATGCCGATGCGTGGATTGAAAGAAGTTTGAAAGACCAAGAATCAAGCTGGGCTCTTTGTCATGACGGCGGAGTAAGGTTCAATATGATGACGACCAACGTTTCCGAAAGCTTTAACGGTGTCCTCAAAGGAACTAGGAATTTACCTGTTAGATCATTGGTTGCACGAACGTTTCATCGACTGAACCATTACTTCGTCGAGCGACGAACTCAAGGGGAAGAGTGGACGTCGCAACTCGCACCTAGGTGGGAAGCACTAGCGCGGAGAAGAATGGAAGAATCGAGGCTCATGTCTATAGAGAGATATAGCTTCGTTGAATGACAGGTGAAAGATGTGCATATGTTTGACTATACGGTGAATATCGAAGATAATGTTGCCAAATGTTCATGAAACATGCCGACATTAGATCATTTTCCGTGCTTCCATGTATTAGCGGCTTGTTCACGTGGTTCAGGTGGTGCTAATAGAGCGTATTTTGACTTAATCTCCACGTGATACACGAATGCTATGTATTCCATAGCGTATGCTCCTTTATTCCACCATGTACCAGATAGTCGACATTGGAACGTCTACGATGGTCCAATTATACAACCACCACTTATACGTAGGAATTCAGGTCGTCCTCGGTCTACTCGATTAAAAGGTTTCATGGATCCGCCATCTTCATCCGGCCATAACAGATGTGGCAAATGTGGTACTATTGGCCACAAGAAGAAAACTTGTCCACGATGAATTGTAGTAGAAGTAAAACGTCTATGTTACTGTATGAGTTGTTGACTTTGTTATGTAATGATGTTGTCATTCGAATGGTGTTTGCGTGGTATGTAGAATGTTGTTAGGACTTTTTGTGTGATAGTGTGTAATGTACGGTACTGAAAGTGTTCTCTGTCTTGGACAGGGTCAAAAACATGCTTGCGCATATATGGATTGCGCATGATATATAGCTTGCGTATTCCATATACGCGCAAGCGTGTTTTTAAAATAACCCCAAAAAAACTTGCGCAAATGTGGAGCACGCAACCTTTATTGGAAATAAAGCTTGCGAATTCCACATTTGTGCAAGCTGTTTTTTGGGGCAGTTCAAAACAGTGAGCTACTATGCCAACTCCTTCACCAAAATTTGCAAACTCTCAACTTCCCAAAACATGCCCACAACATTGCATTAACAATACCATCTTCAAACAAAACAAATAGCATGATTCAACTGACAAAATAAATAGATTGAATAAGTCGTACAAGTCTTACAGTAAATAGATTGAACAAGTCATACAATAACCCCTTTACCAATCCAAGAAAACAACAATAAGACCAACAATAAGCTCAAGTGATGGTGTCGTCTTTCTTCTTCTTCTTCTTCCGTTTGTACACGATGGGAGCCGATCCTTGGCTTTCTTCGAATGTAGGAGCGGGTGTCGACAATGGAGTTTCTTATGGTTGGCTTGGCCCAAAAATGATTTCTTCTTGTTGAATATTCCATTGCGACGCCTCTGACGCATGCTCGTATGTCGACTGTCCAACATATCCGAATTGTTGTTCTCCTTCATGCCAAACGGGCCAGCCAGCATGAGTTTCTCCACCGGTGTATTCTGCTCTACCTCGAGCCAAGCGGGCCATCCAGCTGTAGTTTCGCCACTGGGATGTTGTGAAGTCTCCCCCTCCACGTGTGCCTCCTCCCATTGGGCTTGTCCACCCGCTACCGTGGTATGTATCTCCTCTGTACAACATGATGGCTCTTCTACAATGCGCAGTGGCTTGACCGGCCTTCTTAGCTTGTTCCGACCCAAAATTGTGTCAAGTATTCGTCGTAGGTCAATACATTTACTTTTGACCTTGTCCGGCTCCATATGATTTTCTTCTATTTCATCCACGACATCCAAAGCGTTGTATATTCCGCTTACTGAAACCATAAGTCATAACAATGCATCAATATGATATACAAATTGAATTATAAAAATTTTGAAATGACAATACTTACCACATCACGTTTTAGAGGAGCATGGGGAGTGTACGCAACCAACTTCCTTGCCGATTTTTTAAGAATATAACGACGAGTAATTCGCCAATACCAATACTCGTACTCGCTCAAAGGTGTCGGAGGCTCGCGTGTTCGTTCGGCACGATCAACTCTTGATTGACAAATAGCATTACTTTTCTCCAAAAATTGCCATCCAGCTAGTGAGTTCTGGATCAAGGGGGACGACAGGATCGGGAATGTGCTGATAGTCGCAGGAAAACTGTCTCATAACCCGATCGGGTGCATACAACTAAAAGTCTAAAAAAGAATCAGTCGGCTCTTAGCAATCCAACCGGCGAACGCATACTCAATTTCCAGATGTCCAAACTTATTCGCTATTGAATAAGGTTCCCATGTAACCGCATCATCCGCCAACAAATCCAACTCATTACGGTAAAACTGTACATTTCTTGGCGTCTCACGCCAACTCCTAGCACAATTCCACCTAGCCCTGGATGGAAGATACAGATCTAAGTCGGTAGGAATTCTAATAGACGGTCGTCCAATAGTAATATGCGACCATGACCATAGTTGCAGCAACGTTGTAGAACCCCCTAAAACTTTTCGACGTTGCAAGGCGACCTGTGACAACTCACTATAGAAATAGCATAGAACAACACTACCCCAAGAATGATATCCACAGTTAGCCAAATCGTCCAAAAAAGGTAAAAATTTCAAACTTAATCTCCCTTTCGAATGATCGGAAAATAATCGGCAGCTCAAAAAATACAATATCACAGCACGAGTGCGGCGAAGTATATCTAAATCGGTCGCCCCTTCGGGTAGTGGTTCGGAAAATTCACTTTTAAACCAAGTCATTGATAACTCACTTTTAGACTTAACCGCCTCTCTAGGTGGAAAAATACCAAGCAAGTCATGAGCCAATTTGATGTAATTGATATCTAAATTTTGCAAACATACTGGACGACCGTCTACTTTAAGACCGAAAAGAAAATGCACATCCGCTAGGGTCACTGTCATCTCTCTGACTCTTATATGAAACTTATTTGTTTCCGGCCTCCATCTATCGCATAAGCGGTAATAAGGTGATGATCAAGATGAATGTAGTCGATTTGCATAGCTTGCCAAAATCTGGAGATTCGTAGATTCGCCTCCAATCTTGGATCTTTAAAATCGATCTCCTTGAGTTTGCTTGAATGATCGCATACCTTCACAGTTTCAACACCCTGAAATGTATAAAAATAAATAAATTTGGTGCTTCATATTTGCATTTCTCCGGTTTACCAATATCAAACATTTACCTCCATTAATGTGTCGTTTTGGCTTCTATGCTGTTCTTGAAGATAGAGAACACTTCTATCTTCGGGCCCGGGAGACAATTCTACAAACAACAACAATCGTTTATCACTACAAAAACTTTGTACAAAGTTAGGGTTTTGGCTATATGAAGACTACATATCCTTTTGCATTTTCAAGAAATAAACCAACAATTAGAGCACATTGGCATCGACGTCATCATGACTACCAATTTCGTTAACAACATCAATCATTTTTAAAGTAGTAATCAATTTACAATCAAAATAAAATTACCTCTACTCAAAGAAGAAGAAGAGTTTGCTTCCATTTTTTGCTTAATCTAGTGGTTGATTGAAGGAATAGATCAAAGAGAATGTTTTAGAGTTGATAGATGTAGATTTGGAATGGGTTGAATGTTGGAAATGGGGAGGGTTTTGTTAAAATTTGAGTTTGGGGAAGAAATGAAATATAGATTCAGCTGTCTGTCTTTTTGATGCCCGAAAGCAAGCTTGCGTATTTCATAAGTGCGCGCGCAAGCTTTAAAATAAAGCTTGCGCAAATATGGAATGCGCAAGTTATTTTTAAAAAAATATAACCCGCGCACTCCATATTTGCACAAATATAAACCAAACGAGACCTAGTTTGCTAATTAGTTTTTTCTAAAGTCTAGATGCATAATTTGTTATTTCCTCGGGCCTACATACAAAATTTGTCCAAAAATATAATATCAAAATAGCTCTTTTACAAGAATAATTTTGCTAATAAAAATAAATTTAAGCTTTGGGACTGCCTCTTTATCTATTTCCGAAGTTGTAAGTTGTTTCAGTTTTCTTCACAACATTAGAAATTGCTCTATGTGTCATTTACCAAGCAAAGTCAAATTTTATTACTTTGACATGTGATGGTTGACTAGCTTGAGTATCATTGAATTGGTTATTGGTTTTCAATAGCTAAATCCAAATTATATCTACAATGAGATAGTTATTGGAATTTACAAAAACGGTATAGCATAGTTTTTGCATTATTGTTATCTTATTTTTCAACTAAATATTTAATTCTCATAATACTTTTGTAAAAGAAATTGATCAATGATTTTTATTATTCTCACACGACTCAACCTCCTTTTCAAAAATAGTTTGGAACAATCTAAAAATTACATGGTTAAAATTTAGATCTATCAAATAGAATAGTTATAATCTCTAGTTTTATTTTCTATGTTGTTAGTAAGTGTTAATAGAGATGCCTTCAGATTAATTCTATAATCTCTAATTAATGTTCATTATGAGCTAACCAATTCATATCAATAAATTTTAATATAAAATAAAACTGAATCATATTGATTTTTTTTAAGTCACTTGTGAATTACATTTCCTGAATGGATTTCCATTGAACAACTTTCAAATCATCACCAATATGTCTTCAAATATTAAGTGTAACCGGAACATGCTCTCGTAAAAGCGGTCCTATATAACAAGGCAAGCGGATTGATCCTTCGCTTATTGGTTCGGCTTGCGCATTAAACTCAACTTCGGTCCAATTTGTGAAATTTGAAGGAAGTCTCTTTATTTTAGTAGGTTCTTTAGGTTTCCTTTTCCCCAGTAGATTTGAATCTACATCTTGAATAGATCCATCGTTTTTACCATGGTTTTCAAACTTTATTTGTTTTGAGTTTCATTTCCTTTGAGTGTATTTAGATTGTCTTCTTTTTGAAGGCTGTTACCTCAAAATTTTCTTCATGTGGGTTCTCTTCATTTTGAACGTTGTTGTCTTCAATATGCTTTTTCTGTACATTAGACTCCCTGAGTATGAGTAATTCAGATTCTTTGTTTTTTTTCAGTATTCCTCTTCATTTCTTATAGTAGATATTAAAAAGGCAAATATGTACTAGATTCTATGGTTTGTTACTTGAAGTCCTAAAAGAAGGCGTCAGTATGATATGAAAATAACGGCTGTTAACATGATCGTATAAATCAATTGCATATTTAAACAAATAAAGCGGACCATTGATTATATCGATCAGGCAAGTAAGAACCAATCAAGCAAAAAAAATGATATGATGATCTATGTGTTGTGTATTCATAAATAAACCTTTCCCAATATATTGCAGTAACTTGTTGTATTTTACATATCAATTAAGTAACTTAATTGAATATACAGAAATAAATTCATTTTTAGCACAAACCAAGAAAAGGTTTACGGAGAAGTAAATTCACATGTTCTTTTCAGATTTGCAGAAGAAAAAAATGCAGACTTTTTTTAACCGTAATAAACTAGCATATCAATCAATTTGAACATTTTTCTTTACCATTCTGCACTAATATTGAATGGCATTACAAACTTTTTCTTTACCATTTTCTAGATATTGTTACATATGAGATGCTCACTTTCCCAATCATTCTTAAAATATGCAACCACGTTAACAAGCAATTTACTTACATATAACAGGAAATGATATAATAGGCTAAAATTTTGCATTAATAAACATTGTTAAGTGATCTAATTAGTTAGTACCACAATCAATAAAACCTGACGTGAAAAATCTAGTTTTTAATACTGTTATGGCAAATGTTACTGTGGTATAAAACTTTTATCTAACCACCTGTGCACATGATAGGGTGCATATGTTTCAGTAGATTTGTAGGAACAACCAAAGCAAAGGCCAATAATAATTCTAATTATTGCGTGTTCCAGTACAGAAGCTTTTTGAATAAAGTAGCTGATCAAAACAAAGTTAATCGTACAAATATAATGACACCACTAATTGAATTACAGATAAAAGTAAAAAGTTGATTTACTTGTGTACTCCGTAGCAGGGAAGTTGCGGCTCGACAAAGCCAATTTACGAATCAAGAAATCAGATATCGAAACTGGAAGGTTTCCAAAGATCGCGACAGGTTAAATCGATGATGGAGTTATGACTTAAGGTTGCGATGTGCGTATTCTGGAAATCGACGGAGGAAGGTCGATGTTGAGCGACAGTGAAAGGTCCATGTTGAACGACGTTAGAGAGTTTGATTTTTAATTAAATTTGGGATAGAGATGTGTAGGAGGGAGAAAGTCGAATGAGTGATTTATGAGAGGCGGAAATTTTTTATTTTTCGCCGAGCTTCATGCTACCATTTTTATTAAAACACTGCGCGGGCTACGGGAAATTATATTTTCCTGTGTTGCACACACTTGATTTGAATGTGCAATAAGGACACCCACATAAATAGCACTAAAGAGTTGTCGATTTTCAAATATAAACTATTGTACTTTGAATACAAGATATCAAATAACCTTTTCGATAGTATTTCTATATTTGAATTAATGAAAGAATACGTGCAGATAAGTAGGTAGTTTGTAGAGAGTAAAGTAGAGTTTGAATTTCAAAGATACGTAGTGAGAGTTTAGAGTAAGAAGAAGATAGAAAAGTTAGGTAAAAAATTTCTTTTTCTAACCTTTATACAGTGTTTGAAAAGATGTGTCTACTCGTGAAAAAATGTAATAAACAATCACAACTTATAAAATTAAAAACGCATTTTCACTGGCTTATATAGTATATAAAAGATTGTGTCCATTCGTGAAGAGATGTGATCAAAAATCATAACTTTTCAAAATTTTAAAGTCGTCTCTCCAGTGGTCTATATGTCGACATATCTATGTAGCATATGTATGTTTTGTAAAATAAAAACATTTTTAAGACGTTGAAAAATTATTAAACATTGTAAATTATTTAAGCATAGTTTTTAAAATATTTTGATACAAAAACATTCTTAAACTTTTTGTAAAAAAATATATACTTTGAATGTAAAATAAAATATTTTAATAATAAGATCATAAAAAATATTTAATAAGAAAGTATTTCAAAGAATCAAATGGTTGTTATCTAAAGACTTTGAAAAATTATTCTAATGTTTACTTACTATAAATTATAGCCTTGAACTTTTCTTGTCTTCGTCTCTAAACTCATGAGTCTTCAATTATCTTGATCTTTAGTCTTTCTACTGATCAGTCTTCAAACTCGATTATCATTTACTTGTATACACTTGTATAATATCTTAAAAAATACTTTATACAAATTGGGTAAACATTAGCACCTATATTTATATAGCTGTTGTCATCAAAACCAGTATGTGTGAAATTAACATTCTCCCCCTTTTGGTGACGATAAACATGTAAATATACTTTACACAAAATATAATGTTACTCCCCGTATTTTTACTAACTCCCATCGGTCTATGCATATATTATATTTTATATTTTTCTCCCTCCATGCCATCAAAAAAAAATGGGTAAAGAAAAAATATCCCCTAAAATATGACAAATTTATATGGTGATGTTTGTAAATGGAATCAAAATCGATAATAAATAGTCCGCGGCGCAGTTGAAAGGAGGCTTGAGTTCTGATAAAAAGACCCAGGTTCGATTCCTACCATGTGCTTCCCTATCCTATATAAATTTACCAGGGGGTATGGGGGCTTGGATCAGCGGACGGCTTTACTATACCCTCCTCAGGAGTTTACCGGCCCGCCGGGTTCTCTTGGTGGTGTCAAAAGGCTTGTTAATTGGAGTACCGCCTGTTTGCATCAGAATCAGGGTGGTCTTGGTATCACCAATCTCTGTGCCTTTAACTCTGCTCTCACGAAATGGCTTTGGAGACTACTCTCCCCTGGCAATTTTCTATGGAAAGAATGGATTCTCTCGCTTCATTACCGCTCAAACAACCACCTCATCCTTCACTTCCCATCGCGATGTAGACCTTCTCCGTTCTGGGCTGGAGTGCTCCAAACCCTTCCCCATGTCAAACCTCTTTTTCATGTAGTCATCGAAAATGGTAACAACTGTGTTTTTTGGTTAGATACATGGCATAATCAACTTCCCCTCGCCAAATCTTTGCCCCACCTCTTCTCCCACTCGAGTACTTCTTCGATATTGGTTATTGACTGTGTCAACTTTGGTCCTGACTTACTTTGCCCTCCATCCCTCTTCGGCACTGACACCTTTACCGACCTAATCTCCGCGTCCAATCTGCTTCATTCTCTACAATTCACCACCTTGCCGGATCGTATAGTCTGGGCCCCCGCGCCTGCTAAGGGCTTCTCCGTCGCCTCCTGTTACTCCCACCTCAATAACCCTGGCCACTTCTTTTCCTTCCCCAGACTCTGGATATGCCCTCTTCCGTCGTGTATCGCCTTCTTCCAGTGGTGTCTTGCGCATGAACGAATCAACACTAAAGAGAGACTTATCCGTCTGCATATCCCGGTTGATCCGTCTTGTGTCTTATGCTCTAATCACATTGAAGATATTCCTCGCTTATTTCGTGAATGTGACTTTACATACTCGATCTGGGCTGCAACTAGTGCCCACCTCCTTGGCCATATCCCTGATCCGCCCATCATATTTGATCACTGGCAATACAACCCCCATAATCTCCTCCTGGAAGTCTTCATCGCTCTCTTATGTCGGTGTATATGGATTGAACGCAATGCACACGTGTTTAATAAACCGAAATATCATTTCAAAGGCATATGCAGACGTATAACTCATCTATTCTCCACCTTTACAGGTCGAAGCTTATCTGCTCCTTTCAGGCTTCGTCTTCCACAGAGAAGTTCATCCCCAACCGAGTAACAAAGTAGCAGTTCGGGGTTCCCCCTGGCCATAGTTGCGAATAGTTGGTAGTAACTTGATGCTTTAAGATCTCTATCTTCCCTTTTGTTATCTTGTTATGATACTCTTGTATTTACTCTTGCACTGCCTTGTCCTATCTATGTCGAATGTTTGTGTAATCTATGTACTTGCTCTACGCGCCATCGATCAGGCCTATTGATCGATACAATATTATTTCATATATGCTACTAATCGGCTGTGTAGTGTCACGCTACACACCCGTCTTTCTCAAAAAAAAAAAACTATATCTATACCAACCATTTTATTTAGATACAAACCAAACCATTTTATATTTGTTTTATACATATTAGCCAAACCAAACAATCCACACATATTTTTTACAATCCTTTCCCACCTTTAGCAAACTAAGTTCAAACTATAAACAACCAAACATCCAAACTATCCTATAAAACATACAAACCCATACTACTTATTTAATTTTACAATTTTTTAGTGTTTTGGTTTAACAATAGAAGATTTATGAATAAAACAATTTGGACAATGAAGACAAAAACTTTCCTTTCTTTTCAAACAAATTGCTATGGATGTCGCATTGGACTTCTCTTCGCACTGTACTTCATCTCCGTCTTAATTCACATAGACGTTTTCATTTTCTTCTTCTTTATTGTTTGTTTCAAGGGATTGTGAATAGTAAGATTCTCTTGAGAGTCCTCTTCAATAATTATCGAACTTGCCTCATTGTCCAACACATGCTTTTGAAGATTCCTTATATTTTCCCTTGCCTTTCTTACTTGTTTTTGAAGTAGATTTACAAGACCTCTAGTTCAGAAAGCATGGTGAGGACATGCTTTAAATCTTCTTTGATTTTATTGAGTTTGGAGAAAGTGAAGACGTGGAAAGGGCTATTATTTTCTTTAGTGTGCTTGGAATTTGAGGGATCCATGTTTAATTAAGAATTATAGAGTTTTCAAAAAGAAGATGATGAAAAAATGAGTCTGAAGTCGAAATTTGTTAGTTGTATAATTGGAATTCAAATTTTAAAAAGGAGACGGGAAATTTAGTTTTTCGAAAATTGCTAGTGGTATTGACATATTGTTCCTAGATATGTTGACATACACAGAAAAAAATTATTTCATTATTATTTATATTTTAATGATAAAAGGTATTATTTCTAGATTTCTATAAATGAATTTATTCCAATTAACTCTATTATTATTATTTGTATTTTAATGATAAAAGGTATTATTTCATAATATAGCTAATGGTAGAAAATGTAGTAATACAGTTAACTCTATTATTGTTAATAATGAAGAATTAGTTTATCAAAAAGATATTAACAAAGCTTTTACAGACTATTATAAGAATATTTTTGGCACTAAAATCAAACATAGAATCAATGTTAGATGGAAAGATCTGTATCCATCCGATTCTATTGTTGATTTATCCGAGCTAGATAATCCTTTTACTATAGAGAAAATTAGAAAAGCTATTAATGATTCGCCAAGTGATAAGTCCCCGGGCCCTGATGGGTTTCCAATTTTATTTTATAAAAAAATTTGGGACGTTTTAAAACTTGATTTAGTTAATATGTTTAATAATTTTTATAACTATAATTTGCAATTATGGAGATTTAATTATGCAAATGTTATTTTGTTACACAAAAAAGTCGGAGCTAAAAACTTAAAAGATTTTAGACATATATCTTTGATTAACTGTTCAGTTAAAATCATTTCTAAAGTTCTAGCTAATAGGCTTATTACAAGAATGAATAATTTAATTGATTGTTCACAATCGACTTTTATTAAAGAGAGATGTCATCGATGGAGTGGCAATTGTTCAAGAATATATTAATCGCTGTTTTAAGTATAACATAACTTGTGCGATTTTAAAACTGGATTTTGCAAAAGCTTTTTATTCGGTAGATTGGGATTTTCTTGTAGATATCTTTCATGCTAGAGGTTTTGGTCATAGATGGATCAGTTGGATTATGAATTTGCTTAGAACTGGTAACTCTAGTATTATGGTTAATGGTATTTTAGGTAATAAAATTCAATCTAAGAGGTTTAAGGCAAGATGATCCTTTATCACCTTTTTATTATTTAACTTAGATGCTGATGTTTTTGCTAAAATTATTAAAAGAGTAGTAGATAATGGGTCTCTAGGATATGTAGGCAATGACATCGCATAATGGTATATCGGTTCTCCAATTTGCCGATGATACCTTACTTTTTTCTTCCCATTTACCTAGACACATTATTACCCATAAGTTTATCTTATACAGTTTTGAACTTTTATCAGGTTTAAAAATAAATTTTGACAAAGTTCAGTTTTAGTTTTAAATGATTTTGAAAAAGTTGAAAACTTAGTTGTTAATACTCTATATTGCAAAACCATGAACTTTACTTTTGAATATCTAGGTTTTGTGATTATACCTACCAAACTCAAACATGATGATTGGTTTATTATCATTGATAAAATCAAAAATAAGATCTCTAATTGGAATGGTAGATTTTTATCTAGAGCAGGTAGACTAGTCTTAATAAATTTGGTTTTATCAGTCCTTTCGATTTATTGGATGTCCATGCATCTGTTTCTAGATTGAGTTATTGATAAAATTGATAAAATTAGAAGAGATTTCTTATGGAGTGTGGAAAATCCTAATAATAGTATAAAATGTTTAGTAAATTGGAAAACAGTTTGTAAAACCAAAAAGGAAGGTGGCTTAGGAGTTATTAATTTGCGTAATATGAATTTGTCCTTACTAGATAAATGGTTATGGAAGTTTAAGGATATAAATGATAACGCTATTTGGAATGAGATCATTTCTAAATATTACTATAATGATAATAGCAATTTATGTCAAATTGCTTCTCCAATCACTCAAAATATATCTAATTTTTGAAAAAACATTTTAAAATGTCATGAGGTTTTTAACTTAGGTATTAATACGATAGTTCATTCTGGTAATTGTACTTCTTTCTGGCATGACCGTTGGATTTCGGTCTTGCCTCTTAAATTGGAATTTAAAGAGCTTTATAAAATCTGTAACTTTAAGTTTGCTTTAATTAATGAAGTTTATTCTCCTAAAAACGATCCTCCTTGGATTTTTAGTTTTAATAGAATTTTAGTAGGTTCAACCCTTAGGCAACCTTCTTTGCTTTATGCTATATTAAATCTTTATAATATTGATAATGATAATGATATTATTAGTTGGAAATGGGATAAGAGTAAGAAATATACTTCTAATTCTTTTTACAGATTTATTAATTTTTCGGGTACAATAAACAACTCTTTTAAATATATTTGGAAATCTAATGCTCCTCCTAAATCTAAAATTCACATGTGGTTAATAATACACGGAAAACTTAATACAATAAAAAGTTTAAAGAGAAAAAACATTCAAAATGATAATAAATGTTATTTTTGTAACTGCATCTTGAAGATAGTAAGCATGTATACTATGATTGTGTGGATTCTTATTACATCATAATTAATACTCATAATTTTTTTAACTTTATAATAACTAAAATTTCGGATTGCGACTTCTACTAGAATAATTTTAGATTTAGGTTCAATAAGAATATTAGATACTTATTTGACACTTTATTCATTATTATTTGTTGGTATATTTGGTTTGAAAGAAATCAAAGAATTTTTAATAATAATAATAGTCATTTTAACAAACTGATTTTTACTATTTCTTCATTTTATTCTAATTGGATATCTAATCCCAAATATAAATTAGCTAAAAATAACATATTTAAAGAGTATCTTAACAAGGTTAGTTATAATATTAAATTATTTAAACACGATAATAATATTTTTAACATTCACAATAGTAGTATTAATATTTTTTTAAATTTATATGATGCTTTCTCTGTCAATCATAACTTACTTATGATCAAAGGTTCATAAGAATTTTTTAAGATTTGTTTCATTCATCGTACTAGTTATTGTTGAAATTTGTTTATAAGTAATTTAATTCTTTAGTATTTGTCCAATTAGTCTTATTTAGGTTTTTGTTTCCTATCTCATTTATACATATATATGTATATAAATTATATAAATATGGCCAACAGGGTTGGCGCAGTTGGTTGATGGTCCGGACTGCGTGATCGAATGTCACGAGTTTGAGTCCCGAAACTGACAACCCTGTAACAAGTACCCGAAGTATGTGTTTGGCAGGCACATACTTCCCTAGAGTTTACAAGCGAAGCTTGGTTCTCTAGGTAATTCAAAAAAAAAATTTATATAAATATACATATATATGTATCATTCTAACTTTTTTCTTAGTCATCCTTCAGACACAGGTATGGGTGATAGGGTGTCAGGTTCACTTTGCAGGTACTCATGTCTTCAAATTGCAGGATTTTGGTTTGTAGAGAGGTCATCAGAGCAGAGTCTTCCCCTCGGGATCACTAGCAGTTCCACCACAGTTTCTGGACACTTTCATCTCCATTATGGCGTACTATTTTCAGGAGGATCTACTCTTTTGCTTGGCGTTTCTTCCTTTTGTACAGAGTCTTCAGAGCGGATTTTCCATTCAGCATCATATTCAGTTTCTCCTCAGAGTAGTTGCTTTTCCATTCCTTCTGAACAAGATGCATGGAGCTTCCTTATTAGTTTGTGACGACATCCAATACTATTTCGACACCCAATACTATTGGCTTTTCTTTAGTTTTTTAGGTACTTCTAACACCTTGATATCGGGCGGTGCCCATGCCGAAGCTCGATATTGGGTGTGATGGGTGGTGGCCTTACCGGAACTCATCTTGGGGATACTTGAGCTTTTTTTTATACTTGTATCTAGTTTTGTTACCTGCTAGGCATGTTGGCAGTGCCTTATTTTTGTGATATATATAGTTGCATGTGTGCTCTTCTCTATTTATAGAGGATCACACATTTTTCTCGAAAGAATTTATTCCAAGTTCTCTTCTTAATTTAGTGAAAGTATTTTGTGTTAATGGTTTTGTTAAAATATCTGTTATTTTGATTTTTTTTATATTTATAAATTCTAGTATGATAGTTTCTTTATTTACATTATCTCTTAGAAAATGATGTCGAATGCCTATGTGTTTCATCCTAGCATGAAGTGTTGGATTTTTAGATATATTTATTGTACTCGTTTGTCATATTGGTAATTGTTTTAAATTCAATACTAAAATCTCTTAGAGTTTGCTACATATAAATAACCTGTGAACAGGTTGATGCTGCTGATATATATTCTACCTTTGTTGTGAATAGAGATGCATAATTTTTCTTTTTGCTAAACTAAGAAACGAGTGAGTGTCCTAAAAAGTGGCAGGTTCCACTTGTACTTTTACGGTCTGATTTGCATCCACAATAATCAGCATCACTATATAATATTGAATGAAAAGAAACTTCTTTACGGTAGAAAAGTCCATAGTATAATGCTGCATTAACATATCTATTATGATTTATTAATTGAACTTGTGATGGTCCAAAAAGATCTAAGCGAAGAAGTTGTAAAGGATGTGTAGTCAAAATCATGTCTTTTGATTTAAATAAACTTTTGCGAAGTTTTCTGAGTTGACAAGCATCACATAGATATTGACACTAAAACTCATTTTTTGAAGACCTCTAATAAGTTCATATCTGACTGCTTTGGATAAATGTTAAAATATAAATGACCAAATTGTTTGTGCTAAATCCAAGGGTCAGTTGATTCGGCCGAAGGACAAAGATTATCATTTGACACTTTCATGCTCAAAATGTAAATGTTACATTTCTTAACTCCTTCAAAAAAATTCTAGACTCATTATCCACAATGTGGCAAATGCCTTTTTCAAACTTAATTTTAAAAATGTTATCACATAATTGATTAATATTAAGTAAATTATATTTTAAATTTCTAACTAGCAAAGCATTGAAATAACATGAGTTTTAGAGTTACCAACATTACTAATGCCAATAGCATATCCTTTCGAGTTATCACCAAAGTTAACAGATCTACCGTCTTTGTAAATGATGTCCATGAAGATCTCTAGTTTCCAGTTTAGTATCTTGAGCATCCACTATCTAGTATCCATTTGTCCTTGATTTGTAATGTATGGTTATCGAGTGTCTCTTCAATATCTGTCATATAACTTAACTGTTCGTGCAAATTTATTTTATACACTTCCCAATGATCAAATGACTTTTCAATATTATTAGTTCCTAATCTATCTGAGGGAACCATAAGAATTTTACAACTTTGCTTTTTTTCAAAAAAGTTTGAAACTATACTACCAATGTAACTAGCCATTTATAATTTTCAAAAATCAAATAACAAGTTTTTGAAAATCTAACACTCTGAAACCAAATATGGGAAACGATGTAGTGACTTATGAATTGATCTTAAGTCTATTTTAACACTAGAAGGAAGATGCATAGTGTATTATAACTTTTATGAACTTTTTGACTAATTTTAATATTTGAATCAAAACACAGACAATCAATCACAAAATATATACTAGTAAACAATCACGGAGATATATAAAAGCAGTAAAGTAAATTAATGAGTTAGAGAGATGACACTAAGAATTTTATACCAGTTCAAATTTCTCCTACATCCAGTCCCGTATAATTTCTTATACATATTTATTTTCAATCACCAACATTGAATAGGTAGCAAACAAACCAAATGCAGTCTCGATGTCAAGGCAATAAGATACACTATCTTGATTTTTGAGTTAAGGGTAAACTCTCTTGATTTAATTAGGGAACAAGATCACCTACTTGATTTAACTGCGCAATATGCACACACTTGTTTTGAACATGCAACAAGCACACCCAAACAAACAGTATTAGAGATTTGTTGATTTCTAAATACAAATAGTTGTACTTTTGATACAAGATATCTTATAGTGATTTTTATAGCACTTTGACCTTTAAATTGATGAGAGAATTCATGTAGATAAGCAGGCAGTTTATAGAGAGTAAAGTAAAGTTTGAATTTGAGAGAATATATAGTGAGAGTTCAGAGTAAAAACAAGATATAAATTTTTGTTAAAAATTTCGTTTTCTAACCCTTTGTATAGTGTTTGAAAAGAAATGTCTATTTGTGGATGTAATAAAAAATCACAAATTTTTAAAATTAAAAAGGCAACTTTTCACTAGTTTAAACAGTGTTTAAAAGGTGAAGAGGTGTGATCAAAAATCATAAGTTTTCAAATTTTAAAAACCATCTCTCCAATGGTCCATATATCGACATATCTATCTAGCATATGTCGACATACATATGTATGTTTTGAAAAATATAAACTCTTTTGAATTGTTGCAAAATTCTTGAACTCTTGTGAAACTATTTAACAAGGTTTCTAAAATACTTTAATATAAAAATCTTTATAATTTTTTTGTAAAATACCAAATTTTAAATATAAAATAAAATATTTTGATAATAAATATTTAATAAGAAAGTATTCCAAGAATCAAATGGTTGCTATCCAAGAACTTTGATAAATTATTCTAATGTTTATTTACTATAAATCATAGTCTTGAACTCTTATTGTCTTCCTCTCTAAACTCATGAGCCATCAATTATCTTGATCATCTCTGAATTTAATCTCTAGTCTTTGTATTGATCAGTCTTCAAACTTGATTATCTTGTACTTGTACACACTTGTACAACCTAAAAAACACTCTATACAACTTGGGAAAACATTGGTACCTACATTTATATGGTTGCTATCATCAGAATCATTACCTATGGAATTAACACATACAACTAGATCTAGTGGTGAAGCATTGACTGCTTGCAAAAGTAGTGATGATTCAGAATCTAAAAGATCAATTGATCAATGTATGGTTCTTAGGCAATCTCATGTGAGGTAATCTTGTTTTTTTTACATATTTGTATGTCATTAACACTGTTTTAACCATTTTTTATATGTGATAATTATCTTCCGTAAATTTAATGCATTGAATAAATTTCAAACAATTAATTTACAAGATCTGATGTTTAAAATAAAATATGTTTAAATTTGTTTTCATTTATAGATACTTTTTCATGCATACAATTTTTTTAATTATTATATTTTTTTTAGTAATTTTGAAATGTATATTTATTATTTTAAACCCTAAAATACTTTAACCTAATTTTAATATACATAAATATATTTGTTAAATCATTGAATCCCTTTTAGAAAATGGAAAGAATTATTTTTCTCATCGAAAGGAAATTTTTAATATATAAAGTATATATTTATTAATAATCATTTAATACAATGGTGCATTTAATATCATTCAACATTATATAAATATATTGATTAAATTAATACGTTTGGCTATTAAAAACAAAAAATTCAAACCGAATATTTATTATATTATATATTTGCATGTAGTAATTTATTATTTAACACATTATTTATTATTAAATCATTATATGTATAGTGTGGATTACAAAATGAATAATGTTTTTTTTCTCGAATGACACTTACATATATTTTATGATATTTTAAAATTAATTTTATAATACATATATATATTTATAAATTCTTTTGCGTGTTGAATTGTTTTATGTGTTTAGATAAAAATAACACATACACATGTGTGCGCGCGCGTACGCACATTAATAAAATTAATTTCAACAGCATACTATTCTTAATTTTATTATGCATTCAAATTTCATAAAGATGTTTGAAATAATAATCTAAAGATCCTATTTTGAATTTGAAACGTTTGGCTAAGTCTTGAATAGATATTTAAATTATAAAATTTAAATTTAAAATTTAGTGACTTAGTCAAAATTCGACTAGATATTTTATATTTTATTTTATATAAATAATTCTTAATTTCCAATTAAATTTATTTATATTTTATGTATATATTAAACATTATTTTGAGACAGCCATCACATATATAAATGAAAAATGTATACGTTATCAAATGCAAATCCCAACATTTATATACATAAACATTACTCATGTACACTATATTATGTTGCACTTACACATTAAACAGATATATGTATATAGTGATATACTTATTAATTATGTTAATTATTAATATATTAAATTCAGTAATTAATCAAATTAGAAAAATTAAATAAAACTGAATTTTATTAATTATATTGGATTTAATACAAATCTTTAGATCTCATAAGCTTATGTTCCAAAATAGGAATTTTTTGAAATTTACTCATTTCACCCACTTTCGACCGGCGTTGTTCCTACAAATTTATCGAGGATTTTTGGGTTTTTAGTAATGATTTGGTTGCGAGTTGGCAGGCGTAGGTTAGTGAATTTAAGGCGAAGGCGAAAATAAGTGGCTAACGCAAATATGGAGCTTGATCGTTTGAGCTGATGAAGTGAAATTTCGATTGAGTTTTTAGATTGTTGTAACCTATGAAAATAACGGGTTTGTTATTATAAATAAAACTCATAGTAAGGGATATATGTTCAATGGTAATTTACCCAAAGTTTTCGGCCATTGGAGTCCTGAAACGATATCAATCCACGTAATTTATAAGATATGAAAATCTACACCAAATTAATGGTTCTGGATCTCCACTCAGATGTTTTTGCAAAGCTCGGTACTACTTATTTTTTCTCCATTTCACACTACTATAGAAAATAAAATTGACCGATCTACTTTCAATCCAAAAATGCATCAGTTCTAAGATGAAGATAATTGTGTGTACTCCCACTATCGACTAGCGTCATGATTGGCTGACCAAAGATCGTTGTTGTGAACAGTGTTGCTTTTGGATTGCAAACTTCGACTAGGGCATGAAATAATATCTCTTATTTGATGCTTTAATTAGGATCTGGAGGCTCCACTTGAAGGGTTGATAGGATTAGATTCAGGCTGTAAGTGATCATTTTTTAGCTCGCATCAGGAAGAAGAAGTAATCTCTATATTAAATAATTACAATGTGGTGAATACTTGCTAGCAAAAATGAAATAAAGCCTTTTCATGTGTCTTTGATCCATTTTGGTAGGTGTTGATCGTTTAATTGGATAGTTTGATCGTAATGGTGGTTTTTGATTGGTGTTAGAGGGTTGTTCGAATGACGGAGGTGATACATGTAACATCCCCTATCTTGAGTCCCGAAGCTAGTAATGATGCCGCAATCATTTATAATATTAACTTCCGGTGACAAAATACGGTAATGGTAATTGTATCCATAATATCATAAGCATATGAATACGAAATAAAATCAACACAGATTTCAAAACTACTTTTCTAATTACATTTCAACATATTTCATTCACAGTTAAATAATCCCAAAACGGTTTTCAGGTTTTTATCAGATATAATTATTACAGATTACGCCAAGAGCGACATAGAAATATGACCCCTTTGATGATCAGAGTACTGAATAGGCATATCAGTCATAATGCATCACAACATAATTAATAATAAGTAGCTCCTACGTAACTAGCTTGTCTCTTGCACATCTTCGGAATTTATTCATCCAACCCACTAAACTTGAAAAGTCCTTATTCTCACTTTACTCAAATCAAATTTTGAGCACCTGAGAGTTTAAGGAAAAAAATAAACTTCAAGTCCGACAGAAAGCCTGGTTTGAACAGTACTATTACATCTCTATTTACTGATATTAAGTGAGACCACGCCGCTTAGCAGAACGGGTTTCTCCTCACTAATATCCATTTAAAAGCATACCTTTTGCAAATCAAAATCCTACAATCAAACTGATTATAACAACAAAAGAAAATACATATATGCATAAAAATCAGGAAATCAACGGACTATATGTCCATACTATAGTTTTATTTATCTTACTATTAACCATTGGCTGACTCGGGCCTATTAGACATTATTAGTTATCTAACTTCTATTGGACACACTACTGGGCTATCTGCCCTTAACTATCTTCTTCTAGGTTCAACTGATCCTAATGGTTTTGCAGATTCACCAATAACCTATCTTTAGTTTGCATATTACCTTCTGTGTGCAACATTATTTTAGTCCCATCTATGACAAAGCCCTACATACTAGAAGTCTGGACTTATATTAGCTAACGGCTATTAGCTAAAGTATAGGGTGTGGCCCTACACTAGTCCTATCTGGTTTTCTAATATCCGAGTCATAAACTTAGGGTTGTCTACCCTATTCAAATTTCATTTCCTTTCATATACTTAGGGTTAGCTACCATATTCAAATTTCATTTCCTTGTAAACAATCTATGTAAATAATTTACCCCTAAATCATAACTTTATAAAACAAGGGAATCATACTCTTTGCTTCAGTCAAAATACTTATGCCCTGATATATGCTGTATGCAAAACAATGTTGATGAAATCTAATCAATGGGATTGTCTATCCCTTCAAAATGAGTTAAAACACCCTTTTTAACTTAGAAACCTCTATGATATAAGACCAAAACAATACTTCCAAAATCTTTGTTTAAAACCTTAAACTATCTCTTTCGAATTCATTAAAATTACCCCTTTCAAAATAAGATTACTACTTTATCCTTGAAAGCACTATGCCGAAAGGCCAAAATATCACTTTCGAATGTATTGAAAATATGCCATTCAAATTCATTACTTAACCCTTAGACATCCTCTTTCGAAATCGTTAAACTTAACTTTTGAAAGCATTGGAAACCTTCTTTTCAAAACACTTAAAACAAAGCTTCTGGTGTGCTTAAATATACCTTTCGAAAACATTGGGGTTTCCTCTTCAAAACTTTTAAAATCTTTTGAAAACATTGGAAACCATTCACTTAAAACATATCTTTCGAAAATATTGGGTTCAAGTAAAAGTTTGTGGAAACTTTGCTTCGAAACCATTTAAAACCATTCCTTTCGGAACCTTTCGGTTTAACATATAGTATAATTATTAGGTCATAAAGAACGAAGGTGAAAGCATTGCTTTCGAAAGTATTAATCCCATGTAAAAAACAGAGGATAGTTTCGAAACCCACTCTTTCGAATCCATTGCTGCCAAAAAAACCATTTTGAAAGTGGCTATATAGCCCTTTCGAAAGCATGAAGAAGGCGGCTTCAAAGTAAAGGCGAAAGCACCCTTTCGAACAATTGCTTTTAAGCTATAAAGAAAAGCGGCCTTAACTAGTTCGGAAGGTAAGAATGCGGCAGCTAGGTTTCGAATGTGTTCCAAAAGCGACCACCCTTTCGTAAACTCCTTTTCTAAAACAAAATAAGCGGTAATGCATTCGAAAGCTTCGTTCTTAAAATAAAACAAGCGGCAATTCATTAGAAACTGATTGATTCGAAAGCCATTTTAAAGTGGCTTCAACCCCTTCGAAAGCAAGGTTTTGGCACTGTCCCTTCTTTCTTTCTCCCATTCACTAAATATCAAGGGTTTGATACCATGTATATTAGTTTCGAATGGGTTCGTAAGCAATGGTATGGTGTCGAAAGCTAACAGATGGAAGTGGCAAAGTGGCAAATTATGTCAAAACTGATTTTATGCCTTACAAAGTAACTTGTTTTCAACTAACTTGTCGTATTGGTCAAAATGTAATTGGTTTCCATTTCTTTATCAAAAATCCTTTTCTAAAAGTGCTGTTAGATTTCAAAATTATCAATTAAAACATTTTAACTAATAGTCCCTTCTCCTTGCTTAAAACATATGAAACATTTAAGTCCTTAAACTTAAATAATTTTGCAACGATAATAAAATACTTAGGAAAATTCTTCCAAAATCACCATAATTCACTTTTAATATGTTTTCTAACATATTTAAATTTTCAAACCCAAAATCATTATATAAATGCTTTAAATAATTTAAATCCGATATCAACTATTTTCTTTCTTAGAAAATTCATAATAATTCCACAACAACTTGAAAAATTATGAAATATGAAACCCGCTTCTAAAATACTTTCTTTGACCATATATCAAAAACGCAAATCATTTTGATGTCATTTAATAGGTTTTTCAATCTAAACTTATCATAAAATCTATATGAAACATCATAAATCATCAACAAGCATATATATCCATTTAAACAAACATAACATGACATATTATATGTAAACTAATTCAGATCCAATCTTGAAACCAAAAGCATTAACAAAAATGAGATGTAAACCAAATTATTCACATTAGCTTGGTGTTAAGAAGGTTGAGATTTTCTCTTTGATTGAATTGCTTATGCTTCCTACTTGAATCCTAGCTTTTCTTCCTTTGATTCTTCTTAATGGTGGCCGACCATGCTCTTGGGGTTTTAGTTTTATTTATGAATGTTGAAATGAATGAGAAATGAAGGATAGAAGGGTTTAGGGTATAAGAACAAAGACTATTCTTATTTTGCCCATGCCATATTCTTCCTACTTACTTATCTTTAATTCTCGTTTGCTTATGTATTCATTAAGGCATGGTTCCTTTATAAATTTACAAATCTCAATCCCTTAACCATTTACATTTTATTTTATTTATCTAACTAAATGTCCTAAATATGTTATTTAAATTTCGGGTTATTACAATACAGTTGGGTTAATTATAAAAGAGGTAAATGATTAGGTAATTTTTTTAGGAAATTGGTTATATATGTTTTAAGATTCTTATTATTTGGTTTCAATTAGCTTGTTCATATTGATGGCTTCGAATAATATGGATGGATTGAAGAGAAGTCCGTTTTAGATGCGAGTATTGGGACTGAAGAGGAATCAACTTTAAAGACATTGGAGGGTAAGTTGGTGATTTTATAATGCGGTAATATTCAGGCTCACTTTTGAGTGAGACCCATGTGCTAAATTGTTTGAATCTTATATCCATCGTACAACCCTTGTCGAGATGTTAAATTTATTATATTGACCTTTTTTGATATCGTATGGATGTGATATCCTCATTCTAGCTTATGGAATAGTCCCAGATCGAGGAAACAATAATACAACTATGTGTATATGTATTAATACGAGATTACAATATTAAATTACAAAAAAAACTACATTCGGTGTGGGAAAATGAGTGTTGAGTTACTTTATCGTGCATTTGGCACTTAGCAGCGTATGCTATCACAGGAACGAGCTGAATTAAACTGTAATTGGACTTAACACTGTTATTTTTATTACTTGAATTTTTAACCTTTTCCTTTCTTCAACCGAAACGTCTAATAATTAAAGTTTACAATCTTTCAAATAGATATTGTTGTTGAAAATGAAAAGGCATCCCTTCAAATCTTAATATAAGAAAATAGTCGTTGCCCATGGTAGAAGACAAAAATAGAACTACAAATAAATACTCTGGGCCTTCATTTCTCTTCTTCTTCTCAAAAAGAAAACTCGGGTTTTCTCTTTTATTTTTCTTCATACCTTCCTCATACTTAACATGAAATTATAAATAAACACTCTAAGTTCAAGTTAAATTTTTTGCTATAATTCTATCTCCTCAAGTAGGTAACATGGTTAAGATGAATCTAGATTTCCGAGTTGGACGCTTCAAGAGTCGATTTGGAACTTGAGTTTGGCAATTCTTTGGATTGGATGATTTTGATTTATTTTCAATGTTATTCACTAAGTGTGCAATATATTCTAGTTAAATGCTAATGGTTGGTGAAGGCTTGATGAATGAATTCAAGTTGGGATTTCTAGTGAGAATCATGATTGAATAAGTATTGCAAATGTTTAATCATAAATTGGCCATATTTGAAACACTTAACAATATATATATATATATATATATATATATTGCATTGATTGTTAGTTGGTTTAAGAATGATTGTACAAGTAGAAAATAGGTTAGAATATTAGAGAATGACATTGTGTAAGAAGGTGTTGGAAGGGAAGTTGAGTAGTTACACTTGTATACTGGTTGAATGGAATTCACTACCTAAAATTATTTTGTAGTAAAAAAGGAAAACAACACTCGTCCGAAAGGTGAATAACTTACAACAAGGGTGAGAATATGGATGGAGAGACGTAAAGGCAAAGTGTCTCGGTGAGACAGAGCAAAATTTCGAAAATTAATTAGAGGTGGTCAAAAAATTTCCATCAAGGTTCAAGCTCATCTTAAGTCGGGTGTTTATTGGGATTCCATTTATATGTCGGATTTGTTGAATTCTATTCTCCCTTAATATATACATAGGTCATTTAGTTGTTTGGATGCTTGTTTCAAACATTTGAAATAAAAGTCAAAAGTCTGACTTCCTATTTCAGATGTCTGTATAGCTTCGTAATTATAAACTAAGTCTAAAGATAAGGATTTGGGACTTCGAGTTCGTTTTGTGGGGCCAGGGGAATCTTTGAGGGTCTGGAGTGACTATGAAGTAATAGTATGAATTCAAGGATGGTACACCAAGTCTTGGAAAGCATATATTTGATGCTAAGCAATACGGAGGCTACAATGACAGTTCGAGATGTAATATGATTCACATGGTGGTCTTAAAAACCTACCTATGATCACAAGAGGAGACCATTAGGGCATAGCGGTATACGATTACATACGATGTTATGTATATGAAGTAAATCTGCATCCCTTGACAATTGTTTGGGGATTTTCAATTTATAGGCCATTTGTTATATGATCATGTAAGCCTCCCTCTGGTTAATCAGGAAATGCAAAATTTCAATATCTTGGATATTCTTTATTATTGGAATTTACTCCTCTATCGAGTTATGGTTCCTATGTGGTCTTGGTGTTGAGCCTAACATGTCAAGGTAATTAGTGCATCAGTTTCTTTAGCCACCTCTCTCAACCTTAACAATCATGTTGTGGATTATTATGCTTGCATACATAATCTTAGAATAAACTATCATCAAAATGAATAGATTTCATAAAATCTTGAACCTCGCTGGCAAAACCCGAAAGTACATTCAATATCCTTCATATAACACACCGCTATCTTAGTGAAATACTTTTCCTTGCCGTTTTGAGGACTCCGAACCATTGAATAAAATTTCTCCACTGGGTATATTCCATCGACTGGATGATATCCCATACTAGTGTACACTATCACCATGTATTTCACATTGGGTGATAAGCTTTTTCGGTCCCAAGAATAAGTAAAATTGTTTTAAAACATTGATATCATTTAATGAACAAGGTACTCCAAAAAAAGGCTTAATTCATAACTCTCGGATGCAGCACTACAAGAAAAACAGTCTTTTATTGTGGCATATAGTTAGCCGTTTGATAAACGCTATATATCGACGTGTTATAAAAAAGAACTGCACACTTAACACAAAAACAAACTGCTATAAAAGAGCATGATTTCATAGCATAAAGTAGCCGCTATAAAATAGTTATTCTATAGCGCCTATATCGCTCTATATATCAACATGTTTATAGTATATTCTACATCCATTTATAGCATATATATACCGCTATAAAATGTGTAGATGCAATAACACCTATTTGCTACTATCCTTTGACAGTAACTCATACATTGCATTATCTTTTTATAGCATTCATGTTATACAGTATTAACGCTTTTTAGGGGCAGTGCTTTATTTTACTATATGTTTGATGCATCCCACTATTACATTTTATTAATAATAATAATCAAAATGAATCTTCTTTAAATAAATAACAACTTGAATATTATATGAACGAAAAAAATATAATAATCAACAAATGTAATGCATATTCACGATAACAAAATAAAGTATCAACTAACAAAAAATAAGTTCAATACATGAGTTACCGAATTCAGTATATATTCATGATAACAAAAGACAACATAGTTCATAGTTAACGTCTACTCTGTTCACCTATGCACAAACTCTAATGTGCCTTGTACATTCAACTACCCACTATCAAACTCCTATCACCACAATCCACTCCAAAACAAAACCACACTCCATTCAACATATAACATATAACATTGATGTTGCCATATCCTTGATGTTGCCTAAAATTTCTACATCATTGATGTTGCCATATTATTCGCAGCTCTAGCACCACCTCCTTCAGCCTTTAAACACGGTAAAGAAATACAATATGAAATCTATTCTTCACTCTAGTTTAGAAGTCAAGCTCTAATGTTAATCATACATGAATACCTATCAACTAGCAGCAAACATACACTCAGTTTGATATAGCAATGGTTTAATCGTGTTATGCATTTAAACATACAAAGATAAAAGGTTTATATGCAAGCAACTCTACTAAATAATATTGCTTATATTTAACAGATAACATAACTGGAGAAGATATATACATATAGTTCATATTTTGTGAAAGAATATAGTATCTCATTATAGGATGTTCACGTAATACAGCGGATAACATTATATGAATGCCGAATGAAATTTTCCAACCTTAAATAAAATGGATAAATTAGACAAGCACCATTGTCCCAGTGGTTAAGTGATTCGACTTTGGTACGGAAGGTCATAGGTTCGAAACTTGCGTAACGTGATTCGAACATATATTGACATGTGGTTTGTGTTCTGTTGTCCCAGTGACATGTTGTGTCTAAGTACCATCTCAAAAAATGGATAAATTACCATAAGTATGAATAAGTAAAAAACTATGGATAACCACATTGCTTAGTCATATACATTGGCTTTTGATTAAATGAAATACTAGATATGTTGTGGATCCAATGAACAAAAAAATAATACAAGGATAGTGAAATAAACTACACAAGTCAGATCCTATATTGTACAGTGCTTATATCATAAAATCAACATGAAAAACTGTCATAGAAGACCTTTGAAAAAAAATTCAGATTATTTCCATAGCGATAGCGGCACAAGTTATTTACAGAACATCCAAACAAGCAGCGATATTGCCATCTGAGATCAATTGTAAGCTCCCATCAATATTACTATAGAAGTACCTATCAGGTACTCTAATCTAATAGTAAACAACAATAATTATCACTTACCTTAATCCACAACAAAATAGGTGTAAGACTTTCCCATCATGCATAATATGCAACATTTCAATAATTGCTATATCCACCGTAGTACATTCAAGATTTGTTATCTCACCTAAAACAAAATCAGCAATATAATCAATATTGAAAAAACATTATGTAGAAATATTACGTATCATCTCTAGTTTGACAGTCTTATTTTCATAAATAATAATAACTACAAAATGCATTTAACTAGTTACCTGATCATCATCTGATGATTACTGTCATCATCTAACATGATATGCAAAATGACAAGTAAAGCTAGATGTGATATCAAATTTGACATTGTCTCTGTTATCATGTTGGAATGGTGTGATAATCAATTTAAGTTATTTAACCATGTACATGTAATTGGAAAAGATGTTGAGGAATTGCAATGTACAATGTAATTCAAATGGTCCATGGTGATAATCAATCAACAGATAATCCCTAAAAAAAATTACTACATTAAGCTACCAATTAACATCAAGAAACTTATGTTGCCTTACCTGTAAGTGCAAAAATCTTGCTTCTCTTCATAAGCCAGTTACGTGTACATATTTGAATTTAATTGTTATTACATGTTGCTTAATTTCCACAGGAATATATTATATAAACATATAAAACCATTATAGACCGATCCATAGTGAACGAATTACATGAATAGAGACTCAGAGCAAGAGCTATGTTGCTCAAGTAGTAAGATGGAACGGCTAAAAGAAGTTTTCATATTTGATAATACCATGGAAATCAGGAACCTATGGGTTTTCAATATTTTAATAATACTCATCTTCATCCTACTTCCTTAACTTGTACTGGAGAACTGACATATAGAAAACAGTAATTAGATTCCACCTTAATTAATGAAGTTAGTTTTTATAAACTTAGTTGATTTATTACTATTATGCATAAATTTAGTTAAATTTGTTAATACTTTATAATTTACCATTATTATTGTTGTTGGTATTATTCTAAGCTTGGTTATTTTTTATGAAACTTAATTCATTTTATAATTTATTAGTATTATATTATTGTTATTATTATTATAAACTTAATTAATTGTTATGAAAGATAGTTAATTTTTATAAACTTAGTTTATTAGGTGTTGATATTGCTTTATGATTTTTTTGTTAGTAGTATTATTATTATAGATTTAGTTAGTTTTCATAAACTTTAGTTAAATTATCATTATTAACAACTTAGTGATTTACCATAAACATTAGTTAAATTATTATTATTGTTATAAACTCAGTTAATTTTTGTAAAACTTTTAGTTAATTTATTATTATTGTTATTATTATTATAAACATAGCTAATTTGGATTATTATTATTATATATGAACTTGGTAAATCTTGTTCATTATCATCGTTTACCATTTGACCCAAACAAATACTAGTAAAGTAAATAAAATTTGATATCTAATGAACACCCAATCTAATTAATTTATTGTTATTATTATATAAATTTAGTTAAGTTTTATAATACTTAGTTTGGTTAATATTTTATAAATTATTTTAGACTTGCAGTTTTTGTTTCTTTATTTTGTGTATTTCCTTATCAAAAATCTTGTTCTAGTTTATTTTTTTGGGATATATGATGTAATTTAGTTAATTATTATAATTATATGCCGTTAAATTGCTTAATATTTTATGCTTTATTATTATAAATTTAGTTAATTTTTATAAATTATTATTGTTGTTGTTGTTGTTATTTTTATTATATAAATACTTTGAAGCTTGAGTTATAATGGAACGTTCGTTTAGCTAGCATATTGTAGGTTTTAGTTATTTTTTTAACAGATTAAGTAATTTCTTGATTACGATCGCCTTTACTACAGGTGTGTATTGTTTAATATTTATGAAAGTACGCATATTTTGGTTAAATACATGTTATAGTCATATGTGAATCATTGATATTTATAAGTTGGACTATTACTGTTTATCAACAATGTGTTAGTGAAATGTTTCAAATCTGAATAAGGTGTGGAACCCCGTATACACTTATGTTTTACTTACTTACACTTCCTTTATCATAGGATTTTAAACTTTTTCCACTAATGTAAACAACCTTAGAAGACACTAATACTTTGACAGATATTCCTAACTTTCCATAGTTCACTCAGTTAGTGTCAAATTAAATAAGAGAAAAATATAAATTTGACGCTATTTTCATCTCTTTCTGTCAATTACATTACTGGCATTGGGGATGGTTGACGATGACAATGCTAACCCGTCTGTTAATTTTTATTATTTACCGCCTAGCCTATATAGATTGGCTAATTAATAAATTATTACAGATTAATACATCAGGAATAGAACAATGAATTTTTGTTGAACGAACAGATCTTCTCACCCTTCTCTATTCCAACCCGTATCAATTCATGCATGTAGATATAAATAGAATTACAAACTTAAACACATACGACATACAATGCGTGTCTATGTTTACATTGATGTGGCATGTGTACATGTAGATGCAAAAAATATGCAACGACATATAGGAATATGTATCAATATATCAAAATGCTAACTTCTGTAATGTCATCGCAAAATTATGCGTTTTGCCATCAATTTCAATTTTTCATAAAAAAATTACTTTGTAAGTACAATTTTTTTTACTTTATAAGTACAATAAATTAAAAACCCAAAAACATGTACCTAATTTAAAACTATTATAATCCATGCTTGGATACCCATAAAAACTAACTAATAAAATTTCCTTATCTAGATACTTACTATAACATCCAGTCTTCCTTCCAACTTAGTAACTTAATTAACTTAGTTAAATTGGTTAACAGTTCAAAATTCGAAGTATGTCATATATGAATAATGAAATTTAGGATGTTAAAATGTTTCATAGAAAGCTATGCATTTCTATAATATTACGAAGACATTATATTCTTACACCTCTATAGATCAAAAGAAAAAATGGGCAATGAAAGAATCGATTCTTGATTATTTTGGAGTGAATTTAAACTAAGATACAATTTTAAGCTTAGATTTAAAGCGAAACAAATATTTTAAATAGAAACTTGTAACTGATATCATGGGGCTATGAAATGATGCTAAATAAAAGGGGCTATCTAGCTCTCATATATATTTTATGACAAGATAGTAAAATACATGTAGATGCAGCACAACATGCTTTAATATTGTAAGTCTACTCTAAGCTTTATTTTTAGATGCATTGTTGATTTCAGTGTTGGATTGGGTGTTTTTGGCAATACCCAAGCATTGAAGATGGTATATCCAAAAATGGAAAGAAAAAAACTAGGTAGAAGTAAACCACTTTGGACTCCACTTAATTGAAGCTTTAAGACAAATAATAATCTTTTAGCCAACAAAATAATTTAGAATGTTATGGTTCCCTAATAACATGAACTAAAATAAAACCCCATGAATTATTATAATCTAAAAAGGACATTAATGGATGATAGAACATAAATAGCAATGCTTAAAATTAGATAATGATCTTGAATCCTAAGAGAACAGCACCACGGTAACAATGCCAAGATGGGCCTTCTTAGGTGATTTCAGCACTTGTAAGCTGGAGGATGGTAAGATTACAATGTCACCATATGGTGTCTCTTTGTGATTTTCAGTTTCAAACCTTGATAAGTATAAATTTCACCGCAATGCATGAAATGGAGATAACCAAACGAAAATAAGAAAAATTGAAACTTACATTGCAAGGTATTTGCCATCGTCTTATACATTAAATGCATAAATTGAATTTTGTGTAATCTTCTTTTTCCAAATCCTTGCCAAGAGTCAGTGCTCCATGGGCTTATATCCACCATCACCTGTAAAATATTCAAATAAAAATGTAACAACCAAACAAGGAATTGTTAAAGAGAAATATCACCAAGATTTGCAATAACCAAGATTTTCACTCTATTAGTGCATTAATAGTTAAGACCAGTTTGTATTTGAAACAGTTAACTAGTATTAATAGTAATATACAATTTCACGCTGTAAACTAGCGTGAGCCACATGTGTAGACAGATCTCATACCCTACAAGGCCCTTTAGGATCAAAGGACACAAAAAAATTTCAATTAGCGCTGAGATGAGCTTTGAAAATTAAGAGAGTAAATTATAAAAAAAGTAGTTAAGAAAGAATTTGTTTGGTTAAGGACACGGTTTTCTAGTTTGTAAGTTGCATGTATGCTTTTGAGAAATAGGTAAAGAAATATGAATGAACAGGAATAGTAATCAAGGCATACCATAATTGTCATGCCATTCATGAAATCTTTAAGTGTATCGTGTACTAACAGGCTTTATGTCCAACAAATATTTTACCAATAAACCCATGTCGTAATATAAAGTGCATTCTCAAACATTAACTCTTATACCTTGCTGCCACGCGACTCTTCCTGCCTATGATTCCTTTATTTAGATCTTCCCCATCTATAATGGATGATGAAATATTGAATAATCAGGACCATATATTCGTTCTCAATCTAACTAATAGAAAATAGGTTTGGAAAAATGAAAAAGGAAAAGAAAAATAACATCCAGGAGACTTGGGCATCATCTATTCAGTCATGAAGTAGCAATTATTTTTATGTAGCTTGATTTAAAAAGAAAGAAAGAGTTTGTTTAATCGTAGAGCAACTTAAACTAATAGCGATTTATTGCATAACCAATATTTGGGCCCTAATTATTGGTGGTAAATATTTGTCCCAATATATGAACAAGACAGTATCATTATTATGAACATTGGGCAGTGCCATTAATCAGAATATGATCTTAAATGCTTTGTTATACTAAACATTTACAATAGAAATACTGCTTATAAAGCAAGATAAAATATAACTGATTCCTTAACCCTATGTAGCAATATAAATTAACATAAGATTAGTACTGTCTATAATGCGCAAAATTGATTCTCATTCACATAAACAATTACATGAATGATCACCGGCAATATGGTAATTGAGAAGAAATAAAAGTTAAAATTTAAGAATGGTTAGTAATTTGATCGAATGAAGTCAACGAAGTCGTACCATTAGGGCTTTTACTCCTATGTCGAAAATTATGCATCCTCCGTTAGTAATACGTGAGTTTCCTAAACTTTTCAGATACCTCTAGGGCACGTTCAATACCGTTGAAGTCGCCGCGAGATTTCCTATTGAAGGCAACGTGGTTGAGAAGAGCATCGGGGTGGTGGTGCCATGCTACCTTCCAGTGAGTGGTGCCAAAGATTTTTTAATGAGCCCTAAAGCAAATGCCTTCTCCGCTTTACCCAAAGGTTGGTCGTGGGTTATTTAGGAGGATATGGTTTGAAGGAGCGATTTGGGGATTTCTAAGAGAAATAAGCTTTCTGGTTTAATAGAAGAAAAAGAAGGCAATGAAAAGAAAGAGGGAAGATGGAATTAATTTGCGCAAATGGCGGCCTATGAAAACAATTGGAGTTGACCGCTTTGTAAAGCATTACCTGTTCGAGAGAAAACAAATAGGATGGTGTAGCTTTTGAAGTGAGTACGATAATTCGAAGAAGGATAACAATCTGGTTTGGGATATGCCAATTTTATGATTATGGAGAGAGAGAATAATTTGAGAAAGAGGGAAGAAAAAAATAGGGAAATAATTTGAGGAAGAGGGAAGAACGAAATAATTAGATGAGGATGTGGTCAAAGGAAATAATTGGTGGAAGAAAGCATTATGCAACCAAACACTGGATCCAAATAAAAAAATTAGAATAAACAGTAACACAATGAAACAACACGTTATAAATTAGCATTACAAAAGACTATTTTTCTTGTAGTGCAGATTCTTCGAGAATCGTGGTCGGGACTTTCATCCGACCTATAAACATTCCTTTACCTCTTGTTGGACAATGATTACAAGCCCAAAGCATGATATCCATAATGCCTAAGGTAATAGGAAGCCCCTTGCTTCATCCTTAGCTAGCAACCTAGCAATATCATCTGTACTGAGTGTGCATAATTACTTCGTATATAACTCCTTGATTATATGTTTGCGGAATTCACGTTGCCTTCATGATGCAAGCTTGAAATATTCATTTACCTTATCTCTAGATGTACCTAAGCTTAACGTTCGTAACACTATTAGAATTTTGATGTGTGAGGAAATTCTTGGTTCGTGTTCCACATTCGACATTGAATTAAAATATGGATTATTTTCGTATAATATGAAGTAAATCTTACTGAAAATATTTGAACTCATTTGAAATTGTCGATGAAACAATGAAACGTTGTATGCTGGGTTTTAAAATAAGTAGTCTATCATCGGCCTTTCATGTTTGTCTTTGTAATCTCACTTGTATCCATGATTAAATCTACTAAGAACACTTCCTTGGTAATTGTTACAAGTGATAGAGATAGTGGTATGCCATAGGGAAATTCTATAATCTATTGTAAATTATTAGCTCTATAATAAAATCTCATTAGAAATAAAAGGTGTTTTTTCTTCTTATTAAATACTTGTCATATTTTGATATGTTAATTAATTATTGAATTTAATTATATTAAATAGAAATCCATAAATAATATATTATGTGATTGTAATTTCAATGTGTTGTAATCGTGAGAAATTTATCACACTAAAAATGACATATTATTTTAGGTGTTTCTAGCCAAGATGTTTTGAGATAAGATGTCTATACATCCATTGAGACTAGTGATGTAATAATCTCCGAATGTTATGCTGTATATTACTCATAGTTTCTTGCGAAACCAAAGGGTTATGCACTGATAGTTATTGGATAACTATGAAATGACTCACTCGAGAGTTTCTGTTGGTTAATAAAACTAAGGTCAAATAGAGAATCTCAAAGTGATGATTTTACACAGTTCTCTCGACTTGAGAATACTATTAAATTTCAATATGGCCACTCCACTATAATTATAGTTAAATCATGGAATGACATCCATCGAACAGCTATTGTTGAGTCTGAATTGAAGCATTGGAAGTGAAGCACTATTCAATAGAGAATTCATGTCTAAATTATATAAGGTTAGTGTCACGGTCAATAGTAGTCAACTAAAAATCAAAATCTCTTACCAGAGCAATAGGGTTAATAATAACTGTTATTATTGGACCACGGATTTTGTGTTTGGACTAACCAATTAGAATGTGGATAATAGTGGAATTTTAACCAAAACCAAATTCCATAAGTCCTAAATTGATGTAGTTTTGACGAAGAGAACTCCTATAAATAATCATTACTACTGGGTATACCGCTTAAAATTATGATAAAATTATCGTTAAAGATGTATACATCGTAAATTCGACCAAGCCCTGACAATATTAGCTAAGGTGACATACGAACGTTAATATTTGAATTATTCAATATTGATCGCTAACTAAATTTACACCTACAAGTCGCATAACCTCATTGGTGTATTCTCCGATATACCACACGATTTAATTAATTTTTATAAATTATATTTATGAAATATTAATTAATTAATTAATTAATGTATCAAGTTCCACTGGTATTTTATGGATATCAATTGTAATTAAATAGGTGTGTATATAACAGTTATCTATGTACATATCGATATTCAATATCAATATGCGTTTAAATTTGATTAAAATATATTGGATTACTTAATGGTTCAGACAAGTTTTAAGGCCTATATGGCCACATGTATGGCCAAACATGATAAGGAACAAATGGGACTTCAAATTCAAGTTTGAAATGGTAAAGAGAGACTTAGTAATTCAAGAAGCCAGTCTCCTTCACTCTCTCTTTATAAACCACACTACCCCTTATTGTTTAGTTTACTTTTTTGGTCTCCACTCTTCTCTTTACCAGCCACTGCTCACCCCGAGCTAAAATTACTCCATCAAATCAACAATAAAATAAATTAAAATGTGGTCCTCTAAGCCATTGTAAACCTAGGGGCTAGAATTGAGATCGAATTTAGAACTATCCACCAATAAAGGTGCAAATACAAGCCCACGCCTATAAGGTAATCATGTATTATTTATAATTCAATATCATCATGTTAATGTTGATCTAGATCATTATTAAACAAATTTATATGCACATATTTTATCATATATATGTGTGTGTGTGTGTGTGTGTGTGTATTCGAACTTGGATAAGCGTTTACATATATATAAATATAGATCTATATGTAGATTAAATTTTTTATGTGTAATTAAAAAGATTGATTTGTTTCCATGTATTTATATGTATGTATGTGTGGAAATTATAAATAATTTTTATTTTCATTATATATTAAAAAAATTAAATTGATGAAAAAATTCGATTTAAATTAGTTTATTCATTTATATGTAAGTGGTTTATATACTGTAAATTATTTTAAATTAAATTTTAAACCATTTTGTTTTCGGTAGCAAAATTTATATATATATATATATATTATTTAAATTCCATTGTTTTAAATTAATATTAGTATGCATATTGAAAATTATATACTTTGTTTATGAAAATACTATATCGATTTATTTAAAAATTATGGCCGAAAGGTATTTTAATACACACACACACACACACACACACACACATATATATAGGCACACACTCTTAACATATTCATTATCTAACGTATTATAAATTTTATTCTGAATTTTAATATTATATATATGTTATATTTTATTTTGAATAATTAAACTCTAATCTGCTTTTAAATTTTTTACCAAGTAAACACTTAGATAGTTTAAAATATATTTTATATGGTCAAAAAAGTAATTTAATTTAAATAACCTGAAATTATTACTATATTTATATAACTTTTAAATAATGTTTTAGAGAGCCAATGTGCGTGTAATGGGCAAATGTGACTGAGTGTAAATTCCAACATCTGCAAACAGTCACATTAACTATGTACGCTTTTTATATGTTGCATGTGCATTTTATATATATATATACATATACATATATATATATATATAAGTGCATTTGATACTTATAAAATATATCTTTATTAAATTAAATACTTTCTTTTATATATGAAGTAAATAAAATAAAGATTTTTCTCAAAATATATTAGACCGGATCAATAATCAGTTAAACTTCATAGGCCCAATAAAGATCTAAAGATGGTAAAATTTTTGAAATTCAAATATTTAACCTGGTGCGAACCGACCCAGTACCTTCAAGGTTATCAGAGCCCAATAGCATGTTCGGTCTAAATTAACAGTATTAGGGTTATCTTATTAAAGTTTGCTCATTTAGTAGGGTGTCTAGAAAGATAACGTTAGGTTTGGGTAATAAAGTACTCTACCCTACCTGGCTATTGGCTCGGCATAAAGGTTGAGGTAAACTCAAAGGTTATCCCCAATGTAAAGGTCCAAATTGATTTTAGGTCTTGGGCTAATTTCAAAATTATTTTAAAAATTTATATAATATTTTAAATTTAAAAGCTAAGTTTAAAATATGAAAGAAATTATATAAATGCTATAAAATATTTTTCACAATTGATTTGAAAATTAATTAGTTATTTTCAAAATTTATGTTAATAATTGAATTAATTAAATAATTAATTAATTAAATTAAACTATATATAAAGATACATGTAAATTTATCTTAAAATATTTAAGATAAATAATAATATTTTTTTCAAAATTAATTATATTTTAATAAAATATGTTTTAATTAATTAGATTAATTAAATGTTAGCCAATAAATAATATACATGTATAATGATATATGCATATATAAGTACTATCAATATTATATTTAATATTCAATTTTAAGGTGTTTAAAATGAATAAAATTAAGTAATTAAAGTGTTGATTAAAAGTTAAGTAAATTGATTGAATATGATTTGATTAATGGAATCAAAATTAAAATAAAATTAAATATGATTTAACTAAAAAAGCGAACTATAAGAAACTCAAACTAGATTTAGGGAATAAATACATACGTATACCATGATATCAAATGTGTTTGGCACTTGAACTGTGAGAGTTTTTCATAAGAAATACATTATTCCGTAAATCGATATCACTCAAGTAAATATGTTAAAGATTATGAATCTCTAATATTAGTGTTATACTCTACCATTTATAGTAATAAAATACTTGCGTACTCTCGAGTTGTTGAGAAAACTCAAGCTATAGATGTTATTGTGGTAGTGGTATTATTAATATATTTACTCGACAAGGTAAGATAGTTATGTGTTTATTGAGCATGTACTTGTTAAGAAAACTCAAGTTACATATATTATATTTTGGTCACCACAAATGATAAGTATGAGTGAATAATATTTTTCGATTTGTTAAGCAAACAAGGTCAAAATGAGATTAGGGCAAGGACCATAGGTTAGGAGTTGTATATGATACAACTGATGAGATGATATCTGTCTCTTGTGGCCTATGACATGCTGGCAAACTCAAGGTCATAATTTAGTGGCAAGCGAATTCTAACGCTCACTATATTTCTCTTTGCATTTTGGGAAATATAAAAATTTTGTGGGAGATTACTATTCAACTTATCTAATAATATAAGAACTTCCGCTATGTATAAATTAAACTAATCTATTTTAATAAATTTGTACAACGAATAAAATTGATAAAAAATGTTTATCATTTAAAATATACAAATTAACTGAATTAAGAATGACATAGAAATATAAAATATTCTCACCAATAAATCTTTTTGCATGTTTTCATTCCAAGACCTATGCAAGCGCCTAATTAATACAACTACCAAATACATTTATACTTGGTCACTTACTTGTTTATTTCACTGAGACTGTTCATTTTCTTCTATGAGTATCGAACTCTAAAATAATGAAAGGATATGCGTATTTTATTTATATACAGTCACATGTAAATGTTATATAGTGAATGACTGCTGTTACGAAACCATAGCGAAATTAGTTCATTCGAAATGAGCAAGGAAACCATAATGCTAGATCGTGCATTCAATATGATCGATCATAATTTTTGTGTTAAAGATAGCATTAGACCAAGATCTATAATATATACCTCGAAACTCGATCACTGAATAGTAGTTTGATTAGTTTACACAAAATGCAACTTATTCAATATCCCTAAATATTAAGAATCACCCAATGCATTTCTATAAAGAGTTCATTATAGTCTTATAGTAATGATTTCCTTTTGAATGGTTTGGAAAAGAAACCGAATGTACGACAATGAATGTGACTATCACAGTTGGGATGAAGAGAGTGAATGGTCACGTCTACTATATTAATAGATATTGGAAACGAGAATTGTATAAAACGCTAAAGGATATTTAGTACATAATGAGAAATTTGATTTCTATTCCAAATGTATTTCATGTAAAAAATTGTTTTCTATGAAAAAAAGTTCTTCGAGTTCAAGATACAGTTACAGTGTATGGAATTTTTTTAAATAAGTGGTTGAATACAGCTTCATATTTCATATGCTATTATAGTAATAGCGCAAATAGTTAGAGCATACATATAATGCTTCTTTGTGGTTGCATCTAGTTATGAAAATCCTTTTCGTAAACATATCAAATATTATTTATCAATTAATAACTATTTTTAGTAAATTGAAAATAAATATAGTTTTTCAATGTGAATATTCAAAATATTCAGTATAAGGCAAAACTGTAATAATGGTATTTGTTTTCACAATAAAAGTGATGAATTACAAAATACAGAAGCATCTGAGATTTCATAATTATTTTGGAATTGTGGACTAAGCCATAGTTTTGAGAAATAATTCCTTAATCATATGATATAAATCATATGGTAATAGTGAATTGTATCCCAAACAATTAAGGGCAAACACCCATTCAGTGGCAGCGACGTAAGACGTGATGAACTCTTCGGATTGATACATAGATGCATGCAGTCATGGTTTAACAGTAGAAAAACATAACATTTACTTCGTTAAATTCAAAGATGGATTATCAAAGAAATTAGTATGTGTATTTGTTGTATTATTATTGCATACCTGCTAATTTTATTTAATATAAAACGAAAGTAGAAAACATGACATGCAAAGGAAAAAAGAAAATATGATTGATTTAATAGTTGAGTTTATTGGAAAAGAATACCAAAGGTACCTAAAACTAAATAAATACAATCTCAAAATTTACTCCTCTCTATGATACAAATGACGTATCGATAAGGAGTAATCACACTTTATTAAACAAAGTACGATTGATAATGAGTGAAGTTGAGTTAATTTCTTTATGTAAGGTCGTGTATTGAAGAGTTAATACATAAAGTTGAAATTAATTTCATCTAAACGCATAGTTTATGAGATTATATAAGATAAGAGTTTAGAAAAACCTTACATAACTTAGGCCAAGGAGTTGACAGGTCATGCGAGTTAAAAGATTGCACGTAATAATTGTTCATGTAGATCTTATGCGGAACACTCCAAAGGAATCTGAGACAAATCGATAGTAGTTGATTGGATTGTGTTATGAACATAAGTTTTGTAAACTAAAATCTAAATCAATTTTATACATATATAAATGTAGCTCATAATATGTTTATGGAATTTATTCTATTGCGCTAAGAAACAACTATTGTTTCGCGAAGCGCCAACTTCAAAATGAAGGAACTTCATTTAAGAATTATTGGATTTGTTATGATCTAATGTCGAGACTGATTACCAAGGATGAAATAAAATTGATAAATAGACATAACACGTTAGAATGTCTAATAAGAACTTGTAAGTTGAAGAGAAACTATGAGTTTCTTATCAATTTCGAGAAAATAATTTCTGCGGTTATCCATAAGCCATGAAGAGTATTGAGTCTGTCATATGAAATGATGCACAAATCTAGAATAGAGTTTAAGTAAGGTATCAGAATATGGTTTTGATAATTGTACCCAAAGGGAAATGATCTGTCAACCACGAATGTGCCTTTGAGAAGAAGACTAATGCAATTGGAACATAGTAAGCGACGATGGTAAGAATAACATCCTAATTTCAATAGTTGAAACTAACATAATAGATTCATCATTCAATGTACTTAACTAAATTTGGATTCTACTTGGAAAATTATCACTAATATGATTTGGAGTTTTGGTACATATATGTTGAAATAGAAAATTTTAAACAATGACTTAGAATAGACTGTTTGCATACAGCAACAAAATTATCTTAAAGTGTTGGGATTGAGATTACATAATTGGCCCTAAGTGAAAGTGGGAGATTGACAAAATTAGGAGTGTCATAGGGCAATTCTGTAATTTATTGTAAATTATTAACTCTGTAATAAGATCTCGTTTGAAATAAAAGGTGTTTTTTTATTTGTATTATATATTTGTCATATTATGATATGTTAATTGATTATATAATTTAAGTATATTAAATAGAAAATCCTTAAATGATATGTTATGTGACAGTAATTTCAATGTGTTGTAATCATGAAAAATTTATCATATTAAAAATAACATATTATTTGAATATTCCCAATCAAGATGTTTCGAGACAGGATATAGATACACCTGTTGAGGTATTGTATGTAACACTTTCCAATTGCTGAGTAGTGTATTTTTTCATAACTGTTGAGAAACCAAGGGGTAACATACTAATAGTTATTGGATAATAATGAAATGGCTCACTCGAGAGCTTTTTGTTTGTTAATATAACTAAATTATGTAACGCTCTCCAAACGTTTCGAGTTGCACAATTGCATTGGTAGCTTATCCAAAATATTACACAATATAAGTGATTTATAACTGTTATAAATTAACTGAAATTTATGAAATAGTAATTATTTATTTATGTGGTGTACTAGGTGCCATTAATAATTTTTAGATATCACTAATAATTAAATAGTTGCATTTATAAAGTTATATATATATATATGGATGATATTCAAATATCAATAAGCGTTTAACTTTGATTTAAATTTATTTAGTTACTTAAAGGGTTTGAAGAAGTTTTGAGGCCTATATTGCCCCATGCATGACTGACTAAGATGAGGAACAAAGGGGGCTTGAAATTTAGGTGTTGGAATTAGAAATGGTAAACGGAGACATGTAAATCAAGGAGATAAGATCTCCTTCACTCTCTCTGTATAAACCACATTACCCTCACTTTTTGGTTTACTTTTTGGCCTCCCATCTTCTCTTGTCTACCCGCCATTCCCAACTCCTCACCCCAAGCCCAAATTACTTCATCAAATCAATAATAAATAAATTAAGAGGTGATCCTCCCAGCAGTTATAAAGCTATGAGCTATGATCGGGATCGAATATAGGGCTATCTACCAACCAAGGTGTAAATCTAAGGTCACATCTATAAGGTAATCTTCTATTACTTACAATTTCATACAATCATGTCAATGTAGATCTAGATCATTATTTCGTTTTTTTTAAAAATAAAAATGATGTTGTCGTACACACATAATGTAGACCTAGATCATTATTAAACGAATTTATATGTAAATATGTTGTCCTACACACAACTATATGTATATACGTATATATATATATATATATGTGTGTGTGTGTGTGTGTGTGTGTGTGCGCATAAGCGCGCACGCACACACATATACATACATACATACATGCATACAATATTTATGTACATATATGTATGTGTGTGTATAATTAAACTTATACAATCGTTTACATATGTATATAGTTGTGCAGTTAAAGCCCCAATATAGCCCTGTTAAATCCTCGCTATAGCGCATAGTGCTCTTCGACCACTATGTTATTTTAATTTACGCTATTAAACAGTAGATCTGCTTTAAAACCCGTTATATTCTGCTGCACACGCTAAATCAAGGATTTTTAGCATCCGCTTTAGCAACGTTAATGTACAAATGTTGATTTGACTAGTTCCCTTTTAAACCAAATCAACAAAATTAGGGTATAGACCCAATTTTAAGGTATAAGTACTCGCCATAAGTAAGAAATCTATTGTAGCCGCCAAGTTTACTCTGCATAAATCATGATATTCTTCGATTTTCTATATAGGATTAAACAATATTTCCTTTTCCTACACAAATGATGTGTAAATGAGACAAGCACCATTGTCCAAGTGGTTAATTGATTCGGCTTTGGTGCAAGAGGTCACAAGTTCGAAACTTTCTTTCGAACGTTTATTGACATGGGATATGTTGTCCCAATGATTTGTTATATATAAAGTACCATTTCAAAAAAAAAATGATGTGTAAATGAGAATAAGTTAATTTTACATATTTGGTTTTGCATCTATTGAGCCTTTTTGCGCCTCAGCTGTTCCCCACTATATCCCACTTTACCTCCGCTAAAAATTTTGCGCCTCCAACGCAATGAACCGCTAAGCGCTTTAAATGCACTAGGTATATATATGTATGTATGTATTTATGTATATGTATATGTGTTTATATATATGTATATGTATATATTCATGTATATATTAAATGTTTTATTTATAATAAAAAATGATTTTTTTCCATATATATATAATGAAAATTACAAATAATTTTTACTTTTATTATATATTAAAACTAATTTAAAATGATAAAAAATTGATTTAAATAAATATATTCATTTACATGTACGTATATTTATATATTTAAAATCATTTTAAATTAAATTTTGTGGTATATTATTTTCAATAACGAAAAAAATATGTATATATATAATTTTATTTATATATATGAATTTTTATACATCGTCTTAAAATAATATTAATATATATACTTATTTAAAAATGTAATTTTTATTTTACATAATAATTTTCAGCTTATTAAAAAAATTATTATGGCCGAAAGGCATTTTAATATATATATACACACACACAAACATATATAGATATAAATTTATATTTAATTAATAAATAATTTAGTAAAATTAAATAAACACACATATATCTACTTAAAAATTATTATTTTTGTAAACTATATACTACTTAATGTATTATCAATTTTTTAGTTCTAATGTATATTACATATAAATACACACATACATGGAAATATCTATTGGGACATAAATTATAGACACAATTAGTGACATAATGGATCTCCACCATTACATTCTAATTTCCATCTACCATATGAGGACATAAAGATCTAATGGTCCGGATCTTTTGTGCCACCAATTATGTTTTATTTTTTATTCAAATAGCCAACCCCTATATACATGTGTATGTGGGTGGGTAATTTTGAACAGTTAGATTTAGATTTGCGTTCAAACTAGCGTGTAACCTATGCGTTGCACACGGTAGTGTTGTAAAAGAAATTGTCAAATATATATAGTTAAATAGTTGACATACAATGTAATATGCTAGTGTTAACTTATATTTATGCAAGTCATATGTTTTAATTATTGTGTATTTGTTAGTCCATAATGAAATATCAATTTTGAAAGAAAAATTAAGACATATACTTAAATGTAGATAAGTTAAATGGAATTAAAGAAAATATCCTAAATAATTTGTGAATTATACTTCAATATAAAGTGGTAAGGAACAACAAAGAGAGCTTTCATTATGCATGTTTATTATTACTATATATCATTTAAGAAAGAAAATATTAACACAAACTTGAATGTAAAATAGTTGAAGTTAATTAAACAATGATAGAATTTGTACCTAAAACTAAATGGTAGGTCAGAAATAAGGAGAGATTTATTAATAATAATAAAAATCATAAACTCAAAACAATAGTTATCTTTATAAAAAATACAAAATCGAAATAATAATTGATTTTAATTGTCAAAATTCATAAATGAGATATAATTCCTTCTACCTTACTATTATTTAATAGAATATATTTAATAAATAATTCTATCAATAATTTAAGTTACACAAGAATAAATTACCGAAAATTATGCATATTATAATTTTAGTTTATATAAGTATATGTGTCTAAATTTTAAATAAATTTACAAAAATGTTTTTGAAATTTAAATAAATTTACAAAAATGTTTTTGAAATTTAAATAAATTAAACATTAAGTATGGTATATAATTAATTTATATGTATAGTAAATGAACATACAAATATATTAGAAAATTTATATTGCTATTTTCATATCTTTGTGTTAACAGAATGATTTTGTTATTGTAAAATAATTTAAAATAATATTTCTCAAATTAAGAAGTTACACTTTAAATATCATACTTAAATAATGTATATGTTTAAATAGTTATGGATACTATTATTTTTCGATTCTAAATATTCACAATGAAATGTATAGTTTTAAATTAGTTTCAAAATAACGCTATATTTTAAAGTTTTGTTAAGTTATATTTTAGATTATATAAAATATTCATATTAGATTTAAATAAGAGTATAAAATTGTAATATATATATATATATATATATATATATATATATATATATATATCTGCATGTTCACGCACGTGCGTGCATATGCGTGTGTGCGTGCATGTGTCTATGTTTGTGTGTGTATATATATTTATATATATCTTTGTATGTATATATATGTATGTATATGTGTGTGTGCAATAAAAGATAACTAAGGATGATATTATCTTATTTTTGACTTATTAAAGTCGTGAGAAGCTTCATGACAGATTAATAGAAAGAATAAAGAAGAAATATTAAAAAGTGAGAAGAGAATTTTTTTTTCTTCTATTTTACTATTATTCAATAAATCAATACATAGATAAACATATATATATATATATATATATATATATATATATAAATATAAATTTAATGTATTATCAAAATAGATTATAAATACCTATAATTTTTTGAGATTGGAAATATCTAAAACAATATATTAGGGTTATAAAATAATTTTGAAATTTTTAACATTAGGTAGATTACTTCACCGATTTATATTTGTCAAATAAATGTAGATGAGTTTACAGAAAAATTATCATTTTTTTTTATTTTAGCATGTAGTCGGATATATTAAAATATTATTTTTAAATAGTTAAAAATAATCATATATTCATTATTTTTATATTCTAACTACTTAAAATCATATATTTTGTTTCAAATTAGCTTTATGATAGTATTTCTAAGGTTTAAGAAAATTATATGCTAAACTTATTGTTTTATTAATTTATACATAAAAAAATGTAAATAAATAATGATATATTATTGTTATTTCCAAAATTTTATGTGTTAAAGTATTTTATCTAATTTTAAGATAAATTTAATTTATATTTTGAAATTTAGAAATCATACGTTAAATATGATTGACATACTTATAAATGTGAAACAATCACAAGTATTTATTTATGTAATAAATTTTAAAGAAAAACACTGATATAATATTTTCCTTTTTAAAGGAATATTAAGTAACTTCATGATCTAGTGTGTATTTATGCTTATGCACACCAACACAAATGTATGATGATGGTTTTAGATGTTAAATAGCAAAATCATTACTGATCAGAATTTTAAGTGTTATATAAGATAATTAAGGGAAAAATATTTTTTAATATACTAAAATTATGGATTATAATAATAATAGAGTAAAAGAATGTATCACATGCATTGCACACGCTAGTGTTGTAAAATCATGGTACTCATACTTTAAATATTATTAAAAGAAGATTTTGTTATGCAATGCTCGATTTTCTTTTCATTATTGTTCATGTATATAATTTTTATTAGTGATTCATATATTTTTATATATGAAAGAGATATCTATTTTACCATTTTGTTACTATGAATGTGGCATATAAATTGAAATTCTCATTTTATTTATAAAATATCAAAGAACTTATTGAGTATTAATTACTTGAATCTATTTATATAGTGAGGATTTATAGTGCTTCACTAATTTTAAATATGCGTATTTGAATGTAAAATAATAAGAGAAAACTGATGAAAACTTTGCAAGTGACAGTGGAAATCATAAAATCTTGATATATGAATATAAAATCACTAAAAAAATTAATGTAATATTTTGAATAACTATAAAATGATAAATTTGTATGGATTCACAAAAAATCGAAGGGAATTAAGAAGTGGGGTGAAAATTTTGAACCATTCTATCATTTAACTGATAATTTATTAGAATATGTAATTATATGTTAAAGTTTTTCTTATTGTCTTTTATGTGATCCATATTTTTTAATCTGAATGAAATTTTAGTTTATACGTTTTGTTACAATGAGCATGATATACTTGTTGATATTGTGATCTGTATTATATATTAGACAAATTAATAAATAATAGTTCATTAATTTTGTTTAAATAGTTTATAGTTAAATTATTTACTTAATTAAAATATATAGATTTAAACGTAAATTGTACATAAAAAATTAGAATATTGAAATTGATAGTAGAAAGCAAAAAGTGTAGGTTTTTGAATGTAAAATGACAGTGTAATATTAATAAAATTTTATAAACAATTCAAAACTAATAAATTGTATTAGGTCTTTATAATAAACTATTAATAAATATCTAGAGCAAGTTAAGGAGAGCTGAGAAAAAACGATGGAATTAATGTGAGAGCTAGAATTTCTTCTGCTTTACTATTATTTAGTGGATTGCTTTACCAAGTAAATAATTAAATATATTGAAAAATATTTTTAACTTCAAAATTATTGGTTTGGTAAATAATAATATAATTTAAAAAAATAGAAATTATTATTATAATTATATAATTTTATGTAATGTTTTAGATGGCCAATGCGTATATAAAAGGACAAATATCTTCGTTTCGATGTAAACCTCTGCACCTATAAGCTGTCACATTAACCATGTACACTTCTTATATGTTGCATGTGCACTATACAAATACAAGTGTATTTGATACACTTGTAACATATAACTTAATTAAATTAAATACACTCTTTTATAGACAAATAATTATTTAAAATATTTTATACTTGATCTAAAATCAATTAGACTTCATACGTTCAATAAAGATCTAAAGATAAGATTTTTTTTCTTAATTCTCTCATTTAACCCCTACGACCTGACCCACTTCCTTCAAGAAGATCCTTCGACAAAGAAATAAGAGTACCTATTTGTAAACTATTGAGCGCTGAATTCAATCTTTGATGGATAATGTCTTCTTCATCTTTAATTATTTCTTCCATCATTTGGTTCTTTTAGTAACTATAGCAATCCATTTGGGTAGAAAGAATGTTACTGTTTAGTTATATATTTATATATATATATATATATATATATATCTTGTATGCTCCAAACAACAAAAGCATGTTTGTTTATCTGTCATAGAGAAATGCCATATGCATGCTCCAGTGAGTGTTGAAGACAGCACATCGTTGATAAATGGATTTGTTGGCTCCAAAAAAAACATACGTGTGTTTGTTTTGGTGTCACAGATGAATGACAAGTGTAAACTCAAAGGTAGATGAAGTTAATTTGATTGATACATGATTTGGTTGGCTCCAAACAAACATATATGTTCTTGTTTTTGTTTCATAGATGAATGCCATATGTACACTTTGTGAATTGATACGTGGGTTTGAGATGGAGAAATGATGGAGGATAAACGAAAAAAGGTCATAAAACGTAAATACCATAGTGGTTAGTGCTTCGGCTTTGGTTTATGAGGTCATAGGTTCAAATCCTGTATAGCATGATTCGGACAACTAGACATATGTTGACTTGTAGTATGCTACATATTATCTAAGACACGTAGTACAAGTACGGACTGCCAGCTAAGTACCAAATTTTAGTCCAATTTCACATCCCAGTAGTAAACCAGTTAGACATAGGGTCTGAGGTCATGAGTTCGAATCTTGTATAAAGGGATTCGAATCTTGGACATATTTGGATTGTGGTATGTATATGCTATCAAAGATATGTTGTACATGTAGGATGCGACCCTCTATTAAGTACCAAGTTTCAAAAGAATGGCATAATGTTTGTCGTGGAATAGAAGAATCATTGTGGAAGAAACATTGGAAGAGGGCACTGCTCATAGGAAAATGTGGACATAAATCTACGGGTAGCCAAAATGACTAAAATGTGCAGCAAGAGATATTATATTTGTAGATTGTCTAGGGGCATTTTTGGATATTTGAAAAAGCCTTCATTCTGATCATGTTGACAAAAATTTATAACATAAGATAATTAGATAATATATTGATACATTCCACTAAATCACACTTTTGAAGTTTTGATTGACGGCTGGTGGGATTTTCGAAACTGGCTTCCTTCAACCATGATGATTCGAAGATAAATCTAAACAGTAGTTATAGCAGACCGCACTCAATCCTCATCAAACCGCATTGAACTTTCTACACAACTGTAGTATTGAAGATTTATTACACCATATTTTTCATCTTCTTGCTGCTTGTGGGAATTGAAAAAAAAATTATGTGTATTTTCCTTGAATTAAGAAGAGGTTTTTGTGAAGGAAGAAGAAGAGTAGTAGTACACATGCATGAATAAAATCGACTTAACAATTTGATCTTGATTTTAATTCACTTTTGTACTGTTGCATGTAGTTCTATATTTTTTTTATAAATTGGGTACTAAGATGGTACGACATATTAGTACTACAAATCTTAGGTAGTACACAACATACAAGATATCAATATATGTTCAATGATTCGAATCACGCTACGCAAGTTTGAACCTGTGACCTCTTACATCAAAGTTAGAGTGCCTAACCATTAGAACATTAGTGTTGGTCACCCCATATTATATTGTATTTTTTATATTTTAGAATATTATCCTTAGGTTCGTTGTTTTAAATGTAAAGCGGGTCCCATCTATAATTTTTGTGAATTGGTTTCTTACTCCTTTAACATCACCCCAATATTTGCCAACTTATTTAAATTCGATCTTAAAAATATTACAATTTTTTATAAACTAATCGGATTTAAGAATTGATTTCACCATTAGATCGCAAATTTAATAAACTTTCTAATGATATCTATTGTTGATACTAAAAATAATTTTTTTGAAAATGATAATTTTACATAGAAGTCTTAATTGCATAAGAAAATGCATTTATAACTAAAACTTACAGTAAACTAATTTATTATTTTAACTGCATTAAGAAAATGCAGTTATACCTAGATATGCCAAAATTAATAATTGTGCATTGCATCTTTATGCGACTTTTAACTGCATCATAATGATGTAGTTAAAATTGTATCATTTCAATGAAAATTCAAATGGCTTTAAAAGATGTAGTTATGTAGTATCATATAACTACATCTTCGTAATGCAATATCATATAGCTTCATCTTACGATTTTGAAAGTTAGAAATTGCAGCTATTAACTTCATAAATACATGTAGTCAATTTTATTAATATTTATTTATATATTTAAGCAATATTTGTGATGTAGTTTAGTATTATTTTTCGACTATTTTTACATTTTAATGTATTGAAGCTGCATTGGAGATCTAATTTTTTAACCGCACGGAAATTATGTGTTAATTTCTTTTAATAATTTGATGCTGATTTAGAATAGATCCATTTTCCTGAAATTGAAATATGTAGTTTTAAGTAGTTCATTATTGTTTTAGTAATTAATTTGAGTATTTTTAAGCCTTAAAACAACATTTTAAAATTTTAGTAATTAACTACATGATTGTTATGTAATTAATTTCTATTATACTTTGAATCATTCTTAAAATAGATCCATTTAATTGCGTTTGAAAGATGCAGTTTTGGATAATTAAATATTGTTTTAGGTAGATTTTAGCAATTTTAAAACCTTAAAACCCCATTGAAAGATGCATTATATAACTGTTATGCAGTTAACTTTTTAATTTTGGAATTAGTTTTAAAATAAGTTTATTTTACTTCATAAGAAATGTAACGTATAGCGGATTTTCGTTGCCGAAAAACCGAATAGTTATGGGTTTAAGAAAAAGAAAAGAAGAAAAAGGTAGAAGAAAGATAGAAGATTGAGGGAAAAGAAAATAGAAAATTTTAAAATAGAAATTAGAGAGAATAGAAAATGGAAGGGAAAGAAAAATAGAACATAATTTTAAAATAGAAAGAAAAGAAAATAGAATAGAACGGGACAGAAACACAACACAACACAACAACATCAGAATCTCACAATTCGCAGCGGAACAACATATAATAATAAATGAATAATCTTTAAACAAAGAACTATATTAGTTATTACATTTCATCATATTTCATTACATCATATCATCAGAGTGTACAACAACATACAACAACAAACAGCGGAAAAGAAATACTATATACTAGTAATACGCCATGCCATCCAGCTTGCCTCCAGCAACTCCAGAATATCCAGAATATCCTGATAAACCTTAACTCTTAACTGCCCGTGTGGAAAATTGGTGGGCACCCAGAGTTTAGGAAGGAAAACAATAAACTCCGAGTCAGTCATGTGACTGGTGTGAGAACTCAAAACAGTTTATTTACTTTAAAATCAAAATAGAAGAATATTTTAAATTCAATTCGCAATGCTTTTAAAAATGAGACTACCATAAGGCCTCCCGCACACACACACATGCAAACGCAGAATCGGAGGAGATTTCTCCTTATGATAGTCAAAGATGCTTGATACACATTTAAAATAACATTTGATATTATTACTAGTGCATAGTATAGGAAAATCATTTCAAAAATAAAGATATAAATCTTAGCCAGCATAGACATTCCGCACTTATGCCTACTATAGCTACTATGTTCAATAGCAGGTTACCGCCACATTCCATAGCAGGTTATACAACTAATACCGTACAAGTCTCGTATTGTTTCTTTGGATTTCCAACAAATGGTCAGACCAAGGAACTTCCCATTGCCACATGGAAACGCCTCTGGCTGGACGTCCCCGAGAACTTAACCAGCTCTCTGCCAACACAAGGCCGGGTTACCTTTATCACTAGGTAACTACTACACGAATATGGCATCCCCCGGTCCCATTGGACCTTTAACCGAGCGCTCGTCACCAACAACACCACACAGTAATAAATATAGTGTATCAACATGAGTAAGTATCTGGGCTCCATACCATGATACCACCCTTTCCAGAAGGAAATGCACATACCCTAAAGGGAGCTACCCCTCATAACCTTGCCGCATCTTTCCTGTTTTGACCATTCCGGGGTGTGAGGCTCGACGAAGTTTCATCCACAAAAACATACTTTATACAAAAGCCATGCTTTGGGTCAACAAATGATCATAGAAATGATCACCAAGATAGACGATCAAACAAATGATCCTATCACAATTAATCAACACAATGATCATTTCAGCAACACTCAGCATGTCACATTACCAAATTGGGAATATATCGCTGATAACTTCAACTATATAACCTCTGAGCTCGTACGTCTCAGAGAAGGGTGTTAAGCTAAAAGAATAAATTCTCCGCCACCAACAGAAATATATTTGAAAGAAATCGGCTTTATATCTCAACTTGTAATGTCAGACATACAATCCATACAAGTCTGTTCCGGGCTCGAACAGAACCGAAGGCACTTACAAAGAAGTCCTTGCAATCCGGATATCCACAATCCTGATCGGATTTCCCATCACTTAGGGAGTCTCTATACCGTTGCAACTCAGTGCAGAGACAATCGACAGGTCATCCTATCGCTTTTGCAAATATCCGGTCTTCAACACCGATCTTCAAATGCAATTCATAACGACGTATCACATATTCGGAATGGGTTATACGACCCCATGGTCCTTTCCCGGTTAACCCGAATAGTGAGCGCTTATTCAAAAATAAGTGTGGCATTCAAATTCAATCAAATCACATCATATACCCATTCAAAGGGAAATATTGATAGTCGGTTATTGAACTATCAATTGATATGCACACATCACCAGATTCCAAATAATTTTCCAAATTATTTACTTTCTAAAATATCTTTACTAGATATATAGTTTCAACACTTCAAAAATAAATCAATATTTATTTTCATACAAATTCCACTTTCTTTTATAAATTCCTTAGTGAATTTATATTCCAAAATATCCATGCATATACGATTTCAATTTATCATTTCAATTTATCTTCAAAAAGATAAATTCTCTAATATTCACTTTATGTTGGAAAAACATTTCCATACTTATTTATTTCCTACACTTGGAAAATATTCAATATACTTAAATCGAATTAAGTATATATTTCATTCTATTAAGGAAATCATTCACTTAAACATATTTATTTGGGTCAAAACGAATGTTGCGTAAAACATCGTTACGACAACCCAAAATCACTAGTATAGGGATTCGAAATTAAAATAGATATATAAATCCCAATACTATACAAAACATTTCCTTTCGGAAATCATTTACTATAACAACAGTGTTATAGTCCACATTTCCTTTTATTTCTCGAAAACGTTTATTTCAACAATGAATGTTGAAATCTATGGTTTCGAATCTCAACACCTTTTAAAACATCGTTAGGTCGTTTTAATTCTATTTAAAACATTCAAATCTAAACCATTTTCTTTAACGTGTTATTCACTATTCAAAAATGTGAATAAACTTCGTTAACAAATCTCATCCTTTTATTCATTTTAATTCAAAGGATTATTCACTATTCAAAAATGTGAATATAACTCCATTAAATAAGTTATGACAATTAACTTATCAAAATAAGTTGTTTGCGGATTTATAAAACAACGTTTATAAATTCCATTTCTATTTATTTATAAAAATTTCTTTTTTATAAATTCCTTTATTAACCTATTCCAGTTTATAACTAAATTATAAACTAAACGTTCATATTATAAGTTAATTACTTATAAAACGATTATTTTACAAAATCGTTCCTTTAGAGACTTTCCAATTTATAAATCTTATAACTTATAAGATCCATTTATCTAACCAATCTATTCTTCAAATAATTTCACCAAATTTATAAATCTTACTATTTATAAATTTCTTTTATAACTTCACAGTTTATAATTCTATAAATTTCATTCATTTATGAATTTCATTTTCACTTCATTCAAACACTTATAAAAACTCGTTTTATAAGTCAATATTTCAATTTATAAATATCCGTTTATAAATCTCTTAATATAAATCAATTTATATTATTCTTTTAAAACGTCTTTAATTTCCTTTATAGTTTCACCATTTTGATTTATAAAATAATCAAATTTTATAAATCCTATTTTTAAACTTTTATAATATATTCAAAAATCCAATTTAAACTATTTTATAAAATCATAAATCCCCTATTTCTCAAAAATCAACTTTTAACTATATTTCACAAAATCATAATTTTTATAACTTTAAAAATTATAACGTTTATTTATTTAAAATGGATCAATTCCAAAAATATTTTATATTTTCAAAGATCACTTTAAAAATCATTTTAAAATCCCAAAATTTGGGTCCAATGATGCTACACACCAAATAGTCAATCACGACTACAACGATCCATCATATATCGATATGATAATCCATCAAATATCAAAATATCTGAAATCAAATAAAAACTGTTGAGGAATCCAGTTGGATCCCTCCAACCTGTTTTCCTGCATCCAAAAACATTAGCACAATACCAATTTCGCTCCAGTACGAAATTATCGCGGTATATGTTTTTAATAAATATTATCCGCTTAATAACGGCATAATAGGGTCTCATCCGCTAAAAAATACGGGAAATCAATCAACTGCAATATATACATATGCCAATATATATATATATTGATATTATTTATAATACCAATTTCACTGTTTATGAAATATTCGCGGTATATGTTTCTAATAAATAACATCCGCTTACTAACGGCGCATAATGTCTATTTTAACAATCAATAGATATCAGTCATCATTCGAACATGCATTCAAATATTTTAAATCTAACTATTTAAAATAAAATCGAAACTGATTCGATTGAGTGAGAAGTTCTCACCTTGGTTTTAAATTCTGTTTTAGCGATTTATTTCGAATAAAATTAAACGGACGTTTAATTTTATCCAAAATTCTCACTAACTCCAAACGACTCCAAACCAACTCCATCGCGTAGTGCTCGTCCATACGATTCCAACGCAACTGGTTTCGTGCGTTTTCGACCTCGCATGAAAAGGATATCGATTTTACAAGTTTATAAGAATTTTATATAACAATTTACAACTAAAATTTAAATTTTTAAACCCTCAACTCATCACCACCGTCCAAAATCGTTTGCAACAGATCGTAGCCGCGTTTCCCTCCTTCTTCCCACGCGACTCTTGCTTCAGGAACTCACGAAGCCGTTCGAACCCATATAGCAAAATTAGGGTTAATTCTTGCTTTAAATTCGACGAGCTATAGCACGATCAGGGACTTCCATGCGACTCGCCACCCCGAACACCACCCACGCCCAGCACCATACGAAGCTCGGCCTTGTATCAATCTCGAAAAACGTGCCATAGACGAGCACGAACGCGGCCCAATATCTCGGCCTATGGTCGATAACAACGAACTCCACCGTACGGATTTAAAGCTCTCGCAATGCTCTTCATTTTTGCAGTTGATGATTTCTGTTAAAAGTGAATGGATTTCGAGAAATTGGAGGAGAAAGAATGGAAGCATTTTGGCCGTTAAAGCCAGAGGTGGCGGCTGCGTTGTGAAACCCTAGCTTATTTTTTTTTTTTTTTGTGATTTATGGGGGTATTTATAGAAGATTTTTCAATCACTATTCATCCGGGATTTCTAAACTCCAATTTACGCGCCGAAACTGACGTTCCTAGGGTTTATCCCGCGTTCCGGACACAATGGAACAGGTTTCGAAAGCTAATTCGGACATCTGTGCGAGTTATGGCTGCAAACGCTCAATTTAAATTAAACCGATTTAAGTCGATTTCTAGGCGTTTTAATTTGTACAGGACAAACGGTAAATCCAATCGACTTGAAATTTGAAACCTTACAATAATATCACATTACGGATCCGATGAAACTGGTTTCGTCGAAATCCGAGACTTTTTGAAAAATGGCTATTTTCACTCGCCAAATTTAAATTAAAAACAATTCAATGCGTTTCGAGCTGCCACGATCAAACGATAGCTCCGATTGACACGAAATTTGAAATCCGGTAATAACTAACTATTACGGATCCAATGAAACTGGTTTCGTTCAATTCTGAGACTGTTCAAAAATTGACTATTTTACAGTCGATTATTATATTAAAATATTCAATTTTCACAAATTAACTTTTAATTCGATTTAAAAAGTTCTAAAATATCGTTCTAACTTCAATATGATAAAATAAAATTTTACAAATCATTTTCAATCATATTTAACTCAATTTTCAATTATTTCCATAATTTAACATATTAAATTATCGATTTAATTATCCAATTAAATCCAATAATTCAAAATAAAATTTATTTGACTTATAAATTCACTTATTAATATTTAAAATTAATTAAATACTCAAATTTTAATTAATAAAATTTCTGGGTCGTTACAAGAAAATGCAGTTTGAAGTAAATGCAGTATTTACCTGCATATGAGTTATGTAGCTTTTTTATACTTTTTGAATCAATTTTAAAGTAGATCTACTTTACTTCATTTTACAAATTTAATTTTTACATATATATAATGCTATTTTTTCAAAAGATAATAAATTTTATGATTTAATGGTGAAAACAGTTTGTTAATTCTACGCTTTTACAAAAAGTTATTGCATTTTAAATATTCAAATTAAATGCACTAAAACAAGAGATGTAATAGATGGTAAAGTAGAAGATCTTGGAGTAGGTACTTGATATATAAAAAATTAACAAACCGACTGTTAGGAAGATTTTTCCTACTATCACTTATCAAACAGACCTTTAAGGAGGTTTGCCTACTGTCCCTTGGCCAAAACGAAGTACTTTGAGACCCAAATAAAAAGCAACATTTCTTATAGTATTTCTCTCATAATATTCTACATCCTTGTACCATATTCTCTCCTGACTTTAATACCTATTAACCTGCTTTGTGGCAAAGCAGATTTCAATTAGACTCAAGAGATTTAAATGGGGATGAAATGACTTGAAATCTAGAAGGCGCACCCAAATAAATTAAGGAAATAGCTTAGGAAAATTACAGCTAAACATATGCTAAGTCCAAAAATCAATACCGAGTTATCACCAAAGGTTGGTACGAGTTATCATCAAAGCAGCTTCAGCTGGACGTAGAAGATTGAAACGTAATCGGAATGACTTGAAACTTGACATATGCACTTAGAAAAACACAAGGAATGGCATAGAAAAAGTTCAGAGTGGGTTGGCCCAACCATTTAAACCTGGCCTTGAGTTATCCTATAGGTAGGGAGGTGCACACCGAATGACTTCCCAGACTTTATGCATGGCTCACTCTACTCCCTTGCTTCATGCTCAAGTAATGGTTCAAGGAATTGATGACTTACTCTAAGTATGAAGCTAAAAAAAGTTGGATATCGAAGAGATTTACGAATTTGATTTGAAGACAATAGAAAAGAGCTCAAATAACTGAAGTAGAAGATAGGAAAGGCATGTGAGTGGAATGGTGCAAATTGCACCAAGTTTTATAACTCGGCATGGAGTTATCAATGATAACTTAGCAACAAGTTATCATGATAACTCGGGCGGGCTTTGTTCTTCTAGGATGACTTTAAGCTATCTCCTAGACCTCCTTGCTGATAGGATTTTGACTGTATATTGCCTAATTCCTCTATAACTACCAACCTACCTGCTACTAGAAAAGGATTTTCTTCTTTAGGACGGATCTCCTTCAATACTCTTAGACTTGGTGCTTCTGCTACACTTCCTTACGACTTCTATTCTCGTTAAATAACATTCTTAACTCCATTGTAAATTTGGGATCCACTAGGTTGTGGATAAATTAGATCTAACTGGTTGTAATCCAGAGAGAGATCAACTAATGAGAAAGATTAAAATGGACGTAGGCCGGAGAATACGTCGAACCACTATAGAAAATTTTGTGTTTTTTTATCTACATTCTACCTTTTCTTTTAGTTTTATCTAAACTGGTGCTTTCAACTTGATTCCGAGTGTCGTTTCATTTTTGGATTAACATTTTGGTGCTTTCACTGAGAATAAAATCAGATCTGAAAAATTGAAGCCTGAATATGATCTTTGAAGAAGATAAAGATGCCTAATACAAGATCCAAAGCCGAAGAAAATCAACAAGAGCCTGTGAGCAGCCAGGATGTGTCCTCAAATTCTCACCAATCTATATACGTGACCAAGGAAGAGATGGAGTGAATGATGAAGGAGATACAAGATGGGATGATAACTAGACAACAGGAGATGCTAGAAGGATTTTTTCAAAGGATTTGATAAAAAGTAATAACTAAAGCTGTAGGAATTCAGAACCAAGGACAAGCAGCTAATGCAGGAGCATCTGGATTTGGAGTGGAGCAAAGAAGCACAATGCCCCCCATAAACAAAACAACTCGGTACCAAAAGGATTGTCCTAGGGAGCAAAGTTGGTGTGAAAGCTGGAATGTTGGGGATGGATAATGATGGAGCTAGAAACACAAATCGAAATAATAATGCGCAAAAGCCGAAGGGATATGTGCCAAAGCTTCTCTATCGAAACGGAGGACAGAATAGAACCAAAATTATGTAATCAGAGGAATATGTGTAGAGTATGTCCCAAAATTCCCTTACAAGAACAAGGGCAAAGTATTGCTTTTGGACGAAGGCCTTCATTGGATGGTGAAAACCAACTTGTTGAGTTGGTAAGGAGAATGATCAGACGTGGACGCCCAGATCAAATAATGGAGCATGCAAAAAGGAATCCCTTCACTTCAATTATCTGAAATGCAAGAAATTTTGCTGATTTTAAGCTCCAGAAATTGGCAATGTATGATTGAAAGTCGGATCCGACGGTTTATTTAATGAGATACTTCTAATATATGGAGTTGTCGGGTTCTTTTGAGGAGGTAATAGGGCAGTGCTTCCCGTTGTAGTTGACAGACTTGGCAACGTTATGGTTCAGGCAGTTGGAGAATGAGTCCATTAGCTTGTGGACTGATTTGGTGAGTAAGTTCTTGAGATAGTTCAAAGTTCATATCTTATGAAAAAAGAATGTGATAACGCTATCAAGTGTGAAATAAAGTCCCGAAGAGACCATGAGAAGCTATTTGACAAGATTCAATGCAACAATAACTACAGTCGATAAACCAAATCCATCCATAATCTTAATGGCGGTAGTGGCTAGAGTCGCAAGCAAGGTAGACTTTAAATTTTCTTTAGAAAGGAATGCACCAATGGATCTTGCAGAATTCTACCACAGAGCTAGAAAACATTTGTGTCAGGTAGATGCCGAAGCTGAGAATGAAAGCGTTAAAGTTAACACTGGATGACAGAGGATTGTCTGGAGCAGAAAATAGAAAAGACAAAGGAAAAAGGAGAATTGATGACAACTTCGAGAAACTAAAATGACAAAGGAGGAAGCTAAAATTCTCTTCCTACATCGACTTGATTGAAACCCCAGAGAGGATATATTTGGACACTATGGGGCAGTTCCTCTATCAAAATCCAGGTAGGAGAGAGCCTATTGATCGGGAGAAAAGGCCTGGAAAGTTATGCATTTTCCAGGAGCTGGATGGACATGAAATGAACAAGTGTTGACACCTTCGTGATCTGACAGAAGAGCTAGTTCAAAGCAACCAATTGCAATAGTATGTGAGAAACCGAACTATGATGGTATGGTTGGATTACGGAGAATGCATCACAGAACAAGCAGGTACCAGGTCTGAGACTCCAAATCCCATGGTCGGGATCAATAGGAGACAAATGCAATTCCTGTGCTCTGCGTTTTCATTTCTTTTCCTGTACTTTCCTTTCTCCATTATGTAATCAAGACAATAATAGCCTCAGGCCCATTACACATGTATGGGATCTCGAGCAGTCCTAGGAACACTCCGAGTCGGATGCTTGCGATGATTATTTAGGACGATAATAACCTCGGACCACTTACACGTGTACGAGACCTTGATAAGTCCCTAGGTACACTCTGAGTCGAATGTCCAGAATGAATGCTTAGGACTTCTACTTGTTCGCTTTGCTATGATTTGGATATTTGACTTTTTTAAAATCCGTATTGAATGTGATGGCCGATATTGATCGCTTTAATTTTCATTTGGAGAGATGGAGCCCGAGTACAGGGTACAAGTCCCCTCGTCAAAGAGCAAGCAGATGGGCTTGTACATTTTTGATAGCTTTAATTCTTATTCAGAAAGACAAGGCCGGAGTGCTAGAAGTAAGTCGCCTCGCAGAAGAGTGAGCAGATGAGTTTGCTTTCCGTTGAGTCCCCTTGCCGAAGAGTGAGTGGATTAGGCTTAGCAAGGACCCGTAGAGGTCAAGGGTAGGTTCACTTACCGGAGAATGAGTGAATGGGCCTACTCGGTCATTGGGTCCCCTTGTCGGAGAGCAAGAAGATCGGACTCAGCAAGTGACCAGTAAAGAGATTGAACCCCCAGAGCGGATGAAGAATATCCAAAGAGATCAAGTCCTAGATTTGCAGATGAACGGACCAGTGGGACCATACCTCGGAGTGGAAGCGAATAAGTTAAAAGAAATTAAACGTTTTGCACTTGGAGAAAGATAAGTCATGGGCGAACAATGGATGACTTGAACTTGAGAGATGATATTTTTAGATGATATATTAGGACTCAGATAGTCATAGATCTTGGTTAGAATTGCCGGAGAGCTCAACTATCAAAATTTTATTCTGGATTATCAAAACTTGTTTTTGAGCAAAGCACATCTTACATTCAAAAGACGTAGCAAAGCATATTTCAATTACACTCAGAAGATTCAAACAAGGACAAAACGACTTAAAATCTAGAAGGCGGACTCAAATAAACTAAGGAAATAGCTTGAGAAAACTCCAGCCAAAAATATGCTAAGTCCATAACTCGGAACCGAGTTATCACCATAGGTTGGTACCAAGTAGTCACCAAAGCAGCTTCAATTGGACGTAGAAGATTGAAACGAGGAATGACTTGAAACTTGACATGTGCACTTAGAAAAACTCAACAAACGACTTAGAAAGGGTTTGGAGTGTTCTGTCTTAACCATTTAAACTTGGACTTGAGTTATCCTATAGGTCGGGTCCGAACTATAGGTGCTCACCGAATGACTTCCCGAACTTCATGCATGGCTCAGTCTACTCTGTTGCTTCATGCTCAAGTAATGGTACCATGAGTTGATGGCATACTCTAAGTGTTGGCTAAGTATGAAGCTAAGGAAAGTTGGATATCAGAGAGACCCACGGACTTGATTCAAAGATAATGGAACAAGAGCTCGAACAACTCAACTAGAAGAAAACAAATGCATACAAGTGGATTGGTGAAAATTGCATCGAGTTTTATAACTCAACGTCGAGTTATCAATGATAACTCAGCACTGAGTTAATCTTGATAACTCAGGTTGGCTTGGTTCTTCTAGAATGGCTTCGGGTTATCTTTTAGAGTCCTTGCTGATTGGCTTCTGATTCTATGCTGCCCAATTCCTCTATAAATACCAACATACTTGCTACTAGAAAAGGATATTCTTCTTTCGGCTGGATCTCCATCAACACGCTTGGCTTGGAGCTTCCATTGCACTTTCTTCAGTTCTATTCTACTCAAATAACATTCTTAACTCCATTGTAAATCTGGAATCCACTAGATTGTGATAGACTGGATCTGACTAATTATAATCCAAAGAGAGATCAACTGATAAAAAAGATTAAAGTGGATGTAAGCCGGAGATTATACCGAACCACTATAAAAACTTCTGTATGTTCTTTCTATTTTCTACTCTTTTTTTACTTTTATCTAAACCGGTGCTTTGATCTTTATTCTGGGTATTGATTCATTTTTTGGGTAAATAATGTCAAGATATCAAATCTAATATGTAATATCTCGTATCTGTCATATTCAAATTTCAAATCTCTAACCCACATTCTTATAACCCCGTTCTCTCTTTCCTTTTAGAAATCACTTCTCTCTCCTCACAAGCATCCCAACTTTTAAGTTTCCATTTATTGAATTTAATTAATTTTCATTCTGATTGGTTTTCTTTAAAAAAATTATAAACGCATCAGATATGTTTTCTCATTCAATGACGAGTTTACGTTGTTTGTCAATTCCAAATGGTTGATTGGTAATGCCTTTGAAAGCTAGATGGCCATAAATCCTGTCAATGTTGTTTTAGGTGAGTATTCCTTTATTTCTTCTTAAAGATTGTTTGATTTAATTATTGGATGTTTAGATCTATTGTTGTATGAGTTATAACACTAACTATTTGGTTTAGAAGATTCATGCATTTCGATAATAAATCAGGCCTCTATTAATTATTAGTTTTAGTTTAAATAGTTAGATTATCAAGATATGCATATACTTTTACAAAATAGAATAAGGAGTTGAGTTTTCAATTTATAGCATAACGTATAAAAATTGAAATTGACCAGTCGTCATTTAAATAATAATGTTTGTTAAATAATTAAGATATACTTGCGATGACATGTGATTAATTATGTTATAGGACATAGCAACCGTTGAATGCTATTGATAGAGTTAAGCGTATGCCCTAGGGGGAACTTTAATTTTTTGTACATATATCTAACTCATTGACCAATCTTGTTCAAAATAAAGTTGTTTTCTTTATATTATATACTTGATATAATATGGTTATATTAATTAATTAATTTAATTAAAAGTATATTAGATAGAATATCCATAAATGGTATGTTTTGCAATAGTACTTACAAAGCGTTGTAGCCATGAATAATTTATCACAATAAAAAAAATATCATGTTAAATATTCCTAGTAAAGATACATCTAGACTGGATATCGATGTATCCATTGAGATTAGAGTACGTAACGGTCTCCAAATATTAGGCAGTGTATTACTCATGACTGCTGGAGGCACCTAGGGGTTACATACCAATAGTTATTGGATAACTATGAAACGACTCATTCGATAGTTTTTTGTTGGTTAATATGACTAAGGTCAAATAGAAAATAATGATGTGAATAATTTACATAGTTCTTTCAACTTGAGAATACTATGATCTTCAATATGAAATCTCCACTTTGAATATAATCAAATAATGGTACAATGTCCACCGGGTGACTATACTTGGGTCAAGTGGAAGTACAGGAAGTGAAGCACTATTCAAAAGAGGATTTGTCTTGTTAGTTATACAGGGTTAACATCACGGTCAAATCAAGGAAAACCAAAGTCAAAATCTCTTGCCAAAGTAGTACGATTAATAATAATTGTTATTATTGAACTAAAAACTTTATGTTTGGATTACAGAGTTGAATGTGGACGACGTTGGAATTTTGACTGTTACCAAATTCAATAAGTCCAAAGAGATATAGTTTTGACGAAGAGAATTTGTGTAAATAATTGTCACAACTTGGTAACCCTTATTAAATTAAAATAAGTTTTTTCTAAAAATGAATAAGCGATAAATTTGGCCATATTATCACACCACCTGCTCATGAAAGTGTGAACGTTATTGTTCGACGTTAATTACTGACCGAATTTACATCCTAAAGTCACACAATCGAAATGATGAATTCTCGTTTGTTCAAACGAGTTAATTAGTTTACAATTGCTATAAATTAATTAATAAAATTAATATTTATGAAATACTAACTATGAAATTTGAATGTGATTTAAGAAATAAAATTGTTGCATATATTTATAAAAAGTTATGAATATATTGATAGCTATGAGATATTGATAACAAAATAGGTTAAATATGATTTTACGTATTTAATTTGGGTTAAATAGGCTCAGAACCCATGATATTTGGAGAGGATAGGAATGGGTTTGAGAGAGGTTGGAGGCGGCTAAAACATAGATTAGGATTTGGATATGTGTGGCTAGATCTAGTGAGAAAATTACATAGTTTGCTCTCTTATCCTACGCATATAAATACTAATCTCAGAACCCTAATCTAATAAAATACATTGAGCCGTCGCTTTCTTCTCCCTCTTCCTCATTTTAATGGCAGAAACTATCATCTAATTTCGATCCCATAATTCTCAAATTCAATTCAAATTAAAAAAAAATACTAATTTGTAGTAGAGCGTCTCCAATCCCGGATTAGTAACCTGACGGATTGAGAATTGTTCTAAGAAAAGAAATCGTTATTCAACGTGAAATCAAAGGCTTCATTAAGAGGTGGACTTTCGTTTATTATTATTATTTTGAAATTAGGTTTATGATATAGATTTGACTTACATCTAAATCAACTATTTGTATTTAGATCTGTTTATTGTTGAGATTAGGTGAGATTTTTGTGGGTACATGCGTTTGTTACAATTGGATTGATCATATGCTTATTTTAATATGTTATTTATTGATTTATTGCTGAATTAACTTTCTAAAAAAAAGAGAAGATTTTTTTATAAATTTTAATTTATATTAATATATATGTGTGTTTGTATATATGTGTGTGTATATATATATAGATCTAGACTAAATGTATAGAGATCTACAAATTCTCAATAGGTATAATTTAATATATGATTACATATAACATATTTTTGATCTTAAAATTTTCTTACGATGATTATACTTCTTAAGGATCATAAAATATAATTTTTTATTAAATATGCACATACATATTTTATTATTATTTAATGATTTCGTGTTTTATTATTATATATAAAATAATCAATTGCTCAAAATTTAAAATTTTTAAATTTGCTGCACTTAACAAGAAGCTTATTGTAAATTTTCAGTTTTTTAAAATTTAATTTATTATTTTTTTACAATTAATTATTTAATTAAAAATATACTTTTGATTGATAAATTGGTAGAAATTTTTCTTAAGCCTAAAATGTGTCTTGAGTATCTTCAATTTTTTTTCAGATTTACATAAATTAATCTAATAATTTTTATAATTAATTTGTGTTTGATCTGTAATAAATTACTTTATTAAAAATATAATTTCAATAGAGAAAATTACAGTAATTTTTCCTAAGCCTAAAATGATTCTTAGGTACGTTCAAAAAAGTTTTAGAATTTTTCAACTTGATTTCATATTTGTAAGAATTAATTTAATTTTGGGCTGTTATCAATTTTTTAATCATAAATATATTTTTTAATTGACAAAATTCAATAGTTTTAAAATATGTTTCCAGATTTTCTAAATTAAAAAACTTATAATTTTTCATATAATTATTTTATATTAACTTATTATGGTAGAAAATGTTTTATTTAATAATATATTTTTATATACATTTTTATATTATGTGTGTGTGTGTGTATATAAATATGTGTGTGTGTGTATGTGTGTATATATGTATGTATGTATGTATATTCATTTACATACATTAATATCTTGTTTTGCCATATTTTACAAGTACATATTTGGACAAATTACAATATACACAAAATGAGCTATTGTGTCCGTTGCAACGTAAATCCCAACATCTATATATAAGCACATTGTACCCTTCATGAATTATCATGTTACACATGTACACACACAAATATATGTATATATATTTGATATATATATATATATATTTGATATATATATATATATATATAAATTTAACCAATCAATTCAAATTAAAGAGAGAATGGAAGGTTTATCTCTCCATTTAATGCAATTAATGCTCTCAATTAATTACTCGTTTTATGGAAATAAATGAAAGGTTTCCTTCCCTATATACATTAATTTATTAATGCTCTCAATTGATTACTTGTTTTAGGAAAAGAAATGAAAGGTTTCCTTCCCTATATATATATATATATATATATATATATATAAACTCTTATTAATAAATATTAGGTGTATTTGATACACTATACATTCAAAATTAAATTTATTTAAACTTCCCTTTGACTAATTTAAATAAAATACATGATTTTATTTAAAATAAATTTAGAAATTTTCTAATTAAATTAGGCTTCATAGTCTTAACTATGATCAAATAAGGTAATTTTTTTTGAAGTTCACCCATTTCTTCCACTACGGGCTGGCCCAGTTCCTTCAATGGTATCAGAGTCCAATAGACTATGCGATCTAAATTAGTCTTATTAGGGCTAACTATTTAAGCTTGCGCACCTAGCACCATATCTAAAAAAGTGATGTCTAAGATTGAAATTGGTTAATCAAATACTCTATCCTCCCTGGTAACCTACCAGGCCTAAAATGTGAAGTGAGCATAAAGGTTGCCCTTGATAAAAATGACCCAATTTGAATTGGGCCTTGGGCTAATTTCCAAAATAGTTTTGAGTATTAAAACTGGATTTTAAATTTAAAATAAAAACATGTTTATTATAAAAGGTTATAATATAACATAAAATTTCAAAAGTTTGAAACTATTTGAATATTAATTTTGAAATTTAAAGTTAATTAACATGATTAATAAAATAAATTAATTAAACGAGTTAATTAATTAATACTTATATACATGAATTAGATATGTTGATATACGTTATGTTATTTTAAAGTGTTTAAGATAACATAAGTATACATATATGTACATATAAGATAAATTTTGAAATTAATATAATTTAAAAATTAAATTAATTAATTAATTAAAGGTTAGTTAATTAATTAAATAAAAATACACATATATAAGATATATGCAGTACATTGTAAATGTTATAGTATACGCTGTAAAGGTTATAGTAGATATGTTCAATATAAAAATTATACTAGAATACTAATATAAAATTAGTTAAAGATTTAATTAATTTAAATTAATTAAATAGGATTTAATTAAATAAAATATTACACATAAGGCTATCATATAAGTAATATGAAATATAAAAGTTATATAACAATGAATTTATATGACATGAATCTATAAACTAAACGTGAAACATTAAAGAAACTCAAATAGACCTTTGGAATAAATACATATATAAATGTAGATATACCATGATTTCTAATATGCTTGACGCTTTAATCACAAGGGTATTTCATAAGAAATACATTATTCCTTAAGGCGACATCACTCAATATAATATATTGAAGATTATGAATCTTCAAGATAATGTTGTCCTCTACCCCATATATATTAATAAAGTACGTGCATACTCCTTAGTTGTTGAGCAAACTCAAGCTGGGGATGTTACGTGTAATATTATTATATTGAATAGATGAGGTAAGATAACTATATGTATTTGTTAAGCAAACTCAGGGTACATATATTGTACTTAGTCCGTCTTGATATGGTAGGCATGAGTGAATAATCACTTTCGATTTGTTGAGCAAACTCAAGGTTGAAATGAGATTAGGATAAGGAAACATGGGTTAGGAGTTGTATGTGATACAACCAATAAGGAGTTATTCATCATTTGCGGGGCTATGATTAGTTAAGAAAGTTTAAGATCAGAATAGCAAGACAAAACGAGTCCTAACACCAACTAGATAAGTCGAAAGACTTCTATATTTCATCTTAGGATTTGGAGAAGCATAAAAGACTAGTGGGAGCCGTATTAAAAAATAAAATGGTAACATTTTACCTTTCTAATATAGTAAGAAGATATGCTAAATAATGTTATAATTATCTAAAATGATAAATTTGTGCATTAAATATGATTGATAAACTATTTATCAATTAATACACACAAATAAACTGAATTGAAAATTGACAAATGGAAATATAATATAGTACATGTTGGAAACTGGGGTGGCTACAACACAATGTTGGACCTTAAGGCTATTCAGACACTAGAAGTGGTGAAATGTGTGTTAACTACTTACTCATGGATATAAAACTGTATTTACTCAAATTGCAAATAGAAAGAAGTAATCAGAGAATAAGTAAGTAATAAAGTAAAATGCGATAATGTAAATAACACCCGGATTTTTATACTGGTTCGGATTAACCAATCCTACATCCAATCCTACACTCTATCGTGCAGAATTCCACTATAATCGCTTGCTTTCCACGGGTGGCAAGAACACCTTTACAGTCTTGGTTTCACGGGCTACAAGACACACCCTCTTGATTTTTCAGGCTACGAGAACACCTTCTCTTTATCACCAACAACAAACTATGGAAAGTGGTTGTATCTTCAATACAGATTCTTGCAGATTCGGTACAATGATCCTATAGACCTCCAATGGCAATATATCTTTGAATTCTTTGAGGAATAGGATGAAATCAGATAGAGAATGATGTGAATTAAAGTACAACTCTATGATATTGTGTGGCTTGCAAATCAGTGAAGGATTGGAGTGAAATAGTATCGATTTGCAAGGAGATTGAAAGAGTATGCAATGGATTTCTTTTGCAAATGTTTGGAGAAGAAGGAGTAAGAGAAAATAAGAATTCTTAATGTGAAAATTCATTTTCAGAGGCCTTTTTATAGTGGTCGAAGAGACGTGTCTTTTGGTGAAGTGATTGAGGGAAATGTCTCTTCATTTAAAATTTGAAATTCCGAAAAACTGCTAGTATGTCGACATACCCCTACCTAATATGTCGACATGGGTGTGTTGCAAAATGAATAGCAACAGTAACAAGTGTTGCAAATTTTCAGCATTTTAAATTACCTTATATTTGTGGATTTTTGTGATTCAGTTGAGGTCAATGGTTGATGATCTTCAATTATAATTGCCATGAGACCTTTAATAAGATATTCTAAGGTTCAACCAACTCCTCATCACTTCAAACACCTTTATCCTTCTGCATTCTTCTCTAATTGGGTTTTTTTTCAATTGCTCTAATTAACCTTCTTCTATAATTCATTTGCTTCCACTGTATTCTTTTTTATCTCTGTAAATGTCTCATAATATATCTTATATGACTGCATAACTCGAAGATACGTTATTAGTAATATTATTGTGGTTGTTGTCGTCAAAATTAATTCCTAGGGTATTAACAATCTCCCCCGTTTTGATGATGACAACCATATAAATATTTGAGAGATAAAATATAATACTTTTATATTTGACTCCCCCTAACTCTATGCACTCCCCTTATCATTTTTCCTAGTATATTTATACCTTTCCCCCCCTTTGTCATTAACAAAAAAGGGCTAAAAAGAGTCGCTTAAATCACTGCTAATCAATATGTAGAGTTTGTATATAGAGATAAATGCTTATAAATAAAACACTCGAGGGGAAACCAAATCAATTCAAAACACGAAATAAACTTATCAAATAATAAGATGAGTTTTAAAGTTAGCGACTTTGCTGATGCCAATAACAAATCCTTTTCGTATTTATCCAATGTACAATAGATTTCTTGTCATATGCTTTGAGCATCTGCTATCTGATATATATTGTTTGGTACCTGGAAAATTATAAAATATGAAGATGGGTACCCTTTTTGTTCTGGGTCCATGGGGTTAATTTTTAGGACGCCAAACCCATGAAGAGTTTGAATGTCCTTTCAAAATATAATCATTAGATGAATGAACCTTGTTAATAAAATTATCAATATAATTTTCTTTTTCAATATCATCCACTCTTTTTGGAACCCATAAATTAATGAATCTATTTGGAGGTTTTAACTTTAATTTCCTAGGTTTTGGTTTGAACTTGGTAGCCTTAACAAACTTAGTATTTTGAATACTATTTTTTGATTTAGCCTTAGGGGTGTATCCAAGTCCATGTTTATTCCCAGTGTATTTAGATGCATATAATAATTTTTCAAGATTATCCTTCCCTTTGTTAAATTTATCAATATCAATTTTCATTTTGTCAAAATCCTTATTACGGTTAAGAATAACATTGTCTAGAGATGTTATTTTGTCATTTAGATCAGTGATCTGTGACTTCATTGAAAGATGTTATGATTTTAAGGATTCATTTTCACTTTTTAGTTTTGAAAACTTTCCAAGTGTAAAATCCTTTTCATCATTATACCCATTAAGTCTTTCAATTTCATCTTTTAGACATTGTTTTTCTTTAGTTAACCTTTCAATAAATATTTTTAATCTATCCATCTCTGCCAAACTATTGTTATACTCTTTCCTAAGTATTTTATATCCCTGATTCATATCATTCAAAACATTAGTAATTTGTTTATTAAAATCCATACCTGGTCATCCTTTGCCATGTAGCACATGTTGGCGTTTTGTGCTTCTGAACCACTATCACTTGATGATGTATCTGAATCATCCCATTTTGCATTGAGTGCTTGTTTCTTCTCCTTATTGAAAGTGTTTGACTTTGATTTCTTCAGTTTGGGACAGTCTCTTTTCAAATGACTAGGTTTATCACATTCGAAACACTTAACAACATTTCGATTTCTAGAATTACTGTTGTTAGTTTTTCGAAATTTGTTTGTTATCCAATACTTCAAGAATTTATTGAACTTCTTGGTCATAAACTCTATATCATCATCAATAGCATCATCATCTGGTTCATCCTTGTCGATCAAAGCATTAAGTGCTAGTGATTTCTTCTCATTTGCCTGATTCTCTTTTCTAATCTGCAACTTTACTTCATAGGACATTAGGTTACCAATTAAATCTTCTAACTTCATAATACTAATAGCATTGGCTTCTTCAATTGCCAGTGTCTTCTGATCCCATTCACTAGGATGTGAATTCAGGATCTTTCTGACTTGATCTTCTTCAGTAATATTCTTTCCTAATGATATTAAGGCATCTACTATATCATGAAATATAGAATACATATCAGAAATAGACTCATTTGGCTTTATTTGAAAGAGTTGAAATTGGTTAGTTAGCATAGATATCTTTGTTTGTTTTACTTTATCGGTGCCTTCAAGTGTGACTTGTAGAGTTCTCCAAATTTCATATGCAGAATTACAAACAGACACTCGATTAAATTCATTTCTATTTAAGGAGAAAAATAAAATGTTCATCGCCTTAGAGTTATTAAGTGCTTGTATCTTTTGGTCTAGTGTCCATTTTGAATATTCAGTTTGAGGCTCTATATACTCTATTTGGGTAATATTCCAAATATCCAAACCATTAGACTGCAAAAAACATTTCATCCTACAAGCCCAATAAGCATAACTACTACCATCAAATAGAGGGGATCTAACGGTAGATTGCCCTTCTACAAAAGTGTTAAAAAATGTGTTACTAGTGTCATTAGCCATTTATATTTTTCAAAAACCAAGTTATGAATTTTCGAAAGCCAATGCTCTAATATCAAATGTTGGAAACTGGGGTGGCTACAACACAATGTTGGATCTTACGGCTATTCAGACACTAGAAGTGGTGAAATATGTATTAACTACTTACTTATGAATATAAAACTGTATTTACTCAAATTGCAAACAGAAAGAAGTAATCAGAGAATGAGAAAGTAATAAAGTAAAATGCAGTAATGTAAATAACACCCGGATTTTTATACTGGTTCGGATTAACCAATCCTACATCCAGTCCTGCACTCTACCATGCAGAATTCCACTATAATCGCTTGCTTTCCACGGGTGGCAAGAACACCTTTACAATCTTGGTTTCACTGGCTACAAGACACACCCTCTTGATTTTACAGGCTACAAGAACACCTTCTCTTTATCACCAACAACAAACTATGGCAAGTGGTTGTATCTTCATTACAAATTCTTGTAGATTCGGTACAATAATCCTATAGACCTCCCATGGCAATATATCTTTGAATTCTTTAAGGAATAGGATGAAATCAGAGAGGGAATGATGTGAATTAAAGGACAACTCTCTGATATTGTATGGCTTGCAAATTAATGTAGAATTGGAGTGAAATAGTATCGATTTGCAAGGAGATTGAAAGAGTATGCAATGGATTTCTTTTGCAAATGTTTGGAGAAGGAGTAAGAGAAAATAAGAATTCTTAATGTGAAAATTCGTTTTCAGAGGCATTTTTATAGTGGTCGAAGGGACGTGTCTTTTGATGAAGAGATGGAGGGAAATGTCTCTTCATTTAAAATTTGAAATTCTGAAAAACTGCTAGTATGTCGACATCCCCCTACCTAGTATGTCGACATGGGTGTGTTGCAAAATGAACAGCGACATTAATAAGTGTTGCAAATTTTCAGCATTTCAAATTACCTTATATTTGTGGATTTTTGTGATTCAGTTGAGGTCAATGGTTGATGATCTTCAAGTACAATTGCCATTAGATCTTTAACAAGATATTCTAAGGTTCAACCAACTCCTCATCACTTCAAACACCTTTATCCTTCAGCATTCTTCTCTAATTGGGTTTTGTTCTTCAATTGCTCTGATTAACCTTCTTCTATAATTCATTTGCTTCTACTGTATTCTTGTTTATCTCTGTAAATGTCTCCATAATATATCTTATATGACTGCATAACTCGAAGATACGTTAGTAGTAATATTTATGTGGTTGTTGTCATCAAAATCAATACCTAGGGTATTAATAATATTCACTATCAAAAGCCTATTGCATGTTAATGCTTTCTGTACTCATGCAAGTGGTTGATTTTTACAACTACTTAATACATTCGTAATATGGTCACTAACGTATTTACTTGATTGAGATCATGTATTGCATTCTATTGGTTTTGAAATCTAAAAGTAATACAAGACTATGAATATTTGATCCATATACTATAACATATAAATGTTATATGGTGAACAGTCACAATTCTTAATGTACGATACTTCAATGAATATAGTTTATTTAAAATAAGCTAATAAATAGTATATGAGATTGATTATTTAATTTGATTGATTACGTAAAAGATCATATTGTGTTGATTGTAACATAAGGCCAAAACTACAGCATAAATCTAAGAATTTGATCACTGAAATGTCGGTTTGATCGATTTACGTAAAGTGCGGTATATTTGATCCCCTTAAATGTTAAGGATAATCCAATGCACTTTTGCAAAAAGTTTTTTATGATATTGTAGTAAGGGTTTTCTTTTGAATGGTTTGACCATTTAGAAAGGAAAACAAATGTATAAGAGTAAATATGTTTTAAGGTACAGTTGGGATGAAGAGAGTGAATGATCAATTCTGCTTCATGTGGAAACATCAGAAATTAAAATTATAATAGTAATAATTAATACTTAACATTGGAATTAGAAATGCGATTTCAATTCCAAAATGTATTTTCATATAGAAAATTGTTTTCTACGAGATTTATTTCTTTGAGTTCGAGATCTTTGATCAAAAACTCTCTACTATAAACTAGTTACAATATATAACATAAATAATCCATATTTAGTGAATAGTGGACCTCCGAATTCAGTATGCTATTATAGAAATGGCGGAAATAGTGGAAGCATCCCATATAACACATATCGATTACATCAAATTACGGAAATAAATTTCATAAAACATTTCGAAAATTACGTATGAAATAATGACTATTTTTTTACGCTGACTGCAAAATAGACATAGTTATATTTCAATGTGAATATTATGAATATTTATTATAAAATAAAACTATAATGTGGTATTTGTTTTCATAACAAAATGATGCATTGGAAAATATAAAAGTATCTAATATTATTTACAGTTATTTGGAATTATAGACTAAGCCATAGTTTTGAGAAATAGTTTTGTTATATGCTTATGAATCATACGACATTGGTTGATTATATATCAAACGGTTGAAGGGTTATGCACCCATTTAGTGGGAGTATCATAAGAGTTGATGAACACTTCTGGTTGATACATATAGGTATACGCAATCGTAAGTCTATTAATACCAAAATGGTTCCACGTACTTCGTCACATTTATCAATAAGTTATCATTGACATGGATATGTGTATTTGATACAGATGTAGTATGCCTATGGTAAACTCGTATAGTATTAAAAAGAAGTAAATAAAATAACATGAAATATAAATGATTCGATTTGATCAAATGAGTGAGAATATTGAAAAAGGTTCCAAACGTATCTAAAAATGAATAAAGGTTCAATCTCAAAGGCACTCCTCCATGTGATACAAAATGATACATTGATAAGGAGTAATCGGACTTTGTTGGACAAAGTACGATAAATTATGAGTGAAGTTGAGTTAATTTTTTTCTATAAGGTTATGTACTTAAGAGCGGCACATAAGGTTAGTATTATTTCATCTAAATAGTAGTTTACAATACATGCGAGATAAGAGTTTATAAGAAATCCCAACATATCCTAGGTTAAGGAGTTGGTAGGATATGTGAGTCAAAAGTCTGCACATAATAATTGTTTGTGAGGGATCTTGTTTGAATCTTCCCAAAAGGAGTTTGGAAAAGTCATTAATTATATGATACATTTATGTTTTGAACATAAGTTTTATAAACTAAAAACTAAATCAGTTTTGTATAAAAGGTAATTCATAAAGTGTTTATGAATACCTATTCCGTTGCACTGAGAAATAATTGCTTGAAATACCTACTTCATTATGAAGGAATTTCATTGAGAAATTATTAGTAGTAAAATGGAATTATATATGATCCAAAGATAAAATTGATTATGTAGGATGAAATGAAATTAACCTAACCTAAATGAACACATCGCATTAGAATGTCTAATAAGTATTCTGACATAATGAAGATAAACTATAAGTTTCTTATCAATGCCAGAAATAATTATCCCACGTTTTCAATTCCATTAAGAGTATTGACTTCATGACATGGTATGATGTGCAAATCCGAAGAGATTCCTAGTACGTCATCAAAATATGATTTTAGTAGTCGTATCCAAAAGGATGTGTTCCATCGACCGCGATTGGGTCTTTAAGCGTAACGACCGTAAACTTTCGATAATTAAAATAGCTAATTTAATAAGATTTCGTGATTTAATGTTAGAAAAAAATTGTAATTTATTTGGAATAATAATAACTGGAATGATTTGCAACAATAATTATCCAAGTAATTATTAATAGATTTAATGGAGTTCCAATCTAATTGAATTGACTCGAATGTTATAACTTGGTTATAAGGGAATATATGGAAAAAAAAATGTAAATAAGTGAATAAGAATTGTGAATTATTTAGGCAGAAATATAAATTTTAATAGATTGGTTTCGAAGATTTGAATAGTAATAAGTATTGAAAAACTAAATGCTACTTAGTGAATGCCTTTGCAATCAATAGTAGGATAGGATAATAAATGTTGAATTCATTGGGTATAATAGAGTAATTGATTGATAAGTAAAATCTATTTAAAATCAAATAATTGATATTGAACAGGTAAATTGTTTAAATTAAATATTTAAAACTTATTGAATAATTGAATAACTGTAAAATGGAAATAGTGTTTTAAAATGTGAATTGGTTTTAAAAGTTGAATCTTATAAGTTCAATTTCAATATTTCAAAAGATAATGAATTATTGGATAATCGAAATTGTTTAAATTTTATGTTTGGAATTTATTGAATAATTTAATAAAGGAAATTGAATAACTGATAAATGGAAATGGTTGTTCTATAATTTGAATCTGTTTTAAAAGTTAAATTTATAAGTTCGTTTTTGAATATTTCAAAAGATAGTTATTTTAAGAAAAATCAAATTTGTTTAAATTTAATACTACAAATGTTTGAATAATTAAATTCCGAATTTGATATGATTAATTTGATATTGAAAGTTAATATATGAAAATAGAGTGAATAACTGAAATTTGATTTAATATGATTCAAATTGGTTTCCAAAGTGAATATAAGTTATATTTGGATTATAATAGAGTTAATAAGATTTTAAAATTGGAATCTTAAGCAATTCTGTAAATTTTGAAAAGTCATCGATTTAACCGACGAGTTAAAAATAGCCTTCCGGGGCATAGTCTCGGAATTCGACGAAACCAGTTCTATTAGATCCGTAATAGTTATATTTTGTCGGGTTTAAATTTCCATAGCAATCGCAATTGTCGTTTGACCTTGGCAAATCAAAACGCTTAGAAATTAATTTAATCGATTTAACCTTAAATTGATCGTTTATTTTCGTAACTTACACATACGATCGAATTAGGCCCTGAAACATGTATCATTGTGTTCGGAATGTGGGTGAAACATTATAAACGTCTAGCGGCACGCCTCGATAGGGTTTCAAGATTTTGAGTTACGCAATCAAGACGGTTTGAAAATTTAATTAATATATATATATATTTGATTTGGCCATACCCTTCACATCTGTCTCTGTCGTCTTATCAGTCGACACCCTAGTACCTATTTCCTATTTCCTGTTCAAACATGCAAACTCTCCTTCTTCTTTATTTGCACGCAAGCTTCAGGCAGTATGGAAACATAAATCCAACTTTAAAAATTTATTTCTTGCAAATTTTTCAATGGAAAAATCCCGAACCTCTTCCTAAAATCCTATTTTTGAATTCTCTACAACCTGATATGCTCTTTGTGAGGGCGGCCTTGGTTTATGAAGATGGACGTGGGAGTTAGTGAACTAGGGTTAGAAATTGTAAGGATATAGGCTTCGATTTGCGAAACGGAGCCTTGATTCGAGTTCACCATCGAAGATATCATCTACGACGAAATTTTTAGGGAGCTCGACGGCGTCTTGAGGGGTGCGTCCTGGTCGGTTGCGTGAGGTAGGGTGTGGGTCGCGATTACTAGAGAGAAGTCGAGCTCGGAGTTTGTGGTACGGGGATATGGAGATTGAGAGGAGAAGCTTGGCGGCGCGATCGGTTTCGATTTTCATCGCCTGTAGCTCCGTATCACTGGAGATTGGTGCACAGCTTAGTGGGTTCATCCTCGTGCAGACTGAAGCTTTGGGGAAGATGGAGTTAGTGGGGTGGGCTTCATTGCTTTGGGTATGGATTAATTTAATTATAAGATAAATTGTTTTATAAATTCAAATGTCGATAACTTAAAAATGTATAAGTTCTACATATGAGGTCCGATTGGAACGAAACTTTTTGCGTTGCGATCACGATGACGAGAGCTTCGAAATGAAACTGGTTTGGATGAATTTAGAGATAGTTGAAATTTGCGCTAAAATCGGGAGTCGTCCGGTTTAGTTCCAAACCGGAACGTCTCGGTGACAACGGAAAATCAAAGTGTGTGTTTCTAACGCTCACGACGTACTAGAATATTTTTGTGGTAGTTAAATTGGATATTATGATGTGATATGAATTTTATTTTTCGTTGTTTGATGAAATTTGATTGTCATATAGATTGTCATTTGAATTCCCCGTTGAAAAACTAAATTGACAGTCAAATTGAAATTAAAATTGAATTGCGATTAAATTACCTGATATTGAGAACTATGAAATTGCCGTGAATTGTATTGTCTATTGGATGATTTATTTCGATGGATGCTATTGGTTGATATTTTAATGTTTGGATGTTTATTTTCTTATATATATCCTGTTATACATACATATGACACTGTGATTTGATTTAAGTGATATATATTCATCCCTGACATTAAATTGAAATAACTAATCACTTGGCCATAGGATAGAAAATTATATACGGACACCGGATTGGTTAAATTAATAAATTTTAAAATCGTTGATTTGAAATTTATTTAAATGTTTTGATTTAAAAGTTATAAATAAAATCAATTTATAGAAATTGAATTTATCGCAAATTGAGTTTGGAATGTTGAAATAAATTTTGGTCAAAAGAAATTGTTAAATAATTTAAGTTGAGACTTTGAAATTTAAATTTTGGATATGATTGAATTTCGAAAATTATTTGTTTTAAAGATTGAACATTATTTCGAGCTTTGAGTGTTACTAAGTAAAAGTGATATAAAAATGATTTTTTGAAATTGAGCTTGGAATTGAATCATATTTGAAATTTGGATTTAAATTTGAATAGTGAAGGATAAATTTTGTTAAGTGTTATAAATTGATATTTTGAAAAATCAAGCTCCAAATCGATATAAAAAATTGAATTAATTGAAGGTGAATGTAGAATTGAATTAATTTGAAGTCAAAGTTGACATTGACTTGAATTGAATCGAAATTGAATCGGTAGAATGGAAATTGAAATTGATTTGAATTGCGAAGTTATAATTGAAATGGTTTGGTTTTGAAGCCGTTTCATTTTGTTTTCCAAATTTCTCTGTTATATAAACCATTTTAAATATTTAAAACTATTTTAACCTACATTAACTATATTAAATTAATTTATCTATTTGAAACCCATTTAAATATTTTAAGTATTTTAACTATTTTAATTATTTAAAACTACTTTTAAACTACTTAAAACTATTTTCTAAAATTTCAAGCTGGTCAATAAGGTGAAATGTTTATGTTTAAATCTTGAATTTAAATACGAATTGGGTTAAATGAAGTTGCAACCTAAATTGAAATTCGAAATGATTTTGAAATCAAAATGAGACACTGAGGCGAAAAATGATTTTTGAAACGGAATCTTACATTTTGAATAGATATGACGATATTTGAAATGGATTTGATTTTTTTGAAGCGAATATGATATTTTGATATCAATTATGAATCGATTTGAAATGTAAAAGAGCCATCGGTGTAATAATACGTAGTTTAAAGAGACCGGGATCAGATATGGACATACTCTCTGTCGATACCGAAAACCACTTTAATAACTATTATACGTAGAGTGTTGGTCCAGAATGAAGTGGATGGTTTGGTGAACGTGTTGACTGAAGAAAGAGAACGATATTGGATGACCCCTGACATGACTAAAACAGGAGCCGCGCCGGGCCATTAAGGTTCGCCATCTCTAGCGGACACACTTCTTCTATACCATATCTATTACTTTTGTGATTCAATTTGGGTGCACCCCTTGATTTGGGAGTGTTGTTTCACGGTGTTGAGGTTGCTGCTGGCTATGCTCAACATCAGTCCGGATCACGCAACTACTAGTATCCTAGTTGGTATCACCTCATGTACCTTGTCATACTGATTATCCTATTCGCGACCACTACGTTTTGTTTTGTGTTATACCTATGGGGTACCCTCTGATAACCACTAGTTTACGGTGGGGTTTACGGTGCTGTATATACTATGGAATTATAAAATGTGTTAAGGGGAATTATGGTAACGCCTTAACGCTATTTTAATACTTTTACTTTATTGTAGACATATTATAATAGCGTATTGTACTACATAGCAGACAGTTTAACGGATCCTTGAGAGATGGAAAATCCCGTAACATCTCTTAAGTTATTACAGTAACGTTCATACTGGATAGGAGATGTCAAACCCTGTAAACATCTCTGACGCCGTTACACTCATATTTGTCTTTTCATTACGCTCGGGTCAGACCTGAGTTTTTCAGCTTATTGAAGATCTATTCTGGAGGACGAAGTCGAAGATTTGGTATACTATTCTATTATTATCTTTGCATCATGTTGTCTGCTGCATTATTTTATTTGTTCAGGTGTATATATATAACTCTGATAAATGTTATATAAATAATGATCAAAGTATAGTAAACAGCTTCATGAACTGTTTATTTGACTATTATGTTATATCGTTCCGCTGCAAGATTCTGTGTTGTTTCATTTCCTTTATTTCCCTTTCTTTTCTTTTCTCATTTACCCCAATAACTATCTACCCTTTTGAATGGTTTGAAATCGGCATGTGCATTTGATCGTCGGTTTAAAATGTTTAAAACGATGGGTCGTTATATTAAGAGACTAATGTAGTTAGAATTTAATTGGCAACATTGATAATAATAACCTCATAAATTTTAATTGTTTAAATTAATGTGAGACTCATTATTCAACATATTCAAGTTAATTCATATTTACTCACAAAATTATTCCCAAGTATGACTTTTGGTTTCGGTATATATGTAACGAATCCAAAAGTTCTAAATGTAGATTTAAACCATACTATTTGCACATAACAACCAAAGTGTATTAAAGTCCGTTGGAGCAATATAAAATTTGTGGGATTGTGGACATGATCCAAGGAATGATAGAAAGTATCATTTTATAAGCGTCAATATTGAACAAACATTTTGATAAAAATATCAAATAGTTTGATTGTCAAACACAATGCAAAGGAAGCATGTGCTCATAAGTAAGAAAGTCAAAAGGTACATTGATATTTCTAAACTATAAGTAAACAACACGTTGTTGGTTTTAATGATATATTTGTGTTAAAATCAGCCTTAGTTGTTTTAGTACTCAGTATTATACTGTAAATGATTTCTTTTATAGTAAGTATAAAAGATATTGGAAATGTGCTAAATTGATATGCAAGGATGCCTTATTAAAATGGTTGATAGGGAACATGTAAGATGGCTTCCTTATGCGTCGGCAATGAGAATTATCATTCATGTTATGTTGTATGCAATACCGTGTTTTTTATGTATTTGACACATGAAGCAAATATTAAATCCAAATCGACATCACTAAGTGGTTGTTTGAAATGTTCTCGTATATTTATGAAATACCAGGGAATTTTTTACATAAACAACAAATTCCATATGAAGGAATGTTCAAATTCAAACTTTCATAAGTAAGATTGAGTATAATATGTCAGTAACAAATCTTTACATCGAAAATATTCCAAATAAAAGACCATGGCGGATACAATGAAAAAGGCTAAGTACATCGCCTTGAATAGCGCTACAATGAAAGCAATGTATAAAAATATAAGCTTACGAATTTATAACTGAACTGGTTCCAAATGTTGAGAATCTCATGACATTGTAATATGATAACATTGTCGCAATATAGTTTGTAATAGAACTTAGAGCTCACTTGAAGTTGAGAGACATACTCTAAATAGTTCCACATGATAAAACAGTTTATCGCCATTATAGAGAATTGATTGACAGAGTAGATAATTGAAACATAATAGCATACCCGTTCACAAAGGGACTGGCCCAATTGGAAACTGAATTGAGAAGTTGGAATAAGATTTCATAATTGATCCCAAGTGCAAGTGGGAGATTGATAGAGTTAGGGATATGGCCTAGGGGCAATTATGTAATTGTTACAATATCTAACTAGTTGACCAATCTTGTTCGAAATAAAGGTGTTTTTTCTATTATATAGTTGATGTAATACGGTTATATTAATTAATTAATTTAATTAAAAGTATATTTAATAGAAAATCCGTAAATAGTATGTTGTGTGATAGTAGTTACAAAGTGTTGTAACCGTGAATAATTTATCACAATAAAATTAAATATACCATTTTAAATATTCTTGCTAAAGATGCATCGAGACTGGACATCGATGTACAATTGAGACAAGAGTACGTAACTCTCTTCAAATATTGGATAGTCATGACTGCTGGAGCTACCCAGGGGTTATGTATTAATAGTTATTGGATAACTATGTAGTGGCTCATTCGATAGTTTTCGGTTGGTTAATATAACCAAATTCAAATAGAAAATATCAATATGAATAATTTACACAATTCTTTCAACTTGAGAAACATGAATCTTCAATATGAAAGTTCCACATTGATTATAGTCTAATCTTTGCACAACGCCCATCGAGTGACTATGGTTGGGTCGAGTGGAAGTATTGGAAGTGAAGTGCTATTCAAGAGAGGATTCGTCTCCTCGGTTATATGGGGTTAGTATCATGGTCAACTCAAGTCAAATCAAAGTCAAAATCTCTAGCCAGAGTAGTACTATTAATAATAATTATTATTATTGAACTGAGGACTTTGTCTTTGGACTATAGAGTTGAATGTGGGTAATGTTGGAATTCTGATCATTACCAAATTTAATAAGTCCAAAGTGATATAGTTTTAAACGAAGAGAATTGGTGTAAATAATTGTCACAACTGGGTAACGCTTATTAAATTAAAATGAAATTTTTCCAAAAATGAGTAAGTGATAAATTTGTCCATATTATCACATCATCTGCTAAGTAAAATGTGAACCTTAACATTTGAATAGGTCGAGGTTAATCGTTGACTGAATGTACACCTTAGAGTCAAAGAACTGAAACGATGAATCCTCTTTAGACCAAATGATTTATCTAGTTTATAACTATTATAAATTAATATTTTGAAATATCGATTTTGAAATTTGAATGTGATTTGAGAAATAGAATTGTTGCATATATTTATAAAAGTTATGAATATATTGATCGATATAAGATATTGATAAAAAAAATAGGTTAGATATGATTGTACATATTTAATTTGGGTTGAATGGGCTCACAAACCATGGATTTGGAGAGGATAGGCGTTGTTTTGAGAGTGGTTGGAGGTGGCTACAACATAGGATTAGGATTTGAAGATGTTTTTAGCTAACATCTAGTGAGAAACTTACGTAATTTGCTCTCTTATCCTACTTATATAAATACTAATCTCAAAACCCTAATCTAATAAACATTTCATTTTTGTGCTGCCACTTTCTTTTTCTGCTTTATTTTAATGGCGGCAACTATCCTCTAAAAAACACAAAATCATCAAATCAAATTCGAATTAAAAAAATACTAAGTTGTAGTAGAAGGTCTCCAATCTCGGATTAGCAACCTAACGGATTGGGAATTGTTCTAAGAAGAGAAATCATTATTCGACATGGACTCAAAGGCTTCATTAAGAGGTGAACTTTCATTAAGTATTATTGTTTTGACATCAAGCTTATCATATAAAATTAACTTACATCTAAATCATATATTTGTATTAAGATTTGTTCATTGTTTGGACGAGGTGGGATTTTGTGGGTACATGTGTTTATTACAATTTGATTGGTTATGTGCTCGTTGTAATATTTTGTTTATTGATTTACCATTGAATTATCTTTCTGAGATAAAAAGGAGAATTAGAAATTTTTAATTTTGACTTACGTACATACGTACGTACATGCATACATATATATATACTAAATGTATAGAGATTTGCAAATTATCAATATGTATAATTGTATATATGATTACATATTGTATATATTTGACCTTAAAATTTACTTATGATGATTTATACTTATCATGGATCATAAAATATAAAAATATTTTTCAAATATGCAAATACATATTTTATTACTATTTAATAATTTTATGAATTTTTTATGTATAAAATAATTAATCGTTCAAACTTTGAATTTTGTACTGTTTAAATTTGGTACACCATATAAGAAACTTAATGTACAAAATTTAGATTTTTAAAACTTAATTTAATATTTTTAAAGTTGATTTACTTTCAGCATGCAATCAATTATTTAATATAAAATATAATTTCAAATGGGAAAATTCTAGAAAATTTTCTTAAGTCCAAAATGTGTCTTACATACCTTTGTAAAATAATTCTGATTTATACAACTTAATATAATAATTTATATAATTAATTTGTTTTCGGCCTGTAATAAATAATTTAATGTGATAACCCGGATTTTGGATATCTGTTATTGGTAATTAATAGGAATAAAAATTTTAAATTACTGTAATTTTAAATTGAACAAATAAAATTCTAATATATATCTGGATATGTACATAGATGAATTTGAGCTGTAATAAATATATGGATAATTATTTGTTTAATAATCTCCTGATATAATTTTTAAATTTGAAAAATTCATTTTAGTTCAGAAACAAACAAAATATGTATTTGATTATGTGTATATATAAGTAAATTTTAAAGGAAATTTGGATTTGAAATTCAAATGTAAACATCTTAGAAAGAAATTGGATTTAAAATAACATGTATATATGATTTTTATTGGTATGTAATTAGTTTTATATCATTATCTTTAAAGGATTTTATAAGTATAAATAAAGGATATATATTCTGTTATATTTGTATAAATTTATTTATAAATGTATAATTGGATTTTTATAACATTTTTTTAAGTTATTTATAGATAAACAAAAGAAAAGGTTTAAATATAAATCATAAAATATTAATAAATACAAAACTAAATTTGAAAATATCATATATATATATATTAAGGACATATAAATACATAAGACATTTATAAAAATAAAACTAAATTGTGATTATTTTATAAATACATATTAATTACAAGTGTAAGATAAATATATATATATATATATATAATTTAACAAATGTAAGCTTAGGAATGCATGTAATCACAAGTGTAAATAAACCTTATCATACAATTAACAAGTGTCTTTGGTTTCTTTTAATTTTTCAAAATAATTAATAAAAGAGAAATTAGGTTATATAAACATCTCCATCCCACTCTTTCATTTCTTTTATCTCTTCAATTTCAAAACCCAAAAGAAAATAACCTGTAACACAAACCTGGAAATAAAAAAATATATAAAAAATCAGGCAAAGATCAAAGCTAAATCAAGATCAGATTCAACTCTGAAACAACGAAAAAAAATCATCTCGGATTTAAGCAAAATAATTTCAATAACTAAATCAAAGCTTCAGATCATTTTCCAGTTTCCAGATCTACATTTAGTTTCAGAGCAAATCGAAACTGTTCTCTTTTTCTTCATAAACAGGTGAGTGAACTTTATCTGGTTTAAATCATGATGTTTGAGGCAAACATATATGAAGTTGTTGTGAGAAATATTGGAATATTAAAATATACCTGTATGTCTATGTATATATATGTGTGTGTGTGTGTGTGTGTGGCTGGATATATTCTGTGCTTATACATTCACTCTGTTATGTTTTACAGGGTTGATATTTTATTTTAAAAAAAATTCATATTTACCAATTTATACGAATTGGAGCTAGGATTTTTGAGGAAAAAATGGTTGGAACAGTATAACATCGATGAAAAAAATAAGTTCAAGATTTTATATTGAGAATTTATTCAAGAATAAGGAATAACAGTCAAAAATCAAAATAGGTCCAAAATCATACATCTAGATTTCAATTTCTGATTATATGAATTGATGCGAATTGTTAAACGGTGAATTTTGATAGTAATTTTAGGATTTTTAGATTTGCTTGCGTCGAGATATTGCGAGTTGATCGGGTAGAGCTTTTTCGTCAACTATCGACAATCGAAGGAGGTCTGGTTGTCGAGATGAAGTCTGATGGTAGCTTGGAGATTGGGATATCCGGGAAAAATAGTTACTCGATTTCCAGACCATCACGGTGAACATATGGCGTCGATGTAGGGTTTCAGGCGGCGTTTTGGTAGAGCTGGGTTTTGTTTCGATGGTGGGGTAGTTAGACAATCGGAGTTGTGCGCACGGAGGGGGATGGATGGCACAGGTCGTGATGGAGCTTTGGGCCAGGGTCCAGTGGTTAACGGTGACAGTATGAGGCTGGGGTTGGCGATTTTCTGAACTTGGTTTCGACCGCTTCTTAAAAGTCGAAAGTTTGGTCAAGATTTGTAGGTATCTGTGATGGTCGGAATATAGGCGACTTGAGGGATAGACGGCGATGAGTCATCGTCGACTGGAATCGTGTGCACTGCACAAGTGGTGGCTGTGCCTCAGTATTTGTTTCGAGGAAGAAGAAGCTTCTGTCTCGGGTGGAACTCGAGTAAATGTTAAGTTTGCCTCGAAGTGATGTAGTTGACGAGGAGCTCGGGATTTCGAGTAGATAGGGAAGCGAGATGGATGGGTTTAGCTCGATTTTGCTCTCGTGTAAATAGGAATGGGGCCCGGGTATTTTGGTTATGTTTTTAAAACTAGATTTAGAAATAAAGAAAGGTTCTAAACAAGTTTTCAAACAAATATTTTTCAAGGGAAGATTAAGCAAGTTTCAAATAAGGTATGGATCGGGATTTCAATAATCAAAAATGTCTTTGATTTTAAAATTGTTTTGGTTTGAATAATTATTAGGATAATTAATTAATAATTCATAAGTGTTTTCATATGAGATAAGTAAGTAATTAAGAATAAACACTTATGAAACTGATTAAGTATTAATTATTTAATGTAATTAATTAAGTGATTACTTAGCATAAGTAATCAATGGAAAATTACTAAATAAGGAGGATAATTACTTTATGGAAGTAATCAAGGAGGAATTACTTAATGTAATTAATTAAAGGATTAATTGAAGTAAGTAATTAAAGGATAGTTAATTCTGAATGTGATTAATTTAAAGAGTAATTAACAAAAGTAATTAGAGGATCATTAATATATTACTGAGAGTAATTAAAGTGAATATGTAATTAATTTAAGGTTAATGTAATTAGAGAAAGATTAATCAAGGATGATTAATTGAGAAAAATAATTAAAAATGGTTAATTATTTGGATTATGGTTAATTAATGTTAAGTGAGCAGGATTAAGGTAAACCAAGTGATTTAAGATAGTAATTAATCTAATTGGAGATTAATTAAATGGATTATGAATTAATTAAATCTTGCTTATGGATGATCGAATGTTATTGGGTATTTTGGGTTGTGTGATTTGTTGTGTGACCATGATACTTTGTATTATAGTTGATCTGTATCCATTTAAACTGAAATTAAGATGACATTATTTCAAAGCGACCAGGGTCGGGTATCAGTAAATACCCAAAACCACTTCGATTAGTAAATTACAGTAATTCTTTATAATTTGATTAGAGGTAAACAGGCTGGAATGGAATGAATTGAGTAACATGGACATTTAACCTGAAAACTGTTGTGTGTGATAAATGATTGACTATAAGAACTCGTAAAAGTACGAGTTACCCTGGTATTCACATATGTTATAACTTAGTATTTCATATTATATGGGTTTACTCACGATGGTTTCCAGCCTGACCCAGGTGTTACTTTGTTGTAATGCTCGGGTCACCCGAGTATTACAGATTTCCAGGTGAGGACGTTCTAGAGCTCAGGTGGCGAGCTGGATGACAGGAACGTATGGAGTGTATTCCGCTGTGATATTGTAGTTTATCTGGGACATGTTGATTTTATCTATCAAGTGTTATGTGTAAATGTTGTAACTCTGATGTAAATTAATGTAAACTGACATATACAGTTTTCTTTTGTATAACTGTTATTATTCAATATTATACTTTGATCCGTTGCATATGTGAGATTCTGTGACTTGTTTTCTGTTTCTTCTTCTACCTCTTTTCTTCTTTTCCTAACTATCTGGAATTTTCGGGATCGAAAATTCCGGGTCGTTACATTTTGGTATCAGAGCAGAAGGTTAAGCGAGAACCTTGGCACCGGTGGGTTTACTCATTAAGGATAGGGTAAGTAGTATCCTAGAATGAGTTGAGTATAGAATATATGAGAGAGCATACTTGCTATTTTCTTATAAAATGATTTTAAAAATGATTTTTATATAAGTTTATATTTTGAATATACAAAGCAATAGTTTTTCCAGTATATAAAGAAATTGGTTATTGATTATTGGAATTAAATAAGATAATGAGAATTAAGTGATACAACCAAATTGAAATTGAAAGAAGATAAATTTGAAATGGATCCAAACTGAAACTAAAATCCTGAAACTGTAAAAGTATTTTCAGAATAAGATGATAATGAATTGGTTTCCAGATATGATAATCTTCGTTATTATCATAAATGGTTATTGTATTTAATAATGAAACGTGTGTTAATAAGTAAGCAAAATGATATTTTTTAAGGAAATAAAAATTTAGGTGAGTATGACTTATAAATTAGAATAGAGGATAATTTATGTTGTGAAGTTTTAAATCTAAGTCCTGAAAATTTGGAATTTGTTTTGAATTAAAACCAAAGGTGGTTTAAAAAATTTAAGGTATAACTTGGTATCTAAAGGAAATAAATATGTATAAATGAGGATATACATAATACCAAAGATGATTTGAAATAAACTCTAAGTGTTGAGTTTTACATTTGTACTTGGAATGTGATGTAAAAACCTAAAGTGATATAAGTTTTGAACTCATAAGTGGGAAGATTATCAATGAGAAGTTTAAAATTTGAAATGAAAATTCAAATTGAATAATGTTGACTGGAGTAAACTGAATTGGTTTTAACTTAGGGAAAGTTAAATTAGTTTAAGACAAACAACCTGAATTGGAAATTTCAAGATGAAATTGAGATTTAACTTGGAAAGTTAAATGGTTAATTTGAATTGGGAGTTTGTGTGATCTCAAAATGGGTTTGAGATCTGGAAATTGGGTATCGATGGATGTTTTAAAATAACTTGGATAATATTATCCTATTGTTATTAATAATCTTTAAACTATGAATTGGATTTGTTTAAATGAATGAAGACATGGATTGTGGTAATACATCCATTATTGAGATAAAAGGAAAATTAAACTTTAATTTGAAATTAAGGATATGGAATCACTTTGAACTTAAGATTTGAATGTTAAGAATTGAATTTGTAAATTGAAATTGTTTAAGAATCGGTTTCAAAGTTGGAAGAAAAAATTAGATAATAAATTGAATTTTAAAGATAAACTTGTTTTGAAATCTTATTTGAACTTTGAAATAGTTAAGTAAAGATAATTTAAAATAGAATTTTGAAATTTGGACTCAAAATTTAATTGATTAAAGATTTATATTGTTGATTTAAAAATAAAGGTTAATTTGATTTAAGGGATTAAATCAACATTTAAAATTTAACTCGAATTTATATAATTCGAGATGGTTTAAAGTTGAGGTTTAAATTAAATTAGTTCAAATTGAATTTGATTTGAATTAATTAGAATTGTGATTAAAGATGGATAAGTTTCAAATTCAAATGGAAAATTTGAATTGAATTAATTTGAAGTGAAATTGAATTTGTATAAGTTTGAAATTCAAATGCGAGTTGATTTGAATTTGGGATAGGAATTGAAGTTAATTTATATTGAATTGAAATTGAATCAATTTAAAGGAAGTGGAAATTGATTGAAAATGGAGATTGGGAAGGTGAACAGTTTAGCTCTGAACTATTTTTTTCAAATAAAACATTTTAATATAAACTATTTTTAAATCAATTTTTCCTAGCTATTTATTATACAGCTTTTCTTTTTATACCTAAAACTATGTTATACTTGTTTTACAACTACTTTTGGAACTATTTAACTATTTTACAACTAATTTATAAATTACTTACTATTTTACAACTATTTGACTATTCTACAACTATTTTAAAATTACTTTACTATTCTATTGCTATTTTACAACTAATAACTATTTTACAATTACTTAACTATTTTAAACTTTCCAAGCTATTTTCTAAACTCAAGCTAGCCAGAGTGCAAATTGTTTATAATTGAAGTGATAACCCATATGGAATTGGAAGTAATTGTGGGCTAGTAAATAGAATCAAAATGAAGGTGAATGGAAAAGAGAATTAATTTAGCTAATGATCAATGAAGATAAATATGTAAGATGTATGTATTTTATTCTATTCGCATAACTATTTGATCCAGATTCGAGCATAGAATTTCGAGATAGTATACCGATCCAATTTGAGATTTTTCACTCGATTTTCGACGGCGAACATGGATATGGATTTTTGATTGGTTTTGGATATTCTCTATCATAGTTTTGACTATGCATGGAGAATGACGGTTTCTGATCAAGAAACCAGTTCAGAGTTCGCACTAGGAAGTCGGGTGGACGATACTAATTCGGAAGTGAAGTTGTGTGATCGAGTGAGTGATCAGATTGATATAACGTACGGATGATATGTGTACATCATACGGGTTTGAATGAAATTGATATTGAAAATTTATGGATAAGAACTGTAAAACGTTTTTGAAATGAAAATTATATTTTGTGAAATATATGGTGAAGTAAAATGGAAATTGGAAATTTCTATGATTAAAGGTTCATTTTATGAAGAAAAGTAATGAGAAATCAAATTTGAGTATTTGATTTGGAATAAACAAAGTTATGTATCTTTGTTATATATACGATAAAACTCCCCTTGTTGAATCTATAGCCAAAAGAAAAGGTTTTTAAAAGTATTTATTGTATAAAGGGACTTTATACAAGTTTGAAATGATCTAAAGATTTTTCAAGGTTTTATATATATATATATATATATATATATATATATATATATATATATATATATATATATATATATAAAGCATCTTATGAGAATAATTTTGGGAAAAAGGTTTTGGGAACCTATGGACTTTGGAAAGGCTTTTGGCTTTTTGGAAAAAATCAATTTTGGAAATTTGAAAAGCCTTGTTTGGAAATTATCGATTTTCGAATAATCAATCTTGAGAAAAGGAGAATTATATGGGATTCACACTAGGTGTATGATTTGCAAGATACTATATGTGTATAGTATAAAGTGTTTTGAAAATGGTTCTGGAGAAAAAGGCGCTCCCTTGAAATGAAATTCTCAAGAATACCATAGGTTGGTACTTCCTTGAGCCCAAGGGTGAGGCTCTAAAGTGGATCCTATGAGGAAGTCCGGACAAACTGAAGTTCCTGAGGATTATTGGGTAGCAAAAGTCGAGGGCGCTGATGCCTATAGAGGCATTTGGGTTATGTTGTGACGACAGTGTAACTCGATGTCGCTGCGATCTACTATGGACCATAGCGGAAATCATGTGGAGGTGAGTGTCAATGGTCTACGCTTGATTTTGCTGGGAAGGCAATGTAACATCGATAGACTGCGATCTATGGTCGAGTGGAGTGGAGAAGTTTCATTCTTTTAGCAGCGAAATTCGAGGGCGCTGATGCCTATAGTTATATGGGTTTTTGCTGTGATAGCAACGTAATCTCAAATGTAGCTGCGATCTGTAGCGGGTTCCATGGTGTAATCGAGGGGCGCGGAGTGCCTATAGTTATCTATGGATTTTGTCTAGATGGCAACGTAACCATAGGGTTAACTGCGACCATGGATGGGGGTGATGATTTCCAGAGCATTCTCACCAAAGATGTTTCCTCTACTTTCAAAAATGTTTTCTATATTTTCAATAAAATTATTTTCCAAGTATTTCACTGGGTGTTGAAAACGTGTTTACCAAGTACTTATAGATTTTCAGTCTTACGCCTGATCAACGAATGACCGAATTTCTGTGAGAACAAGGATGGACAGGTTGGGACATCTAGTCATAAAAATTATTTTATAAAACTATTTTGGCAATATATATAGATTTTTAAAAGTGTTTTAAAATTTCTTAATAAAAGAGTTTATAGTTTAAGTGATCAAAGAGTAATTTTTCTGGTAATAAGCATTTTAGTAAATTCTGGCTTCGTTCCTTTTCGAGGATGAACAGATTCTAAGGGCGGAAGAATTTGATAACCCAGATTTTTGATATCTATTAATTGGTAATTAACAGGATTAAAAACTTTAAATTGCTAAATTTGTAAATTGAACAAATAAAATTCTGATATATATATCTGGATATGTAGATAGATGAATTTGAGCTATAATAAATATCTGGATAATTATTTGTTTAATAATCTCTTGATATAATTATTTAAATTGGCAAAATTCATTTTTGTTCAAAAACAAACAAAGTATGTATTAGAATGTATATATATAAGCAAATTTTAGAGGAAATTTGGATTTGAAATTTAACTGTAAACATCTTGGAAATAAATTGGATTTAAAATAATACGTATATATGATTTTTATTAGTATGTAATTAGTTTTATATCATTATCTTTAAAGGATTTTATATGTATAAATAAAGAATATATATATACTGTTATATTTGTATAAATTTATTTATAAATGTATAATTGGATTTTTATAACATTTTCTTTAAGTTATTTACAGATAAACAAAAGAAAAGGTTTAAATATAAAACATAAAATATTAATAAATACAAAACTAAAGTTGAAAATATCATATAAATATATATATTAAGGACATATAAATACATAAGACATTTATAAAAATAAAACTAAATTGTGATTATTTTATAAATACATATTAATTACAAGTGTAAGATAAATATATATATATATATATATATATATATATATATAATTTAACAAACGTAAGCTTAGGAATGCACGTAATCACAAGTGTAAACAAATCTTATCATACAATTAACAAGTGTCTTCGGTTTCTTTTTATTTTTCAAAATAATTAATAAAAGAGGAAATATGTTTTATAAACATCTCCATCCCTCTACAATTTCTTTTATCTCTTCAATTTCAAAACCCAAAAGAAAATAACCTGTAACACAAACCTGGAAATAAAATATATATATATATATATATATATATATATATATATAAATTAGGCAAAGATTAAATCTAAATCAAGATCAGATTCAACTCTGAAACAGCAAAAAAATCATTTCAGATTTAAGAAAAATCATCTCAACAACTAAATCAAAGTTTCAGATCATTTTCCAGTTTCCAGATCTACATTTAGTTTCAGAGCAAATCAAATCTGTTCTCTTTTTCTTCATAAACATGTGAGCGAACTTTACCTAGTTTAAATCATGATGTTTGGGGGAAAACATATGAAGTTGTTGTGAGAAATGTTGGAATATTAAAATATACCTGTATGTCTATGTGTGTGTGTGTGTATCTCTGTGTGTGTGTGTGTGGCTGGATATATGTCTGTGCTTATACATTAACTCTATTATGTTTTACAGGGTTGATATTTTATTTTTAAAAATTCATATCTACCAAATTATACGAATTGGAGCTAAGATTTCTGAAGAAAAGATGGTTGGAACAGTATAACATCGATGAAAAAAATAAGTTCAAAATTTTATATTGAGAATTTATTTCAAGAATAAGGAATAACAGTCAAAAATCAGAATAGGTCCAAAATCATACATCTAGATTTCAATTTCTGATTATATGAATTGATGCGAATTGTTAAACAGTGAATTTTGATATAATTTCCGGATTTTTAGATTTTCTTGCGTTGAGATATTGCTAGTTGATCGGGTAGTGCTTTTTCGTCGATCATCGACAATCCAAGGAGGTCTGGTTGTCGTGATGAAGTCTGATGGTAGCTTGGAGATTGGGGTATCTGGGAAAAAAATTACCGGATTTCCATATCATCATGGTGAACATATGGCGTCAATGTAGGGTTTCAGGCGGTGTTTTTGTAGAGCTGGGTTTTGGTTCGATGGTGGTCTCGTTAGATAATCAAAGTCGTGCGCACGGAGGGGGATGGATGGCGTAGGTCGTGATGGAGCTTTGGGCCAGGGTCCAGTGGTTAACTGTGAGAATATGAGGCTAAGGTTGGCGATTATCCGAACTTGGTTTCGACCGAGTTTGAGTGGAAAGTTTGATTTCTTAAAAATCGAAAGTTTTGTCAAGATTTGTGGCTATCTGTGATGGTCGGAGTATAGGCGACTTGAGGGATAGACAGCGGTGAGTCATCGTCGACTAGAATGATGTGCACGTGCACAAGGGGTGGCTGTGCCTCAGTATTTGTTTCTAGGAAGAAGAAGCTTCTGCCTCGGGTGGAACTCGAGTAAAAGTTAAGTTTGCCTCTAAATGATGTAGTTGACGAGGAGCTCAGGGTTTCCTATAGAAAGGGAAGCGAGATGGACGGGTTTAGCTCGATTTTGGTATCGTGTAAATTGGAATGGGGCCTGGATATTTTGGTTATGTTTTTAAAACTAGATTTAGAAATAAAGAAATGTTCTAAACAAGTTTTTGAACAAATATTTTTCAAGGGAAGATTAAGCAAGTTTCAAATAAGGTATGGATCGGGATTTCAATAATCAAAAATGTCTTTGATTTTAAAATTGTTTTGGTTTGAATAATTATTAGGATAATTAATTAATAATTCATAAGTGTTTTCATATGAGATTAAGTAAGTAATTAAGAATAAACACTTATGAAACTGATTAAGTATTAATTATTTAATGTAATTAATTAAGTGATTACTTAGCATAAGTAATCAATGGGAAATTACTAAATAAGGAGGATAATTACTTTATGGAAGTAATCAAGGAGGAATTACTTAATGTAATTAATTAAAGGATTAATTAAAGTAAGTAATTAAAGGATAGTTAATTCTGAATGTGATTAATTTAAAGAGTAATTAACAAAATTAATTAGAGGATCATTAATTAATTACAGAAAGTAATTAAAGTGAATGGTTTAAGTATAATTAATTTATGTAATTAATTTAAGGTTAACGTAATTAGAGAATGATTAATCAAGGATGATTAATTGAGAAAAATAATTAAAAATGGTTAATTATTTGGATTATAATTAATTAATGTTAAGTGAGCAGGATTAAGGTAAACCAAGTGATTTAAGATGGTAATTAATCTAATTGGAGATTAATTAAATTGATTATGAATTAATCAAATCTTGCTTATAGATGATTGAATTTTATTGGGTATTTTAGGTTATATTATTTGTTGTGTGACCATAATACCTTGTATTATAGTTGATTTTTATCCATTTAAACTGAAATTAAGATGACATTGTTTCGAAGAGATCGGGGTCGGGTATCAGTAAATACCCGAAACCACATCGATTATTAAATTATAGTAATTCTTTATAGTTTGATTAGAGGCAAATAGGATGGAATGGAATGAATTGAGTAATATGGACATTTAACCTGAAAATTGTTGTGTGTGATAAATGATTGACTATAAGAACTCATAAAAGTACGACTTACCCTGGTATTCACATATGTTATTGTTTGCGCCAAAATTGGTCACAAACACCCAATATCACGAAAGCACCCGTTTACGTACTCAACTCGATAATAATCAACACAGAGCTCAGCAACAATCAATATAGAATTCAACTCTAAGTAACAAATCACAGTAATTCACAAACAACAATCACAGACACAGGATTTATAGTGGTTCGGCGTTCGTGCCTACGTCCACTCTGAAGGATTTCTCTTTATTGCTTTGCTTGATTAAATCGATTACAACGGATTACAGTTGATAATAGCTTTGAAATCTGAATACAACAGTGATTCTGATGAATAGATTTGAATCCGGCAGAGTCTTGGTGTTCAATGGCAGAAGTTCTCTCAAGCTCCCTTTTTCTGAAGGCTTTAGGGTGCTATTTATAGGCGTTGGAGGCCCAGATCTTGCTGAAACTTCGGGAGACCTCTTCTGGCACGTGAGTGGGCCCACGCGACCGACCCCACCAAGTTTCGTCTCGATCTGACATCGATTCGAAGTGATTTCAAACCCATCAAGAAATGGTCCAATCGAGCTGAAACTTGGCAGGAACAATCTTTACCTTGTATGGAAGCTACTGTGAAAATTTCGTTGCATTTGGATCAGTAGTTTAGGAGATATGATCGATTCGAGTTGATGAATCTCGCCCGGCTGTTTAGTTCGAACCCATGACTTCGAACCCATGCATTCGAATCGATGGAAGCACGTGGTACTGCAGTGACGTGGCGCGCACTCCTCGCATCGATCCTATTTTTTCTCCGTGTTGACCGCTTCGAATCCATGTATATCGGCGCATTCAAACCGATGGGTGACACGTCACTAGTTGACTGGGTGGTTTCGAATGAGCGATTGTTCATGGATTCGAACCTGATGGAGGCGATCGATACGAAGCAGTGCTTGGTCGTGGGACCGATCGATTCGAAGTTACCGATGGTGATGGATTCGAAGTACAATCGGTGATGGGTTCGAACTTGACAAGCGGCGATGGGTTCGAACTTGACAAGCGGTGATGGGTTCGAACCTTATGGATTCGAAGTGAGCGAGGCATCGTCATGCTGAGTGGATGTCCATTTCATCGATTCATACTCGATCGATTCGAAGTAAACAATACTGCTGATCATTTCGAATGCGATCGATTCGAAACGCGTGGTGCCTAATGGGTTCGAACAAGGCTTGATGGGTTCGAACCCTATCGGTTCGAAATGGGCATCTACTCAGCAAACCGATGGTTTCGAACACTGTGAACATTGGCTAACTTGCATCGATCATATCTTGTCCATACGAACTCCGATTAACCTGAAATTTGAAACACTGGCTTTCACGGTCTTGCTTGTCATGTCCCACCAATTATAGCCTGTTCCGGGCTCGGACAAAATTCATCGATATCCATAGTGAAGTGGAATGCAACCGATCTCTGAGACGAATTGTCTTTTGCTTTTGACCAATCTTTTGGTATCACGGCTTTGCCAAAAAGCGGGATAACATCTTGCCCCCCAAAACATGCCTTGCGGTAGGAAGGTGTTTTTTGTAATGCTTTGAGTTGGATGTTCTTATCCTATCATCGACCTGTAAAGAATTTGACAGTTTCATATGGCCTCAAATGACGATCGTTCGGGATCGAGTCATTTGAGATGAAGCGCGGCCGTTCGTGGTCAAGCGCTCAACTTCAAATGACGATCGTTCGTGATCGAGTAATTCGAGGTGAAGTGCGACCGTGCGCGGTCGAGCGTATAAATCCATGTGTCGATCGTTCGGGATCGTATGCTGTTTGAGGTGAATCGGGACCGTTCGCGGTTCGTGCCGTTCGTGGCATAGGATGGAATAGGACCGTTCGCGGTCGATGCCGTTCGCGGCAAATGATGAGATGGGACCGTTCGCGGTCGACTGCTGTTCGTGGCAAATGATGATCATTCGCGACCAAGTGCCGTTCAAGGCGAATGGTGACCGTTCGAGGTCGGATTTTATAATTAGTGAACCATGACCGTTCGCGGTCGGTGCCATTCAAGGCAGAAAGTGATCGTTCGCGATCGTGTGCCGTTCGAGGCGAATTTGTGACCGTTCGCGGTCGGGTGTTGGACCTCACGTGACGACCGTTCGCGATCGAGCCATTTGAGGTGAGGTGAGTTGTGACTGTTCGAAGTCGAGTGCCGTTCGAGGCGAATTGTGTGCCCGGGAGGGCTTGGTATTATCGATGCCAGGGTCACGTTCGGGTGAGTTCCTGGATCGTTTGTCAAGGCGGTTCATCGCCATCTCAGAGCATGCCTAAGGATCGTTCGCGACCCCATACATGTGTCAGTAGCTTAGCCATTCCAGAGTTATCAGAATCAAATATCTATTAAACGGATGAGTTTTTAAAACAGAAATGTCCAAATAAGCAAAGTCTAAATGTTCAAATCAAAATGACACGAAAGCAAAGCATGGATGTCAAAGTGTAAGTTCCCACTACGAAACGGTTAATGATCACTCAGAGCATGCCTGGAGATCGTTCGCGATCTCGCACATGTGTAAGTGATTTAACTGTGTTAGTGGAAGCTTACAACTTGTTCATCGTTATTTCACTCAATTGATAACCAAACGGTGCCTTGATTCAGGGTCGCCTCTAGCTGATGTGGACGGTGGCCGTTCTGGTTCCGCCACAGGAGCTCGCCTCCTTACATATTGAAGGAGCATACCGTTCCTGATATGCCCTTCCACCTCGTCTTTCAGGTGCCTATAATCGTTAGTGTTATGACCATTTAATTCATGGAATACACAGAACTTATCTGATTTCCTTTCGTCAGAGGTTGGATCCCTTCGCATTGGTCTGCGATACGGAATCTGTTCTTTGGTATCCTGATAAATTCGCTCCAGGCTCTCATTCAGCTCAGTGTAGGTGGTGAATCGCGGCTCCCTCCGTTGCCGCTTTGATCTGTCTCCGTTATTCTCATTCCTTCTTTTACCTTTATCCTTGTCCGAGTCCCTTCTAGGGGGCTTTTCGTCTTTGAGTGCATAAACTTCTATCCCATCTCCTTCTTCTCTTTCTACATTCGCATCCTCTAATCGTAAAAACTTTTCCGCCTCATGATAGAATTCTCCCAGATCTACGGGTGGATCCTTAGTTAATGAATTTTTGAACTCCGTTCTGTCTGCTATTCCAGACACAGCCGCCATCATAACCATGGATGGATCCGGTCTATCCACCGAAGCGGCCGCCGTATTGAACCGTGTCAGGAAACTTCTCAATGTTTCTCCAGCCTTCTGTTTTAAAGTTGCTAACGTCATCACATTCTTGGGTCTTGTAATGTGAACCCTGAATTGCCTCATAAATCTCTCAGTTAAATCATTCCATGTTCCAATGGATCCACTATCTAGTTGCCTGAACCATAACGCCGCAATATCCGTTAAATATAATGGGAAGCACCGGGCTATAACCTCCTCTGATGCCCCCAGCACCTCCATATGTCTCATATATTTCGTCAGATGGACCGTGGGGTCCGTTCTCCCGTCATACATATCCAGCGATGGTAATTTGAAATCCGGTGGGTTTCTAGCTCGTCTGATTGCCGGAGTGAAAGGACTCTTATTAACATCCTCTAGGTCTTTGTTCACCAAACCGCCTCTCATTGCTCGCCTAACCATCTCTGCCAACTTGTCGGTGTCTCCGAGATGTAACCTTCGTTCGTTACTTTCATCCTGCCCCCCGAGTTCACGAGGGAACTCTGAAATCTGCCCCCTTGACTGAGCGTTCATTCCTCTGCTGTCCCCAGGTTGCGCAGATACTCCTCTTTCTCCCTCCGAAATTCGACCAACGTTCTCCATGGGTGTGCCCCCTAATCCGGGTGCGACGCCGGATGGTCCTGCTTCGTTCTGGACTCCATTGGCTCCTCTATTCTGTGCTCCAAGCTGTCCTATCTGCTGAAATAAACTCTGGATCAACTCCTCTTGCTTCTTCATCATCGTCTCCATCTCGTCCCTAGTGATGTAGATCGATGGTTGATTCGCTCCTGAGGAAGCCTCCTGACTTCCTTGTTGTTCACTTCTCTCTGGCCTTGGCCTTCTACTCGATTGTCTCGTCATAATTTCCCAAATCTAAACTTTCAAACTTTCTCTGAATCAATTATCAACTGGTAGAACTCCTGAGTTCAGTTCTCAGTGAAAGCACCAAAATGTTTGCGCCAAAATTGGTCACAAACACCCAATATCACGAAAGCACCCGTTTACGTACTCAACTCGATAATAATCAACACAGAGCTCAGCAACAATCAATATAGAATTCAACTCTAAGTAACAAATCACAGTAATTCACAAACAACAATCACAGACACAGGATTTATAGTGGTTCGGCGTTCGTGCCTACGTCCACTCTGAAGGATTTCTCTTTATTGCTTTGCTTGATTAAATCGATTACAACGGATTACAGTTGATAATAGCTTTGAAATCTGAATACAACAGTGATTCTGATGAATAGATTTGAATCCGGCAGAGTCTTGGTGTTCAATGGCAGAAGTTCTCTCAAGCTCCCTTTTTCTGAAGGCTTTAGGGTGCTATTTATAGGCGTTGGAGGCCCAGATCTTGCTGAAACTTCGGGAGACCTCTTCTGGCACGTGAGTGGGACTACGCGACCGACCCCACCAAGTTTCGTCTCGATCTGACATCGATTCGAAGTGATTTCGAACCCATCAAGAAATGGTCCAATCGAGCTCAAACTTGGCAGGAACAATCTTTACCTTGTATGGAAGCTACTGTGAAAATTTCGTTGCATTTGGATCAGTAGTTTAGGAGATATGATCGATTCGAGTTGATGAATCTCGCCCGGCTGTTTAGTTCGAACCCATGACTTCGAACCCATGCATTCGAATCGATGGAAGCACGTGGTACTGCAGTGATGTGGCGCGCACTCCTCGCATCGATCCTATTTTTTCTCCGTGTTGACCGCTTAAAATCCATGTATATCGGCGCATTCAAACCGATGGGTGACACGTCACTAGTTGACTGGGTGGTTTCGAATGAGCGATTGTTCATGGATTCGAACCTGATGGAGGCGATCGATACGAAGCAGTGCTTGGTCGTGGGACCGATCGATTCGAAGTTACCGATGGTGATGGATTCGAAGTACAATCGGTGATGGGTTCGAACTTGACAAGCGGCGATGGGTTCGAACTTGACAAGCGGTGATGGGTTCGAACCTTATGGATTCGAAGTGAGCGAGGCGTCGTCATGCTGAGTGGATGGTCCTGCTTCGTTCTGGACTCCATTGGCTCCTCTATTCTGTGCTCCAAGCTGTCCTATCTGCTGAAATAAACTCTGGATCAACTCCTCTTGCTTCTTCATCATCGCCTCCATCTCGTCCCTAGTGATGTAGATCGATGGTTGATTCGCTCCTGAGGAAGCCTCCTGACTTCCTTGTTGTTCACTTCTCTCTGGCCTTGGCCTTCTACTCGATTGTCTCGTCATAATTTCCCAAATCTAAACTTTCAAACTTTCTCTGAATCAATTATCAACTGGTAGAACTCCTGAGTTCAGTTCTCAGTGAAAGCACCAAAATGTTTGCGCCAAAATTGGTCACAAACACCCAATATCACGAAAGCACCCGTTTACGTACTCAACTCGATAATAATCAACACAGAGCTCAGCAACAATCAATATAGAATTCAACTCTAAGTAACAAATCACAGTAATTCACAAACAACAATCACAGACACAGGATTTATAGTGGTTCGGCGTTCGTGCCTACGTCCACTCTGAAGGATTTCTCTTTATTGCTTTGCTTGATTAAATCGATTACAACGGATTACAGTTGATAATAGCTTTGAAATCTGAATACAACAGTGATTCTGATGAATAGATTTGAATCCGGCAGAGTCTTGGTGTTCAATGGCAGAAGTTCTCTCAAGCTCCCTTTTTCTGAAGGCTTTAGGGTGCTATTTATAGGCGTTGGAGGCCCAGATCTTGCTGAAACTTCGGGAGACCTCTTCTGGCACGTGAGTGGGACTACGCGACCGACCCCACCAAGTTTCGTCTCGATCTGACATCGATTCGAAGTGATTTCGAACCCATCAAGAAATGGTCCAATCGAGCTCAAACTTGGCAGGAACAATCTTTACCTTGTATGGAAGCTACTGTGAAAATTTCGTTGCATTTGGATCAGTAGTTTAGGAGATATGATCGATTCGAGTTGATGAATCTCGCCCGGCTGTTTAGTTCGAACCCATGACTTCGAACCCATGCATTCGAATCGATGGAAGCACGTGGTACTGCAGTGATGTGGCGCGCACTCCTCGCATCGATCCTATTTTTTCTCCGTGTTGACCGCTTCGAATCCATGTATATCGGCGCATTCAAACCGATGGGTGACACGTCACTAGTTGACTGGGTGGTTTCGAATGAGCGATTGTTCATGGATTCGAACCTGATGGAGGTGATCGATACGAAGCAGTGCTTGGTCGTGGGACCGATCGATTCGAAGTTACCGATGGTGATGGATTCGAAGTACAATCGGTGATGGGTTCGAACTTGACAAGCGGCGATGGGTTCGAACTTGACAAGCGGTGATGGGTTCGAACCTTATGGATTCGAAGTGAGCGAGGCGTCGTCATGCTGAGTGGATGGTCCTGCTTCGTTCTGGACTCCATTGGCTCCTCTATTCTGTGCTCCAAGCTGTCCTATATGCTGAAATAAACTCTGGATCAACTCCTCTTGCTTCTTCATCATCGCCTCCATCTCGTCCCTAGTGATGTAGATCGATGGTTGATTCGCTCCTGAGGAAGCCTCCTGACTTCCTTGTTGTTCACTTCTCTCTGGCCTTGGCCTTCTACTCGATTGTCTCGTCATAATTTCCCAAATCTAAACTTTCAAACTTTCTCTGAATCAATTATCAACTGGTAGAACTCCTGAGTTCAGTTCTCAGTGAAAGCACCAAAATGTTTGCGCCAAAATTGGTCACAAACACCCAATATCACGAAAGCACCCGTTTACGTACTCAACTCGATAATAATCAACACAGAGCTCAGCAACAATCAATATAGAATTCAACTCTAAGTAACAAATCACAGTACTTCACAAACAACAATCACAGACACAGGATTTATAGTGGTTCGGCGTTCGTGCCTACGTCCACTCTGAAGGATTTCTCTTTATTGCTTTGCTTGATTAAATCGATTACAACGGATTACAGTTGATAATAGCTTTGAAATCTGAATACAACAGTGATTCTGATGAATAGATTTGAATCCGGCAGAGTCTTGGTGTTCAATGGCAGAAGTTCTCTCAAGCTCCCTTTTTCTGAAGGCTTTAGGGTGCTATTTATAGGCGTTGGAGGCCCAGATCTTGCTGAAACTTCGGGAGACCTCTTCTGGCACGTGAGTGGGACTACGCGACCGACCCCACCAAGTTTCGTCTCGATCTGACATCGATTCGAAGTGATTTCGAACCCATCAAGAAATGGTCCAATCGAGCTCAAACTTGGCAGGAACAATCTTTACCTTGTATGGAAGCTACTGTGAAAATTTCGTTGCATTTGGATCAGTAGTTTAGGAGATATGATAGATTCGAGTTGATGAATCTCGCCCGGCTGTTTAGTTCGAACCCATGACTTCGAACCCATGCATTCGAATCGATGGAAGCACGTGGTACTGCAGTGATGTGGCGCGCACTCCTCGCATCGATCCTATTTTTTCTCCGTGTTGACCGCTTCGAATCCATGTATATCGGCGCATTCAAACCGATGGGTGACACGTCACTAGTTGACTGGGTGGTTTCGAATGAGCGATTGTTCATGGATTCGAACCTGATGGAGGCGATCGATACGAAGCAGTGCTTGGTCGTGGGACCGATCGATTCGAAGTTACCGATGGTGATGGATTCGAAGTACAATCGGTGATGTGTTCGAACTTGACAAGCGGCGATGGGTTCGAACTTGACAAGCGGTGATGGGTTCGAACCTTATGGATTCGAAGTGAGCGAGGCGTCGTCATGCTGAGTGGATGGTCCTGCTTCGTTCTGGACTCCATTGGCTCCTCTATTCTGTGCTCCAAGCTGTCCTATCTGCTGAAATAAACTCTGGATCAACTCCTCTTGCTTCTTCATCATCGTCTCCATCTCGTCCCTAGTGATGTAGATCGATGGTTGATTCGCTCCTGAGGAAGCCTCCTGACTTCCTTGTTGTTCACTTCTCTCTGGCCTTGGCCTTCTACTCGATTGTCTCGTCATAATTTCCCAAATCTAAACTTTCAAACTTTCTCTGAATCAATTATCAACTGGTAGAACTCCTGAGTTCAGTTCTCAGTGAAAGCACCAAAATGTTTGCGCCAAAATTGGTCACAAACACCCAATATCACGAAAGCACCCGTTTACGTACTCAACTCGATAATAATCAACACAGAGCTCAGCAACAATCAATATAGAATTCAACTCTAAGTAACAAATCACAGTAATTCACAAACAACAATCACAGACACAGGATTTATAGTGGTTCGGCATTCGTGCCTACGTCCACTCTGAAGGATTTCTCTTTATTGCTTTGCTTGATTAAATCGATTACAACGGATTACAGTTGATAATAGCTTTGAAATCTGAATACAACAGTGATTCTGATGAATAGATTTGAATCCGGCAGAGTCTTGGTGTTCAATGGCAGAAGTTCTCTCAAGCTCCCTTTTTCTGAAGGCTTTAGGGTGCTATTTATAGGCGTTGGAGGCCCAGATCTTGCTGAAACTTCGGGAGACCTCTTCTGGCACGTGAGTGGGCCTACGCGACCGACCCCACCAAGTTTCGTCTCGATCTGACATCGATTCGAAGTGATTTCGAACCCATCAAGAAATGGTCCAATCGAGCTGAAACTTGGCAGGAACAATCTTTACCTTGTATGGAAGCTACTGTGAAAATTTCGTTGCATTTGGATCAGTAGTTTAGGAGATATGATCGATTCGAGTTGATGAATCTCGCCCGGCTGTTTAGTTCGAACCCATGACTTCGAACCCTTGCATTCGAATCGATGGAAGCACGTGGTACTGCAGTGACGTGGCGCGCACTCCTCGCATCGATCCTATTTTTTCTCCGTATTGACCGCTTCGAATCCATGTATATCGGCGCATTCAAACCGATGGGTGACACGTCACTAGTTGACTGGGTGGTTTCGAATGAGCGATTGTTCATGGATTCGAACCTGATGGAGGCGATCGATACGAAGCAGTGCTTGGTCGTGGGACCGATCGATTCGAAGTTACCGATGGTGATGGATTCGAAGTACAATCGGTGATGGGTTCGAACTTGACAAGCGGCGATGTGTTCGAACTTGACAAGCGGTGATGGGTTCGAACCTTATGGATTCGAAGTGAGCGAGGCGTCGTCATGCTGAGTGGATGTCCATCTCATCGATTCGTACTCGATCGATTCGAAGTAAACAATACTGCTGATCATTTCGAATGCGATCGATTCGAAACGCATGTTGTCTAATGGGTTCGAACAAGGCTTGATGCGTTCGAACCCTATCGGTTCAAAATGGGCATCTACTCAGCAAACCGATGGTTTCGAACACTGTGAACATTGGCTAACTTGCATCGATCATATCTTGTCCATACGAACTCCGATTAACCTGAAATTTGAAACACTGGCTTTCACGGTCTTGCTTGTCATGTCCCACCAATTATAGCCTGTTCCGGGCTCGGACAAAATTCATCGATATCCATAGTGAAGTGGAATGCAACCGATCTCTGAGACGAATTGTCTTTTGCTTTTGACCAATCTTTTGGTATCACGGCTTTGCCAAAAAGCGGGATAATAGTTATAACTTAGTATTTCATATTATACGAGTTTACTCACGATGGTTTCCAGCATGACCCAGGTGTTAATTTGTTGTAATGCTCGGGTCAGCCCGAGTATTACAGATTTCCTAGTGAGGGCATTTTGGAGCTCAAGTGGCAAGCTAGATGACAGAAACGTATGGAGTGTATTCCGCTGTGATATTATAGTTTATCTGGGACATGTTGATTTTATCTGTCAAGTGGTATGTGTAAATGTTGTAACTCTAATGTAAATTAATGTAAATTGACAGATACAGTTTTCTTTTGTATAACCGTTATTATTTGATATATTTTGATCTGCAGCGTATGTGAGATTATGTGACTTGTTTTCTCTTTCTTCTTCTACCTCTTTTCTTCTTTTCCTAACTATCTGGAATTTTCGGAATAAAAAATTCTGGGTCGTTACATTTAATTAAAACTATAATTACAATTAATAAAATTCTAGAAATTTTTTCTAAGCTTAAAAGGTGTCTCAAGTAGCTTCAAAAATAGTTTCAGAATTTTTCAACTTGATTTCTCACTTTTAAGAATTAATATGATTTCGGGTGGTTATCAATTATTTAATCATAAACATTATTTTAGTTGAGAAAATTCCATAAATTATTTTTAGGCCCAAAATGTATTTCTTGATTTTCTAAATTATAAAACTTGTAATTTTACATTAATTTATTATGGTAGAAACTATTTTATTCAATAAAATATTTATATATATTATATGTATGTATGTTCATTTACATATATTAATTTCTTTCTTTTCCATATTGTACATGCACATATTTGAACAAATTTCAGTACATACAAAATGAGTAATGTGTCCAATGCAATATAAATCTCAACGTTTATATACGTGCACATTATACCTTTCATGGATTATCATGTTACACATGCATGCACACACACACGAGATATATATATATATATATATATATATATAATACATATATGTGTAAATTAAATATAATCAATCAATTAAAATTAAAGAAATGAAAGGTTCATCTCTCCAATAAATTGAATTAATGCTCTCGATTAATTACTTGTTTCAGGGAAAGAAATGAAAGGTTTTCTTCCCTAAATCTTATTAATGCACTCGATTAAATACCTATTTTAAGGAAAGAAATGAAAGGTTTCCTTCCCTATATATAATTACTATTTATTAATAAATGTCAAGTGTATTTGTTACACTATACATTTAAAATTAAATTTATTTAAACTTCCATCTAACTAATTTGAATAAAACACATGATTTTATTTAAAATAGATTTAGAAATATTTTAATTAAATTAGATTTCATAGGCTCAACTAAGATTCAATAGAGTTAATTTTTTTGAAATTCACCAGTTTCTTTCACTACGGTTGACTTAGTTCCTAGAACTTCGTAGTCTTATATTTACACAAATGTGCAAATAAAAAACATGTCTATTAGGTTGTAAAAGACATTAAAAATTTGTGTTTATTTTAAAACATAATGGTATAACTTGCTTTTTTCTTTATACTTCATATAGAAGACTATAAGTTTTTCCAAATTTGTTAATAATGCTAGTGTGGAAAAAATAAATAAATTTGATATATTGATATCCTTGATTCTGCGCTCTCTTTAATACATAATTTTAATATTTGTGTTTACGTTCATCAGGTCTGTGTTTATATGGTTGTATGTGCGCATATATATATATATATATATATATATATATATATATATATATATATATGCGTGTGCGTGTGTTTGTATCTTGTAGTTGAACTTTTAGGTAAAATAACAACAGTATGATTCAAATTGATATTAGTTTGATTAGGATGGTTATAATATGGCGAGTCAAATTTGTATGTGTATTAAAATCGTTATCTTATAATAGGCACATGTATAGAGGTTTAGCAACAAGGGATAGGCCAACATATGAGGGTTCCTAAAAAATTCAATACCTTCTAACTAGAATTTTGAACTTCTTCCCAAGAAGGAAGTCTATAAATTGAAGCATTCATGTAAATCTCCCAATCAGGAAATTTTCAAGTAATCGGGTATTTTATTGCATTTGTCTTATTATGGAATATACAATGGTACAAATAAAATAGATATTTTATAATTTTTCATTCACTTGGAGAAGATATAATTTGATCATTTGGCTTTCATTTAGCAAGATAGCTTGGATAATAATTTGGTTTTCATTTGGCTTAATGTTCTATGGTTCAAAGGAATTTATTACTAAATGATTCATGAAAACAGATCGATCATTTGGCTTTCATTTGTCTCAATGCTTTATGGTTGAAAGAAATTTATTACTAGAAGAATCCATAAAAATAGAGAAGACTAAAGACTAGGAACAAATAGTATATATTAAACTTTGGGTATGGTATTGTTGTTGGAACATCTAAGAGCATTCTCAGCCGGGTCATGGTTGGGGAGCAACTGACCTCCCGTTCACTGACTCCCAATAGGGGGTCAGTTGAAGCCTTCTGGGTTGCTTCTTAGCCGGCTAAAATAAGGCTAGCTAACCATAGTCGGCCTTATTTTGGCCGACCAAGCCAACGGCTATAAAGTAGCCGATGGCTCTTAGTCGGCTATATATTAGCCGGCTAAGAGCCAACAGCTACTTTATAGCTGTTGGGCAACTGTCGGCTAATAATTAGCCGGTTAAATTTCTAAAGTCGGACAAGTCATGTTATAGAAGCGCTCGTAGTACCAGTATTGTAAAATCTCCCAAAACCCTGTATTGTGCGCAAGGTCTATGCCTAACAACACACTGATGATCCAGAGTGCAATACAAATACGCTAATATCGGAGTCCTCCAGTCATATGCGACCGGACTATCAAACGACAACTCTGCTACAGCCGCGACATAATCGGCCAGCAGCGTGTTTGATGCTTTTGTAAAGAATAGGTACCCCATCATGTACAAAATAAAACATTGAGCTATCTCCAAGTAGTTATCAGAACTATGTACATGTATCAATTCCATATTGCTTGCCTAATGTATAAGCATCTAAGCTGCAGTCCGGATGACAGTCCATCATGCAAATCAAAATGTGGAAGTACACTAGATATACGCTGAAAATGCTGGTGCTCCTCATCGTAAGGTAAGGTCTCCCCCCTCCCCCGACCAATGCCTATACCGGGCAACATAGTAAAGTCTAATGGTGTAATACCCAGCTTTCCAAAACTAAAGTTAAAGGTTTGAGTGGTCTTCCACCAACATGTGGCTAATGCACCGCATAACTGAACATCCTAATATAATAGATCATCGATGCTATTAAAACAATTTAGCATTATTTAAAACCTAAACATCATTAATAAAAAAACAGTAATTATGTAATTATGTACTAAAAAAATCTCCAAATCCTATTTCTTGCAGCAAAGTATGTATGATGCCGTCAGCATCATAAGATCGTATAGTCCTATAAAGGCATATTACGTTAACCCAAGATCCACGGGTGCGCTCACGACGAGCCTAAGTTAAAACATTTTGCATATTCAATATTTATTGTACAATTTGAACTAATAAAAAAATTGAGGTAGATAACTTATAGAATTATCAACACACGTGCTAACGTGTACTTCTTCATCTGGTAGTACCCGAAGATTGCAAATCTTTGTTCGAATCCAAATTTTGATCGATGTGGGGGTCCAAAACTGCAGCTGCTATACTTCTTCCCGCGCATCTTCGTCTAACCACCGTGCTTCGTCGCTCTTCAACGAATGTGGGCAGTGCGGGTGCGCTATCTTCAGCAGGCGCATTTTCCATGGATGGTGGAACATTTTTTGCGCTGCAACTACCGCTGCCTCGAAGTCTCCGGAAAGCTCTTCTCATTTTTTTCGAGTATGTTGTTGCTTGCGAATAGCAGAAAAAATGGTGAGGGAAAGGAGAAAGGAGGAATGAAGATGAAGGGTGGGGAGAGAGCAGCATAACCGGCTAATTTATAGTCGATCATGCTGCATCCACTTAGCTGGCCAAATTTTGGCCGGCTAAGTGGACGGTGTGGATTGCAATCCATACTTCATTGTGGATTGCAATCCAATGGGTATGGATTGCAATCCACCTTATCCTTTTAGTTGGCCAAAATAAGGCCGGCTAAGGGGAAGTATAAATTTTAAGATTTTTCTCCGGTTGGGGTTGCTTTGGGGGTCGATTGCCTTGAATCGACCCAATCAACCCCATACGTTGGGAATGCTCTTAGGGGTACGTTGCATGCTAATCTGAAGAGGTGAAGAGGATCAGATATTGGAAATCGATGGTATTTGTGAGTTTCTGATATTCATTTGTTCCATTATGGTCCTTATTTTTGGGTGTAGAGGAATTACGTTTTTTTCTTATTAAAAAAGTAAACAACAATACAATATCTTTTGGCATTTCAACTTTAACATGGGTGTTTATGTTAGGACTTCAATATACTTTAAGACTGATTGATCATGAAACCCTTAATCTGAATAGGTGACCCATATTGATTTAATTGAAAAGAAAGAGAGGAAAATAAATGGGTTAGCTGAAGTCATATCTGAATTCATAGTTGTTGCTGGAAAAGTATTTTTGATTTGGTTTTCCATATTAACACAAAACCTAGACCTTATATTAGATTTGAATTCATAGTTGCTGCTTTCATAAACTGATTAAGAGAAAGAGATAGATCAAAAAGATGGGAGATGGATATGATCTTTCAAATTGACATAAACCTTAGGTCTGAATTATTTCCATAGAAGAGATTAGAAGAATAACTATAGCTTGTGTAATTTGGGGACCATAACCATTTATTTATAATGTTGGAATTTTCTAATTTGGTCCTTCAACAAAATATAATTGCTCTATTATCTACACATTAATACCATGACAATTATACCTGTAGGCCTTTTAATTTTAGTTCATATTCTAGTCACTTTAATTGGGCTTTACACCAAACTAGCACGACACGTTTATTTTACATATATGGCCCACGTATTCAAATTTTCCAACAATCTCCTCCGGGCCATACATGTAATAACCTTATAAATGTGTTTAACTTTATGAGCTCCAAAATTTGATATTTATAACATAAGATGTTTCTAAAATAATTTCATCTATTAACTATGCTGACAAAGGATCAAAGTGGCTTTCGTTACCTTCAGTGTAACTAAACCAATCAATGGTCACATATACCAACACATTCAAATGACATAGATCAATCATGGATACATATCATGAAAATTATATGAGATGTGATCTATACATATCTATTTCCAACTTGTTCTACTTTAATGAGATCAAAACGTTCAATATTTGAACAACCTAGAGTGCAAACAAAACTTTATTACATGATTTCTAATTAGAAAAAGAACTTGATATATATATATTTGTAACCAAAGTATTGAACAATGTATCATATGACAGTACCAAATACAAACTCCCCTGAACAAAATATTCTTACATAAAAGTTACACCAATTGAGCAAGAGGCTTATACAAGACCTTGGGTGATAATCCTTTTGTAAGCAGATCCACCATAGTGGATTTTGTCACAGTAAGCTCTATGAATTACAATCTATTTTTCACTTTCGACTTACGAAAAAAATAACATGTTGTTTATTGTTGCAATATTACTTTAATGATATTTCAATTTTTTTATTCAATAGTTCATTACTTTATGACAAAAATATACGATTATTTTCATTGTTGGATGCCCAATAATGGAAAATAACAAAGAACGCTATAAATATCTATATGACAGCTTTCCTTATACAGCTTTATCCAAAAAAATAACAGTAACAACAACAATATTATTGTTATCTGAAGTGGATCTTTTGTACTATTGGCATCCAAAATATTCGGATTGTAATCCCTTATGATCTCTAACCAATCCATCTTGAGCATATAATCCTTTGTTTCTTAAAGACATCTCACAATCATTTTGGTTACTAATAATTAATTCGCTTTTAACATAAGTAAGATATCTGCCAAATAATACACACAATATCCATATGTGTGTATGCTTTAGCATGCATTAGACTCCACACCGCAAATGCATAAGGAATCTTTTGAATTTCTTTAGCTTCAAGGATGTTTTTATATTACTATATAAGACAACATTTGTCTATTTTGGCAAAAGAGAATTGATTTGCAGTTTACATATCAAACCCTTTTTTTAAAGCCTTATCCGCCCATGCATGTTGTGATAATTCAAATAGCACCCTATGAATAATAATGGTTTATTTGAATCTCTAATACAAAAGGGTAATCCATAAGTGGTTTTCTTAAGTAACTTCATCAATGTCTCCATTGAGAAACACGATTTTAATATCCTTCTGATATTGCTTAAAATCATAATCTATAATAAGTTTCCAAATAATTCTAAAGAGTCTTTCAATAAAACCAGAGATATAGCCTCTTTAAAAAAATAAAACATTGTTTTCCTTTTGAGTATAGTCTTTTCTATAATAAGCCTTGTACATTTTCACATAACCCACTTGATCCCTTTTGTTTTGAGTAGTTATTCATAACCAATGATCTTATTAGCTTAAGGTGGTGGGAAAGATCTCAAACTTTATTATCCTTATAGATTTAGACTATATATTCGTACCTTAAATCAACATTTCAAATTAGTACCTAATATGGATTGATGCAAGTCCAAAGAATCATCTTCACCAATCGAATATTTATCTTTATGAAAAAAATTACTATATAGTCATCGGAGTAGCGTTTCTTCTTTTCAAGTAGATTTCCTTAGTGACTTTGCACTTTGAGGTAGTTGAGTTTGTTTTCTTGAAACAATAACCTTAATTTGAATAAAATTTAGTTTGACATTGTCTTATTATGGTTCTTAATCTACTTCTTGTTAATGAAAGGGAAAATATCCTATGTATCATCCGAAGAAGTAAGTGTAGTTGAATTAAAGATAATGATTCTCCTTAAAGACAATGATTTGTACTTTATTTTGCCCCCCGTACTCAACATCCTCAAAAATTGTAGCATTTCGCATCTTATAATTTTTTTTAGTGTGGGTTTATAAAACTTGTAGCTTTTAAATAGCTTAGAATATTAATAAAGTATTTGCTATCTTTAGTGCCTCAATCTACAACTATTTAGTAAGTTGAAAAAAATAACCATATAAATAACCTAATCAAAATTTAGACTTCATTATAAAAGGTATTTAGCATAAGTAGATACATATATAAGCTATATTTTAAACACTGAGAGCTTTAATTCCAACAATGTTTGAAATTATTTATAAATCAATCTTACTATTTCTAAATGAACAGTAATAACCCAATTTGTTTATATTAGAAATTGAAAACTGAAATCTATCTAAATGACAGCATAGCAAAAGTATCAAATAAATCCAAATAATATTGCTGAAATCTCAATAATATCTTAAAAATAACCAGTAAACTTTACTTTATATATCTGTATATCATATTAACGAAATAACTATAAATATTTATATGTTATTTCTTTTCTTATAGATCCTTAGTGACTTCTTTATCCTTATTTATACATTTATGTACAATGTAAGATAAATAGGTACTTTCTATCTTACCATGCCTCAATCTCTCTTCTTCTTACCACAATGTGAAGTAAGCTCAATAAAGGTCATTTTATTCTTAGAAAATCAATAATAATCTTAAAATAGATATACTGTGAATAAAGAGAGTAAAATAAAAAATAATAATAACTTGAATGCCATTAACTTTTGAAGAAATATTTTTCATCTGGTACTTAATTATTTATGTTTCCTTTATTTTGATCTTATAGAATCAAGCCATATAAAGCATGCTTTTTTCTCCATACCATTTTAGGAAACGCTTTTCATTCTTAATAAAGAACTCCTTAAAATTGGTTATCCATATGGATACCACATCCTTGAAAGCTTCTGAAATATTTTACTTTATGATCTTTTGACTCTTTCTTTTTAGAATTGCTTCACCTTTGAATGTTCTTCATGATATTATAAGAGCATTCAACCATAATATGAGTGGTGTGACCCTCCTAATTACAAGATCTAGATCCATGAAGTTAAGAACAAACAATATATTCTCTTAATAATCCTTAGAGTTGTCCTAAACAAGATAAGAACATTAAAATTAGCAGACACTTTAGTCAAATTAGTTGAAAAAATGAACAAAAATTAAGAATTGACAGTTTATGCTCATATCCAATATCAGCCATGGTAAATTAAAATAATTGGTAAGTCTCATCTTAAGATACCTAACACAACATTAATATCAAGTCTCTAAACACTAATATTAACTACAAGCGGTACCTTTGTTGTAATGATCAAATACTGACAACAAATTCAAGTTAAATAACAATCTTCTTTTAGGCAGATTAGTTATTCACCCATGAAACCTTATAATTGTCACATATTTATCACCACACATGTGTAAGCTATTCGCCCAAATATTAGTCTTCCTTCGGGCTGGTTAACATCCGCATAAATAAATACATACAAATATCAAACATTTTGATAAACAACTAAAATAAGTGAGGTCACTTGGTGACATGTTATTTCAGTTAGCTCACTCGGAATGTAGGATATTTATAACTAGTTTGCATAGAAACACCAAAAATATGTTTGAATTTATTTCTTAGTATACGTACAATATTTCAAATGTTGTAAAATACTCCCAAGAGCATTTTAAGTCTATATGACACATGAAAATCTCAAAATTACAACCATGGCACAACATGTTTTAATCATAGCTGTTATAGTCTTGTACTTTAAGTATGTGGTCACATTCATGATATTTTCTAAATAAGTATGATAAAATATCATAAATAAGTCACATAATAAATATCACAGATGAATGCCAGAATTAATAAAATTATGCATAAATGACATACTAACTGTCATACTAAATAACATGTGGTAGTTATAATGTACATCAGAACCATGATATAGCTATATAATATGCTACTATGTCACTTTATCTTTAGTTTATTATTTGAATACTTAATTAAGGTCAATAACCATGCATTTTGGCAAGATATGAAAATTGTCGCTCCTTTTATTTCATGATAACCAAAGCATGAAAGTGAAACTTATTTTTTAATGAGTGGGCCATACATATAAAATATCTGTATCTATCAAATACAAATGCATCAAATAATAGACAAATATGTCTTTTCTTATTCCAAATACAAACATGTTGGCTCATTAAATTTGTTCAACCGTCGTGTTTACTACATTTATTGAATTTATGATAATAAATTCATTAATGTATTAGCATAATAACCACATTTAATGCAATTATGATAAAAATAAATGCAATTGACCCGTTATGTGGTCCAAAATGTAAATTAGTGTCATGCTAAAATTAATTTTAATGATAAAATAAACATAAACACATTAAAGGAGCATACTTTATTTCTAATTAACCAAAATTTCTGAAATAACCCAAATACCTTATATAAATAACCAAATTACTTAATTAAAAGTTAAGTAAGGTAAACTAACCATAGAACCGGGTTTATATTTCTTGCATAAATGGTTCTTAATTATATATATATATATATATATACACACACACACACTATTAATAATGAGAATCTCTTGAATAGGAATTCAACCGTATCTTTTGGAAATGCCATGAATACCCTTCTAATTGTTCGCTTTTACATTTTCATCCCGTTTGCTTCTTCTTCGTCTCATTTTATTCCACTTTCTTCCCTAAACCTAATTATCATGCCGATTCATCACCGTTAAGCAAACTAATCCATTATTATTGCCAATCCATTATCAACCCTAACTCATAACTAACCTCAGTCCATTACTTTCAACCAAATTGACGCTACCAGAATCCATGCCATCATTTGATAATCACATTCTTGGCCCCTTCAATCGACAATATTACCTTCACTCCATCATCCGTCGAAGCTCTATTTACACCATAGAATCCTGATCTACATTCAATGGGTTCTAAGACCGAAGAGTTTTACCTCCAAGAGGTAATCAGCTGCGTGAAGTCTACCTAATACTGTGGTGAGTTAATCGTAATTTTACAACTCGGTAATTTTAAGTATCATACTTCCAAACTTATCCATTGATTCTAATCTGTTAGTATTACAACAAAATTTTACATTCTGCTGAATTTGTTCAAGTTAATATCTGTTATGAATTATGAATAAGCCTGTGCACCATTGAGTCTGATGTACAAACTTTTTTAAAATTTGAGATTTGAATCTGTGGATTATTGTATATGTTTGCCATGGTGCCTCAATCTTAATGAGGAAAGTAAAATTAAAGAGTTTAAGATGTTTAAACCTGACTATGTTCTCGATTTTGTATTTTTTAGCTACATTGTATGCTCAATCTATGATATATATATTGTACTTGGTAAGAAAAAACTGCATGTATATTTTATATCATAGAAATTATATTATCATATATATATATATATATATATCTACTATTAATAATGAGAATTCCTTGAATTGAATTCAACTGTGTCTTTTGGAAATGCCGAAAATGTGAGAAATGCGGATTACGGATCTTAAGGCTAGAATTAACACTAGAGGGGGGTTGAATAGTGTTTATAAAGAATTACTAAATCTTTTTGAGTTTATGTTAATTTAAACGCAGATGTGTGCAATATATATAGACATAGATATGATCACAGAAACAAACACAGATGCAGAAATAAAATAAAAGGCAGTAAAGGAAAGAACACACCGAATTTTATACTGGTTCAGAGTTACCCTACATCCAATCCCGCAACACAAGTACGGATTTCCTTTCAAAAGCAATCTTTACAATTACACCCTCGATTTCAAGGCTACGAGGTACACCCTCCAGAATCACAATCCTCTGAATAGAGATACTTGATTTTTCGGGCTACATGTTCACCCACTTGATTTTACGGGCAACAAGTTCACCCAATTGATTTCCCAAGGCTACAATCACACCTTATCACGCTTGATTGATTTTCAAGGCTACAATCACACCTTTTCTCGCAAAGTTGATTACAAAAGCCCTATAATTCTGAATAGCACTGAGGATCTTGTTGAGATAGTGATAGAGAATCAAACTACGAATGATCGAGTTCAATTCAATGTAGATTTCGGCAAAGTAATGATAAGAATTTTTATTAAGAAAAGTGGAAGAAGAAGAGGAGTGAAAAACCAGAAAATCTGATGTGAAATTCGTTGAAACTGACCGCTATTTGTAGAAGAACAACAGCCATGTCCATTCTTGAAGAGTTATGGTGAATAGACACTTCTTTTGAAATTGAAAATTTGAACTCAACTGACACCATGTGGACATGGTCACCATGAGTATGTCGACATCCCAAAGCACTTTTTGATGATTTGATTTTCTTTGAAAATAACTTTTATCTTATATTAAAACCGTTTTAAACTTTATAAATATACTTGACTATAGTTAAAATTCATAAGTAAATATAGAGAATAATATATATAGAATTTAACTATTAGTTTATATTTAAATCTAAGTATAAATATTTAAAAGTTAAATATATTATATTAAAAGATAGTTTAAAATCAGGAGTAATTTGACTTTGAAATTAAAGATGATTTTGAGGCTAAAATTATTTAAAAACAGAATAGATGTTTTTGATGCTTTTAAAAGGAAGGTTTTGCAATCATTTTGAAAACAAGATATAATTTTGAAAAAAATCATTTTGAATAAAAGGTTAGCGGATACAAAACAATGTACCACTAGATTTTTCGTAGGTTCCATCCTACTTAGGGTTCCATCCCTTTAACAGGCGCGAAGTGGATTCCATTCCACGAATAAATTAGATTTTAAGATGCCGGTGCTTTTCTAGGAGTTTTTAAAAAAATTCTAATTAAAGAATAAATTACTTGAATTCTTGAACTCTTGATAATCTTGATACTCATGAGTCTTCAATCTTGATATCTTGAATCTCTATATTGTACAGTCTTCATTCTTGGTACCTGCATGGTTAAATCCTGCATATACATATATATATATATCTAAACTTATAAATGTTAGTATTTATATTTTATAATCTGTTCTAAGGTTTTAGTCATCAAAACCATCATCTCACGGACTAACAATCTCCTCCTTTTTGATGATGACAGCCTTTGTTTATAAAATATTACTTCTATCCTAATAACTCGCCCTTAATCTATGCCTAACTACCCTATTTCATACTTCTCCCCCTTTGTCATCAACAAAAACAAACTCTAAACTTTATAACTCCAAACTATATAACTCCCCCAAAATCTAATACCCTATGATATGTGATTATAATGATAGTGTTATCATAAATAATCAACACTTAGATAATCCGAATCCTAAACTACTAACTATTTTAAGTATATGATAACCATATAGTTATATTTATTAACAGGGAGGAACACATATAAGAACACAATTTATTAATCATATAATTATATTTACATTTTCGTTGTAAACGTAAGAAGGAATAAACAACAAAGGTAAAGAAAGAGAAGAAACTAATTTGTGTTTTTGAACATAGGAGATCTATGAATCGAACAGTTTGGATAATGGAAACAGAAATTTCCACGTTGTTCGACAAGATACCCATCTTTGTCAAAACACACTTCTCTAATGCACACAACTTTGTCGTCATCCTCCGCTTGTGCTTCTTCCATGGGTTCTTCTTCTTCTTTTCGCTGGCCTCTTGTTCTTTATTGAGTGAAGAATCTTCATCAATCAAGATAGGGTTGGCTCGATTATCCATTCGAAATTTTTGCAAATTCCTAAGAATCTTGCCTTGTCTCTCTTGTTCCTTTGCCGTACGGATTTGAGTCGCTTAAATTTCAGTCATCAACTGAAGTGCATCCTTCAGAGACTCATCCATTTTTGTTACACGAGCGAGAGTAGTACGTTGAAATGGACCAGAAGTAGGAGTGGGGAACGAAAATGTTGATTTTATGTTTGATTTGGAAGATGATGCCATGATTTTATTTGTTTCAGAAGATAGAATAGAAAGAGAACAGAGAGAATGATCAAAAATTCGAAAATAAGAAGAACATATTACCAATTTTTCTGAATTTTGGTGGGAAATTTTTTTAAAAAATAAAAACGTTTTATGTCGACATGGGTATATGGGGGACGTCGACATGCTCCTTTATATTTCTACCATTTGATTTATTTTAGTATTAATTATTTATTATAATAGATATTTATATTTTATATTTCAGTTATTGAACAAATACCTAATTCTCTTCTTAATTTAGTAAATATTGATTCATTTAAGGGTTTTGTTAAAATATCAGCAATTTGATTCTCAGAATTGATATAATCGAGAGTAACTTCAACCTTACTTATATTATCTCTGAAAAAATGATGTCTGATATCAATATGTTTAGTTCGAGCATGATGAGTAGTAATTTTGGATAAATTTATTGCACTAGTATTATCAAAACAAAATGGTGATTTCGAGATATTTAAACCATAATCTTTTAAAGTTTGTTGCATATATATTACTTGAGAACATGCCAAAGCAGCAGAAATATACTCTACTTCAGTTGTTGATAAAGAAACTGTGTTTTGCTTTTTACTAAACCAAGAAATCAGAGAATGCCCCAAAAAGTGACAAGTCCTACTTGTACTTTTTCGGTCTGATTTACAACCAGCATAATCAGCATCACAGTAAGATATTAAGTCAAAAGAATCATTTTCAGGGTAAAATAAACCATAATCGGATGTATGTTTAACATATCTTGTTATTCATTTTACGGCTTTTAAGTGGGTCTCTTTAGGTTGGGATTGATATCTGGCACACAGACAAACACTATGCATGATATTCGGTCTACTAGCAGCAACATAGAGTAGTGATCCAATCAATCCTCTATATAATTTTTGATATACATCTTTTGAGATATCTTCTTTACTAAGGTACACATTGGTTTCCATAGGAGTGGGTTTTCCAATTGCAGTAGTCAAACCAAATTTACTAATTAGGTCTTTAGCATATTTTTCTTGACTAATGAAGATACCATTATCTAATTATTTTATTTGTAATCCTAAAAAGAAATTTAATTCACCCATATGACTCATCTCAAACTCTTTCAAATTTAATGGTTGAATTATTATCTTCAATGTGACATTTATCTTTTTCAAATTTAATTTTATATTCTTTATCGCATAGTTGACTTATACTTAGTAGATTATGTTTCAGATTCTTAATTAGCAAAACATTAGTAATAGTAGGAGTTTTAGAATTACCGACTTTACCGATGCCAATTACATATCCTTTCGAATTGTCTCCAGAATTAACCAGTCCTCCGTCTTTGTATATAATATCATTCAGTATATCTGGATTGCCAGTCATGTGTTTAGAACATCCACTATCAAGTATCCTTTTGTTCTTTCTGATCTGCACAATTTGTTCGTTGCGGATTGATTCCTCAACGGCCATAAAGCATGATTCCTGCACATCAAATAATTTTGGTAGATAACTTGAATTTGAATATTGATTACATGCAGACTCATGAAACAATAATGATTTGAATATTTCTAAACTAGTATTAACAGATATAGCCATTTTGAAAAAAATTCAAAAATCAGATTATGAAACTTTGAAAACCCGGCTCTGATACCAATTGTGAGAAATGCGGATTACGGATCTTAAGGCTAGGACTAAAACTAGTGGGGGATAAATAGTGTTTATAAAGAATTACTAAATCTTTTTAAGTTTATGTTAATTTAAACACAGATGTGTGCAATATACAGACACATATATGATCACAGAAACAAACATAGATGCAGAAATAAAATAAAAAGCAATAAAGGAAAGAACACACCGGATTTTATAATGGTTCGGAGTTACCCTACATCCAGTCCAGCAACACAAGCACGGATTTCCTTTCAAAAGCAATCTTTACACTTACGCCCTCGATTTCAAGGCTACAAGGTACACCCTCCAGAATCACAATCCTTTGGGTAGAGATACTTGATTTTTCGGGCTACAAGTTCACCCACTTGATTTTACAGGCAACAAGTTCACCCAATTGATTTCCCAAGGCTATAATCACACCTTATCACGCTTGATTGACTTTCAAGGCTACAATCACACCTTTTCTCGCTAAGTTGATTACAAAAGCCCTATAACTCTGAATAGCACTGAGGATCTTGTTGAGATAGTGATAGAGAATCAAACTACGAATGATCGAGTTCAATTCAATGTAGATTTCGGCAGAGTAATGATAAGAATTTTTATTAAGAAAAGTGGAAGAAGAAGAGGAGTGAAAAACCATAAAATCTGATGTGAAATTCGTTGAAACTGACCGCTATTTGTAGAAGAACAACAGCCGTGTCCATTCTTGAAGAGTTATGGCGAATATACACTTCTTTTGAAATTGAAATTGAAATTTTGAACTCAACTGACACCATGTCGACATGGTCACCATGAGTATGTCGACATCCCAAAGCATTTTTTGATGATTTGATTTTCTTTCAAAATAACCTTTATCTTATATTAAAACTATTTTAAACTTTATAAATATACTTGACTATAGTTAAAATTCATAAGTAAATATAGAGAATAATATATGTAGAATTTAACTATTAGTTTATATTCAAATCTAAGTATAAATATTTAAAAGTAAAATATATTATATGAAAAGATAGTTTAAAATCAGGAGTAATTTGACTTTGAAATTAAAGATGATTTTGAGGCTAAAATTATTTAAAAACAGGATAGATGTTTTTGATGCTTTTAAAAGGAAGGTTTTGAAATCATTTTGAAAACAAGATATAATTTTGAAAAAAATCATTTTGAATAAAAGGTTAGCGGATACAAAACAATGTACCACTAGATTTTTCGTAGGTTCCATCCTACTTAGGGTTCCATCCCTTTAACAGGCGCGAAGTGGATTCCATTCCACGAATAAATTAGATTTTAAGATGCCGGTGCTTTTCTAGGAGTTTTTAAAAAAATTCTAATTAAAGAATAAATTACTTGAATTCTTGAACTCTTGATAATCTTGATACTCATGAGTCTTCAATCTTTATATCTTGAATCTCTACAGTGTACAGTCTTCATTATTGGTACCTGCATGGTTAAATCCTGCATATATATATATATATATATATATATATATATATATATATATATATCTAAACTTACAAATGTTAGTATTTATATTTTATAATCTATTCTAAGGTTGTTATCATCAAAACCATCATCTCACGGACTAACAATCTCCTCCTTTTTGATGATGACAACCTTTGTTTATAAAAAATTACTTCTATCCTAATAACTCCCCCTTAATCTATGCCTAACTACCCTATTTTATACTTCTCCCCCTTTGTCATCAACAAAGACAAACTCTAAACTTTATAACTCCAAACTATATAACTCCCCCTAAATCTAATACCCTATGATATGTGATTATAATGATAGTGTTATCATAAATAATCAACACTTAGATAATCCTAATCCTAAACTACTAACTATTCTAAGTATATGATAACCATATAGTTATATTTATTAATAGGGAGGAACACATATAAGAACACATTTTATTAATCATATAATTATATTTACATTTTCGTTGTAAATGTAAGACGGAATAAACAAAAAGGTAAAGAAAGATAAGAGACTAATGTGTGTTTTTGAACATAGGAGATCTATGAATCGAACAGTTTGGATAATGGAAACAGAAATTTCCACGTTGTTCGACAAGATTCCCATCTTTGTCAAAACACACTTCTCCAACGCACACAACTTTGTCGTCATCCTCCGCTTGTGCTTCTTCCATGGGTTCTTCTTCTTCTTCGCTGGCCTCTTGTTCTTGTTTATGTGAAGAATCTTCATCAATCAAGATAGGGTTGGCTCGATTATCCATTCGAAATTTTTGCAAATTCCTAAGAATCTTGCCTTGTCTCTCTTGTTCCTTTGCTATACGGAGTTGAATCACTTGAATTTCAGTCATCATCTGAAGTGCATCCTTCATAGACTCCTCCATTTTTGTTACACGAGCGAGAGTAGTATGTTGAAATGGACTAGAAGTAGGAGAGGGGAACGAAAATGTTGATTTTATGTTTGATTTGGAAGATGATGGCATGATTTTATTTGATTCAAAAGATAGAACAGAAAGAGAATAGAGAGAATGATCAAAAATTCGAAAATAAGAAGAATATATAACAAATATTTTTGAATTTTGATGGGAAACTTTTTTGAAAAATAAAAACGTTGTATGTCGATATGGGTATATCGGGGATGTCGACATGCTCCTTTATATTTCTACTATTTGATTTATTTTAGTATTAATTATTTATTATAATAGATATTTATATTAAATATTTCAGTTATTGAACAAATACCTAATTCTCTTCTTAATTTAGTAAATATTGATTCATTTAAGGGTTTTGTTAAAATATCAGCAATTTGATTCTAAGAATTGATATAATCGAGAGTAACTTCTTCCTTACTTATATTATCTCTGAGAAAATGATGTCTGATATCAATATGTTTAGTTCAAGCATGATGAGTAGTATTTTTGGATAAATTTATTGCACTAGTATTATCACAATAAATTGGTGATTTCGAGATATTTAAACCATAATCTTCTAAAGTTTGTTGCATATATATTGCTTGAGAACAAGCCAATGCAGCAGAAATATACTTTGCTTCAGTTGTTGATAAAGAAACTGTGTTTTGCTTTTTACTAAACCGGAAAATCAGTGAACGCCCTAAAAAGTGACAAGTCACACTTGTACTTTTTCGGTCTGATTTACAACCAGCATAATCAGCATCACAGTAAGATATTAAGTCAAAAGAATCATTTTTAGGGTAAAATAAACCATAATCAGATGTGTGTTTAACATATCTTATGATTCGTTTTACGGCTTTTAAGTGGGCCTCTTTAGGTTGGGATTGCTATCTGTCACAGAGACAAACACTATGCATGATATTCGGTCTACTAGCAGTAATATATAGTGGTGATCCAATCAATCCTCTATATAATTTTTGATCTACATCTTTCGAGAGATCTTCTTTACTAAAGTACACATTGGTTGCCATGGGAGTGGGTTTTCCACTTGCAGTAGTCAGACCAAATTTACTAATTAGGCCTTTAGCATATTTTTCTTGACTAATAAAGATACCATTATCTAATTGTTTTATTTGCAATCCTAAAAAGAAATTTAATTCATCCATATGACTCATCTCAAACTCTTTTTTCATTATTTCATAAAATTCTTTATTTATTTCAATATTAGTTGATCCAAAAATGATATCATCTACGTAAACTTGTACTTGTTGAATATCATTTTTATTTCTTTTAATAAAAAGAGTATTATCTACTTTACCAATTTCAAAATTTGATTGTAATAAATAAGATCTTAGTCTATCATACCAGGCTCTAGGAGCTTGTTTTAGACCATATAAAGCTTTCTTAAGTTTGTAAACATGATTTGGTAATTTATGATTTTAAAAAAGTGGTGGTTGTTCAACATATACTTCTTCTTTTACAAATCCATTTAAAAAGGCACTTTTAACATCCATTTGAAATAATTTGAAATTATTATGATTTGCGAAAGCAAGTAGAATCCTAATGGCTTCTAATCTTGCTACGGGAGCAAAGGTTTCATCAAATTTATTCCTTCTTCTTGAAAATAACCTTGAGCGACTAATTGAGCTTTATTTCTAACTACCTCTCCTTGTTCATTCGTTTTATTTTTATAAACCCATTTAGTTCCAATTATAGTTTTTTTTCAGGTCTAGGAACAAGTTCCCAAACACCATTTCTAGCAAATTGATTTAATTCTTCTTGCATCGCCAAAATCCATGAATCATCCGTTGATGCTTCTTTTGGATTCTTGGGTTCAATAGTTGATATAAAAGCTACATTACTCATTTGACTTAGTTGATTTCCAGTTTTAACAACGGACTGCATATCTTCCAGTATATTTTCTATAGGATGATCTTTGAAAAGTTTAGTCTTTTTATTAGGATGATTAATTTCAATATTAGTTTCAATTGATTCTTGATTTTGGGTGATTAAATCCTCTTCATCAATTGTATCTTCAAAAATTTTGAAATTTTCATCAAATGAAACATGCATTGTTTCTTCAATGGTGTTAGTTTTTAAATTAAACACTCTGTATTCTTTACTTCTATTAGAGTATCCGATAAAGATTCCTTTGTCGGATTTACGATCAAATTTATCTAAATTATCTTTTGTATTTAAAATAAAGCATTTACTTTCGAAAATTCTGAAATAAGATACCTTAGGTTTCTTTGAATAAAGAAGTTCATAAGATGTCTTATCAGTTAAAGGTCCAATTAAAATTCTATTTAAAATATAACAGACGGTGGCAACTGCTTCTGTCCAAAAATTCTTCGGTAAATTACTATCTGAGAGCATAGTTCACGCACACTCTTGAATCGACCTATTTTTACGTTCTACTACTCCATTTTGTTGTGGAGTTCTTGGAAATCAAAAATTGTGAGTTATTCCATTTTTATTGCGGAATTCCTCAAACTTTTCATTTTCAAATTCAACACCTTGATCACTTCGAATACTTATAATTATTAGAGAAAATTGATTTTGAATTCTTTTTGAAAAGGTCTTAAAGCATTCAAAAGTATCACTTTTATGTTTCAAAAATATTGTCCATGTAAATCTAGAATAATCGTCTACAATTACAAAATCATATTTACTATGATTTATTGACAGAATTTGAGATGGACCAAATAGATCATAATGAAGTAATTCAAGAGGTTTTGAAGTTGAAATCATATATTTTAATTTAAAAGAACTTTTTCTAAGTTTTCGTAATTGACAAGCATCACATAGCCAATCTACTTCAAAATTCATTTTAGGAAGCCCTCTTACTAGATCATGTTTTGATAATCTAGATAAGAGTTTGAATTCAAATGCCCAAATCTCTTATGCCAAATCCAAGGGTCACTTGTATTTGCCAACAGACACAGGTTATCATTTGAAACTTTCATACTAAGAATATAAATATTCTTTTTCCTGACTCCCTCAAATATAATAATTGAATTATTATCTTCAATGTGTCAATTATCTTTTTCAAATTTAATTTTATATTCTTTATCGCATAGTTGACTTATACTTAGTAGATTGTGTTTCAGATTCTTAATTAGCAAAACATTAGTAATAGTAGGAGTTTTAGAATAACTGACTTTACCGATGCCAATCACATATCCTTTCGAATTGTCTCCAAAATTAACCAGTCCTCCGTCTTTGTATATAATATCATTCAGTATATCTGGATTGCCAATCATGTGTCTATAACATCCATTATCAAGTATCCTTTTGTTCTTTCTGATCTGCACAATTTGTCCGTTGTGGATTGATTCCTCAACAGTCATAAAGCATGATTCCTGTACATCAAATAATTTTGGTAGATAACTTGAATTTGAATATTGATTATATGCAGACTCATGAAACAATGATGATTTTAATATTTCTAAACTAGTATTAACAAATATAGGCATTTTGAAAAAATTTCAAATATCAGATTATGAAACTTTGAAAACCTAGCTCTGATATCAATTGTGAGAAATGCGGATACGGATCTTAAGGCTAGGATTAACACTAGAGGGGGTGCATAGTGTTTATAAAGAATTACTAAATCTTTTTGAGTTTATGTTAATTTAAACACGGATGTGTGCAATATACAGACACAGATATGATCACAGAAATAAGCACAGATGCAGAAATAAAATAAAAGGCAATAAAGGAAAGAACACACCGGATTTTGTACTGGTTAGGAGTTACCCTATATCCAGTCCCGCAACACAAGTACGGATTTCCTTTCAAAAGCAATCTTTACACTTACACCCTCGATTTCAAGGCTACAAGGTACACCCTCCAGAATCACAATCCTCTGGGTGGAGATACTTGATTTTCCAGGCTACAAGTTCACCCACTTGATTTTACGGGCAACAAGTTCACCCAATTGATTTCCCAAGGCTACAATCACACCTTATCACACTTGATTGACTTTCAAGGCTACAATCACACCTTTTCTCGCTAAGTTGATTACAAAAGCCTTATAACTCTGAATAGCACTGAGGATCTTGTTGAGATAGTGATAGAGAATCAAACTACGAATGATCGAGTTCAATTCAATGTAGATTTCGGCAGAGTAATGATAAGAATTTTTATTAAGAGAAGTGGAAGAAGAAGAGGAGTGAAAAACCAGAAAATCTGAAGTGAAATTCGTTGAAACTGACCGCTATTTGTAGAAGAACAACAACCATGTCCATTCTTGAAGAGTTATGGCGAATAGACACTTCTTTTGAAATTGAAATTTTGAACTCAACCGACACCATGTCGACATGGTCACCATGAGTATGTCGACATCCCAAAGCATTTTTTGATGATTTGATTTTCTTTGAAAATAACATTTATCTTATATTAAAACTGTTTTAAACTTTATAAATATACTTGACTATAGTTAAAATTCACAAGTAAATATAGAGAATAATATATATAGAATTTAACTATTAGTTTATATTTAAATCTAAGTATAAATATTTAAAAGTAAAATATATTATATTAAAAGATAGTTTAAAATCAGGAGTAATTTGACTTTGAAATTAAAGATGATTTTGAGGCTAAAATTATTTAAAAACAGGATAGATGTTTTTGATGCTTTCAAAAGGAAGGGTTTGAAATCATTTTGAAAACAAGATATAATTTTGAATAAAATCATTTTGAATAAAAGGTTAGCGGATACAAAACAATGTTCCACTAGATTTTTCGTAGGTTCCATCCTACTTAGGGTTCCATCCCTTTAACAGGCTCGAAGTGGATTCCATTCCACGAATAAATTAGATTTTAAGATGCCAGTGCTTTTCTAGGAGTTTAAAAAAAAATTATAATTAAAGAATAAATTACTTGAATTCTTGAACTCTTGATAATCTTGATACTCATGAGTCTTCAATCTTGATATCTTGAATCTCTACACTGTACAGTCTTCATTCTTGGTACCTGCATGGTTCAATCCTGCATATACATATATATATCTAAACTTATAAATGTTAGTATTTATATTTTATAATCTATTCTAAGGTTGTTGTCATCAAAACCATCATCTCACGAACTAACAATCTCCTCCTTTTTGATGATGACAACCTTTGTTTATAAAATATTACTTCTATCCTAATAACTCCCCCTTAATCTATGCCTAACTACCATATTTTATACTTCTCCCCCTTTGTCATCAACAAAGACAAACTCTAAACTTTATAACTCCAAACTATATAACTCCCCCTAAATCTAATACCCTATGATATGTGATTATAATGATAGTATTATCATAAATAATCAACACTTAGATAATCCTAATCCTAAACTACTAACTATTCTAAGTATATGATAACCATATAGTTATATTTATTAATAGGGAGGAACACATATAAGAACACATTTTGTTAATCATATAATTATATTTACATTTTCGTTGTAAATGTAAGAAGGAATAAACAACAAAGGTAAAGAAAGATAAGAAACTAATGTGTGTTTTTGAACATAAGAGATCTATGAATCGAACAGTTTGGATAATGGAAACAGAAATTTCCTCCTTGTTCGACAAGATTCCCATCTTTGTCAAAACACACTTCTCCAACGCACACAACTTTGTCGTCATCCTTCGCTTGTGCTTCTTTCGTGGGTTCTTCTTCTTCGCTGGCCTCTTGTTCTTGTTTATGTGAAGAATCTTCATCAATCAAGATAGGGTTGGCTCGATTATCCATTCAAAATTTTTGCAAATTCCTAAGAATCTTGCCTTGTCTCTCTTGTTCCTTTGCTATACGGAGTTGAATCACTTGAATTTCAGTCATCATCTGAAGTGCATCCTTCAGAGACTCCTCCATTTTTATTACACGAGCGAGAGTAGTATGTTGTAATAGACTAGAAGTAGGAGAGGGGAATGAAAATGTTGATTTTATGTTTGATTTGGAAGATGATGGCATGATTTTATTTGTTTCAAAAGATCGAATAGAAAGAGAACAGAGAGAATGATCAAAAATTCGAAAATAAGAAGAATATATAACCAATTTTTTTGAATTTTGATGGGAATTTTTTTTTAAAAATAAAAACGTTGTATGTCGACATGGGTATATAGGGGATGTCGACATGCTCCTTTATATTTCTACTATTTGATTTATTTTAGTATTAATTATTTATTATATAGATATTTATATTTAATATTTCAGTTATTGAACAAATACCTAATTCTCTTCTTAATTTAGTAAATATTGATTCATTTAAGGGTTTTGTTAAAATATCAGCAATTTGATTCTCAGAATTGATATAATCGAGAGTAACTTCTTCCTTACTTATATTATCTCCGGAAAAATGACGTCTGATATTAATATGTTTAGTTCGAGCATGATGAGTAGTATTTTTGGATAAATTTATTGCACTAGTATTATCACATTAAATTGGTGATTTCGAGATATTTAAACCATAATCTTTTAAAGTTTGTCGCATATATAGTACTTGAGAACAAGCCAAAGCAGTAGAAATATACTCTACTTCAGTTGTTGATAAAGAAACTAGCCAAAGCAGTAGAAATATACTCTACTTCAGTTGTTGATAAAGAAACTTTGTTTTGCTTTTTACTAAACCAGGAAATCGGAGAACGCCCTAGAAAGTGACAAGTCCCACTTGTAATTTTTCGGTCTGATTTACAACCAGCATAATCAGCATCACAGTAAGATATTAAGTCAAAAGAATCATTTTTAGGGTAAAATAAACCATAATCAGATGTGTGTTTAACATATCTTATGATTCGTTTTACGGCTTTTAAGTGGGCCTCTTTAGGTTGGGATTGCTATCTGTCACAGAGACAAACACTATGCATGATATTCGGTCTACTAGCAGTAATATAGAGTGGTGATCCAATCAATCATCTATATAATTTTTGATCTACATCTTTCGAGAGATCTTCTTTACTAAGGTACACATTGGTTGCCATGGGAGTGGGTTTTCCACTTGCAGTAGTCAAACCAAATTTACTAATTAGGTTTTTAGCATATTTTTCTTGACTAACAAAGATACCATTATCTAATTGTTTTATTTGCAATCCTAAAAAGAAATTTAATTCATCCATATGACTCATCTCAAACTCTTCTTTCATTATTTCATAAAATTCTTTATTCATTTCAAAATTAGTTGATCCAAAAATGATAACATCTACGTAAACTTGTACTAGTTGAATATCATTTTTATTTCTTTTAATAAAAAGAGTATTATCTACTTTATCAATTTCAAAATTTGATTGCAATAAATAAGATCTTAGACTATCATACCAGGCTCTAGGAGCTTGTTTAAGACCATATAAACCTTTCTTAAGTTTGTAAACATGATTTGGTAATTTATGATTTTCAAAAAGTGGTGGTTCTTCAACATATACTTCTTATTTTACAAATTCATTTAAAAAGACACTTTTAACATCCATTTGAAATAATTTGAAATTATTATGATTTACAAAAGCAAGTAGAATCCTAGTGGCTTCTAATCTTACTACGGGAGCAAAGGTTTCACCAAAATCTATTCCTTCTTCTTGACAATAACCTTGAGCGACTCATCGAGCTTTATTTCTAACTACCTCTCCTTGTTCATTCGTTTTATTTTTATAAACCCATTTAGTTCCAATTATAGTTTTTTTTCAGGTCTAGGAACAAGTTCCCAAACACCATTTTTAGTAAATTGATTTAATTCTTCTTACATAGCCAAAATCCATGAATCATCACTTGATGCTTCTTTTGGATTTTTGGGTTCAAAAGTTGATATAAAAGATACATTACTCATTTGACTTAGTTGATTTCTAGTTTTAACAACAGATTGCATATCTCCCAGTATATTTTCTATAGGGTGATCTTTTAAAAGTTTAGTCCTTTTATTAGGATGATTAATTTCAATATTAGTTTCAATTGATTCTTGATTTTGGGCGATTAAATCCTCTTCATCATTTGTATCTTCAAAATTTTTGAAATTTTCATCAAATGAAACATGCATTGTTTCCTCAATGGTGTTAGTTTTTAAATTAAACACTCTGTATGCTTTACTTCTATTAGAGTATCCGATAAAGATTCCTTTGTCGGATTTAGGATCAAATTTATCTAAATTATCTTTTGTATTTAAAATAAAGCATGTACTTCCGAAAATTCTGAAATAAGATACCTTAGGTTTCTTTGAATAAAGAAGTTCATAAGATGTCTTATCAGTTAAAGGTCTAATTAAAATTCTATTTAAAATATAACAGGCGGTAGCAACTGCTTCTGCCCAAAAATTCTTTGGTAAATTACTATCTGAGAGCATAGTTCTCGCACACTCTTGAATCGACATATTTTTACATTCTACTACTCCGTTTTGTTGTGGAGTTCTTGGAAATGAAAAATTGTGAGTTATTCCCTTTTTATTGCAGAATTCCTCAAACTTTTCATTTTCAAATTCACCACCGTGATCACTTCGAATAGTTATAATTTTTAGAGAAAATTGATTTTGAATTCTTTTTGAAAAGGTCTTAAAACATTCAAAAGTATCACTTTTATGTTTCAAAAATATTGTCCATGTAAATCTAGAATAATTATCTACAATTACAAAATCATATTTAGTATGATTTATTGACAGAATTTGAGATGGACCAAATAAATCAAGATGAAGTAATTCAAGAGGTTTTGAAGTTGAAATCATATCTTTTAATTTAAAAGAACTTTTTCTAAGTTTTCCTAATTGACAAGCATCACATAGGCTATCTATTTTAAAATTCATTTTAGGAAGCCGTCTTACTAGATCATGTTTTGACAATCTAGATAAGAGTTTGAAATTCAAATGCCCAAATCTCTTATGCCAAATCCAAGGGTCACTTGTATTTGCCAGCAGACACAGGTTATCATTTGAAACTTTCATACTAAGAATATAAATATTCTTTTTCCTGACTCCCTCAAATATAATGGTTGAATTATTATCTTCAATGTTACATTTATCTTTTTCAAATTTAATTTTATATCCTTTGTCGCATAGTTGACTTATACTTAACAGATTATGTTTTAGATTCTTAACTAGCAAAACATTAGTAATAGTAGGAGTTTTTGAATTACCGACTTTGCCGATGCCAATCACATATCCTTTTGAATTGTCTCCAAAATTAACCAGTCCTCCGTCTTTGTATATAATATCATTCAGTATCTGGATTGCCAGTCATGTGTCTAGAACATCCACTATCAAGTATCCATTTGTTCTTTCGGATCTGCATAATTTGTCCACTGTGGATTGATTCCTCAGCAACCATAAAGCATGATTCCTGCACATTAAATAATTTTGGTAGATAACTTGAATTTGAATATTGATTATATGCAGACTCAGGAAACAATGATGATTTGAATATTTGTAAACTAGTATTAACAAATATAGCCATTTTGAAAAAATTTCAAAAATCAGATTATGAAACTTTGAAAACCTGGCTCTGATACTAATTATGAGAAATGCAGATTACGGATCTTAAGGCTAGGATTTATACTAGAGGGGGATGAATAGTGTGTATAAAAAATTAATAAATCTTTTTGAGTTTATGTTAATTTAAACACAGATGTGTGCAATATACAGACACGGATATGATCAAAGGAACAAATGCAGATGTAGAAATAAAATAAAAAGCAGTAAAGGAAAGAACACACAGGATTTTATACTGGTTCGGAGTTACCCTACATCCAGTCCCGCAACACAAGTACGGATTTCCTTTCAAAAGAAATCTTTACAATTACACCCTTGATTTTAAGGCTACGAGGTACACCCTCCAGAATCACAATCCTCTTGATAGAGATACTTGATTTTCTGGGCTACAAGTTCACCCACTTGATTTTACGGGCAACAAGTTCACCCAATTGATTTTCCAAGGCTACAATCATACATTATCACGCTTGATTGATTTTAAAGGCTACAATCACACCTTTTCTCACTAATTTGATTGCAAAAGCCCTATAACTCTGAATAGCACTGAGGATCTTGTTGAGATAGTGATAGAGAATCAAATTACGAATGATCGAGTTCAATTCAACGTTGATTTCGGCAGAGTAAATGATAAGAATTTTTATTAAGAAAAGTGGAAGAAGAAGAGGAGTGAAAAACCAGAAAATCTGATGTGAAATTCGTTGAAACTGACCCCTATTTATAGAAGAACAACAGCCATGTCCATTCGTGAAGAGTTATGGCGAATAGACACTTCTTTTGGAATTGAAATTATGAACTCAACTGACACCATGTCGACATGGTCACCATGAGTATGTCGACATCCCAAAGCATTTTTTGATGATTTGATTTTCTTTGAAAATAACATTTATCTTATATTAAAATTGTTTTAAACTTTATAAATATACTTAACTATAGTTAAAATTCATAAGTAAATATAGAGAATAATAAATATAGAATTTAACTATAATTTTATATTTAAATCTAAGTATAAATATTTAAAAGTTAAATATATTATGTTAAAAGATAGTTTAAAATCAGGAGTAATTTGACTTTGAAATTAAAGATGATTTTGAGGCCAAAATTATTTAAAAACAGGATAGATGTTTTTGATGCTTTTAAAAGGAAGGTTTTGAAATCATTTTGAAAACAAGATATAATTTTGAAAAAAATCATTTTGAATAAAATGTTAGCTGATACAAAACAATGTTCCACTAGATTTTTCGTAGGTTCCATCCTACTTAGGTTTCCATCCCTTTAACACGCTCGAAGTGGATTCCATTCCACGAATAAATTGGATTTTAAGATGTCAGTGCTTTTCTAGGAGTTTTAACAAAATTTTCTAATTAAAGAATAAATTACTTGAATTCTAGAACTCTTGATAATCTTGATACTCATGAGTCTTCAATCTTGATATCTTGAATCTTTATACTGTACAGTCTTCATTCTTGGTACCTGCATGGTTAAATCTTGCATATACGTATATATCTAAACTTATAAATGTTAGTATTTATATTTTATAATCTATTATAAGGTTGTTGTCATCAAAACCATCATCTCAAGGGCTAACAGAAAATACCTTTCTCATTGTTCGCTTTTACATTTTCATCCCATTAGCTTCTTCTTCGTCTCATTTTATTCCACTTTCTTTCCTAACCTTAATTGTCATGGCGATTCATCACCGTCAAGCAAACTAATCCATTATTATTGCCAATCCATTACCAACCCTAACTCATAACTAACTATAGTCCATTACTTTCAACCAAATTGATGCTGCCTGAATCCATGTCATCACTTAATAATCACATTCTTGGACCCTTCAGTCGACAATATTACCTTCACTCTGTCATTCGTAGAAGCTCTAGTTACACTATAGAGTCTCGATCTACATTCAATTGGTTCTCAGATCGAAGAGTTCTGCCCCAAGGGGTAATCAGCTGCGTGAAATCTACTTGATACTGTGGTGAGTTAATCGCAATTTTACATCTCGGTAATTTTAAGTATCATACTTCCAACCTTATCCGTTGATTCTAATCTGTTAATATTACAATAAAATTTTGCATTATGCTGAATTTGTTCAAGTTAATATCTGTTATGACTTATGAATAAGCCTGTATACCACTGAGTCTGATGTATAAACTTTTGTAAATTCTGAGATTTGAATCTGTGGATTATTGTATATGTTTGCCACGGTGCCTCAATCTTAATGAATAAAGTACAGTTGAAGAGTGTAAGACGTTTAGACCTGACTATGTTCTCGATTTTGTCTTTTTTTAGCTGCGTTGTATACTCAATCTATAATATATATAAAGAAAAAAACTGTATATATATTTTATATCATCAAAATTATATTATGTAATATTATAGTATATACATATATATGATGTAAGATATATGATAAGTTAATATTATTGGGCTAAAATTTGATTCTAAATTTGACTAACTAAATTTTTTACATTCAATTTGATAGATTACATCTATAACGATGAGAATATATCAAAAGCTAGTCCAATTACATCTAGAATGATGCAATGGTATAAGTATATGATTATATATACAAGAGGCATGCACACATGATGTGAATTGCGGAGGGTAGATTGGGATTTCAAAAAGACACGGTTGAATTCATTGGAGTGAATTTACAGTATTAGTAGTAGAGATTATTATGATGTAAGCTTTTGATTAGAAAAATAGAATATATGTAATATTATAATGTACTCTTAGGATAGATGAAAGCCAAAAGTTTATCTTACTAAAGTTTAATTAGCCTTTACAAAGAAGTTGTAAATTCAATCTGTTTTGTGCATTTTAAATTTTTAGCTATTAGTTTATTTTTTATATACTAAATTCATCTATTGATTAAAAAAAATCTTAAAACTTTGCATAATTTGAGTTTATAATATTTGATATGTTAGATGAAGTTTATATCCCCTACTTGATTATCTCAACTGGCTTAACTAGAGTCAAATTTATTTAATATTTTCATATGTTCTCATTAGCTAATTTGGAAATTGATCAATAGATGAATTGAATATAGATATTACCTAACCATGCTTTAATTATTTTAGCATAGCGCATTAGTTTTTCAAACTATGGAGCTCTTACTAGAAATAAACAGAACATGTCTTGCCTGTCGCGACAATAGAACCCAAACATACATTTAATCTAACATTTGAATGATGTTTACAGTTTAGAACAGTTATCGATAATTAGCTTTGAATTTTTGCAATTAAGTGCACGAAGCGTGGGAGCATGAGCAAAAGGTATGCTTAATTATGTACATATTGCCAGTTTTTAGTAGACTTGGCTAATTGTGTTAGTTTTTCATCAAACGTTCAGACATATAGTAGTTTTGTTCAAAGTAAGATGGATACTGAACGAGTTAATTCTAAAAATTAATTGTTTCTATCCTGATTGAACTTACTTTGAGATTATCTAAAAAAAGTTATTTGATATATATGTATTCCTTTTACCACATCATTGTTGCTTCATTTTTTCTACCGTGCACAATTATGTGTTTTAAGACTTGAATTAATATAAGGTGCATAATTATATGTTTACGTCATAGCCACGGCCAAATGTCTTTAAACGATGCACTGATAAATATACCACCTATAGCACCTATTAATTTCCCCCTTCTACCCTTGCCAAATCTACCGTTTGTATGCCTATAACATCACCATTCACATGCGCTTCAATTTAGCGATTTGGAAAAATTCAGATTGCAAGTTCTTTAGTGATTATTATGGAGTGAACATCAAAATAGGTATTTATATTTGTTTTTGTTGTAGATTAGTTAATATTGTAATAGAAAACTGAAAAAATGACTAATGGTGCTCTAATTTCTTTGTTGTTGATATTCATTAAGCAAAAATAAGTTGAATATTCAATAAACATATTATAAACTGAATATTTATCAACAGGTACTTGTGTTCTTAAGGGTTGCTATAATTGCAATGTTCGAAACTGCATGATACCTTTTGTATTCAATAAACATAATGTAATTTGTTGTTCGTCTTCTTGAAGCAATGCTTGGCTGCTGTTATCTTGGTCAATTAGAGGACCATTGAAGGACACTTATCAAATTTTTAGTGCCACTTAAATTTTGTACAGTTTTCCAATATGGTTAGTACATCTTTTACAAAATCTACTACTGTTGATTTTAACATCAAAATCCCTTCGTCTTCTTTCTTCCCCTTAACGATTATTGTATCACATGCTTTGGTACTTCTGTTGCTATTACTACTCCTGCAATACTTGGTGACTGGACCCCGATATATAATGCCTCCCTTGCACCTTTATTTTTTAAGTGGTGAGGTCCAAAATGACAGGTTTAGTCGAATATTGTTTTGCTCATGTAACTTCTTTTATAAAGTACGTTCATTTTTGTCCTAAAGTACGTTTATATTTTGAAGATGTATTTACTATTATAGTTTCTCACAAAATAAGATGTGAGGTACAGAAAGAAGAAGTAGAGGGCTCCATACATCGTACTCATGAACTGTATATTAAATTCTACCGTCCTACTAAATAAATTGAAATATGAGCCTAGCCTATTGAATATTTCTATTATTTTTTGCATGACATCGCTCTCTCTAACCTTTTTTTTCTTCTACAGCACATGACTTATGAAATGTGCATGCCCAGAACAACAAGTTCTTCAAAAAGTAGATCTGCTTCATGCTTTATTTAAATAACTTCAATATGCCCAGAACAACAATTTTTTTTACTGTTAGCCAGACAACTAAACTTTTTTCTTAGATGTCTTTTTCGAAATAATGAATAGCAATGAGAAGTAAGTCTTACCTGGGAATACATGATTTCAAACTTGAAACACAGAGGAAACTGAGTCACGACTTCTGATATTAAATTGCCATGAACAAACTAATAGGCATTCATCATAAAGGCATTTGGATTAATTTCCAAATAACAAACATAAAAATTCAAAAAAATTCAAATGTTGTAAAATATTAGTGTTTTTTTGCTTGTTTTGTGAACTGCAGAAATAAGGAAGCAGCAGCAGTGTTCCTGCAGGAAATAAGCAGTTGATAAATGCACTAAAGCTAAAAGCCACAGTAAGTAATTATAGAGTAAGTGCATGCAATTGCTTTATGATATTTTCTAAACAATCGGTTACAAATTTATTAAGGAATGATGTGACTACATAACACAATGTAGCCACTAGGTCCACAATTCATCTTGCTTGAAATGATCAAAAGATGCATTTTGCTTGAAAATACCAAAGCATTATTTACTAGGGTAAATCCTCCATCAACGGCAAAATTATGTCCACTATTAATTTCACCGTACGATTCAACTAAACTTCAATTTTATTCTATATGTTTGTTAACGAATACCTTCAGATACAAGAACTTGGTATCTATATCTGGATTTAATTTTGAATACTAGATAGTAGTATTGTGGATCGATGATAGATATCGGTATTGTGGATAGAGGAAAAAAACTTCAATTCAGTATAAAACTGTTCCAGCACCGATGTTTAAAAATGCGGGAATTAAAGTATATAGGGTAATAAAAATAGTTTTGTTAGCAGCAATTATGCATTTATTTATGCACATAGTATAAAATATTACCCTCCATAACAATAACTACCAATTGTTCATTGTATTAAATTGCACATAATATAAGCCACTATCGCGGTAAAACCTGATGAATGCTTTTTAAATTTGGATGCAATCATATTAGCATCCATACCAATTTTTTGGATTTAGATATTTTTATGGTAACAGATTTTAGATTGAGTATCCATTGATAGACATGTTAATGTGACAATCACATAGAAACCAATGAGTTAACTACGAAGTGGCCTTTTGCATTTGGTATGCACTTTTGTGAACACATATTGTTTACTCCATGGTGAAACATTTTTATTTACGGAATATAATAAGGTGTCAACTTAAATTATTATACAGTGCATGATCCAGCAGTACCCCATAGTTTCTATGAATTGTAATCTTTATTTTTAGTTGTGGGATAGAATGACATAATTTTTATTCTTTTATACGTTTTGGAAATATATTAGTGTTTGATGTTCAAATTTAATCTAAAAAGAAGAAAATGATGGTTGATTGGTATGACAATAAGATGAAATTGCTTGAATTTCAAATTGTATGAAATAAGGAGACCGCAGGAGAATATTCTACAAGATTATGGATAAATAAAAAATGATCGGAATTTAGATTTTTTTTCCTTCTTTCCTACTAATTCATCGTAATGCATTAATAGCCTATAATTCATTTTGATGCACCTGGCTTTTGTAAACATAAATCATTAGCACTACATATCTGTGCTTGTGCAGTACACATTATCTGAGGAATTGTTTGATACATGAACTATAAATTACCGATTAAGGTGAAGTGAACCTATGTCAACAAAAAACAATAGTTATTAGAATGCACATCGATAAGATTTTCTTATTCAGAAGCTTTAAGCAATTCACACATTTCAGATATTCATAAGTATGTAGAAATGTTTGTAACCTTTTGTTAACATAGTTCATATGTATAAATTTGAGATTACGCATAGTAAATCGTGAACTTAACTCTATACAGCTAAACTTATCCACTTTTAGCTGTTTTCATATATTTTTAGAATTATTTTCCCCGTTAAATGAACCAGCCTAGCTGCATAAGAAATGACTAAATGCATAACCAATTTAGATAAGTAAATAGAGGAAATTACATGCTTGATCTGCATAATATGCAATCAGTTTTGACTATCATCATTGACTAACAAAACTGATTTTACTATCAATTTGATAAGCAAATAGTGGAAATTCCATTGATAAGTAAAATTCCATTGATAAGGAGATGGATTTGCAATTATTAAAATGGAAAGTTCATAATTAAATGAATAAATTCTAAAGATAATCTAAAAAAATTCGAATAAGTAAATTTGTCTCCTCTAAGATTTATTTTCTCCAATCAGTGGATAAATTTATTGTCAATCGTCAATGAGATTTTAGAAAGTTGGGACTTATAAGAAGAAACAATTATGGTCTTCTTTGTTTTAGCTCATTTATTTAAACATCCCAGGTTCTAATCCTACAAACATTTTTTTCTTCATTAAGCAAAAAAACCAAAAAAAGATCATGAAAATAAAAGAAAGAGATAAAAGGTTAAAAAGGTAAAAGATAGAGAAAGGAACAAAGAATTTTGGGTAAATTTTAGGTTTTACTGACCATGTAGGAGTTTGAAATTGTAGGGGAAAATAGAAATAAATTACTGACAATTAAATAGCAGGTGGCCATGCATTCATTATTTATTGGCCAATAACATTAAGTGTTAAAAAACAAGTGAAGTTGAAAAGGAAAACGGAAAGTGTAATAGAGTTTGTACTAGAATTAAGTGTGAATGATGTGGATTGATTGTATTAAGCCTTGAGCTTCATATCAGATAAAAGATTCGGTAGATCTTCATGGATCAATTTTTCAATAAATTTGAAATAAGGGATGTGAGGGTTTCTTTGTTTCCCAAGAAACATTTGTTTATTATTTGTATTAAGGAGGGGTGGTTGTACATCAATTACTAGTATTTGCAACTTTGTGTTTTGATATGGATTAGCTAATAATTGATTAATTTCTAAGATTTATGTTAGAAATAAGCACAATATCCAACAATCAGAATGTGAATTGGTGAGGTCTAAGAATGGAAAATACAGAGGTTTCGGTTTGCATATTTAGGCTAGCTTATTCATTTAATAGGGCAAAGCAGTTTGGACATATAAGATTACTTATTAATGGAATTTCAAAACATTATTAACATTATTTTATTTTGTGAAATAACATAAGATGGAAATTAATTTAGTAATAAGTATTGCAAACGATTTAACATTTATGTACCATTTTTGATATATGTATATATATAAGATAATTATTCGATGATATTATAAGAAATTGCAAAGAATACAGAAAATTGCATTTGGTTAAATTAAAAAACAAATATAATTTATATTTGAAAATAAACTTTAAATACCATTTTAAGAAATACAAAAAAAAAGTAAATCTTTAGTCCCAAAAGACTTTAATTTATTTTAAAAAATACGACAACACACCTCTTGGATGCAAAGTCATGCATACAAGGAGAAACAGCATTTCCGACGGCCAGAAACCGACGGCGGCCGTCGGAAAAAGCCGTCGGAAAAGACGGCGTCGGAGAACAGTACTTCCGGTGGCTTCCGACGGCTACCGCCGTCTATTATTCCGACGGAGTCCGACGGGTTCCGACGGAGTCCGACGGAGTCCGACGGGTTCCGACGGATTCCGACGGGTTTCGACGGATTCCGTCGGAATCCGTCGGAAATACTGATTTACAGCCCGACTGAAAGCGCCGGAAGCCGTCGGAAATTTTGGCCGATAAGCCGTCGGGAGCCGTCGGAAGCCGTCGGAAATCTGCAAATTTTTTTTTTTGGTATTCGCTGCCACCATTGCCTTCCAACCACATTTCTCTTCCAAATACTCTGATATCAATAATTCACAACCCAATATACAATAATCCAATCAAAGATCCAAACCTAAACTACAACATACTTAACAAACGCACAAATAAATAAAAATACAATCAAAATAAGATAAAAAACATACATAACCATCCCAACATTAACAATAATTGTTCCACAATATTGTTAATACACAAATTCATCAATATTCTAATGCACGTGTCCTCATAAAACTAGAAAACCAAGTGTATCATACATAATTATACAAATCAATATTTATCCGCACTGCCTATCAAATCATTCTACACAAACAAAAAACATACCTGAACGACGAACAAGCAAGCAATGAGTCAATCTCCTCCAGATCCAGAGCCGGCCGAGGAAGGGAAGCGGCCACCAAACTGCTGCATGTACTCTAACAACTGTGCGGTCTGCAAGGCCTGTTGGAGGTTCTGCTCCTCCAATTGAGACACTCTAGTCCGCAATTCTTCTATACTTGCTAAATCGCTCTGTGGTCTGCTCCGTCGTCCCCTACTATGACTGCTGGACTGCAATAATTGAAAAATAAATAAAATCCAAGTTTATTGTCTTGAAAAGGTAAAAATATCAGATTTTAAGTATTTTAATAAAAAGTAAATTATTTACCGCTAAATTGCCAAAGCCGTAACGTCGACCATGCTCAGCTGGAGTCATAACGGACTCAAAAATAACGTCCTCCTCATCGGTCGTCGGCTGTTCTCGACCTGTATCAGCAAGGAGTTTCTGCCGCTGCTCCATAAACATCTCCTGCATTAACAAATTAATAATATCATATCTTATTTCATCATAATTTAACAATTACTAATAGTGAATAAAATGAAATATGCTTACATGGCTTTTGCTGGATTTATCGTCCTGCCATGTGTACGAAACAGTCCCGTCTGGATTAACATGCTCGACAGCATGCGTACGGGTGAACACGTCTATATAGCTGACAGAACCCTGTGCCTCGGCTTCCTGAATTTGATTGTTACATAAAATTATTATACATTTAGAATCATATAGCATAAACTATTTACATTTATTATTCAGTAAATTTACCAACTCCTGCCGATACTGCTGAAACGAGTTCGATCCTCCGCAATGAGTGACGGGATTCTTATTTCTATTTGCAGAGTTTCTATCCGACTCTGCCTGTACATTCAAAATTTGATACATTATTTTTCAATCACGTCAAATTAATAATTCAAAAAAAAAATAGTATACTTGCTTTCGCCTCGTCCGTCTCCCAGTAGCTCAACCAAGCTTGATACACGCTCTCTCCCATCCACTTTGGTTTCTTATCGGATTTCTTAATCTCGGATATCGTATCCCTGTAGTTCATGCGCCTCTTCCGCATCCAGTATGCTCGTGCCAGCATCATGTCGTCTGTCTGGATGTCTATCTCAGCCTGTGTGAAAAAAAGATTACACTTTAAATGATAAACAATAGAAAAACGACAAAAACGAATTAAAAATGGAAAACAAAAAAATTATACATACTAGAACATACTTCCATATGCACTCTACGATGTGAGCAGGGATGGAGTCCCACTTCGGCCAGCACGCACTCATCCTACTGCGGTATGCTGCTCTAGAGACGTCCAGCACAACCTTGGAGGGAAGTAGGTCGAACCCCCTGTTTTTAAGTACGATATAGATAAATACGTACGTATATCATAGAAAAAATGAGATGCTGAATAAAATTTAATTTTAATTACCCTTCTGCTCTAGGGACCAAAGATACAACAGCACGCTGTGGCTCTTGCGATGGGCCACTGCCATCGCCTCCAGACGATCGGGAAGAGCTCCTACCTCTATACGACATATTGATAAACCTGTGACATATACACATCATTATATAAAAGTATAAAAACATGATAGTGAAATATATTTCATATGAAAATGACATCAACGGTACAAATTACAGCTTAATTAATGACTGAAATGGAAATAGAAATGGAAGTGTGTTATACCTGATTCATAATACATCAAGAATTCAACATGCAATAGTAAACGGATTTGGTTTCATAGTTACATCAATTTAATAATACATCAAGAATACAACATGCGAACAATAGTAAACGGATTTGGTTTCATAGTTACATCAATTTCATAATACATCAAGAATTTGACACAGTTACATCAATTGCAAAAAAACAGATTCAGATTTGTATCAGTCATCATCATCTTCTGATTCAGATTCGGTCTCGTTTTCGACGATATTTTCCTCTGCACTGTCAAACGCTTCTACCAAAACATTTGATTCATCGATCAAGGGACCAAAATCTGTATGATCGTCTGTAATAATTATTTCGTTATTTTGCTCAAGATCTGCCTGATAAGCTTGTTCGTCGGGAATATTCTTCCCATCGAATGTGAATCTGGCCTTTGTTTTAAAAACTGCAGACCAATCTGCTTTATCTCTTTTTAGAGACGGATAAGGAGCGTAATAAACTTGCAATGCTTGTTTGGCTAGTACAAAAGGATCATACTTGTGATAGTGCGATGTATGCTTTATTTCGATAAGATTATAATCCTTGTGCACATTAATTCCAGAACCTGAAACATTGCTAAACCAATTGCATCTAAATAGAAACACCTCCTCCGCGGGTCGTGAGAAATATGTCAGTTGCAAAATTTGTGTCAGAATGCCATAAAAATCATTTAAATGATTTTCTGGATCGTCACTACCTTTAACAAATACACCAGTATTATTTGTTAATTTTTCTGCACCGTATTCTTTGGTGTTAAATTTATATCCGTTGATGAAATATATTGGATATGTCTTGACCACTCTTTTTGGTCCCATCGCAAGATGTTTCAACCCTTCGTCAACAACACAATTTCTCGGCTCATAAACGTAATTTGAAAACCAATCGGAAAATTCTTTACTGAGATCTCCGTTCGGATGTTCACATTCATAAACACTGTATATATAAACAAATTGTTACATTAGGTTATACACGCGCATGCATATAAGAAAAGAATAAAACACAAATTATTATTTCAGATTACCTAACAAACGGCGCAACCTCGGCACAATTTAGAAGAATATAAGTGTGTGCTACATGAAGATCTCTATCGTCTAGCTATATTTCTACACATTTTCCAGAAGGCCGACCATGTTGTCTAAAAATAGATAACATTGCTTGAGTGGACTCTTGTTCGTCGCCTTCGTCATTACGAGGAACACTTTCAAATGAAATATTCACATGGTCACTGAAATAGTGAGAGAAAAAGAACGAAGCTTCTTCTACGATGTAAGATTTACATATCGAACCTTCAACCCGTGCTTTTTGCCTCACTTTTTTCTTCAGGTGATTCAAATATCTACGCAACATTAATTTATATTAACTTCATCTTTCAAATGCAATTAAATTACGTTATAACATGTATATTACATATACCTCTCAAATGGATACATCCATCCGTATTGGACAGCACCTCCAAGTCGTGCTTCAGATGGGAGATGAACAGGTAAATGTTCCATCACATTAAAAAAACCAGGCGGAAATATTTTCTCTAATTTGCAAAGTAATATAGGAATGTCCACTTCAAGTTTACGTAAATGTTGCACTTTTAAAGTAGTCGAACAAAGCTCTTTGTAAAACATGCTAAGCTCCGTTACTACTTTCCAAACTTTTAACGGCAGTAGTTCTTTGAACATTATGGGGAATAAATTTTCCATCATTATGTGACAGTCGTGACTTTTCATTCCTCTTAATCTACCATTTTTAAAGTCAACACATCTACGAAGATTTGATGATATCCCATCAGGAAATCTTAACCCTTCCACCCATTTTAACACAGCTTTAACTTGATTATTATCTAATTCGTAACAAGCTTTGGGTTTTTTATTGTCATTTGGTTTCATATGAAGCTCAGGACGTTTGCATAATTCTTCTATATCACGTCTTGATTTCAAATCATCTTTCGTCTTCCCTTTCACATTCAAAATTGTGTTAAAAACATTATCAAATACATTTTTCTCATTGTGCATCACATCTATGTTATGGCGAAGCAGAAGATGTTTCCAATACGGCAACTCCCAAAAAATAGTTTGTTTGCACCAGTTATGAACAACTGATTTGCCTTCAATTTCTATTTGCTCGCCAATTTCATATATCTTTGGATAGTCCTTAACAAGTTCATATATGTCTTCGCTTGACCATACTGTCGGTGGTTGTCTGGTTTCTACTCTATTAGCTAAAAAGTTTTTCTTGTCTCCTCTGAAGGGATGATTTACATGGAGAAAATATCGATGACAGTCAAATCATGAAATTTTCTTACCATGAGGTAAAGAAAACGCTCGTGTTTCATCCATGCAATATGGACATGCTAGACGACAGGCAGTACTCCATCCCGAAAGCATTGCATAGGCAGGAAAATCACTTATAGTCCACAACAAAGAAGCAAACATACGAAAATTTTTCTTCTTGGACACATCGTATGTTTCTACTCCTTCATTCCACAGTATTTTTAACTCTCAATCAACGGTTGTAAATATACATTGATTCCTTGTGTCGGATCGTCGGGGCCAGGAACGACAACAGTAAGAAACATATATTGCGTTTTCATGCACATCCATGGAGGTACATTATACGGTGTGACGATAATGGGCCATGATGAATATTTAGAACCAAATTGAGAAAATGGAGAAAAACCGTCCGTACATAATCCTAATCTAACATTTCGACTCTCTGCTGCAAAATTTGGATACGTTTTATCGAAATGCTTCCATGCTTCTCCATCGGCCGGATGTGTCAACGTACCCTCTTCCTCTGTTCTCACGCTATGTCATCTCATATTAGACACAGTTACAGAAGATGCATATAATCTTTGAAGTCTTGGAGTTATGGGTAAGTAGTGCATACGCTTGTACGGAACTTCCTTCCCCTTCTTTTTTCTTGATTTGTATCTCTCCTGATTACAAACTTTACAATTTCTAAGGTTTGCGTCTTCTTTCCAAAACAACATGCATCTTTTTAAACATGTATCTATTTTCTGATACGGTAAACCAAAAGCCGACATAAGTTTTTTAACTTCGTAGTGATTTTCACACATTAGATTATCGGATGGCATATGTCTTTTTGCAGCTTGTACAACAGCCGTAAACCCAGCTTCAGTGATGTTGTATTTTGATTTCATCGCAATGTATTCTGCGATTACTGACAGCTGAGTGCCGCTTTTACAACCATTCCAAATAGGTTTCTTAGCTGCATCTAGTAAATCGTAAAAAAATTTAGCTTCAATATTTGGTTCTTCAACATTTCCATCATCGTCGTCAACTTAAACCATAGGAAACATTGATCGTGCTGCATCTTCGACCATATTTTCTATACGGGTCGTTGAAACTATTTCGTTAACGACACTTTCAGACTCTACTGAAGTATATGCTACAACTTCTCCATCCCGATCCCAAACATAATATTCTGGTACGAAACCGTGTTGGCACAAATGAACTTTCACAATATCTGGTTACAAATACTTCAAATGTCTACACCTACTACACGGACAACGAATTTCTGGATCGTTTCCGTTATTACTTAAAGCGAATTCAACAAACACGTTTATACCATTATAAAAATCTTCTTTTATTGAGCCCCTCAGTCCTTTTCTTTAGTACATCCATCTCCTCCGATCAACAAAATAATCAATCATTTTTCCTATTTGCAAAATGAAAAGTTCAAAAATTAATATTTATTTTAAAGAATACAAATTCAAAAAAGATTATTTTCATGGTTGTATAATTTTTTGAATTTAAAGAACAACTTCACAAATTTAAAAATATTTTCAAATAGGGCACATTTTATTTTTTAACGTACGTAACGATTAAAAATATATATAATTTTTTTCATTGGTCAGACATCCTACTTTCCATTACAAACACAGTAAGCATTTACATTTCGTATATTACTTCGTCTCAAACGATTCAATAAAATTTCGGCAGCATTTCCCTTTTGTTCCCTGCATTGTACACAAATGCATGTACGTAGGAAACAAAAAAGAATAGTTAGGCCGAAATTTTATGAACCGTTTGAGACGAAATAGTATACAAAATGTAAATTCTTACTGTGTTCATAACTTGTCCAATACTGGGACAAATCCGACAAACATTGTACCAGATGAATATAAATGGTCGTTTTTCGAAAAAACGTCTATTTATACAACGATCATGTACAACACTCGTCGGACGGGGCCAAAAACTCTCTAAGGGACATTTGTCAGTTACATGCGCGCATTTTACGAAAAAATACAGTTTTACTCACTGTTCACATTTATATATTAATTTCACACATTTATTCGTCGTATTACGCATCAACTTAGGGCTGGTTTAACATTTTTGTCATTTTTCAATACACACAATTATAATTTAGAGTAATGCATTTTTTTTGTCATAAGTAAATACGTGCACAATATAATACTCCTAGTTCATTCAATCATTTTATCTTATTCCAAATAATGTATACAATCGTCGAATCAAGGCATACACAACAATTTACATATACATGAACAAGCACAAATTATACGTGTTTATCACAATTTCACGATAAAAGATGAAATCAGTATACCATGTGATGCTATAAACCGTTATTACGCTAGTGGAAACAATTGCAATCATTAATTCACCCTAATTTATCAATTTATGCAAATCTAGAATTAGGGTAAAAACTGAATTTTTCACAAAAATAAGAGATTATACCTGAGATTAAGAGTAATGGAGCTTGATTAGAGAGCCTAGGAAGATCCGGAAGCTAGAAATTAGGGATTGGAAGCTTGGGGGTTGAATTTGAGGGTTTTTTTGATTTATTTTCGTATGGAATGGAGGAGGAAGAAAGGTCTCGGCTGGCAGGTATAATCGCATATTTTCGACGGCTTCCGACGGCCGCCGACGGCCCGTCGAAAGCCGTCGGAAAATGGCCGTCGGAAGCCGTCGGTCTTGGCTGTCGGTATTCTGCCTTTTTCTTGTAGTGAATTAAGTGTGCATGATGTGGATTGATTGTATTAAGCCTTGAGCTTCATATCAGATAAAAGATTCGGTAGATCTTCATGGATCAATTTTTCAATAAATTTGAAATAAGGGATGTGAGGGTTTCTTTGTTTCCCAAAAAACATTTGTTTATTATTTGTATTAAGGAGAGGTGGTTGTACTTCAATTACTAGTATTTGCAACTTTGTGTTTTGATATGGATTAGCTAATAATTGATTAATTTCTAAGATTTATGTTAGAAATAAGCACAATATCCAACAATCAGAATGCGAATTGGTGAGGTCTAAGAATGGAAAATACAGAGGTTTCGGTTTGCATATTTAGGCTAGCTTATTCATTTAATAGGGCAAAGCAGTTTGGACATATAAGATTACTTATTAATGGAATTTCAAAACATTATTAACATTATTTTATTTTGTGAAATAACATAAGATGGAAATTAATTTAGTAATAAGTATTGCAAACGATTTAACATTTATGTACCATTTTTGATATATGTATATATATAAGATAATTATTCGATGATATTATAAGAAATTGCAAAGAATACAGAAAATTGCATTTGGTTAAATTAAAAAACAAATATAATTTATATTTGAAAATAAACTTTAAATACCATTTTAAGAAATACAACAAAAAAGTAAATCTTTAGTCCCAAAAGACTTTAATTTATTTTAAAAAATACGACAACACACCTCTTGGATGCAAAGTCATGCATACAAGAGAAAGAAGTGAAGTGCTATTGAAGTTAAAGCATTTAGTCCCAAAATTCTTTAATTTTTTGACAGAAGTGAAGTGTTAGACACATTTTTACAAAGGTGTTTGGACATCAGCAAACAAAGCAACAAAATATCTTTCATTCATTGAAAACATCTATAATTATTTTAATGTACATACTTTTTTACACTCGACTATATAATACATGAGTTGGGATTAAAAAATCTAGGATAGTACTTATATTTGATACATCTACTGATATATGCATAAAAAAGGATATTTATTTGTAACTGAAAACAAAAAAAATATCTACAAATTTATGCATGGATTATTACCTTAAAAATTTCACATAAATATATAATCGCAAGAGTACTTTAAAAACAATACTTTATATAAAAAGACAGCATTTTGTTCAATAACGTACTAATTGGAATAAAAACTTTTGAACTGAACATAAGTGGCATTATTTGTAGAATAGGTTGAAATTTGAGAGATTGTTAAGGATATTTTTCTACGCCAATTTTAACTCCTACTGTATGCTAAAAAATTGAAAATACTTTGAAGTAGTATTTATAAACATTGTATAAATATTTTCTTACCAAGAATGGTTATGTTATTATCTCAAATTAAGTAAACAACATAGTTTACTTAACAATTAAGTATTTTTTTATCATTTTTGCACATACCTTAGTTCCTACACAATAATGGTTTATAATCTTTATTTCTTCCTAAATTAAACAAAGTAAATGTTCTAGTAAATGTTCTATTTTTAGGGTCAAACAATTTCAATCTTGAATCAGTGCATTTCACAAACAAACAATGGAAGTTAATCAACTTTCCGAATCAAAACCACATAGAAGTCCTAGAATAATCGAAAAAGCTCAACTTCAAGCAATGGAAGCCAATGAAGTTGTTCACTTACAAAGGACAACAAATACCAATAGAATTCAACACAACCCAATGCAATCAAACTACAGTCCTTAGTTACCATCCCATAGAAGTCCATGAATCCTTGAAAGAAACCAATATCAAGCAGGAACATCTTATCAATCACCATCTTTGATACTTCGTAGAAGCCCTAAAATCATTGAGAAAGCTCAAAAACAAGCATTATTAGATGCTCAAATCAAGGCAAAAAGAAAAAGGCAACCTCGATCTGAATTAAATGCAAAACAAAGGGCTCAACAATTAGATCGTCGTAACATTTATGATGGAACGAAAAGAAATTCAACGACAGAAGCTGAAAAAGAAGCAAAAGAAAGTAAGTTCGCTCTAATTATCATATTAGAAAATCCAGAAGATATGAAGAAAATATCAATAATTACAAATCACAAACAAGCACGGATAGTTCCTTTTCTTTATCGTGCACTCGAAATATAAAAGGCATTACTAAGAAAACCATTCACTATAATTCTTTATTATATATTATATATATAATATATAATATATATATATATATTCAGTACAATAAAAAAAAATATTTGAATTCCATGTTAATAAATACTTATAAATTTAATTTATCAATAATTTGTGTAGATCAACATATCGATGGGTCAGTGAACAGTGAAGAAGAAAAAAACATTAATACACCATCTTTTAAACAAAGAGACAACATCAATAGAAACACGATACGTAGAGTTATTCAACCATGCCAAAGTGCTACAACAAGACATAATTGTGCAAGAAATTTTATAGATCATTCTGTTTTCAAGGATTCTATTCGCCACAATCAAGAATATGCGGACATTGTCAAGAAAACACTTTCACCGAGAATCAAATAACTTCTGTTGTCTAAATGGAAAAATCATTTTACAATCAATTTCTTCACCCAATGAGATCTTCAATTTTTAAAATGACCAATCAAATGAAGGAAAATAATTCAGAAAAACCTACGAGCTTATAACCACATGTTTGCATTTACATCGATGGGAGTTCATGTTGACGAGAACTTGGCTATCAGTAAAGATGGAGTATACACATTTCGAGCTCAAGGAAGTATCTATCATAAAATAGGCAGTTTGGTACCTACATCAGATAATCATCCAAGATTTCTATTACTTTATATTTATGGTACACAGAACGTTGATAACTGATTGGCTGAAAATAATACTTTGAGTCGAGATATCATAGAGAAATTACCAAAAACTCTTAGCACATATAATAGACTTGCAATTGTATTTCGACAACTTGGACGGAAACCAAATATCCAACATTGTAAATTGGTCATAAAAGAATAATCTTCAAATAAAAAACAATATACTCTCCTAATTTCTTCACAAGTTGCTGGAATTTGGGTAGAAGGAGCTAAAAATGAAGAAATACATGAAAGAGATATTGTAGTTGAGACAAACTATGGACAGCTCATAAATGTTCCTGAAACAGCTGGTTATTATGATCCATTGTAATACCCACTTTTATTACCATATGGAAGTTATAGATTAGATATAAATAGTCACGATGAAAATGGTAATAAATTTTCATGTCGTGAGTATTATGCTAATATTCTACAGGTATATACAATTTAATATATTACACATTTTATATATTTATATTTTTTAATTCTTAATATTCATCAATATGTAATGTTCTTTTATAGATTCGAGAAAATGATAAATCGCTTTTTCTTCGAGGTGGACGATTGTTTCAATAATACGTGGTTGATAACTGTGTTAAGATAGATACCAACATGCTAAGATGTTATAGGAGTAATCAAAAAACCATTAGAGCTGAAATTGACCAAGGATTACAAGATGCTTTAAACGCTGGGGAAAATGATGCAAGTGCGTAGTTTGTGTATATTAAGTACATTTTTATACTTTTACGTAATTAAATTTCATATTTATGAAGTTTTTAACAAATTCTCTTATTTAGGTAATGTTGGAACATGAAAAATACTACCTTCTTCTTATATTGGTTGTCCACATGATGCGCATCAACGATATCAAGATGCAATGGCTTTAGTAAACAAGTTTGGCAATCCCAATTTATTCATTACAATGACATGCAATCCACTTTGGGATGAAATTGTTAGCGAATTGCCACCCGGTCAAGACCCTCAAGACAGTCCGGATTTGACGACAAGGATATTTCATGCAAATTACGAGGAATTAAAAAAGATATTTTTACTGAAGGAGCACGTGAAAAAGTTGCTGCTCATGTCCATGTGATTAAATTTCAAAAAAGAGGTTTACCACATGTTCATATGCTAATTATCTTCGAAGATGAAGATAAATTGATAACCCAGATGAATATGATGAAATTGTTAGAGCAGAAATACTAGATTCTAACGAAGAATCAGAATTACATATAGCAGTAATGAAGTGGATGATTCATGGACCATGTGGTACTCAAAATTGAAATTGTACTTGCATGAAAAATGGTAGTTGCAAGTAAGAGTATCCAAAACCATTTTCAAATGTGACTATTCAAGGCACAGATTCATACCCAATTTACAGAAGACACCATACTAGAAAATCTGTTCCTATTGATAGAAATTAAAAGTAGATGGTGGATAACAGATGGGTTGTACCTTACAATCCTTGGTTACTACGCAAATATAACTTCACATCAATGTAGAGATATGTAGTAGTATAAAAAGCGTTAAATATCTTTACAAATATGTCTACAAAGGTCTAAACCGTGTTTCAATGCAAGTTTGACCTGGACCGAACTATGATGAGATACAACAATTTATAGATGCAAGGTGGATTTCTGCTCGAGAAGCATTGTGGAAGATTTTTAGGTTCTCTCTTAGCAAGATATATCCATCAGTTGAACGTCTTCAAATGCATCTTCCAAATAAACAAAGCGTTATGTTTTCCAATGATCAAACCATCAATGAAGTTTTTGCCGATGAAAGCAACCTACACACAATACTGACAGAGTTTTTCCATACAAATTCAATTGATGAACATGCAAGTCAACTTTTATTTCGTGAATTTCCAGAGCACTATTGTTGGACTAAAAATGAAAAAAAGGGAAAAGAAGAGTATCTAATGTAAGGTGATTGGTAGAATATACACAGTCCTACCTACAGAAGGAGAACGGTTTTTCTTGAGAATATTTTGAATCATATTAGAGGACCGACCTCTTTTAATGACTTACTTACAGTTGACGAAGTTAGAAGTCGAACATTTAAGGAAGCTAATGAGAAAAGAGGGCTATTAGAAAACGATGATAGCATTAAAGAATGTTTGACCGAAGCCTCAAGTATAAAGATGCCAGTTTCTTTGAGAGCATCATTTGTTACTATATTGGTTTTCTACAATCCATCAGGTGTGCGAAGGTTATGGGATCAGTTTTTCGATCATATGGTAGAACATTATCGAAATTCAAATACTACTAACCAAATGCGTCTAAAAAATCGTTTTTGGAAGATTTAAACATGTTACTTCTCCAACACAACAAAAGCACAACTGATTATGATTTTCCAAATATCTCAAGAGCATATGATTGTGATGAATGTGATAAAAATTCCGAGCTAATAGAAGAAGAGTTAGCGATTCCTATTTCCGAGGATGATTTACTTGCTATTGAAAATTTGAATGGGGAACAATTGAAGGCCTATAATACAATTATGAATGCAATTGTAAAAAAAGAAAATGTTTGCTTTTTATAGATGGTCCTGGAGGGACGGAAAAACCATATTTATACCGTGCTATTCTATCAACGGTTAGAAAAGATGGTGGTATTGAAATTGCAACATCTACATCTAGTATTGCTGCAACTATACTACCTGGCGAAAGAAACGCACATTCAAGATTTAAACTTCCATTACAACCAAAAGCGACATCAACATGCTCAATAAGCAAACAGTCAAATAGAAAAACTTTTAAAACAATCAACTTTTCTTATGCGGGATGAAGCTACAATGGTACATCATTATGCTTTTGAGGCATTTGATAGAACTATGAGAGATATAATGGATGTAGATGAACCATTTGGAGGTAAAATACTTATTATGGGAGGATATTTTTGACAAGTATTGCCAGGTAGGCCTAAATCTACAAGAAATGAAGCGATTAATGCATGCATCATTAAATCAATTTTATGGGAAAAAAATTAAAATTTTCATTTAAAGAAAAACATGCGAGCAGCAAATGATATCGCATATTCAAAATTTCTAATTCCAATTGGAGATGGTACTGAACCTTCAATAAATGACGAAATGATTCAACTACCAACAAATATGGTCTTAACATCAAAAAATGATGTTAATCCACTGTTAAAGTTGATAGATACAATTTTTCCCAACTTATCAACAAATGCATTCGACAAAGAGTACATAGTTAATAGAGCATTAATTACACCCCTAAATGAATATGTCGACAAGCCCAATGAACATGTACTTAATATAATTCCTGGAAAGGAAATCATTCACTATTCATATGATGGAGTAGAAGACGATGCTCACAATTTATACCAATAAAAATTTCTAAACTCAATCACTCCTGGCGAGCTACCTCCACATTGTTTAAAATTGAAGCTTGGAGTACCGATAATGTTGTTAAGAAATTTGAATCCGAAAATTGGATTATACAATGGAACGAGGCTTATATGTAAACAACTCTATAAGAATTGCATTGATACTGAAATCTTCACTGGACATTATGTTGGTATCAGAATTTTCATTCCAAGAATCCTACTAAAGCCACTTGAAAATTTGAATTTACCATTTTTGTCAATACGGAAACAATTTCCAATTTGTTTGTGTTTTACCTTCACTATAAATAAGGCACAATGGCAAACAATAAAAAATACTAGTATTTTTCTACCTGAGCATATATTTGGTCATGGACTACTATATGTGGCACTTTCACGAGGAGTTTCAAGTGCTAATACCAAGGTGTTGGTAGAAAAGGGACATGTTGTTTGATGAACTAGAACTTTCACTAAAAATGTTGTCTACAAAGATGTTTTACTGACATGCTAGGAATGAAGGTACTTAACTTGATCTTCATCTACATATACCATCAACTTTCCAGGGTACATCCTCGTTGTATTTACCTCTTCTTTTACGCTACCTACAGGTGAATCTATAGTATATGGAATAGAGAAATTTCATTTAAACATTTCCACAGCTTCTAGGATTTTTTATGCCTTCTGAATCCATAGTATATGTAATAGAGAAGTTGTGGACATGTCATCAACTTTCCTTTCTGGTTACAGTAAAAGGTTCATTCATGATTATAGTAAAATGTTTTATCTTCATTGTTTTGGATACTCTAATGGGGACCTTATTCAATTTTATCATTAATTGCTTCTTATATTGGATCCTCTAAACATATATTTCCAAAAAAAATTAATAGAGAAAATATATTTTAATCCATTGCTGTTTTAACTTCATTAACGCAACCAATTGCTGAGTTGCCTAGTAGAATTTTAAAATAGTCAAAAACCCCTTAATTGTTGAGTTGCCCCCTGTTAGAAAAAAATCCAAAATTAGTCTCCCATGCGGTGGCACCACTTGGTGCCTTCAGGGCACCATGCAATGCCATTTCAAATTTTATTTGCTATCATTTTTCTTTTCAATGTTACCATTTCAAAATATTTTTAGTTTAAGATACAAGGGGTGAACTTTTTTTACAATGGTGATATTTTTCGATTTGTAAAAGTAATTGTTCTTATAAAATATATGTTGAGATTCATGGGCTATGTTTTTTGCACTGAAACTATATATTTATTTGCCCTTAAATCTTACTACGAAATGTTGTAAAGTTGTTTAAATGCTAAATTCATGCACAAATACATATGATGTACAACCTGTTGCTTCACTTATAATACTTTCTGCATTGGAGAATGGGGGTAGATGAAAAGAGAAATTGAGTTCAGGGGTTAGTACAAGAATGAATACATCATGTTCATCCTAAACATGTACTACAAGTTCTACATTTTATAACCATTTTCTTCTCTAAAAATAATTTTCATTTTAGTAACGAGTATTTCCAGTAATGGTCTGTTTTGCAAGGATTATCAACAAAAGTCAGGGGCAGACTTTAAACCATCTCGGGGTTTATTTACCAAGTCCAGTATTTACGCATGATCAACCGTATGTTGACATATCAAGGACAACATATGAACAAGGGCTGGAGATAAAGCTAGGTGAGCAGAATGACAAGCGGGAAATATACACTCAAAACATAGTGTATAGTGTATGAAGATGTGTTTAGCAATTTATCAAGTATGTTTTCCAACCTCATATTATAGTTAAATTGTATTTCAACCTACAAATTCATTTCCATTCCTCCTTTTTCCTGGTGTTGCAGCTCTACAGGATGTGCCCATGCAACCGGGTTAATATACCAAACAGTACTTATACTACTGCTACACCACTATGCCTATCTTCCAATTGCAAAAGAAATGAAACCTTAGACTATATGTGATGTAACAGTAAATGTATAAAGAAGAATTTGTGTCTATATATGTTATATCATTTCTTCTTTTTTTCATTTTTTTTTTCACACACAGTGGTAGCCAGTGTCTTTACTTACTATTTCTAAGTTCAAATGCATTAACATTGTGTATTTTAATTGTGAATAAAGTTGGGAGAAATTTCTAATGGTTAAATTATACTATAAATATAACATGCATAATAGATTAGGTACACTAAATGTTAACTTTAAGAGATTTGGTTTGATGAATTGAAATCCTTAACTATAATTTATGTCAAAAGTTTTATTGCCCTTAGTAGAAATGCAAATAAGCTTGGACGTCCCATATTTATGCAGTCCTTTGGTGGTTCAACATCCTGGCTTTGGCGGTATGGAATCATTAGTGTGAAGAATGGGGAAAACATGAGAAAATTATTATGGTAGTTGATCGTCTTGGGTTGTGATGAAAATTGAAATTTATATGAAACTGCAATAGCAACAAATTTGTGGTTTTGTACTTTCTTCATACTGTTTTAAATCCAAATTTTCTCTTGCTGTATGTTTCAAATTAATGTTAGCACTAGCATGGTATGATTCAGTATGTGCAAACATTAAGTTATTTGTTGTGTATAACATGTCGAAATGTTTTGTATTATATGATTCAGTATATGCTACATTATAATTATTCTAGCTCTATACGATAACACATTACAATACAAACACATCCATGCCATGTTCATGTTCCATATGTCGCATGGCACAACAAGTCACTTTTAAATATATAAAGCCCATTAATATTTCATTATAAGCATGTGTTGATTTTAATTTAAGTAAAAGAAAAAAAGTGTAGTAAAATTTCTATTATGACTTTGCCTATGTTTTCTTCTTTTACAGATGATGTGTGAGAAGATTATACAAATGATGGTATAGTTTCTTAGGTAGGAATAGTTTGGTCTCAACATGAGTGGACAATTCAACATGTTTTATTCCCTACAATGAGACTTTTCCTTAAGCCCTGCAAAGCAATGGCATCAAATGGGACTTTTGTTCAGATTGCAAAATTAAGTTACCTTATTCCTAGGACCAACATTGAAAAAGTAACACAAAATGAGTTTCCAGGTTGCAAAAATAGAAGATAGTTACATTCATGATCGCTATCTTATTGTTTTTGATTTTTCTTTAGTGTAAACTTGGTATTTGATAGGTTTCTTTAATCTATTTTTATTTCTATTTTTACAGTATGCAAGTCATTTCAACAGAAGACCAATGCACGATCATTACAATCAGTTCATTCTACCATTTTATTCCTTAAATGCTACTGTTCATTTTGATGTTTCACAATAAGTTACTTTAAACCTAATTTGAGTAAGCTATGTGTTACCATAAATACAATTGTAGCAATTACGTGAAATACAAATCTTGAACCTTTTATCGCCACACTGAATCATAGAAAGCATGAAAATGTATTTCACTGCATTTTTATATCTCATTCACACGTATACCCATTTTGTATTTAACAAAGTTTAAGGTAAGAAAGAAAAAATAATTAACATTTGGGCCAATCGTGGTAAATATAATAATCATCAAATAAGTTATAATGAAGGGCATAAAGCAATGTGATCGTTGAAAGGGATAATATAAATGTTATGGTATATAAAGTTCAAATATTCAAGTGACTAAATGCAAGTCCACGTGGATGGTATATATACTCTATTCAAAATCCATCCGTATCTCTATTCGAAATATGAAAAATTATCCAAAATCCAAAAAATAGATACGGGCCATATCCGCATTCAATAATTATGTGTACAGTGTTTATCAACAATATAATAATTTTTTTGTCTATTTTAGTATAGAAAATGATCATCATTTATCATTTTTTCTAGGTAAAAAAATATGTGAATACAAATCAATATTTGCTGCTTCAAATTATATTTCTCAATATATTTATTATCTTTTATACTTTCAGTACTGAAATGGTATGACGACTCGAAATTGTTGGATATTTGAAATTGGTATATTTAATTGATTTTATATATTTAAGGGTTAATTTCCAACTTGAATTTCAAATATCACCATTTAATTGGTAATTAAACTTTTGAATCTAATTATTGAAAGTTGGGTAAAATGTCGAATCTTCAGTTTTATGCTGCTTAAAAATATTTCAAAGGCTTGTAAAATTTATATTGATAGTACTGAAGATAGTAAAAATGTTAAACTTGAATTTGGAAGTGTTTTGTTAGTTTTGAAATTTTATTGTTTAAATCGAATTTTAAAAAAAAATAGCTTTCTGGGGAACAATCTCGGAATTCGACGAACTAGTTCCATTGGATCCGTAATAGTGTATTATTATCGGATTTCAATTTCCGTTGTATTTGGAGTTGTGTGAGCGTATGATACATAAATGCGTTGAAATCTATATCGAAAATTTAATAAAATAACTAGGTCCAAAAACCTATCTTCTCCATACGATCGAATTAGGACTCGGAACCTTTTCCATTGCATTCGGAATAGGGGTATAAAATTATGAATGTCTGGCGGCACGCCTCAATAGGAGGTCGAGATTTTTAGTTGCATTTTCGGGACGATTTAAATTTAAAATTTAAATATAATTTGACTGGTCAAATATAATTCACATCAAAGCTTTTTCAACATCTCAAATCGCTGTAGTTTTTCTCCACACGTAGGGCTAAACACTTGTCGTCCCTGGGACAGGCATCATCGCTAAATAAAAATAATAAAACCTATCATTCGAGATGTAGCCTAAACGACATCCTTTCTTCATAAATTTAGCCCTCTCCAGTTCGATAAATGGCAGCTTATCTTTTCTATTCAAACAGAGAATCACTCAGGAAAATTTAAAAAAAAACGATGGTCGCCTTCTTTCAGATTTGAAACCCAACAAATCAATTGGAGCTCGTTCGCCTCACAGGGACGACGTTCGAATTATGGGTGAATCAGGGTTTGAATCGCGTGAATTTTGAGGGTAGTTAGTGGTCGGAGAAAGCTAGGGTTTTGCTCTGGTTTGCATCGCATGGCCGAGGCTCACAAATCTTGCAGGAGGAGGGGGATATCGCGACGAGGTCGCGATTGCTTGATCCAAGTCGCGCGCCTTGAGGTGGTTTCCTGGCAACGTGACGAGAAGGTGGGTCACGGTCTTCGATTTGGGGGGAAATCAGCGAGGTATAACTGAGTTTTTATTTTTATTTTTTTTAATAATATGTATACACCTACAATCTTGAAATAAAAGTGTACAATAAGGTTTTATTTGTAATTAAATTGATATTTCTAAATCTGGGACGTCGATTCAAAAAAAAATAAAAAAAATAAATACATATACACATTTAAAATTTACTAGTTATTTTAAAAATATGTATTTAGGATTAAAAAAAATTATTTAACTATTTAGTTACTAAAGACAATTCATTAAAAGGGAAATTAGTTTAAAATCAAATTATCGGTTTAAAACTTATGTATTATAGGGAATTTGTTAGTTAAATTAAATTATTAAATGGAAATTTATTTTTACATTACTTCAAATATTAATAAACCATACAATGTTTGTACAAGGTCAAATCAAGAAGGAAACAGTCGGTTTGGGTCGAATTTCGAAACAAAGATAAAAAGTTGAGTTAATCTCACTCATTTGGAATTCCTTTTAAATTTAAATAGTTGAATTTAAATTATTGGATGGATTGCTTGAATTGATGGTTTATTATCTATCTGGATGTAATACTATATATGTATGTATGTGTATATATATATATACTGGATTGATTGATTTCCCGCATTATATAGCGGATGAGACCCTATGCGCCGCATAATAGCGGATGAGATGATATGACCCCATATACCACGATATTCCGCCTCGAAGTGGAAGTGGTATTTTAAATTATTGTGCTAACATCTGTGGATGCAGGGAAACAGGTTGGAAAGATCCAACTGGATTCCTCAAATTTATTTAGTCTGTTCTAATGTTCTATGATATGATTATTTGATAATCTGTGATAAATTATATTGGTTTGATTGAATATATTGGGTATACTGAGTTATCAAAAATATATAGATTGGATTTTTTGAAGGGAAATAAAAGAGAGAATTCTTAAGTAAATAATTATAGAGGTTTGGATAAATGAATTGGAAAAGGATAAAAGTTGATTTTTAAATTCTACTAAATAAATTCCAAGTATGGGAAAGGAGATTTATGGATAAATGGGAATAAATGAATTTTTAAACTTAAGTGATATTATTTAAGGGAATAAAGAATTTATTTTAAATTCAAGGTTTAAAATTTGTTTGCAAAGACAAAGAAGAGATTTGGAAAAGTATGAAATTGGTATTCAGTTTAAAAAGATTTTAAACCATAGTTAAGAAAAAAATCTGAAGTTAATGGGATTTGAAATAAATTGAGTAAGTAAAGGAATTTATTGCAAAATGGAGTAATTTGGAAATCAATTTGAAAATTGATTCAAGTGTTTGAAATTGGAATTTTAAAGCAAGATGAGACTATGAAATTTATAAATTGTGTTTATAAAGTGAAACAGGATATCAGTGGATATTTGAAATAGAAATTCATGGTGGGAATTTATAAAGGAATGGGTAAAAAAAATTATAAATAAACAGTGGTTTATTTTTAAAAAGTATGGGAATGGGAAGTGTATTTCCTTGGAAAGCCGAGTGTAAAGGAGACTTTATGTATAAGCTAAAGGATTTAAAAATTTGTTCTAAGGAAATGTTTTAGAAATTTTTTATTATTAAAAACTTTTAAAATTTAAAGTAAATATTTTTCAAATTTATTTTAGTAGTAAGGATTTAAAGGTTAATTAGTATTATGTTTTAAAAAGTTAATTATTAATATATATATATATATATTATATAATAGTTTTATTTTAAAAGAAAGTTTGGTTAAAGTTATATTTAAAAACTTGTATAGAATTTTGTAACTCTTATTTTAAATTTAATTTGGCTTAACTTTTATTTTAGAAATGAGTTTTATATATTGTAAAGTAGTTTTATTTTAAATATTTTCAAACATATATTTTTGAATAAAGTGTTTATGTAGTTTAGTTTAATGTTTTAAAGTGTATTTTATAATAAAGTATTTTGAACTATTTTAAAAATCTAAAGTATTTTGTACTTGGTGATTTCAGTGGGAATCGAAAATATTTAGGGAGATTATTCCCTGAGAGAAAAATGGTTTGAAAACTATTTTCAAAAGGGTTGAAAAGTGGAAATATATCTTGCGAATATATTTTGAGGTTAATAAATAATTTGGGAGAAATTATTATGGCTTGATGATTGTTTGTGAATATTATTTGATAGTTAAGTAACCGACTATCAAGATTGGCTAAATGCGCTGATCGTTTCGAAGAGACCGGGATCAGAATTAATTTCCAAAAACCACTTCGATCTGGTTTGTACGTTTTCATGAAGAAGACAAGAGCTGGGAGTCGAAGATGGAGCAGTTAAGTCCAAGGGCTAGTCGCTACTAATCCGGAGGGTGATTTCAAAATGGATGTAGTAGGATAGCGCCTTCGGTTCCGCTCGAACCCGGGACGGACTTGTATGGATGAATGCTTTCAGAACATCGTCGGGAGGATGATGAGCATTCTAAGAGATGTGTTTTAAAAAGGTAACGCTTAGCCTCGAGCCTCATCAACCGGGAATGACTGAAAATCAGGGGTTATGCAGCAAGGCTAAGCGGGTAGCACCTATTAGGGTGAGGTCATCCTTGTCTAGATGTCCTTTTTATTTCGGCTGTGTGGTGCGGTTGTTGATCCCAACCGTGGGGTGATCTTACTCTAGATTATCCAATCAGGGGTAGTCCCGGTCTTGTGTTGCAGGGGATCTAGAGGGATCCTCGGTACGGTGATCTAGGCCACGTACTGTGACAGGTGGTATCCCGGTGCCCAGTCATTAGTTGAAAATCCATTCTCCCTACGCGCCTTTACGATTTTTGTTTGTAGAACCCACTTTTTGGCTAGTATACTGGAATTTAATCATGTAACAATTCCAGCTATTTGAATAAGTATTTGTATATAGACACTATTATAATATTAGAGGATTTTGATAAGAAATGTTTTAGCTATCATAAGGTAAAAACCCGACATGTTTATTTATGGCAAGGTCTTACGAGATGCTTTTGATTTTCAAAGGATTTTTGAAAACTTTAATAATCCAATTGAGTTTGTTTTCTCGCGCTAGTATTTCAGACTGACTCGGGTGTTGTTTAACTATAATGCCCGGGTCAGACCAAGTATTATAGAGTACATATTCTGGATGGACTGCTGTGGAGCTCAGGAGACGAGCTGGATGGTGAGACGTATCCGACGTATATGATGTAAATTCCGTTGTGTATTTAGCTTTAGAAGGACGAGATATTATAACCGTCCTGAGTTGTGTTATTGATTTGTGTTGAACTCTGATGTTGTATTCTGATGATGTATGTATAAAACATATATGATTTCTTTTGTGTAAAGATCTGTTATCATCTATTATATTTTATTCCGTTGTGTTGGTAAGATTCTGATATTGTTTCTATTTCTTCTTCTACCTTTTTCTTCTTTAAATCCTAATGGTTCGATTTTCGGGCATCGAAAATCGGGTCGTTACATTTAGTATCAGAGCTGAAGGTTAAGCGAGAATCTTGGCTCTGATGGGAAGTACTCATTGAAAATAGAGTCTGTAGTACTCTAGAATGAGTCTGAGAGTATTAATAGATATAAGCACATATTTGTTAGTGAATATTTTTTTTTTATATTGTGTTGATTTATCGGTTGACTGTTTATGAATTCTGGTCGATATATGGGGACGCCATTTTATCGATAGTGATTTCTAAACTCTTGAACAAGATAAACCGACACAGTATGGTTTTAAACATAGGGTAAATGAAATAAGTTTAATAAAAATTATTTTTGTATATAAAAGGAATAATTTTTCGTAAATTATTATAATTATATATGGTTGCTTGGTTGCTAGTAGATGATAATATTTAATTATTATTTTTAAGTGGAAGCTGGATAAAGAATTGAAATTATAACCAAAGATTAAAGAATAAATTCATTAACAAAATGAAATTTATAAATGCGAATTATGAATGTGATTTATAATTGGAAATAAAACCAAAAAAAAATCTAGAGTAATTTTTGAATATGAATTGAAAGAATTTGGAATTTTGGGAAAAGTTTAAATTCCTTTGGGTTTGAAAATGGTTTTCAAAAGGTTTTGGAAAAATAATAGTGATATCATTTCAGAAATATATTTGAATTAGATTTGAAATCTGGTGAAATTTGGAATTTAAAAAAATTGAAGGGTTTTGGAAAGATAAAAGCATTGAACTCTTTTCGGTCACTAGAAAATAACTTAGGTGATGACTGCAGCATCACCGATGTTCATTTTCGAGTTTCCAAGAGAGGAATTGCTACCCGAACCATTTAAATTTGGAGTTTTTTGCAGAATTGGGTTGGTTTTAAAATTCAAGGAATAATTGAATATGCAATTGAATTATGGGTTTCAAAAATTATTTTTGAAATATTGAAGTTTTGGTTTGGTAAAAACTTTTGATTTTAAAATTCAAAGGGTAATTTGATACCAAAGGATTTTGGATATAACTGATTTCAAAGATGATTTTGAAATGTTGAGTAATTGATGAAAAGATTCTGGGATTTTATTTAAAATGTTTGTGGAATTTAAATAAGGTGGAAACACAAGGAAGTTTAAAATATTGAATGGAAATGGAATGTAATTGAATCTAGTAAAAAAAGTAAAAATTTAATTTATTAGAAGTAAATTTGTGGGAGAACAAATTTATTTAAATTTGTAAGTAATAGAACTAGAATTAAAGTTGAATAATGGAATCAATTTAAATTGTGAATAGACAAATGAATTTGCATTTGTAAGTAAATAAAATTGAAATTGAATATTGGAAATTAATTTAAACTATGCGTAATGGAAGTTAGTCAAGTTTTGACTAAATAAAATAAAGGACAGATGTAAAATTAGTGAGTAAACGAATTGATTCAAGATGGTAAGCAGATGAATTAGAATTGTATATTGGATAATATTTAATTTAAAATGTGTAAAATAAAGTGAAGTTATAAAATTAATTCTAAGTGAACTAAAATTATGAAAGTTCGGAAATAAGAAATTGTTTAAGATTAGAAATAAATTAGTAGTGGAACTAAGTTAAAATAATGATATGAACTAGTTGTGAATGGAAGATAGTTGATAAAAATTCAATATTCAAAGTTTAAAGGTGAATTGAATTCAAGTAGAATTGGAAATGAAAATCTGGAATGAAAATTTGAAGATAGTATTGAGATTTGAAGTTAATTTGTAAATTGAAGCAAATCGAATCTATATGGAATTGGAATCCAATTTGATTTAATATAGATAAAAATCAAGTGATAAAGTGAAGTCGAAAGATTAATTTGTAGTAGACTAAAAATAATTTAAAGTTGGAAATAAATCCATTGGATTTAAATAAATTAGTAGTAAGACTAATTGGAGAAATGATTAATTGAATATGGCTTAAGATAATGCTAAATCGAATTCATATGGGATTGGAGATCCAGTTTGAGAATAAGTGAATATAAGGCTTAAGTGGTAGAGTAATAATATAAGAGTATATAAAATGCTTATATTAAACTTAAGAAATGAATGGTGAAATTCTTAAGTAAGTTTGGTATTGGAAGTATACTAAGTAATTTTGGAATGAAGATTAAGTGAAGTTGTGAAATAGGATAGTTGTGGATAAGTGAATGGAAATCAAAATAATGTGAATAAAAGAGAATTGATATAATTAATAATCTATGGATATAAATACGTAAGATGTAAGTATATGATTTTATTCGCATAGCGATTTGATCCAGATTCGAGCATAGAATTTCGAGATAGTTATATCGATCCGAGTTGGGATATTTTCACTCGATTTTCCACGGCAAACTTTGGACATGGATTTTTGATTGATTCTGAAAATTCTTTATTAGAGTTTGTGGCTATGCAAGGAGAATGATGGTTTCTGATCAAGAAACCAGATCTGAGTCTGCACTAGGAAATCAGGTGGACGATACTAGTTAGAAAGTGAAATTGTGTGATCGAGTAAGTGATCAAATTTAGTATTGCTTACGGATGATTTATGTGTATCGTACGGTTGGAAATGAAATAGATATGAAAAATTTTGTAAAGAAATGTGTAAAGAAATTTTTGAATGTTGTAGTTGAACATTATTGCTTAGTAGGATATTCAGGTGTTAAAAAACAAAAAGGAATTGGGATTTGTGATTGTTGAAGATAAATTGAAATTTGCTCGGCAAAGGTATGTATTTAAATTTCTGTATGAAATTTAATGATTTTCTTGTCTACTCACTTGGCCTTTTGTTTTATTTTGAGATTTGGGGCCCGTAGAGGCATTTTGTAGTTGTACCGATCTAGCCGTGCAAAGGAGACGCTGGCAAAAATTTTCGGGAATTAAGGAATTTAGAAATTTTAAGAAAATTTTGACAATTTAATTTGGGTTTTAAATGTCAATTGGAATGGTTGGGTAGAAAGTATTGGTTGGAACTAATGGAAGAAGTTGGGAAGTTAGTAAGGATGATAATGCCTTTGTTTAAAAGATGGTTTGGGTATTGTTAAAAGCCGTTTAGTTTTGGGAAGTTAATAAAAATATTTGGATTGGGAAAATTAATTAACGGGTTAGGGATCATTCCTCTTAACTAGTAATTTCGAGGACGAAATTCTTTTAAGTGGGGAGGAATGCAACGACCCGAAATTTTTGGATATTTGAAATTGGTATATTTAATTGATTTTAAATATTTAAGGGTTAATTTCTAACTTGAATTTCAAATATCACCATTTAATTGGTAATTAAATTTTTGAATTTAATTATTGAAAGTTGGGTAAAATGTCGAATTTTCAGTTTTATGCTGGTTAAAAATATTTCAAAGACTTGTAAAATTTATATTGATAGTACTAAAGATAGTAAAAATGTTAAACTTGAATTTGAAAGTGTTTTGTTAGTTTACAAATTTTATTGTTTAAATTGAATTTTATAAAAATAGCTTTCCGAGGCACAGTCTCGGAATTCGATGAAATCAGTTCCATTGGATCCGTAATAGTGTTTTATTATCGGTTTTCAACGTACGTAGTGTTTGGAGTTGTGTGAGCGTACGATAGATAAACGCGCTGAAATCTATATCGAAAATTTAATAAAATAACTAGGTCCAAAAACCTATCTTGTCCATACGATCGAATTAGGACTCAGAACCTTTTCCATTGTGTTCAGAATAGGGGTATAACAATATGAATGCCTGGCGAATGCCTCGATTGGAGATCGAGATTTTTAGTTGCATTTTCGGGACGATTTAAATTTAAAATTTAAATTTAATTTGACTGGTCAAATATGATTCACATCAGAGCTTTTTCAACATCTCAAATCGTTGTAGTTTTTCTCCACGCGCAGGGCTAAACACTTGTTGTCCTTGGGACATGCGTCATCGCTATATAAAAATAATAAAATCTATCGTTTGAGATATAGCCTAAACGACTTCCTTTCTTCATAAATATAGCGCTCTCCAGTTCGATAAATGGCCGCTTATCTTTTCTATTCAAACAGAGAATCACTCAGGAAAATTAAAAAAAAATGATGGCCACCTTCTTTCAAATTTAAAACCCAACAAGTCAATTCGAGCTCGTTCGCGTCGCAGGGACGACGTTCGAATTATGGGTGAAGTATGGTTCGAATCGTGTGAATTTTGAGGGTAGCTAGTGGTCGGAGAAAGCTAGGGTTTTGCTCTGGTTCGCATCGCATGGCCGAGGCTCGTAAATCGTGCAGGAGGAGAGGGATATCGCGACGAGGTTGCGATCGCTTGATCCATTTCGCACGCCTCGAGGTGGCTTCCTGGCAACGTGACGTGAAGGTGGATCGCGGTCTTCGATTTGGGGGGGAAGCAGCGAGGTATAGCTGAGTTTTTTTTTGTAATAATATATATACACTTTTAGGAACTGAGTTGATGATGTTTTGATGACAACAACCTTATATATTTATTATACTTTACTTTATAAAATATATACAAACATTTCCATATAGATATATATATATATATATGTATATATGAAGTATATGCAGGTATTATCGAAGACTGATCAGTATAAAGACTCAAGCATCGAGATGAAGATTAGAGATTCAAGATTCAAGACTCTAGAGAATCAAGATTTCAAGATCTCAAGATAAGTGTCTAGTATTTTGTTAAAACTTCATAATAGCACTCTCATCTTTCTTCCAATTTTCTTTTGGGATGGAACCCAATTTCTATCAAAACCAATGGCTTACAAACGCACGAAAAGTAGCTTACAAACCTACTATAAGTGGCTTACAAACCCACGAAAATCAAAATCATTTAAACTACTTTGTACAAGTTCTCGAGTCCTATGGAGGAGTTCTATAGGAAGGTTCTTGCAATTTCAGTTTGAATAGATTTTTCAAAATGTTTTTAAATCTGTTTTCAAAATGTTTTAGCTTTCAAAATCATGTTTTCAAAAATGTTTTCAAACTTTGTTTTAGCCTTGAAATATTCCTCCATTCTGATTTTAAAAACTTCTATTTTTAAAACATCAAACTTATTCTGATTTTAAATATTACTTATATAATTGACGGTCTATATAATTTATATATATATATATATATATATATATATATATATATATATATATATATATTTAAAATAATGTATTATATTCATTCTCTATCTCAAAATATTGTTTACACACTTTATTTTGTTTTCAGAGAAGTTTCAACTTGTTTTAAATTCAAATGCTTTTACAAAACAACATCTCTACAATTTTGAACTGAGGGATGTCGACATAAGGGGATACCCCATGTTGACATGGTGACGGTTGGATTCAAAATTCAATTTTCAAAAGAAGTGTCCATTCGTTCAAAAACCTTTCGCCAATGGTTATGACTGTTGTGCATCTATATAAAGGCTTCCAAAACGAATTTTTTTAGCAACTACTTTCTTATTTTCTTCACTCTTTCTTCTCCACCATTCCATATCCATAAAACTTCATATTTTCAAGATCGTGCCATCATTTTGCCAAATTCTCTATAGGAAATCATTTAGATACTCTCTCTATTTGATTCTCCATCATTCTACTAAAGATCAAAGTGCTATTCAAAGTTATAGGATTAATTTGTATTCAAAAAGTCCATAGAGTCTCTCCATTCAAAAGGATTGTTATTAAGAAGTATTAGGGTGATCTTGTGTCCCGTAAATCAAGAGAGTTTACCCCAGACTCGGAGATAGGAGGGTTCCTCAAGGCCTTAGAAATTGAGGGTTGTAATTTGGATATTGGCTTATAAAAATCTGTACAAGGATATTGCCTTGGTGCAGGCCTGGATGTAGGAGGATTCCGAACCGGTATAAAATCCGGTGTGTTCTTTCCTTTTACTTGCTTTACTTTACTATTTGCATTTTTTATATGTTCAGTGATCATTCTGTGTTAGAATTCTGTTTAGATTTGTGTTGAAAGTTTTAATTTAGTCATATAGTTCATATATTCTTTAAAACACTATTCACCCCCCTCTAGTGTTATTTCTGCCTTAAGATCCTTAATCTGCATCCCTAACAATTGGTATCAGAGCATTGGTTTTCATTATTTTCATAATCTGAAAATTTGAAAAGTTTTAATGGCACAACACGCTAATAATGTCACTCCTGTCATGACTACGTCTGTCAACACAACTACTAACACTAGTTCATTTATAGAAGGTCAGTCTACTGTCAGACCACCACTTTTTAATGGCAGTAATTATGCATATTGGGCATGTAGGATGAAAATTTATTTACAATCCATAAGTTTAGATACTTGGAATATGACACAAATTGAATATGTCGAACCAACTACTAATTTTGCCCAGTGGACTACTGAGCAAAAAACAGTTGCACAAAACAATTCTAAGGCTATTAATATACTATTTTGTTCACTAGATAGGAATGAGTTTAATAGAGTTTTTGTATGTAAGTCTGCATTTGAAATCTGAAAAACTTTGCAAGTAACTCATGAAGGAACAAGCAAAGTTAAACAGACTAAAATTTCCATATTAACTTACCAGTTTCAGTTGTTTAAAATGCATGAAAATGAGTCCATTTCCGACATGTATTGTCGATTTCAAGACATTGTACATTCATTGATTACTTTAGGAAAGGGTTTCTCAGAAGAAGATCAAGGTAGAAAAATACTCAATTCACTCACTCCAGAATGGGATCAAAAGACACTTACTATTGAAGAGGCAAATGATGTTAGTCAAATGAAGATCGAAGAGTTAATCGGTAATCTAATGTCTTATGAAGTTCAGCTACAAGGGAGAAAAGAATCTAAGGCAACGGAAAAGAAATCGATCGCATTCAAAGCAACAACTGGAGATTCAGAACAAGAGAGTGATGAAGAAATTGCTTTCATGACCAGAAATTTCAGGAAATTTCTGAAGTATAGAAAGATGAATAACTTTAAAAGAAATGATCAAAGAAATTCCAGAAATACTTCGGAGAACAACAACAACTACTACTACAACAACAATGGTGATAGATGCTACAACTGCAACAAAACAGGGCACTACAAGATGGATTGTCCATATCCAGACAAATAGACATTTCATCCAAACAACGAGCAACCAAAGAAAAGAAAGAAGGCATATGCAACAACTCTTGACGATTCAGATTCATCCAGTGATGACGAGAAGAAAACTGATAATTCAAATCTGTGCTTCACGGCTATTCTCGAATCAGAAGACGATCGAAGTTTGGATCTAAAAATAGGTACACATTTATTTTAATTTTATTGGATGCTTGCTTGCTTTGTTTTTTTTTGCAATATCTTGAATTTTTAAATTCAAAATAACCCTTTTAAATTTGAATTTTTAAATTCAAAATAATATTATTTTAATAATATTTTAAATATTAAAATATTATTATATTTAATATTATTACTGAATTAAATATAGATATAGAATATAGATTAGTTTTCTTAGGATTTTAGGAATTTATTAGATTTCAGAAATAGACACCTCCTTTCAAATTCAACAGGCACATGTCGACATGCCTCTCAGAAATTTGAATTCAAACTTTTGAATTTCCCTCCACCTTTTCACTTACTTCAAAATTCTGAAAAGATACCTCTTGACCAGAGAAAATGACTTTAGAGAATCTATTTAATATACTTCTCTTATCATCTCTTTTCACTTTATTCTCATAATTCAAATCTTCTTCATTATCTTCTACTCCTCTCAAACACTCATCAATGGCTTCCTCAAGTAACCCATCAACTATGAGGCTGCCCAAATCCATCAAAAATGATCTTTTTAATGACCCGGAGGCTATCAAAGCTTACATAAGCTATGTAAACTATGGTAGGGTCAATACGGGAAAATTTGCCATTTTTGATGATTTTTCTTCTTATGAAATCGATCAAATTTTTGAAGAAAACTCCATTCTTAGCTTGATTGATAACAAGCAAAATGATTTCGTTTGTTACCCAAACCTTGTCAAAATGTTTTATGCAAACCTAAATCGTGGATTTTATAATGGAAATGAAGATCAAATTTGGAGTAGTGTTAAAGGAACACTAATTGTTTTGGATTCCGATATTTTGGGTACTATTTTGGGTTGCAAATCTACCGGTATGAATCTCTCGGAATTTCAAATCAATGAAACCGATCGATAGACTTTTCATCACATTTTTGAAAGCGATGACCACATGGATTTTAAGAATCGCTTTTTCCGCCCAAAAGCAAGAATTGTCAACCTTATTATTCAACACACAATTATTCCTAGGTTGGGAAACTACAATAATCCCACCTCAAAAGTGTGTAAAGCTCTTTTTGCTATATTTGGAAAATATGATATTAATTGGGCACAAACTATTTTGGATGAGTTAAGACCCAAAAATTTTAATATGGGAGAAAACACTCTTTATCATGGAATTTACCTTACTCGGATTTTCAATTATTTTGGTGTGGATGTTAAAAAGGAAGAGTTTGTAAGTAGGAAAGTGTTCAATCATGGAAACATTTCCCTTATGAAAATCCCACTTATGTTTCAACCATATGAAATACTTACCGAAAAGGAAGAGAGACTTGCTCATGAAGAGACGGAAGAAGAGGGAGAAGAAGAGGAAGAAGAAGGGGAAGGAATGTAAATTGAAGAAGAAGATGAAGATGAAGAAACCTCTTTGGAAAGTATAGAGTATCCACATACACCCGCCAATCCGTCCAACAAAACCATACTCAAGAACCAAAAGATACTTGCTCAAAACCAAAAGGTTCTTAAGAGATCTATTAGCAAGAAAATGGATAAAATCTCCACCAAGATCGACAAGTTCTTTGGGAAGATAGGCAGGAAACTTGGCTTGTCTTCATCATCATCTTCATCAAACTAATCCTAGCCATTATCTCTCTAGCTATCGTTTATCTATCTTTGTATTTTCTACTTTTTTAGTTAAGATTATGTAATGTTAACTAATATAAGTAATGCTATCTTATTCTCTGTTTTCCAGCTTTATATATCTCTGATAGTTATTTATTTTAAGTTTATATAGGTCCACTAGTATAAAAATAAACTTAAAAATCAAAAAATAACTCAACTTGGTCATTCTGTCTAGACCATGTCGACATGCCCCCATCCCCCCATGTTGACATATAACAGTCAGAAAGTAGTTACAATTTCTAACTTCAAATTCTTGTAACTACCAAGTGACAATTCATTTTGAACGGCCAATAACTCCTATAAATACCTATTTTTTCCAGAAAAACTTCTCAACCTCCATTTCTATTCATCTCCTCTCATACTTCAACTTATTTCTTAAATTATGGCTTCTCCAATTAAGAATTTAAGTGAAAATCTTAAAGAAACTCTTACTTCTTTCAAGAATATTCTTTCTTTTGTACTTATAAATCAAAGGCACTTAGAATTAAGCCAAATACAGATGATCAAAGAGCAAGAGAAACACTTCGATGCACTTCGTTGGATGATCTCAAGCCTTAGCAAAGACGAACCCGAAGCAAATCCATCGGTCACTCTCAGCAAAGATAATTGGGATGTTATCAAAACTGATCCTATCTTTGGAGAAGATGGATGGGTGGAAGTATCAAGGAATGTCTGATCATTATGTATGTTTGTTTGTTTGATTGATTTGATTTAGATTTGATTAGGATTTAATTGAATTGTTTACTTAAGTTTAATTTTGATTTGGTTTGCATATAACTTCATATACTATACATGATTGGTTTGCTATGTATGATATTGATTTGATTGTCAAGTTACACTTATATATATGCTCACACACTTGATCACTTACACGTTCACTTTACACTTTTACTTGATTATCTTAGAACAGGTAAATCTTTTATTCCTTTTTGTTGATGACAAAGGGGGAGAAAGTTATAAAAATATATGTGCTTGGTGTAAGGGGGAGTCATGGAATAAAGGGGAGTTGTAGTTTTAAGGAGAAGTCACGGAGTAAGGGGGAGTTATGGGGAGTTATGGTATGGTAAGAATATTTTATAAATAAAGGTTGTCATCATCAAAAAGGGGGAGATTGTTAGGAACTGAGTTGATGATGTTTTGATGACCCTATATAGTTATTATACTTTACTTTATAAAATATATACTAACATTTCCATATATATATATATATATGTATGTATATATGAAGTATATGCAGGTATTATCGAAGACTGATTAGTATAAAGACTCAAGCATCGAGATGAATATTAGAGATTCAAGATTCAAGACTCTAGAGAATCAAGATCTCAAGATCTCAAGATAAGTGTCTAGTATTTTGTTAAAACTTCATAATAGCACTCTCATCTTTCTTCCAATTTTCTTTTGGGATGGAACCCAATTTCTATCGAAACCAGTGGCTTACAAACCCACGACAAGTAGCTTACAAATCTACGACAAGTGGCTTACAAACCCACGAAAATCAAAATCATTTAAACTACTTTATATAAGTTCTCGAGTCCTATGGAGGAGCTCTATAGGAAGGTTCTTGCAATTTCAGTTTGAATAGATTTTTCAAAATGTTTTTAAATCTGTTTTCAAAATGTTTTAGCTTTCAAAATCATGTTTCCAAAAATGTTTTCAAACTTTGTTTTAGCCTTGAAATATTCCTCCATTCTGATTTTAAAAACTTCTATTTTTAAAACATCAAAACTTATTCTGATTTTAAATATTACTTATATAATTGATGGTCCATATCAATTATATATATATATATATTTAAAATAATATATTATATTCATTCTCTATCTCAAAATATTGTTTACACACTTTATTTTGTTTTCAGAGAAGTTTCAACTTGTTTTAAATTCAAATGCTTTTACAAAACAACATCTCTACAATTTTGAACTGAGGGATGTCGACATAAGGGGATACCCCATGTCGACATGGTGACAGTTGGATTCAAAATTCAATTTTCAAAAGAAGTGTCCATTCGTTCAAAAACCTTTTGCCAATGGTTATGACTGTTGTGCATCTATATAAAGGCTTCCAAAACGATTTTTTTTAACAACTACTTTCTTATTTTCTTCACTCTTTCTTCTCCACCATTCCATATCCATAAAACTTCATATTTTCAAGATCGTGCCATCATTCTGCCAAATTCTCAATAGGAAATCATTTAGATACTCTCTCTATTTGATTCTCCATCATTCTACTAAAGATTAAAGTGCTATTCAGAGTTATAGGATTAATTTGTATTCAAAAAGTCCATAGAGTCTCTCCATTCAAAAGGATTGTTATTAAGAAGTATTAGGGTGATCTTGTGTCCCGTAAATCAAGAGAGTTTACCCCAGACTCGGAGATAGGAGGGTTCCTCAAGGCCTTAGAAATTGAGGGTTGTAATTTGGATATTGGCTTATAAAAATCTGTACAAGGATATTGCCTTGGTGCAGGACTGGATGTAGGAGGATTCCGAACCAGTATAAAATCCGATGTGTTCTTTCCTTTTACTTGCTTTACTTTACTATTTGCATTTGTTATATGTTCTGTGATCATTCTGTGTTAGAATTCTGTTTAGATTTGTGTTGAAAGTTTTAATTTAGTCATATAGTTCATATATTCTTCAAAACACTATTCACCCCCCCTCTAGTGTTATTTCTGCCTTAAGATCCTTAATCTGCATCCCTAACATACACCTACAGTCTTGAAATAAAAGTGTACAGTAAGGTTTTGTTCGTAATTAAATTAATATTTCTAAATCTGGGATGTTGATTTAGATTGAAAAAAATAAAAAATAAATAGATATACACATTTCAAATTTACTAGTTATTTTAAAAATATGTATTTAGGGCAAAAATAATTATATAGTATTTAGTTACTAAAGACAGATCATTAAAAGGGAAATCGGTTTAAAATCAAATTATCGGTTTAAAACTTATTTATTATAAGGAATTTTTTAGTTAAATTAAAATTATTAAATGGAAATTGATTTTTAGATTACTTCAAATATTAATAAACCATACAATGTTTGTACAAGGTCCAAAATCAAGAAGGAAACAGTCGGTTTGGGTCGGATTTCGAAACAAAGATGAAAATGTGAGTTAGTCCCACTCATTTGGAATTCCTTTTAAATTTAAATAGTTAAATTTAAATTATTGGATGGATTGCTTGAATTGTTGGTTTATTATCTATCTGGATGTGATATTATATATATACATATATATTGGAGTGATTGATTTCCCGCATTATATAGCGGATGAGACCCTATGCGCCGCATAATAGCGGATGAGATGATGTGACCCCATATACCGCGATATTCCACCTCGAAGTGGAATTGTTATTTTAAATTGTTGTGCTAACATATGGATGCAGGGAAACAGGTTGGAGGGATCCAAGTGGATTCCTCAAATTTATTTAGTTTGTTCTAATGTTCTGTGATATGATTATTCGATAATCTGTGATAAATTATATTGGTAACTGAAATATTGGATGCTATGGTTTGATTGAATATACTGGGTATACTGAGTTATCAAAAATATATAGATTGGATTTTTTAAAGGGAAATAAAAGAGAGAATTATTAAGTAAATAATTATAGAGGTTTGGATAAATGAATTGGAAAAGGATAAAAGTTTTTTTAAAAAATTCTATTAAATAAATTCCAAGTATGGGAAAGGAGATTTATGGATAAATGGGAATAAATGAATTTTTAAACTTAAGTGATATTATTTAAGGGGATAAAGAATTTATTTTAAATTCAAGGTTTAAAATTTGTTTGGAAAGATAAAGAAGAGATTTGAAAAAGTATGAAATTGGTATTCAGTTTAAAATGATTTTAAATCATGATTAAGAAATAAATCTGAAGCTAATGGGATTTGAAATAAATTGAGTAAGTAAAGGAATTTATATCAAAATGGATCAATTTGGAAATCAATTTGAAATTGATTTAAGTGTTTGAAATTGGAATTTGAAAGGAAGATGAGACTATGAAATTTATAAACTGGGTTTATGAAGTGAAACAGGATATCAGTGGATATTTGAAATATAAATTCATGTGGGAGTTTATAAAGGAATGGGTAAATTGTTTTAAAAATAAAAGTGGTTTATTTTTAAAAAGTCTGGAAATGGAAAGTGTATTTCCTTGGAAAGCAGAGTGTATTTTAAAGGAGAGTTTTATGTATAAGCTAAAGGATTTAAAAATTTGTTTTAAGGAAATGTTTTAGAAAATGTATTATTATTAAAATATTTTAAAATTTAAAGTAAATATTTTTCAAATTTATTTTAGTAGTAAGTATTTAAAGGTTAACTGGTATTATGTTTTAAAAATTTAATTATTAATATGTATATTTTATAAAATAGTTTTATTTTAAAAGATAGTTTCGTTAAAGTTATATTTAAAAACTTCTATAAAATTATGCAACTCTTATTTTAAATTTAATTTGGATTAACTTTTATTTTGGAAATGAGTTTTTTATTTTATAAATTAGTTTTATTTTAAATATTTTCAAACATATATTTTTTAATAAAGTGTTTTAGTTTAATGTTTTAAAGTATATTTTATAATAAAGTGTTTTAAACCATTTTACAAATCTAAAGTATTTTGTACTTGGTGATTTCAGTGGGAATCGAAAATAATTGGGGCAATTATTCCATGAGAGAAAAATGGTTTGAAAACTGTTTTCAAAAGGGTTAAAAAGTGAAAATATATCTTGCGAAGATATTTTGAGGTTAGTAAATAATTTGGAAGAAATTATTATGGCTTGATGATTGTTTGTGAATGTTATTTGATAGTTAAATAACCGACTATCAACATTGGCCAAATGCACTGATCGTTTCGAAGAGATCGGGATCAGAATTAATTTTCGAAAACCACTTTGATCCGGTTTGTACGTTTTCATGAGGAAGACAAGAGCTGGGAGTCGAAGATGGAGCCGTGAAGTGCAAGGGCTAGTCGCTACTGATCCTGAGGGTGATTTCAAAATGGATGTAGTAGGAGTAGTGCCTTCGGTTCCGTTTGAAGCCGGGACGGACTTGTATGGATGAATGCTTTCAGAACATCGCTGGGAGGATGATGATCATTCTAAGAGATGTGTTCTAAAAAGGTAACGCTTAGCCTCGAGCCTCAACAACCGGGAATGGCTGAAAATCAGGGGTTATGCAGCAAGGCTAAGTGGGTAGCACCCATTAGGGTAAGGTCATCCCTGTCTAGACGTCCCTTTTATTTCGGCCGTGTGGTGCAGTTGCTGATCCTATGTGGGGTGATCTTACTTGAGATTATCCAGAAAGGGGTAGTCCCGGTCTTGTATTGCAGGAGATCGGGAGGGATCCTCGGTACGGTGATCTAGGCCACGTACTGTGACAGGTGGTAACCTAGTGCCTAGTCATTAGTTGGAATCCATTCTTCCTACGTGCCTTTACGATTTTTGTTTGTAGAACCCACTTTGTGACTAGTATGTTGGAATTTAATCATGTAACAATTTCAGCTATTTGAATAAGTATTTGTATATAGACACTATTATAATATCAGAGGATTTTGATAAGAAATGTTTTAGCTATCGTAAGGTAAAAACCCGACATGTTTATTTGTGGGTGGTCTTACGGATGCTTTTGATTTTCAAAGGATTTTTGAAAAATTTAATAATCCAATTGAGTGTATTTTCTCACGCTGGTATTCCAGACTGACTCGGGTGTTATTTAACTATAATGCTCGGGTCAGGCCGAGTATTATAGAGTACAGATTCTGGATGGACTGCTGTGGAGATCAGGAGAAGGGTTGGATGGCGAGACGTATCCGACATATATGAAGTAAATTCCGCTGTGTATTTAGCTTTGGAAGGACGAGATATTATAACCATCCTGAGTTGTGTTATTGATTTGTATTGAACTCTGATGTTGTATTCTGATGATGTATGTATAAAACAGATATGATTTCTTTTGTGTAAAGATTTTGTATCATCTATTATATTTTATTCCGTTGCTTTGGTAAGATTCTGATATTGTTTCTATTTCTTCTTCTACCTTCTTCTTCTTTAGATCCTAATGGTTCGATTTTCGGGCATCGAAAATCGGGTCGCTACAAATGGATTTATAATGAATCAAATTTTCTATTTATTTGTTTAGATTTATGATTCGTGAATTAAATCCACGAATATAGATATCCGATATCCAAAAATGGTTTAGAATATACGGATATAAGGCTATTTAAATCCGTATCCCGCCATTTTCAGGCCTAAAATACATTGATAAATACTGATGGAAACAATATCAGATTGAGTCATGAACATTTTCATTACTTCAAAAGTTACTACTTGGACCTTTCATAAACATTTGTAATCATAAAAACTGCCAATGACTCTGATGAGATTTTTAAGTGATCCATCCCAAACCGGCATAATAATAATTTATTGGAAGCTATCTTTCAAATTTAAAAATATAAACATGGTCATATATCAGGATCACATTCAACTTTGAAATTTCAAAAAGCCATGCTGTAAATCCTTTCGTTGGATTCTTGTTATTAATAAAAGAGATGAAGCCATGTTGTGAAGTGATGATTTTTGCTCACAACCCACATTAGCTAAAAGAGCATATGCATGTATAAGTACAAGTATTATTTTCATTTTCACTCGTACAAAATAAACTAAAACAAAAGGAAACGAATGATAAAACTTTAGTATTATAAAAAAAAATTGGTTCTATGACTGTACTTCAATTGTTTCGGTCTTCTCGGACGTTGTTTTAGGTTCATTTTATGCTGGCAATGATACCGTCAAATCTTCTTCAAGGAATGAAGTGTAAATGCATGCACACTATGATTAAATGGCCCACCTGGGCATACATATATACTTGTGTGTGTGTGTTTATACCATTTATAAACATTAAAAAAATGATTGTAAATATCAGATCCAAAACATTCCTCACCTAAAAATTCATAACTTATTTATAAAATATACAATAATATACATGTGAATGCTTTAACCAATATAAATTATTTTTCAAAATTTAGAGGAAGTTAGATTATTTCCTATAATTTAATGATTTTAAAATTCTATCATATTTCATAAATAACATGCAAATCATTTAGATCTATCCATCTTTCTACACCAAAACATTTTCATAAATTAGCCTTTCAATTTACAACAATAAATTGATATAAATAAAATCCAAAATCATCATCAAAAAGTCCTTGATGCATAGATCACTTGTTAAGATTATTATACAACTTCTAAAAAAAGTTCAATTCAAATGTACTCACAATTAAAAAAATTCCAATGAAATCAATGACGGATGGCTCTGATACCAGTTGTTAGGATTTCAATATGCTTTAAGACTGATTAATCATGAAACTCTAGATCTGAATAGGTGGTCCATATTGATTTAATTGAAAAGTAATAGAGGGAATAAACGGGTTAGCGGATGTCATACCCGAATTCATAGTTGTTGTTGGAAAAGTAAATTTGGTTTGGTTTTCCATATTGACACAAACCCTAGATCTTACATTTGATCTGAACTCATAGTTGCTGCTTTCATAAACTGATTAAGAGAAAGAGATAGATTAAAAAGATGAGAGTTGGATCTGATCTTCCAAATTGATATAAACCCCAGATCTGAATTATTTCCATAGAAGAGATTAGGAGAATAACTATAGCTTATGTAATTTGGGGACCATAACCCCTTATTTATAATGTTTCATTTTCTAATTAGGCTCTTCAACAAAATGGAATCGCCCCAATATCTACACATTAATACCGTGATAGTTATACATGTAGGCTTTTTGACTTTAATTCATAATTTGATCACTTTAATTAGGATTTACACCAAAATGCACGATATATTTATTTTACATCTGTGGCCCACATATCGAAATTTTCCAATAGTTTAAAATCAATCAAAGTATATTGATGGAAAGTTGTATATTGACTTGATCCTGGTGCAATTCGGGTTCGGTACTTCTTGTTTATAGAAAAAGGGGATAGGGTAAGTGCCCAGCTAGGCAACTAGAATGATTTTTTTTCTTTCCTGAAAGATCTTTTCTAATATTTTCATTTTTCTAATCATGGATCTATCTATATTCCAATATTTTTTTGAACGGTGTTCCTGTGCAAAAATATTACTAAACATGTGAATGAATGAGATTCTCAAATGCTTCTAAACCATATTGTTGCATTCTTGGTGAAAGAGTATATGATTGCATCGTCCTACATGTGATAATGATCACTTAAGGATTAGGCGAAAATTGTGCAAAAAAGAGCATTGCCTGCAGTATAGATCAATATTCCTTGGTCAATACCTTGATTTAGTTGATAATGTATCAGATTAAGATGATTAATGCTAGATTATGCCAATTTGTTCCAAATTAAGTTGTGTGGAATCACAATTTTCTATCATGATATTGTTATTGTGGAACTTCCGATCTGGTAAGCAGATGTGATAAGGGTTAATTATGCTACATATTATGTGAATAAGGTACCAACTAAATTCTTTTAGTTTAGATTGGCTTTGTAAATGATGTATCCTAATATGCTACTTTGACCCTACATTTTCCTAGGCTACTGCTATATAATGTGAAAGTTGCATTAACTTGGATTGAACAATATTTTCGCTAAATATTTTTATTGTTTTTTATATTTTATTATGTGCCATGCATGTGATATTATTGAATAATTAAATTTATCTTATATGTTATTAATCTACTTGAATTATATTGCTATAAAATATTTGGAATCTATTTAAAATTTGGTATAAGAGAATTTTTTTTAATAGTTGATTCATATGTTATCTTCAATTATCTATTTCTTGCAATATTAATAGTATGCAACATCGTTTTCTAATATCACATATAATTAAATCAAGGTCGATATTTTTGTAATCTATCAATTTATCATCTTTCATACACAGAGAATCACTTGTATAATTTCCAGCACTTAATCCCCAATTGTTCTTTATAATAATACAAATAATTTTTTATCTAACATATTAACGGATAAAATTGATGAAACATTGCAATGATTTTTTTTCCTCTAATTACACATCTGAATGGTCAGTTTTACATAGTTGTGCGGTATTACTAGTTAGCAGGGACATTTTCCTTTTCAATTACTAATAGGGATTTTCTTCTAAATTCCATTTTATATTTATCTATAGTATTTAGATAAATAGGAGTTAATTCTCATGAGCGACCACATAGCACTTGCTTTATTTTGGCTAATTCAATGAAAATGCGACCGACATATATTTCAAAGTATAATCGAAATTAAAGCTGCAATTTTTTTAGCCAATTAACTTAGGAATAGTACTCGCAGTTAGAACCATTACTGTTCCAACACTTCAGTCAATCGAAGCATGAAACCTCAAAAATATAGCATTAAAGTTGTATTCAATTATCAATACATGTATCAAATTATTACTAGTTAGTTAGTTAATTAGAACATTCTCAACGTGTGGGGCGGATCGCATGGATTCAAGGGGGTCGATTGAAAATCCACCTCCAACGCGTAGGGGAAGAAGCACAAAGTGCTTCTCTTTAGCCGACTAAATTATAGCCGGCTAAGGGCGATATTGTGAATTGCAATCCACAGCCGTTGGATTGCAATCCACTATGTACACTTAGTCGGCATTAATTTAGCCAATTATGTGTACGTGGGGTAACTGACTATAAATTAGCCGGTTACCTCATTTCCTTCCATCCACCATTCTCTTTCTCCTTCCGTTCTTCCCCGCTCCCAAATTTTCCAACAACTGAGTGCTTTGGAAAAAAAAAATCGAAAAGGTTAAAAAAAATGAGAAGAGCTTTAAGTAGAATCTGAGGAAGCGGCAGTCGCAGTGGTGGAAATGTTCCACAGGCCATAGAAAATTCCCACGCCGAAGAAAGCATAGACATACTGATGACGGGTACTGGAGGTCGATGAAGCACAGTGTTTAGGAGAAGACATGCAGATAGAAATACATTAAATATGGTTCTGGATCTGCACATCGACCAAAATTTAGGACCTAACAATGATTTGATAAATTTCCGTATACTCCTAGGTGATGAAGTACACGTCAACACGTGTGTTGAAAATTCTGCATGTTATCTACCTTCAATTAAGTTTTTAGTTAAAATTGTACAATAAAAATTGAATATGCAACAAGTTTTGAATTAGCATCGTCGTGAGCGCACCCCTGGCCCTTAGGTTAATGTAATCCGTGTTAGTCCTTGAGATGATGGTTTTGATGACAACAACCTTAGAAATTGTTATAAAATATAAATACTAACATTATAGTTTAGATACATATGTTTATGTAGGATTTAATCATGTAGGTACCAAGAATGAAGACTGTACAGTATAGAGATACAAGATATCAAGATTGAAGACTCATGAGTATCAAGATTATCAAGAGTTCAAGATTTCAATAATAAATAATTTATTTAGGAATTTTATTAAAACTCCTCGAAAAGCACTGGCATCTTAAAATCCAATTTATTCGTGGAATGGAATCCACTTCGAGCCCGTTAAACGAATGGAACCCTAAGTAGGATGGAACCTACGAAAAATCTAGTGGAACATTGTTTTGTATCCACTAACTTTTATTCAAATGTTTTTGACAAAATTATATCTTGTTTTCAAAAATGATTTCAAAATCTTCCTTTTAAAAGAATCAAAAAAATCTATCCTGGTTTTAAATAATTTTAGCCTCAAAATAATCTTTATTTTCAAAATCAAATTATCCTTGGTTTTAAACTATCTTTTAATAATAATATATTTAACTTTTAATATTTATACTTAGATTTAAATATAAAATTATGGTAAAATTTTATATATATCAAAATATTATTCTCTATATTTATTTATGTATTTTAACTATAGTTAAGTATATTTATAAAGTTTAAAAATAGTTTTAGTACAAGATAGTAGTTATTTTTAAAGAAAAACGAATCACCGAAATTTCCTTTGGCATGTCGACAACCTCAAGTACCCCTTGTCGATAAGATGGCAGTTGATTTCAAAATTTTGAATTTCAAAAGAAGTATCTATTTGTCATATCCTCTCACGAATGGACATGGCTGTTGTTCTACTATAAATAGGGGCAGTTTTAAACGAATTTTCATTCATATTTTCTCTAATTTCACTCCTCTTCTTCTTCCACATTTCTTTATATATATTTTTACCATTACTCTGTCGAAATCAACATTGAATCTAACTAGATCATCTATGGTTTGATTCTCTATCACTATCTCAACAAGATCTCAGTGCTATTTAGAGTTATAGGCTTGTTTGCAATAAACTAAGAGAGATAAGGTGTGATTGCAGCCAGTGAAATCAATCAAGCGAGAAAAGGTGTGATTATAGCCTAGGAAATCAATTGGGTGAACTTGTTGCCCGTAAAATCAAGTATCTCTATCCAGAGGATTGTGAATCTGGAGTGGTGTACCACGTGGCCTTGAAATCGAGGGTGTAATTGTACTTGCTTTTGAAAGAAAATCTGTACTTGTGTGCGGGACTGGATGTAGGGTAACTCCGAACCAGTATAAAATCCGGTGTGCTCTTTCATTTATTACTTTTATTTTATTGCTGCGTCTGTGTTTGATTCTGTGATCATATCTGTGTCTGAATATTGCATACATTTGTGTTCAAATTAACACAAACTCAAAAAGATTTAGTAATTCCTTAAACACTATTCTCCCCCTTAGTGTTAATTCTTGCCTTAAGATCCGTAATCCGCATTTCTCACATTTGGTATCGGAGCAAGGTTTTCATAGTTTCGTAATCCGAATTTTGAAAAAATTTCAGAATGGCTACCAACACTAGTATTGTTAACACTACCAACACTGGTTCTATTACCACTGTCACTAGTTCATTTGTAGAAGGTCAGTCTACTGTCAGACCACCACTTTTTAATGGCAGTAACTATGCATATTGGGCATGTATGATGAAAATATATTTACAATCTATAGGAATAGACACTAGGAATGTCACACAGACTGAATATTCCGAACTCACAACTAATTTTGCACAGTGGACTGCTGAGCAAAAGACTGTTGCACAAAATAACTCTAAAGCAATGAATATTCTATTTTGTTCACTTGATAAAAATGAATTTAATAGGGTGTCAGTTTGTAAGTCTGCATATGAAATCTGGAAAACTTTGCAAATTACTCACGAAGGAACAAGCAAAGTTAAACAGACCAAAATTTCCACGCTCAAAAATCAGTTTCAATTATTTAAAATGAATTCTAATAAGTATATTTCAGATATGTATAGTAGATTTCATAACATTGTTCATTTTCTAATATCCTTGGGAAAGGAATTTTCGGAAAAAGATCAAGTCAGAAAAATCTTAAATTCTCTTACTCCAGAATGGGATCAAAAGACACTTGCGATCGAAGAGGCAAATCACATCAATACCTTAAAAATAGAAGAATTAGTTGGAAATCTAATGTCGTTTGAAGTCCAAATGATTGAGAGAAGAGAAAGCAAAGCCTCCGCAAAGAAATCAATGGCATTCAATGCATTGGCCGATGGATCAGACTCAAACAGCGATAGTGATAAAGAGATAGCCCTGATGACCAAGAATTTTCGAAAATTCCTGAAATACAGAAAGATGAATGATCTCAAGAGAAACAGCTATAAGAACTCTGGAAATCAGAATATAGTGCCAAACAATATCAAATGTTTCAACTGTGACGAACCAGGCCATATCAAAAGAGACTGTCCGTATCCAGATAGGCAAAATCTTCCTATAAACAATGATTTCACAAAGAAACAAAAACGTGCATTTACTGCTACTCTAGATGACTCAGTCTCATCTTCAAGCGATGATGGTCAGAAGATAGATAATTTAAGTATGTGTTTCACGGCAGTTCACAACTCCGACGAATTCAGAGAAACGGACTCAGAAAAAGGTACATGTTTACAATACATTGGTTGAAATTGCATGCCTAGAATTGGATGCTTGATTGATTGATTTTGAATCGGTGTGTTGTTTGAATTTTAAAAAATTTATTATTTTTTACTATTTTTTTTATTCTTTAATAATATCATAATATTTTATGGAATATACTATAATTCTAGCAATATTCCAGAGATATATATACACATTAAAAATAATAAATATATATATATAATTAGAATACTTAAGAGAAGCAAATCATGGAAATTCAAAGACATTAGTCAACAAGGTCCCCACCATGTTGTCGACAGAGGTACAGGAATTTGAAATTCAAAATTTGAATTCAAAATGTTGAATTTCCTCCATCTTTTCACTTCATTCAATTCTCTAAAAAATACCTTTTGACAAAGAACATGTCCATTGAGAATCTATTTATTCACTATCTCTTATCACAACTTTTCACTCTCATTTTCAAATTCAAACTCTTATCTCAAAATTTCAAGCTTTCTACTCTCTACTCTAATGGCTTCTTCAAGCAATCCTTCCACAATGAGAATTTCTAAAAAGATAAAAGAGCAACTCTACAATGATCTGGAGGCTATAAAAGCATATATCAACTATGCTAACTATGAAAAATTCCATCCCGGGAAGTTTGCTTTATTTCAAGATTTCTCTACTTATGAAATCGATTCTCTTTTTGCAAATAATCAATTTCTTAGTCTTGTTGATGCTTCTCAAAATGATTTTGTTTGTTATCCAAATCTTGTTAAAATTTCCTATGCAAATCTCAACCGTGGATTTTATAATGGAAATGATGATGAAATTTGGAATAGTGTCAAAGGCACTAGAATCATTTTAAATTGTGATATTTTGGGTACCATTCTCAATTGTAAGAGCACAAAAATGGATCTTTTTAGTTTTAATATCAATGAAAATGATCGTGAGACATTTCTCACATTTTCGAAGGAAATGATAACTTTGAATTCAAAAATCGAAACTCTCAACCAAAAGCTAGAATTGTTAATCTTCTTTTACAACACACTTTGACCCCAAGATCAGGGAGTTTTAACATTCCAACTTCAAAAGTTTGCAAAGCACTTTTTTGCTATTTTTGGAAATTATGATATTGATTGAACGCAAGTTATTTTGGATGAATTTCGCCCCAAAATTTTTGAAATGGGTGAAAACACTTTGTATCATGGAATCTATCTCCCTCTGATTTTTAACTATTTTGGAGTAGATTTCAAAGGAGAAGAATTTGTTTCAAGAAAGGTTTTTAATCACTCAAACATTTCCCTTATGAAAATTCCATTTGTTTTTCAAACTTATGAAACTCTTGCCGAAATGGAAGAGCGTTTGGCTCATGAGGAGATGAAAGAGAGGAAGAAGAAGGGGATGAAATGGAAATTGAAGAAGAAGAAGGTGAAACATCTTTGGAAAGCGTTGATTATCCTCCTAATACAACCAACAAAACCTTACTCAAAAATCAAAAGACTATTGTCGAGAATCAACGAATTCTTAAACGGTCCGTTAGTAAAAAGTTGGATAAAATGTCATCCAAGATGAACAAGTTTTTCTCCAAAGTTAGCAAGAAGCTTGGATTATCTTCATCTTCGTCATCCTCTAACTAGTTCTATCTTCTCATGTCTTGTTGTATTACTTTTAGTTTGTTTTGATTTGAATGTTCGTGTAGTTCTTAATGTTTAATCATTGTATCGTTCTATTATGAAATAAAATTGAATTAATTTTCTGTTATCTAGCTTATCTTATCTCCAGAGTAAATGTTATTATATTATATATACACACACACACAAAATTATTCACAAAATCAAAATGAGTCATCAAAATTGACTGACCCCTGTCGTCAACCCCCCCTTGACCATGTCGACATGTACTGGTCAAAAATGAATGTTCATTTTAAATTTGAAATTTGAATAACTACTTTGTGTCTATTCATTTCAAACAAATTTCTACACCTATAAATACCTATTTCTTCCAGAATTCATCACTCAGAATTATTTCTTATCTACTCTATCTCTAATTCTTCTCACAAACTCAAATATGCCCACTCCAATTCATAATTTGACCGAGAAACTTGAAGAAACCCTTAATTCTTTCAAGAATGTTCTTTCATTCTTCATAACCAGCGACATTTAGAGTTGAGTCAAATGCAGAAGATCAAGGAGCAAGAAAAGCATTTCGATGCGATACGATGGATGATTTCCTCCCTGCACAAAGATGATAATGAAGCACATCCTCCTGCCTCTCTTACCAATGATAATGAAAATTGGGATGCAATTAAAGCATACCCTATATTTGGAGAAGAAGGATGGGTGGAAGTTCCTCGTAATGTTTGATTTTATTTGATTGCTTTGTTTGATTTTAATTGATTGCTTGGATTGATTTGATTTGATTTGATTTGTTGTGGATTGATATTTGGCGTGCAAAACATATATAAAAACACATTGATATTTATATGATCTTTGATTAGTTATCATGTCTACCAGTATAATTATCTCTTAATCTATCTATTATATACTCTATTGAATATAATATGAATGCAGGTATTTTAGTACAAGAATAATGGGGAGTTATATAGTTTGGAGTTAGTTTTTGTTGATGACAGAGGGGGAGAAGTATAAAATAGGAAGTTAGGCATAGATTAAGGGGGGTTATTAGTTTTAGGGGGAGTTATAAGGATACGAAAATTATGGTAAAATTTTATATATATCAAAATATTATTCTCTATATTTATTTATGTATTTTAACTATAGTTAAGTATATTTATAAAGTTTAAAAAATGTTTTAATACAAGATAGAAGTTATTTTCATAGAAAAACAAATTACCAAAATTTCCTTTGGCATGTCGACAACCTCAAGTACCCCTTGTCGATAAGATGGCTGTTGATTTCAAAATTTTGAATTTCAAAAGAAGTGTCTATTCATCATATCCTCTCACGAATGGACATGGCTGTTGTTCTACTATAAACAGGGGCAGTTTTAAACGAATTTTCATTCATATTTTCTTTGATTTCACTCCTCTTCTTCTTCCACATTTTTTTATATATATTTTTACCATTATTCTGCCGAAATCAACATTGAATCTAACTAGATCATCTCTGGTTTGATTCTCTATCACTATCTCAACAAGATCTCAGTGCTATTCGGAATTATAGGCTTCTTTATAATAAACTAAGCGAGAAAAGGTATGATTGTAGCCTGTGAAATCAATCAAGCAAGAAAAGGTATGATTGTAGCCTAGGAAATCAATTGGGTGAACTTGTTGCCCATAAAATCAAGTATCTCTACCCAGAGAATTGTGAATTTGGAGTGGTGTAACTCGTGGCCTTGAAATCGAGTGTGTAATTTTATAATTTCTTTTGAAAGAAAATCTGTACTTGTGTTCGGGACTGGATGTAGGGTAATTCCGAACCAGTATAAAATCCAGTGTGTTCTTTCCTTTATTGCTTTTACTTTATTTCTGCATCTATGTTTGATTCTGTAATTATATCCGTGTCTGAATATTGCATACATTTGTGTTCAAATTAACATAAACTCAAAAAGATTTAGTAACTCCTTAAACACTATTCAACCCCCCCCTAGTGTTAATTCTAGCCTTAAGATTCGTAATCCGCATTTCTCACAATCTGCCTATATATAATGAACCAATGTTAAGATGCCGACGGTGTTATTCATGCTTTTCCTCGAGATATAGGATTCGATGATTTCATTAGTACGTATTTACATAATTAATCTTTATTTATTTAATGCTTTTTAGCGCTTTCAATAATCATACATTGCTTTAATAGGTATCGATAATCTTTTAATTCGGATGTTCGGTTATGTGGTGTTTTAGCCGTATGTTGGTAGAAGACCACTCATACATTCCACTTTAGTTTTGGAGAGTTGGGTTTATCCCATTAGATTTTGCTATGATTATCGGTTCAGGCATTGGAAGGGGGAGACCTTACCATATGATGAGGAGTACCAGCACTTTCACCGATTATCTAGTGTACTTCCACATCTTGACTTACAAAATGGACTGTCATTCGGATTGCAGATTAGATGTTCCTACATTAGACAAGAAATCTATGAATTGATACATGGTCGTAGTATAGAAAACCATTTGGAGATTGTTCGACTGTTTATTCTATACATGATGGATAACTTATTCTTTACAAATGCATCGAACACGTTGCCGGCCGGATATGTTCAGCTATAACAGAGCTATCGTTTGACAGTACAATCGTATATGATTGGGGAACACTGATATTAGCGTATTTGTATCGCTATTTGGATCATCAATGTGTCGTTAGGGTAGATCCACGTCCATTACAGTTTTTTGGGAGATATTTTACAGTACCGGTACTCTGAGTACTTTCACAACATGAGTTATTCGACGTTGCACTCCATATTACCCCTTTTCTTCCCCCGAGTTAGAGCATGGGCCCGAGATAACCGCAGAATGGTGTCAGGAGGGGAGGCACGGTATATATTTCTTGTGGCCCGAAATCAGATTGAGTTACGAACCACACGAGATAGTATTGTTTGGCATTCTTATGATGGTTCACCCTTTATGATAGACCCTCTTGTCGTGCACGCTTGCATTCCTATTTGCTAAACGTTTTCCATTAGTATCATCCCCATCCAGTTGACGATGCTATTGGTTCATCGGTGAGCGTAATTAGAGATAGACGTTAGATGTTGATTTTTTTCCTGACGATCCACATCCGGATACACCTTTTTTGAAGGTTTATGACAACGCTGCTTTACAGGAGTATGCTAGGGAGTGGTGATCTACTAATTACTTCATCATCATGAATTTAGATTATGCATCTATTTGGCGTCAGCTTTATACTCCACCGCATAAGGCTACTTTTTTTCGTGGTGCATCCGTTGATTTGGTAGGCCTTCAAGCATCCAAAGGGGTGTTTTCCCCTTGTTATACAGGACCTTACACAGAGTACTCAGGTATGTCATGCTCCACAAAAATCCCAGGTAGGCTATTATAGTTGGACAGTTGATATACCGACAACGTTGGAGTTGATGAATATGTTAATAATCCTCGGCTTGAGATTTCACAGTATCCAGATCTAGCTGCGTTTTCAAATGAGGATTTGTTTCAGATGCAAATGGGACTCCGCCAGGTCATGCACGTTGAGCATCGACAGGGCATAAATGAGTTGACTGCTCGTATTAACGAGCTTACTACAGCCGATGAGCAGCGATATCATCCTACACACAGAGTAGATGATGCTGGTGGTGGTGATGCAGTTGGTCTTTTTGACGATGAGTACCAATTTGATGATCAATAGTGGTTGTATATACTATTAGTATTTGTTTGTCATATTAGTGTGTGCGTGTGTTAGTGTATTATCGGTGTTCTATATTTACTAGCAGAGTATATATCAGTGTATTTTCGATGGTTTGTATGTACTAGCATAGTTTGTATCAGTGTATTATCATTGTTTTGTATTTACTAGCAGCATTTATATCAGTGTATTATCCGTTTTTGTACTTACTAGTAGTGTTTGCACTACTGTATTAGCTTTGGATTTCCTATTTTTTTGGACTATACATAACTATATGAAGGAACAAACAGTTGTGTTTGTTTATTTTCACGTTTGTGGATCCTTGCCATGTGGTTGATTAGAAGGCACTTGATTCATGTAACATCCTGATACTTTCAACCATTCGCATCCACACATGTCGGACTTGAATTGCTCAAAATATCAGAATGTTAATTTATATTTGGAAAAACTCAGGTATACAATAAATAAAATAATCATAGAATCACAGACACTGAGTAATATAACAATAATGCAGCGGAAACAAAGGAATAGTAGTTCATGAAGCTACCATATATAACAGAGTTAAACAAAATACAACAGAAGTCTCGAATACATAGATGTCTCAATAACAATAGTCAAATACAAAATCTGAATGCATCACTGGAATCAAGTGAATAATTGAAAGCGGAATCGATAGATGGATCTCCAAGCAAAGCTCCAACTCCAAATGTGAGTCTCAAATACTGGTGCACTCTGTCTGACCCGAGCGTAAGGCAAAACACAAAACACTCGAGTCAAGATTAACATTCTTATATCAATAAATCCAACTCAAGTGAAATAACAATTGAAATACAAGTAACTCGAAGGATGTTTGGGATAACCATCCTCTAAGGATCCGTTAAACTATCTACAATGTAGTAATATACACTATTATAATAATGCCTATAGTAAAGTAAACAATTAAAATAGCATTAAAGCGTTACCCATATCCCCCTTAACACATTTTATATATTCTCATAGTCTATACAGTACCGTAATCTCCTCCGTACTAGGCGTCATCAGAGGGCACTCCATAGGTATGGTACAAAACAAACTCGTAGTGGGCTCGATAGGGTATGTGACATGGTACAACTAGGCAATGGCAGGATAGATATACCAATTACACTTCCGGGCTGGTGGTAACACATAGCAGCCTCTACCGTCCACCTCGGAACACACTCCCAAATAAAAAAAATCAGGTGTGGCCACCAAATCAATCACAAAGTCAGAATGTAGTATTGAAGGAATGTATCCGGTCGGAGGAGCTACCTCACTTGGCTCGTCAATTACTCCTGTTTTAGCCACCTTATGCCAACTCACGGGAGTTGGGTCCACGTATATACCTCGTATAGGATCGTCACCACCATCCTACTTCATTCTGGAATCTCCACTGTGTATACAGTTGTTAAAGTGGTTTTCGGAGTTAGCAGAGAGTATGACAACTTCCGATACCGGTCTCTTCAACAACCAAACGTTATTATAACACCGTGGTCATTTCAAAATAGTTTATACTTCAAAACCAAAATATCATTTTCATTTCAAAGCCATATCAATATGATATCATTTCAATTTCAAATATATTCACTTCCAAAATCATAGTACTTCAAATTTACAACACTTTGAAACCAAAACACATGAAATTATAACACTTTGGAAATCATAACATTTTAAAAGTCATAACACTTTAAAAATCATAATTTAGAAATCGTAAATACTTGAAATCATTATACTTCCCACTTAACTAGTTTAGATGTTAAAATAATGTATCCAATAAAATAGTTTATAAAGTAAAATAGTTTATATAAAATAGTTATAAGTTAAAATAGTTTATATTAACATAGTTAGTATATTAAAATAGTTTATATTAAAAATAGTTTATATGAAAATAATTTATAAAGTAAATTATATAAATAGTTTTAAATTTAAAAATACTTTATATAATAAAAAACTTTCTCAAATTTCACAAATCAATTACAAGTCAACTCAAATTCCAAAATTCGAATTTAATTAAATCTCCAATCATCAAATTTAATTCAATTCAGTTTCTCAATAAACTGTACCAAATTGTATCGATTTCAAAAAAAGATTTGAACCACAAAATAAACCATTTCAATTTCAATATATTTCAAAGTTTTAAGTATTTAACATTTTCAAAACTAGATTTGATAATTTCATATATATATATATATATATATATATATATATATCAAATTCAATTTACTATTACTTAGTTTTGAAATATTTACTTACTAATCCAATATCATTTAAATAACCTCAAATTTCAAATAACTAAATATTTCCTTCAATTAATTTAAACTTGAAAATTCATTTAATCGCCTTAAACCAAAATCAAGTTATAAAATCATATCCTTTAAAATCTCAAATTCAATAAATTCCACATCGATTTAATTAAATAATTTTTTTAATTAAACACAATTTCAAATAAATCCAAATTTATCTTCCCAACCTTAACTTATAAAATCATTATAAAATCTATTTTTAAAATATAATCTTAAATAAATACTTAAACATCTTATTAAATTTATATATTAAATCTATTTATATATTCTAAAATAGTAAAATTATAAATAAATTCTTAAAATTTATAATTTCAAAATCAACTTATAACTATACAATTTTCAAAACATATAAATTTAAATATCTAAATTTTGAAACGTTATAAAATACATTTATATATAATATCTTAAAATCAATAATTATGAAACCGTATATTTATTTCCAAAACCATAGAAATCATTTTCAAAATATTTATATATATATATATATATATATATAGACCAACAGTGTCTGTATATAATTTTCTATCCTATGGTCAAGTGACATGGATATTTATCATTTCAATCCGTAATTTAGATATATATGGGTATATATCATTTCAAGCCGTAATCCCAAATTCAATACAATAAAAATCGCTTGGGTTTAATATTTCAACACATAATGATTTTCTTCTATTCTACAGATCGTTCGGGTATGTATCATTTCAATCCATAGGGAATTCTATACTAATATGGAACTTGCAAAGTGATAACAAATATGATAATAATATATCAGGCATATATCATCAATATAAAGAACAGATAATGGTGTCAGATGTCACAGGTGAACAGATACAGATAATAGCATATATATAGCAATGTAAATAACTAACAGCAACATATTTCAATTGTCGGTTCAATTGAAATCAAAGTTAATAAATATAAGAACGTTAATCGTAAGTGATTGCTTACCTTTCGAGGTTAGAGGAGATCGACTACACGACGGGTTACGAATCCAAGCCCGGATTTCAAAACAGCACGATGGACACGAGTTGGACGATCAAAGCCGATGACAAGGAATTGACGAAATCAAATCAGAACCAGATCGATGAAGATAATCAGTGTAAATGAACTTATATATAATTATATAAAAATTTATATATACATATATATATGTAAATCATATTTTAAATTCACACATATATTAAATTAAATATATATGTTTAAGCATCCATTGTTTCTAATATTAACATATATACGTTGTATATTAAAATCGATACTTATACATAAATAATTAAAATTCACATGTACCATTTAAGATATATAAAATAAAAAATATTAACAGTAAAAGTTGAATTAAATACTTATATACATATTTTAAACATATAAGCTTTATATGCAGCAACATGCGCATATATTTATATAATATATAATAAAACACATACAATACTCCATTCCAAATCTAGTATGCAGTAGCATATATATACATATAGAATAGAATATCCATATCAACCTCAAAAATATAAGTCGGGAAAAATAGCCTTCAGAATAATAAAACCAAAAGAAACAAAAATAGCTAAGCAGAAATTTTGCAACATACTTTATATGACATAACGTATAATTCATTTTTTTAAGTATATATTTGTATATTAAACCCATATATATGTTAAATCAATATAAGAAACTTCATATAATATATATGCAACATATCATATTAAAACCTATGTAACTATATATATATATGTATGTATGTATGTATGTATATATAAACAAATCTTATATCATTACAGACAAAACCAGCAACCCAGACAGCATATGGAATTCATATATACAATATATATAGACTTTTATATACAGCTATAACTTCCGTCACAAACAATTTTATAATATATATATATATATATATATATATATATATATATATATATATATATACACTCGATATGATTATATAAATAGAAATCTTAAAATTGTAAACATCTAATTAAATCAGATAAGACAAATCTTATATACATACATATATATAAGTAACGCGAACAGAATAATGCGAAGTAAAATATATGAAACCCAACTAATTTATACATATAGGCTAAATATAACTCAGATATATATATATATAAGAACTAACAGTTATAATACCCAATATAATATAAAACTAGGATATATATAAAACGTACATATCATTTTTGCATAAAATACTGATACATACATACACATACATACATACATACATACATACATACATACATACATACATATATATATATATGCAAATTGTAATTAAGAGAAAGTATAAATAAGAGAACCAAACATAATATATAGTAATCAATTATATACAGCAGCATGGATACTTTTATAAACTTTATAACTTTACAAACTTTATAAACAGAAAACTTATAAACAGTATAGTAGAGGACACATATATGTATTATATATAACAAAGCAAGTATGCGAACATACAAAAAAACAAATATACGTATATAAATTTCAACAAAATCAAGTAATATCATAACGCTATATATATATATATATATATATATATCTTAACATAAATGCTTATATATATATATATATATGCTTATAATATACGCAAGGCTGCTAGGGATGAGAGGCGGAGTTGAGTTGGTTGGAGGAAGTGATGGCAATGAGGTTGGAAGGGCGGATTTGGACATGCGAGGTGATGTGAAATTACAGTGGTGGTTGCTTGCGTTGGAAGGGAGAAGGCACCACAACTGCACGAGAGGCCGGCCAAGGCTGGAGGGGATGCCGATGGTTGAGAAAGGAGATAGAGGTGATGAAGTCTTGGCAAGTTAGAGTGCCTCACGTGAACAGGCACGGCCATGGTTTGAAAGGACAAAAAATATGGAGATCTGGAAGATAGATGAAATAACAACAGATGGCAGAACAAAGTATATAAGAATGAACCTTTTATATATAATAAGTTTTTTCTCTTTGAAGTAATGCAGAAGAAATGAACAGAAGGTCATATGAAACGAAATGAATATTTGAATCATAGGGAATAAAAATAGTCAAAACGTGAATGGCTATTGAGTATACGAGTAATATGAAGGGACAAGGAACCGAAAAGACTCGATTGCAAAATTTTCGGTTTCGAAACCGATATGCTGGACGTTACGCAGATCGTATCGCACACCGGATTCCAAAATTGACAATTGAATAGACTGTAGAGATCAGCATGACGAGACAATCAGAACGGTATACAGATGTCAGTGGTACGATAATCTTATCAAAAGTCGATATCGGGTATCGAAAATGCTGCTATTATGCCGAAAATAAAATAAACAGAGCAATAATAATCAAAATTTTAAGAGACGGAAGATGACGTCTGCTTAGAAGATGATTTACAAATTTATTGCATAGAAAAATTCAGGTTTGGAAAATATTTTATTATCATCAATATGTAGCCGATTGAAATAGAATTACACAAGAAAATAAACTTTCATATTATCAGATGAAAATTTACCATTTTCTTTGTTTAAGTAGACATATTCCAAATATAAATTTTTATTTCAAAATTCAATTATTTAAAAATTCAAAAAAGTTTCAATTGAATATAATATTAGAAATCAATAAAAATTTACGGATCGTTACACTCTCCCCTACTCAAAACTTTTCGTCCCCGAAAAGGAAAGAGGTAGGAGAATAAAACAACCAGAAAGAATAATAGGTTTGAAATATAAAATAAAATAATTAATTTGAACCATAAAAATTTCAATTAAATTAATTAATATTCAATGATTGATTTTAAATTCAAGGTATTTCATTAAGTTGATTTAATTTCAATTTATTAATTCCTTCCAAACAAAATTTATTTTATTTATCTTATTTATTCATTATCCTATTTTATTTACCAATTAACATTACTATTAAGTATAAAACATTTATTATAACCACTCAAATTCATTTATAAATTCCTTTTAACATCATTTTCATTTGTATGCTATCTGATTACATATCCAACTTCTGAATGATTTAGGTAAGTTATATTAGAATGTAATTGGGTATTATACAAGAGAAATTTTCTCGATTCAATTATTTTAAGTTAAATATTTATTCAATTTTTTTTAATTTATTTATAATTAAAATCATCCCTTGACATAAATTTAAGAATTAAATTTCCGATTAACTTCAAACAATTTAGAGACAAATATGTATATATACTATATATATCAAATCAAGTCTAAAATCATATACCAATATATATTATAAATTTAGTCATACTTAAGAAATTCAAATCAATCTAATTTCCAAATAAAAGTGTTTTCTATACTGCCAAATGGTCTCTCCACTCTGAAACTCGAAAACGAATGTCGATGATGCGGCTGCCATCATCGAAATTATTTTCCAACGACAAAATAGGAGAGCACTGATTTAAACATTTAACAGTTCTTTGGAAACGATTTCTATTCGAAAGTACTTTTAAATAATACACTTCTAAAATTTAAATACCAAAGTTTGAAATCACCAGAAATTAAATTCTCAAATTCTAATTTAAATTCATTTAAATTCCAAATCAAATTATAAACCATATTTTATAAATTCATTTATTTGTATGTTGGTAAAATCAATGGTTTACAAAATAATAAATCAAATCAAATCTTATCATTTTAAACAACCAATTAATTAACTTTTTAATTTCAGAAAATTTACTTATATATATAATATAATCATACAAAATTATTTTATTTACCAAATTGGAATACAATATTGCGTCAGTTTGTTCTGTTTAAGTGTTTTGGAAATCCTATCGATAGAGTTGATCAGACGAATCGATCGAAAACCCAAATCAACATCAACAACTCAAACAACACAATGTAAATATTTTAAATTTTATTGCAAATACACTCTCTTCCACGATGATTTAAGGGTGGATTTCAAAACAAGGATAAAGATCCAAATTAAGAGGGACTCTAATCAAAAGAATTCTAGTTAAGAAGATAGCTTTGAATGGGAGATAAGATAACTAAATTACAAAATAGGAAGATGGATATACTGATATTTATCGCGGGTGACCTTAACCGAGTCAACCGTGACTTCAAGAATAAGATCGATGTAGAATTCGGAAGCAAATCGACATCCGATCACAAGAGATAGAAATCGAGTATAACAAGAGATAGCAACATCGTAAACCGAGGATATAGAAATCTCCGGTGAATCAATGCCTATTGTAAAGGAGTTTCACCCCTTTACAATCATTCAGTGGAGCTATGGGATACTACGGAATTAAGAAGAATTTGGATGCGGGAAGGCAAAAGCGGATTTCAGAACGAATAGAGACTTCCAAAATTCAAAGGAAACCGAATCAAAGAGGAAGGAATTCAAGCTCGAACGAAAATGATTCCATAATTAAATATACTCTATATGCTAAGTTTTCCTAAAACCAGAGCTCTGATACCACATGTAATGGACCACCTGCCGGTGGGAAAATGCCCACCGTAGCATACATTGGTACCTGTGTTCTGCCTTTATGACCAGCCTCTCGACTGCAACAACCCCGCAGGGACATGTAGGAGTAAGAGTCATCCACTCGCTACCAAACCAAATGTGAGAACCCCCTATCATGCTGCACCCTCCAAGGGCATATGTAGACACACATGCCGGACTCGAATTGCTCAAAATATCAGACTATTAATTTATATTTGGCAAAACTCGGCATATATAGTAAATAAAATAATTATAGAATCATAGACACAGACTAATATAACAATAATGCAGCGCAAACAAAGGAATAGTAGTTCATGAAGCTACTATATATATAACAAAGTTAAACAAGATATAATAGAAGTCTCGAATACATAGATGTCTCAATACAATAGTCAAATACAAAATTTGAATGCATCATTGGAATCAACTGAATAACTGAAAACAGAATCGATTGATGGATCTCCAAGCAAAGCTCTAACTCCAAAGGTGAGTCTCATATACTGGTACACTCAGTCTGACACGAGCGTAAAGCAAAACCAAAACACTCGAGTCAGGATTAACATTCTTATATCAATAAATCCAACTCAAGTGAAATAACAACCGAAATACAAGTAACTCAAAGGATGTTTGGGATAACCATCCTCTAAGGGTCTGTTAAACTATCTTCTATGTAGTAATATACGCTATTATAATAATTTCTATAGTAAAGTAAACTATTAAAATAGCGTTAAGGCGTTACGCATATCCCCCTTAACACATTATATGTATTCCCATAATCTATACTGTACCGTAATCTCCGCCGTGCTAGGCGTTGTCAGAGGGCACTCCATAGGTATGGTACAAAACATACTCGTAGTGGGCTCGATAAGTTAGGTGACAAAGCACAACTAGGCAATGTCAGGGTAGATATACCAATTACACTTTCGGACTGGTGGTAACGCATAGCAGCAACTACCGCCCACCTCGAAACACGCTCCCAAATAAAAAAATCAAGTGTGGCCACCAAATCAATCACAAAGTCAGAATATAGTATCGAAGGAATGTGTCCGATCGGAGGAGCTACCTCACTTGGCCCGTCGATTTCTCCTGTTTTAGCTACCTTATGCCAACTCATGGGAGCTGACTCCATGTATATACCTCATATAAGATCGTCGCCACCATCCTACTTCATTTTAGAATTTCCACCGCGTGCACAGTTGTTAAAGTGGTTTTCGGAGTTAGCAGAGAGTATGACAACTTCTGATCCTGGTCTCTTTAATAACCAAAAGTTAATATAACACCACAATCATTTCAAATAGTTTATACTTCAAAACCAATTTTCATTTCAAAACCATACCAACACGATATCATTTCCATTTCAAATATATTCACTTCCAAAATCATAGTACTTTAAATTTATAACACTTTGAAATCAAAACACTTGAAATTACAACACTTTGGAAATCATAACACTTTGGAGATCATAACACTTTGAAAATCATAATTTAGAAATCATAAATACTTGAAATCATAATACTTCTCACTTAACTGGTTTAGATACTAAAATAGTATTTATAATAAAATAGTTTATAAAATAAAATAGTTTATATAGAATAGTTATTTATATTAAAATAGTTAGTACATTAAAATAGTTTACATTAAAAATAGTTTATATGAAAATAATTTATAAAGTAAAATATACAAATAGTTTTAAATTTAAAAATACTTTATATACTAAAATAGCTTTCTCAAATTTCACAAATCAATTCCAAATCAACTCAAATTCCAAAATTCAAATTTAATTCAATTCAGTTTCTCAATAAACCTTACCAAATTGTATCGGTTTCAAAAACAGATTTGAACCATAAAATAAACCATTTCAATTTCAATATATTTCAAAGCTTTAAGTATTCAACAGTTTCAAAACTAAATTTGATAATTTCATATATATATATATATATATATATATATATCAAATTCAATTTACTATTATTTAGTTTTGAAATATTTACTTACTAAATCCAATATCATTTAAATACAACCTCAAATTTCAAATAATTAAATATTTCCTTCAATTTATTTAAATTAGAAATATTCATTTAATCACCTTAAACCAAAATCAAGTTATAAAAATCATATCCTTTAAAATCTCAAATTCAATAAATTCCAAATCGATTTAGTTAAATAAAATTCTTAACTAAACATAATTTCAAATAAAGCCAAATTTATCTTCCCAACCTTAACTTATAAAATCATTATAGAATCTATTTTTAAAATATAATCTTATACAAATACTTAAACATCTTATTAAATTTATATATTAAATCTATTTATATATTCTAAAATAGTAAAATTATAAATAAATTCTTAAAATTTATAATTTCAAAATCAACTTATAACTATACGATTTTCAAAACATATAAATTTAAAAATCTAAATGTTAAAACTTTACAAAAATGCATTTATATATAATATCTTAAAATCAATAATTATTAAACCGTATATTTCTTTCCAAAACCATAGAAATCATTTTCAAAATATTTATATATATATATATATAGACCAACGGTGTCAATATATAATTTTCTATCATATAGTCAAGTAATACAGATGTTTATCATTTCAATCCGCAATTTGGATATATACGGGTATATATCATTTGAACCCATAATCCCAAATTCAATACAATGAAATTTGCTTGGGTTTATCATTTCAACCCATAACAATTTTCTCATATTCTACAGATCGTTCGGGTATGTATCATTTCAACCCATAGGGAATTCTATACTAAAGGGAACTTGCGGAGTGATAACAGATATGATAATAATATAACAAGCATATATCATCAATATAAATAACAGATAATGGTGTCAGATGTCATAGGTGAACAGATACAGATAACAACATATATATAGCAATGTAAATAACTAACAGCAGCATATTTCAATTGTCGTTTAATTTGAAATCAAATTAATATATATAAGAACGTTAATCGTGTGTGATTGCCCACCTTTCAAGTTTAGAGGAGATAGACTACACGACGGGTTACGAATCCAAGCCCGGATTTCAAAACAGCACAATGGACACGAGTTTGACGATCAAAGCTTATGACGAGGAATTGACGAAATCAAATCAGAATCAGATCGATGAAGATAATCAGTGTAAATGAACTTATATGTAATTATATAAATATATATATATATATATAAACCATATTTTAAATTCCCACATATATTAACTTAAATATATATATATATATATATATATATATATATATATATATATGTTTCAATATCCATTGTTTCTAATTTAAACACATATACTAAAATCAACATATATACATAGTATATTAAAATCAATACTTATACATAAATAATTAAAATTCACATTTACCATTTAACATATATAAAGATCAACATATATTAAAAATAAAAATTGAAATAAATACTTATATACATATTTTAAACATATAAGCTTTATATGCAACTACATGCGCATATATTTATATAATATATAATAAAACACATATAATGCTCCATTCCAAATCTAGTATGTAGTAGCATATATATACGTATAGAATAGAATATCCATATCAACCTCAAAAATATATGCATAAAAAAATAGCCTTCAAATAATAAAACCAAAAGAAACAAAAATAGCTTAAGTAGAAATTTTGCAACATACCTCATATAACACAACATATAATTCATTTTTTTAAGTATATATATTTGTATATTAAACCCATATATACGTTGAATCAATATCAGAAATTTCATATAATATATATACAACATATTATGTAAAAACATGTATAACTATATATATATATATATATATATATAAAAACAGATCTTATATCATTATAGACAAAACCAGCAACCCAGACAGCATATGGAATACATATATACAATATATATATATATAGACTTTTATACACAGCTATTATAACTTCCATCACAAACCATTTTATAATATATATATATATATATATATATATATATATATATGCTCAAAAATATGAATATATAACTAGAAATCTTAAAATTGTAAACATCTAATTAAATCAGATAAGACAAATCTTGTGTACATACATATATATATAAGTAATGTGAATAGAACAATGCAAACTAAAATATATGGAAACCGACTCATTTATACATATAGGCTAAATATAACTCAGATATATATATATATATATATATATATATATATATGCAAACCGTAATTAAGAGAAAGTATAAATAAGAGAACCAAACATAATATATAGTATTCAATTATATACAGTAGCATGCATACCTGTATAAACTTTATAACTTTAAAAACTTTATAAACACTTTATAAACAGTATAGCAGAGGACATATATATATATTATATATAACAAAACATAACAAGTATGCATACATACAAAAAAAAAAAAATATATATATATATATATATAAATTTCAACAAAATCAAGTAATATCATAACACTCTACACACATAGATATGTATGTATGTATGTATGTATGTATGTATATCTTAAGATAAATGCTTACCTATATATATGCTTATAACGCACGCAAGGCTGTTGGGGATGAGAGGCGGAGCTGCGTTGGTTGGAGGACATGATGGCGTTGAGGTCAGAAAGACATATTTGGACATGCGAGGTGATGTGAAATTGCAGTAGTGGCTGCTTGCGCTTGGAAAGGAGAAGGCACCACTGCTGCATGAGAGGCCGGCCAAGACTGGAGGGGATGCCAATGGTTGAGAAAGGAGACGGAGGTGATGAAGTCTCGGCAAGTTAGAGAGCTTCCCGTGAATAGGCACGACCATGCAGTTTGAAAGAAAAAAAATATGGAGATCTGTAAGATGGATGAAATAACAACAGGTGGCAGAACAAAGTACATAAGAATGAACCTTTTATATATAATAAGTTTTTCGTTCTTTGAAGTAATGCAGATGAAATGAATAGGAGGTCATAGGAAACGAAACGAATATTTGAATCACAGGGAATAATAGTCAAAACGTGAATGGCTATTGAGTGTACGAGTAATATGAAGGGGCAGGGAACCGAAAAGACACGGTTACGGAACCGATATCTTGGACGTTTCGCAGATCATATCGCACACCGGACTACAAAATTGACAATTGAATATACCGTAGAGATCAACACGACGAGATGATCGGAATGGTGTACGAATGTCAGTGGTACGACAATCCTATCAAAAGTCGATATTCAGTACCCAAAATGCTGCTATTCTGCCGAAAATAAAATAGACGGAGCAATAACGGTCAAAATTTTGAGAAACGGAAGATGATGTCATGCTCAGAAGATGATTTACAAATTTATTGTATAGAAAAATTCAGGTTTGTAAAAAAATTTATTATCATAAATATTTAGCCGATTGAATTAGAATTACACAAGAAAATAAACTTTCATATTATCAGATGAAAATTTACCATTTGCTATGTTTAAGTAGGCGTATTCCAAATATAAATTTTTATTTCAAAATTCAATTATTTAAAAATTCACAAAATTTCAATTAAATATAATATTAAACCCAATAAAAATTTATGGGTCGTTACAATTCATGAGACAGACACTACAACAAAAAAACCCTATTACAACTGTATTTTTACAACTGTCACAAATAGTCAGTTGTAATAAAGGCTTTTTACAACTCTTTTTATCAGACAGTTGTAGTAAACTTACTTTTAACAACTCTTTTATTTTGACAGTTGTAATAGATGCCTATTACAACCATTCTTTCTCACCAGTTGTAGTAAATGCCTATTTTTAACAACTCTATCTTTTTGCCAGTTGTAATAGATACATATTACAACATTTTTTGCCAGTTGTAAAGATGCATATTTTTAACAACCTATCTTTTTTGTCAGTTGTAATAGACTCCTAATACAAGCTTTTTTGCCAGTTGTAATAGAAATCTATTTAAACTTTTTTTCGCTAGCTGTAATAGATGAATATTTTTAACAACTCTTCTTTTTTGCAGTTGTAATAGGGCCTATTATAACTTTTTTGTTTGCTCGTTGTAATGATCAATAAATAATAACTAAATAATAGTACCTAATAACTAATAATTATAAGAAAATTAATAATAAATAATAATTACTATTAAATAATAATACTAATTTGAAATATGAAATAATTAATATTAATAATTATTATTCAATATAATTAATAAGTAATATAATAATTAATAATTATTAAATAAGCAACAATTAATAAATAAGATTTAATTTTTAAAATTAAAAATTAAAATTAAAAATCAATAATTAACAATGGTAATTAATATTAGTAATTAATATTTAATAATTGATATTAAAAATATAATAATAAATAAATAAACAATAAATATTTAATTAAAAATTAAAAATTTATAAATAATAATTACTGTCAAATAATATTGACTAATAATTAATAATAAAATTATAATAAATAATAATAATTAATTAAATAATAAGTAAATAGCAATAATTAAAAGTTAAAAATCAATATTAAATAATAATAATTAATAATTAAAATGAAATAATAATAATTTATAATTTATATTCAATAATAAATTACAACAAAAGAATCATATTACAACCTTTTCTTTATAACTTGCACAAGCTGCCCGTGGTAAATTTGTAATAAATATTTCATGACAACTGTTTATTTTTTACAGCGTAATTTTAATAACTTTTCCGCTTCGTGAAAAATTAGGGTTCCCTCCCAAACATTTCAATGGCCGCTCAATTTATTAAATAACTACAATAAACCTCATCGTCAAAATTTCCCAAACCTAAATCCCTAATCTTATCCCGCGTTGCGCTCGTCGCCTTGCCGCCGCCGCGCTCGCCGCCGTTGCCATCGATGAAGCTAGTCGCGCTTGCTCTCTTTGCTATCGATGAAATCCTCTTACGAACCCTAACTCGTTGTCATCAACGAAGCATAAGCTGTGGTGTCCCTTCGATTCTACGCTTGCTCCAACCGAGCATTTCGAACCGTTTACTCTTTGGAGTTCAAAAGGTATTAATTAAAAATGTTTTGACAAAATTACCGTCCATTCAATCCATATTCATCTATATCTTCCAACAAGAGCAGCAAGTGTTTTGCGATAGGAATTAATGACTTCCTATTCACTTGGTTCCTTGTCACGGTTGCTAACAAAATGATTGACATGGTTTAGCCTTGTGACAATACCCTGAATTTTATCATGGAGTAAAAAAATTATGGCATGATGTATTTAATCGTTAACTTATCTAACGTCACTTGGTTATACCATCCAGTAGTGATTTTTAACACATAAGGACCAATGCAAAATATGGTCCTTAGGAAATTTGCAGCAACTATGCAATAACCATATTTGGATAATTTATGTTAATGAATATTGATCAAAAATGGCCACCTGTGTGGTTGGATTAGATATGACGATACCCTTTTTTTAGGAATGCCACTACAGAGAGAGTATGTGATAATACATAAAATGACTCGGTATGTGAATACACACACGGCAGTGAGTTCCATGAATGGTGGTTTTGCTGCTTTCCCATGCAATTTCAACATTCAAAATACGTGTGAATATGTCTATGTAATTAAATGTTTTCATTAGTTTTACCTGACCCCTTCAATTAATAAATTAATACTATGTAGCAATATGAACAACATGGTTTTGCTGTTTACCAGACTCACTATGCAACCGCCATTCATTAAACTCATTTTGTATATATCAAGAAACTGTACCCTTTTTTCTTATATGGTTCATTGTATCAATGAATCAAACCAAAAAAGTTGATGGGTGAAGTGACTATTTAAAAAGGAATGTTAACCAGCAGAAATGTGAGAATACTGTCACATGATTCATGAGCAAGCATACCTACCAATCCAATCCGCTGCATTATTAGAAAGATTAAAGAAAATTCATTTTATGGTAATCATGCATGTTAAGCTGAATATTTCAGGCCATTTATATAGATTGTTATTCACACTGTATTCGTGGTTAAGTATTCAATGTATTAATTGTAAGTTTGCACGGTCTCTTTGTTGAACTTTGATCTTGTACCACACAAAAGGTATATGATGGTATGGTGCATGGAACTGAAATCATTTCCATCAATTAACTAGTTTTTCTATGCTGGTTATCATTAAAAGGATTATATTGATTTCGATATCTATATATCATGAAATGTGTGGGGCATAAATAATGTGTGATATTATCTTATTATGCCTTGTACATAGACAATGACTAGCTTTACACAACTGAACCCTGTATTTATTACTCTATCATAATACATAATAACCAATAATGGATGCTTTAGTAGTCACTTAATCATCTTGTTGCCTATTATCAGTTATGCATGGTTTGTTGCATACAATTATAATTGTGTCTTATTTGAATTAATTCTTAATCACACGAATCTATTCATTCGGTTTGTACTCGATTTAATGCGGCGAAGATGGATTTGTCCTTGCGAAATTTAGAGCGCCTTGCTTTGGTCCTGATGGTCACAAACTTTGCAACAGCTTAAGGTTTCACAGAAGTGTTGCCTTGCACAAGAGCTCACCAACCATGCAGCAGCTTAATATACCAACCAATTACTGCACATTTATGTAGCCAAAACTTAATGTGAACAGTCACAACTATTCTCTGCTCAATTATGTAGCGCAATAGCACGTACTCTAAGAATGTAGTGTAGGCCTATAAATAATCATTTCCAAAATTAAATATTAACATTAACATATATTCACTTCTCAATTATGTAGCACAGTAGATCATATTTTAGTAATGTGTTGCATGCCTATGAACAATTATTTACAGACTTTGGCGATCAACTATCTACTGATCTTGTATTTCCTTTGGTCACATACTAGACTTGTCTGTAGTTATTACCAGCAAAGCCTTAGCAGTCTAATTGGTTACAACAATGTCAAGTTTTTTTAATGGCAAATAATCAAAAAATGACCAGTAGTACAAGGGTTCGGAATATTAACTAAACACAAAACTGTAGCTCAAAAATCAGTACAAGTCCAAATATACTATAATACTTAATTACTTATATATGGAGGCATATATTTTCGTAGTGAAGGTAAGTATATATAATAGGTGTTGATTTGTGTTATGTTCTAATTCTTTATATATTATGATTTTTTTTCTAGGTTGATCAGTTAGTAAAAGAAGCTTGAACTTGTTGCATTGGGTAAGAATGAGCAACATCAAGAAGAGGTAATCATCTTGAATTTTGTATATTATGGTAATTTCACTATCTTAAGAGTTCGTATTTTTAAAACTATGATAGTGTTCTAGATTATAGAATCTTTTCATTGCATTATTGTGTTAATTAAAGAAAATATAGTTGACCGTTTATTGTTTTACAAGTATACATGACTGATTGATTGTAGTTAACCTGAAATTGCACGGTTTTTCTTTTGTATTTTTATTGCTTGTGGGTAAGTGTATTAATAATTTCACTATAACTTTTTGTCCGAAGTATGAACAAACTATTTTATATATGTATCAGTCTTATTTTTCCCGTTGATCTGAACTGTGAATTTTTCACTGGTCCATTTGCTTACAACTTGGTTATTGAGCAGTAAAAAGTAGTGTGGAGTTGGTGAATTTTTGTTCAATCCGTTTTTCCTGTAAGTCGATGAGTGCCCTACTAAAAGTTTGGTTTTTAATATACTTCACCACTACATACTATGAATGGTTGAAAAATGAATATCCACCAATTATAATATCATGATTAGATGCTAAGTTTAGGATGTATTAAGTTACTCGCGTTTGATGCCCTTATGTTTGCACATGTAGTAAGTTTAGGATCAAAAATATGTGTAGTCATATTTTTATTTGTGTTCATATTTAATGATAGTTTTAAGTAGAGTTATGTGTCCAGCTCTTAATTATGACATTTTATAGCTATGATTGAGGCATATATAATTATAATATTACAGTATGCTTGTTAATTTTGCATGTGCAACAAGCTTTTGTTTTCCACTTGGTAATACTCTAAACTATATTAAAGTTTTAACTTTTATAAGAATTGCTTCCACTTATCATGTAATCCAGGCATAACTGAAATAACATAGAGGCTTAAATGCCTTTTGTCAATTCTTTCCTAATATGATTAATGCCATTTTTCGAGATTACAAATGCAAACTGTATTAGTAAGTGACTTAGTAGCTTAATATCTAGGAAGTCGAACTTATTATTGTTACGATAGATAGGGCTGAAAAAAATCAGCCATAAGTCAAAATTGTAATCAAGAAAAAGCACTCAAACCTGCAATGGTTTTGAAACAAATTTAGTCATCTACCAAGAATACAATAACCGTAAACTTGCGAAAAATATGATGTAATTTCAGTAGTAATTGATTATAGGAAGAGCAATAACATTTCTTAAATATGCAATTACTGTCTATATTATAACATGTTTAAGATTATTTCAAGTTTTCCAGTTTGTTGAAAGTAATATTATTAACATCATTGATGACACTATTCATATTGTATAGGCAAGATTCAAGTTGAATGCAGTATAAAAGAATATGTTCCTTGTGATGCTGGGACAGGGATGGAAAAGTCAAGACTATTGATTGGCATGAAGAATTTATTTCTTTTGATTAGTACGTACGTGTACTTTTATTGATATATGTTATGGATTTAGTTATGTTTTATGAAAGAGCTATGAATTAACAAATAGTGTAAACTTGAATTGTTTTCAATTTTTTAAATGAGAATAGTTCATATTGTTTCAAGAAATGTGAATGATTGTTGTTATTAGAGGTGAAATATTGGTTTCAATTATAATATTATGACATTTGCGGTCAATAGCAGTTGTGGAATGATGAATTACCACAGTTTGTAGTGATTCGTAAAACAGTTGTAAATAAGCCTTTTACAATGGTCAAAGGTAGTTGTAAAAGAATGTATTGCAATGGCAATAAGCAGTTGTAAAATAGACTTATAACAATTAACAACTGTTATTGCAACAGGTGTTCAGTAGCGATAAAGTTGCCACAATCGTTAGTAGCTGTTGTAAAAAACACTTCTACAAGTGTCAAAAGCAGTTGTAAAAAGCACTTTTACAAGTGTCAAAAGCAGTTGTAAAACACCTTTTACAACTGCTATAGGCAGTTGTAAAAAATGACTTCGCAACTGTTGGCGATAGTTGTAAAATAACATGGTTTTATTACAACTCCGGATATAACGACGGGCTGCCGCCCGTTGTAATAGAGCTATTACAACTGTTTTTGGCAGTTGCAAAAGGTTATTTTTGTTGTAGTGAGGGATCATGAACTTTCTATTTAAACCAGTTTTATAATGAAAATTCACAACATGTTCAATCGTTCTCAACATCGTCAATAATCTTCAATGTCAACTGAAAGCTGGACTCCCGATGATTATTTAGTACTAAACAAATCGTACATAGAAACCGATCGTAGACACATGGAAGAGGAGTTTGAGCAAGATTTTAGGGTCACTCTAAACGAGACATTTAACAGCCATCCTAATTATAGATTAATTCGAAGGATTTTGGAAACTTGAAGTACTTTTGTCTCGTTTACTAGACCTTGTCAAAGATATAGAATCATTATAAATTCAGTAAAGGAAGAAGATCCATTTTAGTTAACACGAGCTATGTTTGATTCCCGTTATTTGTGGGAGTATCACGTTGATTTTTTTGGCCATGATGCATATAATCTCTGGGTTGGATATATTAGACAATTTGAATGATGTTTAGGTTAGTTAAGTAAGCTTTTTAAGTTAATTACCTTCAGCTAGTTCATTGCGTTATCAGTAAGTTTTATGTACTTCCAAATTCAAGTAATGTTTGTGTTTTTAAAATCTACTACGCACTTAACATAATAACAATATTAAATCATAAAACATTAACAGTCAAGACTTAATTTATGAAGACAACAAATAATATACGCATAAAACTTCTTAGAAAACAAACAAGACGAAAAACAATAAAACACGACAACATCATGGAAAAGGAACATGACAGCCTATGATTACAAAAACTGCCTTTGACCACTTGATAAGTTAGTTGAACCCAACTCCTTTAAAGCATCTGAATTTTATTTTCAAGTTCGTTAGCATACACAACTGCTCGATGAGGAAGAGGATCGTCAACCCATTGTTAAAGTTCACAACCATCAGGAGAATTACAGCATCTATAGTGGCGCCGATCGATGTCGGTTCCGTTACTTACAACAGCATACAGAATAGAAATCCCACAGTTACAGTAGATTTATTGAGAATTAACCACTTGATTTGTACTAGGCACTTGGTGTTATATTTCAATCCTTCGTTCTCTTATTCTGTTAAGGCTACACCGATCTTCTCTTTGACGTTTACCATTTTCCAGCTGCATGAGCTCTTGCATTTCCAACTCATGCTCTCTTACATCACCAATGTGTATTTCTTTCATTTCAATATGGGGAGGATGTTTTCATTGGGATATTGTGTTGTAATGGACCTTCGTATGAGCATGAGGAAGGCAAAGAAATATGATTGTAATCAACCATTTTAATAAACTACTGCAATAATAATAATGAAGAGAATTATAGTAAGCAAAACGATATTTATAATGCAAATACATTGCCTGTGTAAAGCGGTGCAACGTGGATACAGTGGCCGATTTGATCCGACATTGCTTTCATTCTCACTCCACATCCATCAGCTTTAATCCGTTTAAAGCAATGCATAGTGCCTATATTGTTCGATGTATCCCGACACTGTGTCATTCTGACTCCACAGAACAAACACTTTAATATGTCTACAACATTTTGACAAATCTTTAATGTGCATAAAACAGTGCATCCATTAGCTTTAAATTTGTGTTAGACAAGACTTGACCTCCTGTCATTTTGTAGCCACTTGACAATCTTTAATGCGTATAAAACAGTGCATCGTGACTATAGTGTTTGATGTGACCCAACACATGACCATTCTTTAATCTACATGACTGGATTCTGTGAGTTTCAATATCCATTAAACAACAATAGCTTATAAATAAAATTAAGGATGTCGAATAACATACTCATTCAAACTACCAAACTAATCACCACCATTCTTCTTTCTATATTAAATGAGTTCTCTAAAAAGTTTGTGGTGCTTCTCATCTTCGTCATCTTCATCATTTTTGGACGGTTTTATTGAACATTGTATTACTTAACAAAGAATGTTTTCTACTAAATCGAGTGATTTAATGACTCATGAAATTGCTGAAAGCTCTACGTCAAGCCAAGGAGGTAGCGTTGTTGAAAGAAAAGACTTGTGTTATAGACGAGACTATGCTGGCAGTCATAATCAATTGATCAACGATTATTTTACGGCAAACCCCATGTACGAGGATGTGGATTTTAGATGAAGATTCCATATGTCGAAGAATATCCTTAACCGGGTTCTCAATAAATTAACCGAAACAAACATTTTTTCACCCACTGAAGAAATGGAATCAACGAACTTGGAATTTCTCCACTGTAAAAGGTTATGGCCGCACTTCGCATGATATCATATGGAACTTCTGGTGATTCGTAAGATGACAATGTTTGGATTGTAGACTCAATGACAATATTATGTATGAAATTTTTTTGCAATAACGTTATTTGTATGTTTGTGAAGAATATCTTCATTCCCCTACCCCTCAAGACATTAACAGATCGTTAGCAATGGGATCTCAACGTGGATTTTCAGATATGCTAGGTAGCTTAGATTATTTGTATTGGAGGTGGAAAAATTGTCCAGTTGCATTGCAGGACCAATATACAGGACATTGCAAAAAGGCAACTCTGGTCTTGGAAGCTGTTGCTTCGTTCGATTTGTATGTATGGCATGCTTCTTTAGAGCACCAGGTTTACTGAATGATATTAATGTTCAACGACAGTCATATTTATTTAACGACTTATGAAATGATATATCACCTCCATGCGATTACAAAATAAGAGACAAAGATCATTCCATGGATTGCTATTTGGTAGATGGAATCTACCCAAAATGGAAAAAAACACTTGTCCAAGCATACAAAAGACCAAATAAAACAAAAGAAGTTAGGTTCACCTAACAACAAAAGAGTTTGAGGAAGATGTCGAACAAGCATTTGGAATGCTTCAAGGTAGATTTCATATGTTAAGAAAAGAGGTATACTATCACGATCCAGCATTATCTGATATCATATATTGTTGTATTATTTTACATAGTATGATTGTCGAAGAAGAACGTGGTGGGTATGAGCTTCAACTGAGAAATTATCCACATATTGTTGTAGCATTTCAAAAAAAATCTTTTAAGGACCCAAATACTTTTGCCGAATACTTGCAAAGAATACAGGACATTCCAGATCCACAAGCCTGTCTTGATCTAAGAGAAGAACTAGTAGAACACTACTGGGAACGTATAGGAAACCATTAGTGGAAGTGATGTTTAGATAGTGCTTGTGTTGCACTTATCTATTATAATAAGTTGTTGTTGACGTTTTGTACTAATGTTTGTGATTGAATTTGTTATATCTACTATACTAAGTTGTTGTTAACGTGTTAATAGTAATAACAGCGGCGAGAATGACAAATCTAGATGAGCTTGAAACCATAAGAATAGAAATAACAAAAAAATTGACAACAATAGCATTACCAGTAACTGGAACTAAAACAGCGACAATCACATTAACAACAACAGTAACAATGACACTACAACTAACACTTAGGAGATCAAATAATAAATGCAACGTTAGGATACATTATAGGAACCTAGTTTTCTGCAAACCCTGATGATGTTTATGGTACTCCTCAAGTTGTTTTTCCACATACTACCTTTTGCACAGGATTGAGTTCGTTTGAGTTGCAAGTTAAAAGAGCCATATCATCAGCTCTTCGTTGTCGCGCTAACTCTTGTTTTCTTAATTCTAGCCCGTCAATTCTTAACTTTCGTTTCTCATCGTGACGTCGTTGTTGTTCCTTTATCCTTTCAAGTCTCTTCGTTTCTTTTATTTCCATGTATAATTTATTTGCATCTTCAACGGTCGCCATTCGCTCACTAATATGTTCATAATATGCGATGTAATCGGTGGCAGTTTTTTCTTCCCTTTGAACTTTTCCGGAGGCCTACCACCTGTACTAGTTGCGAATATGGTGTCTTCATGTGGATCAGAACTACCAATGCTAGATTCATTGCTCATCTTTCTAGAAAGAAAGCGCATTATAGAATGTTCTTGTCGCACTCGTTTCCATTTTTCTTCTTTTGTGAATATGTCATAGTAATGGTGCATGTTGAATGGTTGATTTATATTTTTAGACATATACATTGCATTTGTTTGATTGAGCTATAGATGATGAAGTACTATAAGAAGAATAAAACATAGAACTTGATAATTTGAGCTACAAATTTAAAATCATTACCAGGTCCACGTCGTTTGTCCCACTTTGTTGTCTTGAATGCAGGCCGATCGTTATTTCTTTCCAACATTGACAAGCAGTGTTTATTCTTTTCCAAGACTGCTTCAAAAAATCAACCATTCTTGGAAGACGATTTGAACTTCGAAGGTTGGACAAATTGCATACAGAATTCGATAAAGAAGTTTCACTTTGGCACATACCTTTTTTATTGTCTCTAGAACATTCAACCCAACAGAATGCTAATTCAGCTTGCTTGTCCGACAACGATTTAACCACTTTTACGGCTTTTGGTTCCGCATTTGCAAATTCATTAACGCCGATTCTCATTGTTTGATTTCCCCAAGTTTGAGCAGAAAACAAATTAGCATTCCTATAAACATCTTCTTCTTCGGCAATTTCCTCGCTATCAAATTCGGTTTCTTGGTTTTCACATCTATTGTCTTCAAATTGATTATTGAGATTTCTTGATAAATTTTGTAAACGATAAGACAGTATTGATCGTTGTTGGCTATTGGAAGATATGTAGTTTTGATCATAAGTATAGTTTTGTTGAAATGAACTATTCTGCGAATAATTTGAATTTTGAGAATTTTGGTAATGGTTCGAATTTTGTTGAGAATGAAAGAAATTTTGATTTTGTTGTGGATGATACGAATTTGGTACTTGTTGAGAATGATAACGATTTTGAACATGTTGAAAATTGAATGTATTCTGATTGAATTGAGTCGGATTCTGATTATCTGATCTTAGTAAATGAGACAGAAACATAGATGGTGAAGATTTTTTAGATTTTTCATTTTGCATTTTCCGACATTACTGAGATTGTGAAGAAAATTTGTTGATAAAAGTAGGAAATGTAAAACAAATGGTACAAATAAAATTTTGAGATTGGTATATTATGTTGGAACAACCCAGAAGAGCTCAACCGGCCTTATATTGGAGAACACTCGGTTTGTTTCCAATCAACCCTCGGTTGATAACGCTCTTAAATTTAAAAGATGATATTTGAGACACAATGGGAACTCAAAAAAAAAAAAAACATTATTGTTATTATATATGAGGCAAATAAATTCAACAACCGAAATAAATACCAACCAAAACACATGGAGAGAGAGAGAGCACATGTGGGGAGCTACCGTGAATTCGGCTGCAATTTCCTTCTTTTGTACGCATCTATTTTCGTTGCTCCAAATCCGATCAATTCATTGCTTTAGTTGATTAAACGTAGTCGACCAGAATTTTGTCATTAATTTACACAAAACACAAAGATTACAGCATAAATACACTCAATTCAAAATACATAATTACAAAATAAACAAAAAAAAGGTTCTTTTCTTCAAAAGAAAAGAGGGAAAAAAAACAGGATTTTCATTTACATAATAGAACAAGCGTTAGCGTTATCATCATTAAACATGGCAGTAGCCCTCTCCCCAACGATACCGGAATGTCCACCCCCACCCATCTGATAATTACTGTACCCACCACCCATAACCGAATCATCCGTCCCATGCTTCCTGTAATTGTACGAACTGGTGGACGCGGTCGAGTTCCCAAACGGATTCTCCATGAACGCCGCCGTCTGACCCGCTGCCTGCACTCCCGTATGGCTCCCGTTCCCATAATGCGCGTTGAAGGCGGCGTTCTGGTCCTCCGGATGCTGAGGGTACGGCCACAGCACCGCTCTCCTTCCCGTCTTCCTCACCGCTTTCAGAATCTTCTTCTGATCCACGAACGTGGTCGTCACCGTCACCTTCTGCCTCGCCATGTCTATTTCCACGCTGTCTATGCCTTCCAGTTTCCCCAGCTGCTTTCTTATTCTCATCTCGCAGCCACTGCAGCACATGTGTACGCACATTTCCACTATCTGCATCGTATGAGCAAGCATTTAGTAACTGGTATGGACTTTGAATTTGAAATCTGAAAATGGAGAAAGTAAAGAGAATTACGTACCGTCATGTTTATGTATGCCCAAAGACGTGTTTGGTTTGCTCCTTAGGCGATTGATTGGTTGATTGTTGATATTTGTTTGAATTGAGCTGTTTGTGGTGTAGAAATGGATAGGAGGGGAGAGTTTTTATACCGGCGGATATGAGAATCTTTAAGGGGTATGTATGGGGAGAGGTACCTGTAATACAATAGGATATGGCGCGTTGTGCTCGTTAAGTCTCGTCGGAAGGAACCAACATAGTATTTTAATCATCACCGACTTTTTTCGGTTGAACCAATTTTGTGGTGCCACGTGTTTGCGTCTGAACGTGTCGAGCTTCAATTTAACCGGGAGTTGGGCAATTTGGTGCATAACAGCAAACATGTGTATAAGTTGATGAATTTGGAATGCAATTTGATATAAAATTTGGGAAACAAACCGAAATTATTGCGGCCGATATATTTTTCAAAACATGCTTATCGTTACCGATTTATCCCTCCAATATTTAGTTTGAAATACTCAATATTTCATTAGAATATTGATGCTTGCTATAGATGTTGGAGAAAATGTAGTTATAAATAATTATCTTCACAATCTCATGGCGCCTATAATCCCTGTGTGATATTTTTTCGCGAGAAGTGTGTGCATCCATTTCTAATTGGTAAGTTAGCTTACAAAATTTTATCTTTGTTTTAGTTATTATAATGCACCAAGAAGTAAAAGTGGAAACGCGATAAAATTATATTTTTGTCATATCGATAAAGAAAGAATTAGAAGTAGCAATTGATATCAAATCAACATTATGTTTTCAAAAATTCAAATGAAAATAAAAAAATTGTAAATATGAAAAGAAAATTGAAAAATAATAGGGATGATTATACGACCAAAGAAACAAATAATATAATATAACAAGGAAGAAAATAATAAAGACCACACACTATATGAATTTCCTAGGTTTTATGGGCCTATTTTATGACTTGATTATTTAATAGAATATTCCCATGTACAATCGATCATTAGTGGTGATATGAAAAAATAGATCAAAACATTTAAATACTTAACATCATTATAACATTATAAAATGGTATAATAATCTGACTATATGTTCTTGACATGTCTAATATTTACCAATATTGTCAAAAAATTCTAAAATATCATTTAGGCATTTGATCGATACGGACCCGATCCCGATATTAGATACTTAGATTTCAACGATCAACGATAACGGTAAAATTGGTGATGATGTTTTTGGCTTATCCTAATGGTTTTCTCTGAGTGGTAACGGTTACCATTAGCCTAACAGCCTACTATAATTTGTTCATGCTAAGTCCAGTTCATCTTCGATGACGACCTAACCTTACAACGATTAATTAATTGTGAATTATAACACTTGGAATTGCTTTATTCCATTCAATAACATTACCGATGTACTCAATAGAAGTAACTATGATATAAATGTTTCTAAGTAACATCGATAAAAGTGCTAAAATACTAGGAAATAACTAGTGTGAACCCGTGCTACGCACACGACTAATGTATAAATCCAAGTTGCAAAAACTTAATGGTAGAACTACTCATCCATTGCTTACATTTAATCATATTAAAAGTACTTGATAATTAGCGTACACTAATTATGGATATGCATGGACATCGTTGATGATCCAGGTTAAATATTTGAATTTTGAAATTTTTGGACTAATCACTGATCAAGCACACTTCCATTCTTATATAAAATTTACCCAATAAACTAAGTACTCGAAGAAAGCAATAAAACGTAATCTGAACCAATTGCATGGTTTGGGATTGGAAACGTATCATATATTGAGCAGTACTGAATTGATATATGAAAAAACACAGTATTAGTTAATGCAATTTAATAAACTCCGTGCAAAGAAATGGAAAAATTGATGATATGGACAGGTAATAATCAAATAAAGAAGACCAATTTTGACCCTTATACATTCATCTCATCTCTGCAATAATGGGAAAGTTCAGCAAACTTTCAGACATCACTTTTTTTCCGTTGCACTTGTATATAAACAAAAAAAACTATAGTTCAATATAGTCGGACCGCATTCTGATATGTTATCTACTGTTAATTCTGAATACAACCATTATTTGAAAAGCTATTAACATCCTCTGATTTATGTTTTGTTTAACTTCCAGCTAACTTTATCTGAAGACTGGAAGCCCGAATGTGTTCCTACACATGGAACATAATTTATCATAGTTGAGCTGCAAATATATTCTATAGCTGAATACATGAGGGTTAATATGCTCATATTGATTCCAAAAACCATAGATTACAATGATGTTCTTCACTACAATATGCATAATTTTATTAGAAATTTAGGCTCATACAATATAGTTAAACTCACATTAAAGGCATTGAATAGATTCTTATTTTCAATGTAACTGCAAGAAAAGTTTCTAATGGCACTACAAGAAAAAGCTCTTTTCACTGCAGTAACGGACAGCGTCTTCATTGTGAATGCTGATAAAATTATGTAGTGAAGTAAAATTTGGAACCTGAAACGCTGTTTAAAGTGACCCGCTTTATTTTTAGATTCATTTCATTACGCGGTTACCTAGCCGCCATAATTTCTTCTCTCCCGCATAGAGCAAGAAAACAATCAACTACCAATCTTCCCCAAAATTATTTTAAACCTAATTAAAACCCCAAATATATGTGAAATCTCCCATGAAATTTCGTTCGTAATCTAGTTTCGCCTGCAACATCTAGTTTCTCTAGCCCTAACATCTTGAATCCATCCTTGGAATAAATAAGAAAACGAATCCAATTATGAATTCACTCAAATAACTAGGAATGCCATCCGAGTTAGTCATGCTGCTTGAAATGCTTACCTGAGATGCTGCATCTGGGGTGTAGGCTGCTGATGATTCATGTGTTCTCCTAAAAGCCTATCACAGGTGCCTAAAGTCGAAGCCGAGATCTGATGTGGTGGCTGTCGATGTGAGCTTGTCGTCGTCAGGAAGAACGTCGTTGTTGAAGTTGTGTAGTTCAAGAACTGGTTAGTGATATTGGTTGAATTTATATTCATGATCGGTACTTGATAATTTTCAGTACAGTAGTTTGCATTGATTATGTCTGGAGTGATTGCACCTGGTCTTGCAAAGGAGAAAAAAGCCACTTAAGGTCAAGTAATTCAACTTGTATAGTCTTCCAAAGTACATTTGCTGAATGGAGTTAGCAGAACAAATAGTACAACAGCTTGGTTCTTGTGGCGAGTGCCAGTGATTCCAAAGCGTTCTATTTGAAGATGAAGGTTATTATCATCAATATATGGCAGAATTCAAGACTGAAGATGAGAGGAAAGCTACAGTAGAGAGTATGCCTTTTGCTTACAAGGCGCTCAGGTATGACTATTTTTTTATGATTGTAATAATTTCGAAACTACAAAGCTTTGGATCTATTGGATTTACCATTTATTGTTATTAATTTTGATGAGTTTATTTTAACCAAGTGGATCTTAGAGTAATTTAGGATCTAGCATAGTGATTCTGTAAGGTCTGTTTCTATACATAACCAAGCCAAGTAATTTATGGTGTCTAAATAGAATTTGCCAGGTTTTTGTTTTTAGTTTTTGATTAGGTGATAAATTGGACAGTGACGCGTGCAAATTGATTATTTTATTGCCACTGTCTATAATTTTCTCATGACTCCATTCTTATTCATTTCATTAATATGAGCCCTTTATCACATGCATAAAAAAATATACTTGAAGATGAATATAATTATAAAAAATCATAATTCCAGTTTTGTAATAATTTGAATAAACTTAAATTGCAAAATGAACATAGAAACAGAATATAAATATCTTCGTTGGGATTGTGATAAAATTTGTGACCTCGTTTATAAATCATATTTGAATATCAACTTTTTTTTTCATTATTGGATTCAAATTTGTGACCTCATTTACATACGAGGGCATTTCGTAAAGTTCACGGTAGGACCAAAAAATTATAAATCTGTTCCATTTATTAATTTAGATGGTTGAGTTTGCAAAAAAAACTGAGTCGCTGCTAAAAAGAATCACATGAGCATATATTACCTTCCAAATTGAGCTATTTTATCGAGGGATGTTAGTTTACAGATCTTTTTCGCTTTATTCTTGAAGGTTGAAAATTTACTGATAAGATTAATTTATTGACTTCTTAAAATATCTTTAGGATAGGGAGAAAAAAGTGGTTAGGAACTCTGCAGTAGCTCTACCACTTGTAATTTTTTAACAGCTTTTGAATTTGTAATTCACTAACTGAATCAATCTAGTGAAACATCGTTGCTTAAATTCTGACTTGCTTTGTCTTCCGTGAGTATATTTACTATATATTTTTTGTTAAAGAAGTTTTACAGACAGTTGTCTTCCATTCTAATACAAGCATCCAACATATTCCATTTTTGCCATGCAATTTAAAACATTTATTTATAAAAGGAGAATTCTGTTGTAATAGAATTTGTTTTTAGTGCCTTGCTTTTAATAGCTGTGTCAGTCCATGTAACAGTTTGGAATTCTAGAAGCTCGCTTAGGTCTAGCTGTGACAATTGTAGTGGTATTAACTATATCAATGACTCTGGTTAAATACAGTGTTTTATTTAACATTCATTGATGCTCAATATTGGATGGTTGATGGTTAACATTCTAGGCATAATTTTATGTAATGGGTTTGAGTGTATATTACAAACGAAAGAAGAACACTTAATCTGGGTATTTCAGCGGAGTTAAGAAAGTGAATGCCAACGAAAATAATGTGAGCAGAGCAAAGTGTTCACGTTCATTTGAGCAGAGTAAGAAGATTGATGTGGATGAAAGCAATTAATTTGCGATCAACGATTATTTTATGTTTTTTTGTGTGTTGTGTGTATCATTTTTATGTATGTTTCGTTAAATGATTTTTTCAGTTGGTGCAAAAATAAAATAAAAATGTAATGTAACCATGTTATTCCATGTTAAGAAACAGGCAAACTAATAAATAAGAAAAAAACAAATGTTTTCTTAGAACTACAAACAGTCAGTAAGCTTCAACCTTTCCATGGGGTGGCTGCAATATTTGGTTGAATCTAAAGATGAAGAGGTGAACATTCTATAGTCAGAGAAATGCGTAGTTTTTTTTTTTAAATTATAATAACGAAAAAAAACAGCTTATACTTTGATTCAATTTTGGATTTTTAGAGTGTATTATCAAGTGAAAATAAGATTTGGTATTAATGAAGAGGGACATTATTTTGAAATAACAAGATAGAATTATGGTGGTGAAATATCAAGATGAAATTAAGGTGAGCATAGAAAATGCCTCTGCTTTACCTTTATAGAGTAGATTTGTAACAGAACAATAACTTTTGTTTCTGCAGAAGATGAAGAGTTTGAACCATCACCACATGGTTTCAAGAAAGAACAACCGATATATATGTGGGACGATGAAGATGCAGATGATGATGGTGTTAAGGATTCATGGGAAGATGATGAAGAACCTCAAAAGGTACTTGAAATTTTTTCCTATTTAGGGATGCTTTTAACATGTTAACATACATTACATGATTGTTTTATACTACATTTTTGAAATTATTGAAATTACTTGTGTCTGGTGTTTTGAAAAAATAATAATCATTGTTTATGTTAATTTTATTAACAAAACATATGGATAACCAAAGTATTTTTGGTGTTTTAAAATAATAATAATCATTGTTTATGTTAATTTTATTAACATAATGTATGTATAGCCAAAGCAATTTGTTGACCTTAACATTTTAAAAACCTTAATCATTTGAAGACTACAAAATGGAAATTACCGTGCCATCCTAATTTATGTATTGGTTCGCCTTATGTTTTGTTTGTTTTGCTTGATGAAGTTCAGCAGTATACATCAAATGCTGAAAAGGTAAACAGATAAAATTATTAATCGACCAATTATTTTTTAGCTAGCACATAATGTATTCTTATCCTGTTAATTAATTTGGGTAGTACATTATAGCTATGGTTTTCATTGAGAGCATTCCTTCACCTTAACCTATCAGGAGACGGTGAAATGGATACGATTCAGCGATACATTAAGTAATTGATTGGGACGTTTTTTTGAGTTAATAGATCCAATGTAATATAGTTATATAACCACTCAAATTGCTTTGCAGTATGGAAGATTTTACATAGACTTCCAGCATTGGCGAATTCATGAGGCATCTTCAGCTTCTCCATGCTTTTCATGGTCATCTCAATCATGGTATTTATTGACATGCTTATTTAAGGTAAGTTAAGTATATAAATCTATTGATGTGGTAAATCTGTAGACATTATGTGCTTTAGAAGGCTTAGAACCTGGGTAACATATAGCCAGCAAACAAGTTTATAAATATTCTGTTGGTTTTATAAATCTTGAATCATTTGTCTGTAATTTGAAACATATAGCCAGTAACAAGTTTGCACAAATTCTATTTGTTTTTTAAGTAGAATACCTTTAAATATGTGCGCTTTATATCTGTGTATCGTGCATTGCTGAATGTATGTCAATACAATCCATGTATTTGTGCATGGTGCATTTGCACAAGAAGCAACTATACATCTTGTTTGACATTCATCTTCTCTACAAAATGGTGCTTAGGCTTACTTGTTAACATTTTATTCAATTATTCAGTTTTGGATTATAGCTATACAAGGACAAATTAATTTTATTTAAATGTTAAGTTCTATAATAATCAGAGAAATTTCTCAAGTCCTAAGTGGCATGTACTTTTTTATCTCTGCTTAAACCAGGAAATAAGATGCATTCACTGATTATAAATAATTAAGAGAAAGGGTGTTTATGTTGAAGGAGTCATTCATATTCTATGTCTGTATATGGTATTGTTTTGTGAATCCTTCTCAAATTAGTTAACCCTCATTCGTAATTAGTAAATCGGGTATATTCTGGGAAAACAATCACTGATTTTTATCAATAAACAGAACTGCTCAAAACTGGTTCAGAGTTAAATTTGAAGTTTTGTTTCTTGAAATGGCAAGTGAACACTTAATCACTCAATTCAAACACTTTTAAAGTAAATACATTAGACATGAAAATTTCAGGTCGGTAAATTTTTGCAGCTGCACTTAAATTAATTAACTGCATGAACAACATTGATTACTATATGATATTGTTTGGGTGATCTTTATTAAACCGTAAGCATATACCAAGAATTATACTGTTAGTTACACTTATTCTTATTTATTTATTTATTTATTTGAGTTTACATATAATACATTCAACATATGAAATCAAGCGTCTTCATAATAATGAGCACATTTGTTGGCTTGTATATTCTTGATAGTTAGATATGTTTCCATTTTTGATTATAATATACACATATTGGTTAAGGTAGAATAATTTGAACCTGAAAGGTTAAAATACAGTTGACAAAATGATGTAGGGTGGTTTTAATTTGCTTTTGGCATACCATTTCATTATTTCAATGAACAGGTTTGTCTGTCTACAAAAAATTAAAATAGAAATTAAAATAAAAAAATAAAAATAAAAATAAAATAAAATAAGAAATTTAAAGAAAATTGCAGGGATAACAATTTTAATAAATAAATTGCAGTTTCATAGCTAGGCAAATGTCTTCTACATGGATGTAAAATCTTTGATTTCCCTCTACAAAACTGTAAAATCTTTATCTCACGGATCTGAGAATTTTTCCAGTTTCCTTCTGTGGCTCTTTGAATATTAGTTGCGGGGTTATCTAAATGACAAATTGAAGTTATTAAATATAAATTATAGGTAGATCACTTTCTTTTAAGTCATCAACAATTCATATATACATATATTATAAGTTAAATTGATGACTTTTGTCTCGTATAAAATAAAATTGAACTTTTTTGCCACCATCACCAATTTGAATCAACTCATTTGTTTCTAATAAATTATAGGATAATAATAAATGATATAGAAAAAATAGTGTAAAGGCTATATTACTACTTTTCTAGTAGTAAGTAAACCGGCACATGCATGCATACTAACTTTCAAAATACCGACAGTCATAGGCTCTGTTATAATAAACTTCATGTATCATTTTCACGTTAGCCCTCCACCGAAGAAACTATGAACTATCACCACACATCAAACTCAAATACTGTTTCTCATGTAATGATCAATATGAACTTTTTGTTGTAATCACCAAGCCTCCTTTCATGACAGCATCATATTAAATGTAGTTGCATTATAGATTATAAAATATATCATAGTCTTGAAATTAGCTATTTCTTATGGCATTACAAAAATTATTATATAACTCTTTCTAATAGCATAATAAAAATCATAATCATGACAACGTCTTTACAAATTAATCCATTAGTCTTGCCACATGCATTTGGTATATTCGATTGCCGTCCGAGAAGTACTTCTTAAATGGTTAAATATTATGCAATTAGTTGGTTTGGTGGTTTATCAATTATCATTTGCTACCAATCTAATAATGAACCAAGTTTAGTTTACTGATTTTATATATAGTCTTTGATAAAATGATATTCCAACTAAAATGCATGCAAGTGAGAACAGTACTGTCAAGACGCATAGGTTAATAGATAACGGAGGATACTTGCATGCCTTCATTCTACTGCTTCATATGGCTCAACATCATAAGAATTCAGATGTTTAGACAAAAAACATTAGGATAGATGACTTACGAGTCTTTGATTTTGATCTGCATATTTCTACTACAGCAAAAGTTGCTCCATTCATCATGTTTAAATGATTGGGAAAGTATTGTGCTTATTTTGCTCTTAACTTATTTAGCACTTGTGTGTGTTTTTCCCCCCATCCAGATCCATGCACGGGAGACTAAGAATATTGCATGCACTGAAGTGGGTACTATCGAAAGTATATTTGTATAAAACTATCATGTCAGAAAGTTGACATGTAATATCATAATCTTATATACGATGTTTGAGTTGAGTTTTATAGTCATTCATTATTTATACACGTCATTATATTTTCAGCTGATAGAATTGTAGAATATAGTGTAATATTCTATCACAAAATTACAGTGGATCCCAATCTCCCCAGTTCGGATTAAGCATTTTGTGGTAAACATGAAGGTTGGATATTTGGTTTCAGTAGTGGGATATTAGAAAAAACTACCTGTTATCGCAAAATATTCATGATGCATTTAAGGAAAATCGCCTGTTGATTTGGGTAACGTGGAGCATGTGTGGTTATTTAACTAAAATTGGTTTGGATGGCTTGGAGCATATCTGGTAATTAACGGATTGAGCCTATCTCCGATTACCATATTAGAAATATAGTTTACGAAGTGAATATTTGTTTTTTTCCTTGCATGATATAGAATCTACTTCTTTAACAAAATTATTGTCATTGCTTCACTGCAGTTTTCAAATATTTTAGTCAAGGCTTAGATAAAATTATAGCTATACAGATTTGCATAGAAGTGGTTTCTTCCTTTGGAGTTGCTGATGCATGTGTGTAGTTTAGTTTGTAAATATAGTGAAGTTCCTCCGTTTTGACTTGTCTTTGTGCATTTGGTTTGATCTTGGTCATGCGTAGATTTTATATTAAGAAGGACTGCTTCTTCACTTAGTATTTAGGTGATCAACTAGATCGTGAAATATAACTATGTTACTGTTAACTCCTATGTTAAGCGACTCAAAAAGGCTCACGACTCAAAAAGGCTCACGACTTAAGGAGGTCAACGACTCAATGGACAAGCAACTCAATGAGTTAACGACTTAAGTTATGAAGCGACTTAATGAGTTAATGGACCAACATCAGGTTAACGACTTAAAGGTGGACGACTTACCGACTTAAGGGAACCATAACTTAGCGGGTTAAGAGAATGGGCCGACCTAACAGTTTAAGTGAATGAACGACCCACGACCTACCAAGTTAACGACCTAACCATAGAAGCAGGATAACGACTTAAAGAGCTAGAAGAGTGAGCGACCTAGAAGGATAAAAGGGGGCTTACGACTTAACTGCTTAAACGACTTAAGAGGAAGCGACTTACAGAATGCAGCGGCCTAGTAACTAAGTAGACACGGCAACCTAGTTAAGCCTTATCTCGGAAACACGACTTACGACCTATCCCTAAGTCGCTGCCGGCTTATAACTTGCCTTAGGTCGCTCACGACCTGACACTTAGAGGAGAAGTGATGCCGCTTCCCATGAGTCGTTAACTGGTACCCGTTAGCTTATATGGAAAAGGGGATATCACTTAGGTCGTGACTCGTGCTCTCTTAGCTCACCAACGACTCAAGTCCTATCATAGGTCGCTCGCGACCTATGCCAAGCGACTTAATCCCGAGTCCCCCTATAAATACACCGTTAGCTCCAACATTCAGGGGACTTTTGGATCATTTTCTTCAAGAGATTGAGACTTCACTATCTTCAAAGCAATCTACACTCCATCGCTTCTAGTACACGCAAGACGCTTAGATCAACTTCGCACAGGAATTTAACACATTCAATCATGGATTCGAAGAACTCTGTGACGACGAAGTTTTCCTTAGCTACTTGTTTTCTGAATTGAATTGGATTGTAATTGAAAGAGATTGTAATAAGTTGTAATCCGATCAGCAATAAAAAGGATTGAAGTGGACGTAGGCTTGATCATAAGCCGAACCACTATAAACCCTGTGCACATGTACTGCATTTTCTGTTACTTACTGTTATTTCTTGATTCCCGTATTACGGGTGGTGCTTTCACATCGTTTTTACACACACCGGGGTGTTAGCGTTCAAATTTTAGCGTTAACATTTTTGGTGCTTTCACTGAGAGTTGAACTCAGGTGAATTATCATCATTGCTCCACGAAAGCTTGTTGAAGGAATCTCTCTGAAGACTAGAAGTTTATCTGAAAACATGGTTCCGGGGAGAAGGAGTAGATCTGTTAGATCTGGAAATGTTCAAGAGGGAACGTCCGCTTCCCCAGTACCTAATCAAGCCACTCCACCTGTTGGGGTTACAAAAGCGGAGTTAGATGCTGTAATCTTAGGGCTGAACCAGCAGATAAATGCCCAAAGTGCACAATTGGAGGCTCAGAATGCCCAAAATGCCCTAATTTTTAATAAGTTGAACGATTTGCTTGGGGCAAACCGTCAACCAACGGGTAATGAAAGGAACTTTGCTGGCAACGTTCATGATGCTGAAGAAAGGAACGTTCCTGAGAGGGCTGCCAGCCCCTTTAAGCAGACATTTCCTGAAGTTGGTAGATCTAAAGCTCGAAATGATGAGGGATATCTTTCTGAAATAGTTCGACAAATCATGAAAGAGAGCATGCAAAGGAATGAAGACGAGAAAGAATGGGGTTTCGCTCCAAGTAAAACCCCGTTTACCGAAAGGATCTTAAAGGCTGAGTTTCCGAGGAAGTTCGTCCCTCCAACCATTCCAGCTTACAAGGGGACAAGCGATCCGAACGAATTCTTGTATAAGTATGGTTGGCACATGACAGGTGCCAGAGCTTCTGATGAAATAAAGTGCCGATGTTTTCCTGCATATCTGGAAGGTGTAGCTCTGCTTTGGTTCACCAAGCTACCAATCCGGTCTATAGATCAGTTTTCTGACCTAACCCGGAAATTCAAGGAGCAGTTCAGGCTATATGCTTCAAAAGCCAAAGATATCATGTCGTTGTCAAGCTTAGAACAGAATCCAGGGGAAACTATCAGATCTTTCTTGAATCGCTTTAATATAGCGCTGGCTGAGGTAGACAATGCAGAACCACGGATGATCTTGACTTATCTCATGAGGGCCACTGACAAGTCGAGCGAATTTGGAAAATGGCTGAACATGAAGGAACCAAATTTCCTTGAAAAATTCTACAAGAAAGCAGATGAGTTCATACGCTTGGAAAGCCGTCCTGTACCAGTAAAGGCAGCATTGGAAAAGGCTGAAGATAACAGTACCGCTCCACGCAAGAGTGAATCTGTAGGACAGAAAAGGGAAAATAACGATGAGAAGAAACAGAAAAATCTGAAGAAGCCTCGTTCCTTCAAGCCATCGGAATATACTCCTTTATCAGATACGCCGGAGCGTATTTACCTTGCCACTAAAGATTCTGTTGATCATCCTAAACCTCCCGTTCTGAGAACCGGGAAAAAAGCTGTACAAAGCGGGAAGTTCTACCGCTTCCATAATCAACCCGGTCATGATACCGATGAATGCCGCCAATTGAAAATTTTGATTGAAGTGTTGATAAGGGAAAACAAGCTGCAGCAATTTGTGGAAAAGAATAGCAGCAATCCTGCTTCGTCTAGTCAGGGGCAACAAGCTCCTGCTCATCAACCCAGGACAAATGAGAAGGCTGCAGGGAATGAATCCGGAAGGCCTGTTATCAATGTCATTACGGGAGGACCTCACCCAGCAGGAAGGAGCTGGGGTGAGATGGAAAGGTATACCCGGGCTTTGAAATATGTACTGGCCGAAGAAGATGTCTTTGTTTTGGAAGATGCTACGCCCTTGAAACAACAAAGAACTTTCAATGATGATATTGTGTTCAGAGCCAGGGATTCCACAGGTGTTGAAGCTCCTACTTTGGATCCCTTAGTCATCTCGGCTGGTATCGGGCCAGCTATTGTCAGAAGAGTTCTCATTGATTGTGGCGCATCCTGTAATATCCTCTTCAAAAAAACATTCGACCAAATGAAGATCCCTATGGCTGATGTGCAAGCCTCGTCACAGAAAATCGCTGGCTTCACTGGGGAGCCAAAGCAGCCGATAGGAACCATTGATTTGCTTGTAGAACTCGGAGAGGGAGAAAGAAAAGTAGTCCGCAAGCAAACTTTTGTGATTGTTGACGAATTTTCCGCTTATAATGCTTTCCTTGGCCGTCCAACTCTTGCAGCGTTCAAAACTGTTCTGGCCCCATGGTGCCTCACCATTAAATTCCCCACAGACAATGGAGTAGGAGTTATAAAAGGGGATCAAAATGCCGGGCGGGAGTGTTATCTGACAGAGCTGCGAGAGGCAAGGAAAAGAGAAATGGGAAAGGATGCGGCAACCCCAGTCCGCATCAAAGAACCAACCTTGTAGCAATTACAGGGCGGACCCTGCACTGGCGAGCACAGTGGAGCACGAAAAGAGATGGATCCTAGAAAAGCCAGTGCAGGGGAGAATAGAGTGGTACCAGTGGAAACGACAGCACCAGTACCTGTTGACTCGAAGGACCCAAATAAGGTGTTGAATGTGGGTTCACAACTTAATGTGTCAATTCAGAATATCTTAATATCTTTTTTAAAAGAAAATTTGGATGTTTTTGCTTGGACTCATGCCGATATGTGCGGAATATCCCCAGAAGTTGCAGTACACGCTCTGAATATTGATCCAAAATTTACGCCTGTGAAACAGAAAAGGAGAACCCAAGGTCCAGAAAGGTCAGCAGCATTAAAAGAAGAAGTTGATCGGCTCATGGAGAATGACTTTATCAAAGAATCTACCTATCCGAATTGGGTTTCAAATCCAGTGCTGGTTAAGAAAGCCAACGGAAAATGGAGAGTGTGCATCGATTTTTCAGATCTAAACAAGGCCTGCCCCAAAGACTGCTTCCCATTACCCAGGATCGATCAACTGGTAGATGGAACAGCGGGACATGAATTGTTATCTTTTATGGATGCCTACTCCGGATATAACCAGATCATGATGCATGAGCCAGATCAGGAGGACACGAGCTTTATCACCGATGTTGGTCTTTACTGCTACAGAGTTATGCCCTTCGGGCTGAAGAATGCGGGGGCAACCTACCAAAGACTTGTTAATGCTATGTTCAAACCGCAATTAGGCAAGACTATGGAAGTCTACGTCGACGACATGTTAGTAAAGTCTAAGAAAGCAGTGGATCACATAGAACACTTAGCAGAAATGTTCGCAGTCCTCCGGAAATACGGAATGAAGCTTAACCCTTTAAAATGTTCATTTGGGGTGGAGTTCGGAAAGTTCTTAGGTTTCATCGTGAGCGCTAGGGGCATTGAAGCTAGTCCAGCTCAAATTACCGCCTTAAAAGAAGTCAAAGCTCCTAGAACAAAGAAGGAATTGCCAAGTCTCAACGGAAAAGTCGCCGCCTTGAGTCGGTTCATTTCCAAAGCTACTGATAAATGCATCCCATTCTTTGACGCTCTAAAGAAAGGAAAGAAAAACTTTGATTGGACTCCCGAATGCCAAAAAGCCTTTGATGAATTAATTCGCCATATGGAAACGCCTCCAATACTTTCTAGGCCCGGCGATGGTGAGGATCTTCTTATATACTTGGCAGTATCATCTCATGCTTTAAGTGCAGCGCTGATACGAGAAGACAAGAGGATTCAACATCCGGTTTACTATATCAGCAAAAGACTCACTGGGGAAGAGATGAATTACTCCAAGTTGGAAAAACTCGCCTATTGCCTACTGATTGCATCGAGGAAATTGAGGCAATATTTCCAAGCTCATCCTATCAGAGTCCTCACTGATCAACCTTTAAAGCAAGTCCTGTTTCGCCCTGAGACTTCGGGTCGTCTTCTAAAGTGGAACATTGAACTCAGTCAATATGACATCACTTATCACCCCCGAAAAGCAATCAACGGACAAGCTTTAGCGGATTTCATCGCAGAATTCACAGATAAGGGTAACAATGGGGAGGAAACGATCGATGATTCCCCAATCCAATGGAAGTTATATGTTGATGGCGCGAGAAATGACTACTGTTCTGGAGCCGGGGTTGTACTTGAAACCCCTGAAGGTCGGTCATTATGCTATGCACTAAGATTGGAATTTCCTTCAACGAACAATGAAGCAGAATACGAAGCTCTTATCGCTGGCTTGAGAATTGCTAAAGAACTAAACATCCGAGCATTACAGATCTTCAGTGATTCTCAGCTTATTGTATGCCAAGTCAAGAAGGAATTCCAAGCGAAAGGGGGAAATCTGCCTGCCTACTTGTCAAAGGCCTGGGAACTCCTGTGTGACTTCGACCACTGCACGATAAGCCATATTCCTCGAGAAGAAAACATGAAAGCAGATTCTCTCGCAAAGTACTCTAGCACAGGCGAAACTCAATTTCTGGGGTTAGCTCCAGTGGAAGTCCTGTCGGCTCCAAGCATTAATGAGATGGATATTGATTGGATCATGAGCGTGTCTCAAGAGCAAGAATCATGGATGACTCCAATAACAGAATATCTGCTCAATGGCTCTTTACCGGAAAATTCAAAAGAACGACAGAAGCTACTGAGGAAAGCCTCTCGCTATATAGTCCAGGATGGCCAATTATACAGACGGGGATTCTCAATGCCATTACTTCGATGTGTATCCAGGGAAGAGTCCAAAACAATCCTAGTTGAGGTGCATGGGGGAGAATGTGGTGATCATTTAGGTGGTCAAACTTTAGCAAAGAAGATTCTCCGATACGGATATTTTTGGCCAGAAATTATTCGAGATGCAGCAGACTATTCCCGAAAATGTGACAGATGCCAAAGATTTGCCAAAATTCCTAGAGCACCTTCTACTGAACTCACACAGATGGTCAGTCCATGGCCATTTTCAATATGGGGGATAGACCTTGTAGGACCTTTACCAACTGCCAAAATCTGGAATCAAATATGCCATTGTTGCTGTAGATTATTTTACTAAATGGGTAGAAGCTGAACCACTGGCTACTATCACCTCTAAAAAGATGATAAGTTTTGTGACTAAAAGTATCATTTGCAAACGATTCAAAATCCAAGATTTTTGGCTCAGTTCGAAAGTGAAGAATTCCAAGATTTTTGCAAACGATTCAAAATCCGAAAAAGCTTCTCAGCAGTAGCTCATCCGCAGGCAAACGGGCAGGTGGAAGCAGTAAACAAAATTATCAAGTCAACCATCAAGAAGCAACTCGAAAGAGCAAAAGGTGGTTGCGTCGATAAGCTACCACTAGCACTATGGGCATACAGAACTACCCACAAAACTGCGACTGGGGATACTCCGTTTGCAATGGCATACGGGTCAGAAGCAATGATTCCGGTAGAAACAGAGGTCCCTTCACATAGAAGAATCCATTTCAATCAAGCGGAGAATGAAAAACTACAGCTTGAGGCACTAGATCTCCTTGGTGAAAAAAGAGAAGAGGCTGAGCTCAGAATCGCAGCTCATCAGCCAAGGATAGCCAGACATTTCAATTCCAAAGTTCGCCAACGCAGCTTTGAGATTGGAGATCTAGTCCTGAAGAGAATTATGACGGCGACAGGTGTGTTTGGGCCAAATTGGGAAGGACCATATGTCATAGGTCAGAAGCTTCTTGACAGTACATTCAAACTCACTACTGTTGAAGGAGATCAAATTCCAAGAGCTTGGAACAGCAACCACTTACGTCCATACTTTACTTGAAAGCTTTGTTGAAATATTGTAAAAAGAATTATAAATGTATGATTCTTGTAATTGAAAGCAATTGTAAAGCCGATGCAAGTGAATAATGAAAAACTATAAAGTGGATGTAGGCCCAAATTCTTGGCCGAACCACTATAAATCTTGTGTTCCTTATTATTATTACATGTTTGCTTTATTTTCGATATGAAAAGTACATTAAATGTATTACTGAAAAGTCGATTTAAATTTTTGCAGGCAACGAAAATAAAACTTGCACATTACAAGACCAAGTGATTCTTGTTATCATTCAACAAACAAATTTCAAGTCACAAAAGCCCCGAATTCAAATCCTAGATAGGAAGTGCTTCAATTGAACGGCCAATGATTTCGTCGAAAATGGGCTCTTGCTAATAAATTGAGATCGTTTGAACAAACAAACATCCAATTAAGAAGCTTATGCCCGTTCTCGCGAACTTGCCTAGCAATGAAGTACACTTCTTTGGATTAAACAAACTACTTGTAAGAGAAGGGAGTGTGAGCTTGAAAAGAAAAACAGAGGATCGCTGAAAAGGCATAAGCAAGTGGACAAGGAACAACTAAAGTCCTCTTCGGAGGCACAAGCCCTCTCCGAGGCACAACTCTTCGGAGGATAAAGACCTCTAACGAGGCATATGCCGCAAAAAAGAAAGTTCTCTACTCAACGAAAAAGATTGGAGGAGTCATGACCCTCCAAACATGAGAGAGTAACTTCCAGGCAATCAAAGCCCTCTTCGGAGGCACATTTCAACAGGAGTTGAAGTGTAAGAGCCCCTCTTTGGAGGCCCACTTCACCAAAGTTGAAATGCCAAACAAAATAAAGCCCTCTTCGGAGGCACATTTCACCAAGAGTTGAAGTGTAAGAGCCGCTCTTCGGAGGTCCACTTCACCAGAGTTGAAATGTAAAACAAAGCAAAAAGCCCTCTTCGGAGGCACATTTCACCAAGAGTTGAAGTGCAACAGCCGCTCTTTGGAGTTTCACTTCACCAAAGCTGAAATACAAAACAAAAAAAAATAAATAAATAAATAAAAGACCTCTTCCTAGAGGCAGAAATGAAAAGACCTCCTCCCGGAGGCACAATCAAGCAGAAAGACCTCTTCGGAGGCACACGTTTCACCAAGATTGAAATAAAACTTCCAGGTGTTGAAACGTGAAAAAGCCTTCCTCAGAGGTGCAATTTTCGAAGAAACAAAAATCAAAAAGCCCTTTACTGTGGTATATAAAAAAAAAATCCTCATCAAAGGCACACTTTAACTTTCAAAGGAAGAATGAATTACCTATTCTGGAAAATTCTCTTCCTCAAAAAGAAGTTGAAGTACCTTTCAAATACCCGCTTTACCACATAGAAGATTTCATTCAGTAAAATGTGTATATGCACAAAAGAAAAAGTGATATCTTCGAAGGATGAAGCGTAAAAACTTATTTGTACTTTTTTTAACGAAATAATATTCCTCCAAACGTGGAATAATTATTCTTTAAAAAAATAAAAGTACAAGTTCCTCATAAAATAAAATATTACAATGAGCTTATGGTATATGGGCAACATGGTATAACTACATCGGTAAAATTGCGCTCGAACAGTATACCACAAGCTCACTGCAATATCATGCAAAGAAACTTGTATAAAAGTGAATAATAACTGCATTCTCAAATTCAAACAAGAAGTTTGTACAAATAAAGAATCATTTTATTTAATTCTGTTACAATTTCTTACAGATACAGGTTTCGAAATAAAGAAAACGGGGGCCGGTACCCGCACAATTTCTGGTCAGTACATGCAAAAAAGGCAAAAAGCGATATGAAAGCCACAGAACCAGAGCCATCATTTATTCTTCCGTCCACCTTTTGAACCCGTACCCGGCCAGATAACCAACTTCTTAGGCCGGCTTGTAAGAGTAGGGGATGAAGGAGAAAGGGGCTCAGTCGGACTTTCTTCCGTTTCTTCTTCGCCAGTTAAGGATCCCTTCTTCTTCTTCTTCTTGGAAACTCCCTGCTTTCCTCTCTTCTTGGAGGAAGACCCACTCCCTGGAGAAAGAAGTTTAGCTAATGGTTCATCGTCGGAACCAGTTGCTTCTGGAGTCTTCTCACTCCCTTCAGTTTCTTCTCCCTTGTGTTCTTGTAAAGCAATGGGATCGTCCAAGTCTTGAAGAGCTTCTATTTGCTCCTCTTGTGATCCCGGTTGCGAGGCAGAAGGAGGAGTCACCTGAATAGATGGAGGAGGAATAATTGGAGGTGGGGAAGTTTGAACGATGCTCGACGTTTTCTCTACAGAAGGAAAAAAGTTCAAGTCAGTAAAAAGCGGAGATAAAGGTCCGCTGAGGTTCAAGAAGTAGTCAAGAAGCTCATCAAGCTCGTAAGAAACAGATGAGCAGTCTACTTGGGCAAGATTAACAGTAGGGTTACCTGCAGAAGTTGGTTTTCTGACATCAACCTCGTAAGCCTGTGCCTCGGCACCTTCGTCGCCTTCATCTCCACCGTGTATGCTTGTGATCTCGGTGGTAACTTTGGTAGGAGATAGAGAATGAGTACTAGAACCGATAATGTCAATTTCGGCCGAAGGAGAAGGCTGAAGTGGAACAGTTGAGATAGGTTTTCCCGAATATTCTCCTGCCGCTGTTTCGGCCCTTAATTTTGCAAGCTGTTCTCTTCCCTTGGCAAGAGCGGCGCGAGCATCATCATCAAGATAATGCTCCTCAAGAGCTGACTCAGCATAGCCAGCGCCTTCACCACCAAGCATATCGAGTGCAGCCTCCCAAACTTCAGCCAGAGTAATTTCATACTTGGGGCCTAGAAAAGCGAGGCTACCGCGCCCCAAGATGCTATGCAGGTAGAAATCAAATAATGTTGAGCTGATGTTGGTCCTCGTCGCCTCGTGAGATTCTTCAGCTGCAATTTTGCCGGCAACGGCCTCATCACGCTCCCTTTCAGCTTTGGAAAGTTGAAGCTTAAGCATTTGAATTTCCGCCCCTTGAGAGCTGGTTTTCTTCCGAAGCTCTGCAACATCAGCAATATAGCCCTCACTGATTCTTTTTTGCACTTCGAGTCTGTCTTCGGCGTCTCTTTGGCTGGCATGAGCATCTCTCACTTGTTTTAGGAGCACTTCTTCTTTTTGAGAATAGGAAGTAGAGGAAGTAGCAAGCTCTTGTTTCAGTTCCTCAACTTTTGCTTCAAGCTCTTCATTGTAAGAAGCGATGCTCCTCATTTCAGTATCGTGTTGCTCGAGAACCTTTTGCCATTCGACTTTATCATTTTCCATAGTGAGCATGGCCTCTATATTTGCACGATTAACCCTTTGGAGCTCGTCAACATGTTTTTTCCAGTTTGACATCCTCTCAATATCAAGCTTGACGGCATCGAGGTTTCGTAACATGGCAGACTTGTCAATGGGGACCAAGTCAAGGTCGAACCTTACTCCCTTCAGACACCACTGTGGAAACCGACTTTGCAAAGTGGCCGGGCCCGGTCCAACTTGGAATTTGGGCTTGCTGATTATTGTTTGAATATCTGCTTTCCCAAGAGCGGGAGAGCCAGAAGGAATGTCAAGCAAGGCGGGGGCAGTAACCTTTTCAGGAGTTGTAGAGGTGTGCTTCTCACCATGTCGGGCTCGCTTGCTCGAATCTTCAACCATATGACTTTTTCCTCGGTCATCATGCGATTTTCTTTTATGGGAATCGTCGCCTCTCTGCGAAGAATCGTGGCGCTCCTCCCTCTCTCTTCTCTCATAACGCTCCTCTTGAGCCCTCTTTTCTTGAGCCTTTCGGGCGGCTCTTTCTTCATCGGATTCTCTGTAAGAGGGGAGGTAACGCCTATAATCATATTGGCTACGCCTCCCGTAGCGCTGGAAGTCATCATAGTAGGATCCGCTGCGTCCCATCGGAGGATCTGAAATAAAAAGAGCTAAATTTTAGAATTCTTCAAAGTACAAAAAGTCAGAAGCGTAAAAGTGCTGAAAGATTCTAGGTGAGTGTAATGTGCAAACTACGCGCATCAAACTACGAACCACTCTTTAATTGTGGAGTAGTTATGGGTGTAGAAGTTAACATCTACTCCTGAGTTGACGGAGTCTGTTGCAGAATAGAAGTCGCCTCGACTACTGAAGAAGAAACCCCGATAGTAATAGGATCATCTTTAAAGATCTCTTGCGAGGTGGCAAAGAGGTCACTCAGTCCTTCGAAAGTGTCGTCCCTGCTCTGCTTAACAGGGCTGGTTTTCTCGACTTCTTCTTCACCAGACTTCTTTGAATGCGAAGGAGAATCCCGAGGCTCTTCTTCTTCGGTGACCGGGGCAAGTTTGCCAGATGCCCCCGCGACATCAACAGAAGTGGAGCACTTCACTAGAGAAGCCTCGGAAGCAGATTCTTTCGTTATGGATGTATCAATAGAAACGGGGGCATCCTATGCTCTAGCCGGAGAGTCTGGGACTTCGTGGGGGTGTGTAGAGCGAGAGGTATGCAAAAGCCCATATTGGTGCAGAAATTCATCCCTCAACAAGAATTTTACACTTCTTTCTTCCGCGGCCACGGCACTCAGTCTCTCAAAAACTTGCTTATGGCCTGGATCTCTGGATAGGGAAGGAAGCGCTGAAAATAAAAAAGAAGCGGAGTTAACACTTAACAAGTCAGTCTCGCAAAAGTCGGATAACAAGCATAGTAAGAATGGTTAATCTTACTTCCTTCCCTCCATACAGCGTAAAACCCCGGGGGACAACGAACATAGAAAAATTGAGTCAAAAACCCATGAGCGCTGTCAGGAAGACCGATGATCAATCTACGATTTCGAGCACTTCTCACGACAGTAATAGAGGGGTGATCTTTAGTCCTGCTGAAAGTGCATAGGAAGCATATCTCGTCAAAGCTTGGGAATCGATCAAACGTCCTCCTAAACAGTACACACAACCCCATTAAAATGGCATAGCCATTGGGGTGTAATTGAGATGGGGCGATGGCCAATTGACGAAGAAGTTGTTGGAAAAAGTCATTGAAAGGAGGAACGCCCCCACTCAGGCACATTTGTCGATTGACCGTCACAAAGCCAGGGGGTGCTATGTCAGCAGTGTTACTTCTCTCGGGAAGAATGGCATCTGATTCAGCGATGCCAAAATTGAGCACACAACTGGCGAAAAACTTTGTATGATAGCGTGGTAGGGGCTCTTTCGGGAGGATTGACTAGTGGAGCCGGAATAATAGTTGCCTCTCCAGTCTGAACTGTTGTATCTTCTTCCTGAGAAGTCATTCTACACAAGCAACTGGATATTCAAATGTGAAGGCGCACGTTTCCTAAAAGTGTGAAGTGTCGTGCAGAACTAATAAAAATAACAAATAAATATAACTGGAATTAAACTAGTCGACGATTGATCGACTACAAAATTTCAGAACTTGTTAATCTAAAGTTCAAGCATAATATTAGTGCAGGCTGGTCAGTTTCAATTGACTATTTCAGTGTTGCTTTAATATTTTACTTGAAATTGATGAGTTGAAAGCACTTCGTTCACACAATTTATTTAAGTTAATTATCTGTTATTAACTAATCTGTCATTTGATGTGGGCAGTCGATGGCAGTATATTCGTCCCAATTTTCTGCAAATATTGTGTTTAACAGGTAATTAGCGTTAGAGATAATCTGCAAAGAAATACAACAAAATTCAAGTCCAAATAGTTCAAAGTTCAAACAAGCTCAATCAAAGTTGTCTCAGGATTTCACAAGTCCTAGGTCGTCCAACGACCTAGCATAGGTCGGAACCTTCTTAAGTCGCGCTGTGCAAAGTAAAGAATAAGGCATTTCAAACTCGTCCTGATGATAACTCGGCCGCGACCTAAAGCCTATGTCGCAAGAAAGATTAGGTCATGCAGTTCTTAGCTCGAGTAATTCCTAGCTCATGCAAAGTCCTAAGACGCGCGAATATTAGGTCGTTCAGTGACCTAGTGTAGGTCGAAACTATTCCTTAAGTCGCAAGGGTCCTTAGATCGCGAATTATCTTAAGTTGCTCAAATTCACCAGGTCGCTAACTTCCTCTCCACGCAATACTTCACCAGACCCGATAACCCGCTATCAACTATGCAGAAGTCCATCGTCCTATTCATGAAGTTCGTCATCTTCTCATACCACCAAATCACTCGGAAACCAATTCAACATATCTCCGATCTATCATAAATCTAACTCACTACTGTGCGTTCGTGAATCACAACAACAACAGTAACCAGAGACGATCAAAAATTGATCATAACATGACTCAAAGTGAAGCACGACGCACAAAATTGGTCTGAGATTCGGAGGTTAGAGTTCGTGGTTCGATGGTGATCATGGAATGGATAAAGATCGAAGATACTTACGTAATTTGATAGTAAGGACGAATCGCTGAATGATTAACTTGAATTCGTCTTTAAAATTGTGGAATTCTGTAAATGGCGGCGTAGGAAATTGAAGCAAGTGAGTAAGGAGGGAGTAGCGACCTAACAAATTTATATGGGGCTGAAAGAAGAAGATGAGTAGACGCGCGAGTAAGTATATGTTTTAGGTCGCTCACGACCTAGCAAAATTAGGTCGAAGCACACGACCTATGATATAGGCCTGTACTTCGAGGGGCAAATGTTAACTCCTATGTTAAGCGACTCAAAAAGGCTCACGACTCAAAAAGGCTAACGACTTAAGGAGGTCAACGACTCAATGGACAAGCAACTCAATGAGTTAACGACTTAAGTTATGAAGCGACTTAATGAGTTAATGGACCAACATCAGGTTAACGACTTAAAGGTGGACGACTTACCGACTTAAGGGAACCATAACTTAGCGGGTTAAGAGAATGGGCCGACCTAACAGTTTAAGTGAATGAACGACCCACGACCTACCAAGCTAACGACCTAACCATAGAAGCAGGATAACGACTTAAAGAGCTAGAAGAGTGAGCGACCTAGAAGGATAAAAGGGGGCTTACGACTTAACTGCTTAAACGACTTAAGAGGAAGCGACTTACAGAATGCAGCGGCCTAGTAACTAAGTAGACACAGCAACCTAGTTAAGCCTTATCTCAGAAACACGACTTACGACCTATCCCTAAGTCGCTGCCGGCTTATAACTTGCCTTAGGTCGCTCACGACCTGACACTTAGAGGATAAGTGATGTCGCTTCCCATGAGTCGTTTACTGGTACCCGTTAGCTTATATGGAAAAGGGGATATCACTTAGGTCGTGACTCGCGCTCTCTTAGCTCACCAACGACTCAAGTCCTATCATAGGTCGCTCGCGACCTATGCCAAGCGACTTAATCCGAGTCCCCCTATAAATACACCGTTAGCTCCAACATTCAGAGGACTTTTGGATCATTTTCTTCAAAAGATTGAGACTTCATTATCTTCAAAGCAATCTACACTCCATCGCTTCAAGCACACGCAAGACGCATAGATCAACTTCGCACAGGAATTTAACACATTCAATCATGGATTCGAAGAACTCTGTGACGACGAAGTTTTCCTTAGCACTTGTTTTCTGAATTGAATTGGATTGTAATTGAAAGAGATTGTAATAAGTTGTAATCCGATCAGCAATAAAAAGGATTGAAGTGGATGTAGGCTTGATCATAAGCCGAACCACTATAAACCCTGTGCACATTTACTGCATTTTCTGTTACTTATTGTTATTTCTTGATTCCCGTATTACGGGTGGTGCTTTCACATCGTTTTTACACACAACGGGGTGTTAGCGTTCAAATTTTAGCGTTAACAGTTACTGTAGAGCAGTTTAGCTTCGTTAACTGAGCTAACCTACTAATGCGTATATTGGCTAGTTTTCTGTTTAACATACCATATAGTGATTTTTTAGCGCAGTTAAGCATTTTAGCATATGTAACTTCAAATTTTTAGATGGCGTTTACTCGCTGACTTCAAATTTCTTCATTGCAGGTAATTAAAGATGGCGATGGCACATTCTTCTTCCGTAGCAAGTAGCAAGCATATGAAACTTTTTAGATGCACGTTTTGTTGTTGGCATTTGGTGCGGACTTACTGTATTGATATTATATTTTTGTTTAACATATAACGTGTCTTTTGTTTAACAGAATTTGTAGCAACTTGGTTTACTTTGTTTTTTTCTTATGGATATTATTGAAACTTGGTTTATGGATGTCTTTTGTTTATTAATATTGTCTTACCTAGTTTATGTAACTAATTAATAGTTATTAGAACATGTTATATATACTAGTTGCTTGAATATACTCAAAAAATAATTCTGGAATATTCAAAAATAGAGTGGAATATTAAAGCTGTTATGTAAATAGAAGACAGCGTCGATTAATGCTGTCAATAAAGAAACAACAGCGTTCAATTCGCGCTGTAATTATCTTTAAATAGTCAATAACAGCGTTTAGTACATGCTGTCGAAATAGTTGATGATTCAATAACAACGTTTATAAAAAGCTGTTGTAAACAGTTAAAGTAGAATTAAAACATCTCCGACAACTAAATTATTAACCTGTAGAAACATAATACAGCATGTTTGAAAACGCTGTAAAAACATTATTGACAGCTTGTACGAAACGCTGTCAAAGTGATGTTTCAACAGCGTTTATCAAAAAGCTGTTGTAAGTTCTGTATATACGGCAGCATGTCGTTATACAGCGTTTGAACTAACGCTGTTGTATCGTATTACAGCGTTTATCAAATGCTGTTAAAAGCCTTTTGTGGTGTAGTGTGGTATGTAAAATATGTTTTTATTTTTTAGTAATAAGTAATTTACAGGTTTATGATCAAGTGTGATGCACGGAAAAAATAAGCAGTATGCAAAGGAAAAAATTGAAGTTGAAAAGAAATAGGTAATTATGTGACTTTTGGCATTATAAAAATAAAACTTCCGAGAAAAATATTGAAAATGAAATAACATGAATATGATTGCACATTTTATCAAGTAGATATTACCCTTATTTCTAAATTGAGAATATGCAAGTCGTTACTTGTTTGAATTAACAATTGAAAAAAAATGTTTTAACGATAAACATTGACTTATAATTTCGTAGAAGCGCACCTCCATTCTAGAATTAAGATACAAATTGATTGAGCCGTTGTAGATCTATAAATTGCACATCATAGAGAATGCAGTTCATTTTTTTAAAAGGAAAAAAATCAGTCTTAAAATAGAACATATATGCAGCAAAATGTATTACTATGGTACAGTGGACACTCTATAAAACCTTATTTTAAAACCTCAAAGTAAGTCACATATTCATAGCAACTCTCAATTCATCAGCATATCATAGACACATACTCAGCATAATTACATCATTTTGTGCTATTGATTATTGTAGTATTGTTAAGTATACAGAACCATTTCTTCTTTGCTGTATTTTATTAGCTTTCTTGCTAATTTTTGTCACCACAACCCTTGTTTACATTAAAACCTTATTTTCCAAATCTTTAATACTTGTTATAATTATCTGGTCCAACCATGTCTATTTGACTTAGAATTGACACTAAGAATTTCTCAAAGAGCAGTTCGGGTTTGGAAATTTAAACTGTGAATTAGGCATTTCAGTGGAAAGCAACAAAGTGGTGTTTATTGTGCATGTGTCTATGTACATATGTATGTATGTGTGAATGTGTTAATTTTTATCAAAATAAAGAAATGAAGTAGCCAAACTATCGTTTCTTCCATTGCATAAGACACTATAGCTTTTAAGTTTAACTAATGAAAAAGAATCATAACCCAAGGCAAACTAATTCATAATAATTATTATAGTGAAATTTCATGCTTGAGGTAAACGATTAAGTATACCATAGAGAAACCTCCAACATGAACCTATAAATGTATGTCGAAGTACACACCGGAAAAACAAATAACTGGTACTTTATTTCACTTCAGACATATGATATATATTGCAGCCATGTTGACTCATAATAGTATTATGAGCAGGTCAATTTTTGAAAAACATTTTTTCCTAGCTTCCTCAGTATATTTTGGTACTCTTTTATGCTAGAAAAAAGTCTAATGTTTTAAATTCTCTTAGATGTAAGTAGTATATTTCCTTAGTAAATTGTCTACTGTAGTTTAGACATTTTTTTGTATTGATAGAAATCCACAAAGCCGATAATTATGGGTCTGTATATTTAGAGAAACTAAATTTTGCTCAAGCATAAGAGAACCACGAATCCATAGCACGAAGTGGTTCTTGCACTGGGTCCAAATTTAGTATCTACAATATTTAAGATAAAAAACCATCTACTATTGATTTTTGCAGCAAACTAACTCAAGTTTAAGATTATGACAACTTGTACCTTGAATCTTGTATGTTGATATTTTTTGTAGGTAGGTAGGAAAATTTATACTTTCTTAATTTAGAGGAAAGCTTAAAATGTGCCAGATAATCACTTCAATAATGATTAAAAAAGTAAAGCGCCTTCATTATATTGAATACATCCGAAGATTCTAACATCTAGCTGTGACATGTCATCAATTGCATATAAATTAAAATTAGCCAAGTAGTTGTTTATTATGTTGAGTAAAAATAGCAAAACATGTGCATGGTGAAAACACAGTGAAGGAATTGTTGAAAAGGGTCCATTTTAGATATGGAAGCGAAATTTAGGGTACTCAAAAAATAAAATTGTTATGGAAATAATATGATGTGGAGAGCTCCAACTAAAACAATTTACTATTTTATCCTCTTTAAGCCTATTCGGTAACACACCATCAAAATTTTGAAATAAAAAATGGCATGAATTTACAGAAAAACCTACATAAGAACACTATGCTACTGTCGATATAGTACTTCGGTAGTGGTGCATCGAAATTTGTTCAAAAAGATAACACAGGTTTGCCATTTAGATTTTCACATGTTGATAAAACGACCATAATTATGTTTGTTAAATTTTTTCGAAGGCTGAGTTTTTAAGTACTTACCATAACCGTTTTAAAAATATTGGAAAAATTAACCCCCTCCCTATCCAAAATTGAAGTCTTATCAATTTTCTATAGAGAATATAATTAGCTTAACTGCAAGTTTCCAAAATTTAGTATGTATTTGTGTAGACCTACACAATTTTGTAAGTAGTGATCATACTTTGTGATAACATGTTACAGAAGATTCCAATCAAATCTTTATATGTGTTTGAATAATAAAATTAGCCAGTGAATATAATCATTGTGTCCTACATTTTTCTAATAAGCAAGATAAGTACTAAAACCTTACTCGTAACAAAGAATAATGCAAAAAACATAGAAAAAGAATAATACCAAGATACCATTCTGTAGTGACTCTTCTTATTTTTGAGTTGCACAGCTCCTGTCCTTGTTGGACATCATAATGACACAACAGATGGATCATAAAATCCAAAAGAAGCAAGCAATGATAATTACTTCATTTGATTAGGGCCACGGTTGCTCAGAATCCACCATCTTATGCCTTGATCCCATGATCACAGACTAAGAAAATCAACTGTTTAGTGAAAAATATAGATGCATGTATAAAAAAAAGTTAATGATTAACTGTATTTGTCCAGAAATACCTCTCCACAATCTTCTACATAAAAAATGCAAAACACTGTAAAAAACCCACTTACCCAAAAGGATAAAACCCTATAATTGATCACATTACCATATGGATCAGCAAAAATTGGCGGCTGAACTTAAGTCCTTCGATATCTTTAACCAACACCAAAATAATACAAATTAGAATATACATCTCCAAAAAATGAGTTCAATACTAATCAGTAAGCAGTACATATTATCTCTTAAGGAACAATTAATAAAAACATGCTGATTTTTCAAACTACAATTCCAAACTTTGTCCCTATTAATTTGATTAAAAAACAAACAAAAGTCCAATATCCATTGACTTGATGCAACATTAGTAATAAGCATCTAAAACTAAATCTACTACATTACTTTACAGATTGTAAGGACTAAAAATTGTATTTGAAAATGAAACATGTTTATATCAAATTTTAAGCACCTATATGTGTCTCATCCTCGTGGAGCAATTTTGTTCAATCATGGCAAGAGATGCTTGCTTTCGTACACAAAATACAATTGAAGCACATAAAGTTTCCAATCCTGGAAATACAAAAAAATAACGATTTCAATATTTTTAATCCAAAATTGTTACCTTATGAAATGTATATTTCAAAACAAACTGCATAAAAAATTTATCAGCAATAGAATAACTTAGGATGAATTATAAGAAGGAAGAGTTATAATACGAAGTATTTTGTTTATATTAATATAAAAAGGCCTAAATCATGGTTTTAGGAATGGATTAAGAAATTTTGAGCAAAAATCAGGTGTTGTGCTCAATTAAAAGTTCAAACTGAAGGAAGAAAAGATAGATGAAAGATGAGTCATCCATTAAACCACCTGCACACATTAGCACCATATTTTTGACCATTAATGGAAATTGATTAACTAAGCTCCATGAAATGTATTTAATGAAGCTAAGAAAATAGTATTTTACTACATTGAAGATATGTATCGAATGAAAAGTCTATAATCAATTCTATAATCAGTCCTTTTTATGTGTCATAATCTCCCAAACTTCCACAGTGACAAATTCAAAAAAATTCGTTACAGTGAGCTGAGGTATTAATATAAGCTATTTAAAAATAATTGTTAATTAAAGTGATCGTAATACACAAAAATACAAAAATTTGAATAAATGCTATATTGAGGATTGATGGTAAGATCATACATATGTTGCTATCCACTTATCACAATTTAATGCGCGTGCCATTATTTTATATACATTGTCTAACCATTAGTTTTAAACACTACTTAACTCTTAACTATCGATTGACTACAGAATAAGTCGGGTATATAATACAACTTTAATGCAAAACATTGGAAAGAAAATGAAAATCAAACACTCTGAATAAATCAATGAAACCAAATTTTGTTCATTGAACATAAATGGTACGTTACATAAAACACAAAGATTAAGAAAAACATGTATATCCATGGTCAATCACTATTGGCAAAACTATTTACCATTATTCTTAAACATTATTTAACTCTTCACTTTCAATTGATTACAAATCAGTATGGCATACAATAAGTTTTTAACGCATGAAATCCAGAAGGTAGTGCAAACCAATCAATTTGAATAAAAATTAAAAATCAGACCAAGATTTGTTCATTTAGTATAAATGTATGTTACGTAGAACACATAGATTAAGGAATCATGTATCTTTATAGACAATCACTATCTGCAAAACTACTTAATGATTAATCCAGAGAATCAGAAGAATCCCAAAAATTTCATGTAAACAGTAAAATAATAATCACTATCAGAAAACCTACTCATTATAATCACACAACAATAGTAACAAACTTTCCATGACATATTCATAGGTATCGTCATGAATTCTCAATGAAAGACTGTGAGAATCATATCAAGTTTAGTATTTTCTATGTCAAATATCATGTAATTTATATCCAAATAAGTTTGTTCAGAAAAAATTAAGACATCACATATTTAATATTATCTACGCTAAAGCCTCGTTCTCATTCTGGATAGTTGAATATTATATCTTAATTTGAATTTTTTTTTATTTACAGGTAAACGGAGTATAAGTGGGGTGCACTAATTTCAGCAAAAAATCAAAAACATTCTAAAAGGAATAAAACAAGTCAAATGGGAAACTTTTTTACAAATTAAAGCATCACAAATATAATTATAATTCAAAATCTTATAAATTTAATTCAACACATTGGTTGTATACCGTAGATGAGCAAAAATTCTAGAACTAAAAATTTTCACATGCGAAATGATTGAAAATGAAACTGAAGTTGGAAGGAACGATGGTGAAACACCGAGCAACTGTGATATAAAGTAGGCATCAAAGGGCTGAAACGCATCGACCATAATTAGTGAAACACTAAAATATTCAAGCTTTTGAAATAAAATAATGGGACAAAATACCATACCCGAAACATTAATTGAACCCATCGAAGATGTGGAAATGGGAAATTGTGTAGCAGTTAACCACGGTTAGGTTTAGATGTTGGCATAGTAGGCATGGAGAATGCGAGTTTTAAGAAGGAAGCAAAACGATTGAGCTTCATCCCCACTAATTAATTGGGACGGGGAGTTTTACAGTTTAGGACATATTCTAAAGAGAACATATAAAATTATGCATATTGTTAACAGATGCTTGAGGGCTAAAGTGAATAATTTAAGGCAGAACGGCTGAGAAACTAGTATTCGAAGTAACGTTCAATGTGGTGGTAGATAAATATTTGCTCCATATTAAATTGTTACACAGCTAATTAATTCTCAAAAAAAAAAATTAATACAAATAGCTAATTAATTCTCATAATAAAACTAAAGCGAATAATAGCACAATGAAATAAAACGTTATCTATTTGCGTTATAAAAATCATATTTTCTTGTAGTGTATGTAAGTATGAATTAAACATCCAACATACCAGAAAAAAATGAAATACCTAGGATTTGTTGTTGAAGGTATTTTTTGTAATTCATAGTTAAGCCAAGATATAAACTATTGATAAATGTGGGAAAAATAATTTTTAAATCAAGACGAGGGATCAGAAATGGTGATAAAGATGGTGGTGTTATAATTGTATTCTTTTTGTTGAATTAATGATTAAAAAATGTTTGTATACTGCATATTATAATAATCATTTGGTAATTATAGATAAAAGAACTAAAGAGAATTAATATTAAAATTTTGAAAAAGCACACATCAACTTAGTATTCTAAGTTCACATAATCATAAAGAAACAATATATAAAAGCAAGTGTTTTGAGTTTGAACAAACATACGCATAAACCATAGGACTGAAATCAAAATTTCCCTCACAATAGGTATGAGTTTGCATCACTTTCCAGGCATTTCACCATAGTCATATGCCTTATCATATAAGGTGTAGATATATTCAAATCATCAAATCATTATCAAATGCAATCTTCAAAAAATAATATGATGCAACAGTATCATGTATCAAAGACTTGTGAAAACCTTTTTATTATTTATTATCCATTGCAGAGGGTTTTTATTCCAGTTTAAATTATTGCTCATCCACATTTGTGAATGACAATCCAGATTTCACATGTTCCTTGTTTTTGGGTAATAGTATTACAATTGTTATTCGCCTAAAGCCATAATTTGAAGTTTGTTCCATGAGTACTTAAAACTATTCAAATTATCCCTTATTAGATATTTTATAATAACTGAAAATATGAGAAAATTGAAATATATTTAGGAGAGAGTAACATATACACACCCATCCATCCAAAAATCATTCATAAACTTTACTAATGAAAAGTACCACCTATCTCATGAAATTTCACAAAAACCAATTTTCTGATGCAAACTTTGAAACATTATTATGTGTAAATAAACTAAATTGTATCTTAAATAAACTGAGATATATCTTCTTAGTATCAAAATATTACAAACGTTTGAAAGAAATGAATAATGGAAACAAAAATAACGTAGAACAAATCTAAAGTACATTGTGGCAGTATGAAGATGAGATAACAAATGTTATACTCCAGTCAGTCTATTCGATGTATTCTTTAAAAAACATTCATCCATCTAGGTTGGTTTAACAATAGTGAATTGAATTAATAGAAAGACACTTCCAATGCTTAAAAATCAACATTTAGTGCATTTCATAGCAGAACATCACTATTCCCTACATTAATTAAACTACGTAACAATTGAAAAGTGTAATGCATATAATGTATAATTGTTTCAGTCGATCGACTCATCAAATGCTGAATAGTGGCAAACTCTTCGCATCAGTTTCAACCAATATTAGAGAAAGAAGAAATAATTTAAGAAAAAAATGGAAGAAATAATTACCTGCTAACCAAATGTGAGAGGAAGTTGATACACATGGAAAGAATTCAAGCTCCAAAACATTCTTATCAAAATTTGATATCTTATCATTTATGCAAATAAAAAGGAATTAAATGATTGCTATAATCAGACACCAGACCATAATTTGAACATCTAATCACAAAGAATAGTCTGATTCATTTATAAAGGGATAAATTACAATAATAAACTTTATATGATCCACATTTAAATGACTTAGATGTCACAATTATCTAAATGATCCCTAATGAATCATATGATTCGATTATTTCATATGTGGTTCAAACTTTACCTCCAAAATTTGTGGGTAAAGGTTATCTTAGAAAAATAATATTCCTGCTCAAGGTAAAAACAATTTTGACGATGTTTTCATGAAGAAATAAACTAAAGAAAACATTATATATGGTATACCCCTGTGGTTTCATGCATAAACAGTATTAAGAACTCAATCAATCTGACTCGTTATAAAAAATTAATGCAAAATGCACGTACAATAATTAAATCACATAAATAGTAAAAATAATCATATACCCACCTCAAAATGCTATCTGACTTCTCCATTCATGGGACTTCTTTCATTTATCAAGGTTCATCGAAATCTAACATTAATGCCAATGTTCCATCATCCTAACAGCCTAATGGCCCTACAATTAAGGATGATGCGGAATAATATCAGAAGCATAAATATTGATTCAAATTTCATTCGATTATCTAACTTACACTAAAAACAAATAGTTTGAAAACTTGTATATCTTTCAATACCTACATGATTTTGATGATTTCATCTATATCAAGTAACATTAGAATCAGTCTTTACTCACATGGCCGAATGCAAAGAGAAGTTAAAGTAGCATATGCATGTATTTAAGTTAATTTGATTCAAGCCAAATCTATACCTTCTCAATCTAGCTATCGCATTGGTATTTCACTTCTAACTATTCTTTGGAAAGTGTACCTAGTATCATCAAATCTTTTTTTTTCTCATAAGTGCAGTAAACTGCGTGTAAACCAAAGTAAATGAAAAAAATGTATTCAAAACAACACTTATTCTGCTAAAAGCGAGTTGAAAAATCTTTTCAAAAGAACCAAACTATAGAAATTCACATTTGCAAATCGAATAACTCGATCCAAATTATATAAACTAATACCTATTGGTTTTAGTTCATTGTAAAAGCAATAGATTTAGGAGGGAAGGTTTTCTGTTTGGAGTTTAGTTTTCTTATAAAGGTTGGGAATAATACCTATGTTGCATAGAGTGTACCATCATTATTTAGGTTGCTCCATAACACATCTCGATTGGAACTGAAATTTCCTAGAATATTATTTGCTCGTTGAATATTTTTCCACGTTAGAAATAAACACTCTTAAAACTAAATGTTCCCATGGTTATATAATATGTGTAGGTAATATCATGTATACAATAAAACTTTCATTTTTAATGTAATTTTTTTCACATCCCCTATGATGTAACATAACTAACTCAACAATTTGATTTTCTTGCGTAAGTTTTAGTTCATTTTATATTAATTCCCTTATTTATCATTTATTTTTTCAGTAGGTGGATAGCATTGAAGTCCATCTTATCCTATAGTGTTGGGTGAGAGCTCCTTAACTAACCTGATGGTTAAATTTTGTCCACAATGTAAGCAGTACAACTCAAGGCTAACCTTAAGTCAATATGATTCATCTCTTTCTTCCTGTTGAATTGGTTAATTAACCACTTCACGGGTATTAAAGGGTGATGTATCAAAACTGATCTTGGGAATTGTATATGTAAGAAATATTACAAAATTAAAAATTAAAATCTAAGACCATATGTCTATGCTAACTCTAACTGGAATAGAATGCAACAAAATGGTCCAGATTTTTCATTGGCGCATTACAGAAGGAATTATATCTTATTCATGATACTTACTCATATGCTGACGGTTGCGCCACATTGGAATGATATGCAATATTCAAATCTTGGGTGCTCTTTTAAAAGGGAAAACATCTGCACCAATATCCAAAAGTAATTCAAATGAAATTATGGCTATAGAACTTATAAGAACTCAAAATTTTAGGTAAAGCATCACGATAGTTCCATATAACTAAGTATAACTATATCATGGTTATGTAATATAAGTACATTAACCAGTATCATCTATCTCTGTAAGGGATACCACCCACAGGACCTATTTCCTCCAACATGAAAAATCATATGACATAGCAAATAAAGGGAAGTTTTATCTGTTTCATAGTAAAAGGAAGGAGCACAATTATTCTAGGGTAAATAACCCATGTCGTGATAGTTGAAAAGAAACTATAGGAAGAAGAAAGAATCGCTTAAGTGGACGAAGAACTGGCAACTTTAAAGACAACCCGCCGACGACTCCTTTGGCGGACTGGGAAGATGAATACTACGGATGGTGGATAAGGAAAGCCGAAATGGATGGAGAGGCAAAGGCGATTGTCAATCGATCCAGCCGAGATTCGAAGCCAAAGGGATCAGCCATGGCGGTAGGAGGACAGATCAACGACGATACATGAGAAAAGGAAAAAATTGAGGGTACGTTACTGATTAGCGTTTGGATGATAAGGGAGGAAATGGAGAGCTGCGTACAGAAAGAAATAAATAGGGCGACCGAGAAACTTGCTTTCGATGATCGACTCCTCCTATTGCTTCATCGAAGATTATTCTGACACCATTCCTCCGGTTCGCGTTAGGTGATAAGGTAAGACCTGATGGGCAAAAAGAAGAATTAAAAGTGCTGCATTTGAGTGTAAAATAAAAGCAAGGGACCTCTACTCTACGGAAACAAAACTTGTATGCATAGATTTGGATACTATTCGGCTGCCAAAATTCAAGGGGGCCTATGTGCTTTTAAAAGGGGGCCTATGTGCTTTTAAAATTATACTCACTAATAATATAATAGTATAGATACATTGTTCAAGGTTATTTGACATATCAGAGCCAGTGGACCTTTTTCTTTTACACTTATGTCGAATTACTTCGTTTTATCCGGTAATCGTTTGAAGTGTATGCAAACATATTTAAAGTGATTTATGCTAGTATTGAGAATCCATCTTTGAACCTTTGATTCCACATACCAGTGTTTTGGCAGATGAGCAGGTACTGATGCTATTTTCCTTAATATTGTTTTCTTTTCTTTCCCTTTCTTTTCCTTTTTTTTTCAAACGTGGAACAAATTATCAACACAATGAAATGCTTTACCGCTCCAAATAACAAACAATGTGATGGCATTTTAAACTTAGTTTTGTTAGCCGAGAGACCGCTACAAATCCTTACAACTTATTGTTTGTAGTAAGAACTTTTGTTCCTAGTTAGTTTGTAATTATGAACAATACAAAGATGAGTTCATTTGATCTATGATGAACCTTTTCAAACCGACCGTTAGGAGCAAAAACAAAATAGGCTGAAGACTAATTAATACTCCCCATTTCTCTAGTCTATTCTACGACTGATCTCCCGTTTTCTCTTCTCTGTTTTCTTTCCTTGGATTCCCAAACTAGCAATTGAAAAACTTTTACCCATCTCTTGGAAGAGAAACATAAAACGGAGAACATTTTTGCGATTGCTTGTTGCAATTTCATTCTATTTCCGTCGAAACAAGAAATCAAGGACTCGACCTATATTAACTTTCCTAGTGCCGAGGGCATGTTTGGATCAATTTAAACAAGTCACTTTTTTGCCTTTTGGAAATAAAACCTATTTATTTTGGATTTTAAAAAGAATAAAAAATGTCTCATTTAAGTCGATCCAAACCATCCGTTGAGTCCTATATTAATTATTTTTCAAAAATCTTGAAATACAAATAGTGTTAAAGTTAACAAATGATTTAATGAATGAAAAATTGTAAGACTGAAATAAGATGAACTTCAAGGTAAGAGGGGCTTATTTTTCACTAATGAATGTGTTTTTCACTAATGAAGTGTTTTTCCATTCATATATTTTACTTTGTTTCTTGTTATTATGAAGCAACAACTCCCCTCTTCTAAATATTTTATAGTCCATTTTAGCATCATGTATTATTGTTTGATACAAAGTATGGCTTCCTAAGTTGGTATTAATGCTATAAAGTATCCGCAAGTATTGTAACGACCCCTAATTCCGTACAGTTTAAGTTGAAAATAAATCACACATGCTTAATTCAAATAAAATGAAAAGACAGATAATTAAGGGAAAGAAAGAAGAAAGAAGAAGAGAACTAAACAATCACAGAACCTCATAATGCAATGGAACAATATATAATATAATGATGATCTTTACAAAATTCAAAACTGTAATATACATACATCCATCAGAGTACAACAATGAATCTAATAATCAGCCTAAACAGTTATAACAACCCATCCTCATAAATGCTGATGATTGCAAACAATCATTATAGCGGAAATGAGACAATAGCTAGTTATCGATGAAGCCTTTTGCTCCAAGCTCCTCCAAAATGCATCTGAATCTAATTTATAAATATACTTTGTCTGACCCGAACATTAAAATGGAAGAACGCCTGGATCAGTCCGGTAAACCAGCGTGAGAAAATACATCTCAATTGGATTTTAATGCTAGAAAACAATTTGAAAAAAGATATCTCATAAGGCCACGTAGCACATAAACACCGACGGATTTTTACCTTACGATAACCAAAACATTTTTATCAAATTATTTGATATTATTTCTAATGACATTCTTTGAAAACCCTTTTCAAATAACATATTAAAATAGCCGAAATTGTTACGTTAATCAAATTTTAGCATACTAGGATCTACAATCAAAACCGTAAAGGTATGTATTGGAGAATGGATTTTCAACAACGAGAATGTAAAGGACCACCTTCCGACAGTACATCTCTAGAAGAATGTACCGAGGCAAAGCCCTGTTTGCCCTCGACCAACACAAAACCGACCTATCTCTACCATAAATGGTACTGAATATGTCATCGCCCTGGTCATTGCCGACCTATCTGTAGCCACAACATACACAACAAACCAAAATATATAGGGTAATTTAGAAAGATGATGAATATCTCCTAATGGGAGCGACCCATTTAGCCCTACCGCATCTACCATGTTTTTGTCATTCCTGATGTGTGAGGCCCGAGGTAACGTTTTACCTTTCACATGACATATCCTACTTTGAATGTCACTTATCATTTCTAACAACAAACTAATCAGTTTTCATAAAAGTACAACCCCTCGAGTTCATACGTCTCAAAGAAGGGTTTTATGCAAGAGGGGTTACCTCCTACACCATAAAAACAAATGTATGTTTGTAAAACCAATGCACATGGTTCTTAGAAATGCAATGTCAAACATATGTCCAAACAAGTTGTCCAGGAACAAGACAAACCGAATGCACTCTCCTACTACATCCTATCGAGAATCGACCCTAGGATTAGTAGCGAACAGTCCTTATATTGAAGATTTTCAAAATGAAGCACTACTGCCACCATATATATATATATATATATATATATATATATATATATATAATATGGGATCGCGGGGCTAGTGACAAGCAGCCTTATATCATGAAGATCTCTGTCTTCAAAAGTCATCATCTTCGGCAAATCTGCACTTTCGAATGCGTACATTGGTCCGAAGTGGTTTTCAAATAAATCTAATCCTGATCTCTCAAGACCAACAGTCGATAAGAGGCCCTCAATCTAAGATAGAAACCAAGTCTTGTAGACTTATTACGTTTCCAACTCTCAACTTACAATCCTTCGGCCAAGAAGGAAGCTCGGTAGATTGGAGTACCATTGTCACTCCGCTCTATTCGAATCACCATTCTTAACACCAAACGATAATCAAGCCTACTCAGCAGGCCTCATCCTAAGTGCATGACTTCTAATCAGTTCTCACATCAAGTCAAGAAATCAGAAATAGAAATACAATCTAGCAAACAAGCAGTCACTATGCCTATTTCATTAATCTTTTATTAATTAAATCACTTTCCTAATATTATCTCAAAATATCTATAAAAAGATATATTTTCAAAACATTTTTGTAATGACCTACCATTTTGGATGGTTTAAATTGACAATAAACCGCACATGTCAACTGAAACCATTCAAAAGGAAGGATTGTTAATGGGATAAATAAGAAAATAATGGAGAAGAAAGAAAAAAACACGAATCTCGCAATGGAGTAACAAAATATAATAATCAAATAAACAGTTCATGAAGCTATTTTACAAATAAATTTTGGTTACACTTTACAATACAATCAGAGTTATACATACATCAGGAATAAATAAATAATGCAGTAGAACAACATGATGCAGTGGAATAAATATAATAAATAGTATACATTTCTCCATCTTCGTCCTCCAAAAATAAAGTCTTCAACATTGAAAAGCTCAAGCTGACCTAAGCGTAATGAAAATAAAAAACATTCAAGTCAGAACTAAAAGATCTTATGTAAGTCAAATCAGCGATAAATAAATATGAGTTTGACGGCTTCAGAGATGTTTACAGGATTTTACATCTCCTATTCAGTGTCCAACATGCGTGTAATATCTTAAGAGATGTTCGAGATTCTATCTCCTAAGGATCCATTAAACTATCTACATACATAGTACAATACGCTATTATATTATGTCTACAATAAAGTAAAGTATTAAAATAGCGTTAAGGCGTTGCCCATATCCCCCTTAACACATTTTTATATATATGTCATAGTCTATACCGTATCGTAATTCATCCGTAAACTGGAGGGCTATTAGAGGGTAGTCCATAGTGTACGACACAAACCAAACTCGTAGTGGGCGCGATCGGGTTAAATATGACAAAACACGTGAGGCAATGCTCGGGGTATGTTACTACCGTTTTGCACTCTCAAACTGGTGGCAACGCATAACAGCTACTATCGTCCACTTCGAAACACACTTCCAAAATAAAAATCGAGGGGTGACCACCAAATCAATCACAAAGTAATAATATGGTATCGAAGAAATGTGCCCGATAGAGGGAGCGACCCCACTTGGCCCGGTATAGCTCATGTTTATCATTTTAATTATGACCAAAAGTCAAGGCTATCCATTATAGTTCTCTTACTTTATTCCAGTTGCGTTTGCCAAACCATCCTACTTCATTCTGGATTCTTCACCACGTGTATAGTTGTTAAAGTGGTTATCAGTATTGGTACATAGTATGACAATATCTGATCCCGGTCTCTTTAACAACCAAACGCTTATTTCACACCGATTGGTTCTTTACATTTCAAAATCGATTCACAATTGATATTAAAATATCATATTTACTTCAAAATCATATCACTTTCGAAATCATATTCACTTCAAAATCATCACTTTCAAAATCATATTCACTTTAAAATCATAACCACCAAAATAGGTTAAATCCTTATATAAAAATATTTGCATTTAAATCAATTAAATCTAAATCATAACAGTTTCAACTTTAAACAGTTTGAATATTGAAAGTAGTATATATATTGGAATAGTTATACATTAAGAATAATTTGAAATATTTTTTAAATAGTTTTAACAGTTTAAATAGTTCTCATAATTTAAATTACTTTTGATAGTTTAAATAGTTCAACATAACTTAATATTTTTAATTTAGTTTAAATAGTTTAAGTAGTCTAAGGATTTTAAAACAGTAAGTAACAGTTTAAGATAAAACGGTTTGATTATTGGAAATGGTTTATATAGTAAATAGTTTTGAAAATCTAACTAATCTGAAATTTAAAATAATAGGTTTTAAAATAGTTTATATGAAAATAATTTTATTTTGAAAATAGTATCAGATCAAACTTCTATTTTAGCAAATCTAGATCATATCCAGATTTCAAATCAACAATCTCAACTTTAAATCTTTCAATTTAAATGATAAATTTTGATTTAGTTCCAAATCAATGTGATTTCAATTTCAATTCTAAATATCTTTAATTTTGGAAACATTCATTTTAGCTTCAATTTCGATTCAATGATTCTAATCAATGATTTAAATTCAAATGCATTCTTATTTAAAACCATTTCAATTCATATTAGTTTCAAGCCCAATTTCAATTTACTTATTCAAACCACTTAAGTCAATTTAACTTCATTGTTAAAATTTAAGTTTCAAATCTCTAAAATAATTTAACGTTCAATGCTTGAACTAGAAAATAATTAAATTCATATAAATCTAAAATTTAATTGCTTTAAAACCATAACATTTAATAAAATCAAAATTCAAGGTTTTAAAACCATTTAATTTAACCAATCCATTGTCCGTATATAATTTTCTACCATATTGCGAAGTGATATAGATATATATCATTTCAACCCGCAATAATCTAAATTTACGGGTATATATCATTTCGACCCACAATCCCGAGTTAAAATCCAAAATCCAAAAAATCGATCGGGATTATCATTTCAACCCATAACAATTTTTTTCTAATCTATAAGACCTTCAGGTATGTATCATTTCAACCCACGGTGATTTTCTAACAATAAACCAAGGGAACTTGTAGTGTGATAACAACATAGAAAGTAAATATAATATCCATTCATTTCAAATATCAACAAGTAAACATCCATCACATACATCATTCAAATCAACCAATAAACCACAATAAATAAACTGGTTATCGTTATCAGGTACTTAACTGGAAATTAAATTCAATATTAAGTTAAATGGCAATTTACTTCAATATAAATTCAAATTTATATTTAAACGACAATTTAAAATACCGAGCAACTATCGATAAATTTATAATCACATTATAAATTCAATTTAAATAACATATGATGATTTAGTAGTTGTGAGTGGGTTAAATCACTCACCTTTTATTTAACGACGATTCGAAATCCAAATAAAGCCTGAAATTCTAACAGTCTTGGAATCTAACCAAACTAGTTTAATAAAGTCCGGAATTTCGATACGACCGCAACGAAGAAAACCACGCGTGAATCCGAGACTGTACGAAAAAGTTACGCGAGTTAGAACATTTGAAAATTAAAAATAAAATAAAATAAAGAAGGGTAATATCGTAAATTCGCTTACCACAATCAGCAAACCCTAACATCGCTCGAGATCGAACATACACTGTCTCATACGTAAAGCCACCTAAGATCATCTCACCACACAACCTATGCAAACTTTCGACCAGATCCACGATCTCCATCAACTTCTTGACCTCGAGCCGCCTCTTTGACATGAACGCCGCCAACACAGGTCATCCCGGGCGATCTCACCGCCGCGCCCTTTCTCTAGCCAATTTTGGTGAATTATGACACCTAGGAGAGGAGCTAACTGTGTGGATGCACTTATCTTGACTCTTCTACACCGTAGCACCACCTAATCATCCTATCGACGAAGATCCACCGTCGAAAAGCAAACCCTAATTTCGACGGAGGATACTAATCGTCAAATTCTGGCCAAAAGATGCATCAAATCAAAAAACGAATTGTTGTAGTAGATTGCTGTAGCGACCCGCTATTTTGGACCATTCAAATCGACAATAAAACCATACATGTCCGACTTGAATAATTCAAAATACCGAATTGTTAATTAAAATTTGGCAAAACTTAACATATATAGTAAATAAATCATCACAGATCACAGACACAAAGTAATATAATGCAGTGGAATAGATAAAGAATAGTAGTTCATGAAGCTACTATATACATTGGAGTTAGAAATAAAATACAGCTGAATATCTTAGATGTAGTGAAGTCTCCAGTATGCGTAGATGACTTCTCTGAACAAATCAACAGGATGACTGAAAGGATAGATAGCTGGATCTTCAAGCAAGGCTCCAACTTCGAAGGTGAGTCTCAAATGTTGTATGACTCAGCCTGACCCGAACGTAAAGCAAAACACAAAACACTCGAGTCAGGATTAACATTCTTATATCAATAAATCCAACTCAAGTGAAATATCAACTGAAATACAAATAACTTAAAGGATGTTTGGGATAACCATTCTCTATGGGTCCATGGAACTTTCTACAAGGTAGAAATATACACTATAACACCGAGGTCCTTTCAACTTAATTTATACTTCAAAACCAAATATCATTTTCACTTCAAATATCTCTATATTTCCCAAAATGGTATTTATGTATATTAAGTAATTTATAAAGTAAAGTATTTTCAATTTCCTCCACTTAACAAACTGTTTCAACATCAACCCGACTTCCGATTCAAATTTTATTCAATCTCAATTTATCAATTTTAATTCAACTTAATCCTAAAATAACCACTTAAATTTTATAGATCTCAAATTCGGATTTGTAATCACAAAATACCCCTTTATATTTCAATATAATTCAAAACTTTAAGTATTCAACGTTTCAAACTAAATTTTTATTTAATTTAGTTTTCTAAATCAAAAAAAAAATATCAAATTTGGTTCAACCTAAATTTTCAATTTAATTCAATTTAGTTTCTAAATAAAAAATTCAACTATATTAATTTCAAATACAGATCCGAATCTCAAAATAAACCATTTAAATCCCAATATAGTTCAAGGCTTTAATATTTAAATGTTCAATATAATAGTTTCATATAGATCTCGATTTAACCTCATTATTATTTAGTCTTGAAATACTCCCTTATTAGATTCAATAACATTTAAGTAACCTTAAATAACATTTTACTCAATATTTTCTTTAATTTAATTAAACGTGAAATATTCATTAAATCACTTAACTCAAAAATCCATTTACAAAACCATACCTCTAAATTTCCCATTCAATGATTTCAAATCAATTTAATTAAATAAATCCTTATTTAAATACCATTTTTAATAAACCCAAATTTATCTCCCAATCTTAATTATTCAAATTTTTACAACGGTAAATTTTGAAATATAAATCTTAAATAATACTTAAACATATGATATGGATTAAATAATTCCCAAAATATTATTATTAAACCTATATATAAAATTTCCATTTATCTATAATATTTTAAGAACCAATATTTATTTAATCCCATATATTTCTTTTCAAACTGTAGAAACTTATTTTCAAAATATTTATATGGACCAACGGTGTCTGTATATAATTCCTATCAAATAGTCAAGTGCTACGGATATTTATCATTTCAATCCGTACACTAAATATATATATACGGGTGGATATCATTTCAACCCGTAATCCCAAATTCAGTTAAATGAAAATCGCTTGGATTTATCATTTCAACCCATAACAATTTTCTCCTATTCTAAAGTCCATTCGGGTATGTATCATTTCAACCCATAGTGATTTCTATACTAACAGAGAACTTGCAGAGTGATAACAGATATGAAAATAATAATCACAACGGGCATATAACATCAAAAATAAATATAAACAATAGGATATGGTGTCATATCCCATAAGTGAACAGTTACGGATAATAGCATATAAAATAAAGCAGTTAAATAACTAATAGCAGTATATTTCAATTGTTGTTCAATTGAAATCAAATTCAATAAATACAGGAAAGTTAATCGTGAGTGATTACTCACCTTTCGAGGCAAGAGACGACGATAATGAGTTGAATTACAAATTCAAGCACGAATTCCAAAGCAAAGTAAGATCGGCACGAATCGACGATCAAAGCTGATAAAAGAAATCGATGGGAACGGGTCAAATTAGCTCGATGAAAAATTTAGGCGAGATGTATTTTATATTATTATTACACCTAAACCCACTATTCAATTTTAAATACATATACATTTTAAACAAATCTTAAATTTAAATATACATTGAAATCAAACATATATATGCAATACTATACAACCCTATGCGACACTATATAACACATCCGATATAATATAACTTTACTGAATAGCTTAATATATATACATATACTTTTAACAAAGTCCATATAAATCCAACAATAAAGCTAAAGTTAATATACTTTTATAACTTTATATATATGTAGTCGAAACTGATATATATAAAACTTACCATGATACGTATATAAAATTTAACTTTGATTTATAAACAAATATATTTTATAAACAAATATATAACAGACCTTATACTGCAAACTTAATATGTATTGACATACAACTTATACTATTTTTTTAAACAAACAACGTTTATTAAAAACCAATATAAAATAAATCTTATGTAACAAAACACTTTATATGTAAACACTATAATATATAAACCTTTAACAAACAAAACATAAAATAAAATATACTGAAAGTTTGTTATAAAACAACCCATATAACTTATATAAACTACTGTTAATACCAATAGCCTATCTAAAACAGATTTTATTTAAACACATTATAACTATACCCCCGATTTGTTTTCAAATAAATATAATACATATAGTAAAATTATACTTAATAGATGAACGTTTACAAATAAATAAATGACTAATATATAAGCGTCATTTTTAATAATGCTTTATAACTATATATTACATAATACATAAAATTGTAAAACAATATAATATATACCTATTGAAGAGGATGCACGTAGAAAAAGTCTGATGCAACTTGTGAGCAAGTTAGAATGGCGAGGAGGCAAGGGGTAAGGGGAGATGGCCATGCGCTGCTTGGTGAAGGCAGAGGATGGGAGTTTGCAGGCCGAAGTGATGGGAAAGGAGAGAGAGGGAAACGGCAACAGAGGAGGGGGAAGGTTGTGGATCTGAGGCCGAGGCGAGCTATGCTTGTTCGGAGGTGCGGTCTTGGAACTCGGTCGTGGAGGCCGAAGTCAGGGAGAGGGGACTGTAGTTGTTGCCGCCGTCGCGTGGTGATGCCAAACCGTGGCGAGTGGAGCTGATTATGGGTCGGGTCTATAAGGTAATGGGTTCGAAGGCTGTCGAAGGCGGAAGTTGCTTGCGGCAAGGATACCGGCGGTGGCGAGGCTGCGGTTGGCGACTGTAGGGTCGAGGCGGAGGGAAAGTGTGGTCGAAGGCCATGGGTGCGTTGTCTGTGAGGATCGGTCGCTGGCGGAGGAATTTGGAGCGAGCGGATCCGGAAGGTGATGAGGCATGCTTGCGTGGTCGGTGAAGATGAACGACGCGAGGTGAGGCAGTGGGCAGGGGAGTTTGCGCTTCCATACGGAGGGAGGTTGAAGGGTTGCTCGGTTATGGGAGATTCAGGGAACATCACTTAAAAAAAAATTAGAAGAAGAGGAAGAGCAGGCAAATGAAGAGAATGGTAAATCTGGGAGTAAAATATGGAATAGGACGAACAGTAAGAGTAATATATAAATTCTACTCTGAACGTTTAAAAAAAGTAGGAGAAAATAAATCATCATATTTTATAACAGGAAAAAGGGAAAAAGTCAAGCCCGAGATTTCAGGAAATCTTTAAAGTAATTTAATTGATTGCGTGGGCTGCACGCTCAATTTTGAAACCGAAGGAGAATGAATAAGAAACGGTTACAAATCAATAAATAAAGGGAATGAAAAAGGAAATAGTTACCCATTTATTTTGCCGACAAATAATAAAGTAATTGATTGATGCGCATTTAAATTTTCAAAACGCAAAGGAAATCAAATGTTTCCGGATCCGGTACCGATACGGCTACCGGTTTCGTGGATTCCGCTGTGCACCGGACTTTAAAACACAAAAATAAATATACCGTAGAAATCAGCATGACGAGGCAGTAAATACAGTATACAGATATTAGTGGTACGATTTAATTATAAAGATTCGAATTTTCCTAACTAGCAAAAATGCAGCAAAATCGCAGAAAAATAAGATCGACGGAGCTAAAGAAGTCCGAATTTGAAAAACGAAAAATGACGTCCCAGTCAAAAGATGGTTTAGAATTTTTCTATGTAAAAATATTCAGGTTTGAAAAATATTTTATTATCAAAAATTATTAGCTAGCTTGAATTTAATAGAATTTCACAATGAAATAATCTTTGATAAAATTAATTGAAAATTTACAATCTGCTATATTTAAATATACGTATTCTAAAATATAAACATTTTATTTTAAAATTTTAATTATTATAAAATTTCACACATATTCAATTAAATACGTTATAAAATCAATTAAAATTATTAAAATCTTAAGGGTCGTTACACTCTCTCCCACTCAAAACTTTTCGTCCCCGAAAAGGAAGGAGGTAGGAGAATGAAAACAACCAGAAATAAAAGTAGATTGAAAGTCAAGGGTAAATAATTAATTTAAAACCATATAAATTTTACTTGAAATATTTATTTGAAAACTTCATTTGCAATTCAGTTATCTTTAATATTTTAAAAAAAAAATCAAAACCCATTGGGATTAAATATGTTTAAAATATATGAAAAAAATATTTGGAAATAATTTATTTACATAATTAGTTATATTTACACAGAAGCTATTGAAAACAGTAATATATAATTCATAAATTTATAAATTTAGCTCGAAATACTCTTCAAATATTATCCATAATCATTTACTTTATATATGTTTTACTTGATAACTTCTAAAATATTAATAACACTAAAATTTTCTATTAAACCATGTAGTATATAAATAAACAATATTTTAAAGATTATATTCAAAAAGAAGGGAGGGTAGATTCCGAAAACAGAATATAGGTGAATAGATAAAGCTGAGTAGATAAGGTAGATTCAGAAGAATAGTATCGGCACGAATAATTTTATCTCGAACCATAAGAATTTAAATTTCAAATATGAATTCAAAATTTCTTTGGTGGAAAATACTCTCAATATAAATACCTTTATAATAATACTTTTATATTAAAACAAATTTTCCTTTCGAAAATACTTTTATAACTCGATGTTTCAACAAGTTTATCCTCGTTCTTGCAAACTCTGGTCATGCGTTGATCAGGCGCAAAGCTAGAATTCTTCAAGTACTTGGTAGACTCGTTTCAACACCCAGTGAAAATACTTGAAAAACCTTTTTTTTTTAAAAACAGATATGGAAAGTACAATCCAAACAAAACAACCAAACCAAAACCTTTGTCCGACCATGGTTCGCAGATACACAATGGTTACCTGGATCCCCCAGGAAACAATCCATATCCGTAAGCTTTCTCAGCCCTGCGAGTTACGCCATGATGACTAGTAGAGTGCAGGATACACAATGGTTACGCCTGGATCCCCCAGGAAACAATCCGTACCCCTAGGCAAGACTCAGCCAGGCACTTGCGCTACTATTCGCGACCTACACAGATTGCAGGATACACAATGGTTACGCCTGGATCCCCCAGGAAACAATCCGTACTCCTAGGCAAGACTCAGCCAGGCAATTGCGCTATGCATTCACGAGAGAGAAAAAAAACCATGGGTTACGCCACGGTGGAACACTCGAGTATTACATCCGGAAAACCAAAAATCAGAGAGAATATATCGATAGAATGAATCCACGATGTGGCCACAAAGCGGATATCAAGCAGAAGGCACTTTCCATATCTTTACTTCGAAAATATATATCATATAGTACCTTTTCAAATCACTTTCAAATATCATACTTATATAAAGTCCATTATATATAGGATTCCCTTTTTCCCAAATCGAATACTTTCCAAATCAATAGTAGATCAAATCATACTTATATAGACTTCGATTATATAAAATATCTTTCCAAATTGAGTACCTTCAAATCAATGGATTTCAAATCAATTTCATACTTTTACAAATCCAATTTATATAAGTTCAACCACTCCCAAATAAGTGCTTAATAATATAAGGTTCTCAATTTCAAATCATTCAATATCCATTCAGTTTCCAAATCATATATGATTTCACCAAATTTTCTTCCAAATTAAGTATCTAAATTTCAAAGTTCCCAAAATAATAGGTTTAGAAAATTATCCCAGTTTCTAAATTAAAATAATTCAAGTCAAACAAATTCATTTCCAAAATCTCCATAAGAGTACTGGTTTTTAATTTCAATTTAATTCCAAAACTAAAAATTTTCTCAAAATCAATTATACTCAATTGGTTTCCAAATTTATAATTATCCCTTTAAAACTTTTAAACTATCTATTTCTATTTGAAATATCCAATTTACCTTTCTGAAAACCATTATTCAAAATTTTTTTTCCAAAACATTTCAAAACTAAATTTATATTCTTTCTCAAACATTTTATACTCTTCGAAATTTCTTAGCTTTGAAAATTTAATCTCAATTTGGAAGTGTTCGAACATTCAAAATAGTTAGGGAAATCAAATTTTCAATTCAAGAGTTGAAAATCAACAATAAATCAATAAATCAATTATTAAATTCGAAACTCGAGATTGAACACCGGTCTCATTTTAAATTGTTTCAAATATATACTTATATCTTTCTAAAATATCAAATTATACTTCGGAATTTAAGATCAAAAACGGTTTTACAAAATCACTTGCATAGCGAAGCTATTAAAGTGGCATCTCCCCCACTTTGAAACTCGAAAATCAATGTCGATGATGCGTGCACTCACCATCGAAATTACGTGAGTTCTGGACTTCTATTTTCTTGAAAACTTCTTTGAAATTTCTTCAAAATTATTGGAACTCATTTGAACTCATTTGAAACATTTCTTATTTGGAAAAATAACTTTAAATCGTATTATTTTTATATATTTTCCAAAATCTTAAATCCAATTTCAAAATATCGGAATTTAATTCTCGAATTTCAAATTTAACCCTTCAGTTGTAAATCATTTTTATATAAATCAATTTCTTACAAGTTTTCAAATTTCAAATCCTTTCAAAACCTTTTATATATAGGGTAACATTTTCACTTTTATATATAAAATAAAATCATAGTTGTCAAAATAAAATTTTGGTATAAATAATTTCAAAAATACAAACAAAACCCGATTTTCAAAGGATGATTCAAGAATGGATTTCAAAACAAAGATAGAGATTTAATTTAGAGGAACTCCAATCAATAGAATCCTGATTCGAATATAGACTTGATCGAAGATGAGATAATTAAATTACAAAATAGAAGATAGATATACTTCTATAAATCGCGGGCGACCTTTACCGGTCAACCGTGATTCCAAAATTAGATCGGTGTAGAATTATGAGGCAATTCGACATTCGATCGCAAGAGATATAGAATTCGGCATAACAAGATATAGCAGCATCGTAAACCGAGGATACCGAAATCTTCGGTGAGTCAATGCCAATTGAAAAGGAGTTTTCACCCCCTTTACAAATCATTCAGTGGAGTTATGGTATACTCCGAAATCAAACGAATATAAATAGGGAGAGACGGAATGAATTTCGGAACCGAGGGACATTCCAAAATTCAAAGGAAATCGAGTCAAAAGGAAGAGATTCAACTCGAGCGAAAGTGATTCTATAAATAAATTTACTATATATGCTAAGTTTTGCCCAGAGCCAAGGCTCTGATACCAACTGTAGCGACCCGCTAATTTGGACCATTCAAATCGACAATAAAACCATACATGTCCGACTTGAATAATTCAAAATACCGAATTGTTAATTAAAATTTGGCAAAACTTAACATATATAGTAAATAAATCATCACAGATCACAGACACAGAGTAATATAATGCAGCGGAATAGATAAAAAATAGTAGTTCATGAAGCTACTATATACATTGGAGTTAGAAATAAAATACAACTGAATATCTTAGATGTAGTGAAGTCTCTAGTATGCGTAGATGACTTCTCTGAACAAATCAACAGGATGACTGAAAGGATAGATAGCTGGATCTTCAAGCAAGGCTCCAACTTCGAAGGTGGGTCTCAAATGCTGTATGACTCAGTCTGACCCGAGCGTAAAGCAAAACACAAAACACTCGAGACAGGATTAACATTCTTATATCAATAAATCCAACTCAAGTGAAATATCAACTAAAATACAAATAACTTAAAGGATGTTTGGGATAACCATTCTCTAAGGGTACATGGAACTTTCTACAAGGTAGAAATATACACTATAACACCGTGGTCCTTTCAACTTCATTTATACTTCAAAACCAAATATCATTTTCACTTCAAATATCTCTATATTTCCCAAAATGGTATTTATGTATATTAAGTAATTTATAAAGTAAAGTATTTTCAATTTCCTCCACTTAACAAATTGTTTCAACATCAACCCGACCTTCCCATTCAAATTTTATTCAATATCAATTTATCAATTTTAATTCAACTTAATCCTAAAATAACCACTTAAATTTTATAGATCTCAAATTCGGATTTGCAATCACAAAATACCCCTTTATATTTCAATATAATTCAAAACTTTAAGTATTCAACGTTTCAAACTAAATTTTTATTTAATTTAGTTTTCTAAATCAAAAAAAAATATCAAATTTGGTTCAACCTAAATTTTCAATTTAATTCAATTTAGTTTCTAAATAAAAAATTCAACTATATTAATTTCAAATACAGATCCGAATCTCAAAATAAACCATTTAAATCCCAATATAGTTCAAGGCTTTAATATTTAAATGTTCAATATAATAGTTTCATATAGATCTCGATTTAACCTCATTATTATTTAGTCTTGAAATACTCCCTTATTAGATTCAATAACATTTAAGTAACCTTAAATAACATTTTACTCAATATTTTCTTTAATTTAATTAAACGTGAAATATTCATTAAATCACTTAACTCAAAAATCCATTTACAAAACCATACCTCTAAATTTCCCATTCAATGATTTCAAATCAATTTAATTAAATAAATCCTTATTTAAATACCATTTTTAATAAACCCAAATTTATCTCCCAATCTTAATTATTCAAATTTTTACAACGGTAAATTTTGAAATATAAATCTTAAATAATACTTAAACATATGATATGGATTAAATAATTCCCAAAATATTATTATTAAACCTATATATAAAATTTCCATTTATATATAATATTTTAAGAACCAATATTTATTTAATCCCATATATTTCTTTTCAAACTGTAGAAACTTATTTTCAAAATATTTATATGGACCAACGGTGTCTGTATATAATTCCTATCAAATAGTCAAGTGCTACGGATATTTATCATTTCAATCCGTACACTAAATATATATATACGGGTGGATATCATTTCAACCCGTAATCCCAAATTCAGTTAAATGAAAATCGCTTGGATTTATCATTTCAACCCATAACAATTTTCTCCTATTCTAAAGTCCATTCGGGTATGTATCATTTCAACCCATAGTGATTTCTATACTAACAGAGAACTTGCAGAGTGATAACAGATATGAAAATAATAATCACAACGGGCATATAACATCAAAAATAAATATAAACAATAGGATATGGTGTCATATCCCATAAGTGAACAGTTACGGATAATAGCATATAAAATAAAGCAGTTAAATAACTAATAGCAGTATATTTCAATTGTTGTTCAATTGAAATCAAATTCAATAAATACAGGAAAGTTAATCGTGAGTGATTACTCACCTTTCGAGGCAAGAGACGACGATAATGAGTTGAATTACAAATTCAAGCACGAATTCCAAAGCAAAGTAAGATCGGCACGAATCGACGATCAAAGCTGATAAAAGAAATCGATGGGAACGGGTCAAATTAGCTCGATGAAAAATTTAGGCGAGATGTATTTTATATTATTATTACACCTAAACCCACTATTCAATTTTAAATACATATACATTTTAAACAAATCTTAAATTTAAATATACATTGAAATCAAACATATATATGCAATACTATACAACCCTATGCGACACTATATAACACATCCGATATAATATAACTTTACTGAATAGCTTAATATATATACATATACTTTTAACAAAGTCCATATAAATCCAACAATAAAGCTAAAGTTAATATACTTTTATAACTTTATATATATGTAGTCGAAACTGATATATATAAAACTTACCATGATACGTATATAAAATTTAACTTTGATTTATAAACAAATATATTTTATAAACAAATATATAACAGACCTTATACTGCAAACTTAATATGTATTGACATACAACTTATACTATTTTTTTAAACAAACAACGTTTATTAAAAACCAATATAAAATAAATCTTATGTAACAAAACACTTTATATGTAAACACTATAATATATAAACCTTTAACAAACAAAACATAAAATAAAATATACTGAAAGTTTGTTATAAAACAACCCATATAACTTATATAAACTACTGTTAATACCAATAGCCTATCTAAAACAGATTTTATTTAAACACATTATAACTATACCCCCGATTTGTTTTCAAATAAATATAATACATATAGTAAAATTATACTTAATAGATGAACGTTTACAAATAAATAAATGACTAATATATAAGCGTCATTTTTAATAATGCTTTATAACTATATATTACATAATACATAAAATTGTAAAACAATATAATATATACCTATTGAAGAGGATGCACGTAGAAAAAGTCTGATGCAACTTGTGAGCAAGTTAGAATGGCGAGGAGGCAAGGGGTAAGGGAAGATGGCCATGCGCTGCTTGGTGAAGGCAGAGGATGGGAGTTTGCAGGCCGAAGTGATGGGAAAGGAGAGAGAGGGAAACGGCAACAGAGGAGGGGGAAGGTTGTGGATCTGAGGCCGAGGTGAGCTATGCTTGTTCGGAGGTGCGGTCTTGGAACTCGGTCGTGGAGGCCGAAGTCAGGGAGAGGGGATTGTAGTTGTTGCCGCCGCCGCCGCATGGTGATGCCAAACCGTGGCGAGTGGAGCTGATTATGGGTCGGGTCAATAAGGTAATGGGTTCGAAGGCTGTCGAAGGCGGAAGTTTCTTGTAGCAAGGATACCGGCGGTGGCGAGGCTGCGGTTGGCGACTGTAGGGTCGAGGCGGAGGGAAAGTGTGGTCGAAGGCCATGGGTGCGTTGTCTGTGAGGATCGGTCGATGGCGGAGGAATTTGGGGCGACCGGATCCGGAAGGTGATGAGGCATGCTTGCGTGGTCGGTGAAGATGAACGACGCAAGGTGAGGCAGTGGGCAGGGGAGTTTGCGCTTCCATACGGAGGGAGGTTGAAGGGTTGCTCGGTTATGGGAGATTCAGGGAACATCACTTTAAAAAAAAATAGAAGAAGAGGAAGAGCAGGCAAATGAAGAGAATGGTAAATCTGGGAGTAAAATATGGAATAGGACGAACAGTAAGAGTAATATATAAATTCTACTCTGAACGTTTAAAAAAAGTAGGAGAAAATAAATCATCATATTTTATAACAGGAAAAAGGGAAAAAGTCAATCCCGAGATTTCAGGAAATCTTTAAAGTAATTTAATTGATTGCGTGGGCTGCACGCTCAATTTTGAAACCGAAGGAGAATGAATAAGAAACGGTTACAGATCAATAAATAAAGGGAATGAAAAAGAAAATAGTTACCCATTTATTTAGCTGACAAATAATAAAGCAATTGATTGATGCGCGTTTAAATTTTCAAAACGCAAAGGAAATCAAATGTTCCCGGATCCGGTACCGATACGGCTACCGGTTTCGTGGATTCCGCTGTGCACCGGACTTCAAAACACAAAAATAAATATACCGTAGAAATCAACATGACGAGGCAATATATACAGTATACAGATATTAGTGGTACGATTTAATTATAAAGGTTCGAATTTTCCTAACTAGCAAAAATGCAGCAAAATCGCAGAAAAATAAGATCGACGGAGCTAAAGAAGTCCGAATTTGAAAAACGAAAAATGACGACCCAGTCAAAAGATGGTTTAGAATTTTTCTATGTAAAAATATTCAGGTTTAAAAATATTTTATTATCAAAAATTATTAGCTAGCTTGAATTTAATAGAATTTCTCAATGAAATAATCTTTGATAAAATTAATTGAAAATTTACAATCTGCTATATTTAAATATACGTATTCGAAAATATAAACATTTTATTTTAAAATTTTAATTATTATAAAATTTCACACATATTCAATTAAATACGTTATAAAATCAATTAAAATTATTAAAATCTTAAGGGTCGTTACAATTGCACTTGTCGAGAGCTTTCTAATGATATATAATTTTCTATGATTAGAGTAGTATAAATTTTTCGATTTGATTTTGATTTGCAATTAGGGTTTTGGATCTGCAGCCATTGGGAAGGAGGAAGAAGCAGATAGATAGAACTGTACGTACATGAATGAGGAATTAAAAGGCTGCTAGGGTTAGGAAATATTTATATAGACAAAGATAGATAAGAACGAATGGTACATATTGAATTGGTCGAAATGATAACAACGACCAGAAAAGCCCGTTTCCCTTGCGTAACGAAAATTAATCATCCAATATATCAAAATAGATTTTTTCGATATTTTTAAACTCAATGGAACTAGTTTCAAACCCTAATTCCACTGTGTGATGGGCCGCAAATCCGTACCCCTTTGAGTCGACAATATTCTCCATCAGTTCAACTCAAATTGGACGGAAATACGAATCATTAGTGTTAAAGAAGAAAGAGGTTGAAGAAGAAATAGAAAACAACATCATAATCTCACAATCGCAGCGGAACAATATATAATAGATAACAGCTGATCTTTATACAAAAAGAACTATTAATGTTCCATACATTACATCATCAAAGTACAACATCAAACGGTAGCACAATACTGGACAATTATAATAACTTATCCTCACCAAGCTAGGTATACATCATACCATACACAGCGGAATATAAGTCAGATATGTGATATACGTCTTCGTCGTCCAGCTCATCTCCTGAGCTCCATAGCACCCTATCCTGAATCTATAATACTCAGTCTGGCCCAAGCATTATAATAAAATAACACCTGAGTCAGTCTGGGAAACCAGCGTGAGAAAATCACACTCAATTGGATTATTATATTTTCGAAAATCCTTTGAAACAAAGGTATCTCGTAAGACCATGCCACAAATAAACATGTCGAATTTTTACCTTATGATAACCAAAACATTTTTATCAAATATGTCTGATATTATAATAGTATCCATTGAAAGTAAAATAGAATCTAGCTGAAATGCTTACATCTCACGTTCCAGCAATAATTGGGCATAATCAAAACCGTATAGGCGCTTATTGGAGACTGGATTCCATACAATGGCAGGGCTACTAGGGTACCATCCATCATAGTATCTGTCCTAGATCAGAGTATCGAGGACCACTCCCGATCCTCTAAAACACAAGACCGGAGCTACCCCTTACTAGATAGTCCGAATAAGATCGCCCCGTGGTTGGAATCAGCAACCGCCCACACAGCCGAGATCAAAGGGACTCTAGACAGCGATGATCTTACCCTAATTGGGTGCTACCCACTTACCCTTGCTGCACCTCTCATGTTTTAGCCATTACTGGTTGAAGAGGCTTGACGCTAAGCATTACCTTTTTAGAACATATTCACTTAGAATGCTCATCGTCCTCCAATGACAATGTTCTAATAGTATTCTTCCATGCAAGTTGTCCTGGGTCAGTACAAACCAAATCACCGTCTTCATAATTTTCATGGTATTCATTCGCTATGTTCAAAGCGGATCGAAGTGGTTTTCGGATAATTAAATCTGATCTCGGTCTCTTCGAAACGATCAGGGCATTGGCCAATATTGATAGTCGGTTATTTAACTATCAAATTAAACAACCATTCGACCAATTATTTTATTTTCACCAAAAAACACCCAGTCTTATTAAATTTAGATTTTAAACAAATTAAATCATTTATTCCAGAAATATACACTTAAAACATTTAAAATGAAACTACTTAATTCACTTTATTCAAAATAATAGTTATGAAATTCAATAATTATTTCCCGAGTAAAACTTTAGCCAAAAACTACTTTAAAATAAAACGGTTATATAAGGTATAAATATTTAATAGTTACCCTTTAAATCATAATACTAATTTAACCCTTTTAGAAAAATAACTAACTACTATAACTAACTTAATTAATATTTACTTTAAAAAATTTTAAAACAATTTAAATAATAAATTTCTCCAAAAACATTCTTGTAAAACATCTTTAAAACTTCTAATTTATGCTTAAAATCTTTCTTTGAATATATGCTTAGCTTTTTAGGAAAATACATTTTCCACTCCAATCAGCACGTCTAATCATTTATAAATCCTTCTCAATTTATCTTCAGTTTAATTTACGACCCAATCCCGTAAATTTTCCTGTCCACACTTTTAAAAATAAAACCACTATTAATTTTTAAAACAAATTACCTTTTCCTTATAAATTCCCACTGTGAACATATACTTTCAAATTATCCACTGATAAATATTTCACTATTTATAAACCCCGTTTATAAATTACATAATCTCATTCTCTTTTAGCCACTATTACAAAACACCTAATCGATTTTAAAATCGATTCTTTGAATTAAATTCCCTTTGAAATATATTTCTCGATTCATCCATAGTTTATTCCAAAATCATCCATTCCAGATTCACTTCTTTCTTATGTTTTAAAACCTTATTTAAATCTGAAATATCAATTTCACACTCCACTTCAAAATTCCCCTTTTATTTCTTCCCTTAAAAAATCTTTTAATTCTTAACAATATCGCTTAAGTCCTCAAATCTCTTTTATTCTCGTTTATTCAAAATTCTCTATTTTCCTATTCCCTAGAATTTATTAACTAGGATTTCAAAGTCAGCTATTTACTTTTCTCAAATTCACCCTTTTTATTTATTCAACTTTACTATAATCAGTTTACCCAGAAATTTCCTTTTTATTTTCTTTCAAAAATCCAGTACTTATATTTTTGATATTTTATAATGCCAAAAATATATCCAGCAAGACCATAGCATTCAATACTTTCAATTTTCAATATAATCTATCACAGTTTATCAAATAAATCACATCACAAACTATGAAAATAAATTTCAATATTTTCGAGGAATCCAGTTAGATCCGTCCAACCTGTTTCCTGCATCCACAGATCTTAGCACAATATAAAAAATACCGACCCCACTTCGAGGAGGATATCGCGGTATATAGGGTCATCCGCTATTATGCGCGGCGCATAGGGTCTCATCCGCTATATAATGAGGGAATATCAATCACTTCAATATATATATATATATATATATATATTATCACATTCAGACTGATAATAAATTATCAAATCAAGCAATCAAGCAATCAACCAATAATTTAAATTTTAACCATTTAATTTCACAAGTAATCCAATTTGAGTGAGATTAACTCACCTTTGATTTTAATTGCAACCCATTTAGACTTAAAATCCTCTCGCTTAAGACTCGTAGCTCCAAGCTTCACACGTTTGATTCCGTTAAATTTTGAACATCGCATGAAATCATTATTAACTTTATAAGTTGTCGATATTTTAAATTTTTGCATTTATCGATTTTATTTTTCTCTTTTACCTATATAATTTAACTCAAAAATTTTAAACTGTCTTAACTAATTTAAATTTCCCTTTTCAAAATCTCATACATTGATAAAAACCAAAAATCTAAATTCTAGCTTTTTTTTTCAAATCAAAACATTTTAAAACCCTGTTTGAAAGCAAAAATTCTGATAATTGAAATAATAATCACAATTAAATTACAAATTTAAACTTATGTAAACATTGAACTAAAATGTTTTAAAATTTAAATTACCTAAATATGAATAGGAGAACAGAACGACGAGCTTTTGCTCGATGCCATGCTAACCACGAAAAATCACCAGCCAAAGGAGATTCTTCCTTTTCCTCATCTTATTTTCACACTGACACCCCACCTTCACTGTATTCTAGGCGAGCCTTCGCCCTCGTGACCCCGCTGTGTCACGGTAGGCCGAATAAGCACGACTTCCTAAGAACCTAGCTCGACATCCCACAGCCTTCACCATCACTAGCGTCACCCCCAACCTCTCATGCTACGAGAAAACCCTATCTCTCTCACGTTCGCGCAACCCCAAAATCGAATACATCATCCATCGGCCATGACACACCCCTCCCCCCCACGCCTTCCACTCGACTTCTCAATTCAAGCCCTGACCACGATCTTTTTTTTAAAGTATCGCAAACTGATATGAAGAGGGAAAGAGGGAAAATGCGGTTTTTAATTTGGGAAGAAAGAACGGGAGTTCACGATGTAGAAACTGGAACGAGGCGGCATTACTTTCTATTTGATTTGAATTTATAATCGTAAAGAAGTTGTCACCATTCCCCTTTTTTTCTTTTGTTTTGATTTTAAAATGGTTTGAACCTGCTTGCATTTTTATAAAGGGAGAACGGGGGGAAACACGATGGAATCGTTCCATGTACGAGTGGGAGACAGTGATTTGAGGGGAGCTACAATTATTGAAGAGGAGACAAAAAGTTCTGATGTGAAGAAAATACAGCTCAATGTTGGCCAGTGTGTGTGAATATATATATATATATATATTAAATTGAATTCAAATTTTCTCGATAAATGCAACTTAAAATTTCGAACTCCTATCGAGGCATGCCGCTATGCGTCTATAATGTTATACCCCTATTCCGAATGCAATGGAAAAGGTTTCGAGCCCTAATTCTATTATATGGAAAAGATAGATTTTTGGACCCAGTTATTATATTGAATTTTCGATACAGATTTTTAGTGCGTTTATATATCGTACGATCACACGACAACCCCAAACACCACGAAGTTTGAAATCCGACAATAATACATTATTACGGATCCAATTGAACTAGTTTCAGCGAATTCCATGACTGTGCCTCAGACGGCTACTTTCAATTATCAATTTAAACGAAATATTTTTAAAACTGAACAAAACACTTTTAAATCCAATTTTAAAAGTTCATTTATCTTGAGCATTGTTAATACAAATTTTATAAGCCTTTAAATTACTTTTAACAGGCTCAAAACTCAAGGTTCACTATTTTAACCAATTTCCAATTATTTAATTCAATAACTAGATTATCCAGTAAGTAGTTATATTTGAAATCCAATTTAAAAATCAACGCGTGGATATTTAAAATCAATTAAATATTCCAATTTCAAATATCCAAAATTCCGGATTGTTGCATTCCTTATCCCTTAAAAGAATTTCATACCCGAAATTGCTAGTTAAGAAGAATGGTCTAATGCCCGTTTAACTATTTTTCCAAAGCCAAACAGTACTTAACAACTTCCCAAAACAATTTTTTTATTAAGAACACCCTATCACTCTTTCTAACTTTCCAAACTCATCTGTAGGTTCCAAATAATATTATCCTCTCAACCATTCAAATTATAATTCAAAATCAAATTTTAAATTATCAAAATTTTCTTCAAAAATTTTCTAGCTCCTTAAATTTTCGAGAAATTTTGTCTGCGTCTCCTTTGCGCAGCTAGATCGGAACAACTACAAAATGCCTCTATGGGCCTAAATTTTCAAAAGAAAACAAAAGCCAATTGGCAAGATCAGAAAACCATCAATTTTCATACAGTAATTTAAATACATACCTTTTTGTCAGGCAATCCAAATTTATCTTCTGAAATCAAAACATCAATTTATCTTTTGCTTTTAATTACTTGTATCCTGCTTAGCCGTAATATCCAATCACAGAATTAAAAATCACTATATTCGTTTGTTTACAAAATTTTCAATATCTATTTCATTCCAGTCCGTACGATGTACATATATCGTCTGTACGCTGTATCAAATCCGATCGCTCACTCGACCACACAATTTCACTTCCAAACTAGTATCGTCCACCCGACTTTCTAGTGTGGACTTAGATCTGGTTTTTTGATCAGAAACCATCATTCTCCTAGCCATAGACTATGATAGAGAATATCCTGAATCAATCAAAAATTCATATTCAGAGTTCGCCGTCGAAAATCAAGTGAAAATCCCAACTCGGATCGATATATCTTGAAATTCTGTGCTCGAATCTGGAATAGATCATTATGCGAATAAAATAATATACGTTCATCCTACGTATTTATCTCAATTGATTATTAGCTACGTCAATTCTCTTTTTATTCACATTTATTTTGACTTCTATTCATTTATCCACACTTATCATTTCACCCGCCTTTTAAATCTTCATTCATATACTAACTTAGTATATCTTCCCAATACCAATTTTTACTTAAGAATTTCTCTCAATATTCTTAAGTTTATTATAAATATCTTATACAACCTTCAATGGGTATTTTTCCACTGCACCACTGAAGTTTATATCCATTGTTTTTTCAATTCTATTTGAATTCAATTTATCTTCAAAATTTGAATATTGAATTTTATCAACTATCATCCATTCATATCTGATCCATATAATTTCTCAATCTACATTTGGTTTACTAATTATTTCAAACTAGTTCCATCTACTAATTCATTTCAAATATCAATAACTTATTTTATTTAACATGATTCAAGTCAAATCTCATTCCATTATTCAATTCCAATTCATTTGCTTACCAATTACATCAACTAGTTCATCCACTACCTTTTATTCCCAAATTCCAATAAATTTTAATTCCCCGAACTTTGTTCTTTTACTCCACTCGACCTAATTTTTCAATTTCACTTTACTTAACATAATTCAAGTTAAACATTCCATTTCGATATTCAAATTAAATTCCACTTACCCCCAATTTGAATTTAATTTGTTCATACACAAATTTGTTTCAACTTAATAAATTTTTATTTCAATGTCCATTTCATTTTGCCTACTTAGACTTTTTCCTCAAAATTCACTTTTATTTAACTTGATTCAGTTACATTCTATTTTAATTCAAATTTAAACTTCTATAAGTTTTCCAACTTATTTACATTTCATTCACTAATCTCTTTAATTTACTTCATCCAATTGGCTTATCTTCTAAATTATTTCGTTTTCACACTTACTTTAATTTAACTCTTCTTAAGTTAAATTTTATTCTAATGAATTTCAAATTTTTTAAGTTTCCAAACTCATTTGTATTCCATAAACGCTTATAAATAAGCTTTCCAGACTTTTTAAACAATCGCTTAAGTATTTCAAAATCATTTTTGAAATCAGTTGTGTCTAAAATCCTTTGGTATATCCAATTATTCCTTTGAATTCTCAAAACCAAACCCAGCTTTTGCAAACAAATTCCAATTTAAAACATTCAGGTAGCAATTCCTCTCTTGAAAACTCGAAAATGAACATCGATGATACTGCAATCATCACCGAAGTTATTTTCCAGGGACCGTAGTGAGTTCAGTTCTTTTACTCTTCTAAAAAAAATCAAATATTTTAATTCCAAATCTCACCAGATTTCATATCCAATTCAAAAAAATATTTTCGAATAATATCACTATTATTCCTCCAAAACCTTTAAAACCCATTTTCTAATCCAAGGACAATTATTATTTTTTTCAAATTTTCGAATTCCGAATCCTTTTTATCCATGTTCAAATATTACTTTGGAGTTTTATCTTATTTTAAATTATAAATCCCATTTATTACTCATATTTACAACTTTCATTTGTATATGAATTTATTTCTTAGCTTTTGATTATAATTTCAATTCCTTATTCAATTTCCATGCAACAATGATAATAATTTAATATTATCATTCCCTAACAACCATGCAACCATATATACTTATAATAATTTAGGAAAAAAATCTTTTATATATAAAAATAATTTGGGTAAAATTATTTCATTTATCCTATTTAAAAAACATGATGTCGAGTTGTTCTATTCAAGTGTTTAGAGATCCCTATCAATAACGTTAATTACTTGTACTGACCAGAATCCATAAGCCACTCAACAAACCAATCAACACAATGTAAAACAATTTTATATTCATAAAAAATACGCGCTCATATCTGTTAATACACTCAAGCTCATTCTAGGGCGCTACTGACCCTATCTCTAATGAGTAATCCCCACTAGAGCCAAGGTTCTCGCTTAACCTTCAACTCTGATACCAAATGTGATGACCCGCGAATCCATACCTCTTTTGAGTCGACAATATTCTCTATTAGTTTAACTCAAATTAGACGGAAATGCGAATCATTAGGGTTAAAGAAGAAAGAGGTAGAAGAAGAAATAGAAAACATCATAATCTCACAATCGTAGCGGAACAATATATAATAGATAACAACTGATCTTTATACAAAAAGAACTATTGCTATTTCATATATTACATCATCAGAGTACAAAATCAAACAATAGCACAATACTTGACAGTTATAATAATTTGTCCTCACCAAGATGAGTATACAGGATACCCAACACAGTGGAATATAAGTCAGATACGTGATACACGTCTCCGTAGTCCAGCTCATCTCCTGAGCTCCATAGCACTCTATCCTGAATCTGTAATACTCGAGTCCGACCCTAGCATTATAATAAAATAACACCCGAGTCAGTCTAAGAAACCAACATGAGAAAACCACACTCAATTGGATTATTATATTTTCGAAAATTCTTTAAAACAAAGGTATCTCGTAGGACCACGCCACAAATAAACATGTCTGGTTTTTACCTTATGATAACCAAAATATTTTATCAAATCCGTCTGATATTACAATAGTGTCTATTGAAAGTAAAATAGAATCTAGTTGAAATGCTTGCGTCTCACGTTCCAGAAATAGTTGGGTACAATCAAAACCGTACGGACGCTTATTAGAGATTAAATTCCACATAATGGCAGGGCTACTAAGGTACGGCCCGTCACAGTACCTGGCCTAGATCAGAGTACCGAGGACCACTCTGTTAGTCCATGAAATGATGGTTTTGATGACAACAACCTTAGAATAGTTTACAAAATATAAATACTAACATTATAAGTTTAGATATATATGTATATGAAGGATTTAACCATGCAGGTACTAAGAAAGAAGACTGTACAATATAGAGATTCAAGATATCAAGATAGAATACTCATGAGTATCCAGATTATCTGGTGTTCAAGATTTCAAAGTTAAGTATTTTTTATTATTAGGAATTTTTTTAAAACTCGCAGAAAAGCACTGGCATCTTAAAATCCAATTTATTCGTGGAATGAAATCCACTTCGAGCCTGTTAAAGGGATGGAACCCTAAGTAGGATGGAACCTACGAAAAATCTAGTGGAACATTGTTTTGTATCCGCTAACTTTCTATTCAAAATGATTTTTCAAAATTATATCTTGTTTTCAAAATGTTTTCAAAACTTTCCTTTTAAAAAGATTCAAAACCCTCTATCCTGATTTTAAATAATTTTAGCCTCAAAATTATCTTTAATTTCAAAGTCAAATTACTCCTGATTTTAAACTATCTTTTAATATAATATATTTAACTCTTAAATATTCATACTTAGATTTAAAATATAAAATTATAGTTAAAATATATATATATATATATATATATATATATATTATTCTCTATATTTACTTATGAATTTTAACTATAGTCAAGTATATTTGTAAAGTTTAAAATAGTTTTAATAAAAGATAAAGGTTATTTTCAAAGAAAATCAAATCACTGAAAATTGCTTTGGGATGTCGACATGCCTAGGGTACCCATGCCGACATGGTGTCAGTTGAGTTTAAAATTTAAATTTCAAAAGAAGTGTCTATTCGCCATAACTCTTCATGAATGGACATGGCTGTTGTTCTTATATAAATATGGGTTAATTTCAACGAATTTAATACCAGATTTTCTGGTTTTTCACTCCTCTTCTTCTTCCACTTTTCTTAACACATATTCTTATCATTACTCTGCCGAAATCAATATTGAATCGAACTCGATTACTTCTAGTTTGATTCTCTATCACTCTCTCTATAAGATTCTCAGTGCTATTCAGAGTTATATACTTATTTGTAATCTATTAAGAGAGAAAAGGTGTGATTGTAGCATTGAAAATCAATCAAGAAAGAAAAGGTGTGATTGTAGCCTTGGTAAATCAATTGGGTAAACTTGTGGCCCGGAAATCAAGTATCTCTACCCAGAGGATCAAAATTCTGGAGGGTGTACCTCGTAGCCTTGAAACCGAGGGTGTAATTGTACAATTGCTTTTGAAAGGAAATCCGTACTTGTGTTGCGGGACTGGATGTAGGGTAACATCTAAGCAGTATAAAATCCGGTGTGTTCTTTCTTTTACTGCCTTTATTTTATTTCCGTATCTGTGTTTGTTTCTATGATCACATCTGTGTCTGTATATTGCATATATCAGTGTCTAAATTAACATAAATCGAAAAAGATTTAGTAATTCTTTATTAGCACTATTCACCCCCTCCCCCCTCTAGTGTTAATCCGAGCCTTAAGATCCGTAATCCGCATTTCTCACAATTGGTATCAGAGCAAGGCTTTCAAAGTTTCATAATCTAATTTTTGAAAAAGTTTCTAAAATGGCTAATTTGTTAATACTAGTTTAGAAGCACTCAAACCACCATCGTTTCTTGAGTCTGCATATAATCAATATTCAAATTCAAGTTGTCTACCAAGATTGTTTGATGTGCAGGAATCATGCTTTATGGGTGTTGAGGAATCAATCCACAACGGACAAATTGTGCAGATCAGAAAGAACAAGTGGATACTTGATAGTGGGTGTTCTAGACACATGACTGGCAATCCAGTTATACTGAATGATATAATATACAAAGACGGAGGATTGGTTAACTTTAGAGACAATTCAAAAGGATATGTGATTGGCATCGACAAAGTCGGTAATTTTGAAACTCCTACTATTACTAATGTTTTGCTAGTTAAGAATCTGAAACATAATCTGCTAAGAATAATTCAACTATGTGATAAAGGATATAAAATTAAATTTGAAAAAGATAAATGTCACATTGAAGATAATAATTCAATTATTGTATTTGAAGGAGTCGAAAAAGAATATTCATATTCTTAGTATGAAAGTTTCAAATGATAACCCGTGTCTGTTGGCAAATACAAGTGACCCTTGGATTTGGCACAAGAGATTTGGGCATTTGAATTTCAAACTCTTATCTAGACTGTCAAAACATGATCTAGTAAGAGGTCTCCCTAAAATGAATTTTAAAGTAGATAGTTTATGTGATGCTTGTCAATTAGGAAAACTTAGAAAAAGTTCTTTTAAGTTAAAAGATATGATTTCTACTTCAAAACCTCTTGAAGTACTTCATCTTGATTCATTTGGTCCATCTCAAATTCTATCAATAAATCATAGTAAATATGTCTTTGTAACTGTAGATGATTATTCTAGATTTACATGGACAATATTCTTGAAACATAAAAGCGATACTTTTGAATGTTTTAAGACATTCTCAAAAAGAATTCAAAATCAATTTTCTCTAAAAATTATAATTACTTGAAGTAATCACGGTGGTGAATTTGAAAATGAAAAGTTTTGGGAATTCTGCAATAAAAAGGGAATAACTCACAATTTTTCATTTCCGAAAACTCCACGACAAAACGGAGTAGTAGAACGTAAAAATAGGACGATTAAAGAGTGTGCGAGAACTATGCTTACAGATAGTAATTTACTAAAGAATTTTTGGGCAGAAGCAGTTGCTACCGCCTGTTATATTTTGAGTAGAATTTTAATTAGACCTCTAACTGGTAAGACATCTTATGAACTTCTTTATTTAAAGGAACCAAAGGTATCTTATTTCAGAATTTTTGGAAGTAAATGCTTTATTTTAAATACAAAAGATAATTTAGACAAATTTGATCCTAAATCCGACAATGGTATCTTTGTCGGATATTCTAATAGAAGTAAAGCGTACAGAGTGTTTAATTTAAAAACTAATTCATTGAAGAAACAATGCATGTTTCATTTGATGAAAATTTCAAAATTTTTGAAGATACAAATGACGAAGAGAATTTAATCACTCAAAATAAAGAATCAATTGAAACTAATAATGAATGTATTCATCCTAATAAAAGGACTAAACTCTTAAAAGATCATCCTATAGAAAATATACTGGGAGATATGTAATCTATTATTAAAACTAGAAATCAACTAAGTCAAATGAGTAATGTAGCTTTTATATCAACTATTGAACCCAAAAATCCAAAAGAAGCATCAACTGATGATTCATGGATTTTGGCTATGCAAGAAGAATTAAATCAATTTACTAGAAATGATGTTTGGGAACTTGTTCGTAGACTAGAAAATAAAACTATATAGAGGAATGATTGGATCACTACTCTATATTACTGCCAGTAGACCTGATATCATGCATAGTGTTTGTCTCTGTGCCAGATATCAATCCCAACCTAAAGATACTCACTTAAAAGCCGTAAAACGAATCATAAGATATGATAAACACACATCTGATTATGGTTTATTCTACCCTAAAAATGATTCTTTTGACTTAATATCTTACTGTGATGCTGACTACGCTGGTTGTAAATCAGATCGAAAAAGTACAAGTGGGACTTGTCATTTTTTGGGGCATTCTATGATTTCTTGGCTTAGTAAAAAGCAAAACATAGTTTCTTTATCAACAACTGAAGCAGAGTATATTTCTGCTGCTTTGGCTTGTTCTCAAGTAATATATATGCAACAAACCTTAAAAGATGTTTAAAATTTTCAAAATCACCAATTTATTGTGAAAATACAAGTGCTCTAAATTTATCCAAAAATACTACTCAACATGCTCGAACTAAACATATTGACATCAGACATCATTTTCTCAGAGATAATATAAGTAAGGAAGTAGTTACTCTCGAGTATATCAATTCTGAGAATCAAATTGCTGATATCTTAACAAAACCCTTAAATGAATCAATATTTACTCAATTAAGAAGAGAATTAGGTATTTGTTCTATAACTGAAATATAAAATATAAATAACAAATATAATTAATAATTAATATTAAAATAATTCAAAGTGTTAAAATAAAAAGGACCATGTCGACATCCCCCATATACCCATGTCGACATGCAACGTCTTTAAATTTTGAAATTTTCCCACCAAAATTCAAAAAATTAGTTATATATTCTTCTATGTTTCGAATTTTGGTTCATTCTCTCTGTTTTCTCTTTAATCTATCTTTTGAAATAAATAAAATAATGGCCTCCTCTTCCAAATCAAACATAAAATCAACCTTTTCATTCACCTCTCCTATGTCGGGTCCATTTCAACGTATTACTCTCGCTCGTGTGACTAAAATGGAGGAATCTATGAAGGATGTACTTCAGATGATGACTGAAATTCAAGTGACTCAACTTCGTATTGCAAAGGAATAGGAAAGGCAAGGCAAGATTCTTAGAATTTGCAAAAATTCCTAATGGATAACCAGGCTAACCCTATCTTGATTGATGAAGACTCTTCACTCAATCAAGAACAAGAGGCCGGCAAGGAAGAAGAAGAAGAAGAATCCATGGAAGAAGCGCACGAGGAAGATGATGATCAAGTTGTGTGTGTTGGAGAAGTGTGTTTTGACAAGAATGGGATTCTTGTCGAACAACGTGGAAACTTCTGTTTTCACTATCCAAACTATTCGATTCATAGATCTCATATGTTTTATAATGCACAATAGTTTCTTTTCTTTCTCCTCCATTGTTATTTGTGTTTCCTTATGTTTTCTAAACGTTCATGTAAATACAACTTCATACATAATAAATAACTCGTGTCTTATATATGTTTTAATTATAAGTACTATCGTGAATTCTTAGTTAGGATAGTTAATTGTTTAGGACTATGTTTTAGTATCAGATTTAAGTGATGATTACTTATGATAACACTATCATTATAACCACATGTCATAGAATATTAGTTATATAGTTTGGAGTTATATAGTTATACAGTTTGAAGTTATATAGTTTGCATTTAGTTGTTTGTGGATGACAAAGGGGGAGAAATATAAAATAGGATAGTTAGGCATAGATTAAGGGGGAGTTATTAGTTTTAGGGGGAGTTATTAGGATAGAAGTGAAATTTTATAAACAAAGGTTGTCATCATCAAAAAGGGGGAGATTATTAGTCCATGAAATGATGGTTTTGAGGACAACAACCTTACAATAGTTTATAAAATATAAATACTAACATTATAAGTTTAGATATATATGTATATGCAGGATTTAACCATGCAGGTACTAAGAAAGAAGACTGTACAGTATAGAGATTCAAGATATCAAGATAGAAGACTCATGAGTATCAAGATTATCAAGAGTTCAAGATTTCAAAGTTAAGTATTTTTTATTATTAGGAATTTTGTTAAAACTCATAGAAAAGCACTGGCATCTTAAAATCCAATTTATTCGTGGAATAGAATCCACTTCGAGCATGTTAATGGGATGGAACCCTAAGTAGGATGGAACCTACGAAAAATCTAGTGCAACATTGTTTTGTATCCGCTAACTTTTTATTCAAAATGATTTTTCAAAATTATATCCTGTTTTCAAAATGTTTTCAAAACTTTCCTTTTAAAAAGATTCAAAACCCTCTATCCTGGTTTTAACTAATTTTAGCCTCAAAATTATCTCTAATTTCAAAGTCAATTTACTCCTGATTTTAAACTATCTTTTAATATAATATATTTAACTCTTAAATATTCATACTTAGATTTAAAATATAAAATTATGGTTAAAATCTAAATATGTATATATATATATATATATTATTCTCTATATTTACTTATGAATTTTAACTATAGTCAAGTATACTTGTAAAGTTTAAAATAGTTTTAATATAAGATAAAGGTTATTTTCAAAGAAAATCAAATCACCGAAAATTGCTTTGGGATGTCGACATGCCTAGGGTACCCATGTCGACATGGTGTCAGTTTAGTTACAATTTAAATTTCAAAAGAAGTGTCTATTCGCCATAACTCTTCATGAATGGACATGGCTGTTGTTCTTCTATAAATAGGGTTTAGTTCAACGAATTTAATATCAGATTTTCTGGTTTTTCACTCCTCTTCTTCTTCCACTTTTCTTAATACATATTCTTATCATCACTCTGCCGAAATCAACATTTAATCGAACTCGATTACTTCTAGTTTGATTCTCTATCACTCTCTCTACAAGATTCTCAGTGCTATTCAGAGTTATAGACTTCTTTGTAATCTACTAAGCGAGAAAAGGTGTGATTGTAGCCTTGAAAATCAATCAAGAAAGAAAAGATATGATTGTAGCCTTGGTAAATCAATTGGGTAAACTTGTGGCCCGGAAATCAGGTATCTCTACCCAGAGAATCGAAATTCTGGAGGGTGTACCTCGTAGCCTTGAAACCGAGGGTGTAATTATACAATTGCTTTTGAAAGGAAATCCGTACTTGTGTTGCGGGACTGGATGTAGGGTAACTCCGAACCAGTATAAAATCCGGTGTGTTCTTTCCTTTACTACCTTTATTTTATTTCTGTATTTGTTTCTGTGATCACATTTGTGTCTATATATTGCATACATCGGTGTCTAAATTAACTTAAATCGAAAAAGATTTAGTAATTCTTTAATAACACTATTCACCCCCCTCTAATGTTAATCCTAGCCTTAAGATCCGTAATCCGCATTTCTCACACACTTCATATCTCCTACAACACAAGACCGGAGCCGCCCCTTACTGGATAGTCCGAGTAGAATACCCGGCGGTTGGGATCAGCAACTGCCCACAGAGCCGAGATCAAAGGGACTCTAGACAGGGATGACCTTACCCTAATTGGGTGCTACCCGCTTAGCCTTGGTGCACCTCCGCTGTTTTAGGCATTCTCGATTGATGAGGCTTGAGGCTAAGCGTTACCTTTTTAGAACATATTCACTTAGAATAATCATCGTCCTCCAATGATGATGTTCTGATAGCATTTGTCCACACAAGTTGCCCTGGGTTTGGACAGACCGAATCACCGTCTTCATCATCTTCACGGTATTCATTCGCTACATTCAAACCTGATCGAAGTGGTTTTCGGATAATTAAATCCGATCCCAGTCTCTTCGGAATGATCGGCGCATTGGCTAATATTGATGGTTATTTAACTTTCAAATTAAATAAACATTCGATCAATTATTTTATTTTCACCGAAAAACACCCAGTCTTAATAAATTTAGATTTTAAATAAATTGAATCACTTTGTCCAAAAATATACACTTAAAACATTTAAAATAAAACTACTTAAATCACTTTATTCAAAATAATAGTTATGAAATTCTATAATAATTTCCCAAGTAAAACTTTAGCCAAAAGCTACTTTAAAATAAAACTGTTATATAAGGTATAAATATTTTATAGTTATCCTTTAAATCATAATACTAATTTAACCCTTTAAAAAAATAACTAACTACTATAATTAACTTAATTAATATTTACTTTAAATTTTTTAAAACAATTTAAATAATGAATTTCTCTAAAAACATTCTTTTAAAACATCTTTAAAACTTCTAATTTATACTTAAAAATCTTGTTAGTCGCTATGCTCTGATACCAAATGTAAGTCACTATGCACTGATATCAAATGAAAATTACTATGCTATAGGATCGTGTAATATGGATAAACTACTTGTGTGGAATATAAACTAAGTAAGTAAATAATTAAAGCAGTAAAGAAAATGACACCAGAGATTTTTGCACTGGTTCAAACTCCCATTCTACGTCTAGTCCCAGACTCCTTTTGGAATTAAGCTAGCAACCCTCACATAACCCGAAGGAAAAGGTTTACACTGCTTGAGCAACCGAACATGACTTCTACTGCCTAAGCAACCGAATAGGACTTCTACCGCTTGAGAAACCGAACAGAACTTCTTTGAAAATAACAAAAGTATCCGACTGTAGTGTACTCTTTGAATAGCATTGATAAGTCAATTAAGTACAATCTTCCTATAACCTTCTCCTTTATGATATATAGTGTAATGTGTTTGAGAATAGTGGAAGATAGAGTGATCAACGTTCAAAGAATGTAAGCAGTTTGAGTGCAGTTTGAAAAATAGAGAATAGATAAGAATTCAAGAATATTAAAATTAGTTTCCGGTGAATTGTTTGTTGAATTCTGAAATCTATTTATAGAGTGTAAAAGGTTGCAACCATAGATGAAAAATTATATTGAAAACAATAGGTGCAACCGTTGATTTTGAAAACGTTTCTCTTCGATGAAGAGAAGTGTCTTTTCATGAAAAGATGTTGAGGAATATTCAGCCAGCTGAATAAAGCAATTCAGCCGTCTGAATCAAATTAAAATGCAAACAACAAGGAATTAGACTATTTCTGGACTTACTCAGCTGGCTAAATAAATTCATTCAGCCGGCTGAATATTGTGAAATAATATTTATGTTTCAGCATTCAGCCAGCTGTTTTCAGCCCGTTGTCCAAGTTTGTGTATGTGTGTGTTTGTGTGTGTGTGTGTGTATATATATATATCAATTCAGGGGATATTTTAACAAATTACTAAATGAAATAATGACTCTAGATACGACATAATCAGCATTAAAGTTCTGAATATGAATCTGCAACAAATCTCCTGCAAAAATGATTAGTATACACAGAATATTTTTATATAGCTTGTCATAATCAAAATGATGTAAAATCGAAATTCCAACAAATCTTTCTTTGAAAATATACTTAGCTTTTCAGGAAAATACACTTTCCACTCCAATCAGCACATCTAATCGTTTATAAATCATTCTTGATCTATCTTCAGTTTAATTTACATCCCAATCCCGTAAATTTTCCTTTCCATACTTTTAAAAATAAAACCACTATTTATTTTTAAAACAAATTACCCTTTCCTCATAAATTCCCACCGTGAACTTATACTTTCTAATTATCCGCTGATAAATATTTCACTTTATTTATAAACCCTGTTTACAAATTCCATAATCTCATTCTCTTTTAATCACTATTATAAAATGCCTAATCAATTTTAAAATCGATTCTCTAAATTAAATTCCCTTTAAAATTTATTTCTTGATTTATCCATAGTTTATTCCAAAATCCATTCATTCCCGATTCACTTCTTTATTATGATTTAAAACCTTATTAAATCTGAAATATCAATTTCACACTCCACTTCAAAATTCTCCTTTTATTTCTCCCATAAAAAAATCTTTTAATTCTTAACAATATCGCTTAAGTCCTCAAATCTCTTTTATTCCCGTTTATTCAAAATTCTCTATTTTCCCATTCCCCAGAATTTATTAACTAGGATTTCAAAGTCAACTATTTACTTTTCTCAAATTCGCCCTTTTTATTTATTCAACTTTACTATAATCGGTTTACTTAGAAATTTCCCTTTTATTTTCTTTCAAAAATCCAATACTTATATTTTTGATATTTTAAAATCCCATAAATATATCCAGCAAGACCATAGCATTCAACACTTTCAATTTTCAATATAATCTATCGCAGATTATCAAATAAATCACATCATAGACTATGAAAATAGATTTCAATATTTTCGAGGAATCCAGTTTGATCCCTCCAACCTGTTTTCCTGCATCCACAAATGTTAGCACGATATAAAAAATAACAATCCCACTTCGAGGGTGATATCGCGGTATATAGGGTCATCCGCTATTATGCGAGGCACATTGGATCTCATCCGCTATATAATGCGGGAATATCATTCAATATATACACTATTATATATAATATCACATCCAGACTGATAATAAATTATCGATTCAAGCAATCAACCAATGTTTTAATTTTAATTATTTAAATTCACCAGTAATCCAATTTGAGTGAGATTAACTCACCTTTGATAATAATTGCAACCCATTCCAATTTAAAATCCTCTCGCTTAAGACTCCGTAGCTCCAAGCTTCACACGACTGATTACGTTAAATTTTGAACCTCGCATGAAATCATTATTAACTTTATAAGTTGTCGAGATTTTAAATTTTTGTATTTATCTATTTTATTTTTCTCTATTGCCTATATAATTTAACTCAAAATTTTTAAAATGTCTTAATTAATTTAAATTTCCGTTTTGAAAACCTCATACATTGATAAAAACCAAAAATCTACTAACTTTTTTTTTTGTAATCAAAACATTTTTAAACGCTGTTTGAAAAAAAAATCTTCTGATAATTGAAATAATTAGCACAATTAAATTACAAATTTAAACTTAATTAAACATTAAATTAAAATGTTTTAAAATTTAAATTACCTAAGTACGAACAGAAGAATAGAACGACGAGCTTCTGCTCGGTATCAGGCTCACCATGAAAAATCACCAACCAATGGAGCTTCTTCCTCTTACTTATCCTATTTTCACGCTGACACCCCACCTTCACTATATTCCACGCGAGCCTTTTCCCTCACGAGCCCACTGCGTTACGGCAGGCCGAACGAGTGCGACCTCCCAGGAACCTAGCTCGACATCCCACAGCCTTCACCATTACTCGCGTCGCCCCTCCGACCTCCCATGCTATGAGAAAACCCTATCTCTCGTGTTCGCGCTGCCCCAAAATCGAATACATCTGCCATCGGCCACGATACACCCCTTACGCCTTCCACTCGACTTCTCAATTCAAGACCTGGCCTCGATTCTTTTTTTTAAAGTATCGCAAACTGATATGAAGAGGGAAAGAGGGAAAACGCGGTTTTTAATTTAGGAAGAAAGAACAGGAATTCGCGATGTAGAAACTAGAACGAGGCGGCATTACTTTCTATTTGATTTGAATTTATAATCGTAAAGAAGTTGTCGCCATTCCCATTTTTTTCTTTTGTTTTGATTTTAAAATGGTTCGAACCTGCTTGCATTTTTAAAAAGGGAGAATGGAGGGAAACACGATGGAATGATTGCGTGTACGAGTGGGGGATAGCGATTTGAGGGGACATACAATGATTGAAGAGGAGACAATAAGTTCTGATGTGAAGGAAATACAGTTGAATGTTGGCTAGTGAATGTGAATTTATATATATATATATATATATATATATATATATATTAAATTGAATTCAAATTGTCTCGATAAATGCAACTTCAAATTTCAAACTCCTATCGAGGCATGCCGCTAGGCGTTTATAACGTTATACCCCTATTTGTAACGCAATGGAAAAGGTTTCGAGTTCTAATTCGATCGTATCGAGAAGATAGCTTTTTTGGACCCAGTTATTATATTGAATTTTCGATATAGATTTTCAGCGCATTTATATATCGTACGATCACACGATAACGCCAAACGCTATAAAATTTGAATTCCGATAATAATACATTATTGTGGATCCGATGGAACTGGTTTCATCGAATTCGATACTGTGCCGCGGAATTCTACTTTCAATTATCAATTTAAACGATATAATTTTAAAACAGAACAAAACACTTTTAAATTCAATTTTAAAAGTTCTAATATCTTCAGTATTGTTAATACAAATTTTTTAAGCCTTTAAATTATTTTTAAGAGGCTTAAAACTCAAGGTTCACTATTTTAACCAATTTTCAATTATTTAATTCAATAATTAAATTATCCAATAAATAGTTATATTTGAAATCCAATTTAAAAATCAACGCCTAGATATTTAAAATCAATTAAACATTCCAATTTCAGATATCTACAATTCTGGATCGTTACACACTGTATACAAAAGTTAGCTTTCAAAATCAGATATATTCGTTTAAATTCTTTTAATTGATTTCTACGCGTTTCGAGCCCACGCAATCAAACGACAAGTCGATCGATACAGAACTTGAAATCTTACAATAATTTACCTTTACGGATCCAATGAAACTAGTTTCATCGAAATCCGAGACAGTGATCAAAATGACTATTTTCACGTTAATTAAATAAATTATTATTAAATTAATTTAATCACTTTTAAATTCAAATTTAATAGTTAATAATTTCATCAATCTAGATTACATAGAAATTAATAATCTATCCAAATAAATTTTCTATGTTGAGTTCACTATTAAAATATTTCATTAAATTCAACATTCGATTACACCGATTACACTGCAATGAAATCCTAGTTAATTATATTTAAATTCAAATAAATTCTTTTATTTGATTTCCACTCCTATTATTAAGTCAACTATCAGCTTATAGATATAATTAACATTGGTTCGCATTTTATTACATTCAAATTTTACAGTTATCATTTTTTATCATATTAGTTATAATATTTCAATTTCCTTAATTCCATTAATTACCAATTTTAATTCCTTATTTATAAATATAACCAAATAAACTTTTCGATAATTTCAGTTGATTGAAGTTACATTAAAATAGTTACCAATTACATTAAATCAACATTATTAAATTACATTATAATTATTTCTCATTAACAAATTGCAAATTTTAATTCTTCCAGTATTAAATTCCAAAATCTTATTTAATTTAATATTTTTAATTATCAAAATTTATAGGTCGTTATAATTTTAATCTTTCGATATTTCAAAAACTTTTTCATATATTTATTTCAACGGTATAAGTATATTTACTAAAACTACCATTTTGGAGACACACTAAATTAGTTTCCATAATCGCGCATTCTTAAGTTCGTATGCTTCAGGATGGGTGTTAAGTAAAAGAAGCGATGCTTCTTATACCACCGAGCCTTTAGTACAATCAGAGGAACCAATTTGTGTACTTCAGAATGGAATGCCAATACACATTTATTGAGTCAAAACAAATGTTGCGTAAAACATCTCACGACAACCCAAAACAGTAGTATATGGATTCAACTGTTTATATTTATATAAATCCCGTATACTATATAAAACACTTTCTTTCAGAAATCACTTATTATAGCAAAAGTGTTATAGTCTATGTCTTCCTTACTTTCTCGAAAACATCTGTCACATCAATAAATGTTGAAATTTATGTCTTCGTCACTTAGTACATTTTAAATCACTTTTTAAAACAATTTAACTCTATCTGAAAATATCACTTTCAAAACATTCCTTCAAAAGATTATTTTAACTTTTAAAATGTGAATGTATTTCCTCGACAAAAATACATAATCAAATCTCGACATAAATCATTTCCATATTTCTAAAACTATGTTTATAAATATCCTTTCTATTTTATAAAACTTCTCTTTATAAAATAACTTTAATTATAATATTCTATTTATAAATCAATTCCTTTATAAATCTCATTTATATATAAAATCTCATTTATAAATCTGTTTACCAAATATCAATTACAACTCCATTTTTACTATTTACAAAACTCCGTTTATAATTATATTACTTTATTTATAAATATTACTTTTCTAAATCTTATATATAAACCATTTCAGAAATATTTGTTTCAAACTATTTCTGTTTTCTTTAAAATTGTATTTCCTTTATAATAAAAGATGGACTTATCTATTAAGTATTAAAACTTTTGTAATACAATTCGAAAATCTATATTTGAAAGCACTTCACAAAACAGTTAAATTAATATTCCAAAAATCATGTTTGCATTTCATTTCATTAAACTCCATCTTTTAATAATTTATAAATAAAATCATGTTTTCATTTCATTTCATTAAACTCCATCTTTTAATAATTTATAAATAATTATTAGAACATGTATTGTTTCAAGTGTCACCTTAAAAATCATTTCAATTCAAAATCTTAATTTTATAGTATTTCAAAATACTAAAAATAACGCTCAGTGCTACTATAGCACTAAATAAGTAAAATCATGTTCATGTCATCAAATATACCATCCAATAAATAGTATATTACAATATATATGAAAAGTAAAATCAATAGTGTGAGGAATCATGTTAGATCCCTCCACCCTATCCTCCTGCACCACATACAGTATATAATCATATAATATGGATCATCCGTTACTAGGCGTGTACATATAAAAGGTCATCCGCTCTAAGGACGGGATAAATCCAAGCCAACCGATAAAGCTGTAAATCATCCAAACAGGCATTAATAGGAATATATGCACTTGGCTCCAAGAGGTGAGTTAACTCACTTCATAATCTGACAACGCTGACGCACTTCTGCTCAATGTTGTAATCGAACAATGTTCGATTTTTCTTGAAATACCTATAAGCTCCAAACTCGACGAATCCAACTTCATTGCGTGGATATTCCTGATAAGAGCACAACGGTGAAAACGGCGTCTCGATCGGACCTCGTATTGAACAAAATAGGATTGATATAAGAATTTGAATTAAATAACTTAATTAATTTACTAATTAATTATCATTAGCCACTCACTTACTGCCTAATCTTTCGTCGTCTCCATTCAAAATCCCCGCTTTAATATCCCACCCTTGAACTCGCTATGACCGTCCACTCACGTCGCCACATCCATCAATACTCGCCGCCATCATCGCAACCTCCTCGTCCTCGTGCCATGCATCCAACCCTGCCCTCAAAATTCCCTCCAACGCACCCTAAAAATGGGGACTCCAGGCCCAGCATCGCGACAAAGCTTATGTCGTCTTTCACCACGTCGCTTCGAAGCCACCACTGTTGGCACTGGAAGATGCCCGTCGCCAAGTACATCGCAACGGTGCACCCCACATCCCCTATCTCCTCCCCAAACTCACAAAATTATGAACCCTAATTCGCGACTGTACGAAAGGGAGCAACCCCAAAGTCCGTTGCACCCAAATCCAACAACACCATACTGATGCTGCAGCTAATGCGAAGTCAATGAATCAAATGGCTTCGAATTCCGTTCTAATTCTCTCAATTTAATTGATTGAACGAATTAAAGTGTGGCGGCTAAGTTCACTGTTGAAAGAAGAGGAATTTTGTCCACTTTTATGTTTATTTTTTAGTTCATGATCCAATAAGTTCATTCAATGGCCTTGGTTATCATATTTTGATTAATTTATAGAAAGTGATGAAGGTAAGAAAATGAGTTGAGAAAGTCATTTTATTCAAATGATTATAAAGAATGGCACAGTGATTTCTTATCAAAGTCGTTTTATTTTAATCAATACATAGAAAGCGACGAAGGTAAAAAAGAGTTAAAAAAGAGTAAAGAAAGTCGCTTACAAGTACGCTTATAATAGATGCAACTGTTTAAATCGATGATTTACTTGCTCCTATTTCATTCTATCGACGGTGTCTTCATTAAAATTTAGGTATTGTTTATTTACCCTTTTTCATGATGGTAGGGATTCATGGGTGAAGCCTACATGATCAACACTTTCCAACATAACTATAGATATACAGGAATTTACATTAGTTTGTAATTATATCACTTATCACTCCTTGAAATGCTCAATAAAGTAAGTGAATATTAATTTTGCATCTACAAAAATAATGATCGACTTAGGTAAAGTTCAAATATAACGATTTTTTATACAAAAGTTTATAATTTAGGATTTAATCATGTGGTCTGAGTTTTGCACTTCTTTTGATTTAGGTAAGCCTTTGGATAATTGTTTAATGTATATGAATAGTATTGTACATTAGTTTTGTTCTCCCCATTCCATAGAATTCAGTTCTCTTGAGTACACTAAACTTTTTCCAAGAGATTAAATTGCATTGACATATAGTTACATGACATGAATTGTTATTCCTTAAACAGTTGAACATTTCAGGTAATTGAAAATATGTGGAAGTTTATATTAATTTGGCATTACGACAATCATCTTCATATTAAGTAGAACATAAATACAGGATGTATTTTCAAATTTTATTTACACTAATTGTAAGTATTATTGATTTAGAATAGCGAGTCGTCGCCTCTCTCTTCACGCCAACGTCTTTCTCTTTTAAGTCAAAAATAGCGCCAATGTTACAATTCAAAATCCCATTTTAGACGTAATACATAATTGTATTTTCCACTTTAATAAAGATAGGAGAAATTTTGTATTTAGACCAAAGTTGTAAACAAATTACAAGAATATGCCACTTTACAAACTATTTACAAAAGTAGATCAGTTTTGGCACGCTGGACGGCACGTGTGCTGGCGGCATCTCAAATGCCGCCAGTACACGTGTATTGTGGAAAAATAAACTGGCGGCATTTGAGATGCCGCCAGTATACGACGTCCCAAATGCCGCCAAATTTTGTGCTCTCTATAAATTTTCAGTCCATTCTCTCAACCTTCTCACTCCTTCTCTTAACCTCTCTTCACAAAAATATCTTCACAAAAACCGAACCCACACCCCCCTTCCATTTAACAAAAATTAAATTTTCAAATAAAAAACTACATAAATCTAGCTCGATTTTGAACTATGGCTTCATCATCGTCTCAAGCACATCCTATAGATATGAAATCTATCGATTTTGTCTCTAATTGACATTTTTTCAATTTAGGGTTTATGGCTAAAATTGTTCTATGATTGCAACTATGGTTGTATAGTAAAATAAAGTTGAGTACTCACCTAGAGTACATGTTTAATTGTTTTGTTATTGTGTACAATGAAGTTGTATAATTGCAAATCTATGGTTGTATACCCATTGAAGTTGAGTATGATTATGCAATGTTATTGTGGTAGAATATGATGAAATGGCGCCCGGACCGATCGATCGTAGTGTGCTTTACCTCCAACCTCGACACGACACAAACAACATCGATATGATGGAGGTACAATGTTAAATAATTTGTCATTACTTCTGCAAAGTGCTGGTGATTACCATAATTGCTTTCCTTTGTTATTATTTATCGACATGGGGTTGAGCCGGATGGCTTCATTGACCATTCATCCACTTTAAAGCTCGTCATATCAGCGCATCTAGGCGTGTTGGAACTGTTAGACAGAGCTGGATTTGGTGTTGTTAATAAGTTGGGATATACACAGCTTGACCAGAATCTTTTGACGGCTTTGATCGATAGATGGCGACCGAAGAAGTCTATATTTCATCTTAGAGTAGGTGAGATGACAATCACTTTGAAAGACGTAGATGTATTGCTCGGATTACCAATTAACGGGGATCCCATCTTGAAAATGGATTTTTCAAGAAATTGTATGGAATTGCATGAGCCCTTGCTCGGATTGGCTCCTCCAGCAGATATGAGGTGGGAAAATGAGTCGATATTGGCCACGTGGTTTAGGGAGCAATTGGCCGGTGATATTCCCCGTCGTGCCTCTCCTTTGCAGATTGCCCAATGTGTCCGCACTATTATGTTGTACATCATCATGCATCGTCATTATTGTGATCGATCAAAGACAAGATCAGCCCTTCAATGGCTTCCATTGTTAGAAGACTTCGATTCATGTCGGCGATACTCATGGGGTAGTGCGGTGCTTGCTTTCACCTATACGGAGCTTACGAGAGTTGCTTTGGTCGAATAATAGTCCGCCGGAGGTTGTATGACTCTACTTCAAGTACAGACATAGTCGTTTGTTGTTGCATATTTGAGTTTGTCATAAAACCGTAACTAAAATTAAGTTTCACACTTGCAGCTTTGGTCATGGACCTACCTTCCAATTGGTCGTATTTCTATAAAGACGCAAATAATTGACAATTCAAAGTCTTATGGAGTGAGGTAAAACTGTGTTGTTAGTGTTGTTGTATCGACGCAATAAATTTGAATGCTTCCTATAACATATTGCTATTACTGGTGGATTGGTTCGAAAAATATGACCCCCAGACGCAATTTAGCTTTCTACCGGAACGAGTTTAATGTCTTAGATTACAATGCAGTAACATGGAATCTGTATTTCGAAGTAGACCTTCATGCTCTTTTGGCTCTTTGTACAATGGACAGGCCGTTATGGCGGGCAAGACTTATGATTTTTTATTTCGGAGATTTAGCATACCATCTGCCAAACAGAGTCATGAGACAGTTTGGTCTTCGACAGCACCTACCGTATTGGCATCATGCTCCATATTACATGCTTCCATACGGCAAAGATGAGTTTGAAACGATGATTGAGTTATGGAACAACCGTTTCGTAGCTGGGGAAGATGAGCACGAAGTCACTCTGACCGATGAGGAGTATCTTAGCTGGTATTGGAATGTCACTCGTCGTTATATGCTACGAAGGCAAGTGGAAGAACCCGAGCAAGAGGTGGCACCCTACACTCCACGAGCTCTGCTAGAACGGAATGTGGTACGTATTAATATTCACAACTTATATGGTGCTTATGAAACTCATAAGGATTTATGTTATATGCAGGTGGATGGTATGTATCTGTTAGACATTGTCGACGAGCTTATGGAGGAGGTTCCTAAAAAGCGCAAGACGAAATGCTTCTCTATCAAACAAATTCTACTATCCTGTTTTTCGAAGACCAAGATGTCAATGCTCATCCCAACTCCACCTCCTCCTCCTCCTGCCATGCCACCACTTATCGAGGATATTGCCCCTCCTGCATCATATGAGGACATAGCTACAGTCCCACCGGCCCCCTCACCGAAGAGAAAGTATGGAAGAAGGAAGAAGAGGGCGAGGGTTCCGGAGCGATATCTTTCCAGCATACACAACCTGTCTGGCCATTGCAACCCCCAAAGGAAGGGACACAAGAGGAAGGTAGTCAAGAGCCGTCACTGGAAGATGAGGAATTCATGCTCAGGCCAAGAAGACCAAAGAAGAAAACTCCTAGGGAATTAGAAAATTTGAGATGAAATTTTAGACTAATCTTAGTGGACTGTGATTTCTATTTGTTTCTTGTAGTGTTGATTGATTGTTTGTGTAGGACGTTGACTGTAGTATTGATTGATCGTGGTTTCTATTTGTTCATTTGGGATGTTTGGTTGTTAACTAATGTAGACAATTATTTTTCGTTGTGATTGTAGAAGTGACTCTAGTATGTCGATGTCGATGTGAATATTATTGATTGTAGATTTGTATTTGTTGATGGAAAATGTAGTCATGAGATCAGAAATTTATAGTAGTTAATGTTCAAAAATATGTTTACGTTGGTGTCGAATTATTGACGCCGTATTTCCAATTTGAAGTTTGTCTGAGTAAGTAACAGAGTGACATATAAATGCCGCATGGGGAAACATTTCAAATGCCACATGGGGTGGCGTTCGAAATGCCGCTTGGGGCGTTATTTTAAAGGCCGCGTGGAGTGGCATTTGAAATGCCGCTTCGGTATTTCGACAACTGCGGCATTTTAGATGTCGCAGTCTGGTTTTCTCAGATGTCATTTCAAAACAACAGAGTTCAATATGGCATAACATAGTACGAACGATGCATAACATACTTCAAATGATCATTTCAGATATTTATTCATCATACAACAAGTTCCTAATATCGTATATTACATTTCAATTATCCTTCAACGATCTACGTGGCCACAATGCTGAATACTTGTACCCATGAACCAACAATTCGTTTCGGTATTCACGATTCAACTTTTCCGAACGACTAACCTCCGCTTGCATTTCTAAAGCATATTCCATCCCTCTAGGACGCGGTGGTGGATCGAATCACAAAAAAAATTGCAGCATTCAACCTGATTCGTCCGAATCTTGTGATCGTTGCATCCAACGCAGCGGTAGAAACGACGTGCAGCATTCCTATCATTTCTGCAAATGACTACTTTGCATTCCTCTCCACAGTCACAAACTGCACATGTAGCATGAAAGATTGAGCTTGCACGATTTTGCTGACCAAGGACATCTAAAATACGTGCATGGAGCAATTGTTGGAGTGGTCTATCAATCGCAACTTCTCCACGTGATGTTCCACTATGCTCATCCAGGGGTTCTTCTTCGAATTGTGTCTCTGGTACAAAATCAACTTCAAGGTCGGCGCCACTTGAAATCCCCTTTCCTCTATTTTGTTTGAATTCGTCGTACATCTTCATCATTGTTACATCATCAATTTTTCAATTGTCCATTATACACCTATGAATACAACCAAAAAATACATCGACAAAACAATTGTTGAAATTGAACAAGAAAAGTATAATGCCACGGAGGTGCGACATCTCAAATGTCGCCCATAGCATCTTTTGAAATGCCGCCTCACACGACATTTCAAATGCCGCCTGTAAGCGCCATTTGAAATGTCGCTCTTCTCATTACTCATCAATGGCTGCAACTTTGTGATTAAGTCCACAATGAACTTTGAATACACTCTGCATTAGAAGATTAACAAAAAAATAAATAAGTGTCGAATAAACTTTACGTACAACATCAGATTACATAAAAATTTGTTCTCATGCAAACTAGAATGCATTCAAATTAGGATTACAAACAAATTAAAACAAAAACATTAAGTTGTTGTATTGTAATGATTTTTTATGACCAAGAACATCACATTTGCTGCACCTATTTCCTTTAGGAGTCTCCATCTCGTCCATTGTACCTTTAATTCTAGTTGAATGTGGGCGTCTTGGCTGTCTTTTAGGTACCAGAGGTAGGACCAATTGACTATCACTTGAACACCAATAGCGTTTATCTCATACTGGGTGAAACTCGGGGGTGTAAGCTGCCAGGTATTCCGCTGTGGAATACCATGTTGAACTGAAGTCGTGATGGGGTCTATTTGCTCCGTTGGAAACCATTAATCAAGTAGCCATAACATGCATACACGGTAGGTGCTCTAAAAGAGGGATGTTGCACATACAAGTGCAATTGTTACCGCTGATTAGTACTTAGAATTAGTCACCGAAAAGTGCACAACTTTCCACTCGGATTGACTAAATCAAATTATTCTTGTATTGCCTAGCTTCGTTAGCTCGTTCGGCAATCTTGCTTCCCACTCCGGAGTAAGACGGGAAGTCAGTTTTACTGCTGCTTCTCTTCGTTGACAAAAATAATCAACTGACCTGAAAAAGGTGTGTGCAATTAAAGCTTTGAGAAGTAAAGACTAGCTCTTTTAAGAACACCGTTGAAACTTTCTACACAATTGGTGGCCATGGCATGAAATCGACCGCCATCATCTTTACACAATGTCTAACTCTCCTCGCGCGCTACCAAACTCCTTTCTAGCCAATTGTGAGCCTTGATGCTTATAGTTTTTATTTCTTCACGTATTCTGATGTACTCGGTTTCTTCCGCAGCACAAGCTACAGCATAAAATAGTCTGGTTAATCGTTTTTCTTTAAACCCTCGGCTTTAACTTTAAGATGTCTAGCACAAAATCTATGTTTACGTGGAAAACACCATTTCGATTCCAAGGCTGATGGTATTCCTTTCATTCATTCCGAAGTGAAGGTAATTCGTCGATTGTTAATACTGTGAACCGCCGCATGCAGGCAAAAAACCACCCCCAACTATCATCGGATTCGGACTCTACAATTGCGTATGCTAAAGGGTATAGGTGATCATCTGCATCAACAGTAGTAGCCATAAGTAGCGTCCCTTTATATTTCCAGTACAAATGTGTTCAGACAATACATGACAACGGACGACAATTAACAAATCCTTCAATACAAGGTCCAAAGGCCCAAAAAGCTCGATCGAAGACTCCATAATCATCGGTCGTAAAATGTCCAGCACTTCCCGGGTTCGATCTAGTTATTTCAGCAAAATATTGCCTTAGACTACTATATGACTCTTCCCAATCACCATAAATTCTTTCCACTGCCTTACCCAAAGCTCTCCAAGCCTTCATATAACTAATTTTCACAAACAACTGTTCTTCCATCAACACTTGTCCCGTCCCGGCTATAATGTTTTGATCGGCTTTCACAAAAGGTGATATTTTTGCCACTATAAAGTTGGACATCGCCTGCCTGTGGGTAGAGTTCATCGTTGAGTTAACACAATTGTGTTCGCTAGGATATTTCCTTACATCCACCACTTCTGCTCTGATTTTTTTGAGATAATGGCATGAATTCTCCATGGACAATTTGCATCTATATTACAAATGGCGGTGTATTTGGTTTTATTTAATTTTATTGCCTTAAAAGAAACGGCATGCAAAATCGACCATTCGCTCAACTGTTGTAACAACTTGGCTTTCGTCTCGAAAATCAAACCAACTTTAAATCCATTTTGAACGCTTACGGTTGAAAATAGCTCATTGTTGAACTCAAGATTTGCAACGATTGAACTTGCCATAATTTGTGCGTTTCACAAATCAGCATCCAAAGGAACTTCCATTTTCACCTCATCACTGTCTTAGGAAATATTGTCTTCAACCGGAAAATCATAGTTCAAAGGTTCATTGTTCACTTGCATACTACCTATCCATGACATGTCCTTCTCCACCATGTTCACTAAATCCATACTATTTACAGGGGGTTCATCATTAACATCTTCACCTTCATCCCCGTCCATCTCAGTATCAAAATCTTCGTTGTTTACGTTTACGTTTACATTCTCCAAATCAGCATTAGATTGCATAGCAATATCGTGCGTGGGGAATCTGCTATTCAAACATCGTATTACTTTAAAACCAGTACCGTAATTACTACCTACCAAATTTTGATTCTTCATGATATAAACCTATGAATAAGATTATATAACTCGAACGGAGTTGGATACATAAATTGAGACGTATGGCATTTTGATGGCCCAGCGGGATTAGGCAGTGTTGGTCGACAAGGAAGATAACTGCATATACAGCAAAAAAACTATTAAGTAGCGCACAACTATAAAATTAATATGATCTAAATTTCATAAATAAACATTTCACCTTTCGAGAAAATGCGTAAAGTGCCTTGACTTGGATAGAGGTACATATATTGAAATCCCTATGGATATGTCATACACGGAGGATATCCATATAGACCTTGTTGTTGACCTACATCGCTATCATAGTCAGATTAATGAAACTCGAGGACGCATTTCCGCGACTGATACTTACTGCCTCAACCGTTCTTTAGTGCTCCTCAATAACACTGTTAACTTGTTGCTATCGTACAAGTTCTTCTACTTGCAAGCGCCTAATTTTCCTAACAAACAACTCAATGATTTCGATATCGCTGAAAACATTAGCTCCACATCGTCATCATCGGCTATTTTAATGGCTTTCGATCCTAAGTCCGTCGGCCAATTGCACACTGACTTTATGTCAAATTTTATCTTAGTTGCTTTATAAAACATTCTTTCAGCTGCACCACATTACAACCTTTCAACACTTTAGCTGGCTTACACGACCCAACGACATATTTTCCATAATTAAGTTCATTAACAACCGATTCGCCATCGAAATAACATTTCATTGGTACATACTTGAGAGCCATTCTATATTTATTCAATCAACTAGTAACCTATTATCATTTGATACCAAACAACAAATGAGATTAAAAAAATCGAACTAGGGTTTCCAAAAAAAATACCTGCTATAGCTAATTCCTTGTTCAAGAGGAAAAATTAGATGTTTCTCCTCGTCTGTAGCTGAACCCAATCAAGATTAAACTACAATATGCAAATAATTTAACAGTTTGGAGTTTAGGATTTTTGTAGATCTACCAAAATTTTGGAAGAAGGAAAACATAAAAAGGTGGCTGTCTAACAAAGCAGCAGATACTAACGGCATTTGGGATGCCGCATACTGGCGGCATCTCAATGCCGCCAGATTGTTTTTCCACAATACACGTGTATTGGCGGCATTTGAGATGCCACCAGCACACGTGGCGCCAATATGGCAAAAACTGGTCTAATTTTGTAAATAGTTTTCAATATGGCCTATTCTTGCAATTTGTTTACAAATTTGGCCTAAATACTAAATTTATCCATAAAGATAATATAAGAACTTTATTATGCACTAATAAAAATATTTTCTTGATCAACATAGAGTGACATCAATCAATGTTATTATCAAATGGGGGATTACAGGGAAAATCAGGTAGAAAACATTTTCTGCCGGCTAAGAGGAATTACAGTCATATTTCTTCCTAAAAATTATGAACTTCAGCTTTACATGTAGTTAAACGAAAAGTTCTATACATTTGATAAACAACCACTTAACACAGCAAGAAACACAGTGTATTCCAACGGTGGCCGGACGTTGGAGGCCGTTGGAAAGCCGTTGGTAGACGTTGGAAACGCCGTTGGTATACATTTCAACGGCGTCCAACGTCCACCAATGGAACCAACACGCTTATACCAACGTCTTCCAACGTTTAGGTTGTCCACGTGGAAGAAGATGTTGACCAAATTGGACGTTGGAGAGACGTTGGAAGACGTTGGAAAATCCGATGGAGGACGTTGAAAGACGTTGGAATAATTGTGCCAGTAAGCCGTTGGTGGACGTTGGAAATCTGGGTGTTTTTTTTACAGAACCAACAATGCATGCTTCCAGCCACCTCCAACATCGTATATATCATAAAAGCTCAATTTCGAGCACATATACAACAACATATCTCACATATAATCAATCATAATAGTAAATTTAAGTAATAAGCATATATACTAATCAATATACACAATACAAATCAACATAAACAACATAAACCATCCAACATCAACATCCAACAAAACGTCCAATCCAACATCAACATCCAACAAAACATCAACATCCAACAATATCCAAACTACTACGTCAACATCTCAAAAGTCACATCCAAACCAACATCCAAAACATCAGAATGTATCAAATCCTCACACTCTCCAAATATACATGTCCATAGCAAAAAAATCAAATCATACCTAAAATCACTCTCCTCCAGAACCACCAGAAGACGGAAACCGACCATATTGCTCCATAAACTCCGTAAGACGCCTGTTCAGCTCCTCCATCTTGGCTTCGGTGCGGATATTGCATTCCTCGAGCGCGGCGACCTGGGCTCTGAGCTGTGCAATCTCCTCCTTATCTTGAGCCTTCTGATACTCAATCTGAGCCGTCTTAGCCTGTAAATAAAATTTAAATTATCAGTGTTTAACAATTGTAATTCGTGTTTACTATAATCCATCACAATGTGCAACAGTTGGTTCAGAATAATTATTTTAAAATTTAAGATAAGGTTATTACCGATTGATTCCCAAAACCATAGCATCTGCCATGTGCCGCTGGATCCATGACAGACTCAAAAATTACGTCCTCCTCATCGGCAGTCAACTCATCGCGCCCAGAGCCCTCGAGAATGGAAGTCCGTGCTTTTGAAACTTATGCTGTTATGCAAAATAAGTTGAATGTAGATAACATTATTTTAATTAACTTATATAAGTGTTAAGTCATTATGTTACTTACATATGCAGACTGCGCTTTAGCATCGTGATCCCAGGAGTATGAAACGTTGCCTTCTTCGTTGAGCTAGCTCAACACATGAGTATGCGCAAAAAACATCCCAGTAACTCACAGAAGCACCACCACGCTGTCTCTCCTGAAATATGTCCATATACATATATATTATATATATAACTTGTTACATTATCTACAACTTAGAACTTAAAATCTTTAAATTATTATCGTAATTAATACATATACCAAGTCCTCTCTGTGATGCTGAAATGACTTGGAACCACCACAATGTGTGAAAGGGTTCTTGCTCCTACCGCCTGAGTTCCTCTTCGACTGCCTTTGTAAATTTAATTTAAAAACAAAATTTGTTTAACATTTCTAATTAGTATTTGCGTAGAAGAATGTAAATTAAACATGTGATAAATTTACCTGAAACTCCTCGTTTCCCCACCATTTCACAAAATCATCCCACACAGCTGCGCTCATCCACTGAGGCTTCTTTCCCGCTGTTTTTAAGTTGTTTATTTTTTCCCAGTAGTTCTTTGCGACTTTGCTGCACCAGTGGCGATATACGACTGAAATATCAGCATCCTGAAGGTCCACTTCCGCATCACATTTGACAAAATAAGAGTTATACAGCTTTTATAAATAATGTAAACATGAATTGATATATCATGTTCCAAATATATAAAGTGACATACCAAAAAATCCTGCCAAATAATCTCTTTAACATTATCTGGAATCGATGTCCACATAGGCCAACATTCGGTCATACGACCCATGTACGCTCGTCGAGATATAGATAGAACTACTTGAGTCGGCTCCAAAGAGAAACCACTGTGTTTAAACAGAGAAAAAACAATTAATATTTCATGACTACTATATATTTTCAGAATAGATTGTACGAAAATGAAATTTTATTTTGAAATTTAATACTTACCTTTGATCTGCCTTTGGCTTTAGCCACACCACAGGACGTCGTAGCTCCTGTGATGGACCACCGCCATCACCACTGTCTGGACGAGCATGCCCTCTTTGTGAGGAAGAGGGAGACCCAGAATGTCCACCAGTACGTCTACGTGATGACATACCTATATAATACATGTTACAAACAAACATTATGACACAAAATAAAATGACTATATGTAAAACATACAGTATGGCGTAACATAAAAACGAGATGTGATACATATCATATATTAGCATACCATTTCATTTTTAATGAAAACATGATAATGTTTAAAAAAATATAAATTTACCTTCTCAAAATGTAGATAGTTGATCAGTCCTCGTCATTTTCGCATTCAGACTCTGTTTCGCACTCTATATTTTGTTTCTTTGTACTCTCAAATGCTTCAATTAATGCATTTTATTCATCGTTTAAAGGTCCAAAATCTGTTTGATCATCGGTTATTATTATTCCTCTATTTTCCTCGATATCTGCTTGGTAACCTTGTTCTTCGGGAATATTCCGTCCACCAAATGTAAACCTTGCCTTTGTTTTAAAAACAGCCGACCAATCTATTTTATCTCTTCTTAGAGATGGGTAAGAAGCATAATAAACTTGAAGAGCTTGTTTGCAAGTACAAAAGGATCGTATTTATAATAACGCGAAGTATGTTTTATTTCTATAAGATTATATTTTGGGTGCATGTTGATTCCAGAACCTTGAACATTGCTGAACCAGTTGCATTTAAACAAAAATACTTCTTCTGCGGGTCGTGTGAAATACGTCAATTGCAAAACCTGGGTTAGCACGCCATAAAAATCATGTATATGATCATTTGGATCATCACTACCTTTAACAAATACACCAGTATTGTTAGTTAATTTTTCGACACCATATTCCTTGGTATTAAATTTATATCCATTGACAAAGAATATTGGATTGGTCTTCATTTTCCTTTTTGGTCTCATAGCTAAATGTTTCAATCCTTCGTCTACAACACAATTTGTTGCATCAAAAACGTACTTAGAAAACCAAGAAGCGAATTATTTGCCGTTATCGCCGTTAGGATGTTGTGATTCGTAAATACTGCAATTATATAACAAATGTTGCATTATGATTAAGATACACATGTGTGCATATATTTGTGTATACACACGTGTTGATGATATATATATAAGTAAATTACCTAACAAACGGTGCAACTTCAGCACAGTTGAGAAGAACAAATGTGTGTGCAACATGATAATCTCTATCATCCAACCATACTTCCACACAAGCACCAGCAGGCCGACCTTGTTTTTTAAAAATTGATAAGGTCATTTGACAATCATCTTGATCAATGCCTTCATCATCACGCATAGCACTTTCAAATGATATGTTCACATGGTCACTAAAATAATGAGAGAAAAAAACGAAGCTTCTTCTTCGATGTATGATTTGCAAATCGAACCTTCAACTTGAGCTTTCTGTCTCACTTTTTTTTAAGATGATTTAAATACCTTTCAAATGGATACATCCATCCATATTGCACGGGCCCTCGAAGACGTGCTTCTAATGGAAGATGAATAGGTAAATGTTCCATAACATTGGAAAAACCCGAAGGAAATACTTTTTCCATTTTGCAGAGCAATATCGGGATTTCTTCCTCAAGTTTGCGTAAACGATCGACTTTTAATGTAGTAGAACAAATCTCTTTATAAAAAAGACTAAGTTCTGTTACAACAGTCCAAACTTTTACGGGCAACAGTTCTTTAAAAGCGATGGGTAATAAATTTTCCATCATAACATGACAATCATGACTTTTCATCCCGCTAAGTTTATTGTTCTTATAGTCGACACATCTACGAATATTAGAAGATATACCATCCGGGAATCTTAGTCCTTCCAGCCATTTTAAAAGTACTTTAACTTGATTATTGTCTAGCTCATAGCAAGCTTTTGGCTTTTTTGTGTCATTTGGCTTTATATGAAGCTCGGGACGATTACATATTACTTCGATATCACGTCTTGATTTCAAATCATCTTTCGTCTTCCTCCTGACATTCAAAAGTGTATTAAAAACATTATCAAACACATTTTTCTTATTATGCATCACGTCAATATTATGAGGAATTAGGAGATTTTTCCAATAAGGCAACTCCCAAAATATGCTTTGTTTGCACCAGTTATGAATCGATGATTTACCTTGAATTTCAATTTGTTCTCTGGTTTCATGTATCTTTGGATAATCCTTTACAAGTTCATAAATATCTTCACTTGACCAAACCGTAGGTGGTCTCAATGTTTCATGTCTATTAGCTGTAAAGTTTTTCTTATCTCTTCTAAAAGGATGATTAATATGAAGAAAAGATCGATGACAATCAAACCATGAATTTTCTTTCCATGAGGTAAAGAAAATGCTCGTGTATCTTCCATGCAGTACAGACAAGCTAGATGACCAGCCGTACTCCAACCTGAAAGCATTGCATAAGCAGGAAAATCGCTGATTGTCCACATCAAAGAAGCATACATGCAAAAGTTTTTTTTTGGAAATATCATATGTTTCTACTCCTTCGTACCATAGTGTTTTTAATTCTTCAATCAAAGGTTGTAAATAAACATCGATTCCTTGTGTCGGATCATTAGGACCAGGGACGACAACTGTGAGAAACATATATGGAGTTTTCATACACATCCAAGGAGGTAAATTATAAGGTGTGACAATTATAGGCCATGACGAATATTTAGAACCAAACTGAGAAAATGGTGAAAATCCATCCGTACATAAACCAAGTCGAACATTACGACTCTCAAATGCAAAATCAGGATATTTGTAGTCAAAATGCTTCCATGCTTCCCCATCAGCTGGGTATGTTAACGTACCTTCTTCCCGTGTTCTAACACTATGTCATCTCATATGTTGCGCGGTTACAGAAGATGCATATAACCTTTGAAGTCTAGGAGTAATTGATAAATAATGCATACGTTTATACGGGACTTCCTTTCCTTTTTTCTTTCTTGATTTGTACCTTTCCTGATTACATATTTTACAATTTCTAAGGTTAATATCTTCTTTAAAAAACAGCATGCAACCGTTTAGACATTTATCTATTTTATGATACGGTAAACCAAAAGCTGACATCAATTTTTTTACTTCATAATGATTTTCGCACATTAAATTATTGGGAGGCATATGCCGTTTCGCAGCTTGTACAACAGCTGTAAATCCAGCTTCTGTGAAGTTGTATTTAGATTTCATCGCAATATATTCAGCAGTTACTGATAATTGGGTTCCGCTTGTGCAGCCTTCCCAAAGGGGTTTCTTTGCGGCATCTAATAAATCATATATTTTTTTGCCCCAATATTTGGTTCTTCTTCAGCATTACCATCGTCATCAATTAACTGAGGAACAGGAAAAATTGATTAAGCAGCATCTTCAACCATATGTTCTACGAGATTCGTTGTATCAATTTCAGTACACACTACCTCCTCAGTTTGTACATGATTAGATGCTAACGATTCTCCATGACGATCCCAAACCAAATAGTTCGGCACGAAACCGTATTGACGCAAATGAATTCTAACCATTTCTGGTATCAAATGCTTTAACATTTTGAATTTAGTACATGGACAACGGATTTCTTCGTCGTTTCTGTTATTACTTAAAGCGAAATCAATAAATACGCGAACACCATTATTAATCTGTTCACTTATTGAGCCTCCATTTTCGACCCTTCTTTTTTGTACATCCATCTTCGATCAGTAAAATAATTGTCCATATACCTATGTATATAATTAAAAAGTACGATATAAATTTAAAAAATTGACATTTTATTAAAACAAAATTATTGGTGAATTTTATATTAATAGATCATTGACACTTTGTCGATGGGTCATCCTACCTCCCATTACAAATACAATAACGTAATTAAATCGTGTAAATCATTTCAATTTAAACGATTCAATAAAATTTGGCAGCACTTCGCTTTAGTTCCCTAAACAGTACACATTTGCGTGTACACAGGGAACATAAAGGAAGCGCTGTCGAAATTCTATGAACCATATAAAATGAAATGTTTTATGAGATTTAATTACGTTATTGTGTTCGTAACTTGTCCAATACAGGCACAAATCCAACAAATATTGTATACGATGAATATAGATGTCCGTTCTTTTAAAAACGAATATCCACATAACGATCATATACAATACTTATCAGACGGGGCCGAAAGACACTCTAAGGGTTTCATGAATATAAAATATCGTTTTTGAAATTTTCTAAAATACATAAACTAATTGTATGCTCACTAACAACTAACGTTTCCAAACAAACATAAAACTAATTGTATGCGCACATTATTCTATTGTTAACACAAACTTAAATATATATAATCTTGCAATACATAAGTTAATAACATAAATTGTGCCTCAATAAACTAGATTATACATACAATAAGGCAATACAAACATTTAATACACTAATTTAACAAATTTAATTAAATATAGGAATTAGAGTTTATACCTTTTCTTGAGAGATTAGAGAGTTAGAGAGGACAAGAGGGAGGCTTGGAGTCGTCGGAGGAGCTGTTGATCGTCGGAGCAGCTTGGGGGGGGGGGGGAGGAATTGGAGCTAGCTTGGGAATTTGGTGGGAAAAATGGGTTCAGCCGAATGAAACGAAGAGGAAGAAGGGTTTCAGTTTTGCTCGCGACTTTCCAATGTCTATCAACGGCCGCCAACGTCCACATTCCAACGTCTATCAACGTCCTACAGTTTTTAACTAATAAAATATACGATAAAACACTGGACGTTGGAAGCCGTTGGTCAATGACATTGGAGGCCGTTGGAAGACTCCGTTGGAATACACTGTGTGTCTTGTAGTGCAATGAGCATTATGATATCCATCCAAGTTTTGATTACAAAATAACCACTTGAATGATAGGCCCAATGTGGTGAAGAAAGGAAGGCTAAAAGCTTGACTGCATAGGAAGAAAAAATAATGTATGGGCATTAAATGATTTAGATGCACTTTATTAACTTTCTATGTAAGTATTACTATTTGATGCAAGTCTTACATTTTTCTCTTTTTCGTACTGAAAAAGCATTACACTTAGACTCGCTTTCTCTTTCTGTTGATTTACTGAATTTTACGTATCAGGCTATCAGATAAATTTCCATTTACTTAAACACCCTCTACACCTTGATTAAACCACCTAATAATACGCTAACATGCCTCGCAATTTGAATATTCCCTGCCTCGTAAACACTACGTAGCATGGATAACCTAACGCATTTCATAAAAACATATATTATGTCACACCACGAATATTAAATGACTATCTTTATCTTTATGATATAAAAAATGAGTTGTCCATGATCACAAAAATAAATTGCACAAAATAATCGTCTAAATAAAAAAAGCAGCTCTGTCCATTCAAAAGCAAAGACTTACACCCTTTAAACAAATTGGCCTTAATGAATGCAAATGTAGCTTACAAAAAAAGAGGATCTCTTAAAACTTTTCAGGAAATTTATACCGTCCATAAAACCTTTAACTACAACTACAAATGTTGAGGCTGTAGCGACTACTAACGAGGTCCTCATAAAGTCCGAATTAAGGTTCCTCTTATTTACTTTCTTTATTAGAGTTCTAAATTATGTCTTTAACCTGTTGGATTAAAATTCTATTGTGGGCACATATGTTAAAGTGTATGATGCTATTAAAATTGAGGTATAAAACATCAAGCTGTATTTACAATTTAATGAGGGGGTAAATTGTAAATATAAAATAACTGATTTTATTATCAGTTAATAAAAAGCCGTTGGGGTCCCCAAGAATACGTACGCTTCTCATTTTTCTTTCATCCCATCAGAAAGAAACAACGTGAAACAGAAGAAATGGTATTCTTGGAAGATCACAACTTCCATACAATTTTATTTAATGGATTCTGGTAAGCTTCCGCTAATCTCCATTTGCTTACCATTTTGATTTCTCTAGAATTGATTAGGGTTAATTATGGCTAAACTGAATTTCCAACAATTGGTATCAGAGCCAACCCTAAATTAATTCTTGAGGGCTTATTGTAGTTGTGTTATGATCTTCCATTCGGATTTGTTTTATAATTACCGAATTTTTTTTTTGGATTCTTTTCGCACTGTTCACTGTCATTTTATGAAACCGCCCACAATTTGCATTACGAAAAGAACTTGATGTGAATTTGCACACCATCATTATACAAGATGCATTAAATATATGATAGGATGTTGCTATTATTTAATTATAATACCCAATGCATGTCCCCTTTTGAGTAATAAAGTACCTGTCAGTGAAAGTGTGAATGCTGAAAACAATTATTTCTCAGTTTTGATATGTGGGTACACACATAATGCTTCGAGGAAAATAAATGATGTTATAAACATAATTAGGTGACAACACTTTTTTGTTGTATCATGCCATGATATTGATAATGGATATCATACTCGGTCTTTTTTTGTTTTATTCAAACTAGCCTCATGTTACAGTATGAACTAATATAGTATATGACAATTTTTTTTATTTACTTGCATAAACTGGAGGCTGTCAGTCAAATAAAGTTTGGATACCGTAAATCACGAAACCCAATTTTCCCTGTTTAGTTTGTGAATCAAATGAATGTGATTTGTTTGTATATTGGAATTTATGCATCTTTGGGTGTACTTGAATCTAGAATAAGTATACAATGCACATATATATCTATGTGATTGACAATTCAAGATTCTGGAACTGAGATTGGGTTTTGCTTTCATTACAATTGTGTTGTATTTTCATTCTGCTTGTAGTGGCTGATTTAAATTGTCTAGCTCGTAAAACTGTAGAGACGATTTCATTGTTTTGAGCGCTGAACTCAAATTCAAATTCAAATTTGGTTTCATATTTTCGTAAAGATATTTAATATTTTAAATAATTTAATTGAAACAAAATATCGCCAAAGCGATCACTTTTGTGTAGATTATTCTAATTAAAATTTCAAAATAATTGTGTGTATGTAGTTCATGCATTTATTAACGAGCCCAAAGGTGAATTAATATTTGGCCGAATTTCATACATGCTTGTGGTGATAAATGTATGACAATTATAAGGTACTTTATGTGAGCAATATGATAATCCAAAGATTGCATATTGTTTGACATAATTTATTGTCAACTTTTGATTGCTACAACAAGAGTACCGCTTACAGTTAATATTACTGTCCAAATAGTTGATATTAATGATGTGTTTGGTATCTTGAGATGTGTTAACCATTATTTGAATTTATTGTTTTTTATATGAAGTCGTTAACAGCATGTAATTTATATGATTTTATTCGTTTTCTGTTTCAGCTGTTGCTACTGTATTTGCTAACCTTAATTCAGTACCGGTCCTTAATGTTAATAATATTAATGAATGGAAGGAGAACATATTAATTGTTCTTGGTTGCATGGATCTGGACCTTGCATTACGGATGGATCGACCCGCTTCTCTTACGGATGATAGTACCTCCGAGGAAAGGAGAATTTTTGAGAAATGGGACCGTTCAAATCGCATGAGTCTTATGATCATTAAATGGGGCATACCTAAGGCTTTTAGGGGTGCGGTATCCAAAGAGATTACCGATGCCACAGATTTCCTTGCTGAAATTGAGAAACGCTTTGCCAAAAGCGATAAGGCGAAAACAAGTACTCTTTTGCAGAAACTTATTTCCATGAGGTTCAAAGGCAAGGAAAACATAAGGGAGTACATTATGGGAATGTCTCACATTGCTTCAAAATTAAAGGCATTAAAGCTTGAGCTTTCAGATGACTTGCTTGTGCATTTAGTGCTTATCTCGGTTCCTCCACATTTAGTTAATTTAAGGTCGGTTACAACTGTCAAAACGAGAAGTGGACTCTCAATGAGCTCATTTCATATTGTGTACAAGAGGAAGAAAGGCTGAAGCAAGATAAGACTGAAAGTGTCAATTTGGCAAGCACCTCTAAAGCGAAGGGCAAGAAAAGAAAATTTAAAAATGAAGCTGCTAAGGATCCAGATCAAAAGAAACAACAAAAGGAAAAAAGGCGGTTGTTTCTTTTGTCACAAACCTGGACATATGAAGAAGGAATGTACCAAATATCATGCATGGCGTGAAAAGAAAGGTATGTTTGTTACTTTGGTCTGTTCTGAAGTTAATTTATCTTCAGTACCTAGAAACACTTGGTGGATAGATTCTGGTGCTACCACTCGCCTAAGTGTTTCTATGCAGGGTTGCGTGAGCTACCGAAAGCCAAATGATGGTGAAAGACACATCTTTGTGGGCGATGGACAATCGGTAGAAGTGGAAGCAATTGGACATTTTAGATTGTTATTAGGAACTGGTTTTTATTTGGATTTAAAAGTCACTTTTGTTGTATCGTCATTTAGACGGAATTTGGTTTCTATTTCTGTGTTGGACAAATTTGGATATTGTTGTTCATTTGGAAACAATCAGTTTACTTTGTCTTTGAATTCAAATGTTGTTGGAACTGGTTATTTAAATGCGTATGACAATCTTTATTTGTTGGAAACAGTTGCATCCTATAATGAAACCTTGCATGTAGAATCACGTGGTACTAAACGTAAATTAAATAAAGAAAATTTAGCGTCTTTATGGCATAAGCACTTAGGTCATATCTCAAAAGGTAGAGTTGAGCGCTTAGTATCTGATGGTATTTTAGAATCTCTTGACTTCACAAACTTTGACGTTTGTGTAGATTGCATCAAGGGAAAACAGACCAAAACTAAAAGATTGGGAGCTAATAGATCTTCAGACGTCTTAGAATTAATTCATACAGATATTTGTGGACCTTTCCCTACGTCATCTTGGAATGGTCAACAATATTTCATATCATTCATAGACGATTACTTACGTTATGGCTACCTATATCTAATTCATGAAAAATCACAGTCACTGGATGTGTTCAAAGCTTATAAAGTTGAAGTTGAAAATCAACTCAACAAAAGAATTAAAAATGTCAGATCTGATCGTGGTGGTGAGTATTACGGTCGATATGATGGTTCAGGTGAACAAAGTCCAGGACCATTTGCTAGATTCCTATAGGAATGTGGTGTTGTCCCACAGTACACCATGCCAGGATCACCTAGCATGAATGGTGTTGCTGAAAGACGAAACCGAACTCTTAAGGACATGGTAAAGAGTATGATTGCTCATTCCACCTTACCTGATTCTCTCTAGGGAGAAGCATTAAAGACAGCAGCTTATATTCTCAATAGAGTACCAACTAAAGCAGCTGCAAAAACACCTTATGAACTTTGGACAGGTCGAAAGCCTAGTCTAAAGCACTTTCACATTCGGGGTTGTCCAGCTGAGGCAAGGCCTTATAGGCCACATGAAAAGAAGATGGATTCCAAAACAGTGAGCATCTACTTTATTGGTTATTCTGAGCGTTCTAGGGGCTATAAGTTTTATGATCTCATAGCTAAGAATATTTTTGAGACGGAAAATGCAGTATTCTTTGAGGATATTGAGTTTAGGGGGAGAAATAAAGTTAAAGACATTTCTTTTGAGGAGGAATTGGACTCAAACCCAATTCCTATTATCACTTTTGACAATGTTATACAGTTGCCTACACCTATCATTGATCAAGAAGTGATTCCGGAACCTCAACAAGACAATGTTATACAACCCCTTATTCAAAATGAAACTATTGTTCCAGAAGAACAAACTCAACAACCTCAAGAACCAGTGCCATTAAGGAGGTCCATGAGAGAAAGGAGAAGTGCTATTTCAGATGATTATATTGTATTTCTCCAAGAACAAGAGAATGATACTGGAATAATGGAAGATGACCCTATCAACTTTCATTATGCCATAAAAGTTCCAACTCTCAAAAGTGGATAGATGCCATGAATGAGGAGTATAAGTCCATGCAAGACAATAAAGTTTCGGAACTTGCCCCATTACCAGAAGGTGCAAAACCAATTGGTTGTAAATGGATTGTAACGACCCGATATTTTGGGTCGCCAAATTTGAACATTTAATTCATTTTAAATACTGAATATGGATTATAATTTGAATTTTAGGATAAAAGATTTTGGTCAAGCTGATAGAATTGGTTAAATTTCAAATACGGAAATTAAATTGGAATTTGAATAATAATAGCTTAATATCAGAAATTGGGATGATTGGTAATTTTGAGTGTAAATGGATATAAAATTAGAATCTAAAATTTATTTTAGGTCTAATTGGGTTTGAATTTTAATATTGGACCCTTGGATGAAATTAGAAGTCAATAAGTTATTATTTGGAATTTTATATTAATTTAAAGATGAATTTAATATTATTAAAATGTAATTAGTCAGATTTTGGGTCCGGAATGAGCCTGAATGATTTGTAATGTGATTATATATTTTATATGATTTATAATTAAGTTAATAAAATTTTAAAAGTGAAATTTTAAACGGTTTCGACAATTATGAAATCGCTCGACTTAATAGACGAGTTAAAATAGCCTTCCGAGGCACAGTCTCGGAATTCAACAAAACCAGTTCCATTGGATCCGTAATAGTTAGTTATTATCGGATTTCAATTTTCTTAGCAATCGGAGTTGTCGTTTGACCGTGGCAGCTCGAAACGCATCGAAATCGTTTTAATCGATTTAATTTTAAATTGATCGTTTAATTCCGTAACTCGCGCATACGATCAAATTAGCTTATGAAACCTGTTCCATTGTGTCCGGAACGTGGAAAAACCCTAGGAATGTCTGTTGGTACGTGAGAATTGGTGTTCATTTGCAATAAGATATTACATTGAGAATAATATTAATAAAATAATATTAAACAATATTTATATATACATCTATATTTACTATTATATTTTATCCCGCTGCGACTGTGAGATTCTGACATTGTTTAGCTTCTTCTTCTTCTATCTCTTCTTCTTAAAGCCAAATGGTTCGTATTTCTGTGCCACTTGAGTTAACAGAGGTAGAATAGCGTTGATTCAAGGGGTACGGATTTGCGGGCTGTTACACTTGGTGTTAGAGCTTAGGTTGGCGACAACCTAGGCTTTGGTGGGGAAATTACTCATTAAACAGAGTTAATAGTACTCTAGAATGAGTTGAGTGTATTAATAGATATGAGAGCGTACTTATTAGTGGATATAAAATTTGTTTTTATACTGTGTTGACTTATCGGTTGAGTGTTTATGAATTCTAGTCGGTGCGGGAAGTACAACCATATCGATAGGGGTTTCTAAACTCTTAAACAAGATAAACCAACATAGTATCATTTTTAAAGTGGGTAAATGAAATAATTTTGCCCAAAATATATTCTGGTATAAAAGAAATAATTTTCTGAAATTATTATATATATTTGGATGATTGGCTGTTAATATCTAAATCAAATAAGAATCTAAAATTTAATCTGAAATTTGAAATAGTTATAATGAAAATAAAATTCTACAAATATAAATTATATAAAAGGAAGAATAACTAAATTTGAATTGAACCAGAATTTAAATCCCGGAAGTTTTGGAAAAGATTTTAAATGTAATGGAAATAAAGGTTTGGAAATTTAAATTTCTGGGAAAGTTTGAAATGTTTGCTAAGGAGTTTGAAGGCAATAATGAAATATTATTTTGGAAAGAATGTTTGAAGGGAAATTGTTTTGAAATGAATTTGGGAAAGTAAGAAAGCATTGAACTCACTTCAGTCACTGGAAAATAATCCTGATGATGCTGGCCACATCATTAGAATTCATTTTTGAGTTTCTAAAGTGATGGATTGCTACCAAAGTGGTTGGTTATGATATTGTTTGGGCTTGTTGGATATACTAGTTGTTTTGGAAATTTAAAAATGGAAAATTGTTTGGTAAAAGTGGATTGTTTTGGAATCTGGGGTTTGGTTTGATATAGCAAGTGGGAATATGTTGATTTTTATTTCAAATGGTTTTGAAATAATCCGGGGCAATTGAATTCTGGAAAACTCTATTTAAATAATGTGTAAAGTTAAAATGAATCAACTATTTGATGTAATTGGTAAAGTTGATGCCAATAAGAAGGAAATGTAAATTTTAATCTTGGTATTAAAATTTAACCTGAGTAAATGGAAGTGAATAAAATATATATTGAAGTGAATAGGAAATTTGAATTTAACTTGGGATAAGTTAAATAAATTGGGCTTAGAATTAAATTGATTTGAATTAAATCAAAATATAAGTTGACTTTGAAATTGTGGATCATTGTGTAATAAATTGTACCCATGAGCTATTAAGTGATATGCTATAATTTGAAATTGTGGATTTACAATTGTGCAAGGAATTAAATTAAAAGAAGATTTGTATCCTTAAGAATTTAGGGATACATATATATACATATATATATATATAATTTGAAATTTGTGATTATAAGATGTAGATGGATTAAAATGAGCAATATGAGCTTTTAAATAAATAAGTTGGTGAACTTATAAATAGAAAAATGAAATTATAATCACAATTGGGAAATAGTTGGATGGTATGGTGAATTCAAACTTAATCTGAAAAGAAATGTGAATTGAGATAAGGTAAAGTGAGATATAAAAGAAGTGAACAAACTTAAGTTAGTAAATAAGTTTTAAACTTTTATATGGAGAATTAAATTGAATTGAATTGGATTTAACTTCAATCGAGTGGAATTGGGATGAACTTGGATTTAATTAAAAACAAGATTCAATTGTGTTAAGAATAGAAATGAATGGAATTTAATTCTTATTTAAGATAATAAAGGAAATGATATGAATTCAAGATGGCTAAATAAATTTGGTTGAACTTGAGTTTAAATGGGAAAAGAATTGAGTTGAGGGAAGGTTAAATTTAATTGAAATGATATTGGATAATTAAATCCTCACTCAACTAAATTTTAAAGGAATTGTTTGAGAATGAATTTAGCGTAAGCTAAATTAAATAAAAAGAAGCTTGAAGATGAATTTAGTGTAAACTAAATTAAATGGAATCTGTATTGGCATGAATAGAATTTTGATAGTTTGGTCAAAATTTGGAAAGTAAACAAAAATTCAATTGTGGCATGGAATTTAAATTTGTGGTAACAAATATTGAAGTGTGAATGAAAAAAAAATGGAATTAGATTATAATGGTGATCATTTGAATTGTGAATAAATTCAAAGGAATGGAATAATTTAAAGTGGTTTCTTTGCTAATAAAATAAATCTGAAATGGACTAAATAAATAAGCAAAGTGCATTAAAGTTTGTAAAAGGGATTGGAATTGATTTGGACGAGAATCAAATGAAAATAAAATAAAATTGGTATAAGAAGATAATGAAAATATTGTGAAAATTGAAAGAATTTGAGCAACTTGAAAGAGAAAACAAAATGATTGTGAATAAGCTTTATTGAGTACTCTTGAATGAAATCTGTTAGATGATAAAATTGAATTGCAAGTGAAATGGTATTAATTAATTATTGTGATAAATTAAGGATGTATGGATTGTAAATAATCCAGGATGGAATGAAATTAAAATAAACCTGAATTGGTTAATGAAATAATAATGTAAGGAAAATTTAATTTAACAATTGCAATGGGATAAGAATACTTGGCTTGTGAACTAGGCAAAATTGAATAAAATTAATATAAATCTAAGTAGAATTAATTTTAATGGGTATAAGCCTAAGTGGTAGTTATTTTGCTCGAATGACATGAAAATTGCATGTATTCGGACTTGAGTTGTTTAACAAGCAATTGAAATTAATTAGATAAATGCAATCTACTTAAGTGATTTCGCATATGAATGGAAATGGATCATAAAAGAAATGCAAATATTTCAAGTTTAAAATAAAATTTGATTGTAAATCAAGTTGGGAATATAAATTAAAATAAAGAAATGCAAGTAAGGCATATGTAATCATATTGAATAGAAATAAATTGGTTGTAATAAATATGGATGGTATATAGTAACCATTGAATGTAAATCATTCAAGTGAAATAAAAATGAAGTTAGTTTGTATGAAAGTAGAATGGGCTAAAATCTTAATAAATGGATTTGAGTATAAATGTAAGAGAGTTATAATAGAAATGCGAATGTACCAAATTGAAATAAAATTTGCTTGGTAAATCAATTCGAACAATTTGGTAGAGTATGAATTGGAATAGCGAAACTTGTATGTAAATCCCTTATGCGAAATAAAATGGAATTTGGAATTAAAAAAGGAACTTTGTGCATGTTATAAAATATGGTTTACTTATGAAACCATGCAAATTGATGATTGGATTATGAAATGGATATGTTGGCTTACATTATATTGGAAATGTTGTTAAAATGTTTATATCTTTGAAAACTGATGAGTTTGTTGAGTAAGTACAGGTACGGAAGGCGTTCGATAGAGTTGGAGCGCGTATATGCATTATATATTAGCTGCTTGCTTTAAAAATTTGCTAAAAAGGTACGCTTACGCAAATATAATTGGGAAATGATATATATTTTGTGATATATTTTGGTTTCCGACCGTGTGGGTCGATGTATATATAATTATCTGTATCTCGATATCGCGAAAGCACCTCCGTGCAGGGGAGACTCTGCCAAAATTTTCCAAAAATTTTGGGAGTTAGAAAATTTTTGGGATTTTGTTTTTCTAAGAAATTAAAATTTTAAAGCAAATGGTAAAAATTAAAGATTTAGAGTAAATGAAGCAAATGAGTTTGGATGTGAGCTAAAGGGTGTTGGGAAGTGAATATAAGTTTTTAACTAAGCAAATTGGATGAGTAAGTGAGTTTGAGCATAGTTTCTACCATAGTAAATTTCGGGGACGAAATTTTTATAGGGGGGGAATGTAACGACCCGAAATTTTGGGTCGCCAAATTTGAACATTTAATTCATTTTAAATGTTGGATATGGATTATAATTTGAATTTTGGGATAAAAGATTTTGGTTAAGCTGATAGAATTGGTTAAATTTCAAATACGGAAATTAAATTGGAATTTGAATAATAATAGCTTAATATCAGAAATTGGGATGATTGGTAATTTTGAGTGTAAATGGATATAAAATTAGATTCTAAAATTTATTTTAGGTCTAATTGGGTTTGAATTTTAATATTGGACCTTTGGATGAAATTAGAAGTCAATAAGTTATTATTTGGAATTTTATATTAATTTAAAGATGAATTTAATATTATTAAAATTTAATTAATCAGATTTTGGGTCCGGAATGAGCCTGAATGATTTATAATGTGATTATATATTTTATATGATTTATAATTAAGTTACTAAAATTTTAAAAGTGAATTTTAAGCGGTTTCGACAATTATGAAATCGCTCGACTTAATAGACGAGTTAAAATAGCCTTCCGGGCACAGTCTCGAAATTCAACGAAACTAGTTCCATTGGATCCGTAATAATTAGTTATTATCGTATTTCAATTTTCGTAGCAATCGGAGTTGTCGTTTGACCGTGGCAGCTCGAAACGCATCGAAATCGTTTTAATCGATTTAATTTTAAATTGATCGTTTAATTCCGTAACTCGCGCATACGATCAAATTAGCTTATGAAACCTGTTCCATTGTGTCCGAAATGCGGAAAAACCCTAGGAACGCCTGTTGGTACGTGAGAATTGGTGTTCGTTTGCAATAAGATATTACATTGAGAATAATATTAATAAAATAATATTAAACAATATTTATATATACATCTATATTTACTATTATATTTTATTCCACTGCGACTGTGAGATTCTGACATTGTTTAGCTTCTTCTTCTTCTACCTCTTCTTCTTAAAGCCAAATGGTTCGTATTTCTGTGCCACTTGAGTTAACAAAGGTAGACTAGTGTTGATTCAAGGGGTACGGATTTGCGGACTGTTACATGGATACTTAAAACCAAGAGGGATGCAAAGGGTAATGTGGAGAGGTATAAGGCAAGTCTTGTAGCAAAAGGCTATACTCAAAAGGAAGTATAGATTTTATAGAGACTTTCTCTCCAGTTTCATCGAAAGACTCTTTTAGAACAATTATGGCACTTGTTGCTCATTTTGATCTTGAGTTACATCAGATGGATGTTAAGACGGCGTTTCTCAATGGAGACATTGATGAGACAATTTATATGGTACAACCAGAAAATTTTGTGTCGGCAGATCCAAAGAATATGGTTTGCAAATTAACAAAATCCATCTATGGACTTAAGCAAGCTTCTCGTCAATTGTACCACAAATTCCATCAAGTAATCATCTCGTTTGGTTTTGAGACGAATATTGTTGATGATTGTGTGTATCACAAGTTCAGTGGGAGTAAACATATATTCCTAGTTCTTTATGTCGATGACATCTTGCTTTCCACTAACGATATAGGCTTATTGCACGAAACCAAGAAAATTCTATCTAAACATTTTGAGATGAAAGATCTTGGGGACGCCTCTTTTGTATTGGGTATTCAGATACTTCGAGATCGATCTCAGGGTATTCTTGGATTATCACAAAAGAGTTATATTGATAAAGTACTCAAAAGGTTTGGCATGCAAGATTGTAGACCAGGAGATACCCCTGTTGCTAAAGGAGATAAATTCAGTCTTAGTCGGTGCCCTAAGAGAAATCTTGATATTCAAGAAATGCAAAAGATTCCCTATGCTTCAGCCGTTGGGAGTCTAATGTATGCTCAAGTATGTACACATCCAGACATTGCATACATTGTTGGGATGTTAGGCAGATACTTAAGCAACCCTGGTATAGACCATTGGAAAGCAGCCAAGAGGGTTATGGGGTATCTTCAGAGAACAAAAGATTACATGCTCACTTATAGAAGATCAGATCATTTGGAGGTCGTAGGGTATTCTGATTCTGATTTTGCTGGATGACGAGATAGCAGAAAGTCTACATCAGGCTATATTTATCTGTTGGCTGGAGGAGCTATATCCTGGAAAAGTGTTAAGCAAACACTTGTTACTGCTTCCATTATGGAAGCAGAATTTGTAGCATGTTATGAGGCATCAAATCATGAAATATGGCTACGCAACTTTGTCACTGGGCTGCACATTTTGGAAAATGTAGAAAGACCACTGAAGTTATATTGTGATAATAAGTCAGCAGTGCTATATTCTAACAATAATAGAAGCTCAACTAAGTCAAAGCATATCGACATAAAATATTTAGTTGTGAAAGAAAGAGTGCAGAGTGGACATATATCTATAGAGCATATTGGAACAAACTTCATGATAGCGGATCCGCTCACAAAAGGTTTACCGCCCAAGGTCTTTCATGAGCACATTGCTCATATGGGTGTTGTATTGCTTGAGGATATTGTGGTTTAGTGGGAGTTTGTATTATATGTGTTGTATATTTGATTTAAGACATTTATGTGTTTGACTTTCTGATCAGAAGTAAAAGTTCATTCACTCCGTTTTATTGTTTTGATTCTGACCTCACTTAAGCTTAAGGAGGACCAACTGAAAATAGGTTGATCTATGTCATTTGACTGTGTATATGTATATGACCACTGATGGGTTTAGTCATGATTAATATGGCGGGACCACTGTGATCCTGTATAAATATGGTTGATGGACGAGATTGTTAAGAAATACCTTTATGTAATAGTAAATTTTGAGCTCACAAGGTTATATATTTATAAAGAAACATATGTTGCCAAATGGGAGATTGTTGGATTAAAATTCTATTGTGGGCACATATGTTAAAGTGTATGATGCTATTAAAATTGAGGTATAAAACATCAAGCGGTATTTATAATTTAATGAGGAGGTAAATTGTAAATATAAAATAGCTGATTTATTATCAGTTAATAAAAAGCTGTTGGGGTCCCCGAGAATACGTACGCTTCTCATTTTTCTTTCATCCCATCAGAAAGAAACAACGTGAAACAGAAGAAACGGTATTCTTGGAAGATCACAACTTCCATACAATTTTATTTAATGGATTCTGATACGCTTCCTCTAATCTCCATTTGTTTACCATTTTGATTTCTCTAGAATTGATTAGGGTTAATTATGGCTAAATTGAATTTCCAACATAGCCTGCACTAGCAATTGTTTCTATTCGTTCTGTTCATTAATTTGAAACTCTATCGTATTAGCATTCATGACCTATGTGACACACTTCCTAATGCTAATTGTATTAGAACAATCATCGTCCATTGTAACTTTTTTCACACTAAAATTAAATTTGACTCCTTCCCTAAAAATGTGCAAAAGGAAACGTAGAAACATTAGTTTTCATATTGGAGAAAAGGGGTTCAAATGCATGTGAGCCTTCTGTGTGGTAATATTATTCAATAGTAGTTTCCAAAGGTTACAAATTTTTACCTCCATTACTATACCAAAGAACTTTGTCCACTATACCAACATAAGGATACGTGTTTGCCGTTGTTCAAAGCTTTAAAAGATTTTGCCAAAAGGGAGCTGATACACCGTTGAGAATAACAAAATGCACAAATGTACCTATCTAATTTTAGTTTATAATTTTCAAATATTTAAAAGCACATCATTGCAATTCATTCTAACTCTTCTTGCATAATATTGCAAACAAGGGATTATCATGCAAAGCAAATGGAATTTACGAGGCATGTAGAAGATTGCAAGAACTATGTCCCTAACTTGATGAGAAAACTTGGTATTGCGGGAATAAATTAATTTCCAAACCATTCTTAAAATCTACAACTACCATAGACTATAAAATGTTTTCAACCATTTGTATTTGAAGATAGCTATGCACTGACAGTGACAGCTAGCAAGATGGTTTACATTGACACAAAGGTTATATAATGTGACATCCATTTTCCAAATTAGGGACAATACATAGACCAATGAAGTATGAACTGACTTCAAACCAAGTGAGTAGTTATTTTACACTGAAAAGGTCTTTGTTATCTATCCAAAAGTTTCATAAAAACTATTGGTATCATTATGATAATGCTTGGTTAGCATTGTTAGAAAATATATTGAACTATAGGTTGTCAAATTTTTTTGTTCTGTTCTAATCAGGTTTTATATGTATATCTCGCCTTTATCTCCTCATTTATAGTCGAACAATAACATTATGATGCATTAACATGAGCTTATCAAGTAACTTTTGAGATGTTACAAAATGAAACATGCTTGACCAAAATATTGATTGAAGTGTCCATTCTTTGAGTTTATATGAAACATTATTGGTCTACTTTTACTATATAGTTCTACATTCATAATACTTTGATTTGCTTTGCCCTGAACAATAGTTAATCTCTAACATATAAATATTTTTTTCACGTTGTACCACTTTTGAAAGGTTCAAAACTATGAAAATAAACAATTTTCAATATTATTTTCCCTACCGTAATTTAGCATATGAAATAACTATAGAACTATGATTGGGCTAACATAAATGGGTTCAGATTGGACACTCCAAGTGTTCAACTTCTAGAGCAAATCCTTTTACACTTATTTTCGATTAATCTTGAGTAAGTTACTTGAAACTAGGATATCATGATGAGTTTGACATAGACACGACAAATCTATTTTAGTCATACATTTTCCTACTTTAAGTTCCTCCTAGCATTTGTGTGCTCAACTTTCTATAGTCTCTATTTAATAATATAATAGTTATATTACATAATACATCATTATAATTATTGAATCAATCATCAATGTACAAAAAATAAGTGGTGATAATACATAGTTGGGTATATGTCTCCCCACAATTTAACGTCTCCACATTCATTTGTTTACAGTCCTAGATATCGACATTATATAAATGAGAATAATAAGTCATAGATTTATTCACAAGTAGCATATGTACGGAAGAATCGTTCAATAGGCGCGACTATTAATTTTTGATTTCCCTCTTATGGGAGCTTCTCCTTGGTTAGGTGACATCTTCCCAACTGCCTTATTGTTCATTAAAGTATGTTCTGGACTAATATATGATCACAATTCTTTTGCAGGTGAAAATGATCATTTATACATTATGTATAGTGGGATATTAGTACCAGCAAGAAGGATATGCTATGTGAAATATGTGCTAACATGGTAGTTCATAACATGGTACTTCAGCATGGTTAAACAATTCAAGCGCTATTGTAGCTCTTGCTTCTAAATATTATTCTATTGTATTTAATCTGTTATGTGTTTCTATGCATCATATGTTATATATTATTTGTGACAATATATAAGCATCAAATAAATCAAATATCATAATGATGATATTTCATTTTTTTGTGTTGTTCACATATACATTTCAATTCCGTTGACAGCTTTTGGTCTGCTATTCTATTGCTTAATGCTGCTAGATCTTTTGATCCTATTATTTTACTAAAAAAAATTACAGTGTGTATACTACAATATTAAGATTATGTATATTTATGCCATATCCGAATACAAACTTTTGAGGTTTTACTTTTAATTTCACTGCTGGCCAACTTTACCTACATCAGTTTTGCAATTTTGATCGGTAGTATACAACTAAGATGGTCGCTACTTTAACCAGTGTGTTGTTAATGAAATTCTAAGCTGCTACTTATTACGATATACTCTTTTACAGCTAAGCCTCATGTACATTGATACCTAAAGGATCTACCAAACATCTGTTTCTTCTAATTTTTTAGAAACTAATGTTGATAGTTGAACATGTAGTGACTTAGCTAAAATACTGCTATATCAGCCTGACTCTTTGTTCAGAATTTAATAATGCTAAATCCAATTTTTTTTGTTAATCCAGTTTTAAATTTGCAGCTGAAAGAAGATTTACCTATGTATCTTTGGTTACCGTTCCTATGTGTATGTTACTATGCTTCTTTTCAATATCTTAAAATTATTGTTTAATGTTACCTTACATACTATAACTGTTGTTCCCTTGCCTTATTTACATTCTATTCCTTATGTCAATGATTTTCTTATTTTTCAATTTACTATGTAACTACAATATTTTAACCAAACCCATGACCCATATGCAAAGCACGGGTTCGCACTAGTCAGAAAGTATACAAAAGAAAACTGGTTGTATTTGATTATGATACTACTACATTACGGTGTAATACATAGATGTATTTATAACGAAAAGATAAAATTATTTAGGCCTAAAGTGAGTCCATATTCACATAACGCGTATCCGTTTTTTCTTATACAATATACAGCATAACACATTACATTTTGACCTATTCTCTTATTATGCCCCCTTAAACCAATCTAGGGTTATGCGATTTTTTTTCCAAATCAACTGTCGCTTCCTTCGATCTTCAATCTGATGAAATTTTTGATTGATAATGTTTTCGTAAGTATGTCTGAACGTTGTTAAGTAGCAGGTGTGTGATCTATTTGTAATTTGTTTCTCAAAACTTGCTCGCAAACAAAATATAAGTCGATTCCTATGTGCTTTGTTCTTAAGTGAAGAATTGGGTTTACCGAAAGTGATATTGCACTCAACTTATCACACTATATGATCGTTTGACGTTCACGCTTATTTATAACTCACTTAGTAATGGTTGAATCCACATAATTTTAGTTGTTGCACTAGCTATGCTTCTGTATTCAGCTTCTGTGCTGGATTTGTATATTGTAGCTTATTTCTTTATACAATGAAATTGGGTTGTCACCGATATAAATGCAGTATCATGTTGTAGATCTTCTTTCATCGGGTTTGTAGCCCAATCTGCATCTGCATATCCAGTTATGTTGATATTTTACATGCTCTTATTGTTAATCCATGATCTGTTGTTCCTTTAAAATATCTTAAGATTATTTTGACTGCTTTCCAGTGCCCATTTAGTTGTTTTTGCATAAATTGACATACTTTGTTAACATTGAATGAGATATCTGGTCTAGTTATTGTGACATATTGTAAAGCACCAACTATGGTTCTATATTGTTTATCATTAAATATTGGCATTCCCTTGTTTTTTGGGAGATGATTATTGCTTATCATAGGCATTGGTAGTGAATTGGCACCATCCATTTTTTTGCTTTGATTAAAATCTCTATGATATACCTTTTCTAGCATAAGAAAATTTCCAATTTTATCTTATTTTGACTTCAATCCCCAAGTAGTTTAAGTGCAAGATCTTTAATCGAAAATTGTTTGTCTAAATAATGGATGAGGTTGCTGATTTTTGCTTGACTATCACCTGTAATAATTAAGTCATCCACATATATTAAGATATAAACAGTAGAAGGTTTGCTGATTTTACTAAGTAATGAGTTATCTTATTTGATAGACTGAAAATCCAAACTGAATAAAGTGGTTTTCAGTTTATCAAACTAAACTCTAGGTGCTTGTTTGAGGCCACAAATAGCCATATTAGCTTGCACACATATTTTATGTCTTGTTTGTAGCCTTGTGGTTGCTTTATATATACTTCTTCCTGTAGATCACCGTTTAAAAAGGCATTATTAACATTCAATTACTTGATATTCCAAATTTTATGTAATGCTAAAGTAAGAATGATTCTGATAGTTGTTATTTTTACTACTGGAGAGAAAATTTCATTGAAATCAAATCCATGCCGCTGTGTATATCACTTAGAAACCAATTTTGCTTTGTATCTTGCAATTATTTCATCTAGATTTTTAATTAATTTGTATGTCCACTTGTATCCAACTATATTCTTATATTCAGGTGGATATACAAAGATCCTATGTCTTATTTTTTATAAAATGGATATATACAGATCCTATGTCTTATTTTTTATAAGAGCACCATATTCTACATCCATGGTTGTTCTCCAATTTTTATCTTTTGCAGCTAGATCAAATGTCCCTGGTTCTTCTGATGTTGTAATTGTAATATATATCTTTGGTTTGGATATCCTACCTTTGATCTGGTAATCATGTGATGCCTAGTTTTTACCTGTGATTCACCATATGATGATTTTGTATTGCTGAACTGATCAATATTATTTCATGATTGTTGCCATTGTGCATTTGAATACTCTTGACTAATGCTTTATGTTTGACTAGTTGAGCAAATAGGAGTTTGATTGTGACGATCAGCTGGCTCTACCTATTGATGAACTGGCTCATTGAACACCGTGAGTTATGAAACAGAGCTTCCTGAATTCTTCTCAACTCCTCCTTCATTCCATATAGTTGAATACCAAGGTATTGATGATATAGATGCTTTGGGATTATACACTTTCTAAGATGTCTTCATATTTATGCTAGTAGAAGGAAAATATATACTCATTAAAGACAATATGTTTGCTTATAAATATTTTCTCATTACCATATAGACATTTATATTCCTTTTGATTTGTTGCACATCCTAAAAAAGTAGAAGGTGTAGATCTAAAATTCAATGTATGAATATTACATGGTCTTAAATAAGGGAAGCTTAAGCATCCAAAAGTTTTTAAACTTTGACAGTGAGGTTTTATATTGAATAATTTTTCTATTGGACTCTTATTTTCTAAAACTTTTAGTTAGCAATCTATTAATTAGGTACACAGTAGTACTAAAAGGATTAGGTAAAATTTTCAGTGGAAGTGTTGCTTGAGCGAGAGGTGTGAGACTAGACTCAATTATATGAATGAGTTTTCTCTCAGCTAATCCATTCTGCTCTGATGTGTGAGCACATATAGTTTTATAAAATATTCCCTTTCTATGGAAGAAATTACTAAGTGATTTATACTCAATACCACCATCAGTTTGAATAATTTTGACTTGAAGATTGGTCTTTTTTATCTGAGTTATAAAATGTATTACTGCATTATAAGTTTCTGGCTTTGTATTTAGGAAATTGATCCAAGTATATCTAAAGTAAGCATCAACAAATGTTATATAGTGTCTGAAATCTTAATCTGAATTGATGGGTGCTGGACCTCGAATATTAGTAGCAACCATTTCTAAAGGTTTGTCATACTTAGTTAAAGATTCAATAAAAACAAGTTTATGACTTTAACCCATTTGACAGTGTTTGCAAACATATGGTAAAGTAATATTTCCAAAAGAAATTTTATTCCCAATTAATAATTTTTTTACAATACTTACATTACAGTGGCCTAATTTGTAATGCCACATATTAAAAATACTTCTATTTCTTTCTGTTTGAGACATTTCAGAAAGATTACAATAATTTTCCTCTTTTCTAGAATTTCTTAAGTTAATAGGATCAAACTTGTATAGTCCTTTAGTTGCATTACCCTGTAAAAAAATTTCTCTAGTTAATATTTCTTTAACTATGCAATATTTAGGATAAAATTTAGAACAAACGTTGTTATCACTTGCAAACTGTGACACGCTCATAAGATTTTTCTTTATTTGAAGCACTTTTAATAAGTTATAAAGATAAAGTTAGCATTCACCTTTAATGCAAGCAGTTCCAATGAGTAATCTTAATAAACTCACCACTTCCATGTATATGGACTGTCTGCTTCTATACTCCTTGTTTTCATGATTAAATTATCTAGATTGCTTGTGATAGGTTGGTTGCTTCAGAATCAGGGTATCATCTCTCATCTCGAATATATTCTAGTTTGGTAATACCATTTTGGTGATGATTTCTTGAATTATTTGATTAACTGCTAGGTTCTTGTTGCGCTTGAGCCATATTTGCACTAGGATGGTTACTTCTTTGATTGTTTGAACTCTGGTTTGGTGTATAACTTACATTGAATATGAAGTTGCAACTTAATGCAGTGTGACTAATTTCCTCACATATTTGACACTTGGGTCTTTATTATATTCCACCTTCTTCTACCTCTTGCTTTATATGTCTGTCCACCTCTTTGATAGGATTGATCAATTTTATTGTAGTTTTGACTCTCGTTCTTGAAGTTAGCTACATAATTAGTTGACAAATTTGTATCCAATGGTTTCTTGTGGTCAATTCTTCCTTCGTAGCCAAGGAGAATTGAGTGAACATATTGCATTGATGGCAATGTTTCTTTGAATGATATCACTGCTATCACTGCTTCATACTCTTCATTGAGAACATTCAAGATTGTTAATACTTGTTCATTGTCTAATACTTTGTGTCCTGCTACTTCCAGTAAATCACAAGTTGTTTTAATTTTGGATAGGTATTCTCTCATTAGTAGATTGTCTTTCCTGATGTTTGCAGTTGTCTTTTATAATACATTTACTTTAGCTGCTGATTGAGAATTGAAAATTCGCTCTATAGTCACCTAGATTTAATTTGATGATTTACATCCCACTATTTGAGGCAACAGATTAGTACTTATGGAGGATAATAGCCATGAACTTATCAAACTGTCTTGCCTATGATGTTTTGTATATTCATTATTATTTATCATTTTGTTTTCTTGATCAGTAATGAATCTTGGTGGAACTGGAAGTGTGCCAAGAACAAATCCCTCAAGTCCATATATCCTCTAATGGCAATCTCGATTTGAAATTTCCAAAGGAGATAATTATCTTCATCAAGATTGACAGTGATAAGTTGACTTCGAGGAGTGACAATGGTTTTGATCAAGTCCTCTGTTGTTGTTGCTGTTTGCTGGGAATTTGCTATGTTCTCTGATGTTGCAGATTTATCATTGCTTTCAATCATGGTGAAACAATGCTATCAGGCAGCCACTAATGATCCTTATACAAACAGTAAGCAAGAAAATGATTCTAATGCAAGAATAACCAGGTATATTGCAGCCAAAATTTAAGTGATGAAATTGTTCTAATGGGTTATTGGCAAGGCACTTACTTTTTTGATGCTTTATAATAAATTCCTTGCTATCTGGGATTTATTTGATGAATTTTTTGCTTTGAATTTGCTTGTTTATTGATGAAAACTTGCTGCAACCAGATATAATCTTGGTAGGACACTTATTTTCTTTGTAAACTTCCAAGCAGATTCTTTAAAACTCAGATGGTGAGAATTCTCTGATGAGTATTTGAATTATCTTATGGTGATACTTAATCTGATGATAATCTTAGATTTATTTCCCTTAGGCTTTAAGATCCGATACCATACTGATGCTTTGATGATCTAATATTTGATGAATCAGACAAGGTTTAATGAATGAATTAGAGAGAATATGAAAGAAAATTATTTGATTATGATACTGATACATTACAGTGTAATACACGACTACATTTATAATGAAAAGATAAATTGATTTGGACTTGAAGTGAGCTCATATACTCACACAATCTGAATCCGCTTTTCCTTATACAATATACAGCATAACATATTACATTTTGATATATTATCTTATTACTACTTGAATAACAAACGAGATTTACATGTGTGGTGGTTATTTCCACTATTCTTTAGAAAGTTATAAACCAAATGTTGTACTTGTAAAGTATCAATAATTCATTATAAAAAATGTAACCCTTTATGTAATCAGCATGATAATGTGCAACCAATGCCAAAGGTGGATTATGGATTGTAAAAGAGCTTGTGATGTATACGCCTTCTGATAATTTGTCTCATGCATATATTTATTGTTTTTGGATTAACTCAATTAAAAAAAATTGGTGTGAAGATGTCATATTGGTTGAGGGGAAATTGGTGTCAACGACATGCAACGTATATAGACTTATTGGACTTTGCAATATTGTTGTTAGTATAGCTGCACGTGCATGGAACATGCAACATCTACATTATACACTCTTAAAAATTTCCTTCTTTTTATGGGTATGAAACTTTGACGTGTGCGATGAGGGTATGCTTGGCTTACGTAATTGAGCATTTCGACCAGTTTGGTGGTCTTTAGTGGTTTAGCTATTCTTTCTTCTATCTTGTAGAACATCTGAAGAATTTTTCAAGCAATCAATCATGAAAATAGTTTGTTGGTGTAAAGTACAGGTGTAGTAGTTATTTTTGTAATTTTTTATGATATATGATTCATAATATAACTAGAGAAGTATGGATGCTATGGAATTAAAATGGTTGTAAATCGAACCGACAATCAGTGAGATTTTTTCATTGTAAAGTGCAAACTTACAAAATGGAAAACTTTGAAGTGAATAAAAACAAAAAGAGCATTTACGATTTTTTATTTAATGTCTTTTAGATATCTCTAATATTATTTACTTGATTCTTCTCATTAATATCTCAAATCTATTTTCACATATTCTACTTTGATCTCTAATTGATGATAAAATTAATAAATATATTGTATGAAACAAATAATGGGCTAGTTCATGATGCAAGGGATGCTTTTGGTTTGGCGTTTGACTGTAGTTACGTCCAACTTATCTCTTGTAAATCAAATAAATAGTTAGTTTATTAGGAGAGCATTTTACCATTCAAAATTGTAGCGGCCTAACAAGACCAAAATGTGGCTTAACAGGACGAAAACCATAAGTTGAACATGTTGAATATGCGTCTTGCGCTATATGATTTTTGTTTGATGATAACAAACATATATACATTCATTTAAATGTATTTGTTAATTTACTATTTTTCATAGAATAAATAAATATTTGTTGAATAAAATAAATTACACAGAATTTGAATTTGAATTCAAACAAAACAAGTTAAACAGATTTTGAATTCAAACAGAAATTTTATTCAAACAAATATTTATTTGAATTTTGAATAGTATGTATTTGGTAATGTACTATTTTGTTTTTTCATAGATTAAATAAATATTTGTTGAATAAAGTTAAATTACACAGAATTCGAATTTGAATTCAAACAGAACAAGTTAAACAGATTTTGAATTCAAACAGAAATTTTTATTCAAACAAATATTTATTACAACTTTGATAGTACAATTTCAAGCTCTCACTATACATATACAATTTTGACTACAATACATGACATTTCACATTTACATCACAACCTTACTACATATCACTCACACTCATATTTTTGTCTTCAACTATAATCCAGTTTGAATCCAGCATCTGAGTAATCTGCAAAAATATTTTCAAACGCAGTAAAATTGAAAGAGAAATATTTTTGAAATTTGAAAGAAACGATGATTTTGAAAACATTGTTTGCCTCAGTTATTTGGGTTGTTCGTCATCATTTTTGACTGTGCAATATCTGTGCATATCAGTATTTTTTATCAGGGACAGGTAATTATAAGTGGCTGCAGTACACACGTGTACATTCGTATACGTGTGCACTGCCTCGCCAACTCGTGTGCAAAAATCAAACAAAAGCACAGAAATAAAAAAACAAGGTCAAACCCAAGATAGGTTCAACTCAAGGCAGTAGTGTATATGAACACAATCAAACTACAACAGGTCAGAGGTGAAAACAATGCAATACTGAAGTGATGAAGTGCATATAAACCACTGCAACTCAGACAGCTACAATGGCCAGACCAACCAGGCCCAAGTGAAACTGATTCAATATGCACAAATGTAAAACCACTGCAACAAAAGTGTACAAACACCAATGAACCAACAAAGAATGGCCAGCCCCAAGACAGTAGTGTGCAAGTCAGTTTCAAAAGAATCAAAGTATGCCACAATAAAGACAGTAAAATGAACAATGCAAAGAAGGCTGCAGTGAAGCATGTACATGAGTGGACTGGACTACAACTCGACCAAATGGCCAACATGATCAAGAAATAAAACATGCAGTGTTGTGCAAACACAAGTGGAATGCAACAGTGAAGCAAACAACAACACGAAGGCAACATGATCAAAAGTTCAGAGCAGACATAACAGTGACATGCACAGATGTATTCAAGAACAGCATGAACAAGTCAATGACTACAAGCTAACACAAAGCACAAAAGTGCACAGCAACCATCATGAGCTCAATGAAGACCACTAATATATGCAACATGAACATTTAAACCAGAATACACAGTGGCAACCACAAAATGCAGACAAACTCAAAGCAAGCCGAGAACAAACACCAAGTGCAACAGTATGAACAAAAGATCAAAGAAAAAGATGGTCAGAGACGTAATATACAATGCATACATGAGTCAGTGCAGTAAACAGGTGAAAGTGCAACAGTGGCAATGCAGTGACAGATGTACATAATGAAGCAGTACAAATGAACCATCAAAGAATGCAACACAGTGATGAGACCAGATGAAAATACTCTTAACTGCAAGTTCAAACCAAAACACCAAATGCAAACAGAGGCATCAATATGCAGCAATGCCACAGTACTGAATACCAACATGGACAGAAGGCAGTGAAACCCAGAGCAGACTAGAAGTGCAACTGTAATGGATACAAAAATGCTCAAGATTGCTAGAACAAAGCTACAGGAATGCAGACAGTGGCCGAAGCAAATTTACAAAATGTCGAAGCCGAAAAAGCATAACACAGCAGTGCAAACACTTCGAGTATGACACAGCAACACTTGCAACAGTGAAGTCGAAATCATGTAAAGGACACAGCTGTATACAAGTACAAGCCACAATATCAAAGCTATGCCGTGGATAGCAAGAATTTCAATGTTGAACAAGTCAAAATCGAAGCCGTGTCAACCAAGCATCAAAAATACAAAATTGACAAAGTCAGATAAATCTCAAACATTCAAGCATCATCAAGTGGCCGAGGTGATTCAGTAGACAAATTCAAACACGAAAATACGAACGCAAAAATAGGATTTCGAATCCTATAAATACCCAAAATCATCATCGGCATAAGGTATCGAGTTCAAGTATCAATTTAGAAAAGCAAAAGGAGACAGTACATACCGAATTCACAAGCAACGAACTCGATCGAGCAACTGCAAACAAGCAATAGTCAACCATCAGAGAAGCAGCGAGCTAGGGAAACATATCACAGATCAATTGAAGAAACCGAAGCCCTAATTGGAACAAAGAGCCGAAGCCCTAACAGGAACAAAAGGGAACGAAGCCCTAATCAGAACGAAGCCGCCATTATTCTCACGAACGAGACAAAAGAGGATCGGGTGAAATAAGGAAGTGGGCCGGTCTTTTAAAAAAAAGGGTTTTGTTTCTATTTAATTATAAGGCTTTATTAATATTGTTAATTAGTTAGGTTTATTGTTTCTTAATTATTGTTTTTTATTTTACGAACCAAAGAATCTTGGTAAATCACCACCTAGGTTTAGGTAGTGTCAGATTGTCTATTTTGAATTAGTTCAGTGAGCAGGGTGTGCAAGTTTGCAAAGCTCTATAGGCGGGAGCAGTGTTTGCGAGTGAGCGAAACTCTATAGGCGGGAGCAGGGTGTGCGAGTCTAGTAGAGTGTTTGTGAGCGGGAGCAAAAGGGTCTGCGAGTCTAGTAGAGTGTTTGTAAGCGTGATACTGTTTAATTCTAATAGAAATCTTTGAATGCAGCAGTAGGCAGGGGTTGCCGAAGCTGGGTAAATTTTGTGTGTGATTTATTTTTCAGTATATTTATTTCTGCTATTATATTTCTGTGTTTAATTCGAGAAAATTTGCTATAACCCTATTCACCCCACCCCCCTCTAGGGTTAATCTAGATCCTACAGAACATAACATAAGCTAAATTGGACGTAATTTTTTGAATTTGAATTTCTATTTTTTATTGATTAAATTTATATTTAATAATTTAAAATTAATTATTAATAATTAATTATTATATATATATATATATATATATATATATATATATATATATATATAATACAATACAATACATAACCGCTTCCTATCCAACCTCCAATCGCCGACCTCTAATCCAATTGTCACCAAACGCTATAACCTTAACCTCCAACCTTTAAACAAAATGTCCACGGCTTCATCCACTAATTTCGAGAAGATTCAAATATTACTTAAGTATCTCATATTTTCAAAAGTAAATTTATTTTTTTAATTAACATTTTGCAGACAAGGTTGGCTCGAACGCCCGATGGTTCAGATTAGGAGACCAAAGATCACTTAGAAACTTAAGATTAATGGTCCTATGTCAAACGTCCAAAGTATATATGATTGTTAGAAATGTACTTTCTTAAAGTGTCCAAATGAAACTTAGTTTTCTAGTAATTAAAAAACGACTTTTTTGTTAACTTCAAACATTTTAGATGAAACAGAGGTTTTTATATATTTATTCTTTTTAGTTTAAACTTTGTAAAATATTCTCTTAAAAAATAAATTTATTAGTGAATGCGTCTTTTCAAAAAAAAAAAGCTTTTTTAAAAGCAAACTTAGTAGACAAGAAAATTCGAAATTTTCATTAAAACTAAGGTTTGTTAATCGAAAATCATATATCTATAAGAAATGGAAAATTGATAAAATGACGCTTTTTGTTAATTTTTTACTCATACTTTCTCAAAATAAAAAAAGTTCAAAATAATTATAAATACATACTTTCAGATTATTTTCTATGAAAGAATATTTTATTGACAAAACTATTTGAAGCATGAAGTGGAAATTCACTTAGATGATCAATAACCATTTGACTATCATCATTTTAATGTTTTAGTTTGTTATAAATGATTAAAATATTTTCTGGAAAAAGATTATACATTTATATTCAGTTAATCAATAATTGTTCCCCGATGTATAGCTTTTTATATGTTCACTTTTATGTTTCTGATAACTTAGCTAACTTTTATTCAACATATTATTACATTGTTAGGACATGTTTACTTAGAAATAAACAAAAAAATTGCAATAAATATTTCTTCCTAAAATTATATATTCGGAGGTCCTTCAATGATTTTTGTCACTGAAATAACTTTGGCCGACTTACGCGTGAGACACACATGGATGCACACTTTATACGATGTTTTCGTTATTGTGTACGTTATACGATGTTTTCGTTATTGTCTACGTAATGGAGAATTTTACTATAGTTTAGATGATGATTTTCTTTCTTTCCTTTGTTACTGGCACGCACTTCGAAGAAAAACTTACGCATGGGGTTTCATTTACAGCTGTAAAATGTAAGATGAAAAGCAATTCCGTAAACCGTTCAGTAGTTCAAGCAGCATAAAATACGAGGCTGCTTCGTTTGGGATATCTTCATAGAAATATCAATAGACGTGTTGAGTAGCAGCAAAGCAGAACAGCATTAGCAGTGGGCGGTGGAGTAGGTGGGCTCCATCAGATTCTCGCAGATCCCGCCATAGATTTTGCATTAATATAAAAAAAAACTAATTTGAACAATGGTTAACGTGGACATGGGGACACAAAATTAGGAGTGTGCTCCGCGTTATGAGGCACGCATTTATTAGCCCGTATTTGGTGTTTGAGATATTACCTATTTACAATTACTATTTTATTTATGATATACTAGTATAACCACCCAACGGTGGAGAAACCGAACGTTCGATTGTATAACTTTGATATGAAATATACATTTAAAAAATTTGTTAATATTACTTAAAAATTAAGTGATAATATGTTGGAAAAGAATAAATTGAGATTTGAATCTGAAAATATGAATTTCAAATTTAAATATTAATCAAAACATTCAAAATTGTCGATTTGAAATTGAAAATTTTAAAATCATAATAGATTTAAATTTGAAATCTTTGATGCACAAAATAAAAGGAGAAAGTTTAGGGAAACCGCGATGAGACAAGATCCACGTTTTTAGAGAAACCGCGACGAGACAAGATCCACGTTTTTTTGGCTTCAGAAAAATTAATTTTGGCTAGTAGAAATAGGCAAACCTCCCTACGATCGGTTTGACTATCGATATATATGGCCATCCACCACGTTCTCACATACACGTGCGCTTCATTGTGTGTGATGGAACAATTTGACAAACCTTTCAATGTACCGATGGTCTGATTAAACATTTCTTCATCGTTTTCCAACAAATATATGCTTGAGCTTAACAACATTTAGTTATAACAAAATAAATTTTCAATGTTACGTACCACCAATCACATACACACACCATGTTATACGCCATATTTTTTTACGATGCGAGAATTCTACATTCAATCCACGTACCCACAATGCTAGCCCTACCTAACATTTGGACCTGCTTAATCTGATCCAAAGCAAACACAACAAGACCCAGCAGTGGATTGTGAGATCCAAGTCATTTTAGTAGTCGTTCCCATTTTAAAAAAGTCATGACCTGTTGGAAGTTGGAAAAGTTATTTTTTACGAGACATGTTTTATGATATGGAAATGATGGTTGACGGCATTGTGACGAGATTGACAAGAGAACAAATGAGATTATCGATCTGAGACATGAGAGATACTTAAAGAAATATCGTTCCGAAAGGGGTAACCTAGCTACTACTTCAAATCCAAATCCAACAACCAATACAAACATGGCAAAATCTTGTGGATCATTTTCGTTGGGTGTTACTCTTGTTGCTCGTCAAAAGAAAATTTGAAAAATTGACATTGCTAACAATTCCTATCGTAAAAGAGAATACATAATTATTTAGTAGTTTTGATGGCACTGCTACCAAAATCTGGTTAAAGGTTGAGATTAATAGGGTTAGAGGTATGCCTTTGGGGTATTTTTGTAATTTATTGTAAATTAATTAACTTGGTGATCAATACCCGTTAAAAGTGTTTTTTTCTTTGTGCTATATATTTATTATAAGGGGGAGTTAATTTAAAGGAATTTCTTTTATATATTTTTAGCCTCAAGGACACGACCTCAATATTTTAACCACAAAGGTAAATATTTTCCTAAAAATTATTTATAAGAACAAATATTCTTCCAAAATTATTTATAAGGACGAACGTTCTTTCAAAACTGCTACCGAACTAAAAAATGATACCTAAAAACTGCTACTGATAACTATGATACTTAAAAACTGCTACCAATAATTAAAAACTGATACCTAAAGAAAGTTGTCATTCATAGTAAAATACTGAAGGTCTGTTCTTGAGACTAAAATGCTGAAAAATTTGTCTTTCACAATAATTTCCTATTTATTATAATGTGTTACTAATAGTTAAATATTTTTAACATAAAATCCATAAATGGTGTGTTTGTGATAGTAATGACAAATAGTAGTAATCATGAGTATTGTATCGCAATATAATAAACACGTCATTTTATATATTGCTAGTCAAGATGATTGAGACTTAATATCGATGTATCCGTTGAGACTAAAATACGTAACGCTCTCTAAATGTTGGACAGTGTATTACTTATAACTATTATGAGTACTAAAGGGTTACGTACTTATAGTAATTGGATAACTATAAAATGACTCACTCAATTGTTTTACATTGGTTACTATAATTAAGGTCAAACAGAAAATATCGATGTGACTAATTTACACGGTTTTCTTGACTTGAGAATACCGTTGACCTTCAATATGAAAGCTCCGCTTTGATTATGATCAAATAATGACACAGCGTTTATCGAGTAATTATAGTTTGGTCGAGTGAAAGTGTTGAAAATAAAACATTATTCAAGAGAGAATTTGTCTTCTCGGTTATATGGAGTTACTATCACGGTCAACTCAAGTCAACTTAAAGTCAAAATTCCTACCCAAAGTAGTTTGGTTAATAATATTTATTATTATTGAACTAAAGACTTTGTGTTTGGACTAAAGAGTTGAATATGCATGATATTGGAATTTTAACCATTACCAAATTCCATAAGTCCGAAACGGTATAGTTTTGATGAAGAGAATTGGTATAAATAATAGTCACATTTGGGTAATGCTTAACAAAGTAAAATTGGATTTTTACCGAAACCAAGTAAGCGATGAATTTGACCAAAATGTTATAGAAGCTTACCGATGGAAATTTCTGACGGCCGCCGACGGTATCGTCCTATAGTTTCCGACGGCTTCCGACGACTACCTATTTTAATAAATTTAATTTATCATATTATTTTAACTTATTTTTTGTAGAAGTTTGAAATTTGATTAGAATACTAGTTTAATTCGTAAAAATTAAAGAAGATATTTTTATTCAATTCTGCAATTTTATGACGATTTGTGGTTAATTAAATTAGTGTTTTCGATGATCTTTTGCTGTGCAATTCGATATTTAACGTTGTTTAAAATCAAACTTAAATGATCAACTTATCAACTTTCAGTCCATCCATTATACTACTTTGGTGAAATTAATGATGCTTGACTTTTTATGAATTTAAAAATATTTTTTAACCATCGCATTGGTTATTATGAATTTTTTTTTTTTTTTTTTTTTTTTTATAAAACCCTACTCCGGAGAGTAGAGCTAGGGAATTCAGCTGTCCGCCACACTGAACCCCCTTTTAAGCTAGCCCAGCACAGAGATTTGATGCCCCAACCATTTTTGTTTGGATTAATGGGGTCCACCTCCGTGCCTTGAAATTAGGAGCAGGGTAGACGGGAATCGAACCTGCGACCTGCTTACCAGGAAGCAAGTATCTTACCACTTATGAATTTTTAAATGTACTTAACATTATAAATTCATATAAAAGAAAATATTCGACAGATTTTTTTTTTGAATCTTATGTCGATCCAAAGTATTTTTGATGTACTTCCAAAATATGATGAAAAACTAAATAAATTTAGAATATTGATCATGATTTTCAAATTTATAGTCGTTTGTCTACATTCGAATTAATAACGTTTCGTTTGAAGGCCAAATGATCTTCAATCGAGAAGAAATTCGTATCACATATTTTTTATAATGTATTTATCCAACCCATATGGCTAGAATTAAGAAAAAACGAAAGAAAAAATATTACACTCAAAATATATTATTTTCCATGGAGTTGTACAATACTTGATATGTATTGTTAGGATAACTTTTATAAAAAAATGACATGATTGAAGGCTAATTTTTTTTTCAGTATGTTTTTTAAATCCAATCGTATGTATTGGTTTAATACATAACTTAATATATGTGAGGACCCGCAAATCCGTACTCCTTGAATATACGCTAATCTCCATAGATTAACTCAAGATGAACAGAAATACGAATTCTCAATGTTTAAGAAAAAGAAAAAGACAGAAGAAGAGAGAAAAAGATAGAACATAGAGAGAAAAGAAAATAGAATGGAACAGAACACAACACAACAATATCAGAATCTCACAATTCGCAGCGGAACAACATATAATAAATAAATAAATAATCTTTAAATAAAAAACTATATCAGTTATTACATTTTATACATTACATTACATCATCATCAGAGTGTATAACAACAACAACAATAAACAGAACAAACAGCGGAAAAGAAATACTATATACTAGTAATACGTCATGCCATCCAGCTTGCCTTCAGCAACTCCTGAATTCCAGAATATCATGATAAACCTTAACTCTTGACTGCCCGTGTGGAAATTGGTGGGCACCCAGAGTTTAGGAAGGAAATCAACAACTGCAATATATACATATGCCAATATATATATTGCTATTATATATAATACCAATTTCACTGTTTATGAAATATTCGCGGTATATGTTTTTAATAAATAACATCCACTTACTAACGGCGCATAATGTCTATCTTAACAATCAATGGATAACAATCATCATTCAAACATGCATTCAGGTATTTTAAATATAACTATTTAAAATAAAAATTGAAACTGATTCGATTGAGTGAGAAGTTCTCACCTTGATTTCAATTTCGTTTTAGCGATTTATTTCGAATAAAATTAAACGGACGTTTAATTTTACCCAAAATTCTCACTAACTCCAAACGACTCCAATCCAATTCCATAGCGTAGTGCTCGTCCATACGATTCCAACGCAACTGGTTTCGCGCGTTTTCGACCTCGTATGAAAAAGATACGATTTTTCAAAGTTTATACGAATTTTATATTCATAATTTACAACATATATTTATATTTAAAACCCTAACTTGCCACAGCCCTAGGATCTCCAGCACTTTGCATCATGACCGCACGTCCCCCCTTGCCCTTCTTCTTCGTTCACGCGTTCTACAGGCTGACAACATGAACCCATCATACATAATTAGGGTTTAAATTATGCTACCACCTCATCGCGTTTGAAGGTGATCAAGGAGCATCAACACGTGTGCGCCACTCCTCCCCACCCACGGCCAGAATGCGGCCCCACTCGGTCGACCATAGGCACCAGAAATCGCGCACAAATGCACGGCACTCCCCTCGAAAACTGCGCCAACTCGAAGCTTTAAAATTGATCATATCCGTGTAGATTTCTAGATCTCATCGTCCTCTACCACTTTACAGTTGAGAATTTCTTGGAATAATGCTTAGATTTGAAGATAATTGAGGAGAATCGAAAGTGAATTCTGGCCGTTGTTTTAGAGGCCGGCGGCTAGGGTTTTAAAACCCTAATAATTTTTTTTTTAATTTTGTGAAGAGGCAAGGGTCTGTTTATAGAAAATCGAACGAAACACTATTCATTTCGGAATTTTCGGACTCCGATTTACGCGCGGTGACCAGCATTTCTAGCGTTTACCCCGCGTTCCGGACACAATGGAACAGGTTTCGGAAGCTAATTCGGACATCTGTGCGAGTTATGGCAATAAACGTTCAATTTAAATTAAACCGATTTAAACGATTTTCTAGGCGTTTTAGCTTGCACCGGACAAACGGTAAATCCAATTGACACGAAATTCGAAACCATACAATAATATCACATTACGGATCCGATGAAACTAGTTTCGTTGAAATCCGAGACTTTTTGAAAAATGGCTATTTTAACTCGCCAAAACAATTTCGATGCGTTTCGAGCTACCACGATCAAACGATAACTCCGATTGCTACGAAAATTGAAATCCGATAATAACAAACTATTACGGATCCAATGGAACTGGTCTCGTCCAATTCTAAGACTGTTCGAAAATTGGCTATTTTCACTAGTCGATTAAATATTAAAATATTCAGTTTTCACAAATAAACTTTTAATTCGATTTTAAAAATTTTAAAATATCATTCTAACTTCAATATGATAAAATAAAATTTTACAAATCATTTTCAATCATATTTAACCCAATTTTCACTTTTTTCTGTATTTTAACATATTAAATTATCGATTTAATTATTCAATTAAATCCAATTATTCGAAATAAAATTTATTCGACTTATAAATTCACTTATTAATATTTAAAATAAATTAAATATTCAATTTTAATTAATAAAAATCCTGGGTCGTTACATACTTCCCCCCTTAAAAGAATTTCGTCCTCGAAATTACAAGTAAGAAAAATTACAGAATCTATCAACTTTCCCAAAATCCATAGTTAAACTTCTTAAAGATATTTACTAAGTTTCCAAATCATACTTAGTTATCTTTTCAAAAACAACTAATATTGTTTAACTTTCAATTCCAAAATCAAAGTTATAGTTTTCACAATTTTTTCAATTTTTCTCAAAAATATTCTAACGCCTTAAATTTTCGAAAAAATTCGCCATAGTCTCCTTTGCGCGGCTCGATCCAAAAAAAAATGACAGTATATATATCACAAATATACATCTCATCAAGTAATGAGGCATCCCGCAGGGAAAAAGTGTAAAAGTACGGTATGTAATCCGAGATATGTACCTTATATTTTATTAGCGAGCATATACGGCTAATATAGCGCGAAAGCGAGCTCCAAATGCGAAGCAAACGCGATCCGCACCTACTAAACACTCAACAAATAACATGAGAACATGTATATAGACAATAATATCGATATATAACATATAGCAACATAATAACTATATATGCCAACATAGCAAATGCAACGAAAGCTATATAACATCAACCAACTAACATCCAACTAGCATTCATAACCAATAAATATTCATTCATATTCTCATTAATATTCAATGAAATGGTTTTTCAATTTAATCACATTTGATTCATTAACAGTGGATGTTTTTACTAACATTCATTTTCAATTAGTTTATATTCACTAATTCATATTCAAGTTGGTTCACTTCCAAATCAAATTCACTTCTATTTAAGATTCACTTAACTTCCAATTGGATTTCAATTACTTTAGCTTTCAATTTCATTAATACTTAATGAATTATATACAATCAACTAACAACCATATAACAACCAATGTATATTAATTACAACCAAATTCCTTTGCTTATATTCATTTAATTTGGTTTAACACCTTTACTTTCAATTGGTTTAATTAAATTGATTTTCATTCAATTATTCAACTTCCAATAACATTAGATTTTAATGAATTAACACTTACATTCATTATTTCATATCAACTATTTAACCTTCAATTGATTAACATTCAATTCATTAATTCAATTCAATTACAAAAGTTGAATTTCATTACATAACTCAAGTTTACATTTATCACTTAACTTTATTAATTTACTTCGATACCAATATCAACTTCATTCAACATCTCTTAAGTTATATTTCATCTTACAAACATCACTTGGTTTTACTTAACTTAAATTCCCACTTATAAAGAAATTCAGATTCCAATTCTAAAGTAAATTCTCCATTTAACTTTAAATTCATTTTTATTTACAACTCATATTCATAAATATATTCATATAGTTTCACTTCTTATATATATAAGTTTATTTCACAATTGTAAATCACTTTAATTATAATTCAATTCTTATAATTCTTTTTACTTATACAAATTATTCTTTTATTTAGATTATTCAAACATCTTATTCAACAACCAAACAATCAACTTATATACACTTTAATAATTCTGAAAAATTATTTCTTCATATACAAAATATAATCAAGGTAAAATTATTTCATTTACCCAATTTAAAACAATATCGTGTCGGTTTATCTTGTTTAAGAGTTTAGAAACCCCTATCTACGATAGTTAGCTAGACTATATCGACCGGAATCTATAAACAATCAACCGATAAGTCAACACAATACAAAACAATTTTATATTCACTAACAAATACGCTCTCATAGCTATTATTACACTCAAACTCATTCTAGAGCACTACCGACTCTATCTCTAATGAGTAATACCCAACAGAGCCATGGTTGTCGTTAACCATATGCTCTGATACCACCTGTGAGGACCTGCAAATCTGTACTCCTTGAATATACACTAATCTCCATAGATTAACTCAAGATGAACAGAAATACGAATTCTCAATGTTTAAGAAAAAGATAAAGACAGAAGAAGAGAGAAAAAGATAGAACATAGAGAGAAAAGAAAATAGAATGGAACAGAACACAACACAATAATATCAGAATCTCACAATTCGCAGCGGAACAACATATAATAAATAAATGAATAATCTTTAAACAAAGAACTATATCAGTTATTACATTTTATACATTACATTACATCATCATCAGAGTGTACAACAACAACAACAATAAACAGAACAAACAGCGGAAAAGAAATACTATATACTAGTAATAAGCCATGCGATCCAGCTTGCCTTCAGCAACTCCTGAATTCCAGAATTTCCTGATAAACCTTAACTCTTGACTGCCCGTGTGGAAATTGGTGGGCACCCAGAGTTTAGGAAGGAAAACAATAAACTCCGAGTCAGTCATGTGACTGGTGTGAGAACTCAAAACAGTTTATTTATCTTTAAAATCAAAATAGAGGAATATTTTTAAAGTCAATTCGCAATGCTTTTAAAAATGAGACTACCATAAGGCCTCCCGCACACACACACAATGCAAACGCAGAATCGGAGGAGATTTCTCCTTATGATAGTCAAAGATGCTTGATACGCATTAAAAGAACATTTGATATTATTACTAGTGCATAGTGTAGGAAAAATCATTTCGAAAATAAAGATATAAATCTTAGCCAGCATAGACATTCCGAACTATGCCTACTATAGCTACCATCCAAACAGTGGGGCGCCACCATAAGTGAATGATAGGTTCTACAACTAATACCGTACAAGATCGTATTGTTTCTTTGGATTTCCAACGAATGGTCAGGTCAAGGAACTTCCCATTGCCACATGAGAACGCTTCTGGAAGGACGTCCCCGAGAACCAAACCGGATCTCTGCCAACACAAGGCCGGGTTACCCCTAACTGGGTAACTACTGACACGAGTATGCCATCCCCCGGTCCTTTGGGACCTTTAACCGAGCGCTCGTAATCAACATCACACCATAATAAATAAAGTGTTTCAACATGAGTAAGTATCTGGGCTCCATACCATGATACCACCCTTTTCCAGAAGGAAATGCACATACCCTAAAGGGAGCTACCCCTCATAACCTTGCCGCATCTTTCCTGTTTTGACCATTCCGGGGTGTGAGGCTCGACGAAGTCTCGTCCACAAAGCCACGCTTTATACAAAAGCTGTGCTTTGGGTCAACAAATGATCATAGAAATGATCACAAAGATAAACGATCAAACAAATGATCTTATCACAAATGATCAACACAATGATCATTTCACAGCAACACTCAGCATGTCTCATTACCAAATTGGGAATATATCGCTGATAACATTCAACTACACAACCTCTGAGCTCGTACGTCTCAGAGAATGGTGTTAAGCTAAAAGAATAAATTCTCTGCCACCAACAGAAATATATTTGAAAGAAATCAGCTTTATATCTCAATTTGTAATGTCAGACATACAATCCATACAAGTCTGTTCCGGGCTCGAACAGAACCGAAGGCACTTACAAAGAAGTCCTTGCAATCCGGATACCCACAATCCTGATCGGATTCCCCATCACATATGGAGAACTCTATACCGGAGCAACTCCGTGCAGAGTCAATCGATAGGTCATCCTATCGCTCTCGCAAATACCCGGTCTTCAACACCGGTCTTCAATGCTATCCATTACGTCGTATCACTATTCGGAATGGGTAATCCGAATAACGAGCGCAATAATTTAAAAATAAGTGTGGCATTCCAATTCAAACAAATCACAATAAATACCTTTCAAAGGTAAATATTGATTGTCGGTTATTGAACTATCAATGGATATGCACAACATCACCAGATTCCAAATAATTTTCCAAATTATTTATTTCCCAAAAATATCTTTACAAGATATATGTTTTCACACTTCAAAAATAAATCAATATTTATTTTTAAACGAATTCCACTTTCTTTTATAAATTCCATAGTGAATTTATATTCCAAAATATCTATGAATATATGATTTCAATTATTCATTTCAATTTATCTTCAAAAAGATAAATTCTCAAAACGTTTCTTTTCACATTGGAAAAACATTTCCATACTTATTTAATAAGTAATTCACAAATCCATTTATTTTCAACACTTGGAAAATATTCAATATACTTAAATCGAAATTAAGTATATATTTCATTCTTTAAGGAAATCATTCTCTTAAACATATTTATTTGGGCCATAATGAATGTTACGAAAAACATCGTTACGACGTCCCAAAATTACTAGTATAGGGATTCGAAATTAAAATAGATATATAAATCCCAATACTATACAAAACATTTCCTTTCGGAAATCATTTACTATAACAAAGTGTTATAGTCCACCATTTCCTTCTATTTCTCGAAAACGTCTATTTCAACAATAAATGTTGAAATCTATGGTTTCGAATCTTAACCGAATTAAAACATCGTTAGATCGTTTTAATTCTATTTAAAATATCACATCCAAAACATTTTCTATAACATATTATTCACTATTCAAAAACGTGAATATACTTCGGAACCAATTTTCATCATTTCTATTCATTTTACTTTAAAGGATTATTCACTATCTAAAATGTGAATATAACTCCATAAATAAGTTATAAAAATTAACTTATCAAAATAAGTCGTTGCGAATTTATAAAACAACTTTTATAAATTCCATTTCTATTTATTTTATAACAACTTCCTTTTTTAATTTTATTTCAATTTATAACTCAATTACAACCCAAAAGTTCATATTATAAGTTAACTACTTATAAAACGATTATTTTACAAAATCGTTCTTTTAAAGACTTTCCAAATTATAAATCTTATAACTTATAAGATTTATTTACCCAAATCTATTCTTTTAATAACTTTACAAATTTTATAAACCTACTGCTTATAAAATTCCATTTATAACTTCACCGTTTAAAATTCTATAAATTTCATTCATTTACGAAATTCATTTATAATTCATTCTAACACTTATAAAAACTCGTTTTATAATTCCAATATTTTAATTTATAAATTAACAATTTATAAATCTTTTATATAAATCAATTTATACTATTATTTTAAAACTTCTTTAAAGTCCTTTATAATTTCATCATTTTCTTTGATTTATAAAATAATTAAATTTCATAAATCCTATATATTAAACTTTTCACAATAAATTCAGAAATCCCAATTTAAACTATTTTATAAAATCATTAACCCCATATTTTCAAAAATCAACTTTTAACTATATTTCTCAAAAATCATAATTTTTATAACATTAAAACTATATCATTTATTTATTTAAAATGGATCAATTCCAGAAATATAGTATATTTTCAAAAATCACTTTAAAAATCATTTTAAAATTCCAAAATTTGGTCCAATGATGCTACACACCAAATAGTCAATCATGACTACGACGATATCATATATCGATATGATAATCCATCAAATATCAAAATATCTGAAATCAAATAAATACTGTTGAGGAATCCAGTTGGATCCCTCCAACCTGTTTTTCTGCATCCACAAACATTAGCACAATACCAATTCCGTTCCAGTACGAAATTATCGCGGTATATGGGATTTAAAATATTATCCGCTTAATAGACGGCGCAATAGGGTCTCATCCGCTATACAATGCGGGAAATCAACAAGTGCAATATATACATATGCCAATATATATATATATTGCTATTATATGTAATACCAATTTCACTATTTATGAAATATTCGCGGTATATGTTTTTAATAAATAATATCCGCTTACTAACGGCGCATAATGTCTATTTTAACAATCAACAGATAACAATCATCATTCAAACATGCATTCAGGTATTTTAAATATAACTATTTAAAATAAAAATCGAAACTGATTCGATTGAGTGAGAAGTTCTCACCTTGATTTCAATTTCGTTTTAGCGATTTATTTCGAATAAAATTAAACGGACGTTTAATTTTACCCAAAATTCTCACTAACTCCAAATGACTCCAATCCAATTCCATAGCGTAGTGCTCGTCCATACGATTCCAACGCAACTGGTTTCGCGCGTTTTCGACCTCGTATGAAAAAGATATGATTTTTCAAAGCAGGAAATTTTCCTCAAGGACAAAAATTAGGGCTTTTTTAATCACAAGGACAGCCCGCTAAAATTTTATCCTCAAGGACAAATCACTGCAACTTGCCTCTCCAACTCCACATCTTGCTACAAAACCCACACCATCGCTTCCTTCTCCAACCCGATAAACTCCGACCGAGACGTCGACCTCTCAGATCTCGACAACACCTTGGTAGAAATCAAGGACCTGCGCGCGGAGTTCGAGCTCGAGAGACGAATTCGGAAGAAGATGGAGTCTGTGAAAAAATCTGAGATGAAGGAGCTTGCGGAGAAGAAAAGAGCACGTGAGGAAGCGGAGAGCGACTATGAAAAGTTAGGGATGGAGATCAAGCACGTGAGTGAGGATTTCGAAAAGACGATGAAGGAGACCGTGGACGAGAGGAGGAAGCGATGACGAGAGGATGGAAATCATTCTACTGTGTTCAGTTTTTGGGTATCAGTTTTGTATGCGATGGTATCAGTTTTAATAAAATAACATAATATCAGTTTTGGGTATCAGTTTTGTATGCGATGTGGTATCAGTGGATTTGTGGTGGTTTAGGAAATAGTATGGATTTGTGGTGGAAAATTTCTGATGGGTTATTGGTTTGACGAAACTGTGAAGGTGGTGGTATAGTGTGTGGTATTTGGAAGCGATTTGTAGGGTTTGCATCAGAAGAAATTTCAAAACTGATACCTAAAATTTAAAAACTGATACCTAAAATTTGAAAACTGATACCTAAAATTTCAAAACTGATACCTAAAAACTGGTATCAGTATCAGCTTTTAAGAGCATGGTGCTGGTGAGGGGGTGGCGTTGGCGGGTGGAGGAGATGACATGGGGTAGTTGCACGACGCTGGTGAGGAGGTGACGCTGCGGCGATGGTGAACACAAAACGGGTGGAGAAGGTGGCACAAGGTGGTTGCTGCAAAACGGGTGAAGGAGGAGGTGGCAATAGTGGCGCTGGTGAGGAGGCGGCGGCGCTGGTGAGGAGATGGCGTTGACGCAGGATAAGGTGGTCGGAGCTGAAAACGGGATTGAATAGGCACGGGGAAGAGAGATTTGTGCATTTGAGAAAAAATGGGCTTTGGGCCTGTCCTTGAGGATAAAATTATAGGCATGTGTCCTTGAGGATAAATTATTTGGATATTTTGTCCTTTACAATAAATACCCCTTTTCAAAGTTTATACGAATTTTATATTCATAATTTACAACATATATTTATATTTAAAACCCTAACTTGCCACAGCCCTAGGATCTCCAGCACTTTGCATCATGACCGCACGTCCCCCCTTGCCCTTCTTCTTCGTTCACGCATTCTATAGGCCGACAACATGAACCCATCATACATAATTAGGGTTTAAATTATGCTACCACCTCATCGCGTTTGAAGGTGATCTGGGAGCATCAACACGTGCGCGCCACTCCTCCCCACCCACGGCCAGAATGCGGCCCCACTCGGTCGACCATAGGCACCATAAATCGCGCACAAACGCGCGGCACTCCCCTCGAAAACTACGCCAACTCGAAGCTTTAAAATTGATCATATCCGTATAGATTTCTAGATCTCATCGTCCTCTACCACTTACAGTTGAGAATTTCTTGAAATAATCCTTAGATTTGAAGATAATTGAGGATAATCGAAAGTGAATTCTGGCCGTTGTTTTAGAGGCCGACGGCTAGGGTTTTAAAACCCTAATAATTTTTTTTATTCTGTGAAGAGGCAAGGGTCTATTTATAGAAAATCGAACGAAACACTATTCATTTCGGAATTTTCGGACTCCGACTTACGCGTGGTGACCAGCGTTTCTAGGGTTTACCCCGTGTTCCGGACACAATGGAACAGGTTTCGGAAGCTAATTCGGACATCTGTGCGAGTTATGGCAATAAACGTTCAATTTAAATTAAACCGATTTAAACGATTTTCTAGGCGTTTTAGCTTGCACCGGACAAACGGTAAATCCAATTGACACGAAATTTGAAACCATACAATAATATCACATTATGGATCCGATGAAACTGGTTTCGCCGAAATCCGAGACTTTTTGAAAAATGGCTATTTTAACTCGCCAAAACAATTTCGATGCGTTTCGAGCTACCACGATCAAACGATAACTCCGATTGCTACGAAAATTGAAATCCGATAATAACAAACTATTACGGATCCAATGGAACTGGTGTCGTCCAATTCTGAGACTATTCGAAAATTGGCTATTTTCACTAGTCGATTAAATATTAAAATATTCAATTTTCACAAATAAACTTTTAATTCGATTTTAAAAGTTCTAAAATATCATTCTAACTTCAATATGATAAAATAAAATTTTACAAATCATTTTCAATCATATTTAACCCAATTTTCACTTTTTTCTGTATTTTAACATATTAAATTATCGATTTAATTATTCAATTAAATCCAATTATTCGAAATAAAATTTATTCGACTTATAAATTCACTTATTAATATTTAAAATAAATTAAATATTCAATTTTAATTAATAAAAATCCTGGGTCGTTACAATATATATGATTTGAATTTCGTTTTGTTTGAAGATTGTTTGACATTCGAATGAAAGGTTTTAGTCTGAATGTCGACGAACAACAATAAATTTGAAAAATCAATTTGTTACCTTAAATCTGTTTGTTTTCCTTTCATATTTAACCGTATTGCCAAAATACCTTGGATGGACATAAAACTCAACAGATTCATTTTTTTACTAAATATTTTATTTTATACGAATTTACTATGTTAAATACATTTAACATTCACAATTCCGTATCAAATCGTTAAAAAATTATTGTATAACCAATAAAAATAACATTTTTAATAGTTAGAAACAAAATTACGTCATTGTAAACTTTTTTAAGAAAATTATCGAAAACTAAAATTTGATAATAAATTAAATTAAAATAAATTATTTATTCAACAACCATCAAAAGCCGTCGACGGCCGTCGCAAACCGTTGGAATATCGCGTATGCAGCAGTAGCCGAATCCGGTTTCATCCTTATTTCACAATCCCAAATCTAAAACTAAAAACCCTAAACTCCCAAAATCACTCAAATCCGTCCCTACCTGTCATGAGCCGTTGCAATCCATCAAATTCTTCGCCAATTTGCAATCTCCAACTGCTTACACCTTCAATCATCAAAAAAAATCAGGCATATTCTTCCCCTAACCTAATTGATCCGAATTATGATAAAACTAGTGTTAATTTGTGTGTGTATTTGTTGATATAACCCATTTATTGGTTATAATTTTTTATATTGATTGATTAAGAAATGTTAATTAGGGTTATTAGTGTTTAAAGCCAATAATTAATGTATACTTAGAGCTAATTTCGATTGATTAGTGCATGCGTGCTTAATGTAGCATAATTTAGTATTAATTAGTATATGTGTTATCTATTAATGTAAATTTTAATAGAATATAATTTATGTTATTATTAATGTCACATTTTTCTCAAAAAAATGATATATTTTCCTATAATTAAATAATATATTCTCACTTAATAAAATGAAATGTCTGTGATGGATATTATGTGGTGCTATCGTAGATCTTTACAGTCAGGTTTTCCCTCTTTTAGTCAAAGATAGACTGACACAAGAGGCGATGGTGGTGGTCCATCATAATAGACCGAGCTTCCACGGTGATACTAACAATTAATGAGAATGGGTGAGTATAAAATTTATTGCAACATCATAAATATTTTGTGTATGATATATTATTCATTATTTATTAAAGGTGTATATCATATTTAGTACAGGGGCTTTGAGTTGGAGTCGTTAGAAGTCGTTCTGATATTCCCAAGGCTGCTTACAAGAGTGGAATGTTCGAATGCTGACCTAAGTGGGACCAGATTCAACCTTACTTTTTTGAGTATATCTGGCAGGATTTCATCATAAGTTTAAATATGTACTTCATTTTATATATAATCACTTTACAATTTTTTGATTAAGTATAAATGTCTAACCTAATTTTTTTTCAACGTGCAAGGGACGGTAGAGCTATAGGTACCTAATCTTCTCCTGTGGAGAAATTATTAGATGGAGAAGATGCGGAAAAACTATCGTGATGTCAAGCATCAGGAAAGAGGTAAAAAGCAGGAATGGATGAGTGAAGTGTTTGGCAAGCTTGGGTTGCTTTTTGGAATAGTGACGAAGTGAAGGTAAGTTATTCCAGTTTCGTATATTTATTAAAAATTTAGTAGAATTAGCATAATAATTACATCAATTTACAAATGAAAAATATAATGTTAATTTTAAATTTACATGCAGAGTTATAGAGGAACTCTGCGAATAGAAATAAAAATCCATCCACACGTCGCGGGGGTTAGAAATCATTCCAACATTACCGTCAAGAGTTGGTAAATTTATTAATTGCGATTATAAATATTTATTACATTGTATAATTGTACATATATCATAATAATAATACATAATAATTATTTTAGGAAAGGGTGCATGGTTAACCCGCTTCTTACACTGACGTGTTTGCTCATTATCATCCAGCTAAAGGGAAATTGTAATTGGCTTGTTCACTTGAGGAAGGACTATCCCGCATTTGGGAAGGGTGAGTAAGTGATGATGACTTTTGCCTTATAGGTATTATCGGTCCTAGAAGGCCTATGGCTTAGAATAATAAGCAACAAGCACTAGTTAGGAAAGGATTTTTCAATTGATTCTGATAGGCAAGCATTTTAGTTGGCTCATTGAGATGACTGGGAGATTTTTGAAGCACAACCTTAGTTGTGAAAGGTGATTTTGGTAGTTGGATCAAGGAACCGATTCGGAGTTCGCACGGAAGTGATCAGTGACTGACCCTAATTTAACATAGAAATCTTGCGAGCAAATGTTGGGTTGGAACGGGCATCGTGTCATTTCAGATGATCTTTAGTAATTGTGAAATTTAAGTGTAGTTTAGTTATTACTGCACTGGATAGTTTGAAAAAGGATCTCTCGACTAGTTTTGTGACGATTCAGATAATCTTCTAAGTGATGATGTGATATTTTCCTAGGAAAGCGTCGTAGTGCACTTAGTACAGTATCCTTTTTAGCACGATGCGGTTGAGGTAAATTTGAACCTAAGCAAACACAAATAATTATAGAAGTTCATTTAATAATAATTTAATTACTAAAATTTTCTCTTCTGGAAAATGAGTTCGGTTTGGAAGAAAAGGAAAGTTAAGGCTTAGATTGCAGATTTTATTTGAGAGTATGAGACTCTATGATCCCGCGTATCGTATAAATTTTCTTTTGCATAGCGGGAAGTGGAATGGTCTTACGTGTATCATATTTATGAAAAGGGTTACACCACTTAGGCGTTTATGCCTTTTGAATGATGAACGGACTCATTGGAGTTTATGGTTTGACATGTGCGTTTTACTCTTTATTTGGTTACCGTGCATGTCAATATAGAATCCTTGAATATTTCATTGTTTTGTATGCTTTTTGTTGCTTGTTGATTTGTTATTACTGTTTTCTATGGATTGATCATTGCTTGCTACATGTTATTGCTTGTTGCTTACTATTGCTTGTAGCTTATTATTGCTTGTTGCTTGCTGTTGTCGCTACACCTTATGTTTGCTTAATATTGTCTGATATTGTTTGTTGTTGTTTGTTTTTTTTGTTGGCTGCTTTTGGTTGTTGTTGGTTTTTTTAACTTACCTACATGTTTAATAATTTTTATGCTAGTTGTTGCTGCTTATCATTATTTGCTATTATTTAATGGTTGCTTGTTATTTATTGATGTTGACTATTATTGATTAATTATTGCTTGTCTTATGTATTTGATTGCTTGTAAGGTAGTTATACTTCCATAATTTGAAATATGATTCGGAGAGTGATAGGGTAGCTATTCGGAATAGATCGCATGTAATCCATGCCCGCTATGGGGTTGAGATGGGATCTATAAGAATTCACGCCTTTCGTTATGACTCGAAATTCATGGTATATCTTGGTACTGACTCACTTGAGCTTACTCTTTAATTGATTATCATGTGTGCTTGTAATAGTATTAGTTACTACACCAAGGTTATACATGTTTGAATTATGTGTTAGCACAATCCTTTTTGTATAGTAAAATTTGGTACTTGAGAGCTGATTATAACTATTTAAATGCTTATTTTCTTTGATTGGAATTTAAATGGTGAAAAGCTTTCTTAAGAGAGGTAAATTTTTGGGAAGCGTGGGATGATGTAGGTTATCACATATTCCCTAGTTGTGTGATGCACTCTAAGTTGGGGGTTTCCATGATGATGATAGCATAAGGGAAAGCGCTGTTAGAATTTTCCAAAACCGAGATTCGGGTCATTTTGGTCAGTCCTGTTACTTTCTCATGCTCATAGTAATTTCGAGGGTGAAAATCTTTTATGGAGAGAAGAATGTAACACCCCGCATTTGTAACATTTGAGTATTTAAATGATTAATTTAAATATTTAATTGTTGAACAGCGTAACGCCTCTTATACTCGACTTTACATATAAGCGAATTAGGACTTGATATACCCATAGTTTAGTTTAATTTCTCGATGCAAGTAAAATGAGTATAAACTTGACTATGTTTGGAGTCGATGATTTTCAGGGATGAATAGTGTTAGATGAAGAGAATTGAACTAAGCCCATTGCTTGCCCTAACTTAGCTTATATGTAGTTAAGCTCTTCATTACTTTCGTTTTTGTAACAACCTGCCATGAAATAGGCCTAATTCCAGTCCAAAAAAGGTCCGTCAATAAGTAGACCCATTTCAAAGCCTGTTGTTGGTTGGTTAAAGTAATAATAATACAAAGCTATAACTATTCTTTTGGAACTCACAGTGGAAAGAACAAAATATAGTAGCAAATTATATCCATTCATTTCAAAATAAATTCAAATGTCATAATACAGAATAAAACATAGTCTTCAGAATAATCATTACATCATTTGTTCAAAAGTATTCTTTCATGCGTACACTAAAAAGCATCATAAATAAATAACAATAAATTCCACCAGCTTTGCTCACATCGTCTTCAAGCATCATCATCGTCATCACTCCTTTCTTAACCAGTGTTGTAATGAGAAGGGAGTCATAACAATAAGTGTCAGGTGAAGTAAAACCTCAAACCTTATTATTTTAGTACTTGGGCAGTTTATATCAAAATAAGAATATGTCTATGAGTTCTAAAACCATTTAATACTTCATATAAGGAAATAAGGCAGGCCCTAAAACAACTAGTTAATACCTTTCATTCCCAAAGCAGGTTTACTAATCTGATAACCCATAACCAACATCATAAATATCTAATAATGCAAGAGATAGAGCCCAAGCTACTTACTACATTTTAATGGAAAATAGGAAGACTCTGACCATTTAAGACCTCAATTGAGGTAGGCCCCCAACATTTAGTACCTATTCCCAAGGCAGACTCCACATATGCATCTATCATGCTAGCATTGCATGAAAGTCTCTTCAGACATATAATACTTCCTATTGAAGCAGACCTTTCCGAGATATCCTTAATAGTGCCTCCGACCATTTAATAATTCATTTGGAAAGAAAGGCAGATCCATAAACAACCACTTAATACCTTCCAAAACCCCAAAGCAAGTCCTTCGTCTTATGACCCATACTCATTGTGACGTCTCACATTAGCCCGACCATTCGTAGAAACTAGTAGCCATATTAATTAGGCAGATTTACCTTATAGAATTGTGACTAACCTCATGTCATCATAGTTACTTATGACTAAGTCATATTTTACAACACTCTTAATATACAATCGTACATTTTATCGTGTCCATAATTAGGATATATAAGAATTCCCTCTTATTTTTCCTTAACAAATCAGTTAACTTCCTATGAAGGATTTAATCATAGTTATTACCTAATTAACTAGGGATTTAATGACAGTCATTACCTAATTAACTATGCAATTATACGTTATAATTATATGCTTTTTACATTAACTAATATATAAATAAGTATGCACCTACTATTTTCTATGCGTGCGTAGATTTCGTCCTAACTAATGATTAAATGTCAATTTCTTTTTAATAACAATAATATAAGTCATTTTTCCAAATTATTAATGGTGTCAAATTTCCAATATTCATAATAAGGGATTTCAATATCCTTAACAAAGGATTCAACATTCATATCCAAAAACTGTAATTAAAAACTTGTACAAAGTAAAAATCTCAACTTAATCCATTCCATCAATTCGGGAAATAATCTCAAAAATAGAAATTGCAATTCTAGTTCCTAATCTCTATTCAACCCTTTTTACAAAGAATTTAAACAACGAGATTTCTCCTTTATTTTCATATGGTATAAATGGTGTAAACTACGAATAAATTCATACTTTTACACCCTATCCCTTAATTGAAACTTGATAATAAATTGGAATTCAAAGAGTAGTGAAATAGAAATTAAAACCCCAATTGCAGTAACAACATATCCCGACAATTTGATGTAAACAATTGATAATTCCTATAAGAATTGATATTTATAATTACAGGAGTTTTGAGGGTTTCATTTTGTTTTATTTTCATAGACCCATAACCCCAAAGGTATATTCAAATCCATATATATTAAACAGCTGTTGGAATAAAATTACTAAGGTTTCCACCCACAAATTATCCTTAGCCTTTCTTGTATGGATTTGCAATGCCAAAACACTCCTTTTCTAATCTTTTCTTTTGATATATACACAACAATGGATTAGAATATATAATTTTGTTAGATTCAAAGAGGTTGGGAGATAAGAGAGTAGTTAAAAGAATAATTAGAGATGAAATAGAATCTTTACTTGAATTCCTAATCGAATTTCTGAACCAAACTAAAGAGAGAAAACGACAAAGTTTCACTAAATTCTCAAAGATTTTAGTGAATAAAAGTGGAGAGGGTAGGGTCCTATTTTTAGAGGCTGGAACGTACCAGAACCGTAAGATGGAAATAGAATAAAAATGTATAAATCTAGAATGTTCGTTGATAGGAAAGCCCTAGCTGTCATCAATAAGGGTGATCTACTGCCCTATATGCACCGGTCAACCACTAGCGGTCGACAATTGGGGTTGGGGGCCGACCCCTCTACCTATTTTGAGTACGTATTAATTTTTTTGTACCATTTGTTATATTTAATTCCTTTATTATTCTTTTAACGTTAATTGTCAACATTACCTATTCATTGGCCCCTCAGTCTAATCTCAATTAGTTTTCAAAATTTAATTATTTATTTGAATTTGAATTCAAATTAAATTACTTTAAATTTGAAACTTTAAATGACCAAAACTTCTTCGTTTGAGCTCCGTTTTTAGCATATTATGTAGGGAAATAGGTCAGAATTTTGCCACAAACGTAACGCTACAACTTTTGTGGCCAAATTCCAACTTTTACAAAATTTCCATTTTTACCCTTAATTAATTTTACTTATTTAATTTTTACTAATTTATGGGTTATTACATTCTCTCCTTTAAAAAGGATTTCGTCCTTGAAATTACTCCAAAAGGCGAATAGCGTAACACGTAATAACATCCATGTTATGCATCCAACTTATCTATACATCCATCTACTCAATTAAAGGGAAATGTGATTATGTACTACAGACATATTAAAGTGAACCCAAACCTAGCGTGTGTGTGTAACTGTGCCATGCAAGTTTGTATCCAAATATGCCAAACTTGCATAAAAATTTCTGCATGAGTGTCAAGTGATAGTGAAAAAGTGTAACAACCATCTCCTACCATCCAATCTAGGAACCACGATGCATCCAAAACCCTAATTTTGGAGAGAGAATTTACCAGTTAAAAGCTATGGATGAGACATCTTCATCTTCTGCTCATTTTTCCATGTGCTTTCCACATGGTTATCTCCCCATTGCACTAAGGCCAATCTAATTTCTTTATTGTGGAGCCTCTTAGTTTCATGCTCCATAATGCATACGGTGACATGAGATACCATTGGCTCCATTTCTATATCCCCATACTGATTAGGCTCTACTATAATGGCGGTGACATGTAGGTATTTCCTAAGATGAAAAACATCATGGACCACCACCAATCGAGTTAGAAGCTCCTCGCAATAAGGAAGCCTTCTATCCTTTTCAAAACTCGAAATGGCCCAACAAATCTAGGTTCCAATTTTCCTGACTTACTAAACCCAATAATTTTTCTAAGAAGGGAGACTTTGACAGATACCATATCTCCTACCCCAAATTCTAGCTCTTTCCTTCTTTTATTTGCATTAAATTTTCGACGATCTTGTGTTGCCTTTATTCATTGCCTAATCAGTTCTACATTTCCATGGTATCGTAGATCAAATCGAGTTCGATCAAAATTTTGTGGGTGGTTTTCCACCAACAACTTGGCGATTTGCATGGCCTTCCATAAAGTGATTCAAAAGGGCCTTACCAATATACGCTTGATAGTTATTATTATACATGAACTCAACCAATAGTAGGTGCTGCTCCTAATGCCCTTTGAAGTCCAAGATGCAAGCTCTCAACAAGTCCTCTAAAATCCTATTTACCCTCTTCGTCTGATCATCTGTCTGTGGGTGGTACGCCATGCTGAAATTCAACAAGTTCCAAAACTTCTCGCAAACTCCTCCAAAACTTGCTAGTGAATAAGGGGTCCCTATCACTAACAATGCTCGCCAAGATTCCGTGTAATCAGACTATCTCCTTAATGTAAATCTGTGTGAGAGACACGACAATCCTATTGTTCCTAATAGGAATAAATTGGGAGCTCTTAGTGAGTTTATCTACAACAATCCAAATGGCTTCATTACCCCTCGGACTGCTAGCCAACCCTTCCATGAAGTCCATTGAAATGTGCTCCCATTTCCAAGTCAAAATCTCTAAAGGTAACAATAACCCTCCGGGCTTCCCTTACTCAGCCTTATCTTATGGCATGTCAAGCATTTAGCAACAAATTCAGTTGCTCTTCTCTTCATTCCGGGACAAAAGAAAACCTCTTCATATCCTCATACATTTTCTTCCCCAAGATAAATAGTTATCTTAGAGTGATGAAATTCTGTAAGTACTTCTTCTATTATACTATTAATCATTGGTACATAAAGGCATCCATCTTTTCTAAGCCATACCTTCTCATCAATAGAATATCTACAGGCATGTGGAAAATGTTATCCTCTTCTCAACTTCTCCAAAATCTCCACTAACTCCTCATCATTTATCTGCTCAAGCCCAATACAGTCCATTAAAGTGGGTCTAACCTCCATTATGGCTAAAAAGCCTTGGATGGGTTCTATTGGGTGTTGAAAGTTAAAATTTGAGAGATACATCAACTACCTTCATTCATACATAACGCTTAGGATAGCATACCTGTGACTAAGGGCGTTGGCAACTATGTTTCCTTTTCCAAGAGTATATTGTATACCAAAATCAAATGATGCTATATACTCCATATATCTACGCTGCCTAAGATTTAAAACATTCTGAGAAAGTATTTGAGTGATTTATGGTCAGTGAACAACTCAAACCTTTCTCCCAAAAGATAATGTCTCCACATCTTCAAGGCAAAGACAATAACTTCCAACTCCAAGTCGTGAACTGGATATCTTTTCTCATGATCCTTCAAGTGCCTACTAGCATAAGCAACATCTTCCCTTCTTGCATTAGGACTGCTCCAAATCCTGTGCCATAAGCATCTATGAAGACCATGAAAGGTTTGGTCCCATTAGGAATGGTGAGCACATGTGCATCTGTTAGTAACTCTTTAAGCTTCTCGAATGCCATAGTGCATCTAAGAAAAGACTAGATTATTCTTAATTAAGTGAGTTAAGGGGGTCGCTATTGTTTCAAAGTTCTATATGAACTTCTTATAGTATCCTGCCAACCCTAGAAAACTTCCAACTTCTGATGCATTCTTAGAAACTCTCCATCTTTGAACAACCTCCACTTTGGTGAGGTCCACCGTTAGTCCTTGCTCAAAAACAATATGTCAAAGGAATTCAACTTCCTTCTTCCAAAAGTGACACTTAGCAAATTTGACCTTAAGCTAGTGCTTTCTAAAAGTTCTTAGCACCTCTTTTAAGTGGTCCTTATGCTTCTTTTTGCTTTTGGATAATACTAAGATATCATCTGTGAATACAATAACGAGTTTATTGAGCTGCCCCCTAAACATCCTACTCATCAAATCTACAAAATATGCAGGAACATTCGTTAATTCAAAAGGCATTACTTCCTATTCATAGAGCTTATCTAGTGTGCGGAATGTTGTCTTCGACTTTCTTTCTTCTGCAATCCTTAATTGATGGAATCCAGTTGCCAAGTCTAGCTGGGAAAAGACTTTGGCTTCCATAAGTTGGTCGAACGAGTCATCCACGGTAGAGGATACCTATTCTTTCTTGTGAACCTTTTCAACTCCCTATAATCGATGCAAAGTCTTAGCATGTCGTTCACTTTAGTGGCAAAGACAATAGGGATTCCCCTTTTCAAGGTACTTCAGTGAATAAATCCTTTCTACAATAGCTCAGAGATCTACTTGTCTAACTCCTTTCTTTTTTTGAGAGCCATATGTCCTAAGGTCAGAACGACCGGCCTTGCATCCTTCTCCAAATCGATTCTAAACTCAATCTCCCTATGAAGGGGGAGACTTGAGACTTTCTCAAAGACATAATGAAATCCACAAACTACAGGCATGGATGATAGCTCACTAAAAGGTAAGCTTAGCGCGTATAAATAGCTTGACACAATTGAGCCTTAAGGTGTACAAAGAACTTCTATGCCATGACCTCTACAACATTTTAATTGTAAAACCCTTCAATCATAGTCTATAATCGCTCCATATTATGCTAACCAATCCATACCCAAGATAAGTCCATACCCTCAAATTTTAGAACGTACACATTACATATGAATTAAATATCACACATGTCCATAACTAGGTCTTTTCTTATTAAAGATAGATATGTCAACCCCCTAATAAGGTTGGAGACCATTATTGGACTGGTGATAATTTGGATTTGAAAGTTTAAGTAGTTAATTACATTCCTAGCTATAAAGGAATGTGATGCTCCATAGAGTACGAATAATAACCCCAACAATAAGAGTTTTACCTTCTAATGTTACATTCCCTGATCTCTAGGTGGTTTACACAAAGTAGGGACAACCTCGACAACATAGACGTGTCCACTTGACCCTTCCTTTGCCAACTTAGGACATTGGTTCTTGAGGTGCCCTTCTTCATGGCAATTACAACACTTCCCTTTGAAAGTTTCTTTCATCAGACTTACCCTACTATCTTTAGCCTCATGATGTTTTCTTGGCATCTCTTGCATACTTTATCATCCTTCTTGAATTTCCTTTTTTACTTTTTGTTTACCCAAAAGCCTCCATGTTTGGACCCTTCTTGTTTTCTTTTGACACTTGCCGACTACAACAAAGTCATCTCAACCAACATTTCGCATGTTATGCCTGTGCGAACTAACTACAATTTTCTAAGTGGTGAGTTTATGCCCTTCACGAACTTTATGGCTTTATTCATAGGCACGTTTATCAGGCTCATCCTGGACTTAACCGACTCTATAAACTTACTAATGTACTCCCTTAAGGTGGAGTCTCCTTGCCTAAGCTGTATGAATTTCTCCAGTTGTAATCTCACTCACTCCAGTTACTAAATTCCACCAATCTAAATCTTCCCCTTTAAGGAACCAAGCTACTATCCTTCTATTTAGCTGATCCTCTCATCTTATTTCTCGAAATATTCTCTCGGATCATTAATCCACGCTTTGGCTTCCACATATCCTTCAGTCCTAGAGTAAGTTTTTCCTTTCATATTAGTAAAGTCCTTACATATCTTGGGGAAGTCAATAGGACGGGATGCTGCATCGACAGCTGGTGAAGCGAGCGCCATTGGTGTAGCTGGAGGGACTGGGATTTGCTCAACTTGCCTGAGGTACTGTTTCAACCATTCAGACATCCCATGAATGTCAGGTCTTCCTTGGGCAAGGATCCCTTTTCAGGAAGAAGATTAATTATCAGTCATATCAACTATCTGTAGGTTAAATCTTTAGTCATGATTTCCTACGATATTATTACACGCTAAAAGAAAAGGCGTTGCCTAGCGTGCGTGCATATGTTCAAAGAAATAGGGGCATATATATGTATGTATGTATAGGTATGTGTGTGTGGGTATATATATATACAATAAGACCTTTTGAAAATCCTTCTGAAAAACATCTCAAAATTAACGGTACGTCTATCATATGTATAATTTCTTTGTTGATCGGGTACCTGAGCTCTATTACCAAATGCAACAACTCGCTCCGAAATAGGCCTAAATTCCAACTTAGAAAAGACCTGTCGAAACTTAGACCCATTCCAAAGTTGGCTGTTGGTTGGTAAAAGTAATAACAACATAGATTTATAACTACTCTTTCAGAACTTATAACGGAAGGAACATAATATGGCAAATTGTACCCATTTATTTCAAAAATAAATTCAAATGTCATAATACAAAACAAAAAATTGTCTTCATAATAATTGTAACATCATTTATTCAAAAGTATTCTTTTATGGGTGCAATAAAAAGCATCATAAATAAATAATAATAACTGCCACAAGCTTTTCTCACGCCATCTTCAAGCAGTATCATTGTCATCACTCATTCCTTAACCTGTGTTGTGTTGAGGAAGGAATCAGAAAAAAAGTTTCCGTTGAATAAAAAGCTCGAGCTTTATTATTTCAGTATTTGGGTAGTATATGTCAAAATAGGAATATGTCTGGGAGTTCTAAAACCATTTAATACTTGATATATGGAAAAGAGGCAGACCCTCAAACAACCACCTAACACCTTCTATTCCCAAAGCAGATTTTCCAATCCTGTAACCCATAACACTACACCATAGCAGCCATTTCGTAACATTTATTTTTTTCCAACACTTATTTGCGTTGTACATTAATCACAACAATAAGCGTAGCTAAGCAAGAAATGTGCGACCAAAAATACACATTTATAAAAAAATTATTGGTAACACATATTTGCGTTCGAAAATCTGGTTAAATTGAAATTAGCTGAATGTTGTTGGGTTAAAAAAGTAAATAAGCATCCTTTTGTCATCCGTAGCTCTAATCCCTAACTTTTCAACACTTACTCATTCAGCTACCACTAAAATAAATAAACTTTTCCCTTCAGCCAATTCGATTTCAATCTCTCTCATTCAAGCGAATCAGCCTCGAGTTCAGGCGATTCGATTTCGACCACAACTTCAGGCGATTTGATTTAGACTTCAGGTGAATTTTTTACTTTAGATGAATCCCCATTAAGCCATGTTGTTCTCCATCTGGGTGAGGCAGGCTGAGCTCAATAGCTAACGGCTTCGAGGTACTGTCCTCATATAATAATAGAACACTTCTTGTTGCGTAAATTTTGTCCTAGGTAGTATTGATTCTATTTAGGCATGGTATCAATGCGTCATGGTGATTCAAACTAAAGAGTCTTCTCTGCTTTAGTGCCTGAAAATTTATGGTTTTTTAGTATGTAAACACACGTATGTAAGTAAATATGAACTTTACAAATAATACCAGGAAACTAACCTGTTGAACACTAAGGTCGTTTATGTTTTTTTCTAGCTCTACTGTTGTAATCGAACTAATTTGATTACCATACTTGCTAGACTCAAGAATACTTGATGGAGGAAATTCTTGTGAAAAAATTAAACTACTTTAGTTAATCTTCTTTAGAAAATGTGTATAATCATAACAATCCACAGTTCCATAATTTACCCCAAGCAAAAAGATGATATATGGATTCACATCTTCCCACATCTTTCTTGCAAATTATTCATCACTTCTCCAAGCATACTTATCATCTAAAAATAGATCAGGTATATTAACTACCATTACAAATAAAATTGTTAAATGGAAACAATCTATGCTAGCACAGACCTTGAATAAGTTGAGGAATTGGGTACTAATCTCGAAACTTAGTGATAAAACTATTTCAATCGGAACCAATGATCTGATGCAAGTGACTGATATGCAAGTGGTTGATATGCATTTTAATTAGCAATGCAAGTACATAAATAGTTGCTGGTTTTAAATTTCTTCCATGTTTATATTTGAATGAGAACGTAAATAGTTCAATCCTTATTTGAATAACAACCATAGAGAATAATGCATGTGCTTTTGTCTCCAATGTACTATCATATAATTTTTATAAGAACATGGGGAGTGATTACAGAATGAGGATCATGCGCTATATTTTCTACCTTTTTCTAAGGAATATGTGCACTTTATATAGAAATGTAAAATATTATAGTTACTAAATTGGGTAATGCACATTGTATTTACTCCACCTTTATCCTATTTTAAGTTTCATGTCAGCACATAATTAACGTGTTTTTTAACTACATATTTTCTCTTTTTACTCAGTTGCAAGTTGTCCTAAAGCTTCATTACATTGACAACTAACTATTAGGATATTATTTAATGAAACTTAAATTGTTAAGAAGCTTATAAAGTATTTGCAAGTAAACAAAACTTAATTTTATTAACATATCCCATCATTTTTAGTTTGGCATTTGATGTTTTGGTACACCATTAAACATTGTTGGTGTTATAGCACTCTTCCTTCACTACAGGTTCTTTGTGATTTCAAGAGCCTAAAAATTCGCGCTCATTATAAGTAGAACTTAATTATCTTTTTCGTTATTGTTAAATGCTTTAAAATGTAAGGTTATGAATGACTTTTACTACTATTAGTGCCAACTGCAAGATTATGTGCTTGGTTATTTTTTTTTTGGCATATGAATTTTTATTTATTTAGCAACCTTTGATGACTATGTATGCTTGACTGCAAGATATATACATGTAATTAAACCGAGGCCATTATGGCCTTTGTGCCTTAGTTTGGCCTCGGTTTAACTGAGGCACCGTGCCTCTATTAAAACTGAGGCCAACGTGTCTTCAGTTTTATACCAAGGCGCCTCAGTTTAACTGAGGCATTGTGCCTCAATTTAAAACTGAGGCCAAACTACACACGCACCTGCTCATACACATATACACACACATACTACACACATGTATATACTTATATATGTGTGTGCCCCACATGTTTTGATTTTTGACTGTTGTATCATAAAAGATTGGTTTTTAGAATAATTTTTCTTATCTAGCTGATTCCTGATAGCCACGTTTACAATGTTTATAGAGTGATACAACATACATGTAGAGAGTCGTTGCAATATATTTGTATTGTATAGAATGTAAACTTAGTCATGTTTTAGCATTCGGGTTTATACTAGGTTGAAATATCGACATTTATTTTTATTCTTTTAAATCATTAGACTTCTGCCTTTTGTTTAGACCATTCACATGTACTTTTCATTTGAACTTACAGAACTTCAGACACTAATCAAAAATAAATGAAGGGCCATAAAAATAATGTGGCATCTTTGTATAATAAAGACACCGCCTACCCAATAATATCAAATGTAAGCATATTATAGTTAAATTATTATAAGTTTAGTCAATGCTGTTTTGGATTTACTTTCTTTGGAAGATAAAAATCAGATAAGTTTTGTCATGACTCACACTTTTGACCCTCGAAAATCGACATAAATACGCTCATTATATAACATGCCGAACGATCGAGTGTCGAAAAGACAGATTGTTGAGGGAAAGAAAATAGTTAGAAGAAGTAGAAACAAAAAAAAAATTCTACAACGGACTGAATAATATATAATATCAATAGCTCTTTACACAAATCAAAACTATAATATACATATCTCACATCAGAGTACAAAAATCAATAATTATCAGCATGGACAGTTATAACAACCTGTCCTCACAATTTGCTGGTAATTTCAACAAAACACTACGGCGGAATAAAACAAGTATGGGAATGCGTCTCGGTCTCCAACTCGTCTTTCGAGCTCCATAGCACCCTAACCTAAACCTGAAATACTATGTCTGACCCGAGCATTATAATAAAATAACATCCAAGTTATTCTGTAAAACCAGCATGAGAAAACAAACTCAATTTGAATCATTAAAGTTTTCAAAAATTCTTTGAAAAGAAAGGTATCTCATAAGACCATGCCACAAATAAACACGACGGGTTTTTAACTTATGATAACCAAAACATTTCATATCAAAATCCTCTGATATTATAATAGTGTCTAAGTACAAATACTTATTCAAATAGCTGAAATGCTTGCATCTCACATTTCAGCATAGTTGGGCACAATCAAAACCGTACTACGCTTTTTAGAGAATGGATTCCATCCGAATGACTAGGAACTGGGGTACCACCTGTCACAGTACATGTCTAGAACAACATAGTGAGTACCATGTCGGGATCCCCTGCTACACCAAACTGGCCTATCCTTGACTTGGATAGATCGAGTATGCTATCACCCTTGGTGTTCCTACCCCTTTCCGAGCTCCTTCCATAATCGTAGTAATAATATCTGAGGTATCAAGAAAGGTGTGAAACATGCCCTAATTGGGTGCTACCCACTTAGCCTTGCTGCATCTCCCCCGCTTTTCAGTCATTCCCGGTTGACGAGGCTCGAGGCTACGATTACCTTTTAAGGAATTTCACTTAGAATGCTCAATGTCCTCCAATGACAATGTACCGATAGCATTCATCTATACAAGTCCGTTTCGGGTCCGAACGGAACCGAAGGCACTATTCCTACTGCAACCATTTTGGAATCACCCTCAGGATTAGTATAGCCCTTGTACTTCACTACTCCATCTTCGACTCCATGCTCTTGTCTTCATTTCGAAAATGAACTGATTGGATCGAAGTGATTTTCGGATAATAAATCTGATCCCGGTCTCTCCGAAACAACATTCTCTATTTTCGGTAAATTCAACTCTTGTTCTTTAGGAAATAAACAGACGAAAATAAGATCGAAGACCACCTTCTAACTGTTAGTGGATGGATTTCCTTATAAACGTCCTAAAAGAACGAAATGAGTTTATACGTATAGTATCACACCTCGAACGGTAACTGTACCATATAATCCCGTGCTTCTTCTAGATATTTCCAAAGTTATATTTAGGTCTTGTGTAGTTAATGTCCCGCTATTACCCCGCTACAACCCCGCTATATCTCATAGTGGATTTCTACCGCTATGATTTTTCCATATAGCCCCAGAAGATAGCCTTTCCGTTTTATTCCTTGCTATTTCCGCTATATCCCGTTATTTCCGCTATATTCCGCTATTCCCACTATATCTTTTTTAATAAAATGAATTGAAAAATTGCATTTATATATTATAAAATTATGAAACTAATTTATTTGATTTAATATTTAATATATTTTCACAAAAGAAAATACTCTAATATTCTACCAAATTCAATTATGTTATATAACAGTTTTTCGTTTATTTAAAGTATATTCGCACATGTTTTTAATGTATTATTTATAATTCAATTGAATGATAATTTTTCATTTAATTACCATTTATATATTTGTAAAAACATTAAGTACGAGTTTTATATGCTATTTTAGAGCCGTCCTCTATATCCCACTATATCCTCGCTGTATCCCCGCTATGACTTTTTGCACCTCCACCGCTTCGAATCTACCGAGCGCATTAACTGCATAGTTTAGGTCCAGATTTGATAATCGCTTATTTAACTATCAAATAAACAATCAATTCAACCAAATACTTCAATTTCACTTAAAAACACCAAGTCTAATTTAAATTAAATTTTAAATAAATTAAATCTCTTTATTAAAGATCAAGTACTTATCTTATCGAATTCAGTATATTCACAAAGTATCTTTTCAAAGCTATTTAAAAACCTTTTAAAATAATATGGAAAGTAGCACTACGGTATCCAATCATGGATCAATGGTTACGTCTTTATCCTAGAGAAATCCAAAACTTAACTGCAGGCACTCACTGCCTCCGATTTTCGCCATACGACTATACCATTACTTCCTGAAAACTTTATTTTAAAAATTATCTCAAAACAAGGCTTATAAGTTTTAAAATAAATTTCAAGTTTAATCCAGGAAAATATACTTAGATAAAAGTTATTATACAAAGGCATATTAATATTCAATCATTTCTCTAAAAATAATAATGCTGACTAATGCTCAAATAAAAATGAATCTTTAATCATCATTATAAAGTAACTAATTAATAATTAAACATGCTTTAACAATTTATGTGACGACCCGCCCTTATACTCCCAGAAAGACGTATCATCATTAAGAAAGAAAGGGATAGAAATAGAAAAGAATAGAAAGAAAGAACAACAACATCAGAATCTCACAGTGGAACGGAACAAAATATAATATATCACGTATCTATTACATAGTTTTACATATATCAGAGTTATACAATATCAATACACATGACAGTCATATATACATCTGTCACTATATACATCAGAGATACAACATACATCAACTACACAGCGGAACTCGATAGATATCCACATACGTCTGGAACTCCTGCTCTAAGCTCCTCCAGAAATCGAAGTCCAAAACCTATCACTTGGCTATTCATAAAAATTTGAGTATCCAAGAGTTTATGAAAAACAAAATATAAACTCCGGGCCAGACATGGGTCTGGTATGAGTAAACGGTTTAAATTGTTTAACTTTGAAAAACATTTGAAAATAAAGGTATCACGTAAGACTCCCCACAAATAAATACGGGTAAGTTTTTACCTTACGCTAACCAAAACATTTTATAGGAAATCCAGTGATATTATAATAGTGTCTAGGGTTTTCAAGTAAATAGAAAATAGCCGAAATTGTTATATCTATTAAATTCCAGCTACTAGCCACAAAAGTGGGTTATACAAATCAAAACCGTAGGGTCTCGTAGGGAAAATAGATTTCCAACAATGGCAGGGCTACTTGGGTGCTGCCCGTCACAGTACGGGGCCTAGATCACTGTACCGAGGATCACACCCAACCCCCTACAACACAAGGCCGAAACCATTTCTTACTGAATAGTCCCGAACAAGATAACCCCGCGGTTGTAGCTAGCAACCGCCCATACAGCCGAAATAAAAAAGGGACATCTAGACAGGGGTATATCTCGTCCTGCTTGGGCATGACCCACCGAACCTTGCTGCACCTCCCCTGTTTTAGCCATTCCCGGTTGATGAGGCTTGAGGCTGCGATTACCTTATAGGACATAACTCTTAGAATGCCCATCGTCCGCCTGACGATGTTCTGAAAGCATTCAATCCATACAAGTTCATTTCGGGTTCGAACGAAACCGAAGGCATTATCTTGTCACACTCATTTTGGAATCACCCTCAGAGTCAACGACAATAACCCTTGCATTCTGAAAACACCATCTCGATCTTCATTTGAGAATTTACAACCTATCGCTTAATTTGGATCGATGTGGTTTTCGGAATATCAAATTGGCACCCGATCCCAGTCTCATCGAAATCCAAACGCCATTTTAAAGGCCAAGTTGTCTAATTAACTTAAACAGTTTAATTTAATGATTGAATTCACATAGCATATCACAGATGAATCATATGCAATCATCATAGATATATAAAAGCATATCACAGAACATCACAGAATTATCATCGAACAAATATCACAAATCAGATATTCTATACAACAATCCATAAGCAATCATCTTTAATTCTTATTATAATTAATTTAATTTAAATCAATTACTGAAGAGTTAATCACTTAACCCTGATTAATTGATCATAAATTATCAATTAATTACTTATTCCATTTTAAATTATTTAATTTAATTAATCATTTCTTAATTAATTATTAAGTCTTAATTATTTAATTATTACTTATTTGATTTCACACCATTTAATTAATTACTTCTTAATCAATTTATTTAACCTTAATTAACTATTCCTTAATCATTAATTAATAATCTTAATTATTAATTAATAAAACTTAATTACTCATTTATTAACTGCTAATTACTCCATTAATCATTTCTTAATTCCTAATTAAATCACTTGATTAATTAACTATTAATCATTTATTAATTTACTTAAGTAGCTAATTACAAATTTACTTTATTTCTTAATTATTAATCGATCTTTAATTATAACTATAAAGTAATTATTATTAGTTACTTTCCAAAAACAATTAATTAATATTAATTATTCATCTTAATTAACATTTAAAAAGAAATTTTCTTTAACTTGAAAATCAATTTATTATTAACTACACAACTTAAATGTTAATTAACTTGTACTTAACTTAGATTAATTGCTTGATTAAATAATTAAGTGTTTTAAAACATCGTTGCGTATTAACTAAAATCATCATAACTTGAATCAAAATCTTAACTTAAACTTGTTAAACATTTCTTGTGTTCACAGTGCTTAAAAATTTGTGGAAACCAAATTTTACTTAACTTCAACACTAATGCAATACTGCAGTTTGTCCAAAAACCTGAGACTCCCCTTACTTAGACTCGAGTGTTACTTCGAGTTACCCATCTATATCCCCTGAGTCTCTCCCTGTACACTCTTCTTCTTCCTTTTTTTTACAGTAAGTTTAAATTTAAACAAAGTTATAAATAACATCAGGAACTCACGTGATCCAACTCGAAGCTAACACATCACTCACTCAAGCACGACTCGAGACACACACACACACCACGACACCGACGCCAGCTCTCCTCCGCTGTACATGTGCACGGCAACGTCAACCAGCTCTGGCGAACACCAACGTTGCAGGAACATCACAAATCACCCCTAGGTTTGAAATTCAAACCCAATTCATCATCAAATGATCGAAATCGAAAATTTAGCATCTAGTCGAAAAACTGCAAACACTTCCTACCATCTAAAACACCACGCCATCGCCGCTCACGCCACCGTTGCCTCCCAAACTTCGGCCACGCGACGCCAACGCGCCAAGCCACCTTCCACCAGACCCTCGAGCAACTCGATCACGTGAAAAGGCCGAACACACTATGTTACAGACATGAAAAAAAAACTTGAACATAAACCTAGAATGTCCTCGTCCTCTTAATCCACGAAATAGAAAAATTATTTGATAATTTTTACGACATCACCAATGTTCACACATGCTTCAACACAATTTTGAACATTTAAAATTGATTCAACGGTTCGAAAATGGGAAAAATGCAATTTTGGTTCACATACAAACTGCTCGTAAAATCCCAAACTAAAATTCTTCGTTTTAGTTTTAAAAATCATGAATTCTAGTATGGATTCAATCTATAAACTTGAATTAATATTTTACAACAATCCATTTTATCAAATTATCATTTGATGCCTGTAAAACAACATTACAGTGCTTATATTTTACATCAAGATTTAATCAGCTTTTTAGAAATCTAAATTTAAGTTATAATTAGTTGAGTACTTATAGATTAACAACGTTTGATGAGAATAATTTTAGTTTTGATCAAAATTATGCAAACTGTGACAACAACAGAGAACACAGAGTACAAAGAATTGTATACAAGATCAAGCATACACCATATCATATGATGATTGAATCATGAACTGTTTAAATTGAATTTAAAGCTTTAACTTTCTTGTTTACTCACCTGCACAATTCCTGAACAAAGAACAATCATGTTTCATGAAAACTGCAGTATGAATCTGCTTGAGGCCTTCCCTGTTTCTGCTTTGAATTCTTGTCAAATTTTTAGTTTGAATTAAATTGAGTTACTTCTTTTTCTTCTTTTTAGTTTTCTCAGATTAGAAAAGTTTTTGAACTAACTAAAAGAAAGATGCATATATATATAAGAGAAATAGTATGTATGAGGAAGGTGGTAACTGGACAAACATTTTCTTTATTTTGTGTTACTTTGACCAGATTTTACTTACTGAAATGTAAAGATTTGTAATACTTTTGAAATGACCAAAATTGGGCAGAGAAGATAGCAATTAAATGCTTTGGTTTCTAACTTAGTTTACATAATTATAATTATGATTTTGCAGTGTGAAGATATTTGTACATAAAAGTACACTTTGTAATTAGATATATGGCTTGAGTAAGAAGATTTGTTTTATCAACTACTAGCTTTTCAATGTACAACATATGTTTGTATTTTACTTACTTCTTGTTTGTATTTATTAACTTTTAGTTTGGAAAATTTACATACATATGTGGGTGTTAGGTTTATTTTCATACCTTTGGCTCTATTTTACTTATACTTTGTTTTTATTTAATTCTGATTTTTATTTTCATTTCCTATTTGTATTTTAACTATCAACATCTAAATCATGTTTAATATGATTTACTTATATTTTATACTTATATTTATTTGTATTTGTATTTTATTTAAATTATATTCTTAAGTTTGACTTATGTTTTACATTTATATTTTATATTGCTAGAATTAGATTTTAATTTAAACATTATCATCTAGAGATATTTTTATCAAATGTTAACAAAAGAAAGTATTTTAATTCAATTTTATAAGATAAATTTTATTATAAATATTATTAAGAGACTTTATTTTAAATTTTCAAACAATTTCCTTTTAAAATACAAATTTATATAAACAAATGGTAAATATTTCCAAAATCATATTCATTTTAAAATGATAAATTTACTTTTTATTTAAATTAGATTAAATATTCACCAAAATAATGGGGCCAAAATCCAGGGTTGTTACAATTTAAAACAATTAGATGACTAATTTCCAGAATATTTTTGAACACTTTTTTAATCACCCAGTTAATAATTTAAAATCCTCTTTTTACACCAAGGCCAATTTCTCGATTTAAATTTCAATTCGCAAATTTGGAAAACTTTCATGAGTCTAGTATAACCAATTTTATACTTATTTCCAAATTCACTTCTATCCTTTCAATCTATTCAAAATCTTGATATTAAAAACCCTTTTTATTTTTAAATAAGTACCATTTAAGGATTTGTTATTTAAAAATCCTTTTATATATTTTTATTCCAAAATCTCTATTCATACTATCCTGAAATAATTAAATACAATTTTTAAAACATTCTACTTTACCTAATTTATTTATTCAAAACTCTATATAAATATTTTCTCCAAAATCGCTATTTTACAATTCTTCACCAATTCAAAAACCAAATTTTATTTGTATTTAAAGTACCAAAATCCAGCTAAAACTGCCCTATCATTCCATAAATTTAAAACACACAATAACCTGTCATAGATTATTCAGACAAAATATATATCACAATATATGAAATTAAATTCAACATTTCTAAGGAATCCAATTGGATCCCTCCAACCTGCTTCCTGTATTCACGGATGTTAGCACAACATAAAAATACTAATTTCGCTTCAAGGCGGTATACAGGGTCATCCGCGATTATGCGGGGCGCATACGGTCTCTTCCGCTATATATATGCGGGAATATCAATCACTCCAATATATAAACTATTATATATAATATCACATCCAACTAATAAAAGTGCATCAATTTAACCAATCAATCATTTATTTATTTTAACTATTTAAATCAATACATGCAGTCCAAAATTGAGTGAGATTAACTCACCTTGGGTTTTAATTCGCCAAACGTTCACATTTTAAATTAAATCGAACATGTTCGATTTAGCCTAAAAATTTCACTAGCTCGGAATGACTTCAGATCTGTTCCAAAGCATAGTGTTCATCGCTGCAATTCCGATGCCGCTTGTTTTGTCTGATTTCGACCTCGTATGGAGAAGATATGCATTTTATAAGTTTGAAATATAATTTATAATAATAATTTTTTTTACAAACCCAGATATGGCCATTCAAATCGAAAGAGAAAATCCTAGCCACTCTAACTACATCTTCTTCTTCATCACGTATGCAGGCATACTCGAAACCATCACCGTAAACCATTAAACGATCGCCGCCTCCACCATGATTGTCTAGGCTACGATCGGAGGCCCCCATATCGAAGCCCCCCACGTCCCCCACCTCTGTACATCGATCGGTCCAACTCGACCTCACCCATGGTAAGAAAAACACCGCCAAACACCAGCACTATGCACGCACAGCCACATCGATCCACCTCACTAAACAGCATCACCACCGTATAGATTTGAAGCCCTCGTTACGCTCTTCGACTTTCTAGTTGTTGGTTTTCGATATCAATGAATGGATTTGGTAGTAATCGAGGAGGAAAATGGGAGCTTGTCGGCCATTGAAAATATAAGAGATGGTTGCGTATCAATCTTCTAGGGTTTACTGTACTTGCCTATATATATACACGTATATATGAACTATTTTAATGTTATTTCCAAATTTAACGTGCTTTTTCAAACGAACTCCAAACGAGACATGCCACCTGGTGTTTATAATGACTTACCCTTATTTTGAACATAATGGAACATATTTCGTAGCCTAATTCAATTATATGTGGAAGATAGCCTTTTGAATCGAACTTAAATTTTAAATTTTCGATATTTATTTCAACGCGTTTCTCTCCCGTACAACCGAACGGTAATTCCAAACGCTATGAAATTTGAAATCCGATAATAACAAACTATTATGGATCCAATGGAACTAGTTTCTTCGAATTTCAAGACTGTACCCCGAAAGGCTATTTTAACGCGTCGATTAAATCAAGCGATTTCCAAAATTGATGGAATTGCTTGAAATTCGAATTTTTAAATCTTACCGACTCATTTATAATTCAAATAGAATTTATATTCCTATTAGAAATCATTTTCGTATACATTTATTTCTAGATTCACATATTTACAAATTTCAAATATAATGTACTATTTACCAAATCAAGTAAATCATTATATTTGAAATTTTAAACCAAACTCTTCCATATTCAAAATCAATTAATAATTCAGATTCAACATTTAAAATAAATTAAATGTTCAAAATTAAACGACCAAAATTAAGGGTCGTCACATGTTTATTGCCATTATGCTATTTTATTATCTAGTAGGTTAACATTTAGAGCCCATTTTCTTTCTACCACAAACTAGTCTTTAAACGTGTCCTTTTAATTTAAAACGTGTCAAGAAAAAAAACTAGCATTGCATTCCTTTTATGTGTATATGTGGTTGCACAAATGAATATTTCCTGAACAGAGCATTATGATGTGCACCATTATTATTTATGATAAATATACGATACTTTTAATATACGTCAAAATAATGTTTCAGCCGGCAGGAGCTAGTCTACTACTGCATTAACAACAAGGTTATAGTACAACCCTGCTTAAATAAACATTCGATGATTTGATTAGATAACATTTGAATTATATTGGTAGAGTACTTAAATACATAAAAGTTAATACAAACTTTATGCTAGTATGCTCACTAACAATTAACTTAGTGTCAAATTTTCAACAACACACACACCCCTACTTTCTTGTTGTGTCCATTTTAATGAAATTCATTAAAAGCCATACTTTATTAAGGGGAAAATGCCACTATTATTTGATAGTGATAGAAGGAAGAGCTTTGACAGATTTTAATCATAAATAGGGTATATTTTTGCTGATTCAAATTATTTTCTAAAAGATTAGGTAATAATGGCATTGCTATATTTAAATCCAAGTTGTGCATGTTACCTTGTTTCTACATGTATAGTAATACCTTTGATCATTAATCATTTTCCCCTAAACAATAATAATATTAGGCACTACTAATAGTAGAAAACAAAAGAACAAATAAAATAGTATATCACAACATGCAATTAATCTATCAAACATATTTCTATGTTATGAGGAGAAGTTGAAGGTGTCCTTGGGCAAAAGTAAAGTGTTTACATTTAAAAGACAAGAATTATCGGTTTCAATTTCTTTGCTCAGCATGAAGAAATGACCATTTTCATTAGAAAATTATACACTCTACAACTGTATGGGATGCTTCCCAAAGTTTGATTCAAATATATTTTCTGTATTTTCTACCAATCCCTCAAACAGTAAAGTTAGCTTAATCTCAAAAGTTACTTTCAAAAAGAGACATCTGACATGGTATTTACTCTTTAGAATTAAAAATAATAAGAAGATTGACTTGCCAAATTTTTTTTGTTCATTGTTGTTATACATTTAACCTACTAGGCTCTCTATCAATCTTGGTTTGTAACACATTTCTGTATGAATTTACTGGAATGTGTGGTATTTAACTGCTAATTATAGCCGTGAAGATTTATTTTATTTTCTTAAGCTTGTTCATGGGAAAAGTTTTTTTCATTAATAATGAAGTAAGATGGTATAATAATGAAAAGATTTGATGTTTGCTTCTGAAATATTCATAAGCATCCTTGACTTATCTATACCGGCGAGTTATAATTTTCCATGTACATTTGGTTCATGTATAAATAGGATTTTTTCCACTCAATATCACGCTCAAATTGATAGCTATTAGATGAAAACAATCACATAGTCAAAATTATTATATGGGAAAAAATATGAGGAAAAATTAGAGGGTTTTTTAGGTAAGAAGCATGCTTAAATGCTTCATTTATTAAATTTTTCAAGTTTAAGTTGAAAATCACGTTTAGCTGCGCACAAAAGATATTATATGGTTGTATGTTTTGAATAGCGCCATTGGATGTGATACTACTTACTAACAACACTACAAACATTCTATATAGGACGCATAATACAAACTGCAGGAAGGATCGATAGCACGGCTTCGCTTGCTGCAATTTTTACGTTAAGGTATTGTAATCTGCTCAGTATGGATAAATTGCCATTTTTATTAAAAAGTAATACAATATGAATTTTAAATGCTATCAAAAATGTCACTGGACAAGTTCAAGTTCACTACACTTTACAGATAAAAAATATGAATTTTAAATGCTCTATAGAACAAATTCAAGGCCATTTTGGCCTTAGTTTAAAAATAAGGCCATATTGGCCTCAGTTTAAACAACTAAGACCACGTTGGACTCAGTTTAAACAACTGAGGCTGTTGTGGCCTCAGTTTAAACTGTTTTAAATGCTCTATAGAACAAATTCAAGGCCATTATGCCTCAGTTTAAACAACTGAGTCCATTGTGGCCTTAGTTTAAAACTAAGACCATGTTGGCCTCGGTTTAAACTGAGACCATTGTTGCCTCAGTTTAAAAAATTGAGGTCGTTGTGCCATCAGTTTAAACGAATGAAGCCTGCCGGCCTCTGTTTAAACTTAGGCTGTTGTGGCCTCAGTTTAAAACTGAAGCAATGTTGGCCTCAGTTTTAAACTGAGGCCACTGTGGCCTCAATTTAAACATGAGTCCATGTTGTCTCAGTTTAAAATTGAGGCCATGTCCACCTCAGTTTTAAACAAAGGAGTGAGAAATTCCAGTAAAGTGTATATTTCAGGTATTGCTGAATACATGTACATAACTATTTCAGATATTTAGTGCTATCGAAGAAAAGAAATTCCTTTAATGTTTGTTAATCAAAAAAAAATTAAAATACCATCTGACCAGTTCTGGATTTTACCACCTCAAAAATCCAAACATGTCATTGCATATATGAAGTACTTAATTTCAAATTATCGTCCTTGCATATTTGCTTGTTTTATTTAATGTCCTTTTATTCTTAAATCATGTATTATCACCTTAATTATTATTTTTCTTTCTTTTTAGTATAAATTTCAATTTAATATGATATGGAATGCATGTAGGTACTTATAGAAGAAGCAGAAGAAAAGAGGAAATTTGATGGTAGTTAGTGGTAATGGTGAAGCAGAAGATCTTGAAAATGACCCAATTGCGGAAGTTCTTGGTTCTGATAGAAAGAAAAATTATTGTCGAGCAGTTAGTTCTACTTCTTCTATGAAACAAGTAAAGATGAATCAAGCGCAAAAGCTATAGCTAAAAAAAGGCGAGCCATGGATTTGTCTATTTGGAAAGTGGAGATAGAAAGGCAATTAGCTAATCAAGTCAATGATGTCATCAAATCAATTACTTCAACTGTTATGAATTTATACCTAATTTGCAAGAAAAGCATGTTTGCAAGTCATGTATTGACTCCATATATGGAAGGTGCTTCTAATTTAGGAGATTCTCATATGAACAATAATCTGGTTGCCACTCCAACCATCTCACATAACGATATTCATTCATCTATAACGGAAAAAATGTAATGTTATTATCACAAGATTTAGAGATGGATGTTGCCAAAGGTTATATTGGAACACAAACACTTGTCATTTTAGGAAGGTGATACCGAATATTGAGAAAGTTATTTGGATTATTGAAGTTCTTGACTAGATGCACTAGTTTATGATGGTCCTCAAAATGAAATGTACAAGCTATGTGAATTTTCTGATGTAGGCTTCGTTATATGGCCTGAGTTACGTATTCAGTATTTGTAGACTTTAACTACGAACTATGTCTTATCTTTTGTTATTGCAATTAGTATTAGTATGGAATTGGTAAACTATGTATTGATAACTTAATTATGTTTTGAACTTCTCTTTTGTTAATTCATACTTTATTTTATTACTAATTATGAATATTGTTTATTCATATTGATTTGGTTATAATTTGCTAAATTAAGATAATATTTCATATTAGATATAGTCTACATTATATCTTTTAACATTCAAACAATTATATCTTTCAACATTCACATTATTGATAAGTGTTTATTTTTTGTATTTATGCCTATAAGCATTGGAAGGTATTTTTTCCAATGCTTATAAGCATTGATGAAAAAAACTTCCAACGCTTATAAGTGTTGCAAATAAATGCATACTCCCCTATAGAGACACATATAAGTGTTACTAAAATTCTTGACAACACTTATTCTCATTGGGAATCCTCTGTTTTGGTATGGTAACCAACGTCATAAATTCTAACAATGAGGGAGATAGAGTTCAAACCCCTTAATATCTTTTAATTAAAAGTAGGTAGACTCTGACAATTTAGGACTTCAATTAAGGTAAGCCTCGATCATTTAATACCAATTTCCAAGGCGGACTCCAGTCCACATAGGCATCTATCTACTGACATTGCACGGAAGTCTCTTCGGATACTTAATATTTCCTATTGAAGCGGACCTTTTCGAGATATCATTAATCATTCCTAAACTTAATCCAGACCTTTTAATACTTCATTTGGGGAGAAAGGCGGGCCCTCGAACAACCATTTAATACCTTCTAAAACTCTGAAGAAGGTCCATCGTCTTATGACTCGTACCTACGTTGACGTCTCACATTAGCCCGACTATTCATAGGTAATGGTAGTTAGATTAACTGGGTAGATTTACCTACAGAATTGAGACTAACCTCGCGTCATCATACTTACTTATCATAGGTGATGTCTCATATCAGCACCAAAGTCGCATTGCTGGTAGCCAGATTAGATAGGCAGACTTTCGTGTCTCTTTTGAATGACCTCACATCACTTATGACTTGGTCATATTTTACAGCACTCTTAATACATTATCACACACCTCACCGCATCCATCAATTAGGCTATATAAGAATTCCTTCTTATTTTACCTTAAAAAATCAACTACCTTCCTAAGGGAGATTTAATGACAATCATTGCCTAATTAACTACGCAATTAAACATTATAATTGTATGCAATTTAGGGTAATTAATATATAAATAAATACACACCTACTATTTTCTATGCATGCGCAGATTTCGTCCTAACTAAAATTAAATGTCAATTCCTTTTTAATAACAATAATACAAGTCCTTTTTCCAAATTATCAACGACACCAAATTTCCAATATCCGTAATATGGGTTTTCACTATCCATAAGAAAGGATTCAACATTCGTATCCAAAAACTATAATAAGCAATCTTATACATAGTAAAAATCTCAACTCAATCCATCACATCGAATCGGGGAATAATCGCAAAAATATAAATTGCAATTCTAGCTTCCAATCTCTGTTCAACCCCTCTTTACAAAAATTTAAGCAACGAGTTTTTCTTTTATTTTCAAATGGAGTAAATGGTGTAAATCTTGAATAAATTCATATTTTACACCCTACCCATTTATTAAAACTTCAAAATAAAATTAGAATTCAAAAAGGAGTGGAATAGAAATTAAAATCACCAAAGCCGCAAAAACTATATATCCCAACAATTTGATATAAATAATTAAGAATTACAAGAAGAATTGACATTTCGAATTATAGAAGTTTTGGGGGTTTCATTTTTGTAAACCCAAAACCCCTAAGGCATATTCAAATCCATGATATAGTAAATAATTACCGGAATAAAAATACTATGGTTTTCACTCACAGATTATCCTTAGCCTTTCTTATATCGATTTGCAACACCAACACACTCTTTTCCAGCTCTCTTGTTTTGATATATACACAACAGGGGATTTTTATATATAATTTTGTTAGATTTAGAGAGGCTGGAGAGAAGAGAAAAGATTAAAATAATAATTATAAACGAAATAGAACCCTTACTCGAAGTCCTACTTGAATTTCTAAATCTAACTGAAGAGAGAAAATGACAGAATTATGCCGAATTCCTAAATATTTTTATGAATAAAAATAGAGAGGGTAGGGTCCTATTTATAGAGGTTGAAACGTACGAAAATTGTCGGATGAAAATACGTTAAAAATGGATAAATTTGAATGCTCGTTGATAGGAAACTCTAGCCGCCGTCAACAAGGGCAGTCAGCTGCTCTATATGCATCGGTCGACCGCTAGGAGTCGACTCATTCGCCTATTTTGGGGATGTATCGAATTTTTTGTACCATTTGCGTTGTATAATTCCAATATTATTCTTTTAACATTAATTGTTAATGTTAATGATTCCTTAACACCCAAATCTAGTCTCGGTTAATTTTCAAATTTCAAATTTAATTATTTATTTGAATTTGAATTGGAATTAAATTATTTTAAATCTGAAAACTTCAAATGCCCATAACTTCTTCGTTTGAGCTCCGTTTTTAGCATATTATATATAGAAATGGATTAGAATTTTCCATGAAAGAAATGGTACAACTTTGGTGGCCAAATTCCAACTATTATAAAAAATTATTTTTACCCTTACTTGATTTAATTTACTTATTTAATTCTTACTGATTTTATGAGGTGTTACAATTTTCATTCTCATTTTACATTTCATTTCATTGATTTCCTCTAATTCCTAATCTCCTCTTAATCCATTTTTAATCCCTAAGCCTTAAACCATCAAATGAATTTCCAAAAATTAAATAAATTTCACCATAATTCCTCTCTTTCAATCCTCTACAAAACTTATGAAGGAATTGGTTTGATATAGAGTCTTAGCGTTAATTTTGGAATTTAAAGAAAGCTAAAGCTAGGTTTTTGTTGATTGAAGCTTGGTTTTGGGTAAAGCAAGATGAGTAAGATGATTATCCTGACTAATTTATATGTTATACTTCATATTTTCATTTGTTGATGATTATGAATTATATGACGTGATTTGGAATTATTAGAGTTTATTTGGGCTTATGTTTATGTTATAAACATGATTATATTAACTCATTATTTGTATAAGACCTTGATATCTATTTTTGAAAATAGTTAGTAACCTAAGAAATTGATTTTTAGTTAATTGAATGAATATATGTGATGTAGTGACAGAATAGAGATTAATTACATGTGACAATTAAGTGCATGCTATTAGTCAGTGATAATTAAACTTTTTGGATTTCTACTAAGGGAAGTGTAAACATTATTATTCAAATATTTTAATATTAACCACTGAACGAATTTACACCTAGAGAGTCAAACAACTGAAAATCGAATGCCCCATTAACCAAATGATTTAGTTGATTTTTAATTTTTATACATTAATTAATATTTATGAAATATTAATTATAATATTATATTTTGATTTAATGAATAGTATTAAATATGTTTATAATAGTTATAAATATATTGATCGATATACGATATCAATACGCGTTTAAATTGTATTTAAATGCAATATAATTTGTTTAGGCTTTAAATGGGTTTGAACCCACATGTGGGCAAGAGTATTTCGACCATAATAGGCTGGTAGGGTGCGGCCATATGATGGTAAGAGGGGCTAGGTTTTGATTTGGTTAGAGGAAAGAATGGGTCAGAGAGAAATGTGGATCTTGATCCTAACCTATCTCTCTAATCTCTCCTCTATATAAGCATCTCAATCCACAATTATTACTATTTTTTAAAGCCTCCATTACCTCTTTTCTGGCCGAAATACATCCTCATCCCTCCTACATTTTCAAATTCAAATCAAATTAAAACAATCGCTATTCAATAGTCGGTGGCCATCAATTTAGGAGCTAACACCTTGCTGAATTGAAACCTTGTTCAAGGATTCGGTCTCTACATTTGCATGTGTACTGATAGGCTTTCGAGATAAGGTGATATTCTGATATACAACTATATTTCAATATTTAGGTAATTTATATATTATATATTGTTTTTTTAGTTATGTGATGATTATAGTAAATCAGTATGTCGTCGTATTCAAAATGGTTATTTGATCATATGCTTATATAATTAAAAATTAATTTTTTTAAATATATATATGTCCTGATGCCCATGGATTAAGAATAAAAAAATTGATTTTTTTGTTTAAATTAATTTAATATACATTATTTAAATAAAATAAAATTTATAATTTCATTACAAAACATTATACTATAGAAAATACATTTTAAAAATTACATACAAATAGTTTTACACCTAAAATAATTTTCGACGTTAATTTTTTTTATGTATATATAAATATTATTTAATTCAAACTAGTTAAATAAATCAATAAAATAAATAGATCATAAAATATAATTTTAATTTTGTAAAATCATTTTAGACTTGACAAACTATCGCCTCAAAAAAATATTTTTTTATATATTAATTAAATATTAGTATAATTTTCAAAATTAAATAAAAATTTAAAATTGATTTTAAATTACAAATTATATATTGAAATATTCAATTGCTAAAATATCATTTAGATATTTTTTATAAAACGTTAAAACATAAAGTTATGATTTCAAAAACATTATACATAATAATATTAGTTATTTTCAATCTAGAATTTAAATTAAACTAGTTAAAAAATAGTTTTGCCATGATTATTAAATATATTTTATTTTTTATTAAACTGTTTAGAAGAATATATATATATATATTATATGTATAATAATAATTTAATTTTGTTTTCAATTTTACAAAAAATAAATAATTAAATTTTATAATATATTTTAAATGTTTTTCGCATACATAATTTTATATTTATATATTATACAAATTCCATGCACACACACATATATAATTATTCAAAATAATATATATATATATATATGTATGTATGTATGTTTGTAATATTTTGTGCACAAGTTAAAGCATATATGCCCACATTTGGACAATGCATTTGTATGCTAGATGAGCAAATATGCCCGTCGCAATGTAAATCCCAACACTTATAAACGAGCTTGTTAAACCTTGCACGGATTGCTATGTTACCCATGCACACATAAATGATACATGTATATATATAATATAATGTTAATTTCATAATTTAAAATTATATTATGAATTTAAATAAAATAATGATTTTATTTAAAGTAATTTATAAATGTTCTAAATAAACTAGACTTCATAGGCCCAATAAAGATCTAAAATGGTAATTTTTTTAAATTCAGTCATTTCATCCGCTATGGGCTGGTCTAGTTCTAACAATAGTATCAGAGCCTAATAGGCTATGTAGTCTAAATTAGTCAAGTTACGGTTAAGTAGTTTAGCTCAGAGCCCATATAATAGGGTATCTAAGAAGGTAGCGTCGAAGGATTGAGTTTGGGTAATCAAGTACTTTGTCTTAACTGGCTATCGGTCCGGTCCGAACAGATATATGGGCCCAAAGGTTTTCCTTGATAGAAAAGGCCCAATTTAAATTGGGCCTTAGGTAATTTTCAAAATTATTTGAAAATTAAAAATATAAGATTTTGTATTTAAGAGTTAAATTTAATGTAAAAATATATACATATTATAAATGTTATAGTATATTGAAATTTTTTGAAATGTCTGAAAATTAATTTAATTAATTTCAAAATTTATAAAATTTATTAATAAGGTTAATAAGATATATTAACTAACTAAGTTAATTAGTTAATAATATATACGTGTGTTATACATTATTATATATGTTATGTTGTTTTTAAATGTTAAAAGAACATAAGCCTACATGTATGTATATGAAATGAATTTTGAAATTAATATAAACAAATAAATTAAATGATATCCACATATATATGATATATGTTTTATATTTTAATAATAAATATCCAATATAAATTTTATATTATGATAATATAAAATTAATTAAAGAATTAATTGATTAAAATTAATTAAATAAGATTCAATTCCTATAAGATTACACATAAGATTATTATATAGGAAAAACAAAATGTAAAAGTTATATAATAATAAAACTTATATAATGTGAATGTATAAATAAATGGTGGAACATTAAGAAACCCTAAATAGGCTTAAGGAATCAATACATACATAAATATACGTATACCGTGATTTTCGATGTGTCTAACACTTGACTAACGAGGGTATTTCATGAGAAAAAAATTATTCCATAGGTTGATACCACTTAATATAATATATTGAAGATTATGAATTTTCAATATATTGATGTCTTTTACAATATATATATATATATATATATATATATATATATATATATATAAATTACTTGCATACTCCTAAGTTGTTGCGCAATCTCAAGCTAGAGATGTTACGTGTGGTTGTAATAACCTGCAATTTATTGTTAATTAATTAAATTATTCAAAGGCCAAGATAAGCTAAATAAGAAAAGAAAGGGGTAATAAATTAATGAAAAAGAATACGGGAGCCCAAGCCCGTATTATTATGGGACAATAAGCATTCTCTTTTTCATTTATTCGTTTCATTCTTCTAAAAATAAAGTAAAAGCTTGAGAGGAGCTTTAATGGTGAAGGCTTGAAGAGAGCAAATAAAGTGAAAATACACAAAACTTAAGCTAAATGGGAGATTTATAAGACTAAAGTAGAATATCTCAAAGATCAAGGTGAGTAATACTAAACCCATTTTCACTGTACCCAAATATATGGTTTCGATAAGATCTTATAAATTATTATATATGAAGCAGTTCATATGGATTTTCTTTAACACTTAAATTGGTTAATAAATGTTATAAAAAATATATAAACATGATATGTTTTGATGTATTTCTCTACCTTAATGATTTTCAAATGTTATGAAGAATTTATATGACGTTCTAACTATGATTTTAGAAATGGGATTTTAGTTTAAGAAATTTCTAATGCCAAAAATAGTTTATTATGATTTAAGAAAGGTGTATGCCTAGAAAATAATAAGGAAAATACCCTTAAATAAAAATAAAGGATGGAACATATTAGAAAAAGTGTTCACGAGTTTTCTAGGAATTTTATCGATGTATTCTACAAAGAAAATAAGGTAATATGTTTTAGGTAATGTGTTAGGGAAACGAGGGAACTGCGGGGACGCATGTAATGTAATATTGCATGAAAAAACAAGTGGTAGATAAATAGGGAACTAGATCTAAATAATATGCATAAAAGAAATATAAAGGACACTATAAATAATAGAAAGTGAAATTATAACTTTTTATACGATGACATATGTAAAGACATTGTAAGATATGTCAAATTTTTTCTAGTACGGAGATGAGGTGGCGACCCAATCTTTAATAAAAGAACTACACACACGGGGAAGAGATAGTGATTTTCCAAAGGGATCTAAGGACTTTTAAAGGAAAGTAGAGTTGTGCTGCAATTTGTAGAGGACAACCTGTGCCGCAATTATAAAAATCAAGAAATTGAAAATGCGCAGCAATATGTAAAAGAGATATCGTGCCGCAATTCTGAAGTTTTCACTTAATAAGTAAAGAGTTAATTGCACGTACAGGTTGGGGCATGGGTGTACAGCGCCAAGGGAGGGTGTGACTGAAACCTAATAAAAGACAATTAGGTAAGTCTCAGTGGGAAACCAAGGCTAGTAATGGGGAAGAACTCCTGTGTTAAGGGATAGAGTTGGAAGGGCTATTGTTGCCTGGTGGGGATGCTCACTCGAATGCACACCTAAAAAAGGCGAGGAGAGGCAATCAACTTCCAAGGACTGCGGTGGGTGTATTCCAGGCAATTCCAAATTATACAAACGTATAGGGACTGCATGTTGATTTCTTTGTAGTTGACTAGGTTTTCCCCCAAACAGTTTAAAATTATGTAAATATATAGGGACTATGGTGGGGATATTCCAAGCAATATAAAACGAAACAAGAACATAAAGGCTACAGTAGGATTATTCCAAACATTCTAAATTTTAATAAATTAAAAGGATACCACGGTTGGCTGGCTCCAGGCAGTATCATATTAAAGACAAAGCCAAAGAGAGCTTAGTTGGACTGTGCTGAGGGTACAGTAGCAGGTTGAAATAACATATTAATGAATAATCTAGCCAATCGAGGACTGCGCTGGGGTCGTAGTAGTAAACAGAACTGCTTAGGAACACATAAAGGCACAGTAGTAAATTAGAACTACTTGCATCAGAACTATGAGTGTTTCACTTAGAATGTTTTGGATAATGAGGAGGAAACCCACTCCGAGCAGTACGGCTTCTTCTCACCATATGTTTATTTTGGGTAAGTATTATTTACGCCAGACTTTATGTCTAACTTGTGTTTTTATTATTGTTTTCCCAATAAACTCACAAGTACTCATTTGAGTAGGCTAAGTTTATGGGATATGCATGTTTAAAATAAGGGCCGCGATACGAAGTGAGAAGACGAAGCAAGGTGCTTTGTTAGCTAATAAAGATGTTGTTTCCGTTGTTTGAAGGAGTTCAGGTGGCATCTTCATATGTTGACCTAACTCTTTACTATGTTTTCTATTGTTGTTTGATCCCTGCGTGGGCACAAACGTGGGTGTCAATTTGTTAAAAATTGTATGTAGTGAATATCATGTAAATTTCTATAGAAACTATTTAGCTGCTCTAATTACTATTTCTCTATTTGAATATACTTAACTCACTTACGTCGCTGGAAGATATTTCTCGTGATGGTTGCAACATCATCGACGTTCATCTTTGAGTCTCAAAGTAGGAATGTTACAGTTTAGTATTACTGCATAGGTTAGGGACGTTTAAGTAAAATAGAACTAGGAAAAAAAATAAAACCAGTACTTAGAATAAAGTGAACACCCTGGGGAGGGGATGTGCCACTTTATATATAATGTACTTGTTGTTACTATATAGATATATAGAAAGATATATCTATCTTCTATTATTGTTTCATTTCCTTTCTTTCATTTATAATGAAGACTGGCATAACGAAAAAAGCAAGATAGATATGAGAAGTGGGTGAATTATGGTAGAGGGGCAAGTGTAAGAAGGGAGGCTGAAAGTACAAAAATTGATGGAGAGAATAGGGAAGAAGTTTTATGAGTAGTAAGGGAGGAAGCTGCACAACCAACAAAAGTGGTGGGCACGGATGTGAATGTCTTGTTCAAACAATTCATGGTTCAGATGAGAGGAAAGCTGCACCGATGGTTGTTCAGCCAAGGCCTATAGCTGTAAGAGAAGACTTACCAAAGATGAACAAAGACTATAGAAATCTAGGAGGGAAGACCTTTACTGGGAAGGACCCTACAATTGAAATATTGAACTGGCCGAGGGTTTGCGAGCACATATTTAGGGACTTAGGATTGAAGAATGCACATAAAAGAAGGCTATCCACATGGCAATTTCAAGAGAATGCATTGGATTGGTGGGAGGCAATAATTGTTCAAACCCCAACGAGAGAGATTACGTAGGAGCAGTTTAAGGATAGGTTCGAGGCAAAGTTCATATCAGAGTCTCAACAGAGCATGTTATAGAGAGAGTTCGTTGATCTGAAGCTGGATGACAATACCACGGAGGTGCAATACCCCATAAAATGAACCATAAATAAATGGAATAAACTGAATTAAATATGATAAGGGTTGAATATCGAAATTATATAAAAGTTGGAATTTGACCACGAAAGTTATTCCGATACGTTCGTGGTGAAATTCTGATCTGCTTCCATATATAATATGTTGAAAACAAAGCTCATGCAAAGAAGTTACGAGCATTTGAAGTTTTCAGATTTAAATTAATTTAGTTTGAATTAAAATGAGAAATCAAATTTAGGGTTTAAATTTCAAAAATTAGCTTGGGGGCTAAGTAAACATTTAACGTTAAAAAGTTAAAAAGGAAATAAAATAATCATGCAACGAAAGAAAATAAACATTCCTCGAAATAAAAAAGCGGGAGACCTATATAGGTCAACCGATCGACCGTAGTGGTCGACCAGTCGAACAAAGGCGGTCGGCCGCTTGGTAATGAATATTGCCACTGGTTGCTATGCTTTGAAGCTATGTTATATTAGGTTGTTCGCTCCAGATATACCCGGTTCTTACCACCTTCCATTCTACTGTTCTAGTGTGTTTCAAACCATATAAATAGAACCCTATCCTCTCCGCTTTCTATTCATATTATTTTGGGGAATGCGGTGAAATTCTTCCATTTCTATCTCTCTCTAATAAGTTTCATAAACTCTGTAGAGAATTCAGGTAAGAATTCAACTTATTTCTTTTTTTCTTCTTTCCTCCAATCTACTCTTATCCTATTCTTTTTCAATTATTCTGAATCAAATGAATATATACCTCTTCCTATTGTGTGTGTATGTACAAAAAGAGAGAGAGAGTTTATAGAAGAGATTGGAAGGCTACAAATCCATTTGAGTGAAGCTAAGACTAATCAGTGAGTGGAAACCTTAGTATCTTTTGAGCAATTGTTTAGTGTATTTCCTTTTGGATTTGAATATGACATAGGGATTTCAGGATTTTGAAAATATGACAGATAAAATCCCCTAAATTTCCTTTTATTTCGATATGTCAAATCGAATTATTTATATTAAGTTGATGGAATTTGTTTCGTTTATGCGATTTTTGATAATTTCATAGTCTATTCTTCCTTCTTCTTTGGGTCAAATTGTGATTCTTTAATAAAATAAGGGGTTTAGATTGCGAATTCTATTCGTAGTTTAAACCATTATTCTTATCTATTTCTTTGTAAAGGAGGAGTTGATTAGAATACGGGGTTTAGACTGCAATTTTTATCATTTAAGATAGTCCATTAAATTAGTGTAACAAATCGAGTTTCTATTTTATTTATAAGTCAGTTATTTCAGTTTTGGTTATGAATATTTATTCCCTGCTTGGATATTAGAATCCCACGAAATCTTGGGAATTTGAAGAAAATGGACTTTTAGTAATAACTGGTTAGGGAATTCACATTTAACCCTAGTTTAGAGCGTAAAATCCATGCTTTTGAAACTTATTAGGCATGAATATTTTTTATCTCTATTTACATAATTAACATATAATTATTACATATACGACGTAGTTAATTAGACATTTATTTACATTTATTTATCAATTAGGAAGGTAATTGATTGTAAGGTGAAAATAAGAGGAAACTCTTATATAAGTTAATTATTATTTTAAGGTGTAACAAGGAAGATTCCTTATAAGGCCTAATTTATGAAATAGTGAGATGAGTGTGTGTATGCATGTCTAGAGTAATTGATGTATGGCTAAGTCATAAGGATGTGAGGTCAATAGAGTTACTTGAAGGTAGTCTCCACTCACTTTGAAGCTACCAACAATTATGCACACTTTTACTGATGTGAGATATCCTTGTGATAAATATTTGTAATGATGCGAGGTTGGTCCTAAATTCTATAGGAGAAATCTGCCTAGCTAGTATGGCACTATTTCCTCCAAATAGCAGATTAATGAGAGACATCATTATAGGTATAAGCCATAAGACGAAGGGCCTACTTTGGGTTCTTGAGGTATTAAGTGGTTGGACCCGTCACTTTTCCCCAGATGAAGTAATAAATGGCCAAGGGGACACGTTAGGTGGTATCTCTATAGGGGTCCGCTTCTGGAATAGGTCTTAAATGATTGGGTCTGCCTTAATTAAGGTATTTAATAACCAGTCTTCCGATTTTCCACTTAGAAGTATTAAGTGTCCCAAGAGATTCCAGATGATGTCAACTAGACGATACCATTAAGGGGCAGGCCTTGGAAATAGTTATTAAATTATGGGATGTGCCTTAATTAAGGTATTAAATAGCCAGGATCTGCCTATTTTCCAATAACAGGCCTTAAGTGGCTTGGGTACCATCTCTCACATTATTAGTTATTTATGACATATGATTGGGATAGGAGATTCTAGAAACCTACTTATGGAATTGAAGGTACTAAGTGGTTGCACCCGCCTCCTTTCCGAAGAAGTATTAAATAAGTTTAATGGTTTTATGTTCATAGACATATTATTATTTTGAAATATACTTCCCAAGTACTAAACCCGTAAGGCTCGAGATTTTTATTCACTGGAACGTGTTGTTTTAGACTCCCTCTTCATTACAACGTAGGTTAAGAATGAAGTGATGGTGGTGATGATGCTTAGAGATGGAGAAGCTTGGCTTGTGGTAGTATTTTTTTATTATTATTTGCTTTTATGTGTATCCATGAATTTAGATAATTGTTGTAACAATAATTATGTTATGGTTTTTATAGAGTTTAGCCTTAGGAAATTTTTATGGTTTTGAAATAAATGGGTACACGCTATTATATTTTATTCCATCCGCTGTGAGTTCTGAAAGTTTAGTTAAGGCTCTACAATATTATATCTTTTTACTACCAACAGCTTACCTTAGAATGGATTTAAGTTTAGATAGGCCTTTACTAGGTCGAAATTTAGTCATGTTCCAGGGTGAGTTATTATATTTGGTATCAAAGCCTAGGTTGCCAGATCAATGGGAAAAACTAGGCGTATAAGAGACGTGTTTGTAATTTTGAAAAAGGTTTTTCAAAAAGAATTTTCAAAGAATTATTACTATATATATATATGCCCTCTCTTCTTGAACATACGCACATACACTAGGTAACCTTCTTCTTTCAACATGTAAATACTATCTTAGGAAATCATCACTAAAGGTTTAACCTATAGATAATTGATATGACCGATAATCAATCTTCTTCCAAACAAGGGAACCCTACCACTGAAAGACCACCCATTCGTGCAATGCTCAAATTGTTTAAATAATTTCTTAGGACTATCGAGCAGATTTCTGTTCCTTTAGCTGCACCGGTAGCACCAGCTGTACGACCCACCGATGTAGCACCCTGTCCTGTCGACTTTCTTAGGTTGTGTAAGGACTTTCTCGATATGGAAGGGAATACATACTATAGAATTGAAGGACATTCGAAAGATAAAGCTTGGATTAGTAGCTATTAGATGATATTTAGAGAGCTTGGTTTGGATGATCAGCTAAGAAGAGGAATATTAGCTTAGCACCTTAAGGAAGATGCCTTTAATTGGTGGAACTTTTCGATTAGTGAGCACCCGGGAAGGATATTTTCTTGGGATGAATTCAAGGAATGATTTGAGATGAAATTTATGTCTAGAACAAAGATTGGCATGCAATTGGAAAAGTTCATCCAGCTAAGACAGGGAGATTCTACCCTTAAGGAATGCATAGCTATGTTTACTGAATTGGCTAAATTCAGGATGAGCCCGGTAGGCACACCTATGAAGAAGGCCATGAAGTTTGTGTAGGGCTTAAATTCCCCGCTAAGAGAAATATTGAACCAAGTACCTACATGGGCTATGTATGAAATGTTGGTAGAAACGGCAATGCTGCACGTGGACAATGAGGAAGATAAGGGAGGAGAGAAGGAGAAGTCTGCACTTACTCAAAAGCAAGGAGGGTCCAAGAAAGGGAGATTTTAGGCCAACAAGAATTTGAAGTGGAAGTTTAAAAAGGATGGAAAGGTGTATTAGAAATGCCAAAGGAAGGGTCATGAAGCTAAAGATTATAGGATGAGTATGATAAAGGAAGCTTTCAAAGGAAGGTGTTTTAATTGCCACGAGTAAGGGCATCATAAGAATGAATGTCCCAAAATGGTTTAGGAAGGATCAAGCGGGCATGCCTACGTTATTTAAGTCGTCCCTATTACCAATAAGCCACCAAGAGACCGAGAAAAAGTAGCTCTAGAAGGTATAACTCTTATTTTTGGGGTTACTATTCGTACCCTATTTGATTCAGGGGCATCACATTCCTTTATAGCTAGGAATGTTGTAAATTCCTTGAACCTTCAATCCCAAATGGTCAATAGCCCAATAGAGGTTTCCAATCCCATTAGGGGTTCAACCCATCTTTCTCTTATTTGCGAAGACCTAGTTTTACATATATGCGACGTTGATCTCATATGTACTGCGTACGTTCTAAATTTCAAGGGGTATGGGCTTATCTTGGGTATAGATTAGTTGTCATATTATGTAGCCATTCTTAACTGTGATAAGAAGGTCATGCGATTACGAAGTTGCGGAGGTTGTGACCTAGAAGTTTTTTGTATACCCAAAGAGTTAATTGAGTTAAACCATTTATATTCGCTAAATCTATCTGTCGTTGCAGAGCCATCATTTGTACCATAGTTTGTGAATTTCTTGATGCCTTCGAGGAGGTCTCGGGTCTTCCACCCCATAGGATGATTGAGTTCCGAATCAATTTGGAGAAGGATGAAAACCCCATCGCTCTACCTCTGAGACATACAACCCCCAAAGAAAGAAGGGAATTGGATAAGCAAATCTCAGAGCTATTAAAGAATGGAGTCATCCGTACTTCTAAGTAGAGAACCCTTGTTGTTTTTGTTACTAAGGCAGACGGTTATTTGAGACTTTGCGTCGATTATAGGAAGTTTAACAAGTTTAAAATGAAGAATAGGTACCCTTTACCTAGAATAGATGACTTGTTCGACCAACTTATAGAGGCTAAAGTCTTTTGCCAATTAGACTTGGCAACGGGATTCCATCAGTTTATGATTATAGAGGAAAGCAAGCCGAAGATCGCATTCCGTACTCTAAATAGGATCAATGAGTGGGAAGTAATGCCTTTTGGACTGACGAACGCCCCAACGTACTTTGTGGATTTGATGAGTAGAGTTTTTAGAAGACAATTTAATAAATTTGTCTTGTTTGTTGATGATATCTTGGTTTTCTCCAAAGGTAAAAAGAAGTATTAAAGACCACCTTAGGGAGGTATTGGAACCCTTGAGAGGAAACTAACTCAAAGTCAAGTTTTCTAAATGCCACTTTATGGAAGAACTATATTAACTTCCTTAGGCATATTGTTTCAAAACAAGGATTGGCTGTAGACCCTGCTAGAGTGAATGCCATCCAAGGATAGAAGAATCCTAGTAATGCATCAGAGGTTTGAAGTTTTCTAGCATTGATATACTACCATTGGAAGTTCATCAAGAGCTTTGCACAAATAGCAGCCCCTTTAACCCGATTGACTAAGAAGAATCTAGTTTTTATTTGGGATGATGGATGCACCAAGGCATTTAAGAAGCTTAAAGAGTTATTGACTAGTGCACCAGTGCTCACTATTCTAGATGGAACAAAGCCATTTACTATTTTCCCAAATGCATGTGGCATAGAATCAAGGGCAGTTCTTATGCAAGAAGGGAAGGTAGTTGCCTATGCCAATAGACAACTAAAGGACCATTAGATGAGGCATTCAGTGCATGATTTAGAATTGACAGTCATTGTTTTTGCCTTAAAGATATGGAGGCATTTTCTCATGGAGGAAAGATTAGAGTTATCCAGTGATCATAAATCACTCAAATACCTATTATTTTTTTAAAAAATTGAATCATAAGCAGTAGAGGTAATGGAGTATGTAGCATCCTTTAACTTTAGTATTCAATATAATCCACAGAAAAGGGAATGTAGTCGCCGAAGCCCTTAGTCAGAGACGCGCTCCCTAGGTGCTATATACCAATGGAGACAATTGGAGTTTCTCTCACATTTCAACTTTCAACCATTAACCGAACCCATTCAAGGTTTTCTATCAGTTATGGAGATTAAACCAGCCTTGATGGATTATATAGGGCATGAGTAAGTGAAAGACGAGAAGTTAGTAGAGATTATGGAAAATTTGGGAAAAGGCAAGCATTTTTCCCATTTTAGGAGGTATTCAGAAAATAAGAAGGGATGTTTGAGAAGAGATGGACATCTTTGTGTCCCAATGATTGATGATTTGATGAAACATGTGCTTATGGAGTGTTACTACTCAAGGATGACCATTCATCTCGGAGAAGATAAGATGTACAAGAACATGAAGAGAATTTTCTTTTGGAATGGAATTAAAAGAAGTGTAGCTGAGTTTGTGGCTAAGTGTTTGACATGTTAGAAGATAAAAGCTGAATAGGAGAAGCCTGGTGGATTATTATTACCTTTGGAAATTCCGACTTGGAAGTGAGAACATATTTCGATGGATTTTGTGGAAGAACTTCCTAAAAGTAAAAAGGACAATGAGGCTATTTGGGTTGTTGTGGACAGACTCACTAAGAGTGCCCATTTTACCTAGACTAAGAGAAATAGGATTAGCGTCTCTCTCACACAAATTTATGTTAAGGAGGTAGTTTGTCTACATGGAATTCCTATAAGCATAGTCAGTGATAAGGACCCTTGTTCACTAGCGAGTTTTGGAGGAGCCTAAAAACAGCTTTGAGGACTTTTTTGAACCGTAGCACATCATATCACCCACAAACCGATGGACAAACAGTATGAATAGAATTTTGAAGGACTTGTTGAGAGTTTATGTCTTGGATTTCGGAGGATATAGGGAGCAGCATCTACTTTTGGTTAAGTTTGCGTATAATAATAGCTATCAAGCGACGATTGGTATGGCCCCTTTTGAAGCACTTTATGGACGGCCATGCAAATCACCTAGTTGTTGGTGGAAAACCACCGATAAAGTATTACTCAGACCCGATTTGATCTGTGATACCATGGAAAAAGTAGAGTTGATCGGGCAAAGGATGAAGGTAGTGTAAGACCGTCAGAAATCTTATGCGTATAAAAGAAGAAAAGAGCTTGAATTTGAGGCTGGAGTTATGGTATTTTTTAACATCTCCCTTCTTAGAAAAGTTTTTAGGTTTGGTAAGTCTGGAAAATTGCACCTAGATTTGTTATGACATTCAGAATTCTATAAAGAGTAGGAAAATTAACATACCTTGTGGAGCTTCCTAATAAGGTGGCAGGAGTCCACAAGTTTTTCCACGTTTCTCACCTTAGGAATGCCTTCATGACACAGCTAACATAATAGAGCCTGATCAGTTAAGGAATTTTGAAATAGGGGCGATAGTGCCTCGTGCCACTGCATATGGATGACGGTACTTGGAGACTTCGCAATAAAATAATTAGGTTGATTCGAGTATAATAGGGGTACAATCTAGGAGAAAGCACATGGGAAACCGAGGAGAAGATAGAAAACACTCGCCTAGAGATTTACATCGATAATTTTCTCTAAAATATTAGGATTTGGGTTGCACCATGTTTGCTAAATTGGATAGTAGGAGATGGTTGTTGCACTTTTCACAATCAATTTACACTCATGTATAAATTTTTATGCATGTTTAGGATATTTGCATACATACTTTATTGACATGATTACACACTCACGCTAGGATTGAGCTCATTTATCATGTTTGTAGTACATAATCACATTGTGATATTGATTAAGTAGACTGTTATGTAAAGAACTTGGTTGTATAATGTGGATATTATTGCACGTTATGATGTTCGCCCTTTGGAAGATTTCTGGACGTAATCCTTTTTAAGAGGGAATAGGTAAAACCCCGTAAAATGAATCATAAATAAATGAAGTAAATTGAATTAAATATTATAAGGGTAAAATATGAAAATTTTACAAAAGTTGAAATTTGACCATGAAAGTTATTCTGTTGCATTCATGGCGAAATTTTGATCTGTTTTTATATATAGTATGCTGAAAACGGAGCTCAGGCAAAGAAATTATGAGCTTTTGAAGTTTTAAAATTTAAATTAATATAATTTGAATTCAAATTCAAATGAGAAATCAAATTTAGGGTTTAAATTTCAAAAATTAGCATAGGGGCTAAGTAAACGTTTAATTAAAGTTTAATGTTAAAAGGTTAATTATGGAATAAAATAATTATGCAACGGAAGAAAATAAACATTCCTCGAAATAGAGGAGCGGGCGACCTAGTTGCCCAATCGATCGTAGCGGTTGACCGGTCGCATATAGGCGATCGATCGCTTGGCAAGGAATGTTGCCAGTGGCGGCGAGGGTTTGAAGCTATGTTATATTTAGTTGTACGTTCTAAATTTACCCATTTCTTACCTACTTCCATCCTACGTTTCTGGTGCATTTCAACCCCCAAAATAGACCCTATCCTCTCTACTTTTTATTTATATTATTTTTTGTGGAATGCGATGAAATTCTTCCACTTCCATCTCTCTCTAATAAGATTCAGAAACTCCGTAGAGAATTCAGGTAAGAATTAAACTTATTTCTTATTTGTTTCTTCTTCCTCCAATCTACTCTTATCCTAATCTTCTCTAATTATTCCGAATCTAATGAATATATATACCTCTTCCCTATAGTGCATACATACATATACATACATACATACATACATACATACATACATATATATATACATATATATATATATATATATATAGAGAGAGATTATGGAAGAGATTGGAAGGCTACAAATCCACTTGAGTGAAGCTAAGACCATTTTGTGAGTGAAAACCTTAGTATTTCTTTTCAACAATTGTTTAGTATATTTCTTTTTAGATTTGGATATACCTTAGAGATTTTGGGATTTCAAAAATAGGGTAGATAAAATCCTCTAAATTCCTTTTTATTTCCATATGTCAATTCTACGTTGAGATTTCTAATTATTTACATTAATTTGATGGAATTTGTTTCGCTTATACAATTTTTGATAATTTCACAGTCTATTCCACTTCTCCTTCTTCTTTGAGCCAAATTATGATTCTTTGATAAAATAAGGGGTTTATATTGCGAAATCTTTTCGTAGTTTACACTACTTATTCTTATCTATTTCTTTGTAAATGTGGAGTTGAATTGAATATGGGGTTTAGATTGCAATTCTCATTGTTTAAGATATTCCATTGAATTAGTGTAATAAACGAGTTTTTATTTTATTTACAAGTCTGTTATTTCAATTTTGGTTATGAATATGTATTCCCTACTTGAATATTAGAATCTTATGAAATCTTGGGAATTTGAAGAAAAATGACTTGTAATAATAACTGGTAAGGGAATTGACATTTAACCCCAGTTTACAGCGTAAAATCCATGCTTTTGGAACTTATCAGGCATGAATATTTATTTATCTCTATTCATGTAATTAACATATAATTATTACGTATATGGCATAGTTAATTAGACATTTATTTACATTTATTTCCCCTATTATAAAGTTAATTTATTGTGAGGTGAAAATAAGAGGAAACTCTTATATAGCCTAATTATTATTTTAAGTTGTAATAAGGACGATTCCTTATAAAACCCTATTTATGAAGCAGTGAGATAAGTGTGTGTAAGTGTATGTGTGTGTGTCTACATATATAGAGTAATTGATGTATGGCTAAGTCATAGGGATGCGACGTCAATAAAGTTACATAATGAAAGTCTGATCTTCACTTTGAGGCTACCAGCATCTATGTACACTTTTATTGATTTTAAATATTTATAATGACGCGAGGTTTGTCCTAAATTCTATAGGAAAATCTGCCTGGCTAGTATAACTACTAGTTCCTTTGAATAGCGAATTATTGTGAGACATCATTATGAATATGGGCCAAAAGATGAAGTGCCTGCTTTGGGGTCTTGAGTTATTAAGTGGTTGGACTCGCCTCTTTTCCCCAGATGAAGTACTAAATGGCCAAGGGAACATGTTAGGTGGTATCTCTACATGGATCCGCTTTTGGAAATAGGTCTTAAATGATGTGGCCTGACTTAAATAAGGTATTAAATGACAAGAGTCTGCCTATTTTCCACTTGGAAGTATAAGCAGCCAAAGAGATTCCATCTGATATCAGCTAGATAGTACCTTTGAGGAGAAAGCCTTGGAAATAGGTTGCCTTTATTAATGTATTAAATGACCAGAGGCTGCCTACTTTCCCATAAAAGATATTAAGTGGCTTAGGTACCATCTCTCACATTATTGACTATTTATAATATATGACTGGGATATGAGATTCAGGAAACCTGCTTCTGGATTTGAAGGTATTAAGTGGTTGGACTCACATCCTTTCCTTATAAAGAAGTAATAAATAATTTATATGGTTTTTTGTTCGTAGACATATTTTTATTTTGAAATATATTGCCTAAATATTGAAAAGGTAAGGCTCGAGGTTTTTATTCATTGGACACTTATTGTTCTAACTCCCTCCTCATTACAACACAGGTTAAGAATGGAGTGATGACTGTGACGAAGCTTAGAGATGGAGAAGCTTAGCTTGTAGCGGTATTTATTATTATTATTTGCTTTTAAGTGTACCCATGGATTTTGATGATTATTGTAATGGATATTATGTTATGGTTTTTATGGAATTTTGTGTTATGACATTTTTATGGTTTTGAAATAAATGGGTACACTTTGCTATTATATTTTGTTTCATCCTCTGTGAGTTCTGAAAGTTTAGTTATGGCTCTGTAATATTATATCATTTTACCACCAACAACTTAACTTAGAGTGGACTTAAGTTTTGATGGGCCCTTTCTGTGTCGAAATTTAGACCTTTTCCGAGGTAGGTTACTACAGGAGGAGTATGTCCATAAGTTTAACTTGTTGGCTAATTATAGCAGGGTGATCATCATTACTTCGATGAAGAAGAATGAGAAGTTTATCATAGGTTTGAAGCAATGACTTGATCATAAGGCGATGGCTCATTTAGCATCTCCTTTTGAGTTTGTGGTTGATATTGTAAAAGGTATGATGGGATGTATCAGGTGTGAGTTGCAGAATTATGAATCTTAAGGCTAATTTAACACTATATGGGGAGGATGTGAATAGTATTTTCTAACTTATGTAAATCATTTTAATTTTCTTTCGAGATTAATATTAAATCATAGATTAACGACACAGAGTTATACTAACAACCAATCAATGATGCAATCATAGATAAAAATAAAAGCAATAAAGTAAAGTAAGAGTTATAGAGATGACACCAGAGATTTTATACTGGTTCGGATTTCTCCTACATCCGGTCCCATACAATTACTTATACAAATTTCTTTTAAAATGACAATCTTTAACTAGGTAGAAGGCAAACCCAAATACAATCTTGATTTCGAGTCCACGAGGCACACCCTCCTATATTCTAAGTCTGGGGTAAACTCACTTGATTTGACCAGGCTACAAGCACACCTACTAGATTTGAATGGGCTACTGAGCTCGCCCACTTAATTTGAATGGGCTACAAGTACACCTAAAAAAATGGGAGTAGAATTAATAGTTTTCCCAAAGACAAATTTTATACTTTGGATACAGTGGATTCTATAGCCTTTTGGATAGCACTTTGACCTTCGAAATAAGAGAGAGATGTATGTAAGATACGATGACCACCATTAAATATTTTTGTATGTAAAATATGATACAACTCCTCTAAGTTACACAACTCCCACTAAATATATGCAAATGTATATTTTATATTTTTCTCTCCCTTTATCATCTAAAAAAATGGGTGAAAAATCCCTACTAAATGATATACTTATAGACTGAAGAGTCAAAATCAAATAATTAAGAATTAAGTGTTTTGCTAAATAATATGGATTTACTTATATAATTGAAATTGGACTGAAATAATTAAAGCATGCAATAAATGTGATACGAAAGATCCAATATAAGATACGTACATGAAAAATACTGGATATTAATTTGATATAATCATGGCATATATCTATATATACAATGATATACTAATTATTAGAGACTATAAATATGATAATCTAAACTTTATTCATATATCTATAATATACTCTTTAATACAATCAATTCAAAACCACACTTATTTTACAATCGATACTATATAATCAAACTTATTATAATCAATCCAAACCAAATTATTTACATATCATTATTAAAAACAAATAAGTTTAATACACAAATTTACTAGTTATAAGAAGCAAAAACCTAGATATTTCTAGCGACTCGAACCCAACCATCATATTCAAAGATTGGAATTTCTTTGATGGTTTCCCAATCTTCACTATCCTTGGTGTTTGAGCATTCTAGGTTGTTGGTTTGGTCATCCTTGATCCAGGAAGAAATTAACCAGCGAAGGGAATTGAAGTGCTTCTCTTATTCTTTTATCATTTTTATATGGCTTAGTTTCAAATGCCTTTGATTCCGTAGAATAATAGAGAGAATATCTTTGAACGATTAGAGTGCCACTTAAAGGTTTTTACAAAATTTTTGGTGTGGAGAAGACAATTTTATTAAGAAAAATGTTGAGAGCGGATGGAAGTGGAGAATGAAGTGATGCGTGAACTTTTCTGGAAGAAATAGGCTTAAATAGAAGTGAAAACTCGTTTGGACTGATTGAAATATGACAACTATAACATTTTTAAAACTAAAAAATTTTGCCAGACGGTTAGGATATGTCGACATATCCCATATATGTATGTTGATATATACGCAAAAAAGTTAATTTTCAATTTTTTGATATAATTTTAGTTTCAACTTAACATAATTATAGTTTAATGATTTCCAGAGACTAATAGAACAATATAGAACAACATGAAATAAATTTCATTACTTAAGATAGAGAAATAGATAATTTTGGAGATAAACTAGAAAGAAAAAATATGAAAAGAAATAAAACTAGATATACACATAATAAAGGTATAAAGGTATAATAAAGAGATCTTAAAGTATGATGACGCAGATAAAGAGTTTCCACCAAGCTTCCTAATGATTTTCTCAAAGTATTTGTCCACTTTGTTGGAGAGAGAAGGGAACTTTTTACTAAAGGAACGTGTAAGCTTCTTTTGATTTTTGAGAAGCTTCTTTTGGTTCTTTAGAATCTCTTTATTTAAATGTTGAGGAGGTTTTCCGAAGCTTTCTAAGGAAGCGTATATTTACTCCTCTTCTTCTATTTGATTACCCCATTCTTTAATTTCCATATTGTTGCCTTCTTCTTGTTGTTGTTGAATTTCTTGCTCTTCTTCACATGTCAGTATTTTCTCTTTTTGAGGAAGAGTCTCATATGCTCAAAGCGGGGAGGAACATGAATAAGAGAGATGATGGCCTCATTGAAAACTTTTTTGAGGCAAAGTGAGCTCTCCTCGTAAATCAACACCAAAATAATCATACATTCTTATAGGATACACACCATGGTAATATTCTTCACTATGTACTATATAACTTGACAAAACATAAGTATCTATATTTTATATGGTTATTGTCATCAAAATCAATAGCTAAGGTATTAACACTAGGAGCAGAGAAGAGTGGAGATAAGACCCAAAGAAGAATAAGTTTATCTCATATACAAAATGGAAAAGGGGACAATCCAAGGGGAAAGGTATGAGGTTTCTATTGTGGAAGTGGTCTACTACAATTGCATGTAGAATGGGCATTAGGGTTCTAAGTGCCTCATGCCTAAAAATATTAGGAGAGTGAAGTGTTACAAGTGTGATGAAATGGAACGTTAGAAAATGGACTGTCTAGAGCTTAAAGCATAGGTTTACTCTTTGAAGGGACCAATGGAAGGACCATCTACCGAGGAAAGAGGCAAGTAGAAAATCTTGGAAGGTATGGCTTTGATTTATGGTATTTCAGTTAGAGTGCGGTTTGATACTAGTGCTACACATTCATTTATAGTAAAACATTCGTTTGATAGGCTTGGGTTAGGAGTTACTTATTTAATCACTTCCATATATGTAGCAAATTCGATAGGAGTGTGTGACATTCTCGGATTGAGGTGCAACCTAGATTTTATGTTAGGTGTGTTTAAGTTTTTGTGATCCCTATGTGTTTGTCTTTATAGGCTTCAAAGTTATTTTTGGGATGGATGGGATGGAGAAATATAGTGTCAGAGTGCATTGCCCCAAAAGGATAATCACTCTAAGGTATCCGAGACATAGAGATAGAGTGTATGTCATTTTGGAAGAATACGGAGTTGGGTGCAAAGGCATTCTTTTTTGCTTTAGTTTCAAAAGACGAAAACCTTGGATGGTACGAGTAGTAAAGGAGTTCCGAGATGTGTTTAAACCAGTTTCGTGGTTGCCACTCCTGAGAGTGGTAGAGTTGCTTATAGATTTACTACCAGGAACCGAACAATTTTGTCTACTTCCTAGTAGAATGCCTCTAAAGGAGATGGAGACATTGAAGAAACAGTTGGTAGGGTTAGAAGTTAAGAATTTCATATGGCTAAGCAGTTCAACTTGGGAGCAGAAGCAGTATTTTTGAAGAACTCTAGTGGGTCATTAAGATTGTGCATTGACTATTGGAAGCTGAATGAGAGAACGAGAAGAATAGATATCCTTTATCGAGAATTAATGACCTTTTTGATGAGTTGAATGAAGATAAGGTATTTTTGCAGTTGGATTTCGCTACGGGGTTCTATCCGCTAAGAGCTTCAGTGGGAAGCATTCCTTTGACTACATTCAAAATGACACATGGTTCATATGAGCGGCTAGTATTGCCATTAGGAAAAACCAATGCACCTGCGTTCTTTGTGGACCCGATGAATAGAATCTCCCGAGATAAGCTAGATAGATACGTGTTGGTGTTCACAAATGACATCTTAATGTACTCTTAAGATGAGGAGGAACATGTAGTTCTCCTAAAGCTTGTGTTGGAGACGTTTAGACAAAATAAGTTAAAGGATAAATTTTCTAAGTGTCATTTTTGGAAAAGGAAAGTGAAGTACTTAGGCCATGTGATTTTGGAAGAAGGGTTAGTAGTAGATCCTATAAAGCTTGATGTTATACATGGGTGGAAGAGACCTAAGATTATGGAAGAGGTGCGAAGTTTCCTAGAATTAGCCGGCTATTACTAGAGATTCATTAAGGACTTCCCTTGCGTTATTGCACTGATGAAAAGACTGACCAGGAAGAGCAAGCAGTTTGTTTGGATGCAGGAGTGTGAGATGGCATCCTAGGAATTAAAGTATCGATTGACGAATGCGCATGTGTTAGTGATACCTGAAGGGAATGATGGTATAACCATATAAAATAATGCATCAATTTCGGAGTTAGAGGCAATTTCGATATTGAAGGGCAAAGTAATTGCATATGCATCTAGACAGTTGCAGCCCCATGAAGTTCGGTATCCAATGCATGATTTGGAGTTACCTGCGGTTGTCTTCGCATTGAAGATTTAGTGACATATCTCTTAGTGGAGAGGTTTGAGTTATATACTGACCAAAATTCCTTGAGATAATCATTCTTTAGATGGAGACGAACAAGAGTTGATAGAGAGGGGTAGAATTTTTAGCATCCTTTGATTTTGGGATAGAGTATAACCCAGGAATAGGTAATAAAGTAGGAAATGCCTTCAGCCAAAAATGGAAAAGTTTCGTTTTGACTATGATAGAAGATTGGACCATCTTGGAAGCGTTGTCTGCATGTGATGTATGTTTTTGATCTAGTGTAGTTTCGAGCAGTGCATTAGGAATGCTACCATGGTTAGAAGTCATGATGATGCTTGAAGAAAGGATTGCCAAACCATAGAGAGGAGACAAGTTCTACACCGGAATAGCAAGGGGCTTTGGCTCAGGAATTGAGGCAGTATAGCTGAAAGGGTTCAGTGTTGGTAGAGAAGGAAGGCTGTAGAAGAATGGAAGGTTGTATGTTCCGAATATAGAAGGACTGCAGAAAGAAATATTGGATAAATCCCATCACTCAATGTTTACCATACACCTTAGAGGTATCAAGATGCATTGAGATATAAAGAGAAGTTTCTTCTAGGAAGGGATGAAGAAGGATGTGGAAGAGTATGTGAGGAGATGTCTCACATGCAAACAAGTGAAGGCAGAACACTATAAACCGAGTGGGCTTTTGCAGCCTTTGGAGATTCCAGTTTGAAATGGGATTCAGTATTAATGGACTTCGTAGATGGGTTGCTAATGTCAAGGGCAGGGGATGAAACCATATGGGTCATAGTTGATTGACTAACTAAGTGTGCCAGTTTCAGTCCAGTGAAGGCTAAAGAACTTGGAAAAGTTAGCATATATATATATATATATATATATATATATATATATGAAGGCTGTAATGAGATTGCATAGGATGCCTAACATTATTATTAGTAACCGAGATTTTTGTTAACTAGTGATTTCTATCACATCTTGCAAAAGGTGTTGGTACAGAGTTATGCATGAGTACTGCATACCATCCGTAGATAAATGGGCAGATCGAGAGAGTCAGCAAGATCCTAGAAGACTTGTTAACTGCTTGCATTAGACTTCAGTGGATCTTGGGAGGATATATTATCCACATTTGGTAGAGTGTTCATACAACAACAGCTACCAAAGTAGCATTGGGATAACCCCATTTGAGTCATTGTATGGAAGGCCATGTAAGTCGCCTGGATGTTGGTTGGAGATGGGGTACCAGTTGTTGTTATGACCAAATGTGGTTAAGGATGTCACTGAGAAAGTAGAATTGATCCTAACTAGGATGAAGGCAACACGGTCCAGACGAAAGATTTATGGAGACGCTAGGAGAAAGGAACTAGAATTCATAGTAGATGATTAGGTGTTGGTGAAAGTTTCTCTGCCGAGAGGCGTGATGCATTTTGAGAAGGCAGAGAAGTTAGCACCCTGATATATAGGGTTGTTTTCGATCATAGATAAGATTGGGAAAGTGGCGTATAAGATAGAACCGCCTAGTGTTTTTGTAGGGATTCATAATATGTTTCATGTATCATATCTACGGAAATGCATTAGAGATCCGAATGTAGTAGTTAATCTGAGGGCAGTAGAAGATCTGATCATAAAATCGAATATAACCTATATGTAGAAACTGATTCAGATAGTGGATCAGGACGAGAAGAAGCTTCAAAACAAGGTGGTGAAGCTTCGAAGCTAGTATGTATCCAGTGAAGTGCATATCGGGAGGATTGTTGGTAGGAAAAAGAGGACGAGGTTAAGGAGGCCTATACAGAGTTGTTCATTTTAGATTAGCATATGAGTTATGTATTGAATTGTATTGTTATGCGTGTGTGTATATGAATATTATGATTGCTTGCTGTATTACTAGATAGCAGTAGTACGTTTTATGTACGAATTGGGAATTCATGGTTATACTTAGTGTGAGCATGGAATAGTTAGAAAACCAATACTGTGCCTTAATTGTATTTCGAGGGCGAAATTCCTTTAAGAGGGAGATCGTAACAACTCACAATTTTTTATTAATTGAATTAATTAATTAAAAGGCCGAGGCAAGCTAAATAAGAAAACAAAGGGGTAATAAATTAATGAAAAAGATATGGTCATCCAAGCCAAATTTATTGTAGGACAATAAGCATTCCCTTTTCCATTCATTCATTTCATTGTACTAAAAATAAAATAAAAGCCGGAGGGGGACTTTAATGATAGCAGCTTAAAGATGGTAAACAAAGTGAAGGTAAGCAAAATGCAAGCTAAAGGGGACAATTAGAAGAATAAAGCAAGATATCCAAAAGATCTAGGTTAGTAATACTAAACTCATTTTTACCGTACCCAAATATGTGGTTTTGGTAAGGTCTTGTAAATTATTATATAAGAAGGAGTTTCATATAGATTATCATTAACGCGTAAATTAGTTAATAAATGGTTTGGAAAAAATAGACGAACATGAGAGGTTTAGATGTATTTCCCTATCTTAATGATTTCAAAATATTATGAATATGACGTTTTAACCATGATTTTTGAAATAGGCTTTTAGTTTAAGAAATTTGTTATGCAGAAATAATTTGTTATGATTTATAGGAGTATACCTTGAAAATAAATGTGGAAAATACCCTTAAATCAAAATAAATCATACAACATTTTAGAACAAGTGTCCAAGAATATTATGGTAATTTTATTAAGGTTTTCTATGAGGAAAATATGCTGATATGTGTTAGGTACTATGCTAGCGAAAAGAGGGAACCGTAGGGAGGCATGTAATATAAAATTACATGAAAAAATGAGTGTCAGATAAATAGGGAACCCGATCCAAATAATACGCTACAAAGAAATATAAAGGATACCACAAATGCCAAAAATGGATTTATAATGTATTATACCGTGACACATTTAAAGATGTTGTTAGATACGACAGACTTTGTCTAGTACGAAGTTAAAGGGGCAACTTAACATTTATTAATAGAACCGCGCACTCGAGGAAGAGATGGTGATTTGCCAAGGAAATCCAGGGACTTTCAAGGGAAAGAAGAACTGCGCTTCATTTATAGAGGACAAACCATGCACAATTATATATAGATGGAAGAAACTGAACTGCATCGCAATATGAAAAGTGATACTACAAAGCAATTTGGAAGTTTTCGCTTAATAAGTAAAGAGTGAACTGCACGTGTAGGTTGGGGCAGGGGTGTACTGTAGCAGTGGAGGGTGTGAATGAAACCTAATAAATGACAATTAGGTAGGACTTAGGGGGGACCAAGGCTAGTAAGGTGAAATAACTCCTGCGCTAAGGGACCAAGTTGGAAGGGCCATTGAGGCCGAGTGGGGATGCTCACTCGAATGCACATTTAGGGAAGGCGAGGAGAGGTACTCTATTTCCAAGGACTACGGTTAGGGTATTTCAAGCAGTTTCAAATTAAACAAATGTTTAGGGACTGCATATGGGTTTATTTGTAGTCGACTGTGGTGGTGTTGTTCCAAATAGTTTAAAATTAAGTAAATACATATGGATTAAGGTAGGGGATTTCCATGTAGTAGAAAATGAAATAAGCACATGGCGATTGTAATGGGGTTATTTCAACTAGTTTAAAGTTAAATATATTAAGAGGAAACCGCAAGTGGCCGGTCGGGCAGTATCAGATTAAAGACAAAGCCAAAAGGGAGCTTATAATCTAAAAATGGTCGCTAAGTTAAAACTGCGCTGGGGTTGCAGTAGTAAATTGGAACCGCTTAGGACTGCCTAAACGCATAGTAGTAAATAAGAACTATTTGTGTCAGAATTACTATTGTTTCACTTATGATGTTTTAGATAGTTATGGGGAAACCCACTCCGTGTAGTATGGCATTGGTCACTATATCTTTATTTTAGGTAAGTATTATTTACATTATACTTTATATCTGACATATGTTTTTATTATTGTTTTCTCTATAAACTCATAGGTACTCATTTGAGTAGGCTGAGTTTGTAGGATAGGAAGCTTTAAAATAAGGGCACGATATGAAGAGCGGAGACGAAGAGGAGGCATTTTAGCTGATAAAGATGTTATTTCCGCTGTTTGAAGGAATTCAGGCAACATCTTCATATGTTGATCTCACTCTTTACTATGTTATTTCTATCTTTGTTTGACCCTACGTGGGCATGACTTGGGTGTTAACATTTTTAAAAATTGTATGTAATGAATATCAAGTAAATTTCTATGTAAAGAAACTATTTAGCTGCTCTGTTTACGTTGACATTATTTGAATAAATACTGAACTCACTTACATTACTGGAAGATAATTTTGATGATGAATGCAGTATCATCGACGTTCATCTTTGAGTCTCCAAGTAGGGTATGTCACAGTAATATTATTAATATATTGAATATACGAGGTAACATAACTATATGTATTTATTGAGGAAACTCAAAGTATATATACTATACAAAGGCCGTCACGATACGTTATGTACTAGTGATTAATTTTGTTTAGATGTGTTAAGAAAACTCAAGGTCGAAGTGAAATTAGAACTGGGTACTAAGATTTAGGAGTTGTATATGATATAACCGATAAGGAGTTGTCCATCATTCATGGAGTAATGGCTTGTCGAGAAAACTCAAGGTCATAATTCCAAGATGGACGAGTCTTGACAACTACTAGTGAAGTCTATAGACTTCTATGTTTTGACTTAGGGTTCGGCGAAATGTAAAAGACTAGTGGGAGCTTACCAATAAAATGAAATATATAGTTTGACCTTATTAATATTATAAGAACATCTATTACGACATTGTCCTAATAATCTACCAAATAAAACTTAGAGAAAAATGTCAAGTCCAAAACAGTTTTCTGAAAATAACAAGCTTACCGGACCTAACTATACTGATTAGCCAAGAGAAATTAAGATAGCTTTAACTTACAGGCGTTTATGGTTAGCTGTTACATGCGAACCTAAGGAACAATTTGCTGCTGATGCAGACCTTGAACTTCGAATTTCTTGTGAGAAATGGGTTTCAAACCTAGAGATCGCCCAAGTTTTCATGCTGTCTGTGTTAGACAATCCATTGCAGATTCCGCATGGAAAATATGTCTATCCTTAAGATATTTGATGGTCTCAAGGCCCTTTTTGGTAAATAGTCATATTCTGCAAAGTATGAGCTTACGGAGAAGCTGTTTAATATCAAAATGATTAAAGGACAAAAGATGGACGATTACATACTGTTAATGAAGGGCTATATTGATTGGCTTTCACAATTATATGTACATATAAGTAACGAATTATAAGTTGATTTGACCCTTCGTTCTCTTACACCTCATATATACCATTCATACTGAATTACAATATGAATAAATTAAGTCTGAATCTCGTAGAGCTCCTCAATATATTGAGGTCAACTAAGTCCACATCTAAGGATCAAGGGGACGTGCTTGTTTTAAAGGATGGTGCATCATCTTCGAAAGGTTTGAAGAAGTAGAAAAGTGAATATAAGAAGAACAAGAAAAGCAAGAAGACCAGTGACAAGGGTGAATGTCACTATTGCCACAAGAAAGGTTATTAGAAAAAAGAACTATCCTGACTACTTAAAGATTGTTAGAGAAAGAAAGTAGAATGGTTCTGCAGCTTCATTAGGTACATTTATGATTCAAAATTATTTTGCAATCAATAACATATCTTGGGTCATAGATATTGGATCCGGAACTCATATATGTAACTCATTACAAGGGCTTTGGAATTGGCACCACGTAACAAAGGAAGAGATGAGGCTCCAAGTTGCTGATGGATCTGTCATAGATGCAACGACAGTAGGAGATTATCATTTATGTTTGCCTAATAGAGTATTTTTGATATTAAATAAGTGCTATTTTGTAAAATACTTTATTTGTGGCATTAATTCTGTTTCTAGATTGTTTGAGATTGGATATTTATTTCATTATGCAAACTATATTATGAGTATTATTTTGAATGGAAATAAAGTCTAAGATGGTGTTCTTTGAAATGACATTTATGTGATCAATACTAATTATGTGTGTTATGTGAATAATTCTTCTAACAATATAAGTGATAGTTATCTTTTGCATTGTAGGCTAGATTATATTATGAGAAATGACTACACAAACTGAAGACCGAAGTTTTTTTTACCATCACTCGTTTCTAAATCATTTTCCACATGTGAAGTGTCTCAAGATAAAATAATCAAGCACCCCTTCAACAGGACCAATGGAAGAATTGATTAACTCTTAGGGTTTGTACATATTGATGCATGTGGCCCGATGCCTATAATCACCGTTGATAATAGTTCTTACTTTGTTACCTTTGCTGATGATTTATCGATACTACGATATGTGTATCTTATGAAGAACAAATACGATGTCTATGAGAATTTTTTTTGAATATAAACATCTAGTAGAAATCCAAAGGGTCGTAAGGTTAAGATTCTTACAGTACTTAAAAGATAATAGGAATATCTCCAAGATTACTCCACCTTGTACTCCACAACACAACAGTGTGTCGGAGCGAAGGAACTGAATCTTATTAGATACATATCATTCCATGATGAGTAACACTGTGTTACCTCTATCCTATTGGAGATATATGCAAGGAATCACAGTGCATATGTTGAACTAATTGCCCATTAAATATGTGCCTAAAATTCCATATGAGATGTGGTATGGCAAGAAATCCCAACTTAAGTATTTGAAGGAGCATGGTTGTCTGATGTACGTTATGAACATTGGTCAAAATAAACTGGAAGCAAAATCGATACCATGTAAATTTATAAAATATCCCAAAAAATCTATGGGATATGCTTTCTATAACAAGGAGGAACAAAATATTATTGTTTCTCGACAACTATCTTTTTAGAAAAGGAATTTCAATAAAAGGAAATCGTCACGACCCACTTTTTCCCTACAGTTCGAACTTATAATTTACCAGACAAGTCCAGTCCAAATTGAACTAAGAAGCGGATAGTAATAAACAAAAGTAGAAAGAAGATAGAAAGAAAAACCAACAACACAGAATCTCAGAGTGGAAACGAATAATCTATAATATAGAACAAATCATCACATAAAACAAAAATGTAATGTTTACATAACAGATAACAATCAAAGTATACTAACCTATTAGCATGGACAGTTATAACGCCTATCCTTACAATTGCTGATAAACACAACTAAATACAGCGGAAAAATAATCATCTACGTGAATACGTCTCTGGGCCTCCAAATCCTCTCCTGATGCTCCAATCCTACCAGCTAAACATGGAAATATGCTCGGTCTGACTCGAGCACATAGGGAAAACCATGCCTGGGTCAGTCTGGTAAAACCAGCGTGAGAATTTAAATCATAAGAAATTTTATTCGTTATAACTTTCAAAATGCTTTTAAAATCAAATGTATCCCTTAAGACTACGCCACACATAAATACGAAGGGTTTTTCCCTTACGTTAACCAAAACCTTTAATAGAAAATCCAAATATACGATGAACAAGCTTTGAACTATTTTTAACGTAATCTATGCTCAGAAACAAACATTTTCCTAGTTTACATTGTTAACAAACTTGGATTGGATTGAGAGAAAGAGAATTTAAACTTGAATGACAATTGTTTTCCACCTCTGTGGATATGACAGAGCATTTTAAAACCATTTCCAGGTTTTTCTAAAAATTGAATTCTTACCTTAACATGCTGGAATATTTTGAAATCTTTAATTTATGATCTAAACTTGATAAATGTTGCTTTGCCTTGGATTTGAATTTGAAAGAGAATACTTCTTCCTTTTCCTTTTACATAACAGAGTTTGTTTTTTTCCAAAGTATTGTTTATAGAGTTCTAACCCTGAAGCTACACACACAGTCTATATATAGATGTTCATATAAACATAATGATGCATTGGTACAAGGCTGATGGATTTGAAATGAGGTGTGTGGGACTTGAGTTGATGTTTGGTTTGAGTTGAAAAGAAGTTAAATTGAATGTTTTAGCCTTTCCTATTTTGAACCAGACAAGCATATGTTTATATTTTCTTTTTCCCTCATCCAATTTGTAAGTTTATTTACTTTTCCCTTTTCATTTTCACTAGTTTGGTTTTTGCAGTCTTTGTTGTACTTTTTTACTTTGGCCACTTTTTCCTCTTTTAATTACTTTTCTATTTACTTAGTTAAATTTTCTTTTGATTTAAAACATGCTTCACTCATATTTTTTAAACAGCATGTAAAGTGGTTGTAAATAAGTCTTTATATATATTTCTATTTAAAATATAAAAATAAAAGTTTGCTATTTAAAAATATATTACTAAAAACACTAAATGTTTTGCTATTCCTTTTTAAATAACATTTTGTTCTACATTTCTTTTTATTATATTTAAAAATGTATAATTCAAAGCAAATGTATTTGCTATTTCATTCCAAATGTATAAAATAACATTTTTGTCAAAACATTATTTTGTTAAAGATTTCTTATTTAAAATGGTTTTATAAAATTTCTCATTTCTACCATCATATATTTTCATATATTTTTTTCTTTCATTTTTCAATATATATAAATATATATTATTAGTAAACTATAATTATTCAGTTCATATATATATATATATATATATTACATTCTTCTTAACTAATGTGCATATATATAAGAAAAAAGTCCAATTTTAAACTCTCCCTATTTAAAATACGTTATATCCTTCATAAGACAAATCTTTTCCATTTATAATATATTCTTTTTATTCGTCGACATTTATTTGCTATGAATTTGTTTTCAATATTATATATATAATTTATGTTGTGATGAATATATATATAATAAATTCCAATTAAATCAATTTCCTATTTTATAAATAAAAATATGAAAATTCAAAATATTATCGTGGTTTATAAGCTATATATTACTACCAATTATCATTTAACGGGGATTTTATTTCTGATTAAAAGACCATATTATTGAATATTAAAAATAAATATTCAAACTTGAGACGTAAAAATCTACGGGTCATTACAGAAATTAACAGCGAAGTTGATGACATGAATAAGATCCAAGAATTTAACACTGAGGCCTAGTGGGGGAATTAAGTTCACCCATATAGGAAAACACACAACCTAATAGAAGGTCCAGTAGGAAATCACCAAAGAGATAGTACAGTTTTCTCATTGATGGTGAGAAGGAGGATTGTGTCTTTGATGACGACATTCCTCTATCTTTCCAATAAGCTTTGTAGAGTAAAGACTCTACACTAAAGACTCTACACCTGGCCTAAAGCAATAAAATCTAAAATGGATTCCATGTACGAAAACAAAGTATGAACTTTGTCAAATGTACCCAAAGGGATAAAACCCATTATCTACAAATGATGTAGATGGAGAAGTAGACACTTATAAAGCTATACTAGTTGTGAAAGGATTTCATGAAATTCAAGGTGTCGATTATGACTAGACCTTTTCGACCATGCTTAAGTCCATTCGAATTATGGTGGCCATTGTTGCATTTTATGACTACAAAGTATGGCAAATGGATTGAAAGACGACATTTCTAAATGGTGATTTAGAAGAAACCATTTATATGTCGTAGTTAAAGGGTTTTGTGGTCAGTGGGAGTGAGGGAAGGGCTTGGAAGTTGTTAAAGTCCATTTATGGACTTAAACAAGCTTCAAAAAGTTCGAAAAAGTGCTTTGATAAGGTAATCAAATAGTTTGGTTTCTATCAAAATCGAAGTAGTTAATATCGGTATCGAGTATGTATCGAGCAAGTACTTACATAAGATATTTTAAAATATCGTGATAGTATGGTTAATATCGACGATATCTCAGACATGTGTAGAACATGTTATGTACTATATTATACTATTTTACAATGTCATAATGAGGTTGTGTTTTTAAATATTTGGATCAATATTGCCAAATTACAATTGTTAACAAGAAATCTTGTCAACACCCCAAAGTTGTAACGACCCGCCTTTTTGGACAGTTTAAACCAACGATCAAATACCCATGTCGATTCCAAACCATTAAAAGGACAGATAGTTATTGGGGTAATTAAGAAAAGAAAAGGAAGGAAAATAAAGGAAATGAAACAACACAGAATCTCACAGCGGAAGGCTAAAGTATAATAATAAAATAACAGTTCATGAAGCTGTTAATTAAATGAATACATTTGAAATGAATACATTTGATTATTATTATACAACATTTATCAGAGTTACATACACAGCAAATATCATACAACAATGCAGCGGAATGGAATGAATATAATAGTAGTAGATAATATACCAAATCTTCGCCTTCATCCTCCAGAAATAGATCCTCAAAAATCTGAAAACTCAGGACTGACCCGAGCGTAATGAAAAGACAAAACACTCGAGTCAGGACTAAAATATCCTTATGAAAGTGAAATCAATCGTAAATAAATATGAGTGTAACGGCGTCGGAGATGTTTACGGGTTTTGACATCTCTTATCCAGTGTTAACGTGAGTACAATAACTTAAGAGATGTTACGGGATTTTCCATCTCTCAAGGATCCGTGAAAATATCTACTATGTAGTAATATACGCTAAGTAGATAATGCCTATCAGTAATATAAAGTATCAAAATAGCGTTAAGGCGTTACCATAATCCCCCTTAACACATTTTTATATTCCCAAAAGCATATACAAGACCGTAGTTTCCCCAAAACCGGAAGTCACCAGAGGGCAATCCATATACTCAAGGTACAAATCAAAACGTAGTGGTCGCGAATAGGATAATCAGTATGACAAGGTACATGAGGCAATACCAACTAGGATACTAGTAGTTGCGTGATCCGGACTGATGTTGGGCATAGCCAGCAGCTACCCCAACACCGCGAAACAACACTCCCAAATCAAGGGGTGCACCCAAATCGCATCACAAATGTAATAGATATGGTATCGAAGAAGTGTGTCCGCTAGAGGTGGCGAACCTCAATGGCCCGGCGCGGCTCCTGTTTTAGTCATGTCAGGGGTCATCCAATAATCGTTCTCTTTCTTCAGTCAACGCGTTCACCAACCATCCACTTCATTCTGGATCAACACTCCGCGTATAATAGTTATTAAAGTGGTTTTCGGTATCGACAGAGAGTATGTCCATATCCGATCCCGGTCTCTTTAATAACTACGTATTATTACACCGTTGGCTCTTTTACATTTCGAATCGATTCATAATTTGATATCAAAATATCATATTCGCTTCAAAAATCAAATCCATCCAAATATCATCGTATCTTTCAAAATATCAGATTTCATATTTAAATTCAAGATTTAAATATAAACATTTCACCTTATTGACCAGCTTAGGATTTTAGAAAAATAGTTTTAAGTAGTTTAAAAGTAGTTTTAAATAATTAAAATAGTTAAAACACTTAAAATCTTTAAAATGGATTTAAAATAGATAAATTAGTTTAAAATAATTTAAATTGGGTTAAGTAGATTTAAAATAGATTAAAATAGTTTAAGTATTCAAAATGGTTTATATAACAGAGTAATTTGGAAAACAAATTAAAACAGCTTCAAAATCAATCCATTTCAATTATAACTTCCCAATTCAAATCAATTTCAATTTCCGTTCTACCGATTCGATTTCAATTCAAAACAATGTCAACCTTTACTTCAAATCAATTCAATTCTACATTCACCTTTAATTAATTCAATTTCAATTTATATCGATTTGGAGCTTGATTTCTCAAAATATCAATTTATAACACTTAACAAAATTTCCAACAATATTCAAGTTTAAATCCAAATTCCAATTATGATTCAATTCCAAACTCGATTTCAAAATATCATTTTCATATCACTTTTACTTAGTAATATTCAAAGCTCGAAATAATGTTCAATCTTTAAAATAAATAGATTTTCGAAATTCAATCATATCCAAATTTTAAATTTTAAAGTCACAACTTAAATTATTTGCCAATTTCTTTTAACCAAAACTTATTTCAACATTCCAACTCAATTTTTCGACAAATTTGATTTCTATAAATTGATTTCTATTTATAACTTTTAAATCAAAACATTTAAATAAATTTTAAATCGACGATTTCAAAAATTATTTATTTAGCCAATTCGGTGTCCGTATATAATTTTCTATCCTATGGCCAAGTAGTTATTTATTTCAATTAAATGTCAACGATGAGTATATATTACTTAAATTAAATCGCAGTATCATATGTATGCATAACAGGATATATATATGCAATAAACACCCAAACATTTAAATATCAAACAATAACATCCATCGAAATAAATCATCCAATAGACTATACAATCCATGGCAAATCCATAGTTATCAAGGTCAGGTAATTTAATCGCCATTCAAATTTCAATTTCAATTTAACTGTCAATTTAATTTTTCAACGGTTAATTTAAATAACAAGCTATACGACAATTAAATTCATATCAAACAACGACAAATAACATTCATAGCACTTCATAATGTCAATTTAACTAGCATAAAGATATTTAGTACGTTGTGAGCATTATAAAACACTCACCTTGATTTTAATGCAGTCCCGGCGTTTTATTTCGAATAAAATTAAACGAGCGTTTAATTTTACCCGAAATTTTCACTAGCTCCAAATGACTCCAATCCAATTGCAACGCGTAGATCTCGTCCATACGATTCCAACGCAAAAAGTTTCGTCCGAATCCGACCTCGTATGAATAAGATATGATAGTTTAAAGTTAACATGAATTATAAAACAAACAATTTACATTTTTATATTTTTTTTTTATTTTAAACCCTACAGAATCTGGGCCGTTGATTTAGGCTTTGAGGAATCTGAGCCGCCCCCCCTTTCTTCCTCCCTATACACGTTCGTTCCCAGGTTCTCACGCAAGACAAACCCATGTAGCCGCCGCACTTCCCTTGAATTATCCTTCTATCACGCTCACTTCTACAACGATCAAACTCCCTCACTTCGAAGCTCACACCCACCTCCATCCACGGCCAGAGTGCGGCCCAGCTCGGTGGTGCCCTACCCTCGAACGACGAGCGCAAAACGGTGGAGAACGCGGCCCAATTCGCCTTCGTATAAAACACGAAACCCCATCATCTCCATATAGAATCGAAGGCCTTGATACGCTCTATAACTTGTTAGTTGACAATTTCTTGTAAATGCTAATGGATTTGAAGAAATTAAGGGATGAAGATCAGAATATCTCGGCCATTGATGCATGGAGTGGCGGCCACGAACCCTAAACCCCTTTTCTTTTTCGTTTTTTTTTAGAATAAAAGGCTATTTATAGGAAACAACGAACACTATTTCAACCCGGGTTTTCCGAACTCCGATTTACGCGCGGTAACCGGCGTCCCTAGGGTTTATCCCGCGTTTCGGACACAATGGAATAGGTTTCGAAAGCTAATTCGATCGTCTGCATGAGATACGGCAATAAACGATCGATTTAAAATTAAATCGATTAAACCGATTTCTATGCGTTTTGGCTCGCCCCGGACAAACGGTAAATCCAATTGACACGAAATTTGAAATCTTGCAATAATATCACATTACGGATCCGATGAAACTGGTTTCGTCCAATTCTGAGACTGTTCAAAAATTGGCTATTTTTCAGTCGATAATTAAATATTAAAATATTCAATTTTCACAAATACATTTTAAATTCAGTTTTTTAAAAGTTCTATAACATCACTATAACTCCAATATGATAAAATAAAATTTTACAAATCATTTTTAGTCATATTAAACCCGTTATTCAATTTATCCAATAAATTCCAATTTTAAAATCTTATTAACTCTATTGAAATCCAAATATAACTTACGTTCACTTTGGACACCAATTTGAATCATATTAAACCAAATTTCAATTATTCACTCTATTTTCATATATTAAATTTCAATATCCAATTAATCGTATCAAATTCGAAATTTAATTTATCCAAACATTCGTAATATTAAATTTAACAAATTTGATTATTCTTAAATCACTATCTTTTGAAATATTCAAAACGAACTTATAAAATTTAACTTTTGAAACGAATTAAAATTATAAAACGACTATTTACATTATACGGTTATTCAATTCCCATTATTGAATTATTCAATAAATTCCAAATATTAAATTTAAACAATTTCGCTTATCCAATAATTCATTATCTTTTGAAATATCGAAATCGAATTTATACGAATTAACTTTTAAAACCAATTCACAATTTAGAACACTATTTTTATTTTACAGTTATTCAATTATTCAATAAGTTTAAATATTTAATTTAAACAATTTACCCGTTCAATATCCAATATTTGATTTCAAATAGATTTTACTTATCCATCAATTACTCTCTTATACCCAATGAATTCAACATTTATTATCCTATTCAACTATCGATTTGCAAAGGAATTCACTAAGTAGCTTTTATTTTTCATTACTTGGATAATTATTGTCGCAATTCATTCCAGTTATTATTATTTCAAACGACTTACAAATTTTTTTTCTAACGCTAAATCACGAAAACTTATTAAATTAGCTATTTTAATTATCGAAAATTTACGGGTCGTTACACTCTCCCCCACTCAAAACTTTTCGTCCCCGAAAAGGAAAACAGAAAAGGAACTAAGTATAGAATTCAACATTAGATATATTTTATTCAACGTTACCTACTTATAAAACAATGAAATTCCATCTATAAAGTCATAACTACGCTTCCACTAAGTTACTCCGAACGGCTTTCTAACTTTAAAAGTTAGTTATCGAAACAAGTTATAAAATTTTTTTAAAACTTGAAAATTTTTCTAACACCCGGATTTACGGAAAATTTCGGCAGAGTCTCCTTTGCGCGGCTCGATCGGTACAACTACAAAACACCTCTACGGGCCCCAAACCAACAAAAGAAAATCCAAAAGCCAAGTGGCTCATCGAAAATCACCAAATCCAATGATAAAATAAACATGTACCTTATATTTTTATTAGCGAGCATATACGAATAATAAAGCGCGAAAGCGAGCTCCAAACGCGAAGAAAGCGCAATCCGCACCTACTAAACACTCAACAAACTATGAGAAACATGCATATACGAAAATAATATCAATATACATCATATAGCAACATAACAACTACATGTGCCAACATAGCCAATGCAATAAAACAACAATTGCAACCATCCATCAACTATCATCTAACTATCATCCAACAAATCCCTAACCATCAATATAAATTCAATTCTCATTAATATTTATTGACTTGGTTTCAATTTTTAATCACAGTTGATTCATTAACGTTGGATTTTACTAACATTCATTCTCAATTCAATTAGTTAACATTCACTAATTTATATTTATATTAGTTCACTTCCAATTTGAATCAAATTAAATTCATTTAACTTTCAATTTGATTTCAGTGATTTATAGCTTTCAATTTCATTAACACTTAATGAATTATATGCAATCCACTAACAATCATATAACAACCAAATCATACCCAACATAACCAAAATATTAATTTTACATTAAATTTGGTTTATCTCCTTCAATTCCAATTATACAATTTAAAAGAATCATTTTATATTTGGCATCTTATATTTCCAATATTAACTTTAATTAAATCCGTAAGCCGTACATATATCATCCGTGAGCAATATCAATCTAATCGCTTATTCGATCACACAATTTCACTTCCAAACTAGTATCGTTCACACGACTCTCTAGTGCGGACTCGGATTTGGTTTCTTGATTGGAAACTGTTACTCTCCTTGCATAGCCATATACTATGATAGAGAATTCCAGAATCAATTAAAAATCCATATCTAGGGTTCGTCGTCGAAAATCGAGTGAAAAATCCTAAATTGGATCGATATAAATCATCTCGAAATTTTATGCTCGAATTTGGATCAAATCGTTATGCGAATAAAATAATATACGTACAATCCCACGTATTACCTTCCAATAGATTTCTATCCAATTTATCTATACTAAATTATTTTATTGACTTTCATTTTATTTACCATTTATTATTCACAATCCATTATTTAGTTAATATATCCATTTCTTTACATAGCATATTCTTCAACATTATCTTTTCTTAACATCATATCAAAGAATTCGCTTACTCAAGTTCATTTTCAAACATTCTATATAATTTAATTAAATTCAATTTCATTTTAAAATTGATTCTTAGCTATAAGAAATTTATTTGTTTACATCTATTTCATTTTCATAATTTCAGTTAATAACGAATTCATTTGTGGAACGTTTTATTAATCAACACTTTAGTTTGTAGTCATTCCATAAAGGTCTAACTTCTCATACATGATTTTTCTTAGTTTACAGTTATCTTAAAAATTACAAATTTAATTTTGTTACAATCCCTTTGCAATTTATATTTATTTTCTATAATCAATTTACAAAGATATAATACGATTCATTTATCTTCTTTCTTAAGTTCACTTACTAGTTCCATTTATCCATTCATCATTTCATGCTATATTTAAGTATATATACAAAAATTTATCACAAACAAATTTTCCTTTTATATACATTTCATTCCTTTTTGAGTTTTTTTTTTTCCCTCACTTATATACTTCAATTACATCCAAGTTCTGTTTATTTGTACAATACCTCATTACATATCAAAACATCATTTTAACTTTTAATATTTGGTAAGTCTTGTTATATGTTATCAGAATGCAAATTTTGTATTATACAAATTTATAGAATTTCATTTTACCAACTTAGAATGTTCACAACTTACTTTGTTTAAATTCTCATTACCTTTCAACTTTAAAGTTTCCAAACAATAGCTTAGATATCTTAATCCTCTTATTTTATAAATTTGGTTATTCACATTTCATTCAAATAATTTGAAAATTATTAATTAATGGAACTTAGAAATTTAAATGCCCGGTTCTTTTCAAATCATTTGAAATAAACATATATACTTATCTTTTTTTATATATATATATATAACAAATCATACCTTTTGAGTTCAAACCAAAACCCATTTACCCAAAATAATTTTGAAGAAAAGCAAAGCTTCTTAGAAGTCTCCCCCACTTTGAGACTCGAAAATGAAAATCGATGATGCTGCGCAGTCATTACCGAAATTATTTTCCAGCGACATAAGAGAGGAGTACTTAATTCATTCCTTCTTTTAAAACCCTTTCAAAATATTTCCATAAACAATTTCCAACTAATATTAATATATATTTCTTCAAAGCTTGGAAAACCATTTTAAAATCTCCGGGACATAATTCAATATTTTCCAATTTAAATCTATTTTAATTCATAAGTCAACTTTATAAAATATTCTTATAAGATTTCACAAGTGTTTTATATTTTCTTCAAATTATAGGAATTTCTTTCTTAAAACATTCCACAAGTATTTTATTACTGTTCTTTTGTAATTCAACTTAGTTATCAAATTACAATATCCAATTAGTGATAATAACCAATATTTTTATTCCTAACAGCCAGGTAAGCTAGATAAGTCACACTAATTTCTGAAGAATTTTCTTTATATACAAAATATAATTAGGGCAAAATTATTTCATTTACCCAATTTCAAAACAATACTATGTCGAATTGTTCTGTTTAAGTGTTTAGAGATCCCTATCAATGACGTTAATTACTCGTACTGACCAGAATCCATAAGCCACTCAACAAAACAACCGACACAATATAAAACATTTTATATCACTAACAAGTACGCTCTCTCATATACACTCAACTCATTCATATAGTTTACCTCTATTTCAATGAGTTATTCCCCACTAGAGCCAAGGTTTATCGCTAAACCAAAGCTCTGATACCAACTGTAACGACCCGCCTTTTTGGACAGTTTAAACCAACGATCAAATACCCATGTCGATTCCAAACCATTAAAAGGACAGATAGTTATTGGGGTAATTAAGAAAAGAAAAGGAAGGAAAATAAAGGAAATGAAACAACACAGAATCTCACAGCGGAAGGCTAAAGTATAATAATAAAATAACAGTTCATGAAGCTGTTAATTAAATGAATACATTTGAAATGAATACATTTGATTATTATTATACAACATTTATCAGAGTTACATACATAGCAAATATCATACAACAATGCAGCGGAATGGAATGAATATAATAGTAGTAGATAATATACCAAATCTTCGCCTTCATCCTCCAGAAATAGATCCTCAAAAATCTGAAAACTCAGGACTGACCCGAGCGTAATGAAAAGACAAAACACTCGAGTCAGGACTAAAATATCCTTATGAAAGTGAAATCAATCGTAAATAAATATGAGTGTAACGGCGTCGGAGATGTTTACGGGTTTTGACATCTCTTATCCAGTGTTAACGTGAGTGCAATAACTTAAGAGATGTTACGGGATTTTCCATCTCTCAAGGATCCGTGAAAATATCTACTATGTAGTAATATACGCTAAGTAGATAATGCCTATCAGTAATATAAAGTATCAAAATAGCGTTAAGGCGTTACCATAATCCCCCTTAACACATTTTTATATTCCCAAAAGCATATACAAGACCGTAGTTTCCCCAAAACCGGAAGTCACCAGAGGGCAATCCATATACTCAAGGTACAAATCAAAACGTAGTGGTCGCGAATAGGATAATCAGTATGACAAGGTACATGAGGCAATACCAACTAGGATACTAGTAGTTGCGTGATCCGGACTGATGTTGGGCATAGCCAGCAGCTACCCCAACACCGCGAAACAACACTCCCAAATCAAGGGGTGCACCCAAATCGCATCACAAATGTAATAGATATGGTATCGAAGAAGTGTGTCCGCTAGAGGTGGCGAACCTCAATGGCCCGGCGCGGCTCCTGTTTTAGTCATGTCAGGGGTCATCCAATAATCGTTCTCTTTCTTCAGTCAACGCGTTCACCAACCATCCACTTCATTCTGGATCAACACTCCGCGTATAATAGTTATTAAAGTGGTTTTCGGTATCGACAGAGAGTATGTCCATATCCGATCCCGGTCTCTTTAATAACTACGTATTATTACACCGTTGGCTCTTTTACATTTCGAATCGATTCATAATTTGATATCAAAATATCATATTCGCTTCAAAAATCAAATCCATCCAAATATCATCGTATCTTTCAAAATATCAGATTTCATATTTAAATTCAAGATTTAAATATAAACATTTCACCTTATTGACCAGCTTAGGATTTTAGAAAAATAGTTTTAAGTAGTTTAAAAGTAGTTTTAAATAATTAAAATAGTTAAAACACTTAAAATCTTTAAAATGGATTTAAAATAGATAAATTAGTTTAAAATAATTTAAATTGGGTTAAGTAGATTTAAAATAGATTAAAATAGTTTAAGTATTCAAAATGGTTTATATAACAGAGTAATTTGGAAAACAAATTAAAACAGCTTCAAAATCAATCCATTTCAATTATAACTTCCCAATTCAAATCAATTTCAATTTCCGTTCTACCGATTCGATTTCAATTCAAAACAATGTCAACCTTTACTTCAAATCAATTCAATTCTACATTCACCTTTAATTAATTCAATTTCAATTTATATCGATTTGGAGCTTGATTTCTCAAAATATCAATTTATAACACTTAACAAAATTTCCAACAATATTCAAGTTTAAATCCAAATTCCAATTATGATTCAATTCCAAACTCGATTTCAAAATATCATTTTCATATCACTTTTACTTAGTAATATTCAAAGCTCGAAATAATGTTCAATCTTTAAAATAAATAGATTTTCGAAATTCAATCATATCCAAATTTTAAATTTTAAAGTCACAACTTAAATTATTTGCCAATTTCTTTTAACCAAAACTTATTTCAACATTCCAACTCAATTTTTCGACAAATTTGATTTCTATAAATTGATTTCTATTTATAACTTTTAAATCAAAACATTTAAATAAATTTTAAATCGACGATTTCAAAAATTATTTATTTAGCCAATTCGGTGTCCGTATATAATTTTCTATCCTATGGCCAAGTAGTTATTTATTTCAATTAAATGTCAACGATGAGTATATATTACTTAAATTAAATCGCAGTATCATATGTATGCATAACAGGATATATATATGCAATAAACACCCAAACATTTAAATATCAAACAATAACATCCATCGAAATAAATCATCCAATAGACTATACAATCCATGGCAAATCCATAGTTATCAAGGTCAGGTAATTTAATCGCCATTCAAATTTCAATTTCAATTTAACTGTCAATTTAATTTTTCAACGGTTAATTTAAATAACAAGCTATACGACAATTAAATTCATATCAAACAACGACAAATAACATTCATAGCACTTCATAATGTCAATTTAACTAGCATAAAGATATTTAGTACGTTGTGAGCATTATAAAACACTCACCTTGATTTTAATGCAGTCCCGGCGTTTTATTTCGAATAAAATTAAACGAGCGTTTAATTTTACCCGAAATTTTCACTAGCTCCAAATGACTCCAATCCAATTGCAACGCGTAGAGCTCGTCCATACGATTCCAACGCAAAAAGTTTCGTCCGAATCCGACCTCGTATGAATAAGATATGATAGTTTAAAGTTAACATGAATTATAAAACAAACAATTTACATTTTTATATTTTTTTTTTATTTTAAACCCTACAGAATCTGGGCCGTTGATTTAGGCTTTGAGGAATCTGAGCCGCCCCCCCTTTCTTCCTCCCTATACACGTTCGTTCCCAGGTTCTCACGCAAGACAAACCCATGTAGCCGCCGCACTTCCCTTGAATTATCCTTCTATCACGCTCACTTCTACAACGATCAAACTCCCTCACTTCGAAGCTCACACCCACCTCCATCCACGGCCAGAGTGCGGCCCAGCTTGGTGGTGCCCTACCCTCGAACGACGAGCGCAAAACGGTGGAGAACGCGGCCCAATTCGCCTTCGTATAAAACACGAAACCCCATCATCTCCATATAGAATCGAAGGCCTTGATACGCTCTATAACTTGTTAGTTGACAATTTCTTGTAAATGCTAATGGATTTGAAGAAATTAAGGGATGAAGATCAGAATATCTCGGCCATTGATGCATGGAGTGGCGGCCACGAACCCTAAACCCCTTTTCTTTTTCGTTTTTTTTAGAATAAAAGGCTATTTATAGGAAACAACGAACACTATTTCAACCCGGGTTTTCCGAACTCCGATTTACGCGCGGTAACCGGCGTCCCTAGGGTTTATCCCGCGTTTCGGACACAATGGAATAGGTTTCGAAAGCTAATTCGATCGTCTGCATGAGATACGGCAATAAACGATCGATTTAAAATTAAATCGATTAAACCGATTTCTATGCGTTTTGGCTCGCCCCGGACAAACGGTAAATCCAATTGACACGAAATTTGAAATCTTGCAATAATATCACATTATGGATCCGATGAAACTGGTTTCGTCCAATTCTGAGACTGTTCAAAAATTGGCTATTTTTCAGTCGATAATTAAATATTAAAATATTCAATTTTCACAAATACATTTTAAATTCAGTTTTTTAAAAGTTCTATAACATCACTATAACTCCAATATGATAAAATAAAATTTTACAAATCATTTTTAGTCATATTAAACCCGTTATTCAATTTATCCAATAAATTCCAATTTTAAAATCTTATTAACTCTATTGAAATCCAAATATAACTTACGTTCACTTTGGACACCAATTTGAATCATATTAAACCAAATTTCAATTATTCACTCTATTTTCATATATTAAATTTCAATATCCAATTAATCGTATCAAATTCGAAATTTAATTTATCCAAACATTCGTAATATTAAATTTAACAAATTTGATTATTCTTAAATCACTATCTTTTGAAATATTCAAAACGAACTTATAAAATTTAACTTTTGAAACGAATTAAAATTATAAAACGACTATTTACATTATACGGTTATTCAATTCCCATTATTGAATTATTCAATAAATTCCAAATATTAAATTTAAACAATTTCGCTTATCCAATAATTCATTATCTTTTGAAATATCGAAATCGAATTTATACGAATTAACTTTTAAAACCAATTCACAATTTAGAACACTATTTTTATTTTACAGTTATTCAATTATTCAATAAGTTTAAATATTTAATTTAAACAATTTACCCGTTCAATATCCAATATTTGATTTCAAATAGATTTTACTTATCCATCAATTACTCTCTTATACCCAATGAATTCAACATTTATTATCCTATTCAACTATCGATTTGCAAAGGAATTCACTAAGTAGCTTTTATTTTTCATTACTTGGATAATTATTGTCGCAATTCATTCCAGTTATTATTATTTCAAACGACTTACAAATTTTTTTTCTAACGCTAAATCACGAAAACTTATTAAATTAGCTATTTTAATTATCGAAAATTTACGGGTCGTTACAAAAGTTGAATTCAAAGTATTGAGGACTCCTTCGAGACCGTCTCTTAAAAAGGTAAAAGTAGTTGATACCTCATAAGAGGATAAAGATAGCTATATTCCATTCTATTATCTCTAGTTTTCCTTTCGAATAGGTTATCGTAGTTGAAACTCCCTCTTATTTGACTTTTTGACTTAGACAAAACACCAAAATCCTTCTTATATTGACTTTTGAACAAGTTAACGTGGCTCGGTATCCTTTCAAATCCCCCTTTTCGAATCAGTTGAGTTGACCTTTAGGTTGGTTCTACTGCGTTAAGAATGAGAATCAAATGGATAGGTTTCGACTCCTTCGGAAACCGACCTTTCGATGACTTAAAGATAAGAGTTAAGGTTATATGGATATAAGTGGAACCAAGGGTTTTGATTTTCTCTAATAGTAACCTTTCGATCAGATTGACCTGAGAAGATTATGAACGAAATCTAACAGAAAGTATCAAATCAGCCAAATATCAAAAAATTCCATAATTTTTATTTGATAAATTCAAGTAGTACAAATTGATCAAATTCTCAATTGAATTTGAAAATTAGGGTTTACAATTTTAAGACGGAGTTAATGAATTCGGATCCCCTAAACCAGATCCCTAGGGTCTTATTTATAGGTGCAGATTGGAGCCTTTCGAGTCAGTCCTTTCAACTTAGTCGAAAGGCGGCCGTGGAGACCTTTCGTTGCCGTTTACATCTGGGTGTCCTTCTGCATTGCTTTTGAATGGACTGGAGCGCTTTCGACTTCATCGAAAGGTGTTGGTGTGCTTCTCCTCTTTGTGTTCCTGTATAAGCAAGAAAAGATACAAGCTTTTGACTCTATCGACAGGTGGATCTTTCGAGCTTCAAAGGAGTCGGACGTTGAAGGTTTCAAGGTGGAAGGAAGTTTTTGGTGGCATATTTACTGATCGATGCGGAACCCTATCCTCTAGTGTTGGAGATTGTAACATTGAACCCCAAAAAGCTTTTCCTTCTTGATTGCAAATGGTTTTGACCAGTTCGAAAGGCACATTTATGCTTTTGAAGGGGCTGCTTTGGCAAAACATCCTTATGTGGAAGGTGAATGAGGGTGAAACCTTTAGTTTCAAAAGGTTCGACGCGTATATGAGTGGCTGTAATATAGTGCCTTCGAAACATGTTCATCAACTTATTCGAAGCATCTTCATGCATGCGGAAGCATTTGTGTCGAAAGGATGCAATTGAAGCGAAAGGGTGCTTTCGACCCTTTGGATCCCTTTGGAAGCTTGTAATACATCTGATTTTGGTTGTAGCATCCCTTCGACTACTTCGAAAATCTTTGTTGATGCTATAATCTCTTGTATGTCCTTCTCTTCTATTCATTTTGGTTTTGACAAGGTTGAAGTGAGAATTGGTGGTAACATTTGCCCCTCTTTTGCGAAGGGATGCCTTTGACTTTTCAAGTCATTTGCCTCGATACTCCTTATTATTCTAGCATTGAGATTTCCCGCTTTTTCATACTCTTGCATAAATCTTGGTCGTTTAATTAAATTTGACTGGACAGTCTATCCTTCATGCAGACTTTTCTTATAAATCATGCTTCTTTCTTCCCCTCTTTCATTTACCTGCGATTAAGAAACTTCTACAAAGAATTAAAATTCTCAATTTCTTCATAAATTTCCATTTCCAGCAAATAGAAAATCGAATTCACAGTAAGTTCTTATTACTCTGCTTTTCGATCTAACTCTCTATGCTAAATTTTGATTTTAAAATTCATGAGGTTTGAATTTGAATTACTGTTCTAATTTCATATAGATAATTTGTGTTTTTCATTCACATGAAAGTATCCTCTGATTCATTTTTATAACTTAGTTTTTTCCATATCCCATGTCAACTTACACTTAGAATACTTCTGATTTTTTTATGGTTCGAATTTACATTTTGAGGAGTTTTATGATTATTGATTATAAATTTGCGCTCAAACCAATATAGTTACTAATTTTCTGATGCCTTGGGTTAAAAATTGATTTTGGGGAAGAAAGTTTTTCTAGTCACTTAACGGAGAAGTTTAAGCCATACGAATTACAATTTGACATTGTAATCTTACTTTCCTACCCCTTCGAAAGGGATTGCAGCGGCTAACTTCATTTTGCTTCTTCAACCTCTTTCGATGGGGTCGAAAGGAGGTCCAATATCTATCTCTTAATTTATCTCGTCGAAAGTGTCGATATAGCCAATATGAAGAGGACTTCTTTAAAAGCATAAGTATGCTTTATTATAATCTGACACCTTTCGAAGAAGTTGTTTGATGTGCTTCACTAAATGGTTACATAAAATATACTTTCGAAAGCATAACTTTTATTTTATAGGTTTTGAAACCTCTTGTGTATGCCTAATTTTAATTTACTTTAGAAACTATTGAGAGTTAACAATTCGCTCTTGCCACCATGAATTTGATTGAAGAAAACATATTTTACTTAAGTTAAAAATTGAATCAATCCTTTCAACTCGATCGAAACCTAACGTATCGATTCTAGTTTGATTGGGTATACTTTCGAAACCATACTTCCTATTTTGACTTACTCGATACCCATTGTATTTAACTGAGATTTGATCATCATTTTATACAAACACGGTCAAAACATACTAAAGCCCTTTTATTTATATCGATTTTAATCAAACCCAAACCTTCAAATAGGATTTCAGCAACATTCATATTCTCTTCGTAAAACAAAGTTCATGGGTTTCGACATTGTCGAAAGGTTTATTTGTCCTGTTTGTTGAATGATGTTAGCGTATATTTTTATTCAAATTAGTTGTGTATGTTTTAACAATTCCTTTTGATAGTAAAATCTTCGTTGTACTTTCAATGTAATAACCCAAAATTTTGGTCATTTTATTTTAAATATTTAACTAATTTTAAATATTTAAGATAATTCGAATTTGGAATTTAATAACTTATAATTCAAATATAGGGAATATTTAAATATTTGAATTATGAAATTTAATGTTAACTGTATGGATTTAATAATCTTTTTTAACTCCTTTTAACTAATAGATAATATCGGTGAGTTCAATTTGTAAAATTTGTTAACAAATATAAATAGATCGAATAAATATCGATAATTAAATTTTTAAATCCGTAAATTTGCCTTTCGGGGCACAGTCTTGGATTTCGATGAAATTAGTTTCATTGGAACGATTATGGTGAATTATATTACGCCATCGAATTTCATAACGATCAGACGAATCGTTTGGTCATGCGGAATCAAAACGCGTTGAAATTAATATCGAAAATTTAATATAATAACTTGGTTTAAAAACTAATCTTCTACATGTGATTGAATTAGACCTTAAGACTAGTTGCATTTCATTCAAAATAGGGGTATAACATATAGAATGGGAGGTGGCATGTCTCGTTGGGAGTTCGAGACTTTTGGATAAGTTATATTGAATATTTTGTTAAATAAAACTAAAATAATATATTTCGATATGCCCTTGTTCAAGGCCATACCCTATAGTGTAGTGCCCATACCCTAGCATATCAGTCCATACCCATTTCCATTTAAAAACTGCATGTATCCAGAGAAATGAGGTCATTTTTTTCTTTTCGTTTTCAAATTTAAACCAATGGCGGTCGAAAGGTCCACGTTCATCGACGCCAATTGAAGGTGTTTTAGGTGATAGCTCCAACTAATAAATGCTTGGCTTAGCATGTTGAGCAAGATGACCGGTCGGATTTTCTTATGGCAGCTGGAGATGGTGGAAAAGATGCCACTTTCATGGGTCGGTGGTTGAGAATTAGGGCTCGATTTGGGCCGAAATCGAGGCGCTGGCATAGGCAGAATGAGTAGCGATGGGGGATGGCGACAAGTGTTATCGATGGTGGCAATGAGTCATGGAGAGGTCATGATTCAGCCTTTCGTCGCGGTCTAGTGTTTTTCTAGGTTCGATGTTTTGATGAGGAAGGATTAGTGGCTTAATTAGGTGATTAGTATGATGATGACTGTAGTTAATATAAAGAAATATAATTCAATTTGTGAAGTTTGTATAATCCATAACTTTTCCATATAAGGTCCAAATCGAATGCGACGAGTCGTGTTGCGATCGAATTGACGAAGGCTATGATATGGAGTTGGATTGAATGAGTTTGGAGCAAGTGAAGAATTAGGCTAAAATCGGCTGACAGTTCGACTTTATTCCAAAATAGGGACATTTCGGTGAAAACAAAAATCAATATGTGTTTAACTCACATTAAATTTTGTTATAGCATATCTATGATATTAACAATATTTATTGATTGCTTGAATGTTAATTTAATTGTTTGGTTGAATTTCCATTTGAAAAATGGATGACATAATTATTTGATCGTTGTAAACCCATATGATTATATATATATATATATATATATGTATGTATTATCCATAACCATTGTTTTATAAGGAAAATCTATAGAAGGATCTAAAGGGGGTTTCTCGCCCATAAATTATTTATTTACATCCATATGATGTTATAAATAGTCAGTTAAGATAAACTCCTGATATTGCATCTAATAGTTCAAATGTCGTTATAGCGATTTTCATTATATCATCATTTATTAAATTTCATCTCCAAACCTTGGCGTATGAACTTGAGCTTGCATTTTCCACTAAAAAGAATATTGAGAATTCATTAATCATTTTGATTAATAATAATTTTGATTAATTAATCATTTTAAATAATGATTTTCAAATTAATTCACCAATGTATTTCACGATGTTCAAAATTGGTTTATCTTTTGATTTAAATAAGATCGGATTTAATTAATTATTTTTACTAATGATTTCTTGAGTTTAATTAGTTATTTCAATTAATAATAATCGAATTTAATAATCATTTTAGTTAATAATATTTAAAAGTAATTAATCATTTTAAATGATGATATTTGAATTTTATTAATCATTTTAATTAATGGTTTATTTAAAATTTAATTAATTTTTTTAATTTTAACTAATTGGTTTAACTATGGATATTTAGAATTTAGTTAAATCATTTTAATTGACGATGTTTTATAATTAAATAAATCATTTTAACAAATGATGATAAACGTTGTAACTAATGAAGTTTTGAATTTAATTAATCCAATTAATTTATGGTTATTTTAATTTACTTAATTGTTTTAATTAATAGGATTTAGAATTTCTTATCATTTTACTAAATAATGTTTGAGATGACTTATTCGTTTTAACTAGTGACTATTTGTATGTAATTAATCTTTGTAATTAATGATGTTTAAAGTTAATTAATCGATTAAATAAAAGTGAAATCATCTAATTTAATAAAATTACTTTAATCAACCGATTTAAAGTTACTAAACTGATTTAATAAAGATTTTTAAGGTTAATTTACCAATGTTACATAAGTGTTTGGAAACAATTATCTATTTTATTAAAGATTATAGATTTGTTTATTTAAAAGAGATTTTAAATGTGATTAATTATCTTTTGAGATAATTAATATTGTTTTAACGTTATAAAAAGGAATTGGAACTCGATTATTGGGACGTTAAATTGGATAATCTTCTGGGTGTTCGTTCTGATGTCGGTTTAGGCCTTCGGGGTCGCACACTTGGAAAATTATTCTCTTAACATTTTAATAATCAGGAACTAATTCTAAAAATGTTTTGTTGAGGTGGAAATATGAAAATAAAGCACAAGTTCAGTTTGCTTTTAAAAGTAAAATTTTGATTCGTTTATGAAAATGAATTATCTCCGTAAAGCGAATCACTTATTTGGAAACGATTTACTTGTATAATTAGCACTAAACATCGAAGAAGTAAACTTGTCGCTTTTTCAAAAGCTAGGAGTAATTGTTGGACATGACTTTGTGGAAACACTACCTTTACTAGTCCGATATTATTATTAGGCAAGAAAAGTACAAGTTTGACTTCAATGAGTGGTGATAAGTATACAAGACTTAATTTCCATATATGATCGTTTTATATCCCTAATAGTTGGTATCTCAACAATCGATACTTTAGCTTCTTTTTTATTGTCATTCTAAGACGATTATTGCTCCGTTGAGCTTTGTTATCCTTCATCGAAAACGACTAAAACCAAGGTGCGAAAAATGGGCCACATCTTCCAAGTCATTATTGTGCTTCGTCATTCTAAAATGATTTATTGCTTGTTTTGAGCACTGACATCCAACACAGGAAAAACTTAAACCAAGGTGCGAGTGGGAGCCAAGCCCTGTGGGTTGCACCCATCAAGGTATGTTCACATCATCTAGAGAGGTTTCAGTGTGAAGTGGGGTCTAGCTTGGAAGTTCCCAAGAGTGACATGTATTCTCTTAAGTATATTTTATCTGTGGGTGTGCTTTCGTGGAAGAGCGAAGCACACTCCTAGTTATGTTGGATAAATTCATTTTACTGATTTGAATCGAACCTTTGAATTAGTTTTTCTGTAATTGCAACCGGAAGAGTCAATCATGCTTCATGTTGTTTTATTATAGTTTTTCAGTCCATTCTATCATGTTTGGATTCTTAATTTATTTAGTCCATTCTATCAAGTTAGATTGTTTTCCTTATTCTATCCATTATGTCCAATTTGGATTTTACTCAGTTCGTTTCCATATTTTCAAGTCTAGTTTAATATTAATTATACTCATTTACATTTGGATTTGTTCTCGATATTTATTTCTTCTCTAATCTGTATGGATGTTATTCTTGTAAGGTAAAAACCCGTTCTACGTTAGCGACATGGTATTACAGAACTTCCATATATATTCCTCATTATTTGAGTTATCTCATGCTGGTATTTCCAGACTGAACCGGGTGTAATTTATTTATAACGCTCGGGTTAGACCGAGTACTTTCTCAGGTTGTCTTGAAGTTTGGGAGATCGTGGTAGGGAGCTGAAGATTCATCTATTGTAGTATATTATCGTCCGCTGTATTATATAATATACATATTGGCATTTGTAAGGTTGGGATTTTATAACTGTCCAGCTGATAAGGTTTGTTTATAACTCTTATGTACTATATATGTTTGGAGTAACAGTTCCTATTGTCCTTGTTATATTATATGTTGTTGATTCCGTTGTGAGATTCTGTTTTTCTCCGTTCTCCATTCTTTTCTTTTTTTATTTACCCTAACAACATGCCCTTATGTCGGTTGGATACGTGACATTGGAATACTGTGATAGTGTTTGGTGTCGACTTTCGATGGTCAAAATGGCGGGTCGTTTCAAGTGGTATCAAAGCATGAGGTTAAGCGAGAACCATGGTTTTGGTAGGGTTTGGCTCATTAAAGACAAGGTAAGCGACACCTTGGAATAAGTTTGAGAGTATTATATATACAAGAGCGTATTTTTTAATGTTAAAAAACCTATTATGTTAAGTGGTCTATTGAGATTTTATGAATTCTGGTCGAGATGTGGGATGGCATGGTATGTATAAGTGTTTCTAAATGCTTGACCAAGGCCAATGGACATGGTATTGAAATTTTTGAAAATTTGGAAAATTTAATATTTTGCCTTGGATTATATTTCATATATATAAAGGAAATTTTCTAACTTTATATAGTTATAAAGTATGCTGGTTTAAAAGTGATAATATTTACTTATTACCACTATTTATTGTTCATTTATGCTTAGAAGCATTGACTGTTATCTGTTAATTGCTAAATTGTGCTCAGTTTATTTAGAAGCATTTATCGCTTTGAATTAAAATGAATCCTTTATGAATTAATTTTCACAATTTGTCTACAAAGGTGTTAGGAGAAAATGTTAATTTGAAAATTTTCCATTTAATAATTAGGGTGTTAAGGATTAAACTTTAATAAAAAGTTGTTAAGATAATCTAAGTAGCAGGACAATATATCTAGAGAACAAGTATGCGAGATAATTGTATTATAATAAAGAGGAATTATTATAATATGAAATTTTGTATAAAGGAAATTTTATATGAATTTAGTTTATAAAACATGTTTTAAAAAGAATTTTTGAATCTAAATCTTGGAATTTCTGAAAATTATCTCAAAAAGGTTTTTAGAAATGAAATAGCGGTACTTTTGAAAATAATTGAAAGTGAATATATTTTGGGAAGTAAAATAAAAAAAACATTTTCTTTCGGATAATTAGGAGGAAATCGTTTCGATTAATTTTGTGGTAATCCAAATAATCTTTTAAGTGACGATCAGATGTTTGCTTATGTGAATGTTGCGGAGTACGTAGTAAATTATTCTCTTTATCATTGTGCGATCGAAGTGGGCTTGAATCCAAATGAACCAAAAGTGAGATCTAATTAGTAAATCATTTGAAGTTATTATATATAAAAATATACGAAGTACACTTTCAAAGATAAGTTTGAAATTAAAATCAGGTATCTAATTTTTAAGTTCCCTAAAAGGAAATCGGTTTAACAATAAAAAGAAATTCTAATAAGTGATTGCTTTGATAAATAAGATTTTTCCCTTGGGTAAGACATGGGAAAATTTAACACAGTTAAATTGGGTTAAATTAAGTAAGAAAGTTTTGATAAACATTGTTTTTATTATAACCATGTAGTTGTTTATAACATCTAAGTAGTGTAAAATGTTGATTGGGTCAACCCATAAATATTATTCATTTTAACACTCTAAGTTAAAAAGGTCAATAGGTTGACTCAGTTTTAAGAAACCATAATTAGATTTGATCTCCATCCATATCTTTGAAAAAGTGAAATAAAATTTGTATGTACTCTTAGAATAGTGAAGAGTATTATACAAGTAAATAAAGGAAAATATGTTGTTATTTGATGTTTTATAAAGAAATAACTTTATAAAAATATTTGAAAAAATCTTGGGTGTGAATTTATGAAATAATTCATAAATAATTTTAGTATTGAATAAAATACTAAGTGGAAATATAAGTGATTTAGGAAATTTTTTAATATAAATAATAAATTAGTAAAATATAAAGTATAATTTCCGTTTTGTTTGGCTTAGTTTGGATAATCTTCTGAGCAATAACCAAAGGCGAATGAGCAAAACGTTATGCTTGGATAATTATCTATACTTTTGGACAATCAAGAAAGTTTTGAACCTAAGTTAAAATATGTTTGCTGGGCATTTGACATTTCGAAACCGTGTTAAGTGATAAGTTTTCCCGTATGGAAATTGATTGAATGTTAATGTTAGTTTATTCTTTCACGTGATTGGATTTATTTGATTTGATTGAATAGAACTGATTGGTTGTGTGATTTATATACCATTGTCTGTAAAGTTGAAATTTATAGACAAAGGATTTTAAATTGTTGTTGTTAGGACCTAAATTCCGGTGATTTTGAATTTTTTTTGAAGATTTTGGAAATGGAATGACATTTATTTACTATACTTGGTGTTTTTGGAGGAAGCAGAATACCACTAGACGCTCCATGTTGTTTTGATTCTAGAGTTTCACCATATTTTATTAGGAGGAATCCCCTCCTTGTCATTTTGATTTTTGGTCTTTGATCTTTCTCGTCTGATAAATTTGAAAATAAATTTTTAAATTGAAAAAACTGGGTATTTAGATCTAAATTATCATTTGAAATAATTGGATGCATAACATCTATTATATAATATTCTCCGTGTTTTGTCGCATATGATTGAGATATGGTTGTTGATTGCATGTAGATTTATATCATACTTGTTTTTGCATGTAGAATTACATTACATTGTTTTCGTCAGCCTGATTTTCTTTTAGATTATGCAAGTACAGTTAAACAAGAGATTCCAATGTGAATTCTTGCGCACCTGCATTTTCATGGAGATAACAAATAAATTACCTACCAAAACATAAGTCAAACGCAAAAAAGTATGTAATAATTTCATAAAATTTAAATTGGTTGATAATTTATGCCTTAGATATGGGGGCCATGTGGATGTTGTTTTCTTTGATTGGTTTGGTGCCCGTAGAAGCGATTTGTATTTGTACCGATCGAGCCGCACAAAGGAGACGCTGACGAAACTTTTCGAAAAATTTAAGAGTTAGAATTTATTTTGGAACTTTGGAAAATGTTTGATAACTAAAAATATGATTTTTGGGTTATATCTTGGAGAAAATGAATAGAATGGAATTAGTTGGTATAGGTTAATGCATTTGAAAGTCTTGGAAATTTTTTAATCTATTCCAGCTAAGTGGGTTTTGAAATTAAGTTTAATAGCTCCTTTTAAATTGATAGTTTTAAACATAAGGGTTTGGAAACATTTTCTTCCTTATGAATTTTGGAGGCAAAATTCATTTGTGGGGGGGGGGGGGGGTTAACAACCCGAAATTTTGATCATTTGATTTTAAATGTTTAATTAATTTTAAATATTTAAGATAATTAAATTTTGAAATTTAATAACTTATAATTCAAAATTAGGGAATATTAAAATGTTTGAATTATGAAATTTAGCATTAATTTAATGGATTTAATAATTTTATTTAACTCCTTTTAATTGATAAATAATATTGGCGAGTTCAATTTGGAAATTTTGTTTACAAATATAAATAGATTGAATAAATATCGATAATTAAATATTTAAATCTATAAAATTAGTCTTCCGGGGCACAATCCCGTATTTCGAGGAAACCAGTTTCATTGGAATCGCAATAGTGAATTATATTACACCATCGAATTTTATGGCGATCGGATGAATCGTTTGATCGTGCGGGATCAACCGCGTTGAAATTAATATTGAAAATTTAATATAATAATTGGGTTTAAAAACCTATTTTCTGCATACGATCGAACTAGATCTTGAGACTAGTTGTATTGCATTCAGAATAGGGGTAACATTAGAAGCCATGTGGCACGTCTCATTTGGAGTTTGAGATTTTTGGATAAGTTATATTAAATATTTGTTAAATAAAATTAAAATAATATATATGCATAAGCCCATGTTCAAGGTCATACCCCATAGTGCAGTGCCCATACCCAAGCATATAAACCTATATCCATTTCCATTTAAAGACTGCATGTATCAAGAGAAACGAGGTCGATTTTCTCTTTTCGTTTTCAAATTTAAACCAATGGCAATTAAACGCTCAACATTCATCGATGCCAATCGAAGGTGTTTCAAACATTAGCTCTAATAATTAAAATGATAGGCTTGGCATGTTAAGCAAGATGACCAGTCGGATTTGCTTATGACGGCTCGAGATGGTGGCAAAGTTGCTGCATTCATAGGCCGGTGGTTGAGAATTGGTGCTTTTTGGTTCAAAATCGAGGACGTTGGCATGAGCAGAGGTGGTAGGCGATGAGGACAACGGCAGCGATCAGCGGTGACAATGGGTCGTGGAGAGATCGCGATTTAGCTTTCATCACGATCAAGTGTTTTTCTGGGCTCAATGTTTTGACAAGGAAGGACTAGTGGTAATTAGGTGATTAATATGATAATGATTGTAATTAATATAAAAATATAATTTAATTTGTGAAGTTTGCATAATCTATAAATTTTCTATAAGAGGTCCAAATCAAACGTGACGAGTTGCGATCATATAGACGAAGCTATGCTATGGAGTTGGATTGAACGAGTTTAGAGCAAGTGAAAATTTAGGCCAAAATCGGACGACCGTTCGATTTTAGTCTAAAATCGGGACTCTACGGCGAAAACAAAAATCAATAATAGTTTAACTTACATTCAATTTTATTATAGCATCTACATGATGTTAAGACATTTATTGATTGCTTGGATGATAATTTAATTATTTAATTGATTGTTAACTGAATTTCCATTTGAAAAGTGGATGACATATTTATTTGATCCTTATAAACCTATATGATTGTATATATATTATCCATAACCATTGTTTTGCTTGGAAAATCCGTAAAGAGTCCCAAAGGGGGTTTCTCATCCATAAATTATTATTTACATCCATATGCTGTTATAAATAGTCAATTAAGATAAATTTCTGATATTCCATTTAATGGTTTAAATGTGGCTATAGTGATTTTCGCTATATCGTCATTTATTAAATTTCATCCCCAAACCCTGTCATATGAACTTGAGCTTGCGTTTTTCGCTAAAAAAAAATATTGAGAATACATTAATCATTTTGATTAATGATAATTTCTATTAGTTAATCATTTTAAATTATGATTTTTAAATTAATTCACCAATTTAATTAACAATGTTCAAAATTGGTTTATCTTTTGATTTAAGTAAGATCAGATTTAGTTAATCATTTTTACTACTGATTTCTTGAGTTTAATTAATTATTTCAATTAATGATAATTGAATTTAACAATCATTTCAATTAATGAAATTTAAAAGTAATTAATCATTTTAAATAATGATATTTGAATTTTATTAACCGATTTAATTAATGGTTGTTTTAAAATTTAATTAATTTTTTAATTTTAACTAATGGTTTAACTATTGATATTTTGAATTTAGTTAAATCGTTTTAATTGATGATGTTTTATTATGAAATAAATCATTTTAACAAATGATGTTTTTAATTAATCGTTTTAACTAATGAAGTTTTAATTAATCCAATTAATTTATGGTTATTTTAATTTAATTAATTATTTAATGGGATTTAGAATTTCTTATCATTTTAAAAATGATGTTTGAGATGACTTATTTGTTTTTACTAATGATTATTTGTATTTAATTAATCTTTGTAATTAATGATGTTAAAGTTAATTAGTTGATTTAATAAAAGTGATTTAAGTAAATCATCTAATATAATAAAATTGCTTTAGTCGACTGATTTAAAGTTAAAAAACTGATTTAATAAAGATTTTAAGGTTAATTTTGCAATGTTATATAAGTGTTTGGAAACGATTATCTATTTGATTAAAAATAACAGATTTGATTACTTAATAGAGATTTTAAATGTGATTAATTGACTTTTGAGATAATTAATATTATTTTAAAGTTATAAAAAGGACTAGATTATTGGGATGTTAAATTGGATAATCTTTTGGGTGTTCGGGCTGATGTTTGTTTAGGCCTTCGAGGTCATGCACTTGGAGAATTATTCTCTTAACATTTAATAATCAGGAACCAATTCTAAAAATGTTTTACCAAGGTGGAAATATGGAAATCAAGCACAAATTTAGTTCATTTTTAAAAGTAAAAGTTTGATTCGTTTATGGAAATGAATTATTTTCGTAAAGCAAATCACTTATATGGAAATGCCTGTATAATTAGCACTAAACATTGAAGAAGTAAACTAGTCGCTATTTCAGGTTAAGAGTAATCGTTGGACATGACTTTGATATAACACTACCTTGACTTGTTTGGTATTATTGTTAACCAAGAAAAAGTATAAGTTTTAATTTAACAAGTGGTGATAAGTATAAAAGACTTAATTTGCATATACGATCATTTTATATCCTCGATAGTTGGTATCTCAACTATCAGTTACTTCAACTTCTTTTTTATTTTCATTCTAAGATGATTTATTGCTTTATTGAGTTTTGTTATCATTTATCGAAAATGACTAAAACCAAGGCACGAAAAAAAGGGCGCACCCTCCAAGTCATTATTGTGCTTCGTCGTTCTAAGACGATTTATCGCTTGTTTTGAGCACTAATATCCAACACTGGAGAAACTAAAACCATGACACAAGTGAGCCAAGCAATGTTGATCGCACCCATCAGGGTTTGTTCAAATCATCTAGAGAGGTTTCAGCATGCGTGCATTAATATGAAATATTCAGTTGCTCGTGTGAAGCGAGGTCCAGCTTGGAAGTTCACGAGAGTGACACATGTGCTCTCATGTGTATTTTATCTAAAGGTATACTTTCATGGAAGGCGAGAAGCCTCCTAGTTACATTGGACAAATTCATTTTACCGATTTGATTCGAACCTTTGAATCAGTTTTTCTTTAATTGCAACAGGAAGAGTCAACCACCCTTCACGATGTTTTATTATAGTTTTTCAGTCCATTCTATCAAGTTTGAATTGTTACCATATTTAGTCCATTCTATCAAGTTGGATTTTTTTCCTTGTTCTATCCATTTTTTTACGGTTTGTATTTTACTCGGTTCATTTCCATTCCTTCAAGTCTAATTTAATATTAATTATACTCATTCATACTTGGATTTTTTCTTGATACTTATTTCTGCTCTTGCCTATACGGATGTTATTCTTATGAGGTAAAAACCTGTTACACGTTAATGTCGTGGTCTTACAGAACTTTTATATATGTTCCCCATTATTCGAGTTATCTCATGCGGGTATTTCCAAACTAATCCGGGTGTTATTTATTTATAATACTCGGGTCGGACCGGGTACTTTCCTAGGTAGTGTTGAAGTTTTGGAGATCGTGGAGGGGAATTGAAGATTCATCTATCGTAGTATTTTATTTTCCGTTGTAGTATATAGTATACCTATTGGCATTTGTAAAATCATGATTTTATAACCATCCAACCTATAAGATTTATTTTTAATTCTGATGTACTATGTATGTTTGGAGTGACAGTTTCTACTGTCCATGTTATATTATATGTTGTCGATTCCGCTGTGAGATTCTATTTTTCTTCATTCTCTGTTCTTTTTTTACCCTAACTACACTTTTGTCGATTGGATACGCGACATTGGAACACTATGGTGGTGTTCAGTGTTGACTTTCGATGGTCAAAATGTCATGTCTTTACATTAAATATTGTCGAAGGGTGTTCGTAGGTGTTCCCATTCCTTTTACCCCTTTGACATTATTGAAGCTCATCGAATTTCATGCCCTAAACTAACTGTAACATTCTTTTAAGGATATGAAATTTCATATTCTGGTTGACATTTGAATTGTTGTAATAGATTTTCAACATCCTTGAAAAATGCAGATTATAGAACAAGTTATAACTTTATACTAAAATCGTTTCACCTGGCAAGATCATGGGCATAAAAAAGATCTTCCGGAAACCAAAAAAAGATATAACACCGACGATGGAATCTTCTTCAAAGAAGATTGAAGCAGTTTCCAAACATTCCTTAATATCCTCCTAGGATGTGGTGGACGCCATCCTAAATGACTTTGGCGTCACTGGGGTAGAAGTTATTCCCTCAAGTGATAGCGATACCATTCAAAATCCTTTTAAAGGATACTTCACTTATACTCCTACCCATATTTGGCACGGCGGCTTCCTATCTATCCTGAATTTCTGGTCTAAATCCTTGACCCGCCCAGGCATTACTCCCATCCAGCTATCTCCCAATGTATATACATACCTTCTTTCTTTGGAACTTATGGCTCTGGAGTCAGGAATTCCTTCGTTAAATGCTGAAATTCTTAACTATTTGTTCCCCCTAGTCAAAATCAGTAACCTAAAAAACCAGATCTTCAGAGTTAACCCCCTCAAAAAACTAATCGTCGAGGGGGTAAACAAATTTAGAGACTGGTTGATGCAATTCTTCTTCGTCAAATGCTTTCCCATCATCAGTGGAGTCTTTTATTCTCCTTGTAAATTGATCATAGTCTTTTTATTTATTCAGTTACTTTACTTTTATAACTTACGCTTCTTTATCAGGTCCTACTGTTAAAGGACTAAATGAAGAAGATAAGAAAACTGTAAAGCTATTGATTGTCGCCTTAAGTAGCATCAGGAATAGGCTTTCTCTGTTGAATCCTTTACACCTTCAAAGTAATTCTCTTCTTCCTGGCGGCCAAAGAGTCCTTGGTCAACCTCCCCAGGTTTATCATACTTCTTGGAGCAAATGCTTCTTATTTTGGGTGATCCTTAGAACTTCTCTTTTATGTCTCCTCTTTTCCCTGATCTCTCTGGTAAACTTAGACATAGAACACAATTTGTTGTTATGTTACTTGTCAAATTATTTAACCGACTTGTATTCTTTTGAATTTTCAGCAACTTCTCCTCAAGTTGAACCAATCACAAGTGATCCAGTTATCTCAACTTCTACCTCTAGTGCATCATCCTGACTCAGACCATCGTTAGGTCAAAGATGGATTCTAAAATAAAATTGGAAAAGGTGGTCATTACATGCCCATCCCTCAAGAAGGCCAAGATTGTCGAAGTTCTAGTTTATCCTCCACCAAAAGAGGGTGAGATTGTTGATATGTGCAAAACTTTAGAGAGTCCTATTGTTGAAGCTTCTCTCGATCGATCCAAGACGAATCCCTCAATCGTTTCCTGCTCTTCTCATGTCATTGAGCAGATGCAAAAAGACTTGGGAACTTCAACTCCCACTCAAGAGTTGAATCCTTCTAGATCCACGTCACATGTATCTTCAAGTGATTTTGAAAAGATAGTTCAGTCTATCCTGAACTCTTCATCCTTTGCTTCTATTCTCCTGCCTTCTTTCATTTCTGGCCCGATGGGTCACTGTCAGTCTCTACTAGAACAACAACTTCTGGTATGTGTCACATTATTTATCCTCCTAATTATTGTTTCTCTGTGAATGCTAACTTGTGTCACACTTTTCATATTTCTAAAAGCTGGCCCTCTCTTTAAGAAAATGCATCAAAATCTTCCGTTGAGACCTCTAGGCTTCAAGAGGAAATCTCGACTTTGAAAGGCCAGATCACTTCTCCGTCTGTTGACAAAGATAATGCTATGAAGCAACAAGAAAGAATGAAAGCCTCTCTCCCTTAGGCAGAGTCCATCATTTCTGAAGAGAGGAAATCAATACAACTTCTAGATGATGAAAATATGGCTAAGAAAATGGTCTTGAAAGAAGCTAAAGACGAGAAAGCTCAAATGGTGATCAAACAATCTTCTCTCATGAAAAATTTGGAGAAAAATAAAAGTTCTCTAAAGTTAGCTATCAATACTATCTCTGGTGCTAAGCAATTGGTGTCAAAAGTTCTGAGTACTTCCCTCGATGACAACATTGTAAATTGTTATGAGGACGACCTAATGCTTGCTTATGCCGACAACATTGAAAAATGTCAAGATTTGAGCTTTCCTTCACTCGACCATGCTCTTGTCAATATATTTATGGACAAAATCAAAAAAATGGAGCAGGTAGTTGAAGTTTTGTAGAGAGAGGAGATTGATGCCTCCAAATCTTATCCTTCGAAGTCCCTTTTATCGAAGTAGACTTATATTCTGATCAAGAAGGCGATGAAGATGAAGTTACCACTGAAGAAGGCGGCAATGATGATGATGCCAACGACAATGATGATGATAATAATAATGATGATGACGAGGATAGAGGCCAGGCTTCAGGTGGTGACGGAGATGGTCACACCAATGTTTATAAAAAAGATGATGATGATGTCACAGGGGCTTCAGAAAAGGTCAACCTCGATCCAAGTATCCATCAAACAAATCCACTTGAACCCTAGAGCTTTCCGACCTTCAAGAAGGGACTACGAACATCAATATTGAAGAACAAAGAGAGAAAAAGCAGATCTCTACAACTACAATTCACGTTTCTTAGTTATATAATTCCTTGTCTAAATGACTTTCACTTCCAAGATAATAATAGTTAACATCTTTTATTTTAGATAAGGAGGAAATCCATCCACCTTTATAAAACCAAGCTTGAAAGAAAACAAGCAGAAATAAATAGCTTGTATAAAAGTTGGATAAGCGGTTAAAAGAATACAATACCCTCTCTGGCAAGTAGCATAGGCTTAGCAAAAGTACAATAGTGTTAGCGTCTTTTAAAGATCAAGAAGCTGCCCCACGAATAGCGAGGGCACGACCGAGGAGGCTAAACAATTATGCTCTTTTTGATGTTGGTTGAAGGGAGGAACATCCTTTTAGACTTCCTATACAAAGACTATTGCAGACATCCCATTGTAGATTTTTCATAATTAGGTGATTTTAGTTGGTGTCTACTTAGGCGTTTACATAAGAGATATCTGGATTAATTTGGATCCGCTCCACATTCGGGGGCCTACTGGAACTTACCACTAGTCATATCGATACCTCATTAGTTGCCCCTTGAAAAACTTAAATATTATAAGGACAAATTTGTTTCAGAGTCATTCAAAGAGTCGATTTTGTATGAATTGGATGAACACTTATAATTTTGTAATAATATCAATTTGTTAATTGCTTATTCCAGCTTCCTTTTATAGTTAATTACATTTTATTACATTATCATGGAATAAATGTTTCTCAAGCAGCCTTGTTTCTATAGATTATTTAAACAGGTATGTTAAACTAAAAGATTATCATGAAATGGATTCACTTTCAAAATCTTCAAAATTAGCTAGATACCACTTTCTTGGAGACATATAGAGACTTTACGTGGAACATCCTTGCCTTCATTTCGATTTTCTCGGTAAAGACAAAGAAAAACTTCTTAAGGAAATTCAAACATACCATACCAGATTAATATGTGGTCGTGACAGCCCTCTTACCGAGGAATGGGACTATAGCAAATATCCTCCAATTATTACCTTGGAAGGATTTAATGCTCATTTGTTTCAACAGTTATTCTTTCAGCTAATTTCTTGAATAAAGTCAGAAACGCGGTTTCTAAACTTTGAGTGTTAAACAAGTGTCCAATGAAGTAACACTTTTTGTTTTATTTCTGCATAAGCTGTAGTCCTTTATTGTTATAATATAAGAGATTGATTTTTTGAGTTTTGACTTTATTTTCTTTTTGTTCGTTTAAATAGGAGTTATAGTTATCTATAACGCTACTCTCGTTAGACTCAACATCTCGCTTTATTAGTATTAGAGATTGATTGTTAGCAGATATTGAAAAGAAGAAGCTCTTTAATGATCCTTTGTCCACTCATCTTCAACGCAACACTGAAGCATTAGAATGGCGTAGGAAATTCTTGCTTCAAAAGACAATTGTTAGGGATCTTAACGATTAGATTACAATCAAGGTGGACATCAAGAACAAAGATGAAATAATTTATCAATTAAAGCGTTAAGTCAAACCAAATCCCTTGATTGACCTTGATTAAGATATGTCCAAGCTCCTTTAGCAAATAAATTATCTACAGAAAAAATTAAGAGACAGCCAAGCCCAGTGTGATGACCCAGAATTTTTAACAACTTAAATTGGAATATTTAATTGATTTTAAATATTTGAAAGCTAATTTTTAACTTGAATTCAATTATTATTATTATTTAGCAATTAAATTATTGGAATTAGAAATTGGGTAAATTATTGAATCTTCGGTTTTAAGCCTGTTAAAAATAATTTGAAGTTTATAAAATTTATGATGATGATACTGAAGATAATAGAATGGTTGAACTTCAATTTAAAGGTGATTTGTTCAGTTTTAATAATATATCGTTTAAATTGAATTTTAAAATGCCTTACGAGGCGTAGTCTTGGAATTTGACGAAACCAGTACCATTGGATCCGTAATATTATATTATTATCGGGCTTCAATTTTCGTAGTGTTTGGAGTTGTTGTGTGAGCATACGACATATAAACGCGCTAAAATTTATATCAAAAATTCAATTTAATAACTGAGTCCAAAAGGCTATCTTCTCCATACGATCGAATTAGGACTCGAAACCTTTTCCATTGTGTTCGGAATAGGGGTATAACATTATAAACGTCTAACGGCACGTCTCGTTAGGAGGTCGAAAATTTAAACTACAAAGTTGAGACAATTTAAAATCAATATATATATTTATTCACATACAACTAGTCAGCCTTATGTCGCTCCTGTGTTGTGTACACTTCATTTCAATCACTGTAGCAAAGCGTCTTCAACACATTTTCCCACTTAAATATTAACAGCTGAGCATGTTAAAAATACTCGATCCTCTCCTCCTTTCTAGAATTTCATTTTTCTACAATTTCAAAAAGAGTAATGGCCGAAGGAAAAATATAATAAGAAAGCTCAAAAATCCGAATCCTTTATATTTGCCTTCCTTCTTTATCAACTCAACCGAAACCCTTTTTCCCTGAGAGGAATTCAAAACCAACTTGAATGAAATTCGTTCGGTATTAAAAAAACCCAAATCGAATTCATGACCAAATCGTCTCGTTCAACTCGATGGGAGGTTGCGCGGCGCGAGTACGACGAGGCGGCGCACGTGGCAATCGGTAGCCAGAGACGATAGGCATGACTTAGTCGCGATTTTGGGGCACTCGAGTTCGAGCTAGGGCTTTGTCGTGGATTCCCCGATGGAAGCGCAACGTTCAACGTTTAGGTGGGGACGACTCGTGATAGCAGCTAGTGGGTTTTAGGGTCGCCATGGGTTGCACGCATGATGCCAGGGTGCTTGGCATCGTTGATGAACTGTGGTGGCCGAGCTCGACATGAGGTATATGATTTTTTTTTCTTATTTTTATTTTTAATTTAAAATTTAATAATATATATACAGTGAATGAAATATTTATTCTGAAGAGAAAACGATATATCACAACATTTGATTTTTACAGTAAGGTATTTTAACTAATTTAAAAAAAATGTTGATTTATGAAAACAGTAAGTTTAAATTATTGATTTCAAAATAGTTAAATGTTTTTAGGTCACTTAAGTTTAAACTGGCAAAAACAGTTGTTTTAAATTGACAGTAAGGTATATATATGTAGATTTAGAAATTTCCAGTTGTTTAAAATTTAAAGTTTTGTTTTAAATAAGGTATATTAGTGATTAATTTGTCTAATAAACTGATTTAATTTATTTATGTTACAAACAATTTTTTAAAGGGAAATTATCAGTTTAAATTAAATTATTAGTTAAATTGAATTATTTAATGAAAGTAACTTTGTAGATTACTTCAAATATTAATAAATCGTACAAATGTTTGTACAAGGTCCATAATCATGAAGGAAATAGCCAATTTGGGTCGGATTGCAAAACAAAAATCAAAGGTGAGTTAGTCTCACTCTTCTGCATTTTGTTTTAAATTTAAATGGTTAAATTTAAATAATTGGTAGGATGATTGAATTGATTGATGTGGTATATTATATAGTAGTATATAGTATATATTGGAGTGATTGATTTCCCGCATTATATAGATGAGACCCTATGCGCCGCATAATAGCGGATGATATTATATAAATCTCATATACCGCGATATTCCACTTCCACGTGGAATTGGTATTGTGAAAACACCTGTGGATGCAGGGAAACAGGTTGGAGGGATCCAACTGGATTCCTCACAATATAGAAATTATTTTCATAATTGATGATGCATTTTATTTATATACTGTGGAAGACAAATTTGGGAATTAAATTGTGCTGTATTATGATTGGATAAATATAATTTGGGATTCTAAAATATAAATAAAATAAATTGGGTGGTTTGATAGGTAATTACTTAATGTAATTAATAAAATATAATTACGTAGGGAAGTAATTAATAAATAATTAGTGGATGTAATTAGTTGAATGATGATTTGTTAATAGAAGTAAATTGGGTATAATTACTTTGTGTAATTAATCAAGTGATTAATTAAGATAATAAATTAAGGAGTAATTAATTTATTTAATGAAGTAAATAAAAAGGAAGATAATTATAGGATGAGATAAATCAAGAGTGACTAATATTTATGGTTTAATTAATGATTAATTATTTAATGTAATTAAATTAGATTAGGATAAACTGAAATGTAAATGGGAAATCATTAATTTATATAATCAATGACGTAATTAAAGATTGATTAATTAGGATTAATTAATCAATACTAAGTGATTTATGAGAAATTGATTAATATAAGTAATTAAGGATCAATGTAATTAATATAGTTAATTAATTTGTGAAGTAATTAAAGATTAATTATTGATTTTGGTTAAGAATAATTAATTTGTCAAATTAATTAAAGATATTTACTTGAATGTAATAAAAGAATAATTAATCCAGAATGATTAATTAAGATGGATAATTAAAGGATGATTAATTAATTGATTCGGAATCAATTAATGTTAAGTGAAGGAATCTAAGTGATTGAGGCTAGAAATTCAATTAGAATTAATTAAATTAATATTGGAAGTGATCAAGCATTGCTTATGGATGATTGAATGGTATTGGATGCTTTGAATGAGTTGATACCTCTGATATGAAATGTTGTGTATTTCATTTGGATAACTTGGGTTAGGATGACATGAGACTCGAAGAGAACGGGTCGGGTATTGGAAAATATCCGAAACCACTTCGAATTTTTATAGATTGATATGTAAAATCAATTGGCTGGAATGAAATGATTTAAGTGAATTAGACTATTTAATCTAAATTTCGGTATTTAGAAAATTGATGTGTGAAATAAGTGATGTCTATAACAAATTGTGAATTTGTAAATTGATTCGAGTTACCCCAGGTTCTATATAAGTTGTATGCTTTGTATTCCATGTTGGATGGGTTTACTCACGCTGGTTTCCAGCCTGACCGGGGTGTTACTTTGATGTAATGCTCGGGTCAGACCGAGTATTACAGATTTTCAGGTAAGGACGTTCTGGAGCTCAAGAGGCGAGCTGGATGACAAGAACGTATGGAGTGTTTCCGATGTAATTTTTTGTTGTATATCTGAGACATGATGATTGTGTATATCCAATATCTGTATATATGTGTAACTCTGATGTATTACAAATATATTTGACAGATAAAGAATCCTTTTGTATAACTGTTATTATTTGTTATTATATTTTATCCGCTGCGAATGTGAGATGTTGGTGTTTCTGTTCTTCTTATTCTTCTATCTCTTTCTTCTTTTTCCTAACTATCCGGAATTTTCGGGATCGAAAATTTCGGGTCGTTACACCCAGTGTAAATTGCTGGAGTTTATCATGGGGACAACATCCAAAATATCAATTTGCTAATTACTCTGATTGCCTCGTCTGCTATGAAATCGACAAGGCCCTCATCTTTGGCTATTCAAAAATTTCCAGCTACGACTAACCCTCCACCTGGCTTAGACGAGAGCATAGTAGGAGAATGGTGCAGAAAGGTTAAATTCAAAATGATGAGATATTTTAAATACCAATAGAAAGTGAGATATTCACAGCGCATAAATGAGTATGCGGCTAGGATTTAGAAACTTGAACATGCTAAATATCTTCATCGAAAGCACATTATAGATTTATAAAGGCAAAACAAAACCCTCAAAGGTGTCATTAAAGCTTTAACCATGCTTTGAAGGCTTGCACTGATTCCATATACGAATTGACAAAATAAGAAAGAAGGAAAAGAATCTTAAAGAAATCCTTTGTGTAGCAATTCTGCATATTTTTGATCCTATGATTGCTAAAAATCTAAATAAGACTATTCAGGACTTGTAAAACATATTCTTGTGTTGTATACTTGTAAACAATTTTGTGAATTATGTAAATTATGTAAATATCACCTAGTTTGTAGTCCTTTCTTATAATATTGTTTTCGAATCTTTTTTCTAACAACTTGGACTATGGTTTTTGTATTTGCTGATCCATTCAGTCTCCTTTTCTGATCTTATTTCCCTGAAATGTATGAAGTAAACAGTATTCTTTATCGTTAACTCAAAATCTATATATAAGTATATCAACATTATTAGCGGAGGTTAACAGATTATTATGTGAACATATGATAATAAGTGAAAAGTAATTCTACGATTGAATACAGTTCAATGTCTTGAAGCTCATGTTTGGTAATGAAGAGAGAGCCAGGAATTCAACTTTAACTATATGGATAGAATACCAGAAATCCAATGATAGAGAACCAAAGATTCAATTCTGGATTCAGTTACAAATGTTTAGAAATTCATCTTCCAAAAATAGCTAATAGAAATTTAATAATAATCATGTAAGAGAAGTCCAAAAATTATTGTCTAAAAGTTTATAGTTGAAGTCCAATGACCCGGATTCGGGCATTAATGAATGAAATTTAAAAGTTAAAAGATCCGGAACCCAGATTCGGGTATTAATGGTTGATAATCAGATATCCATAATAATATTCTTCATAGTAGAATTTTTAGCCCAGATTCAGGCATTAATGAGTGAATTTTAGCAATTAATTGTAATAGCCCCAAAACCCAGATTCGGGTATGATGAAGACCATAGATTATTACTAAAGACCCAAAACCCTAATTTGGGTATTGGCGAGTGACGTCCCGAACTTAATAATGAAAGACCCAGAACCCTGATTCAGGCATTAATAAGTGTAGATCGGGAGTTCTTCTTTGATAATTATTCGAAGTTTGTAGATTCTTATTTAAGCCTTCTGTTTTGTACTGCTCCTTGGGTTTTGACTCTTTTGACCTATGTGCACACTTTACAACTTGTATGTAGTTGTTGTTTGATTTGCCGCTTCTCGAGCTTGGACATCTTAGTCCATCATTTGATATGTCGCTTCATGGGCTTGGATGTCTTAGTTCATTCTTTGATATGCCGCTTCTGGGGCTTAGATGTCTTAATCCATTGTTGTCCAATGCACTTGGTTAGCTTATCCACAAGCAGGAGCTAAGGACTTGCTCGGTGCCTTGGCCAGGCCATTGCATGGCAGGAACATGGTCTTACTCCGTCCTTCCTCCATGATGTGCCTTGATCTGGCCATAGTTTGGCATGATCAAGGGCTTGTTCGGTGCCTTGGCTAGGCCATAACATGGCAAGACCAAGGGCTTACTTCATACTCCCTCCAAAAGGAACCTTGACCTGGTCATAGAATGGCATGGTCAAGGGCTTGTCGATGTTTTAACTAGTTATAGTGTGGCATGTACATGGGCTTACTCTAACCTCCCTCCAAGAGGCGCTTTGACCTGGTCAACTCGGCACGAACAAAGGCTTTGACCGTCTAATGTACAAGTGCAAGGAGAATTCTACTCCCGATCATGTAGATTATTTTTAGTAAAGTAGTTCTTTATTAATTCCAATTAGGATCTCTTTACAAATCCATTGATTTTACCTTGTCTGAAGAAACTGATTACCATTCCTTCCAATGCTCTACATTGATTTGTCTCATGTTCATTCATCGTGTGGTAATGACAACATCATCCAAATTCTTGTCATATTTAAGTTGTTTCTTCTGTAGTGGCTAATAGTTGAGCTCTTCCTTGGTTAGCAAGTATACATTCTTGATTGATGTTGTCAAATTACATTTCTTAGGAAGTCTCGACTTGAAGCTTATCTTTTGAGGATAATTTCTAGACTTTTTTTATTATTTAGTACAGAAGCTTCACTCTTAATGGCTAGTTTTCTTTTTAAAACCCTTTGAAGTTCATATGTTGGTAATGTCCCACTTATTGCTTGATGCCACTTATGTGCAAAGGCGTTGTAGTCAGTCATCATTCCCACTTCATAGATTGCACCTTTGGTGTAGAGTTAAATTGTTTTCCTCATTTGGTCAAACAAGTTGTTACTTTCATTCTTTATTCTTCCTAAGGAAAAAATTGGTATGGGACCAATATGAAAAGGGTTCAAAATCCATTTATCTGGATCATAAGATTCAGCTTTAATTTTCTTTTTTATCCTTAAAGCTTCCAATATCAACATTTTCATGAGGTTCAGAATCATTAACAGTCCTATAGGAGAATCTAATTGGATGCGGCTCTGAGGATCCTTATTCCGACCCTTTGATTTTGCTAAACATGATGATGGAAATTTTAAAGTAGATAATCTTGGAATAGAATTGGGTTAAAGGAAAGTGGAGTTGGAAGTTCAACAAAATCAAAGGTTCGAGCCCTCCTTCTAGCACCAAAAATGTTAACAAGAAAACTTGTCAATACCCCAAAGTTGAATTCAAAGAGTTGAGCACTCCGTCGAGACCTTCGTTTAAAAAGTTAAAGCAGTTGATACCTCTTAAGTGGGTTAAGATAGCTATAATCCATTCTATTCTCTCCATTTTTCCTTTCGAATAGGTTATCGTAGTTGAAACTCCTTCTTATATGACCTTTCGACTTAGACAAAACGATAAAATCCTTCTTATATTAACTTTCGAATAAGTTAAGCTGGCTTAGTCCTCTCGAAACCCTTCCTTTCAAATCAGTTGAGATAACCTTTAGGTTGGCTCTAATGAGTTAAGGATGAGAATCAAATGGATAGGTTTCGACTCCTTCAGAAACCGACCTTTCGACGACTTGAAGATAGGAGTTAAGGTTCTATGGATATATGTGGAACTAAGGGTTTTGATTTTCTCTAATAGTGGCATTTCGATCAAATTGACATAGGAAGATTATGAACTGAATTTAACAGAAAATATCAAATCAGGTAAATATCCAAAAAATTCCATAATCTTGCTTTGATTAAACTCAAGTAGTACAAATTGATCGGATTCCCAATCTAATTTGGAAATTAGGGTTTACAATTTTAAGAAATACAAGGTTGAAGTGTATGAATTTGGATCCCCTAATCAGACCCCTAGGGTCTTATTTATAGGTGTAGGTTAGAGCCTTTCGAGTCAGTCCTTTCGACTCGGTCGAAAGACGGCCTTAGTGACCTTTCGCTGCTGTTTATATTTGGGTCTCCTTCTACATTGCTTCTGAATGGACTTGAGCACTTTCAACTTCATCGAAAGGGGTTGATGTGCTTCTCTACTTTGTGTTGCTATCTAAGCAAGAAAAGATAAGAGCTTTCGACTCTGTTGATAGGTGGATCTTTGGAGCTTCAAAGGAGTCGAAACGTTGAAGGCTTCAAAGCGAAAGCAAGTTTTTGATGGCACATTTGCTGACCGATGCAGAACCCTATCCTCTAGTGTTGGAGACTATAACATTGAACCTTAGTGAGAATTTCCTTCTTGATTTTGAATGGTTTCGCTTAGTTCAAAAGGCTCATTTATTCTTTCGAAGGGGTTAATTTGGCAAAACACCTTATGTGGTGGGTGAATGAGGGTGAAACCTTTAGTTTCGAAAGGTTTGGCGGGCATGCGAGTGGCTGTAATTTAGTGCCTTCGAAAGGTTTTCTTCAACTTGTTCGAAGCATCTTCATGCATGTGGAAGCATTTGTTTCGAAAGGAAGCAATTGAAGGGAAAGGGCGTTTTCGACCCTTTCAATCCTTTCAGAAGCTAAGAACACATCTGATTTTGGCTGTAGCATCCCTTCGACTCCTTCAAAAGGCTTTGTTGATGCTATCATCTCTTGAACATTCTTCCCTTCTATTCATTTTGATTTCGATAAGGTTGCATATTACAATTTGTTTACCAAGATAATATATTAAACATAAGTCATAAAATAAGCTTATAAAAATAGAGAAATTTGTATAATACGCATCTTTATTATTTTAGTCATTTTTATACTATATTCAATTTTTCAATCATCTATATTAATTTTCAATTTTTTCATTTTTATATTTTCTTCATTTTCATTTTCACTTAATTTATCAAATACGTAACGTTGATTTGATCAACTCAACCACTAGCATGTTCTTTATCATTTTTCAAATATACAGCTTTAATAGTCTTTAGAATTTAACTCTTGGTGCCTGATAATAACCAATAAAGACAATTTTCATAACCTCTCCCACAAATTAGAAATGGTGAACCAAAATATAACTAAAAGGAGAAGTAGCTCTTAAACTATCTAGGTTTTAGTGGTAAATTCATCCTATGATAGCACAAATAAAATAATGGAATATATATATATAGTTTTCTTTGTTAAAAGGCAAATGATATAAAATAAAAATATGGCTAAAACAAAAAATATTAGTGCATTAGGATTTCTATGTATTGTCATTCACCATATATAGAAAACAAATATTGAGAATGCGACGATATTTGCTTGTAAATTTATTTTTTCCAAGACGTACAATAATGAAAGATATTCTTAAAAAATATTGGGGATTTTAGACTAAATATCGGAGTGGTATACCGAAAAAATTCAGGGATATATCAATAATGATATTTAAGCGATATTTTGGAAAAAATATCGGTTAAGGAGCGATATAAGATATGTCGATGATATATCAGCAATTTTATCTGATACTAACTACGTAGATCAAAACACAGATGAAGCATGCACATAAAAAAAGAAATATGGCAGTGTTATCATATTCTTAGAGCTATATGTCGACAATCTATTATTGATCGGTAATGACATTTCATTATTGCAGTCAGTGAAATCTTAACTTTCCAACAACTTATCCATAAAGGATTTGGGAGAAGCGCTTTACAAGGTATAGAGATCTATAAAGATAGATCTAAGAGGCTAATGGGATTGTTCCAATCCCTATATGTAGATACTATACTAAAGTGTTCGGTATGGAGAATTCCAAACATAGAAACGTTTCAACACAGTCTGGAATCATCCTTTCTAAGAAGGATGCTCCTCACACCGATGAGGAGAAAGAGCATATGAAGAGGATTCCTTATGCCTCAACCATAAGATCCATGATGTACATTATGCTATGTATATGACCGGATGTGGCATAAGCATTAGGATGTAGAAGACGATACTGCTTAATGTTGGAGAATAAAATTGGACGGTCGTAAAATGTATACTTAAGTATTTAAGAAATACTTGTGACTTATTCCTCATTTATGGTAATGGAGACCTTCTTATGAAGGGGTATACAGACTCTAGCTTTCAATATGATATAGATGATAGTATGTCACTGATTAGTTATGATTTTAAACATAACAATGGAACCGTCAATTGGAAAATTTCCAACAAGAGAAAATAGATTAATCGACGATGGAGGGTGAATATATTGCCTTAAATGAAGCAGCTAAAGAGGCAATATAGATGCGCCAGTTTTTGAGTGAGCTCGGAGTGATTCTCCATATAGAGAATCCTATGGCATTGTTCTGTGATAACAATGTGGTGATCCAAATCACAAAGGAACCTAGAGTACACAAAGTCACGACACATTCTTTGGAAGTTCCACCTCATTGGAGAATTAGTTGAGAAGAAGGAGGTCATGATACAAAGGTCATGTACCAAGGATAACATAGCAGAACCATTCACTAAAAGTCTAGCTTGGTCGTTTCCTAAGAAGTTGATTGAAGGGATGAGATTCAAATTCCATAACTGGCCCCAAGTGCAAGTGAGAGGTTAATAGAATTAGGAGTTTCCCTATGGAAAATTTTGTAATTTATTGTAAATTAACAAACTCCGTAATCAATCCTCATCTATAATAAAGGCATCTTTCTTTTTGTTATATATTTGTTACAATATGCTATAAATAATTAAATAGTTTTAATAGAAAATCCATAATTGGTGTGTTTGTAATAGTAGTTACAAATAGTTGTAATCATGAGTGTTGTATCACAATTCAATAAACACATCAATTTAAATATTCCTAATCAAGATGTATCGAGACTGGATATTGATGCATTCGTTGAGACTAGAGTACGTAATGCTTTCCAACTGTCGAGCAGTGTATTACTCATGACCGCTGGGAGGGAACCAAGGGGTTACGTACTAATAGTTATTGGATAAATATGGAACGACTCACTCGAGAGTTTTCGCTTGGTTAATGTAACTAAAATCACACAAAAAATATCTATGTGACTAATTTACACTATTCATGTCACGTCGTCCATCGAGTGGCTATAGTTGGGTCGAGTGGAAGTGTTGAAAATGAAACATTACTCACAAGAGGATTGTCTTCTTGTTTATATGTGTCTTCTTGGTTATATGGGGTTAGTATCAGATTAAATCTGGTCAATTCAATGTAAAAATCTTTGGCAAGAGTAGTTTTATTAATAATAATTGTTATTATTAAACCAAAGACTTTATGTTTGGACTATAGAGTTGAATATGGATGGTATTGGAAATTTGACCGTTACAAAATTTCATAAGTCCGAAATGATATAGCTTTGACGAAGATAATTGTTGTAAATAATAGTCACAATAAGATAACACTTAACAAAGTAAAATTAGATTTTACTGAAACCAAGTAATTAATAAATTTGGCCAAAGTGTCATACCACCTGCTAGGTGAAGTATCGAATAGTTCGATATTAATTGCTATCCAAATTTACACCTAAAGAGTCACAAAACCAAAACATTTAACACTCCTTTAACCAAATGATTTAACTAATTTTTATTTATTATAAGTTAGTTAATAATGATGAAATAATAATTGTAATATTTTATTTTGATTTGATGAACAATATTAAGTATGTTTATAATAGTTATAAATATATTGGTCGATATACGATATCGATACGCGTTTAAATTGGATTTAGATGCAATATAATTTATTCGTGCTTTAAATGGGTTGGAAGCTAATATGCGGGCAAGTGTATTTCGACCATAATTGGCTAGGCAGAATGCGACCATATGATGGCAAGAGGGGCAAGGGTTTTGATTTGATTGGAGGAAAGAATGGGTAAGAGAGAAATGTAGACCTTGATCCTAACTTATCTTTCTAATTTCTCCTCTATATACAGATCTAAACCCATACTCATTTAATATTTTTGAAGCCTTCATCTACCTCTGTTTTGGTTGAAATACATACTCACCCCCTCCTCCATTCCCAAGTTTAAATCAAATTAAAATAATTGTCATTGGATAGTTGATGGTCATAAGTTTAGGAACTAGCACTTTGCTGAATTGGAATCTTGTTTAAGTAGTCGGTCTCTTTGTTACAACATGTACTAATAGGCATTGGGGATAAAGTAAATTTTTGATATATAACTACATATTAAGGTTAAGATAATTTATATGTCATATATTGTTTTATTAGTGTGGTGATGATTCTAGTATATCTGTATATCATCATATTCAAAATGGTTGTTTGTTCATATGCTTATATAATTAAAAATATTTTTTTCAATATATATATATATATATATATATATATATGCCTCAATACTCATGGCTTAATGCCAATATAATTTGATTTTTTAACTTAAATTAATTTAATATACATTATTTAAATAACCTAAAATTTATAGTTTAAATAATAGGCATTATACTATGCAAAATATGTTTTCAAAATTATATGTAAATATTTTTATACCATAAACATTTTTCAACATACAAGTAAATATTTAATACGTGTATATATATATATATATATTATTTACCTAATATTTTGTTCAAATAAGTTAAATAAATATGTAATATAAATAAATATATCATAAAGTATAATTTAAGTTTTATAAAATCATTTCACTCCGGATAAACTTTTGGCTGCAATTTTTTTATATTAATTTAATATTAACACAAATGCCAAAATTAAAATTAAATTTTAAAATTGATTTTACATTACAAAGTATATTTTAAAATATTCAAAAGCTTAAATATCATTTAGATTTTTCATAGAATATTAAGACATAAAATCATAATTTTGAAAACATAATTTTAACATATAATACTACTATTTATTTCAGATCGGAAATTTAAATTAAATAAATTTAAAAAATAAGTTTTCCCATCAGTATTATTGTATTAGTATGTTTGTGTATGTGTGTGTATTATATATTTCATTTATATATATTTTTATACATATATGTTTATTTTTTATTAAACTATTTATCAGAATATATATGTACATATTATATGTATAAAAAAATTGTTTTATTTTTGGTTTTACAATAAAATAAATAATCAAAATTTGCAATATGTTTTAAATATTTTTCATATGCACAATTATGCATATATTCTATAAATTATGCATATATACGTACATACATAGATATGTATTTATAAATTCAAAATTATATATATATATATATAATATTTTGTATACATAAGTTAAAGTATGTAAACATACATCTGTGTAATACCCCATAAAAATTAATAAGAGATTAATTAATTAGTAAATTAATAATAAGGCTAAAACGAAAGTTCTGTAAATGTTTAAATTTGGTTACAGAAGTTATATTATTACGTCCATGGCGATTTTCTGGTCAATTTTCATATATATATATATATAGTTTTATGATCTAAGATCAAAAGGAAAAGTTATTAACATTTGAAGTTTTTGAATTTAAAATAATATAAATAGAATTCAAATTAAAATTAATAATTAATTCTAAAGTTTGAAATTTAAAAAATAATGCTAATTAAAAACTTAGGGATTAAGTAAACATTAAAATAACATTAACGTTAATTGAACTAATAAAGAATAAAATAAGAACTTAAACGGCTAACAAAATCTTCCTAAATACATGCTACCGGTCGACTGCCTTCCTTAGGCCGGCCTGTATTTTATTATTTTAAACCGACTAAAATCTGATGGTTCTATTGATTTCTAGTCACTTTAAATAGAGCCTAACACCCTCACTTTTATTCGCAAATTCTTGTGAACGTAGGCTACTCTGTCAGTCTCTCTTTCTTCATGGTTCAAATTTTTTTAAGGTCTTCAGGTAAGGGATTCTAGATGTTAATATTCAATTTCTAATTCTATTCTCTTCCAATCCCTAAATTTTCGAATCTAATATTTATACGACCACTTGTTGTATATTCCTAAAGGAAGAGATCTGGAAAAAGATTTAACTAGCGGGCATGATCAAATCCAAAGGAGAGAGCTAGGAATTATATGTCGGTCGAATTCCTAGTTTTCCTCATTTTAGTAATTGTATAGTATATGTTGGATTTGATGTATGCCTTTGGGAATTTTGGTTAACGAAAAACTCAAATCTAAACCTCCAAATTCCCCTAAGGCAAAGTGTCAATTCTGATTTTATTGGGATCTTAATTATTATAGATTAAGATTATAATATTCATATTCTATTCCACTTCTCATTTTCTCTTTGATATGATTGTGGGTTTTTAAATATGAATCCCTTTTATATTTTATAAGTGAAAGTTGAATAAAAGATTGAATTGTAAATTCTATTAATGTTGGTTCTACTATTTTGATATATGATAAGTTTTTTAAGTGATTCCATTTTCTTATACAAGTTTATTTGCGATAAGGATATTGGCTAGATTGTATGTTATGGTATGGAGTTAAAATTGTATAAATTGGAAGTTTCGACATTTAACGATAGCATATGGAGAAATCTTCAGATTTCGCCTGGCTAGGAATATATTGGTTATATATATTAGAATATACATATTGTATAATTGATAACGTAATAGATACGCTATTTATTAGCATTAAAACCCCCTAGGATGAATGTTAAAAAAAATGAATATGATTAATGGTTGATAAAGAATCTTTATTTATAGACTTAGTAGAATAAACTGAGGTATATGATAATATGATTATGAGAGTGTAAATTATGACTAAGTAATATGAATGTGAGGTGAGTCAAAAGCATATGGAAGTCTGACCACCTAATCGGGCTACCAGCATTGTGACTTTGGAGTTGATATGAGACATCGCCTATAATAAGTACCCACGATGGATGGAGGTTAGTCCTAATTCTGTAGGGTAATTCTGCTTAGTTAATCTGGGTGTAGGTGCCTACGAATAGTCAGACTAATGTGAGACATCATAGTTGGGCTATGGGCCATAATACATGGGACCTTCTTTGGGAATTGTGGGTAGTAAGTTGCCGTCGCAGGTTCTGCCTCCTTCCTAATTAGGATGTAATAAACAGTCGGGGATAGCATTTAGGCACGGTAAATGATAATCTTGGAAAGGGTCCGCTTTGGGTTTGAGCTATTAAGTGGCTATTGTAGGGTCTGCCTATTTTAAAAAGAAGTATTAAGTGGCCAAATGAGATTCCCTACGATGTCGGCTAGATTGTACTAGTAAGGGGTCCGCCTTGGGTTAGATATTCAATGATGTGGACCTGCCTAAGATATAGGTATTAAATGGTCAGAGTCTGCCTAATTCCCATTGAAAAGCTATTAAGTAGTCTAGGTACTTTCTCTTACATTGTTAGAACATGATTGCTCGTAGATGCATGGGAATGGAAATGGCTTTGGGCCTACAACTGAAAGTAAGTCATAGAGATTGGTTAGAAAAGTGTAAGTTATAGGATTGGATTGGGAAAGTCTTCGAGCCCATAGTTGAAGATATTTATAAATAATATATTTAAGATACGTAAGACATATTCTCGTCTAAATATACTGCTCAAGTACTAATATGGATAAACTCGAGATTTTCATTGACTGGACATTGTTGTTCTATCATTACAACATAGGTTATATAGGACGATGCAGACTTTAGTAGATGAATACGAAGATGAAGTTTTGTGGCAGTTATTTACCAATTTACTTATGGTGTTCTTATATTTAGGATGCACCCATTTAGACCCAATGATGTTGTATTTTGAGATATTGTGCTATGGATATTAAAGGTCATATGTTTTATTATGTTATGTTTTTCTTAGACTTGAGATTTTATAAAATGTGTAATGTTTCTAATATTATATTTTATCCTTTCGATGTGAGACTCTGTATGCGTAGATTGTTAGCCCTTTATTTTGTTAAATTGTACCAACCAACCACCAGCTTTTGAATGGGTCTAATGTTCGATGGGCCTTTCCTGGGTCAAAAATTAGGCTTGTCTCGAGGCGGATTGTTATAATTTGGACGATACATTTGTGTACTAGATAAGCTAACATGTCGGTTGTTCTGTAAATCCTAGTACTTATACACGGGCATGTTAAATCTCGCATACATTGCTATGTTACACACACACATGGATACATATATATGTATATATGTATGTGTATTATACACGTATATATATAGTATTATATTAATTACATAATATAAAATTATATTTTAAATTTAAACAAAATAATTTAGAAATGTTTTAGATAAATTGAAATTCATAGATCTAATAAAGATCCAAAATGGTAATTTTTTTTTTGAAATTCGCTCATTTCTTCCACTATGTACTAGTCCACGGATCCAACACAACATTTCAATGCCTGCAACTATGATGAAGACTTCTTCTCCTAAGCGGTAATATAATTACCTTTTTACGTGTATAAATTTTTTTTGGTTGGATGTATCATTTCTTTTCTACCTTTTATTTCCAACTCGATGCACTGCTTTTTTAACGTATCCTCTTTTTGTTCTTGTAGTTCTTGCATTATTTTATAACTTAATAATATATTTCAACTCATAATATTAGTCTAAAGTAAAATATTTTAAAAACTATAGTAAATATGTACATAAATAAAAAAATACATATAATCATTCTTCTTTCAATATTTTTTCTACAACACAAAAACACATATACTACCTTTTATGGAATTTTCGCTTTTCGACTCCTTTTAAACACCCCTTTCCAAATCTCCTTTCGCCTACTTAAGGACGCACATATAATATCATTGGAATTGTCCTGATCTACAAAGGGTGAAATATGATGATATTGAAAAGAAAATTCCCTAATTGGATCTTACTAGGCACATGAAGTTTAATATACATATACACTAGATCCAATCGGGTTATTTACACAAAATCATAATTTATTTGATTTTATTGATTTAACTAAATAATGTATATCAATCAAATTAACTTTTATAAGTTTTTGAATATATTAATATATACTAATGTGTATGTACAGTATGTGATGTGCAACATGGCAAAGTGTATGTGGTTACGTATACATTCACCATATATATATATGTACGTACGTACGTATGTATGTATGTATGTATATGTATTGGTTGTCTTAAAACATTTTCTAAAATATGTTTGTATAAATATAAAATACATAAATTCAAAATTGATTATGTACATAAAATAAAATATTAAAATTTGCTTTTGGCTAGGTTAACAAGTTTTAAATTCAAATTTTGTATTCAAAATATCTAAATAAGTCTTGGTAAAACTATAATAATCTGGATATTTAAAATATCAATCAAAATATCTTTATTACATTTTAATATTTTACAATATAATAAACAATCAAAATAAATATTATGATATATATATATATATATATATATATTAATAGATAAAACAATTTAAAATGTAGAAGTAAATTATACATGTATATATTATAAAGTAAATATTTTAAAATTGTGTATATATATATATTAAAATTCATTTTGGCTATAAAAATTAAATTTTTTAGTCTAAAAGTTATTGACTATAAAGTACAATTAAATGTTGACACTCTTTTAGATATTAAATAAGTTATATATATATTATAATAAATATGATTCAGCATATACAAAGCCAATATAATTTTAATAATTTAACTTATATATACACATGTTTTTAATATAAATTATAAATGAATTTTTATTTTAAAATAAGTGAATAACTATTTAAAAAATGTAAGACTAACTTTAATGTGCAAAAAACTATAAAAATATTTATTTACATCGCCAAAATAAATTATGTATATATATACACGATTTTATACTAGGACTAATAATCAACATCATGTTAATCTGTTTAATGTAATCCATAACATATATAATACTAGCAAGACAATAATGCATATATAAAACTGTTCTATAGATGATCAAAAAACATAGATACAAGGAAATAAAATAAAAATGGAATCAAACGTTAAAGACATAGCCCTTGACCGTAACTTGACTAGAGAAATCTCTTAGATTCAAAAGAATCTTTCAATTGACCTTGCTAAGATCAAGTGCACCGCTATTTTATTTTATTTTGATATTATGTTATAGATTTTTAGCTATGGGGCAGAAAGGGGTAGTTGCTCATGACCATAAATGAAGGAAGGAAGAGAGAACATAAAGTGAGGCATAGGTTAGTTCATATAGAGAGAGAAAGTAAGACAAATTCTCCACTTTTTACTCTTTCTTCTTTTACCAAGTGATTAGATATAGATCATAATTCAATACCTTCTTTACCTTATCTATGTAAGACCATTATTGGACAAATATGGGCCAACAAAAATTTCAAATCTATTCAGTAATTAGTTTTGTTTAAATCACATTTAAATATGTATCAATATCGTATGTCGTATCTGTATATATAAATTTTATATATGCACCTTATTAGTTACTAATGGCACCAAAAATTACTACTAGCACTTAGAACATCAAAAATATAAATAGCTAATATTTCATAAATATAATTAAATTATAACACATTATAAACTATTAAATCATGTAAAATTTCAGAGAATTCACTGATACGGTTGTATGACTCATAGATGTGAATTCAGGTAGTAATTATTATCGAACAATATAAATACTAGTATTCACATGCCACTTTAGGTTATGATCATAAAAATAAATCTCTATTGAGTTGCATCCATAAATTCCACTAGTGCATCATCGTGAGTTTATACGATCATAAAAATAAGGCCCTACTTTATTAATTCTATTGCAGTCTTCTTCATAATCATATTTAATCGCATAAAAACCATTATCTTTGGGAATACTATAAACTAAACCTTTGGTTTCCATAACTCTATGACTATGAATGTATGCTTTGAAATAGTGGTAATATGTCTTCGATCCAACTACATGAATTACAATTTCCTTATCATATGCATTAAAATAGTGCTAATACGACTTTGATCCAACACATGAATTACAATTGCATTATCCTAATTTTCTTAGTTTTTTCTACCACATCATTTGTTATTTTTGCACTGCTTAAGTTATTTTTTTCTATCGGTCTAGAGAATTTGAGCGAAGCCATCATAAGGATCTGAACCCCCTCTAGTAAATTCATGCATGGGCATACCATTGCTCCACCATTCATCCATGTGTCGTTGTCCTAGTTGGTCGCTTGTGAGGAACTGGTTCTTCGACTTACGAAAATCGACATCAATACGTCCACTGTATCAACTGCCGAGCAATCGAAAGCCGTAAAACCGAACCCTTAGGGTTTAAGAAAAGGAAAGAGGTAGAAGAAGAGAGAAAAAGATAGAACAGAACAGAAAGAAACAACAGAACAATATCAGAATCTCACAATTGCAGCGGAACAACATATAATAGATAAATGAATAATCTTTAAACAAAGAATTATACCAGTTATTACATTTCATGACATTACATTACATCATCAGAGTGTACAACAACAAACAAACAGCGGAAAAGAAATACTGTATACAACAGATAATATGCTACGACATCCAGCTTGCCTCCAGATTTATGTAGCAACTCCTGGATTCCAAAATATCCTGATAACCTAACTCTAGATTGCCCGTGTGGAAATTGGTGGGCACCCAGAGTTTAGGAGGGAAAACAATAAACTCCGAGTCAGTCATGTGACTGGTGTGAGAACTAAAACAGTTTATTTTTAAAACATAGAACAGGATAATTTTAAAATTGATTCGCAATGCTTTTTAGAAAATGAGACTACCATAAGGCCTCCCGCACACACACACACAATGCAAACGCAGAATCAGAGGAGATTTCTCCTTATGATAGTCAAAGATGCTTGATACGCATTAAAAAGAAACATTTGATATTATTACTAGTGCATAGTGTAGGAAAAATCATTTCGAAAGTAAAGATATAAATCTTAGCCAGCATAGGCATTCCGCACTTATGCCTACTATAGCTACCATCCAAACAGTGGGGCGCCACCATAAGTGAATGATAGGTTCTACAACTAAAACCGTACAAGATCGTATTGTTTCTTTGGATTTCCAACAAATGGTCAGGCCAAGGAACTTCCCATTGCCACATGGGTACGCCTCTAGAAAGACGACCCGAGAACCTAACCGGATCTCTGCCAACACAAGGCCGGGTTACCTTTCAAACTAGGTAACTACTGACACGAATATGTCATTCCCCGATCGTAACCGATCTATATCCGAGGATCCTCGATTTCCAACAACCACAAAGCAATAAATTTGCAGCAACAACATAGGTTAAGTATCTGGGCTCCATACCATGATACCACCTCTATCCAGAAGGAATGACATACACTAAAGGGGCGCTACCCCCTAATAACCTTGCCGCATCCTTCCTGTTTTGACCATTTTCGGGGTGTGAGGTCCGACGAAGTCTCGTTCACAAAGCCACGCTTTATATAAAGCTGTGCTTTGATCATCAAATGCTCAACAGCACTTCGTACGCCACATTACCAATTTGGGAATGTATCACTAGTAACCATCAACTACATAACCTCTAAGGGTGTTAAGCTAAAAGAATAAATTCTCCGCTACCAACGGGAACATATTTGATAGAAACCAGCTTTACATCTCAAATTGTAACGTCATACATACATCCATACAAGTCCGTTCCAGGATCGAACGGAACCGAAGGCACTTCCAAAGAAGCCCTTGCAATCTGGATATTCACTAATCACTACCGGACTTCCCATCACAATGGGTAATAAAATTCTATATCGGGGATCAGCCGATGCAGAAATATTCAACGGTAATCCTTCCGTTTTCACAAATAGCCGTTCTTCAACACCGGTCATCAATGCTATCTATAACGACGTATCACATATTTGGAATGGGTTATATGACCCCAAGGTCCTTTCCCGGCTAACCCGAATAGTGAGCGCTTATTCAAAAATAAGTGTGACATTCAAATTCAAACAAATCACAACAAATACCCATTTAAAGGTAAATATTGATAGTCGGATTATTTAACATCAATAGGCATGCTCAACATCAACAGAATCCAAATAATTTCCCAAATTATTTATTTTCCAAAATATCTTTACTAGATATATAATTTCCACACTTCAACCATTTGAAAACAATTTTCAAATCACTTTTCACCTTTACCACTTTTGAAAATAAATTTCAAACATTTTCCTTACGCGCAATACTTTCATTTCAAAATGGTTCATTTAAACCAACTAAATAAATCCTTACCGATTTACTTTATATTTACATTCCAAATCCGTAAATTTATTCCCACACTTCAAAAATAAATCAATGTTTATTTTTAAACAAATTTTCCTTCCTTTTATAAATTCCATAGTGAATTTACAATTCCCTATCTATGAATATACGATTTCCCAAACCGATTTCTAATATTCATTTTCAATTTATCTTTAAAAGATAAAGTCTCAAAATATTCAGTTCATATTGGAAAACATTTCCATACTTATTTAATAATAAGTAATTTACAAATCCATTTATTTTCAACACTTGGAAAATAATTGATATACTTAAATCAAAATTTAGTATATATTTCATTCTTTAAAGAAAACATTCTCTTAACACATTTATTTGGGTCAAAACGAATGTTGCGTAAAACATCGTTACGACGACCCAAAATCACTAGTATAGGGATTCGAAATTAAGATAGATATCTAAATCCCAATACTATATAAAACATTTCCTTTCGAAAATCATTTACTATAACAACAGTGTTATAGTCCACCATTTCCTTTTATTTCTCGATAACGTCTATTTCAATAATGAATGTTGAAATCTATGGCTTCGATAGTCAATACATTTTTAAACATCTTTAAAACAATTAACTTCATTTTATAATATCACTTTCCCAAAAACATATCTATTTTCTTTAATAATATATTCACCGTCCAAAATCGTGAATATACTTCACTAACCAAATTCAATATTTTCTACACATTTTATTTCAAGGATAATTCGCTATCCGAAATCGTGAATATATTTCTTTTAATAAATTTCTATATTCAATTTATCAAATTCCATTGATTTCGAATTTATAAACAATATCTATAAATTCCATTTCTATTTATAAACTTCGATTTATAAATCTTCTTTATTAATCCAATTCAATTTATATATCTCAAATATATACCAAAAGTCCATATTATAAGTCAAATACTTATAATTCATTTATTTACAAAATCGTTCTTTTTAAAACTTCTATTATTTATAAGATTCATTTATATTTTATAACAACTTCAACTTATAAAATCTCCTTTATTAACAATTTCTATTAATATCCCATTTAAATGCCCAAAATCCAGTTTATAAGTTGATTACTTATAAATCTTCTATTTTACAACATCTATTCATTTTATAATCTTCACAATTTATAAATCTATAACTTTTAATGAAATCCATTTTATACTTCATTTTAACACTTAATATACTCGTTTTATAATTCCAATATTATATATATATATATTTATTATAAATATCAATGTTAAAAATCTTTTATATACATCCTTTATAATAATTCAAAAATCCAAATTTAAACTATTTTATAAATCTATTTATTTTAAAAATCACCTTTTGGTTATATTACACAAAAATCTTAATTTTTATAACATAAAAGTTTATAACGTTTTAATTATTTAAAATGAATCAATTCAAAAATTTAATAAAACATATACTTTGAAAAATCATTTTAAAAATCCTTTTAAAATCAAAATTGTTATTTTTAAACTTTAAAAATGGATCCGATGATGCAACAGCACCCAATAGTCGATCACGACAGCAAACATCATATATCATCATATGATAATCAACAAACATCAAAATATTTGTAATCAAATAAATACTGGTGAGGAATCCAGTTGGATCTCTCCAACCTGTTTCCCTGCATCCACAGATGTTAGCACAATACCAATTCCGTTCCAGTACGGAATTATCGCGGTATATGGGATTTATAAAAATATTATCCGCTTAATAGACGGCGCAATAGGGTCTCATCCGCTATATAATGCGGGAAATCAACTCCAAGTACAATAATAATACCAATTTCACTTACGGTGAAATATTCGCGGTATATGTTTTTAATAAATAACCTCCGCTTAATAACGGCGTATAATGTCTATTTCAATCAATAATCAGATAATAATTTATCATCCAGGCATACAATCAACAATTTTAAATCTAACTATTTAAAATTAACATCGAACAATTTCGATTGAGTGAGAAGTTCTCACTTTACTTTCAATTCAGTTTTCGCGTTTTATTTCGAATAAAATTAAACGCGCATTTAATTTTACCCAAAATTCAAACTAGCTCCAAACGACTCCAATCCAGCTCCATAGCGTAGTGCTCGTCAAAACAAAGCCAACGCAAGTTGTTTCGTACAATACCGACCTCGTATGAATAAGTTATCGCATTCAGAAGTTTATACGAATTATTATATAATTAAATTTACAACTTTATTTTATTTTAAACCCTACAGTTCACATCTGCCGTTGATTTCAGGAGATGGAAATCTGGCTGCCCTCTTTCTTCTCCCTCCCCTTCGTTGCTCCTAGGTTTCGAACGCAAGAAACAACCCACTAGCCGCCGTTTTCCCCTAATTATCGCGACCAACCTACTCGCCTTGAAGACGATCAGGCATCGCCGTTTGAATGCCACCGCCACCACGTGCCACCTCCCCCAGACCGGCCCCACTCGGTCAACCCTAGCTCCTCAAAAACGAGCATGAACGGCAGGAAGTCGCGGCCTCCTTACTCCCTCCACGTTGCTCCATTTACGATCACAACCGTTCATCTTCAAGATCTCGCCACCCTCTTCATTTTTGTAGTTGAAGTCGAAGTCTATCGGGGAGTGGATGAGGAGATAATCGAGAAGAAACGATGGAAGACGCCGGCCATTGATTTTAAGGGGTGGAGGCTCTGAACAAAACCCTAGCCTTTGTTGCAAAGTGAAAGATAACGTCCCTTTTATAGAAAATTTACCGAAAATCACTATTCACTCGATTTTCCGAACTCCGAATCTCGCGCAGTGACCGGCGTTTCTAGGGTTTACCCCGCGTTTCGGAAAAAATGGAATATGTTTTGGAAGCTAATTCGATCATATGCGAGAGTTACGGAAATAAACGATCAAATTTAAATTAGACCGATAAATTAAATTTCTGTGCGTTTTGGCTTGCCCCGGACAAACGGTAAATCCGATTGACTTGAAATTTGAAATCATACCATAATATCATATTATGGATCCGATGAAACTGGTTTCGTCGAAATCCGAGACTGTTTGAAAAATGACTATTTTTCAGTCGATAATTAAATATTAAAATATTCAATTTTCACAGATTAACTCTAAATTCAATTTTAAAAGTTCTATAACATCATTATAACTTCAATATGATAAAATAAAATTTTACAAATCATTTTCAATCACATTAAACTTGATTTACAATTATTTCTGGAATTTCCACTATTAAATTATCGATTTAATTATCCAATTAAATCCAGATATTCGAAAAATAAATTATTCGACTTATAAATTTCATTTATTAATATTTAAAATTAATTAAATATATAAATTTTAATTGACAAAAATTCTGGGTCGTCACATACTTCCCCCTTAAAAGATATTCGTCCTCGAAATTACCAAGTAAGAAAAAGTTACAGAATCCATTAACTTTCCAAAACAAACCATTCAAATTGGATTTTTCAAATCTCTTAAGTGTTTAACTTTTCCAAAATTCATAGTTAAACTTCTTACAAAATCTTTACTAATTTTTCCAATTCATACTTAGTTTTCAAAATTTTTCCCAATTTTCTCAAAAATATTCTAACGCCTTAAATTTTCGGAAAAATTCGCCAGAGTCTCCTTTGCGCGGCTCGATCCAAAAAAAAAATGACAGTGTATATATCACAAATATACATCTCATCAAGTGATAAGGCATCCCGCAGGGAAAAAGTGTAAAAGTACAGTATTTAATCTGAGATATGTACCTTATTTATTATTAGCGAGCGTATACGGCTAATATAGCGCGAAAGCGAGTTCCAAACGCGAAGCAAGCGCAATCCGCACCTGCTAAACACTCGACAAACCATGAGAAACATGTATATATGAAAATAATATCAATATACATCATATATCACTACAACAACTACATATGCCAATATAGTAAATGCATTCAATCAACAAATGCATCAAACAACTATCATCCAATAAACATCCAACAAATCTATAACCAAATCAATATTCGTTCATATTCCCATTAATATTCAATGAATTGGTTTTCCGATTTAAATCACATTTGATTCATTAACATTGGATTTTCTAACATTCATTCTTATTCAATTTAAATTAGTTTGCATTCACTAATTTACATTCAAGTTGGTTTACTTTCCATTCAATCAAATTCAATTTCATAGCTTCCCATTTATCAATTCAACTTCATTAACACTTAATGAAATATACACAATCAATTAACAATCAAATGTACATTCAACATTACCAAATTTATTCAATTTACATTCAATTTGGTTTAACACTTTTAATTTCAATTGGTTGATATTAAATTGACTTCCATTCAATTTATTCAATTTCTCAACTTCATTAGCTTTTAATGAATTTACACTTACATCCATTATTTCTTATCAATTTATTTTACATTCAATCCATTTATCAATTCAATTGCTAATTCCCATAACAATATAAGGTTGAATTTCATTTATATAACTCAAGTTCAAATTCTTAATGACTTCATTTCATTAATTCACTTATTAATTTGCTTCGACACCAAAAATCAACTTTATTCAACATCACTTAAGTTATATTCCATTTCAAACATCTTATCAAATCCAAATCAATTTATTTAACTTTTCTTTTGTTAAATTTCAAATCACATGTCTTTGATGACAACTTAAATTTATTTCAACTTGGATTTTATTGATTTACTTATACTTTCCTTTAATTTAACTCCATCCTTTAAGTATAATTTATTCTATCAAAATTCAAATTGTATAAGTTATCAACTCATTTATCATTCCCATAAATATTTTAAATAGGATTCCAGAGTCTTTTCAACCTTTCAAAAACCATTTTTGAAACCAATTCAATTATCCTTTGAATTTCAAAACCCAAACTCAAATTTTCCAAACAACTTTTATTTAAAATAATCTGGCAGCAATTCCTCTTTTGGAAACCCGAAAATGAACACAATGATGTCGTGATCATCATCGGAATTATTTTCCAGCGACCGAAAAGAGTTTAGAGCTTTAATATCTCCAAAACAATTTTCCAAAATATCAAACCCTTTCAAAACACTTCTCTGGAATTTTATTTTCAGATTATAAATCATATTTATAAATCTTTTACTTATATAATTTCACTTCTTATATATATAAGATTATTTCACAAGTGTAAATCACATAAATTATAATTTCATACTTATAATTCAGTTGCTTATACAATTATTCTTTAAAAATTGTTGTTTTTATTCAACAACCAAACAATCAATCCATATACACTTTAATAATTCTAAAAAATTATTCCTTTATATGTAAAATATAATCAAGGTAAAATTATTTCATTTACTCAATATAAAATGATATTATGTCAACTTACCTCGTTTAAGAGTTTAGAAACCCCTATCGATTACTGTTGTACACCCTGCACTGACCAGAATTCATAAACAGCTCAACCGATAAGCAAACACAATATAAAACAATTTCATATTCACAAACAAATATGCATTCGTATCTATTATTACACTTACACTCATTCTAGAGTACTACTGACTCCATCTCTAATGAGTAATTCCCAAAAGAGCCATGGTTGTCGCTTAACCATAGGCTCTGATACCAAATGTGACGAATGCGACTTTTCGACGCTCGAAAACCGAGACTGTTTGAAAAATGACTATTTTTCAGTCGATAATTAAATATTAAAATATTCAATTTTCACAGATTAACTCTAAATTCAATTTTAAAAGTTCTATATCATCATTCTAACTCCAACATGATAAATTAAAATTTTACAAATCATTTTCAATCATATTTAACCCTATTTCCAATTATTTCTGTAATTTCAACTATTAAATTGTCGATTTAATTATCCAATTAAATCCAGATATTCAAAATTAAATTTATTCGACTTATAAATTTCACTTATTAATATTTAAAATTAATTAAATTTTCGAATTTTAATTGACAGAAATTCTGGGTCGTTACATCGCTTTAGATTGGTTTCTGGTCCCAGTAAATGCGAGTCCATGTTGCTTTGCATGGGTATGTTTCCCTTCTTTGATTTATATGAATTATCCAATTTCATTGGGTTGTTCCTCATCAGAGATTCTTCATTATTGTCTAAACTTGTCTCTGGAGATGCCTCGATATCCTTAATGGAACTTGCGTGAAGACATTAGCACCTATATTGGTAGGAATTTAGGCTAAAAGTGTCAATGTTGAAGGGAGAATTGAGGCCAAGGTTATAGTGGCGTGGGTTTTGAGAAGCCATGGCTAGTCACTGAAATCACTTAAAAAGTTCTACATACTTGGTATTATAATTCACATATTATTAAAATGGTATACACTACAATTCTTTTTGTTATTAATTTAGTATTTTTTATTTATAAATAAAGTATTATAATATTTTCTTTTATTGTAAGTCAATGTATTATACTTATTTTATTAATATTACCATATACTTTGTTCTGATGATATGTAATGTCTAATGTCATCTTATGGATTGGTCAACCAACTTCCCATTACAATCAAGACGCTATTTTTTCATTTCATAAACCATGTTGCATCAATAGATTCAACAAAATTTTAGCAGCACTTCGTCTTATTCGTCGTATACCGGTGCATGTACACATAGAATAAAAGGGAAGTGCGACTCAAAATTTTGATAACCGATTTAGTTGAAATGATTTATGAAATGTAAAAATATCGGTGCGTCTATAACTTATTCAATATACGAACAATTCCGACAAATATTATAGCAGACGAATATCGAAGTCCATCCTCAAGAAAAAATGAACATCTCTATTATGATCATATATAATACCTGCCCGTCGAGGCCAAATGTAATGTAGGGTTAAAAAAATAAAATTATAATATTTTTGAAATTAAATTTAATTAACACTAAATTATGATAACTTTGAAAATTAAATTTAAATTATATAACTATTATATTTAAGTTATATAATATCTATCTAAATTGTGGAAAGGTTACATCTGCAACAACATTACTATTGGCAAGTATTTAAACATCAAATATGTATTCAAAATTTTTAAACTTTTTAAACCATAGCAATTCATATAGTATTGGCTATGTGTAAATTACCAATCACACCTCCAAAATCAAGTTCGTATGAAGGAGATCTAACATTTGGAAAGGGGAGCTCAAGTGAGTTAAAACAAAGATCATATCAAAGTTTAAGACTGAAGAACCAAAGGTATACACTTAACTCATTAACAAATCTCTCCACATATTTTGAGTATAAAACCATTTATAGACTTGATACAATTCCATTATTCATAAGAAATGTTCGTTCTGAAATAATTACTGCTTGATATCGTATTCTATAAATTCATCATGGTACTAACATTGTGGGTTTGAAAATAGATGGTCTTAGTTCTATTGTTGAATAAAAAATGATTATTGTTGAAAAGGGAGTATTATACACTAATAGAATAAGCTAGTGTATTAAGAATAAGCCTTTCCAACCTATTCCATTCTGCAAGATTAAATCTACATAATTTTCAAATCTAAATTACATGCATGAACATGAACCTTGGAAAACCATCTTGCACTCTAATTGTATTCATGCTCGATGAATTTGAACTAACAGCACCTTTGTAATTTGCAAATTTAACAGTTTTGACAAGGCTTACTCAGAGTATGATACCTTGAAATATATTAGTATGACCAAAACCTAACACTTTTGTTTCCTACTATCAGTTTTGATAATACTCCATGTCTTTGAAGTAAGAATTATAATTCTAGAATTATTTCGTTGCAAGGGCCAATGTCAATTAGAAAAATATTTTAGAAGCCTTGCCTCGAAGAGAACCAAAAATACCAAAGGCGTTAATTTAGTTCTTTATAAGTTATAAGCATACACAACCATGCCCTCTTCTCATGTGATAGACTTATAGTCAATATCCATGATGCGCTGCAGGGTCTACTTACTACGATCAAATCTCAACCTAAGCTATTCTTGGATCAAGAAGTACCGTCTCTAAGTTATTTGATAATTGGAAGAGTGAAAGCGAAGCATCTTCTAAAATAATAGAGGTTTATAAAAATTCAAGGCATTAAATGGATGTAGTGAACCAAATAATAATAATAATGTAGTTAATTAGGAACCGAGACGATCTTTAAGTATTAGTTAAAAATATTTTTATGTTCTAAAATAATATTTGAGTTCAAAAAACATTTTTTTTAGTTTCGAAAATTTATTTTAAAACATCTTTTGAGTTTAAAATTTTAATCTACAAGATCATTCAATAATATCTAAGTTCAAAGACATTATTTAGGGTCAAAACACAATATTTGATTTAAAATTCATTGTATATGTTTGAAAATTTTTAATTCAAAAATATTATTTGATTTTAAAAAACATTTTTAAAGTGAAAAAACAGTTTTAATGGTTAAAAACATATATTGAGTTTAAAAAATATTAATTAATTTCAAAAAAAAATATTTTTTGAGATTTTTTTTGAATTGGTACTTTATATACAACATGTCACTAGGACAACATATCACAAATCATATGGCAATATATGTTCGAATCATGCAATGCAATATTTTTTGAGATTATTGTTTGAGTTAGAAAAATGTTGTTTAGTTCAAAAACAATATATGAGTCCGAAAACCATTTTTTAGTTTAAAATTTAATTTTTGAGTTCAAAAAATAATATCTAAGTTCAATAAACATTATTTGGATCAAATTGCAAGGGAAGTGGAAGTCTGAGTTTCTTTTGATTTTAAAATTAATCGTATAAGTTCAAAAATCATATTTTTTGTTAAAAAACATTATATGATTTTTAGAAACATTTTTAAAGCAAAAAAAGATTTATAAGGTTTAGAAACATATTTTGAGTTTAAAAAACATTAATTAAGTTCAGAAAAATTTATTCGAGTATACAAAATAATATTTGAGTTTAAGATAGTATAGTGACGTCGAAAAGTCATAAAACAGAATAGATTTACATGTAAAATAACTACCAAAATTTCTAATAAATGTACATGTACATTTGTTAGAAATTTTGGTAGTTATTTTTCATGTTTTCTAGGAGTGATAATTTATAAATAATAAATGATTAGAAGTAAATTATATATATGTATGTATATGTGCATAATGTATATAGTTTAAAAAAATTCTCATGGCCATACATAAGTATGTATATGTGTGTGTATACTTATGCACATACACACATAAATATAAATACATACATACATACATACATACATACATAGATATATATATATATATATATAAATTTGTAGGTAAATTAAAATTATATTTATTTTATACCTGCAAATTAAAAAAACATGCTTTTGTTTTTCGTATAAAAAAATTCTTATTGGTTCAAAAAAATGAATTGATTTTTTTTACTTGAATATGTATATTGATTACTGGTTTATAGTTTTTTAAAAATTGAAATTTCCTTTTAAGTATGTTAAAAAATTTTAATACTGGATTTACTCAAAGTAGGTTTAAAATTTGAATTACAATACATATATATAAATATATGTATTTAATAATTTATATAAATATACATAATTTTTTTCCAACCTTTATATATACATTAATTTTTCGAGAAAAGATAAAATTATTGTTGAAAATAATAATATATTCATGGTTCAAAATACATACACATGCACTGACTCCTAAATCTATATATTATTACTCATCATCATCATCACGTTATAATCCTGATAATATTCCTATATCATAACCATAAATTTCAATGGTTATATATACATTTGACATTTATATTTGTATACACTAAGTTATTGCAAAATATTTGTTTTTCAGTGTTTACAATGTAAATGTGACTATATGATGAATTAAACATGAAAAATTAGAATTAAATTAACTAAGATAATATATATATACACACACACACACACACACATAGATTTAAATTATAACATACAAATAAATACACATAATTCTTTCAAATAAAAATGGATATCCAGTACAAATTAACAAAAGGAAGTTATACATGCTTATTCATGACAATCGCTAAATATGAGTAAGTGTCAATAATTTATTCATGTAAATAAAAAACAATATCCAGTACAAATTAACAAGAGGAAAGTATTCTGAAATTTATCATTTTACCTTGTTGTCAATACACCTGATCCAACAATAATGATTTAATTTAGTAAAAGTTTTGAAAAGTTTAGAAGTTAAATTTTATAATAAAACGAAACATTACATTTCCTTTTATGGTATTACATAAGGTATATATACAATTTGACAAAAGTTTTAAAGTATAGATATTTTTATTTTTTTAGTAGGTAAATGTTTAGAACGGATGACTTTATCCCACCAATCATGCCCACACACGGGGCAACAGAAATAACTGGCCATCAAATTTTTATCCTATAAAGTCATGAAAAAAAATGATGAAATAGTGCGAAGAGGGAAAAAAATTCATGGGAATCAGCAGTGCAACAAATGAAAGGCAATCAACGGTTAGAGACGAGCTTGAGCATCGTCAGAGTGGTAGAGGTAACACCGGCAACGACATAACACAACCGAGGTATAACAAAAACCATAATCCCTAACATAAGGTATAATTTAGTATAAGTTTATGATGCTTGCTAAATTTGATGATTATTCTTATTCTGAAGCTTTAATGGCATTTTTCTCTAACTATAACAATTTGAATTTTTGTTGGGAATCCTAAACGTGGTTTTAAATTGTTTAATTTATATATAAGTTAACTTTTTTATGCAAGCAACTTTCATTTGGCTTTTAGTTTTGAAAATAGTGATTAACTAGTATTATTATACATAAGTCTTAGATTAAATTTCTAGTTAATGGTATAATCTATTTTCTACTAGGAATCTGGAAAATAAAATGAATTTAGCATATATTAATAGGATTTTAAATGCAATTTTTGTTAAAAGGATATAATTTTTATTTACGCTTAGAGTAACAATTTTAAAAAGGTTACAATTTGGAGATGAAATGAATTTAGCTATAAAATTATGCTAACTTAATTTTGGAAATTATTTTTTAAGTAAAAATTATATTTTAATTCAACTTATAGTTAAATGTGTTTAACAAATCGTACAATTTAATCTTTCTATAAACTAAATTTTATTTTTCATTTAATGTATTTTCAGATTGGTAAAAGTTAGATTTAGGCTACGTGTGTTTGGAGAGAATAAGGGTTGAATGCTTTATTAAATAAGTGTTAAGAGGTGGGTAACATGTTTGTTTTCAAATAAGCGTTTTAGTTAAGCACTTTTATTCACTTAAATAAATGAGCAAAATTTTAGTGCTTATTGATACTGCTAATCACTTATTGCACTTAATTTTCTAGTTATACCCATATATAACACAACATGTGATTGGTTTATAAAGTTTTTATTACTATATCAAACAATTACAAAAGTTCAAACATAACATTAGTTTTGTCTTAAGTTCTACCCCCTTCCATGTTAAGATTATTTTTCCATTTTTTTTCATTTTAATTTTATATTGTAGTTTTCAATCACTAGGAATAAATATACTAAAAACTAATAAAGAAAATAAATGTGATGGTAACTTACCATGATGTTTGAATAAATTTTAAATTATAAGATAATTTATAAATTGGTTAATTAAAATGGTAATGAAATACACGATATATTTTTGGTTCAAAAATAAATAAAATGAATTATGTAATACACGTAAGAAAAAATGTCAATGAAATATCGATAAGCCAAACAATATTGATTTATCTTCATTTGAAATTAAAAATGAAACAAAATCTATAATACAGATGCGAAAAATCGACATATTAAATATTCCTAAAAAAGTTAAACAAAATAGTGCGACATTTTTATAATAAGCTATTTTAACACATTAATATATGTTAGTAATGCTGAAAACATTAATTGATAATTCAAATGCATCATAAGCTTCAACTATTGTAATGAAATATTTTCTTCTTGGCCCAATTTTTATAAAAAAATGTTTACGTCATCAAATTTACTATTTTCGGTGTATTTTATAAATCTAATAGTCTTGAACATGTAAAAGTTCATTTTTTATATAAAATATAAGACATTAGATATGATGATTGAATGCGTTTTGTATGATTAATTTTGAATTTGAAGGGTCATATTATCAATATGTTCATTTATGTTTACAAAATAAATTTCTAATCAGAATGTAAACAAACAATATTTTAAGCATTCAGCCGTCAATGATCATTGTTTAGTATTCCACGTGCAGCATTCAATATTTAACATTCAACATTTTAAATAAATGGTACCGTAATTTAAATTTCAAAAATTGGTGAATATATATATTTTTTGGTTTTGGTTATTGAATCATTTGGATACCACAAAATTTCCATTTATTACAGGAGTTTTCGCTTATGCGAGGTTGAAGTTTGGATGAAGGTAGAAAGAAGCAGGACAGGGGAGCAAGCTCAGGATACGAGAAAAAGAAGCAAGCATTCATAGTATCACGACCGATCACCATACGGGGCCCAGGGCACCGAACCAAATCTTTTGTTTGGTACTTTATTGGTACCAAAAAAAGGATCGTGTTTGGCATCCTAAACCCTAAGTAGAATCTTCTGTTCGATGGTTGAGTACCCATGGGATGGAAGAATCTGTTTCGTAATTGGATACCTACCGAATAAGATCTTCTGTTTGGTGGTTGGAAGCCCACCGAACAAGAACACCTGCTTGGTGGTTGGTCACCCATCGAATTAGACACCTGCATCACCCACTGAACCGGATAGAAGAACGAAGTCATCCTCCAGATGAACAAGCCGAACAGGGAAGCATATTAACTTAACTACCAACTCGTCCACATCCATCCTACTCGAAACAACCCCTCCGGACTGATTCCTCAGCTAGGCCCTACAATACAAATATGGAGGAAGTCTACATATATTTGGAGAAATATCAAGCATATTCCAAATTCCCGGGAATATTCCATTTGGACGAGATATATATGGAAATGTCAAAAATTTCAAAATTCAACATACCTCAAATCTACCTCTATAAATATCCCAGTATTTGTCATTTACAAGGACAACTTTTGAGATCTAAAAGCTCCACGCAACATCACTAATCAATCAGAGTATCCGGATCATCTTTTTCTATAAATAATTATTGTACTTGACATTAATTTCTTGTAAAATGCTGATATATAAGAAAAGCAATAAAAGTATACAATGGACTAGGCCCATTATGGTTGAAGCACTATAAATCTTGGGGTTCTTTACTTTTTTCCTGCTTTTTTATTCTTTAAAAGTTTTATTGAAAAAATCGGTTAGAGGTATTTGTCCATTTTTTGTTCAAACATTTTTGGTGCTTTCACTGAGAACTGAAGAACTTCTCAACATGCCACCTAGGTCAAAAAGCAAGACTGGTGGCACCAGTAGGAACACCAACCCAGTTACGGACAATTAAGACAATTAACCACCAAACATATCGGGACTGGATACTATCATTAGGGATGATTTAGATAGAGTTGTGGTAGATCTTAACACCCGCTTCGCTGCTCAGCAGCAAGCTATTGTGGATTAAATCATTGCACACTTGGGGCAGACGCAGCCTACTACAGACAATATAAAGACAAGAGGGAAAGCCAAGTCCTAAGGAGGTAAGAGACTGAGAAGATCGCATTTTAGGGAATCGGACGAGGAGAATCAAAGAGCTGGATGGACGACAGGTCAGCCTAAAGATCAACTATGAACCACACCCGAGGAACGGTTGGATGCCGAGCCAAGCAAGTGAGACATTAAACCAAGGGTGGTTACAACTGTTCCTCCACGACCAAGACAGCTTTCCCCAATCCCGACGGAAGTTGAAACCGACGGATGACAAACTCATTATCGAGAATGATCCCGGAGTAAGGAATGAAGTTGGGATCGTTGACATGGTCATCACAGAAGGAATTGTTTTAGATTTTAAAAATTAATTCAATCAAATTAGACCAAAGTGAGAGGAAATTGTTAACTACAAGCAAAATGAAGCTAAAACTATAAATAAAATAAAATTTATACGATTAGATTAGAGAACAATTTAGAGGCAAATCCACTCTCATATTTTTGTAAATCAACAAACAAATAATTTATGACCTCTTGTTATGATATTAAGTGAAATAATTGTTGCGTTGATCATAAGTATGGTTTATTTATGTGATTAATTAACATAACTTAAACCATCAAATTATAATACAACAATTAAACCACTTATAAATTCTCAAGAAAATGAAACCAAAGCAAAAGTAATATTATGTATGATCTATTTACTATTGTAATTAGTAAGATAAATCATCAAATTTTATTTTTTACTTTCTTTTCAAAATCAAAAATCAATTAGCAAATGATGATGTAAATTGTGTTTATGTTGAATAAGAATAGCTCATTTGCAGATGCAACATAAGCTATCAAATCTACTTGTATAAACTTGCATCAACATTCACTCTCATGAAGCACAAATCAAAAGAGATCATAAATCATAAAAATGTTGAAATTACATAAAGTTAGAGAGCTTCATTACCCCTAAATTGGAAGAGTTTAGCCACTTAATTGTGTTATCAAATCAACAATTGTAAATTTCAACATTAAAAAGCAAGGAATGGAAACTAAGCAACGGAAGAAAGAGAGATTAACTACTAACTACTCGCATAAAGAAACAAAGCTACACTACTTGCATGAATGTAAACTCAATCTACTAACAAAGAAAAGAGAAGAGCATAGAAATAAGCATAAACATAAAAGTAAATAAAAACAAGTAGAAAAGAGAAGAGAAAGAGGCTAGGAAGCCATTTTTATTTCATAAAATATAGAGCTTACAACTTTCATTTTTATTTCCTAACTAATTTAAAAGAGTAGAAGATATTTACATATACATAAGATGGCTATTTATACATGCATAAAATCCCGATTCAATTTTAAGATGCTTCCAAAAATTCCCTTTAAGAAGTGTGACCATCAAGTAACCATTAGCCACTAAATAATCCATCGTTAAAAGGGCATGAAGCTTTAACCTCCACTTAGTTGTCCATTAGCTTCAAATTGTAGACTTAGGTACGTGGGTGGGGTCCTCCATTATCATGAGCTTGAATTATTTCCTCTACATTCCTTTGTATTCCCTTGTGTATGCACATATGCTCATGAAACCCTCTTCAATATGCATTAAAATTTCCTATAAAAATTTCCAAGCAAAAATTCTCAAATTGACACATGCACAAAAAATACCATTTTACCCCCGAATGAATATGAATGTATGATGATTTGAAAATAATTCAATTTTGGTTTTAAACATGTTAAAGTGCGCAAATATGACATTTATTTAAATAAAAGTAGATAAAATATGGATGTAAATATATGGACGTTTACATGCACATCAAATACCCCCACACTTATCTTTTTATTCGTCCTCGGGTAAAGAAAAACTGAGATAAATCTGTTTTCATAGGGAGCACGATTACGTTGAGCATATGCAATAAGCCGTTAAACCTTTGAGTGCTCCCAATTAAATGAGTGTTGTCTCGTAAGGGTTTTCAGCGGATACTACCAAAAAAATCCAAATGCAAAGTGAAAATATTTACAAAATGCAAGATTTATTTACAATGGGATGAATGCGAGTTTTTGTAAATATTTACAATAACGAATTCACTTTTAAATCAACACTAATAAGTTTGATACAAGTTCTGGTCATTATCAAGAAATTTAAGTCCTTTTACTTGTCAAAATTTTCAACAAAAATTAAGTTGTCATAAAAGATAGACTACAGTTTGGTTAGTTGTTTTGGTTGCTAACACAATGTAATTATGAAATGGATCCTTAGTTGATTATCAAGGTTTGTCAAAGTGGTATTTTCATTTCTTTTCAATAATAAGTTAAATCAAACAAGTCAAAATAGTGCTTGGATTTCAATTGCATACTGTCTCTTATTTGAATTTTTTTTTATATTTACATATGCCTAACTCAGGTAAACTGAGGCTAGATATATTACCCATGCATTGCCTTGCGGACTGATGTGAGGGGAATACAGAGCGTGACGAGTGAACACATAATTGTGAACACTTATAGACTGTAGGCATTATTAAAAAGAATTTTTATATAAATACACCAAACTTAGACAAACTGTGGCCAGATATACCGATTGTGTACTGCCTTTCGGGCTTATGTGAGAAGGTACAGAGCATGGCGAGTAAACACACGAGTGTGAACACATGACTCTAGGTGTTAAAAATATATACATATATACAAATGTTTTTTTGTTTTTTTGTTTTTTACTTATATATATATATATATATATATATAGAAAGAGAGAGTTTTGCAAAATCATCTTAGCACCGTTTAACATAGAAGATAAAAATGTTATATCCTTTACTTTAAATTTACCACTTTTTTCAACAAAGATTTTCAATTGGAACATACATCATAATTAACACATATGAACCTTCCTATATGCTAGTTAAACCATTGTTATTTGTAATCAAACTACATTTTTATTTTTGTTAAGACTAATAAATTTTCAAAAATTTCAATTTATTGACCAAAACTTATACTTATTCCATAGTGTTTCTTCAAATATAAATCAAAATGATAAAAAGAAAATGTTTTTGAGATTTAGAAATTTTGAGATTTTTTTAAGTTAAAAGAAGATGAAAATTCAAAAATGACATGAAACTTAAAAAATAATGAAAAGGAGACTCCCCCCACACTTAATTTTGACTGTGTCCCCAAGTCAATGCATGATATAATGGTGTAACGGGGAAAACTATGTACATATTTACAAAAGAGGGTTAACATTCTTATTAGACGTATCTTGGCTCATGAAGAATCATGAGCTTCTCCTCTTGGTTACTTGGCAATTCCAAGAAAGGTGTCAAGCAATGGTCGTTGACTTTTAAAATTGGTCCATCCCTGGGGTTTTCTATTTCTACGACACCATGTGGAAAAACAGTTCGTACCACAAATGGTCCGGTCCATATTGATTTAAGCTTCCCGGAGAATAAATAAAGTCATGAGTCATATAAAAGAACTTTCTGGTTAGGCAAAAACATTTTCCTTAGGATTGAATTGTCATAAAAAGCTTTGGTTCTTTCTTTGTAAATTTTCTCGTTTTGATACGCATCATTCTTAAGTTCTTCTGGTTCGTTGAGCTGTACTTTTTGGTTTTCACCAGCTTTCTCAAGATCAAAGTTTAAGTTCTCTATTGTCCACAATGCTTTGTGTTCGATTTCAATGGGTAAAAGGCAAGCTTTGCCGTAAACTAAATGAAATGGGGACATCGCAAAGTTAGTTTTAAAAGTAGAACGGTAAGCCCAAACCACGTCGTTAAATTTCTAAGACCAATGTTTTCGATTTTTGTTAATAGTTTTATCCAAGATTTGTTTTATTTTTCGATTTGAAACTTCAACTTGGCTACAAGTTCGAGGATGATATGGAGTGGATAACTTGTGAGTTATCAAGTATTTTTTTATTAAAGTTTCAAAAGAACAGTTGCAAAAATGGGTCCCGTTATCGTTGATTATTGTGCGAGGTGTTCCGAACCTCGAAAAGATGTTTTCTTTGAGAAATTTCACAATAATTTAATGGTCGTTGGTTTTGCAAGGAATGGCTTCGACCCATTTTGAGTCGTAATCGATAGCGAGAATGATATAAAGTTTTCAAAAGAATTAGGAAAAAGTCCCATAAAGTCGATACCCCAAACATTAAAGTTTTCAATCGTAAGAATGGGGTTTGGAGGTATCATATCCCATCGGGAAATTCTTCCAAGCATTTGACATCGATCGCAAGTTTTGCAAAATTCGAATGAGTCTTTAAAAAGAGAAGGCCAATAGATACCACACTAAAGCACCTTTTCCACAGTTTTTCGAGGGCCGAAATGTCCACCGCACGCTTGATTATGGAAAAACGAAAGGACATTCCTGATCTCATTATCCGGAATGCAACGTCAGATGATTTGGTTTGGACAATATTTGAACAAGTATGGATCATCCCAATAGAAAAATGTCACTTAAGACATGAATTTGTATTTTTCTTGTTTTGATCAAGATGAGGGAGTTTCTTTAGTGACCAAATAGTTCACTACATTAGCGTACCATGGATCGATAGAAAGTTGTTCATCGGGGAAGTTTTCATTCATTGGCAATGAAGATGGTGCGTTCGGAAGACGAGATAAGTGATCGGCCATGACATTATTGGATCCTTTTTGGTCTTTGATTGTAAGGTAAAATTCTTGAAGTAAAAGGATCCAACGAATCAAATGGGATTTAGTATCCTTTTTAGTGAAGAAATATTGAAGCACAGAGTGGTCCATGTACACAGTATTGTGTGAACCTATCAAGTATATTTGGAATTTTTCGAGAGCAAAACGACAGCTAGAAGCTCTCTTCGGTTGTTGTGTAGTTGAGTTGAGCATCATTAAAAGTCATACTCGTGTAGTAAATGACATGAAGGATTTTATTGATGCGTTGTCCTAAGACAACACCAACCGCAAAGTTAGAAGCATCACACATTATTTCGGAAGGAAGATCCTAATTGGGTGCATAAATGATTGGAGCAGAAATGAGTTCGTTTTTTAGACATTCAAAAGAAGAGATATGCTAAGAGTTGAAATCGAATGGAACGTATTTTTCAAGTAGAGTCATCAAAGGACGAGCGATTTTGCTAAAGTCTTTCACAAAGCGTCGGTAAAAGCCAGCGTGTCCTAGAAATGATCGAATGTCCTTAACATATTTGGGAATGTGTAGGTTTGCAAATACGCCGATTTTGGCATTATCTACCTCAATGCCTTTACTTGAGATGATATGTCCAAGGACTATGCCTTGTTTAACCATAAAAAGGCAATTTTCACAATTCAAAGTCAAATGTTTTTCTATACGTCGATTTAGAACCTACTTGAGATGATGTAAACATTGGGAAAAAGAATCACCAAAGATAGAGAAATTGTCCATAAAAACTTCTAGAAAGCATTCAATCATGTCGGAAAAAATTCCTACCATGCATCATTGGAAAGTAGTAGGAGCATTACAACGTCCAAATGGCATATGTCGACAAGTAAAGGTACCAAACGGACATGTGAAAGTCGTTTTCTCTTGATCTTCGAGAGCGATCAGAATTTGGTTATAGCCGGAATAACCATCAAGGAAGTAGCAGAATTCGAGGCCAGCTAAACGCTCGAGCATTTGGTCAATGAAAGGAAGAGTGAAGTGATGTTTAAATATTGCGGCATTTAGTTTTCAATACTAAATGTAAACACAGCAACTCGTTTGAGTACGAGTTGGAATAAGTACGTTTGAATCGTTCTCGACAACGGTAAGCCCATACTTTTTCGATACAACGTGAATTGGGCTAACCCATGAACTATCAAGGATTGGGTAAATGATTCTGTTTTCGAGAAGTTTAAGAATTTCATCACGCATCGCATCTTTCATTTTTTGATTAAGCCTTCAATGCGCGTCACGAAAAGGCTTGGCATCGTCAACTAAATGGATGCGATTTTGAACAAGAGCGGGACTAATTCCCTTTATATCTAAGATCGACCATCCCATCGCTTCCTTGTTTTTGAAAGGATTGAAAGTAAAGAAGTTTCTTAATTGAGAAAGAGAGTCGTAGAAATTATGACGGGAAATGTTTCATTATCATCTAAATATGCATACTTCAGGTGATCGGGAAGTGGTTTGAGGTCCAACTTTGGGAGTTTTTCGATCAAAGAGTTTGGTTGAGATTCAGACTCAACTGGTAGCAATTCAAAGAGAAGAGTGTATTCAATTTCGTTGGCAATTTCATGACATAATTTCTCGTACTCGGCTTCATGTTCGTCATTAAGGTCAAGTTTCTCGTTTTCGAAGTTTTTGTGAACGTCACTAACTTCCAACGTTTGGTCAAGAGGTTCCTTTGATTGGCTTTTAAGATTGATAATATTAAGATCCAAAGTTATGTTTCCAAAAGAGATTTTCATCGAACCATTATGACAATCGATTAAGGCATTTGAGGTGGCTAAGAATGGTCGTCCTAAAATCAACGGAATTTGACTCGCAGGATTTTTCACAGGTTGTGTTTCGCGAACGATAAAATCAACAGGGAATATGAATTGCCCTACTCGAATGAGCACGTACTCGATTTCTCCCATGGGCTTCTTAATGGAGCGATCGACAAATTGAAACGTGACTTTTGTGTGTTTGAGCTCACCTAAGCCTAATTGTTTGTACATGTAATATGGAATCAAATTGACACCCGCACCTAAATTTATCAAGCATTTGTTAATCATCTTGTCTCCAATTGTACACGAAATCGTAGGGCAGTCAGGATCTTTGTATTTGATGGGCATGGATTGGTACAAGACTTTACTCAAACTGGCGGTCAAGAAGACTTTTTGGGCACTTGAATGTGTCGCTTTGGGTGCACAAGTCCTTAAGAAATTTCGTGTAAGTGGGGACTTGTTGAATGATGTCAAGAAGCGGGATGCTTACTTTCACTTATTTAAAAATTTCCAACATCTTTTCCATTTGGTCCAAGTGTTTCTTGGGTCGGAGACGATATGGAAATGGAACACGATACTTGGTAGGTGGGTCTACTCGAGTAGTATAAGAAGAATTTTAATTAGTATTCGATTCAAAATTTTGACTCCACGTTCTGATTTGTTTTTTGTTTTAGAAGTGTCAAGAGAGCTTTCCGATAAATCGTTGGATTAACAACTTGATTATTGATTTGTTTACCAGAACGTAGAATTGTGATAGCATTCAATTGGACGACATTGCAATCTTGAACAACATGGGCTTGATTTGAATTTGCGTTTTGATTTCTGAGATTTGTAATGAGCTGGCTTGGGAATGTTCCTCGTTCGCGTTCACTTACAGACTTGGCTAATTGACTCATTTTCATTTCAAGCTCTGCAATAAGATTGGTTTGTGTTTTGCATATATGAGGTCAATAAATTTTGCAAATTGTTGTTTGATTGAAGGCTTTCAGTATTTTCTTTAGCCAACATTTCAAGAGTTTTCTCAACTGAACTTAAACGATTATCATCTTGGGAAGGATGAGTGGAGTTTGGTTGAAAATTTGATAGTTGAGGTTTATTATGAGACGAACCCACAAAGTTTGGTTGAAAATGGTTGGGCTAAAAGGGAGGATTCGAAGCATTATTCGGGAATGCTTGAAAATTGGGACGATCCTTATTCCTGTTGAGATTATTTTGGTTCCAAGCAAAATTTGGATGATTTCTCCAGCCAGAGTTGTATGTTGGAGAAAACGGGTCGTTTTTGGCTTTGTTTAAAGCATTGATTTGTTCGACTGAATTGGAGCACTGATCGACTATATGATTAGGATCGTTGCATTTATAACACATCGGTTGGGAAGCTTGGTTCATTTGATTCGATGAGAAAACATTATCAAATTTTTTAATCATTGTGTCGATCTTAGCTTCCATAGCAAAAGAAGATCCTATCGAGTGTGCACGCAATCGTGAGTAAATTGATTTTTCGATCGAATGTTCCCATTGGGACGAACTTTCGGCTAAGTTTTCAAAAAATTGCCAAGCATCGTCGTGATGTTGGACAAGAAAGTTTCCTTGGCACATTGATTCGAGCATGGTTCGTGAGCTATTTTCGAGTCCATCGTATAAGATTTGGCAAATCGTCCATTTTTCAAAGTTATGGTGTGGACATTTTATCAAAAGCTCTTTGAATCTTTCAAAATATTTTCCCAATGGTTCTCCCTTGAATTGATGAAAATTTACAATTTCGTTTCAGATTCTACTATTTTTTTCCAAGGGGTAGAATTTTTTTAAGAAAGCTTTTACGAATTCTTTCCAAGTTTTAATCGAGTTCGATGGTAAGCTGCACAACCATTTTTCAGCGTATCCGTAAGAGCGAATGAGATTAACCGAAGTTTGATTCCATCATCAGAAAGTTATTGAAGTTTAATGGTTGCGCACACTTGTTCGAATTTTGTTAAAAAGATGTAGGGATCACCGTGCTCGAAATTGCCAAATTTCGGAAGCGTGGCAATATGGTTCGAGTGAATTCCAAAATGGTTACCCATAGGGGTGGGTAATATGATGCAAGATGGAATAGAAACTATATCGGGAAAGATTCTATCCATAAGAGTTTGAGTGGCGTTATCGTTCGCCTTTCGGAGAGATCGTTTGTTCGAGTTAAACGATTGGTTGTTAAGTCACGAGTCCAAGTACTCATGCACAAGTGAAAGTCGAGAAAAGAAAGAAGTTAGAATCGATTTTAGACAATGAAAGAAGATTTGAAAAGCGAAGCGAAAAATTAGTTTTTTGTTTTTTTACAAGGAAGAAAACTATTTACTAAGTGAAATTTATTTTCAAAAGAGAAGTTTGATTTTTGTTTTATTTTTGGCTTTTCAATTTTTTATATGTTTATATTTTTGTATTTATTTTTTAGTTTTCAGATTTTCAAATATTTACCAAAAGTATTTTTTTCTTACAAATTGGGAAATTGACTTTTTTCTGAATTATATTTTTTTTTTCTTTTTGAAAAGATTTTATATTTTTTTGGATTTTTGTTTTTGATTGAAAATATTCAAAGGAAAGGAAAACGATTTTTTTTGGATTAAAAACTAAGTTAAGTAAAATTTATAAATTTTTTTTCTTCTGGATTCTGGATTTTTGATTTTTCTTAAATATGCATGAACTAATGCAACTAAATGAATGCAAAGAACTTAATTACAATTTTCTATCCTTAGTAGCTCCTAACCCAGAATTGTATAATCACACTTTGTCTTAAATCATCAAAAATATTTCTCAACCAGGTAGGTGTTATCGGTGCACCATGAATCGCTGTAGCAATGCTACCGATGGTTTAAGTACCTTCAAAGGAACAACCACTATAATGTTTACGAATCACCATAATATTTATAAATGGTTATTACTTTGCTGTAGCTTAGACACCAAGAAATAAAATTTTCAAATAAAACAATTATGAAGATATAATTAAACCCTAGGTGAGCTTGCGACCCTCTTAAATCGAATGTCCAACATTTATTATAGTCAAATTCTATGATGAAATGCAATTTGTGGGCTAAAGAAAGGGTGATGATATCATTCGTCTTATGTGAATTGAGGTATTGCCCTTAGAAAATAAAACAAGATAAGATGAATGCAAAATAAAAACTAAACGTGAATTTACAATGCAACTAAAATAAAGTTGATTTTTCATTTCATTTTTTGGATTTTGATTTTTTTATATATAAATGCAAATGCAAGCAACCAACAATGCAATTCAAATAAAAATGAGGGAAAAAGGTACGATACCAGAGCGTGCAGGTTATTAGCAATTTTTTTTATAGTGGCGATTTTTTATTTTAAGCAAGCAAGCCTCTTAATTTTATGTTTTGACAACCTGAAATAAAAAACAAAATATATATACAGTTTTTTCTTCGTTGTAAAATATCAAAGAAGAAACTAAAAAATAAAATGAAAATAAGACAAATGAAAACTTTTTTTAACACAAACAAGTGAAAACCTATTAAAAACAAACTAAAGTTTTCTTCTCTCTCTTTTTTTTTAACAAGAACAATTTGAAAAAACAATACTCGAGCCGAACAATTCCACTACAAAACCAAATCGCAAGCCAAGTTCTTCAGCCAACTTTTGCAACCTGAAAATTGAAAGAGTTTGAACAAGATTTAAATGTTTTTTTTTAAGTAACTACAAAACGAAAGGAAAAAGAAAAGAAAAACAGAATCAACTATGACCGTTCACAAACAAAGCCCAAATTCTATAAGCCCAAATCCGTTTCCTCTCCTCTGTGAAACAAAAGGGTATCCTCTCAGTACAAAATAAATAAATAAAAAATACAAAATCAGATAGAAGGAAAAGAGAAAATAATGATAATGAATATGTTCGCTGGCGAAGGAGGAGCGCGATTTCGATTCGCTTGTTGGTATGGGATTTTGCAAGGCTATGGATTGAAGACGAAGTCTGTGGTTCGAGGAGTTAAGTCAAGGCTTTGGATTTGATTTGCGTGAGGAGGTTGGTGGCGATTTCTGGGTGAAGGCGGTTATAAGAAATTAGGCGATTGCTGTCGATGGTTATTGGTTGTAGGATGAAGGTCGAGGTGGAAGATGGGTTTGCTTGGGAAGTCGCGATTGGTTGTTGGCGGTGAGTTGATTCGATTGTGGCAGTCGGTTTGCAGGTGGAGATTTGTGAAGGCTGGTGAGTGCGAATTGGGGAAGGCGGTGATTTGTGGTGTTTTGGTATTGTGGTGGAGTTCTGGTAGGTGGTCGAGGATGGGCTGCTAGCTGTGCTTGGATGTAGTCAGGAGTAACAGAAGGTCAGTGTGTTTGTAAAGGAGATGCTCGTTGAGGTCGTGATTACAAGTGGTTGTGGAAGCGATGTGGGAAGTGGCTGAAGTAGTGATGCCGCACTGTTGTCATTGGCAGGTTTGAGTTAGCCAGCGATTGTTGTGATTGTTGTGATGGTTGTTGCATGAGGGACGTTGGTAATCAAGGGGGTGAAATGTTGAGAAGTGAGATGATATGTATTGGCGGTGATAGTGTATACTTGAATGTATTGGGTGGAGTATCTTGATGACGGGGTAGATGTTGTAGCGGTAATACCTAAATGTTGATGATGGGTATGTAGGAAGAAGGAAGTTAGGTGTTGTTGTGAATGCAATAGCATGTTGAATTTGGTAGATGATGCCAAAGAGTAGGCACGGTAGGAAAGTAGGAAGCAGTGAGGATTTGGTAGAGGAAGTATGGTAGTGGTGAATGTTTTGCAGAGCAGCAGTTAGGCAGTCAGGTGATCGAGGAAAGTGTGATACAACAGTTTGTGCACTGTATATGAAGTGATTTGATCAGGACAGTAGGAGATTGGGCAAGGAGATGATGTTAATGTCAGTGGATGAACTTGTGGGCCAGTAATGTTGTAGTCTGGTGTGGTTTTGTTGCTTGTGTAGTTTGAAGTAAACCAAGAATTTGTAAGGCAATTGGTTTGCAAGGCAAGGCAATATTGTGATGCAACTGGTTGTATGTTTGGTCAGAGAGGTTAAATGGGAAGTGCACTGACTGGTGATGAGGTGTGGTTGTCAGTGGTGAAAGAAGTTTGTGTGTTGGGGAATTGAGTTGATAGCGGAGGAATTGGCAAGGTGGCAAAGAATTGGCAAGGTTGTCAGTGAAAGGGGGTGTGTTATTTGAATGGCAAGACTGAGGAGATGAATTTTAAGCCGTTAATGTGGTTAAGAGAATGCAAGGAACAAAAAGTGGGAAATGCAAAGAACAGAGATTCAAAGATCAGAGAAGTTATGCATGCAGAGAGGTCATTAGTGCACAGATGCACTGTAACAGTAATGTGCAAGCTTGTAAATGGATTTTTTTTCTTTTTCTTTTTTGTCTGTGTAAATATAAAATTGTAAAGGAAAATGAAAAAGTAAATTTATTTTTGCAATGAAATTGTGGATGCTTCTTTTTTACTTTTAAATAGAAAATGTAATGCAAATGGAAAACTAGAACATGCACACAACAATTTGAAAATGAAAATAAAACAACAAACATACACACAATTTTTTTTTGAAAAAGGCAAGCAAACACACAAATAAAATCAAAAGAAAATAATCCGAAGATTAGAAAATTAAAATCAAAACTATTTCTCAGCAACGGTGTCGAAAACTTGTTTAACGACGGAATTTTAATCAAGTTAGAAAACCGCCGATAAATTTTGAATTAAATTTATACCGCAAACGCGTGGTGCACAAATTTAGTACTTGGCGAGTACGGATCGATCCGTAGGGAATTGTTTTAGATTTTAAAAATTAATTCAATCAAATTAGACCAAAGTGAGAGGAAATTGTTAACTACAAGCAAAATGAAGCTAAAAGGATAAATAAAATTAGATTCAAACTATTAGATTAGAGAACAATTTAGAGGTAAATCTACTCTTATATTTTTGTAAATCAACAAACAAATAATTTATGATATCTAGTTATGATATTAAGTGAAATAATTATAGCATTGATCATAAGTATGGTTTATTTATGTGATTAATTAACATAACTTAAATCATCAAACTATAATACAACAATTTTACCGCTTATAAATTCTCATGAAAATAAAGCCAAAGCAAAAGCTATTTTAAGCATGATCTATTTATTGTTGTATTAGTAAGATAGATCATCAATTTTTGTTTTCACTTTCTTTTCAAAATCAAAAATCAATTAACAAATGATGATGTACATTGTGTTTATGTTGAATAAGAGTAACTCATTTGCAAAAGCAACATAAGCTATCAAATTCACTTGTATAAACTTGCATCAAAACCCACTCTCATGAAGCACAAACCAAAAAAAGGATCATAAATCATGAAAATGTTGAAATTACATAAAGTTAAAGAGCTTCATTAACCCTAAATGAAGGGTTTAGCTACTAATTTGTGTTATGAAATTAACATTTGTAAATTTCAACATTAAAAAGCAAAGAAATGAAAACTAAGCAAAGGAAGAAAGAGAGACTAAGTACTAACTACTTACGTAAATAAACAAAGCTATACTACTTGCATGAATGTAAATTTAATCTACTAACAAAGAAAAGAGAAGAACATAGAAATAAGCATAAGCATAAAAGTAAATAATAACAAGTAGAAAAGAGAAGAGAAAGAGACTAGGAAGCCATTTTATTTCATGAAACATAAAGCCTACAACTTTCATTTTGATTTTCTAACTATTTAAAAGAGTAGAAGATATTTACGTGTATATAAAAGGGCTATTTATACATGCATAAAACCGTAATTCAATTTTTTGGGTGCTTTCCAAATGCTCTTTGGGAAGTGTGGCCACCAAGTAACCATTAGCCACTAATTAGTACATCATTAAAAGTGCATGAAGTTTTAACCTCCATTTAGTTGTCCATTAGCTTCTAATTGTAGATTTAGTTAAGTGCGTGGGGTCCTCCATTATCATGGGTTTGAATTATTTCATGTTCATTCCTTTGTATTCCCTTGTGTATGCACATATACTCATGAAATCCTCTTCCATATGCATCAAAATTTCCTATAAAAATCATAAAAATTTCCAAGTAAAAATTCGCAAATTGACACATGCACAAAAATGACCATTTTACCCCTGAATGAAGATGAATATATGATGATTTGAAAATAATTGAATTTTGGTTTTGAACATGTTAAAATTCCCAAATATGACATTTATTTAAATAAAAATAGATAAAATATGGATATGAATACATGCACATCTACGTGCACATCACAATTCATTAGATCATCCATCTAAATTTCAAATGACTATCTATCACAATTTAAATAGACTGCCATCTTATTTTAATCTGACTACCGATCTTATAATTATGTAGACTACCCATCTCACATATAAGCATATTCAGACTTACGTGGACTTTTCATCTCACATGTAATTATTACTTGGATTACCATCCCCTACCATATTAACTACCCATCGCATATGGTTTAACTATTTAAAATTATGTTGGACTACTCATCACACATTTTCCATTTAACTTAAAATGATGGACTATCCATCACACCTCCCATAGTTTTCCTTAAATGATTATGAACCCTTCATTATCCTAATAGAGACTATTCATCTCTAGCATGATGTGAACTATCCATCTCATATCCCATAGTTTTCCTAGGATAACTATGGACCCATTAATTAACAATTTAACTCATGTTACCTACATGTTTAATCTATGTCTACTGGTGTCCCCAATTAGGTTATATCCTCTTAAAGTTATAACATTTCAAAGTGACATACATTGGTATCTCTAAATGATCAATATGGAACTCGTTTAAGAAAATGCATTGATATCCCCGATAATAAAGTCTCATTTATAAAACACTTAGTTTTTCGAAACTAATCTACTTTGGTTTCCCCAATAAGGGTGGCAACATCTATAATCAAACTAGCATTGGTATCCCCAATGTTTAGAATCAAAGTCATAAAATAATAGGCTTGCCACCCTTATTAAGTTAACAAAGATCAACGTCGAAGTTCATCTACATTGATGTCGTCGATGATAGTGTCGAAGTTTACAAATTTTAAAATGGCATTGGTATCCCCAATGAAGAAGTCGAAATAGAAAACATAAGTCTCTTCGTCTTTGATGAAGATAAGTGACATTAAAGTAGCACTACATCTCATCGACCCTCTACCCAAGGTGAAACCAAACTTAAATTCTATTTGAGTATAAATTCATGTCAAAAGTGACATTGTTAACTTCCATAATCTATAGGCTATCCACCCATTAAAACAAAACTATAGCCTTTATAAGTTATATGGCTATCTGCCGAAGTTATAGGGTCTTCGACCGTCTTAAAACATAGGCCTCTTCGCCCATTTAAAACGTTTTCAATTAATGTAAAAGCAAGCTTCTTCAGCCTTAAACGATGAAGCACAACATCATGGACATAAGGCGTTGACTCTAAAACATAAGGTCGCCAACCTTGATGCATATTGACCCTAAGACCCTCGACGTCATTATAAATTTTTTTAATTTGACCCACTTCGGCTACTATGCCGCTTTTTATATAGAGTCGCAAACATAATAGGCGATATTATTGCCTTGATTTGGAAAACAACCACAGAGATGAGATTTATCATCATTTAAAACAATGATAAAAATATGTGACATCATCGACGTTGACATTAAACTTTTAAAATGCTTAAATGAATTAGAAATACACCATTGCCAACCTACTTGGAAACATTACATAGCTACTGAAGTAACCATCTTATGATTCATTTCACTTCGAGTTCAACACTCATGGATGCGACCTGGTCTTAGGCTTTGCGATGGTAGGGTGGTATGGCACTATTATAATTCATGTAAAAACTGTTTTATTACTACTTTAAGCAAAAAAATTCAACATACCTTATTTCTTGTCCAATTTCTGATGGATAAAACAATTTCTTTGCAAATCCTTTTTAGAATTACTACCGCACTAAAATTTTAAGTTCCAACACATGTTTAAAATAATGAATTAGTATCCATAATTAATTATCCTTTGAAATACTTATCTAGCATAATAAATTCACAATAAGTTGAAATCACTTGGGAAAAATATCAAAAACTCACACAAATTAAAGAATATCCTTCTCTTTACCATACAAAAATTTCAAAGGCAAAAACTATATTTAATCAGTTTAAGTAATTAAAACCTGAAATTAAGCTATTTCCTCCTTAAGAATTCATAAATGTTCAATTTAATTTTGAAATTATGAATAAAAAATCATCTTCAAAATAATGTTTCATACAAAATTTTAAAAAATCAAAGCATTTGAAGATTAAAATCATAGGTTTTACCCTTAAAACCAATTTAAACAATTTCATAAAAATTTGAATTACCATTATTCTATCCAAATAATGATTAAACTACCATATCTTGGAAAAACAAACATAAATCATTCAGGTATTATCCATAACCAAATTCAAATGCAAAATTAGAGATATTACACTTATTATTCACCTTAGATTTGAATGGTGTTGAGAATTGATTAGTGATTTAGTTTCCCTAAACTTTGCTTGAATCCCTTTATGATTTTGTGATATCCTTTGGTTGCTTATGGCTGGCCTCCATTTTCTTCTTTTTTGATTGCTTTGTGAATGAGTTAGGTGAGAATAATATGAGAGGAGACGGTTTAAAGAATAAAAGGTGGATCTACCTATTTTGTCCCTTTCATATATCCTCTTTTGTTTTTTTAAGTTTAAACAATCTTATTACTTAGTTCATTAAGACACGACCTTAATATTTTTAAATCTCATTCTTCCTAACTATTTACATTATTTTATTTAATCTATCCAATTAAATGTCTCGAATAATGTTTAACTAAAATTAAGAGTGTTATAGGCTCCCCTCCTTAAGGAATTTCATCCTCTAAATTTAGTAAGGACTACAAAACAAGCATATCAAACATGCAAACAATGCTAGTATATTCTACCAGCTATCTAATCTGTACATAACAAATATAGAACATACCATCATACCAGTTCAGGATAAGTATCCCTAATCATGTCCACTGTCTTTCAAGTACAGACTTTCTCGTTGTCACTCCACTGAGCTTTTACTAATCTGACTTGTCTTGTTCCTTAATTTCTTCTTATCTCTAACGACACCGCGAACTGGTTATCTCACAAAAGTCAGATCTGATTCTACTGCTTAATCTTACAATGTGGTTGGAGCAATAGTAGTCTCTGGATCATGCACGTACTTCCTAAGATGAGAATCATGAAACAAATAATGGACTCCTACCACACTGCTCGGTGACTCTACTCAGTATGCGAGCTTTTTGATCCCATTTATATTAGGGAAAGTTCCAACACACCTTGGTACCAGTTTTCCATATGTTCCAAATTGTACCACACCCTTCATCGATGATACCTTAATGAAACATGATCTCTAACTAAGAACTCTAAATCTTTACGCCTTTTATTTGCGTAATTTTTCTGTTTAGACAAAGCTTCTTTCATCTTACCTCGAATTGACTCAATCTTCTCTGTAGCTTCTCTTACCATATTTAGACCAAAGACCAATCTATCTTCGGTCTCTAACCAACATGCTGGTGAATTGCATGGCCTTCCATATAAAGCCTTGAAAGGCGCCATTCCTATACTAGTCTAATAGCTATTATTATAAGAAAACTCAACCAAGTGCAAATAGTCTTCCCACGACCCACCAAAATCTAGTACACAAGTTCTTAACAAATCTTCGAGTACCTTATTGACTCGCTCTGTCTGCCGGTCTGTCTGAGGGTGATAAGCAGTACTCATCTTAAGCACGGTACCTAACACTCTCTGTAGACTCTTCTAGAGTTCATTAGAGGACAAGGCATCTCTATCGTTGACTATACTACTAGAAATACTATGTAGCTTAACAACATTCTTCATAAATAACTTAGCCAATACAGGCACCGTCCTAATTGACTTAATAAGAATGAAATGGGCACTCTTGGTCAATCTATCTCCCACAACCCATTTACTTTCATTTTTCCTATACGACCTTGGTTTTCCATCAATAAAATCCATGGATATCGAATCTTATTTCCAAACTGGCATATCTAAAGGCCAAAGCAATCCACTTGGTTTCTGAAGTTCGGATTTCACTTACTGACAATTTGCACATTGCTTTACCCACAAGCCCACTACCCTCTTCATACCTTCCTAGGAGAAACTTCTCTTTATATCCTGATATATCTTGGTTCCCTCGGGATGAATCATAAACTTCGATTGATGACACTCCCTAATAACTTCCCACCTTAGGTTTTCAACATCTGAAATACAAAACCGTCCCTTTCTTCTTAACCATCCTTTTTGGTCAAGACTAAAATCCTTTAGATCATCAATCTTAGTTCCACCTTATAGCCTTTTAATCTTCTAAGCTAATAATGGATCATCTCTTTGCTTAAAAGTTATTCTTTTGATCAACAATGGTCGAACTTTTAAACAAGATAACATGGTTGTACCTTTACTATAACTAGCAATCGATCTTAACTGCATATTACAAGTAGTAAATGACTACATACCCTTCCATTCTACCAACATAGCTAACAATACATTCTGATGTTTCCAGCTAAGTTCATCTGAAAATTTATTTCCTTTCCATACTTAATACCAAAGTCATAAGCTGCTAAAAACTCTAGCCACATCTATCATCTCATATTCAACTCTTTCTAAGAGAAGAAGTATCTTAAAGACTTATGATTCTATACAACTTGAATCATTCTATTAATAGGTAATGTCTCCATACTTTCAAAGTGAAAATCACCATTGCCAACACCAAATCATGAGTCATATATCTAACTTCATGTGGCTTGAGCTGCCGAGAAGCACAGGAAATCACTTTATCACTCTACATTAATACTGATCATAATCCAACTCCATATGAGTCCGTATACCCCCACTAGATCCTGATTCCCATCTGGAACGACTAGCGCGGACGCATTGGTCAATAAATGCTTTAACTTAAGGAATGCTTCCTCACATTTTTCAGACCAAATCAACTTCACGTCCTTTCTAGTTAGCTTAGTCAAGGGCGCTGCTATCCATGAGAAAAATCCTTGATAAATCTCCAGTGATAGCCAGCTAATCCAAGAAAATTTCTTATCTTAGTCACATTCTCGGGACTTTTCCAGCTGTTAACAGCTTTGATCTTAGCTAGATTGAGTGACAACCCTTTCTCTGAAACTACAAAACTAAGAAAATTTACTTCATTCTTCCAGAAATGACACTTTGAAAATTTCGCTTTCAGTTATTCTTGCTCAAACATTTCAAGCATTATTCTAAAATGAATCTTATAACTATTTCATCTTTAAAATATGTCAAAATATCATCAATAAACACCAATGTGAATGTATCCAAGTGCTCTCGAAAAATTCTATTCATCAAATCCACAAAGAAAATCGGCGCATTAGTTAATCTGAATAACATCACTAACCACTAGTATGTGCTGAATATGCCAGTATATGATTTTTGTTTGATGATAATAAACTTTTATATATTCATTTAAATGTATTTGTTAATGTACTATTTTATTTTCACACAATTAGATAAATATTTGCTAAATAAAATAAATGACACAGAATTTAAATTCAAACAAATATATTATTCAAACAAATATTTTATTACAATTTTGAATAGTCAAAATTTGATATCTCACTCTATATATAAAAAATTTCAATTACAATACATTTCAATTTACATAACTATCTGCACTACATATCACTCGTTCACTCATATTTGTTCTTCAGCTGTATTCCCATTTGTATCCTACATCTAAGTTATCTGAAAAATAAAAACTGACGTAGTAAAATTGAAAAGGAAATATTTTTGCAGTGTAAAATAAAATGCAATTTTGAGAATATTATTTTCCTCAGTTATTTGGATTGTTCATCATCATATTCATTTTGAATTCATCATACACGAACAACTTGTGACATACACAATGTATCCTGCACATGTCACAAGGCCGTGAACACCAATAAACACTTGATAACACTACAGGGCCAATGCTAGGTTCAACTCAAGTGCAATACAAGTAAAGTCACGACATGAGCACAAGGTCAAACCTGGGCCAAAGTTAGGGTCAACTCAGGTGCAATACAAAATATGAAAATAGAATGGTCAAGTTTTTAATGAATGGAACAAGCCTCGACCAAAAATTCAATGTGTACACTTGAAAAATACCCAACCATTCAAACTCAAGATCAGATACAAAAAACAGAGGCTAGATAGTCCAACCAAACTGCAAACAAATGTACACATGACTCTAGACTGCAAATACCAACACAATGCATATATGTATATGTTAGCAGTGATGTACACAGGAAGCCAGGAACAACAGGTTCAACTAAACCCAGAAATGAAGACTCAAATGTATCGTGACTCGAAGCATGTTTTTCAAATCAACAATCACAAGAATAAAGATGAACACAAATGTCAATTACACCAGGGCAGTGCACAACAAAAACAGAAACATGGATGAGCATGATGAACTAAACTAGATCACATGTTCAAAGTGATCTAAATGTACACAACCAGATGAGCTCAAAGGTAAGTCCAGACACTACGTGAACTAGCTCGAAGACTAGACACAAGAAAGCAATGAAACAACCAGACTACAATGCACCAGACCAAACTAATGATCAAACAGTGATGAACTAGACCATCAACCAAAGTGCAGAATCAAGATGAAGTTCAAATGAAGTCCCAAATTAACACAAGTTCAACATGCTCAAATATACTAGAGTCAAAAAGAAAATGAACAAGTTCAGGACTGAAGTGAATCAGATCATCCAAGGCCAGTAAACAATGAAGTACAAAAGCACATTCAGACTCATGAAGACCACAGAAACAAATGCTTTCAGACTTCAACAGTAACATATTACAAAACGTTCAGCTACAAAATGTATGTATACAACGTGAAGACATCAAGAACCAAACATATGCAACAAGATGAGATGACAATGCAACCATGTGCACAAACCAAAGTGACTGTGATCAAGCCCATGAAACAACATACAAAATTACATATGCAACTAAATATAGGTCAACATGCTCAGTCTACATGGTGCAACAAACAAACATACATACATACATACATATACACACACACACATACATGTATACACACTTGTATACATATATAAACGCAGTGCATAGCATTTCAGTGCAGACAACATAATCAAAGTCAAATGCAAATGAATGAACACATATGGGAAGTAAAAAGTATAAAGGAACATATATATGAAATGCATCAACAAATTTAACTTGAACCACCTTTACCAAGTGCAGGATCAGTGAACAGTGAAGAGAAACAAGACCAGACTCAAATCAACATGAAGTACATTAAGCAGTAAACTACATTTATGTATATATGTAGTGTGAATAGATCAACTTAAATGTCAAAGATCAAGTCAATCACACATATATTTACATACATACATATATGTATGTATATACATGGTTATAGTAAGCATAGTCACGAGCCATTGTTCAAAGAAAAGTAAACGGTGAATGATGATAAACAACTGCTACAACATGAAGTAGAGTCTACAGATAAAAATCAATCAGATAATCAAGTGTTGCAGGTCGAAAAATTCTCAAGGTAGCTGTTTCAAATCAAGTCAAAGCCAGAGCTACAAAATTTATAAACAGTTCGATAAGTCAAGGTAGAGATAAAAGAATACAAATCAAGCCGTGAGTTAAACATTTTCAAAAAGAAGTATATATAGTAAATTGAACCAAGATAATAAGAAAGTCAAATTTTCACAAATCAAAGTGGCCGATGTCAACAACATATAGAACGGAACTAAATCCAAAGTCCAGATTATCTCAATTTTAAATACCAAAATCAAAGCTGTGGCGACCAAGGTAAAATTAAACAAGTCAAAATCAAAGCCGTGATACTCAAGGAATGAAAATATGCGAATTGAAATAGTCAGAAAGCATCACAAGCATCCAAACGAAAATCAATGGCCAAGCAAGAATTCAAATAAAATACATACGAATGAGATTATGGGATTTCAAATCCTATTTAACCCAATCATCATCGGCATTCGATGTTATTCGAGTTCAAGCATACCAAAGAAAATAGCAAAGGAAATCACATGCCAGAATTAATCAAATCAAACTCGATGAATTGAAGCAATTGCATATGTACTTAAGCGAGAAGACGATCGAGAAAGCAATGCAAGAACAATCATTCAACTTGAAAGATCTATTATTGAGCAGCGGCTTTACTTCATGCAACCCTAATTTTCTCAAGAGGTACGAAACAACCATTTTCAAAGCAACAAAGTACAAGGAATCAGGCAGAAGAAATAAAAGAGAAAGGGGGAACATTTTCTTTATCACTTCAATCCATTTGGGCCGACCTTTATTTGCTTTGGTTTTTTTTAATTTTAAGGCTTTTAGTTTTTAAATTAGGGTTTTATTGTTTTAGCTATTTTTATTTGTAATTTAATTTTAACTTTGTATTTTCTAGTCGTGTGATTAGGGGACGAACTACGGTGGTGTATTTAAAGAATTCGCAACTCAGTGGCTGAGTTGAGGCAGGGTTTTAAGCGTAGAGCTAGGATAGTCGATAGCGGGTGTCGCGAGTTTACGTGTGTAAGCGTGTGACTACTTAATTTCTAGTAGGGACCTTGGGGGCAGCACGTAGGTAGGGTTTTGCCAAAGCTGGGTAAATCTGTGTTGTTCTATTTCTGCTTTTGTTATTCTGCTATTATCCGTGCTTCAATTATTTTACATACTTCCGCATTAAATTTTTATAATTATTAGTATCATCCTATTCTCTCCCCCTCCAGGGTAAAATCTATCCTATAAGTGGTATCAGATCTAGGAACAAAAGCCAATTTTTTATTTTAAATATTTGATTTTTAAAAAACAAACTGTTGTTTTAAACCTTTTAAATGACTTCTTTTAATAATGCTTTTACTGAGGGTCAGTCCATAGTTAGACCGCCATTGTACAACGATGAATATGCATACTGGAAAAATAGAATGAAATTTTTTCTGAAAACCATTGATGCTTTGAATATTGTTAAGACAGGTTATAGGAGACCAACTATAGTGGTAGATAATTAGGAAATAAATAAACCGATGGATCAATGGACAGATCTTGAAAATAGACTACAAAATGCTAATGCTAAAGATATGAATTCTATTATTTGTTCATTGGATTAAATCGAATTTAATCATGTCTTACGTTGTCTAATGTGCAGGAAATCTAGCATGCATTTGAAGTGACTCACGAAGGAACATCTAATGACCAAAGATGAAAATGTCAAAGAGATGTATGGACGACTTTCCAATATTGTATACAAATCAAAGGCACTCGAAAAACCATACACATAATTGAAAATAGTTCGACAAATCCTCAGAGTCCTCCCACGAAGTTTTGAAGCAAAAGTTACGGCCATTCAAGAATCAAAATTTTTGAAACAAATCAGAGTTTAAGAACTCATCAGAAATCTCACCACTTATGAGCTAGAAATGAAATTCAAGGAAGAAACCGAAGGAGTTGATACTCAAAAGAAATCAATAGCTCTTAAAGGAACAACGGAAAGTGATAATGATGATGGTAATGATGATGGAGTAGTTGAGCTGGCGCTATTAATAAAGAGATTCAAAAAGTAGAACCGCAAATATGGATATCCAGCACTAAATCAACAATTGAAAAGCAGAATGTCAAAGCACTAGACAACTTAGAAGAACACGAGATCATTTGTCACAAGTGCAACAAAGCTGGTCATATCAAGCCCAATTGTCCTCAGAATCGACTCAGCCATGGAAAGAAACATAAAAGGAGAAGTTTTGCAGCCACTTAGGATGAAAATGATGAAGATGACAAAAGCACTGGCAGTGAGAGTGAAAAATAAGATCCGTGCCTTCGAGGTGATATAACTGACAATGATGATGACGAGCCAAGCATGATATCAAAACTTACTCATTCAGAATTACTTATATATTTTCACGAAGTAAATGGCTGTTTTGAAAGACTTAGAGAGAAATACACTAAAATTGAATCACAAGGGGAAACTTTGATAGATTTAAATAAACAGCTTGATCAGTTGGTTAAAAACTATCAAACCAAGAACCCTAAGTATGATAAATGTCCATCACTTGAAGAAGAAATTAAAAAATCAGAAATTAAAATAAATTCACTTGAAAATGAAATTATTATTTTGAAAGAAAAGGAAAACATGAGGAGAGAAAATTCTATTAAATAGTGCACTCAATTATTGAATGAAAATGAATCGCTCAAAATACAAGTCCAACAATTGTCTACAACTTTAGGAAAATTCTCCAAAGGAGAAAGATCGTTAAATATGCAATTAGGGAAACAAAATGTTAATATTGTTAGATAATGACTTGGATATAATCAATCTTAACTTGTTAGAAGTGAAAGTAGTCAAATCAAATCCAAGTGCACAATTTGTAGAAAAATTGGACACAATCACAATAATTGTTGGTATAGACCCAAACACGTGAAAAGAATTCCTATTTGGGTTCCAAAAGGCACGAATATAAAATTACTTAAAGTCAAACAAATTTGGGTGCCAAAAGGAACAAAAAAATAGTCTTGGGTCTACTCAAACATATTTTTTAAATATTTTTCCACTAACAACCATGGCCCTATAAAGACAAATAGGTCACAAAATCTTTTCTCGTATAGGTGTGGTGACAAGCTAAGCAACAACAACAATGTTACTTGGATTCTGGCTATTGCAGGCACATGACAGATGACGAATCAAAGTTCCTTAGACTAGTATAAAGGTGACAGAATCACAATGAGCAACAACGGAAAATTATCTTAAAGGTAAAATAGGTAAAGTACATCTACTTTGAACGATTTATTAAATGTGAAATCTGCACCATAATCTGATTTAAATCAGCCAGTTACGTGAAATGAATGTTGATTTTGATTCTGACTTATGCAATATTGTTGGTTAATTATTATTTTTTGACGAGAACACTATAAGTATCTCCAGAAGTTTTTGAACTATCTCATATATATTTGTTTAGACTAATGATGCTGCAAGTTTAGATGATAAATATTGTCTTGAATTGAATTTTTATTACTCTACACTTGGATATATTTGCTTATCTTACTGCTTTTGGATATGATACTATGTTCATTGTTTGTAAGTTTGCATGATTTCAATACAAATTCAAAAGAATTTCTTTTAAAAGCTGTTAAAAATAATTTTAAGGTATTTTGTTACACACTTCAAGGTTTGATCTATAACATCCAACTAATGATAATCTTGAGTCTAAGAGAAATTCAGACGCAGATTACACTTGTAATTTAGTTGATAGAAAAATTACTGGTGGAACGTGTTTTATGTAGAGGCATTCGTTAGCTGCATCACATCTCGAAAAAATATCTGCATATGTTTCATTTCAAATAATTTTCAATTAGCGGACATTTTTCTTATAAAACCCCTTCCAGAAAACAGTTTTTGTTGACCTTGTTTTAGATTAGTCATTTTAGGAAATGTGATTTTATAATTATTTTTTGGATTTGATTTTAAATGACTACATTAGCTAATCTAACTCACTACTAATTATTGAAATGATAAATAATGATTGAAAAACTGATGAGTGTGGATATTATCATATATTATAACCTGAGACAGTATATTTAGTAAATTTCCTTAAAATTTAAACAAGAATTATATAACTTTTGATTGGTAAAAATTCCATGACCATCTCTATTTCTATCATATTTCTAACGACCATCACTCATCAAAATCCAATATAGCATGTCAAAATGTGGTATTTTAAACGGGAAATAATTCATTTTTCAATTTATTATATTTTTAGCAATAAAAACATCCAAAGTATTCACTCTCATTTAAATGTTCTCATGGTTATGCATGGGTGAATTACTTAGAATTTTTGAATATGTGATTTCATGCTCATTTAAAAGTCCTCATGGTTATGCATGTATGCAATTCATATCAAAATTGATTATTAAATCGATAAGTTGATTCTAATCCCATTTAAAAGTCCTCACAGTTATGCATGGTTAGAAGATACTCAAATTCTTTTTTTATAAAATTTGGAATATTACTAATCTCATTTAAAAGTCCTAACGGTTATGCATAGTTACTAGATATTCAAATTCCAGATACATACACACACACCACAAATAGACATAACTATATGGTTTTACATAATTTCTATCACTCTAGAGTGGAATATGCACCTAACAAAGTATTTATGACTTTTATTTGATTTTTATTAAAATTTAGTATTTATACTCGATTGGGTATTAATGTTGTATTAATGTCTATCACTTTCTCCATTTTTCAGACACTATTACTCTTTTATTGATAACAAAAGGGGGAGAGAAAAGTTAAGATTTTGGCAAATAAAGGTCAAATATTTATTTTATATTTTCCTATTTGAATCTAGGTTCATTTGTATATTTTCATGCAGATATGAAAGGGGAGCTTTTTTGTAGAAAGAGAACGTTCAAATAGGGGGAGAAAATTGAATGATAAAATACATTTAATAAATTCAAAATCTTAAATATATGTTTGTTATCATCAAAAGGGGAAGATTGTTGAATATGCTAGTATATGTTTTTGTTTGAGGATAATAAACACACACACACACATATATATATATATATATTCATTTAAAGGTATTTGTTAATGTACTACTTTTTTTTCATACAATTAAATAAATATCTGCAGAATAAAATAAATAATACAGAACTTAAATTCAAACAAATATTTTATTCAGACAAATGTTTTACTACAATTTGAATAGTACAAATTTGTGCTCTCACTCTATATATACAAAATTTCAATTACAATACATTTTAATATACATAATTTTCCTCACTACATATCACTTGTTCATTCATATTTGTTGTGATATCCTAGAATTTCAGGAGATTTAAAATGTGAAAATCTCTTAATTAAATTGTTTAAAATTGATAAAAAAAATTGTTATTTTCAAATATAAATAACCAATTAATTAATAGTGTGATGTTTTAAATTATGATTTTAGATTTATTTTGAATTTAAATTTAATAATGGAATTTAAAAGAATATATCTTAAAATAAAAATAATAATATAGTTTGGACTTAAAATTATGGATGAGTTTTTTAAAATAATAATTATAATAATAAGATTTGTTTTACCTTATTCTCTTTAAAGGGAAATTTAATTATAGAATTTGGAAAGTATTTATTTATAGGAATAAATACAAAAGCTTTTTGATTTAGCATTTAAAAATGAGTTGAGAATATTTTATATGACTTTATTTAAAAGATAATTGGTTTTTATTTTATTTTCTCTTAAAAGTTTTATTTATTTAAAATTAGTAAAGCATTTATTAATTAAGAAACATATTAGTTAATTAGGAAATCATATTTAAAAAGCTTTTAAAAAAAATTCAAAGATAAATATAAATGGAAAAGACAAATGTAATTCAATTAAGAAGTTAAGTAACAAGTGTTAAGATCTAAAACTCTTAGTGTAAAATGTATCAGAATATTAGTTCATACAAAACATACCATCTTCATTTTCCTTATTTTTCCCCTGGGTTCCTATTTCAAAAACAGGAAACCTGAAGAACAAAAGCTGAAAACAAACTTGAAACTTCATCTCTAAAACAAGATCTAAAACCAGATCAGATCTGAAGTTTTCCTCAAATCAAAATTATGATTCTGTAAAACTGTTTTATCCTTAAGCATTTTTCTTTTTCCCTTTCAAAATCAAAAGCCTAGAAATGAATTAAATCAAGTAAAAGAAGACTGGGAAACTAACCTAAGGAGTTAAATCCAGACTTAATCAAGCTAAGCAAGGATTCAACTCTGATTCATCATGCAAGATCAACTCAATATGATCATCTCAAGTCTCCTCTGTTATATTTTACTATGAGTGATTCTGAAATCTCTGGCGCATATTGAAGTTGTATGTGATGATCTTTGAAAATGATGTGAACTATGTTGTGCTTGTTGCTTTAAATGATTATAAGTATATATATATGCACTAATAATTATGCATGATTGAATCATGGAAAGTACATCTCTGTAGCTTGTTTAAAGCTAAAAGGTGAACACTTTCTGTTAAAAAATTAAAGAGGAAATTCAAGCTACCTGAAAAAAGAAGAAGGGATTTTTAGTTTTAAAGATTTCAACCCATCTAAGTAGCAGGTTCAAAGTACAGTTTCAACTCTAAAGAATTTGTGTTTTCTGTTTTAAAAAGGTGTGTAACTTACCCTGTTCCTCTGTTTTCTGTAAATTGCCTGTGTGTGAAACTTCTTTTATTTCAAAGAAAAGGATATATATATATTTCTCAGTGATAAATTTGGTTGCATGATTGAGGTAAAGTTGCAAAATGATTGTAAGTATAAGTTTTATTTTTTGTAGGTGTGTAAATGTGAAAAAATTTCTGCGCATGTCAATGTAAGAAGATATATTAGCCTCTGTTGATTTTCAACAGGCAAATCAGATTCAAAACAAACAAATCAAAAACCATGTCAGAAAATAAAAGATTTTAATATCATGTTATGTCTATAAAAATTGAATTGTCTTGTTAAATAATGATTTTTGGAAGAAATCGCATGTTTTTAAGTTTGTGGTTAAGGAGGAATTAGGCGATGTACAAGAATCACGTTTTCACCGAATTCTGGCGAATCTATTGGTGGTGGAAGGCGATTTTCGGCCAGGAGGTGGCTGCAGAGGTGAGAAGCACTGGAAAAATGCATGACAATTTTTCCATTGGATGGTTTGGATGGAGGAAACGATTTTAGGGCTTGACGAGTGTTTCCGTGGGTAGCTGCTCTTGGATAAACTGCGGCAAGGAAAGTGAGAGGAGGGTGTGTGGTCATGAGGCAAAGGGAGGAGGCTGGAGTTGCGCTCTTATTGGTGAAGTTTGAACATCGGTGAGCGTTGGGATGTTGGCAAATGAGGGGAAATTTGGTGAACGGAAATTTTATTCCAGGCAGTGAATTTGCGTATTTTTGTTTTGGTAATTTTGGCGTCGATTCAGGAGGTGAGGTATAGAAGGGTGGTTGGAGGCGACTTAGGGAGGTCACTGGAGTTGGCCGGCGTTGCTCCGACGCTGTTTTGCATGTATACATGTGCACCTGTAGCGGTTTGAGGTAAGTGTTGGAGAAGACGATGTTTTCTCGGGTCGAAGCTCGTATGGGCTTCGCGGGAAACTCGAAGAAATTGTGGGTTTTGCTCGAGTTGTTTTCGAACTTTAGTGGGGTGTTAGCTGAGTTGAAATTGTTGTAAGACTATTGTTAACGCTAAAATTTGAACGCTAACACCCCGGTGTATGAAGTGAGATTGTGAAAGCACCACCCGATAGCTCGGGAACAGATTATAAGCAGATAATAGCGAAAAAGCAGTAAACAACAGCAATTTTATAGTGGTTCGGCTTAAGAGAGAGCCTACGTCCACTTTGAATATCTTTATTGACGATTTGATTACAAGTCTATGCAATTACACTTTGATTACAACACACTTCGAGTTACAAGTGACTTAGAACAAGTAGCCTAAACTTCAATGTCGATCCAAATCTTTGAACTCATGTTGGACATGTATGATTTCTTCGTGAAGTTCCTTGAAAGTGTAGAAGTAGTTCAGAATGCAGCAGAGTAACAGCGCTTGAAATGAATGAGCCAAAAGTCCCTTGAATGTTGGAGGTGGCCATGTATTTATAGGAGTTTTCAGTCCTGAGTCGTGAGTCGTGTTCGACTCATGCTTGGCTCGTGGCCGAGTCAAATTAGGTCGTGGCCGACTCATCGAACTAAGCCCTTGGTTTCTCCATAGCCCATTCCTTTGCTGGATTTTAAGCCAAGTCCTGAGTCGCTTACGAGTCAATCCTCATTGGCATAGGCGCTGTGGCAATGAACTACGACTCAATGGTTTTAAGCCGTGGACGAGTCGTTCTGAGTCATGAGTCGCTAAGTCATTAACGACTTATCAGGTAGCGATATATAGATGAAGCGACTTAGGGACTTATCTTCTTAGGTTGTCAATCCTCCTGAGTCGTTTCTTATGATGAGTCGTGGACTTGTTGAGTCGCTAAGGCGATAGCCTTGATGAGTCGTTAACTAGTTAAACCACTCTGCTCCTCTAAGGCATTAACTCGTTGAGTCGTTGACCCCCATAAGTCGTGAGTCGCGCAATTCTTCAGTTCAATCATTGATCCATTGAGTCGTTACAAGCCCTGAGTCGTTGGATCGGTCTAGGCCTTGAGTCATCTCATATGAATCGTAAACTTCGTTGAGTCGGTAACTCACTGTGTCGGCCTGTCTCATGAACCGTTAATTCCTATGAGTCGTTCCATTCCTTTAAGTCGCCGTGAACCTTAACTCGTTAGCTAATTAAGTCGTAAACAATTGAGTCGGCCTGAATCTTAACTCGCTAAAGGAAAACGGGGTTAACATTTGCCCCTCGAAGTACACGCCTAAGTCGTAGGTCGTGTACTTCGACTCATCTTGACTCGCATGTGCCGACTCACGTTCCACTATCCTGGTATAAAAGGCATGTATCGTCACTTTTATCTTCTTCTTCTCACACCAATCTCGTAAGTCGTTTTCTGCCATTAACATTCCTCCGAGCTTTCGAAAGCAATTCTATTCCAACTCCCTGCTAATAATCTTTGTTGCGTAAGTGAGCTTGATTCCCTTTCGATTCCTTACTGTTATTGAACTACGAATCCGGATTCCCCATTTTTCTGACCCTGATGCATCTTTGTGCCATGTTCCATCATGACTCATGCTTTTTTGGTCGATTTACAACTGCCATCGATTATATTATTGTTATTGTTCGCGATAACATAACAGCGCGTCAGATTCGTCGCAAACTTGAAGCGATTCGAATTGACCCTTTGAGTGATTTTCTGATGGCGTGAGGTGAAGACAATGGATTATAGTGCCTTGAATTATCTGGTCTGCGAGTTTGGAAGGGATGAAATGATCCTTAATGGGTTAATGGGTTAGAGAGAAGATGACCGGTTGAGGAAATGACCTTTTTGATGACTTAGGTTTTTGGTCGTACGAGCGACTCAGCCTTCTAGATCCTCACCGCGACTCATCCTTTGAACCGTGAACGACTCAAACCATTTGCGCGAACGACTTAAGCCATAGGCCATGAACGACTCAACTCATAGGTCGTGAACGACTCAACTCATAGGTCGTGAACGACTCATCACTTGGACTATTTTTCATACCGAGTTGCTCCTTGTGGTTTGAACCTATGACCGGCTCAATTAGATGCAGTCTAGGATTTGAGTCGCGGCCGACACAGGACTTGGAGAATTTCACACTGCTTTGAACTAAATTTTTTCTCTTTTTACCATGCCTTACGACTTAAAGAACTAGTGACTCGGTCTTTGACTTGAATTTCTGAAATAAACCTCCTGAATATTGAATTGTCTGGACTTTAACCTGTTAAACTTTATTGCATACTTTAGTTTTACAGATTGCTTCAGTTTGCAAGTATACAACCTGTTTAATACAATAATCACAGAGAATCGGAACGAATATACTGCCACTGATTGCCCACATCCAATGACAAATTAGTCAATAGAAGATAAATGTTAAATAGATTGCGTGAATGAAGTACTTTAAACCAACGAATCCGAGTAGAGTGCTAAAACAATGTTGAAATAGTCAACTGAAATTGACCAGTTTGCACTAACACTATACCTGAAACTTTAAATTAACAAGTCCTGAAATTTAGTAATTGATCAATTGCCAACTAGCTTAACTTCAGTTATATTTACTTGTTTATCTTCATTAGTTCTGCACAACACTTCACACTTTCAGGAAACGTGCACCTTCGCATTTGAACATCCAGTTGCTTGTGTAGAATGACTTCTCAACAAGAAGAACCGATGGGCCAGGCTGGAGATGTCTTCCCAGTAGCCAACCCATTGGATAACCCTCTGGAGAGAACTTCCACAACTCTAAATCAGCGGGTGTTTGACCAATTGCGCATCCAGTTTGGCATTGCCGAAGCTGATGCCTTACTACCGGGGCCAAATGATACTGCAGATAGGCCCCCTCTCGGCTTTATTGCTGTCAATCGCCAAATGTGCTTGAGCGGTGCCATCCCACCTTTTAATGACTTCCTTCAGCAGTTCCTGCTTCGGTTATCTATCTCTCCATTCCAATTGCACCCCAACGGCCATGCCATTCTGATGGGGTTATGTGTGCTATTTAGGAGAGTTTTGGACCGATTACCGAGCTTTGGGGAAATCTGCTACTTCTTCTCATTCACGAAAATAAAAGATCATCCCTCTATCGTAGTTATAAGGAGTGCTCGAAACCGCAAACTCATCACTGATCTTCCTGAAAGCGTTCATGGATTTCTAAATCAATTTTTCTTTGTTCGCTGTCCTCCAGGGTTTTATGCCATCTGGAGAGTAGGAAGTAAGATTTCCTTGCTTTATTTCTCCATTCTTGAGCTTTTCGAAATCTGAGTTGCTAAATGCTAACTTCGCTTCTTGTTTTCCTGTTTTAGCACTTCCTCCTCCCTCTAGAGATCCATGCTATAAGCAAATTTTTGAAAGACTGAATGCCGTGGCGGCAGAAGAGAGGAGTACAAAGTTTTTGTTAAATGATAAATTTTTACATCAATATGGGCTTCTTCATTCCTCTCGCTTCACTCAGCCTCATGAAGTTCCAACTGATATTCCCGATTCTCCGATGGAAACTCCTGATGCCCCGGTCTCTACTAAAGAGCACATGCGAGGAGGAACCTCTACAGAAACTTCACTAGTGAAGTGCTCAACTCCGAAGGATGCTGCGGGGCCGTCTGACAAGTCTGTACTTGCCCCAGTTATCGAAGAGGAAGAACCTCCACGATCTTCCGGGAGATCTGCTAACGAAGGAGTTGAGAAAGCAAGTCCCAAAAAGCATGATGGTGATGATGTTTTTGAGGGGTTGAGCGACCTAATTGTGACTTCACAAGAACTTTTTAAAGATGATGTTTCCAAAACTATCTCTTCTGTAATCGAGGCGACATCTTCTCTACAACAAATGCCAACTCCTCCTGCTCAAGTTATCACCTCCTCTACTCCACATAGTGGTCTGTAGCTTGATGCGTGTAGTTTACACATTACACAACACTTAGGATTTTTCAGCACTTGTTTGTGTTTGACTTCTTTTTTCTAAAGGCTTTTAAGACTTGTCTTTTTGCCTTTCAGATCCTTCTATGGGGCGTAGCGGCAGCGGTTCTTACTATAAAGACTTCCAACGCCATGGAGGGCGCGGCAACTATGATTACAGACGCTACCTTACTGGTCCCAGAGAAACCGACGAGCAGAGAGCCGCTCGAAAAGCTAGAGAGAGGAGAGAATATGAAGAACATCACGAGAGGGTAGATGTGCGACATGAGTCTTCTTCAAGAGGCGATGACTCCCACAAACGTAAAACACATGATGGTCGGGGGAAGAGCCACATTGTTGAGGACCCGAGCAAGCGGGCCAAGCCTAGTGAGAAACACGCATCTGCAATATCTGAAAAGCTTGACGCTCCCATCTCTATCGACATTCCTTCCAAATCCCCTGCTCTTGAAGGAGGCGCCATTCAAACACTTCTTAATAGGCCTTCATATCGTGTTGAAAGGGGCCCACCAACCCTACAGAGCCGGTTCCCAAATTGGTGTTTAAAGGGAGTTCGCTTCGATCTTGATTTAGTTCCCATCGATAAAGAAGCCATGTACCAAAATCTTGACGCCGTTAGACTCGATATTGAAAGAATGTCTGGATGGCAAAAGCTCGTTGATGAACTCCAAAGGGTAAATCGGGCCAATATCGAGGCGATGCTAACCATGGAGAACGATAAGTCGGAATGGCAGAAGATTCTTGACCAGCACAACATTGAGATGAAAAACATAACTGAGTATAACGAAAAACTTGAAGCTGAAGTCAAGCAGCTTAAAGACGACCTTGCCACCTCTTCTAACACTTATACTCAAAGAGAAGAGGTGCTACAAAAACAAGTGCGGGATGCACATGCTGGCCAAAGAGATGCCGAAGCTAAAGTTGAGAGCCTAGAAGAGGTTGTAGAGAATTACCGCACTGATGCTGCTCAGTTGCGAAGTAAAATGAGCGCCCAAGACATGGAGATTGAAGCATTAAAAGCTCAACTTGCTAAAACCGAAAAAGAACGAGATAAGGCCATGGCTGGTAAAATCGTAGCTGAAGAATCTATTCAAGCCATGGAAGCCAACGTCAGTTCAACTTTATTCGACTTTTACTTGCACAGCATCTTAGGGCATGGCAGTCTCTCTTTTCTCGGTCCTAAATACGAAATCACTTTGGCCGAAGTGTGGGAAACTGCTCTCGACATGTTCAAAGGCGCCGGGTATACCGAGGAAGAGCTTGAGGCGCGCTACCTAGATGAGGAAACTCGCGCTGCCCTTGCGAAGGGAAAAGAGCAACTCGCCAGAGTGCGAACTGGGATGGCGGAAGAGGGATGTTCTGAAAAAGAATTACCACCTACTACCTCCGAACGTCCTTTAGTTTCTCCTGAAGTTGACATCACAGGTTCCAGTGCTCATTCCCCGCCTCCTACAAGAACCGGGGTAATTACGCCTACTGATGATGAGGCTTTGGAGGATACTGGAGCTCAAAATTATGAGATTGAACTAACGAAGCAAATATCTCCAGGTAATTTTGACATTGGTTCGATTCAGGTGGATTGCCTGCTTGCTCCTCAAAAGTTTGATGAGCTTCTCGATTACTTCTTGAATCTCGACGAACCCATATCTCCCTTCTTTTGGGGAGATACTAATATTTTTAATTTCTCTTCTTCTGCAGTTGAAACACCAAGTGCTGTGCACATTTCGCCTCCTCCGGTTATCCTTCCTCCGTCTCTTCAGGTGGCTCCTCCTTCTGCTTCACAGCCCGGGTCACAAGAGGAGCAAATTGAGGCTCTTCATGGCTTAGATGACCCTATCGCTTCGCAAGAGCAGAAAGACGAGGGACTTGAAGGAGGCGAGATCTCTCCGGAGCGGACTCCTTCTGATGACGTAATTTTGTCCGCTCTTGTTACTCCAGGGAGTGAGTCTTCTTCGAAGAGAAGAAAGAAGCACGGAACATCGAAGAGGAGGGGGAAGAAAATCATTGCTACTGAAGAGGAACCGGAAATTACACCAATTGCACCTCCCTCTCCTTCTTCCCTTATGCCTTCAGACCGACCTGAAAAGCTAACCATTCGGCCGGGTAAAGGGTCTAAAGGTGGCAAGAAGAAATGAAGATTCCAGCTTTTAGCTTCTTGTTTTTTGCATGTACTGGTCGAGAATCGTGCGGGTGCCGGCCCCTGCTTTTTATTTCGAAACTTGTATCTGCAATACAATTGAATAAAATGATCCTTTATTTGTACAGACTCCTGTTTGAATTTGAGAATGCATTTACTATTCATTTTTGCACAAGTTTATTTATATGATATTGCAGCGGGCTTATGGCATGTTGTTTGAGCATTACTTTCGCCGGTGTGGCTATACTATATTGTATGTAGCTATACCCTGTTGCCCCCATACCATAAGCTTGCTGCAATATTTTATACTTCGAGGGGACTTGCACTCTTATTTTCTGAAGAATAATTATTTCATTCTTGAAGAAATTTTTCGTAGAGTACAACTCCCTTCATATAAGTTTTTACGCTTTGTTCTTCGAAGAAATCACTTTTCTTTTGCTCATGTACACGTTTTACCAAGTGAATTCTTCTATGAGGTAAAGCGGGCCTCCGAAGGGCACTTTAACTTTTTTTTTTTTTTTTTTTGAGGAAGGTTATTTTCCAGAATAGGTAAATCACTCTTCCTTTGAAAGTTAAAGTGTGCCCTTGATGAGGATTTTTTTTCTTACATAGAAAGTTGTGCCTCTGAGGAGGGATTTTTTCACGTTTCAACACTTGGAAGTTTTATTTCAATCTCGGTGAAACGTGTACTTCCAAAGAGTTGTGCCTTTGAAGGAAGCCTTTTCCAATCTCGGTGAAACATGGGCTTCCGAAGAGGTCTTTCTACTTGATTGTGTCTCCGGGAGGAGGTTTTTTTTTTTTTTTAGAAACATAGAAAGTTGTACCTCTGAGGAGGGATTTTTTCACGTTTCAACACTTGGAAGTTTTATTTCAATCTTGGTGAAACGTGTACCTCCAAAGAGTTGTGCCTTTGAAGGAAGCCTTTTCACGTTTCAACACTTGGAAGTTTTATTTCAATCTCGGTGAAACGTGGGCTTCCGAAGAGGTCTTTCTTTTGTTTTACATTTCAACTCTGGTGAAGTGAAGTTCCGAAGAGCGGTTGTAACACTTCAACTCCTGGTGAAATGGGCCTCCGAAGAGGGCTTTATTTTGTTTTACATTTCAACTCTGGTGAAGTGAAATTCCGAAGAGCGGTTGTAACACTTCAACTCCTGGTGAAATGGGCCTCCGAAGAGGGCTTTATTTTGTTTTACATTTCAACTCTGGTGAAGTGAAATTCCGAAGAGCGGTCGTAACACTTCAACTCCTGGTGAAATGGGCCTCCGAAGAGGGCTTTATTTTGTTTTACATTTCAACTCTGGTGAAGTGAAATTCCGAAGAGCGGTCGTAACACTTCAACTCCTGGTGAAATGTGCCTCCGAAAATTGCCTGGAAGTTACTCTCTCATGGTCGGAGGGTCATGACTCCTCCAATCTTTTTTGGTTGAGTAGAGAACTTTCTTTTTTGCGGCATATGCTTCGTTTGAGGTCTTATCCTCCGAAGAGTTGTGCCTCTGAAGAGGACTTTAGTTGTTCCTTGTCCACTTGCTTACGCCTTTTCAGTGATCCTCTATTTTTTTTTTAAGCTTGCACTCCCTTCTCTTACAAGTAGCTTGTTTAATCCAAAGAAGTGTACTTCATTGCTAGGCCAGTTCACGAGAACGGACATAAGCTTCTTAATTGGATGTTTGTTTGTTCAAACTTCTCAATTTATTAGCTAAAGCCCGTTTTCGGCGAAATCATTGACCGTTCAATTGAAGCACTTCTTATCTAGGATTTAAGCTCGGGAATTTTGCGACTTGGAATTTGTTTGTTGAATGATAACAAGGATCACTTGGCCTCGTAATGTGCAAGTTTTGTTTTCATTGCCTGCAAAAATTTAAATCGACATTTCAGTAATACATTCAATGTACTTTTCATATCGAAAATAAAGCAAACATGTATCAATAATAAGGAACACAAGATGTATAGTGGTTCGGCCAAGAATTTGGGCCTACATCCACTTTATAGTCTTTCATTATTCACTTGCATCAGTTTTACAATTGCTTTCAATTACAGGAATCATACGTTCATAATTCTCTTTACAATATTTCAACAAAGCTATCAAGTAAAGTATGGACGCAAGTGATTGCTGTTCCAAGCTCTTGGAATTTGATCTCCTTCGACAGTAGTGAGTTTGTATGTGCCGTCCAGAAGCTTTTGACCTATGACATATGGTCCTTCCCAATTTGGCCCAAACACACCTGTTGTTGTCATAATTCTCTTTAGGACTAAATCTCCAATTTCAAAGCTGCGTTGGCGAACTTTGGAATTGAAATGTCTGGCTATCCTTTGCTGATGAGATGCGATTCTGAGCTCAGCTTCTTCTCTTTTTTCATCAAGGAGATCTAGTGCCTCAAGCTGTAGTTTCTCATTCTCCGCTTGATTGAAATGGACTCTTCTATGTGAAGGGACTTCGGTTTCTACCGGAATCATTGCCTCTAATCCGTATGCCAATGAAAATGGAGTATGCCCAGTCGCAGTTTTGTGGGTAGTTCTGTATGCCCATAGTGCCAGCGGTAGCTTATCGACCCAACCACCTTTTGCTCTTTCAAGTTGCTTCTTGATGGTCAACTTGATAATTTTATTTACTGCTTCCACTTGCCCGTTTGCCTGCGGATGGGCTACTGCTGAGAAGCTCTTTCGTATTTTGAATCGTTTGCAAAAATCTTGGAATTCTTTACTTTCAAACTGAGTACCATTGTCTGTAATTATTTTTTGAGGCACACCGTATCTGCAAATGATGTTTTTAGTCACAAAACTTATCATCTTCTTTGAGGTGATAGTAGCCAGTGGTTCAGCTTCTGCCCACTTAGTAAAATAATCTACAGCAACAATGGCATATTTAATTCCAGATTTGGCAGTTGGTAATGGTCCTACAAGGTCTATCCCCCATATTGCAAACGGCCACGGACTGACCATCTGCGTGAGTTCAGTGGAAGGAGCTCTAGGAATCTTGGCAAATTTTTGGCATCTGTCACATTTTCGGGAATAATCTGCTGCATCTCGATTAATTTCTGGCCAAAAATATCCGTATCGAAGAATCTTTTTTGCTAAAGTTTGACCACCTAAATGATCACCACATTCTCCCCCATGCACCTCAGCTAGGATTGTTTCGGACTCTTCCCTGGATACACATCGAAGTAACGGCATTGAGAATCCCCGTCTGTATAACTGGCCATCCTGGACTATATAGCGAGAGGCTTTCCTCAGTAGCTTCTTTCGTTCTTTTAAACTTTCCAGTAAAGATCCATTGAGCAGATATTCTGTTATTGGAGTCATCCATGATTCTTGCTCTTGAGACACGCTCATGATCCAATCAATATCCATCTCATCAATGCTTGGGGTCGACAGGATCTCCACTGGAGTTAACCCTAGAAATTGAGCTTCGCCTGTGCTAGAATACTTTGCGAGAGAATCTGCTTTCATGTTTTCTTCTCGAGGAATGTGACTTATCATGTAATGATCGAAATCACCCAGGAGTTCCCAAGCCTTTGACAAGTAGGCGGGCAGATTCCCCCCTTTCGCTTGGAATTCCTTTTTGACTTGGCATACAATAAGCTGAGAATCACTGAAGATCTGTAACGCTCGGATGTTTAATTCTTTAGCAATCCTCAAGCCAGCAATAAGGGCTTCATATTCTGCTTCATTGTTTGTCGAAGGAAATTCCAATCTTAGTGCATAGCATAATGATCGACCTTCAGGGGTCTCGAGTACAACTCCGGCTCCAGAACAGTAGTCGTTTCTTGCGCCATCGACATATAACTTCCATTGGATTGGGGAATCGTTGATCGTTTCCTCCTCACTGTTACCCTTATCTGTGAATTCTGCGATGAAATCCGCTAAAGCTTGTCCATTGATCGCTTTTCGGGGATGATAAGTGATGTCATATTGACTGAGTTCAATATTCCACTTTAGAAGACGACCCGAAGTCTCAGGACGAAACAGTACTTGCTTTAAAGGTTGATCAGTGAGGACTCTGATAGGATAAGCTTGGAAATATTGCCTCAACTTCCTAGATGCAATTAGCAGGCAATAGGCGAGTTTTTCCAACTTAGAGTAATTCATCTCTGCCCCAGTGAGTCTTTTGCTGATATAGTAAACTGGATGTTGAATCCTCTTGTCTTCTCGTATCAGCGCTGCACTTAAAGCATGAGATGATACTGCTAAGTATATAAGAAGATCCTCGCCATCGCCAGGCCTAGAAAGTATTGGAGGCGTTTCCACATGGCGAATCAATTCATCAAAGGCTTTTTGGCATTCGGGAGTCCAATCGAAGTTTTTCTTTTCTTTCTTTAGGGCGTCAAAGAATGGGATGCATTTATCTATGGCTTTGGAAATGAACCGACTCAAGGCGGCGACTTTTCCATTGAGACTTTGCAATTCCTTCTTTGTTCTAGGAGCTTTGATTTCCTTTAAGGCGGTAATTTGAGCTGGACTAGCCTCAATGCCCCTAGCGCTCACGATGAAACCTAAAAACTTGCCGGATTCCACTCCAAATGAACATTTCAAAGGATTGAGCTTCATTCCGTATTTTCGGAGGACTGCGAACACGTCTGCTAAGTGTTCTATGTGATCCACTGCTTTCTTAGACTTTACTAACATGTCATAGACGTAGACTTCCATAGTCTTGCCCAATTGCGGTTTGAACATGGCATTAACAAGTCTTTGGTATGTTGCCCCTGCATTCTTCAACCCGAAGGGCATAACTCTGTAGCAGTAAAGACCAATGTCAGTGATAAAGCTTGTGTCCTCCTGATCTGGCTCATGCATCATGATCTGGTTGTATCCGGAGTAAGCATCCATGAAAGATAACAATTCGTGTCCCGCTGTTCCGTCTACCAGTTGATCGATTCTGGGTAATGGGAAGCAGTCTTTGGGGCAGGCCTTGTTTAGATCTGAAAAATCGATGCATACTCTCCATTTTCCGTTGGCTTTCTTAACCAGCACTGGATTTGAAACCCAATTCGGATAGGTAGATTCTTTAATAAAATTATTCTCCATGAGCCGATCAACTTCCTCTTTTAATGCTGCTGACCTTTCTGGACCCTGAGTTCTCCTTTTCTGCTTCACAGGTGTAAATTTTGGATCGATATTTAGAGTGTGTACTGCAACTTCTGGGGATATTCCACACATATCGGCATGAGTCCAAGCAAAAACATCCAAATTTGCCTTTAAAAAAGATATTAAGATATTCTGAATTGACGCATTAAGTTGTGAACCCACATTCAACATCTTGTTTGGGTCCTTTGGGTCAACAGGTACTGGTATTGTCGTTTCCACTGGTACCACTCTATTCTCCCCTGCACTGACTTTTCTAGGATCCATTTCTTTCCTCGCTCCGCTGTGCTCACCAGTGCAGGGTCCGCCCTGTAATTGCTACAAGGCTGGTTCTTTGATGCGGACTGGGGCTGCCACATCCTTTCCCATTTCTCTTTTTCTGGTTTCTCGTAGCTCTGTTAGATAACATTCCCGCCCCGCATTTTGATCTCCTTTTATAACTCCCACTCCATTATCTGTGGGAAATTTAATGGTGAGGCACCATGGGGCCAGGACTACTTTGAATGCTGCGAGAGTTGGACGGCCGAGGAAAGCATTATAAGCAGAAAATTCGTCGACAATCACAAAAGTTTGCTTGCGGACCACTTTTCTCTCTCCTTCTCCAAGTTCCACAAACAAATCAATGGTTCCTACCGGCTGTTTTGGCTCCCCAGTGAAGCCAGCGATTTTCTGCGATGAGGCTTGCACATCAGCCATAGGGATCTTCATTTGGTCGAATGTTTTCTTGAAGAGGATATTGCAGGATGCGCCACAATCAATGAGAACTCTTCTGACAATAGCTGGCCCGATACCAGCCGAGATGACTAAGGGATCCAAGGTAGGAGCTTCAATACCTGCGGAATCCCTGGCTCTGAACACAATATCATCATGGAAAGTTCTTTGTTGCTTCAGGGGCATAGCACCTTCCAAAACGAATACATCTTCCTCGGTCGGTACATACTTCAAAGCTCGGGTATACCTTTCCATCTCTCCCCAGCTTCTGCCTGCTGGATGAGGTCCTCCTGTAATGACATTGATAATGGGCCTTCCAGATTCATGCCCTGCAGCCTTCTCACCTGTCCTAGGCTGATGAGCAGGAGTTTGTTGCCCCTGACTAGACGAAGCAGGATTGTTGCTATTCCTTTTCACAAATTGCTGCAGCTTGTTTTCCCTTAGCAACTCTTCAATCAGGTTTTTCAACTGGCGGCATTCGTCGGTCTCATGACCGGGTTGATTATGGAAGCGGCAAAACTTGCCACTCTGTATAGCCTTTTTCCCGGTTCTCAAAGGAAGAGGTTTAGGAGAATCAACAGAATCTTTAGTGGCAAGGTAGATACGCTCCGGCGTATCTGATAAAGGAGTATACTCTGATGGCTTGAAGGGTCGAGGCTTCTTCAGATTACCCTGTTTCTTCCCATTGTTATTTTCCCTTTTTTGCCCTACAGATTCATCCTTTCGTGGAGCAACAGTGTTATCTTCAGCTTTTTCTAACACTGCCTTTACCGATACGGGGCGGCTTTCCAGGCGTATGAATTCATCTGCTTTTTTATAGAATTTTTCAAGGGAATTTGGTTCCTTCATGTTTAGCCATTTTCCAAATTCGCTCGACTTGTCGATGGCCCTCATCAGATAGGTCAAGATCATCCGTAGTTCTGCATTGTCTACCTCGGCCAGCGCTATATTAAAGCGATTCAAGAAAGATCTGATAGTTTCACCTGGATTCTGCTCTAAACTTGACAACGACATAATATCTTTGGCTTTTGAAGCATATAGTCTGAACTATTCCTTGAATTTCCGGGTCAAGTCCGAAAACTGATCAATAGATCGGATTGGTAGCTTGGTGAACCACAGTAGGGCCACACCTTCTAGATATACAGGAAAATATCGGCACTTTATCTCATCAGAGGCTCTGGCACCTGTCATGTGCCAATCATACTTGTATAAGAATTCGTTCGGATCGCTTGTCCCCTTGTAAGCTGGAATGGTTGGAGGGACAAACTTCCTTGGGAATTCAGCCTTTAAGATTTTCTCAGTAAATGGAGTTTTACTTGGGGCAAAACCCCATTCTTTCTCGTCTTCAACCCTCTGCATACTCTCTTTCATGATTTGTCGGACCATTCCAGAAAGATACTCCTCATCATGTCGAGTTCTAGATCCACCAACCTCAGGAAGTGTTTGTTCAAAGGGGCTAGCAGCCCTTTCAGGAGCATTCCTTTCTTCAACATCATGAATGTTGCCAGCAAAGTTCCTTTCATTACTTGCCAGTTGACGGTTTGCCCCAAGCAAATCGTTCAACCTATTCAGAATTAGGTCATTTTGGGCATTCTGAGCCTCGAATTGTGCATTTTAGGCATTTATCTGCTGGTTCAGCCCTAAGATTGCAGCATCCAGCTCTGCCTTTGTAACTCCGACAGCTGGAGTGGCTTGATTCGATACAGGGGAAGCGGAGGTTCCCTCTTGAGCATTTCCAGATCTGACAGATCTACTTTTCCTTCCAGGAGCCATAATCTCGGATAGACTTCTGGTTTTCAAGGAAATGCTCTCTACAAATCTCTGTGAAGCAATGATGATAATTCACCTGAGTTCAGTTCTCAGTGAAAGCACCAAAAATGTTAACGCTAAAATTTGAACGCTAACACCCCGGTGTATGAAGTGAGATTGTGAAAGCACCACCCGATAGCTCGGGAAAAGATTATAAGCAGATAATAGCGAAAAAGCAGTAAACAACAGCAATTTTATAGTGGTTCGGCTTAAGAGAGAGCCTACGTCCACTTTGAATATCTTTATTGACGATTTGATTACAAGTCGATGCAATTACACTTTGATTACAACACACTTCGAGTTACAAGTGACTTAGAACAAGTAGCCTAAACTTCAATGTCGATCCAAATCTTTGAACTCATGTTGGACATGTATGATTTCTTCGTGAAGTTCCTTGAAAGTGTAGAAGTAGTTCATAATGCAGCAGAGTAACGGCGCTTGAAATGAATGAGCCAAAAGTCCCTTGAATGTTGGAGGTGGCCATGTATTTATAGGAGTTTTCAGTCCTGAGTCGTGAGTCGTGTTCGACTCATGCTTGGCCCGTGGCCGAGTCAAATTAGGTCGTGGCCGACTCATCGAACTAAGCCCTTGGTTTCTCCATAGCCCATTCCTTTGCTGGATTTTAAGCCAAGTCCTGAGTCGCTTACGAGTCAATCCTCATTGGCATAGGCGCTGTGGCAATGGACTACGACTCAATGGTTTTAAGCCGTGGACGAGTCGTTCTGAGTCATGAGTTGCTAAGTCATTAACGACTTATCAGGTAGCGATATATAGATGAAGCGACTTAGGGACTTATCTTCTTAGGTTGTTAATCCTCCTAAGTCGTTTCTTATGATGAGTCGTGGACTTGTTGAGTCGCTGAGGCGATAGCCTTGATGAGTCGTTAACTAGTTAAACCACTCTGCTCCTCTAAGGCATTAACTCGTTGAGTCGTTGACCCCCATAAGTCGTGAGTCGCGCAATTCTTCAGTTCAGTTGAGTCGTTGATCCATTGAGTCGTTACAAGCCCTGAGTCGTTGGATCGGTCTAGGCCTTGAGTCATCTCATATGAATCGTAAACTTCGTTGAGTCGGTAACTCACTGTGTCGGCCTGTCTCATGAACCGTTAATTCCTATGAGTCGTTCCATTCCTTTAAGTCGCCGCGAACCTTAACTCGTTAGCTAATTAAGTCGTAAACAGTTGAGTCGGCCTGAATCTTAACTCGCTAAAGGAAAACGGGGTTAACAACTATGATAAGTTAAAGGAAGAGATAAAGGAAGGGAAACTCGAGTTGGTCTTGAGTTAAACGCGGGTCGAACCCGAAGTTAACTTGTAATATTATTATTATTATATTTTTTACAAATTCGATTTTTTTTAAAAAGTATGGATTTAAAACTTTAAATTTGTTTGAAAATAAAATTTTGATTTATATACATATTACATCAGAGTAATTTTGTAATTAGGTTATAAATGTTTCAACTTAAATATAATTGCTGAAATATAATTAAGTTGAAATAAAAGTATTTAACTTTAGAAAGGATGATGATTTTGAATAAATCAAATTCATCCTCTAAGTTCAATTTAGCTTAAATGGAAGTTAAGGGTTAATATAAATAAATGATTTATCTTAATTTAATCATGTATTATTAACTAAAGCAATTCAAATTACTTAATTAACTAAGATGTTTAAATTTGGATAATTAATTAAGGTAAATTAAATTGTGAAATAAATTAAGTATAATTAATTAAGTTAATATGGTTAATTTTAGTTAATTAATTAAGTTTAATTAATTAAAAGTAATCATTTGATTTTGGGTTAAGAATAATTTCTTAAGGTAATTAATGAGGTGTACTTACTTTGTGAAGTAATTGAGGGATGATTATTGGATGTAATTAATTATTTGATGGGGTGTAATTAAGAATAATTTCATTATGGATGAAATTAAATAATAATTACTCGGTGTAATTAAAGGATAATTAATCAAGAAGTTAGTTTAAACTTTGACATAATTAAGGAAGTAATTTATGATTTTGATTAATCTTGATTTATGAATGTAATTAAGTTAAAGGTTAATTATTAAATGAATTTAATAATAATTAACTTATGAAAGTAATTTGTGAATCATTAATTAATGTAATTAATGAAGGGATCAATCTTGCTTATTAATGATTAAATAGTGATGAGTGCTTGGGACTGGTTGATATTCCAGATATGAATTGTTTTGTGATATGATATGTTAAAAGAATGGTGATAATGTGATCATCTATCATTTATGAATTGATGTGTTAAAATGTTATCTGGTAATTAAAATTGAACTGTATTTAATTGGATGAATTGGGTTTAGATGATATTGGATTCGAGGAGACCGGAGTCGGGTATTAGAAAATACCCGAACCCACTTTGATTCTTTATAAACTGATTTGTGAAATCAATAAACTGATATGGAATGATTTAAGTAAATTGAACCTTTTAATCTAAGTTTTGGCACTTAATTTCTTGGTGAAATAAGTGATGTCTATAAATTATGAAGATGTAATTTGATATACATACCCCAAGTTTGTACAAGTTGCATACTTTTGTATTCTTTGTTAGATGAGTTTACTCACGTTGGTTTCCAGCCTGACCCGAGTGTTACTTTGATGTAATGCTCGGGTCAGACTGAGTATTACAGATTTTCAGGTAAGGACGTTGTGGAGCTCAGGAACGTGCTGGATGGTAGGGACGTTTGGATTATTGCCGTTGGATATATTGTTATTTATCTAGGACATGTTGTTTAAAACTGTCCAGTGTTGTGAAATTGTTGTAACTCTGATGTAAAATTGTAAATGTACTAATACAGTTCTTCTTTATAAACTGTTATTTTATTTGCTATTATATTTTATCCGCTGCGAATGTGAGATTCTGAGTTTTCTGTTTCTTTTCTTCTTTCTCTTTTCTTCTTTCTCTTTTCTTCTTTCCTAACTATCTGGAATTTTCGGGATCGAAATTTCCGGGTCGTTATATTTGGTATCAGAGCTAAAGGTTAAGCGAGAACCTTGGCTCTGGTGGGATTACTCATTAAGCATAGGGTAAGTGGTACCCTAGAATGAGTTGAGTGTGTGTGTATATATATATATATATATATATATATATATATGAGAGAGCGTACTTGTTATTTTCTTATATAAAGGTTTTTAAATGATTTCAAAAGTAAATGAGTCTTATATAAGAAATAGATTGTCTATTATATTAATGAAATTGGTTGTAGTATTAATTAAATTAAAAGTAATAGTAAGAATTAAGAAGTACTATAATACAACCAAATTGAAATTAAATAAGCATAAGTTTGAAATGGATTCAAACTTATATTAAAATCTTAAAGTTAAGAAAGAATTTCAAAATAAGATGAATCAGAATTGGTTTCAAACCAGGAAATTGAATGGTTATTGTGTTTAATAATGGGATGATTGTTTTAAACAATAAAATGTTTTAAGGAAATAACCATTTGAAGAGAATAACTTGTAAATTAGAAAGGATGGAAATTGAAGTGGATTTAAAATTGTGCAGTTTTGAATTCTAAATTTAAACATTTGAATTGATTTCAAAATGTTAAAGGAGATAATATTATTCAAACTATTTTGAATATGATCTTATTTTAAAATTAGAGATGTTAGAGATGTTATTTAATATATTCAAATGAAAGGGTCCTATTTCAAACAAGGGTTGTTTGAAATTATTTGTTTAAATTAAAAACCAAAGTGGTTTAAAATTTTAAATATAACTTGGTATGTAAAAGAAGTTAATATGTATACAGGTGGATATACATAATATCAAAGGTGATTGTAAATAAACTCTAAATGTTGAGTTTTGAATGTGGAATAAAATGTGATACCCGAAGTGCTAAATTTTTGAACTTAATAAGTGGGAAGATTATTTATAAGAAGTTCAAAATTTGAAAAGGAAGATCAAATTGGGTAAGGTTGACTGGATTAAGTGAATTGAGTTTAACTTGGAAAAAAAGAAGTTAAATAAGTTCGAATGATCAACATGAATTGGGAGTTTGTGTGATCTCAAAATGGGTTTGAGATCTAAAAATTGGAAATGATGGATGTTTTAAGATGAATTGAATGATATCATCCTATTGTTATTAATAATCTTTAAATTGTGAATTGGATTTGTTTGAATAAATGAGAAGTGAAGTGTGGTAATATATCCATTATAGAGATAATTTAAATGGAATTTTGAGAATTGACTCGAAATTAAATTGTTTAAAAGCTTTTAATAAAGGTTAACTTGATTTAAAGGGTTAAACCAACCTTAGTGAATTTAACTCGAATTTATATAATTTGAGATGGTTTAAGTTTGGAATTTGATTTGAATTAACTGAAATGGTGATTGAAGATGTATGAGTATAATATTCAAATGGAAAATTTGAATTGGATTAATTTGTAACGATTTGAAATTGAAGTGGATTCAATTTGAAATTAGTCCAGATTTATTGGAATAATTTGGAATTATAATTAATGTTGAATGGTTTTAAATTCAAATAGAATTTGAATTGAATTTGGGAGGAAATCAAGAATAATTCAACTTGATTTGGAAATGGAATTTGATTTAAATTTGAAAAAAAAATTGAGAATTACTTCAACTTGAAATGGAAATAAATCAAGTCCAATGGAAATTGAAGTTATTGGAGTTAAGTCAATTTAAAGGGAAGTGGAATTTAAATTGAATTAATTGGGAATAGAGATTGGAAATTGTACAGTTTTGACTCTGGACTATTTTTAATATAAATTATTTTAATATAAACCTATTTTCCAAACTATTCATTATATAAACAACATTTCTTTTTAAAAGCTAAACTATCTTGTACTTGTTTTACAATTATTTTTGAAATTGATTAACAATTTTCTAACTATTTTATAAACTAATTACTATTTTCAACTACCAATTACTATTTTATAGCTATTTTGCAAATATTTAAAATTTCTATGACTATTTAACTATTTTTCAATTATTTTACAATTACTGAACTATTTTATAGCTATTTTACAAACTAGTAATTATTTTTCAACTACTTATCTATTTCTTTAACTTTTCAAGTTATTTCCTAAATTTGAACTGGACAGAGTTCAAACTGTTATTGGTTGAATACCCAATCGCGGTAAGAATAGGGTGATAATCCAAATGGATTAAAGTAATTGTGAGTAAGAGAATGAAAATCAAAGTGAATGTGAGTAGAAATGAAATTAATTTGGCTAATAACCAATAAAGATAAATACGTAGGGTGTACGTATGTTATTCTATTCGCATAGTGATTTGATCCAGATTCGAGCATAGAATTTCGAGATAGTTATATCGATCCGAGTGGGATTTTTTTCCACTCGATTTTCGACGGCGAAGCTGGATATGGATTGTTGATTGGTCCTGGATATTCTCCATCATAGTTAGGCTATGCAAGGAGAATGACGGTTTCTGATCAAGAAACCAGATCTATGTCCGCACTAGGAAGTCGGGTGGACAATACTAGTTCGGAGGTGAAATTGTGTGATCGAGTGAGCGATCAGATTGGTATGGCATACGAATGATATGTGTACATCGTACGGATTTGAATGAAATTGATATTGAAAGGAGTAATCAAATTTGAATATTTGATTTTGGATAAATAAAGTTATATATCTTGGTTATATAAGATAAAACTCCCCTTATTGAATCTTTTGCCAGAAGAAAAAGGGTTTTTGGAAATGTTTGAATTATAAAAGGAGTTTATACAAGTTTGAAATGATCCAAAGTTTTAAAAGATTTTATATATCTGAATATATATATATATATATATATATATATATATAAAAGATCATATGAGGATTTTGGAAAAAGGGTTTTGGGAACCTTTGGATATGGAAAAGGCTTTTGATTTTTTGATAAAATCAATATGAGAATTTGGAAAGCCTAGTTTGAGAATTATCAATTTTGGAATAATCGATTTTGTGTAAAGGAGCTTTGTATGAGATCATACTAGGTGTATGATTTAAAGGTACTATATATGTATAGTATAAAATGTTTTGATGATGGCTCTGGGGAAAAAGGCGCTCCCTTGGAATGGACTTCTCAGGAGTACCACCGGGTGGTGCTGTCTTAAGCCCCAAGGGGGGTTCAAAAGTTGATCCTGTGAGGAGTCCGGACAAACTAGTTCATGAGGATTATTGGGTAGCGAAAGTCGAGGGCGCTAATGCCTACAGGGGCATTTGGGTTATGCTGTGACGACAGTGTAACTCAATGTCACTGCGATCTACCGTGGGGACTATAGCGAAAATCGTGTGGAGGATGAGTGTCAACGGTCTACACTTGATTTTGCCGGGAAGGCAACGCAACATCGGTTGACTGCGATCTATGGTCAAGTGGAGTGGAGAAGTTTCATTCTTTTGGCAGCGAAATTCGAGGGCGCTGATGCCTACAGTTATATGGGTTTTTGTTGTGATAGCTACGCAACCCCAGTTGTAGCTGCGATCTGTAGCGGGTTCCATGGTGTAATCGAGGGGCGCGGAGGCCTACAGTTATCTATGGATTTTGTCGGGATGGCAACGTAACCATCGGGTTAACTACGACCATGGACGAGGGTGATGATTTCCAGAGCATTCTCACCAAAGATATATCCTCTATTTTCAAAAAACTATTTTCTATATTTTTAATAAAATTATTTTCTAAAGTATTTTCACTGGGTGTTAAAAATGGGTCTGCTAAGTACTTATAGATTTTCAGTTCTACGCCTGATCAACATATGACCGAATTTCTATGAGAACAAGGATGGACTGGTTGAGACATCGAGTTATAAAAAGAATTTTTATAAAACTATTTTGTAATATTATATAGATTTTAAAAGTGTTTTAAAATGATCAAAGAATGTTTTAACTGCTTAAAGCATTTTGATAATTCTGGCTTCGTTTCTTTTCGGGGACGAAAAGATTCTAAGGGGGGAGGAATGTGATATCCTGGAATTTCAGGAGATTTAAAATGTGAAATCTCTTAATTAAATTGTTTAAAATTGATAAAAAAATTGTTATTTTCAAATATAAATAACCAATTAGTTAATAGTGTGATGTTTTAAATTATGATTTTAGATTTATTTTGAATTTAAATTTAATAATGGAATTTAAAATAATATATATCTTAAAATAAAAATAATAATATAGTTTGGACTTAAAATTATGGATGAGTTTTTTTTAAAATAATAATAATAATAAGATTTGTTTTACCTTATTCTCCTTAAAGGGAAATTTAATTATAGAATTTGGAAAGTATTTATTTAATAGGAATAAATACAAAAGCTTTTTGATTTAGCATTTAAAAATGAGTTGAGAATATTTTATATGACTTTATTTAAAAGATAATTGGTTTTTATTTTATTTTCTCTTAAAAGTTTTATTTATTTAAAATTAGTAAAGCATTTATAAATTAAGAAACATATTAGTTAATTAGAAAATCATATTTATAAAGCTTTTAAAATTCTTTCAAAGATAAATATAAATGGAAAAGACAAATGTAATTCAATTAAGAAGTTAAGTAACAAGTGTTAAGATCTAAAACTCTTAATGTAACATGTGTCAGAATATTAGTTCATACAAAACATACGATCTTCATTTTCCTTATTTTTCCCCTGGGTTCCTATTTCAAAAACAGGAAACGTGAAGAACAAAAGCTGAAAACAAACTTGAAACTTCATCTCTAAAACCATATCTAAAACCAGATCAGATCTAAAGTTTTCCTCAAATCAAAATTATAATTCTGTAAAACTGTTTTATCCTCAAGCATTTTTCTTTTTCCCTTTCAAAATCATAAGCCTGGAAATGAATTAAATCAAGTAAAAGAAGACTGGGAAACTGACCTGAGGAGTTAAATCCAGACTTAATCAAGCTAAGCAAGGATTCAACTCTGATTCATCATGCAAGATCAACTCAATATGATTATCTAAAGTCTCCTCTTTATATTTTACTGTGAGTAATTCTGAACTCTCTGGTGCATATTGAAGTTGTATGTGACGATCTTTGAAAATGATGTGAACTATGTTGTGCTTGTTGCTTTAAATGATTATAAGTGTATATATATATATATATGCACTAATAATTATGCATGATTGAATCATGGAAAGTACATCTCTGTAGCTTGTTTAAAGCTAAAAGATGAACACTTTCTGTTAAAAATTTAAAGAGGAAATTCAGGCTACCTGAAAAAAAAGGTTTTTAGTTTTAAAGATTTCAACCCAACTAAGTAGCAGGTTCAAAGTACAGTTTCAACTCTAGAGCATTTGTGTTTTCTGTTTTAAAAAGGTGAATAACTTACCCTGTTCCTCTGTTTTCTATAAATTGCATGTGTGTGAAACTTCTTTTATTTCAAAGAAAAGGATATATATATATATATATATATATATATATATTTCTCAGTGATAAATTTGGATGCATGATTGAGGTAAAGTTGTAGAATGATTGTAAGTATAAGTTTTATTTGTTGTAGGTGTGTAAATGTGAAAAATTTTCTGCGCGTGTCATTGTAAGAAGATATATTAGCCTCTGTTGATTTTCAACAGGAAAATCAGATTCAAAACAAACAAATCAAAAACCATGTCAGAAAATAAAAGATTTTAATATCATGTTATGTCTATAAAAATTGAATTGTCTTGTTAAATAATGATTTTTGGAAGAAATCGCATGTTTTTAAGTTTATGGTTAAGGAGGAATTAGGCGATGTATAAGAATCACGTTTTCACAGAATTCTGGCGAATCTATTGGTGGTGGAAGGCGAATTTCGGCCAGGAGGTGGCTGCAGAGGTGAGAAGCACTGGAAAAATGCTTGACAATTTTTCCATTGGATGGTTTGGATGGAGGAAACGATTTTAGGGCTTGACGAGTGTTTCCGTGGGTTGCTGTTCTTGGGCAAACTACGGCAAGGAAAGTGAGAGGAGGGTGTGCGGTCATGAGGCAAAGGGAGGATGCCGGAGTTGCGCTCTTATTGGTGAAGTTTGAACATCGGTCAGCGTTGGGATGGTGGCGAATGAGGGGAATTTGGTGAACGGAAATTTTATTCAGGCAGTGAATTTGCGTATTTTTGTTTTGGTAATTTTGGCGTCGATTAAGGAGGTGAGGTATAGAAGGGTGGTTGGCGACGACTTAGGGAGGTCACTGGAGTAGGCCAGCGTTGCTCCGATGCTGTGTGCATGTATACATGTGCACCTGTAGCGGTTTAAGGTAAGTGTTGGAGAAGACAATGTTTTCTTGGGTCGAAGCTCGTGTGGGCTTCGCGGGAAACTCGGAGAAATTGTGGGTTTTGCTCGAGTTGTTTTCGAACTTTAGTGGGGTGTTAGCTGAGTTGAAATTGTTGTAAGACTATGATAAGTTAAACGAAGAGATTGAGGAAGGGAAACTCGAGTTGGTCTTGAGTTAAAGGCGGGTCGAACCCGAAGTTAACTTGTAATATTATTATTATTATATTATTTACAAATTCAATTTTTTTTTAAAAAGTATGGATTTAAAACTTTAAGTTTGTTTAAAAATAAATTTTTGATTTATATACATATTACATCAGAGTAATTTTGTGATTAGGTTATAAATGTTTCAACTTAAATATAATTGTTGAAATATAATTAAGTTGAAATAAAAGTATTTAACTTTAGAAAGGATGATGATTTTGAATAAATCAAATTCAACCTTTAAGTTCAATTTAGCTTAAATGGAAGTTAAGGGTTAATATAAATAAATGATTTATCTTAATTTAATCATGTATTATTAACTAAAGAAATTAAAATTACTTAATTAACTAAGATGTTTAAATTTGGATAATTAATTAAGGTAAATTAGATTGTGAAATAAATTAAGTATAATTAATTAAGTTAATATGGTTAATTTTAGTTAATTAATTAAGTTTAATTAATTAAAAGTAATCATTTGATTTTGGGTTAAGAATAATTTCTTAAGGTAATTAATGAGGTGTAATTACTTTGCGAAGTAATTGAGGGATGATTATTGGATGTAATTAATTATTTGATGGGGAGTAATTAAGAATAATTTCATTATGGAAGAAATTAAATAATAATTACTCAGTATAATTAAAGGATAATTAATCAAGAAGTTAGTTTAAACTTTGAAATAATTAAGGAAGTAATTTATGATTTTGATTAATCTTGATTTATGAATGTAATTAAGTTAAAGGTTAGTTATTAAATGAATTTAATAATAATTAACTTATGAAAGTAATTTGTGAATCATTAATTAATGTAATTAATGAAGGGATCAGTCTTGCTTATTAATGATTAAATAGTGATGAGTGCTTGGGACTGGTTGATATTCCGGATATGAATTGTTTTGTGATATGATATGTTAGAAGAATGGTGATAATGTGATCATCTATCATTTATGAATTGATGTGTTAAAATGTTATCTGGTAATTAAAATTGAATTGCATTTAATTGGATGAATTAGGTTTAGATGATATTGGATTCGAAGAGACCGGAGTCGGGTATTAGAAAATACCCGAACCCACTTCGATTCTTTATAAACTGATTTGTGAAATCAATAAACTGATATGGAATGATTTAAGTGAATTGAACCTTTTAATCTAAGTTCTGGAACTTAATTGCTTGGTGAAATAAGTGATGTCTATAAATTATGACGATGTAATTTGATATACGTACCCCAGGTTTGTATAAGTTGCATACTTTTGTATTATTTGTTTGATGAGTTTACTCACGCTGGTTTCCAGCCTGACCCGAGTGTTACTTTGATGTAATGCTCGGGTCGGACCGAGTATTATAGATTTTCAGGTAAGGACGTTGTGGAGCTCAGGAACGAGCTGGATGGTAGGGACGTTTGGGGTATTGCCGCTGGATATATTGTTATTTATCTAGGACATGTTGTTTAAAACTGTCCAGTGTTGTGAAATTGTTGTAACTCTGATGTAAAAATGTAAATGCACTAATACAGTTCTTCTTTATTAACTGCTATTTTATTTGCTATTATATTTTATCCGCTGCGACTGTGAGATTCTGAGTTTGAGTTTTCTGTTTCTTTTCTTCTTTCTCTTTTCTTCTTTCCTAACTATCTGGAATTTTCGGGATCGAAATTTCCGGGTCGTTACATTTGTTCTTTAGCTGTATTCCCATTTGTATCTCGCAACAGAGTTATCTGCAAAATATACACGGACGCAATAAAATTGTAAATAAAATATGTTTTCAATGTAAAATAAAATGTGTTTTGAAAATATTATTTGCCTCGGTTATTTCGGTTGTTCATCATCATATTCATTTTTAATTCATCTTATATGAACAACTTGTGACATGCTCAGTGTATCACTGTACATGCTACAAGGTCGTGCACATCGATATACACTTGATAAACTACGGGGACAGGTGAGCATAAGGTCAAACCTGAGCCAAAGTTAGGTTCAGCCCAGGTCTAATACAAAAGCAAAAATAGAATGGTCAAGTTTTTAATGACTGGAACAAGCCTCGACCAAAATTTCAATGTGTACACTTGAAAATTACTCAACCATTCAAACTCAAGATCAGATACAAGAAAACAAAGGCTAAACAGTCCAACCAAACTGCAAACAAATGTACATATGACTCAAGATGGCAAATACCAACACAATGCATATATGTATATGTTAGCAGTGATGTACACATGAAGCCAGCATAGGTTCAACTAAACCCAGAAATAAAGACTCAAATGTATTAAGACTCCAAGCATGTTTTTCAAAGCAATAATCACAAGAACAAAGATGAACACAAATGCCAATTGCACCAGGGCAGTGCACAAAAAAAAGAAGAAATATGGATGATGAACTAAACCAGATCATATGTTCAAAGTGATCTAAAGTACACAACCAGATAAGCTCAAAGGCAAGTTCATACACTAGATGAACAGGCTCGAAGACTAGACACAAGTAAACAATGAAACAACCAAACTACAATACACCAGACCAAACTAATGATCAAACAGTGATGAACCAGACCATCAACCGAAGTGCAGAATCAAGATGAAGTTCAAATGAAGTCCCAAATCAGCACAAGTTCAACATGCTCAAATATACTAGGGTCAAAAAGAAAATGAACAAGTTCAAGACTGAAGTGAATCAGATCATCCAAGACCAGTAAACAATAGAGTACATAAGCACATTCATACTCATGAAGACCACAGAAACAAATGCTTTTGGACTTCAACAGCAACAGACTACGAAATGTTCAGCTACAAAATGTATGCATACAACATGAAGACATTAAGAACCAAACATATGCAGCAAGTTGACAGTGCAACCATGTGCACAAACAAAGTGACTGTGATCAAGCCCATGAAATAGCATACACAATTACATATGCAACTGAACATAGGTCGATGTGCTCAGTCCACATGGTGCAACAAACACACACACACACACATGTATACATATATACATGCAGTGCACAACATTTCTGTAACGACCCAGAATTTTTGATAACTTGAATTTGAATATTTAATTTATTTTTAATATTAATAAGTGGAATTTTTAAGTCGAATAATTTATTTTTCGAATATTGGATTTAATGGGATAATTAAATCGATAATTTAATAGTGAAATTCCAAAAATAATTAAATATTGGGTTAAATATGATTGAAAATGATTTGGAAAATTTTATTTTATCATATTAAAGTTATAGAAATATTTTAGAACTTTTAAAATTGAATTTGGAATTAATTTGTGAAAATCGAATATTTTAATATTTAATTATCGACTGAAAAATAGCCAATTTTTGAACAGTCTCAGAATTGAACGAAACGAGTTCCATTGGATCCGTAATAGTTAGTTATTATCGGATTTCAATTTTTGTAGCAATCGGAGTTGTCGTTTGACCGTGGCAGCTCGAAACGCATTGATATCGTTTTAATTTTAATTCGGCGAGTTAAAATAGCCATTTTTCAAACGGTCTCGGATTTCGACGAAACAAGCTTCATCGGATCCGTAATGTGATATTATTGTAAGATTTCAAATTTCAAGTCGATTGGATGTATCGTTTGTCCGGTACAAATTAAAACGCATCGAAATCGGTTTAAATCGGTTTAAATTTAAATCGAGCGTTTATTGCCGTATCTCACACATACGATGGAATTAGCTTCCGAAACCTATTCCATTGTGTCCGAAACGCGGAAAACCTTAGGATCGTCTGTCGGAACGCGTAGTTTGGTGGTCGTTTGCATAAGTTGTTAACAAGAGAATTTTATTAATAAAATAATATTAAAACATATTATATGTTCAATTAATTTTCTAAACCGTAATTAACAAAGCCGGCCGCCCCCTTATATCGTTCATGGCCGATAATCACCCGTTTTCTCCTCCATTTTGCAATCAATCCATGCAACGATTATCAAAATCTCCAACTGGGAAAACGTAGAGGGCGCCTGGATCTACAGATCCAACGGTTGTGATGGATTTTAGTGGCGCGTGGAGGGAGCAGGGAGGTCGCGTTCTCGGCCGGATGGAGGAGTTGTTCTCAGCCCATAGTCGACCGAGTCTGGCCGCACTCTGGCCAAAGGTGGGACTCGCGACGCTCTTCGACGAGGTGGGTTCCGATCGTCGTCTCGTGGGGTGTGGTGGATGCGATGTTGTGCCCTAGCATCGCTGTGTTGGGTTTCGTTCGTTTGGTTCCTGATGTTGCGTGCGTGATCTTGGTGAGGGGGAAGAGGGACGCGGGGCCGTTGGGTTGGTATTTGTAAATTAATTTAAAAGGAATTGTTTTGAAATTCAATTCAAACTTTAAAAATTGATAACTCTTCCATATGATTTCAGATTCGAACGAAACTGGAAACGTTGGAATCGCAGAAGCGTGTACTTCGCGATGGTGTAGATCCGGAGTTATTCCGGGCAACTAGAAATTTGGGTTAAATCGGACTCCGTCCGGTTTAATTTAAGTTTCGAACGCTCGCCGAAACCAAGGTGAGAACTCCTCACTCAATCGAACAGTTTGGTTTAAAATTTTAAATAGTTATTGTTGATTGATGATTGTTGTTTGATTGTGCTAGTAGATATAGTAGGATATATACTATATATAGCAATATATATATATATTGGCATATGTATATATTGGATTTGATTTCCCGCCTCGTATAGCGGATGAGACCCTATTGCGCCGTTAGTAAGCGGATAATATTTTTTTAAATCCCATATACCGCGATATTCCACCTTGAAGTGGAATTGGTATTGTGCTAATGTCTGTGGATGCAGGGAAACAGGTTGGAGGGATCCAACTGGATTCCTCGCAAATATTTATTTGTTTATAGATATTGTGTTGATTGTTAACTATCATATTGATATATGATGTTTATTCCCGTGATTGACCATTTGATGCGGTTGCATCATCGGATTCATTTTTAAAAAGTTAAAAATAACGATTTTGAATTTAAAAGGATTTTTAAATAATTTTCCAAGTATATGTTTTATTAAATTTTGAACTTGATTCATTTTAAATAAATTAAGATTTTAAATATTAAAGTTATAAAACTATGATTTTTATGAAATATAACCAAAAGGAAAATTTTAAAAATAAATAGATTTATAAAATAGTTAAATTGGGTTTTTGGGTAATTTTTATTAATAGTTTATGTAAAAGATTTTATAAATTGATATCTATAAATTTAAAATTTTTGGATTATAAGACGAGTTATTAAGTGTTAAAATGAAGTATAAAAATGGATTTCATTTAAAACTATAGTTTTATAAATTATGAAAGTTATGAAATGAATTGATGTTGAAAATAAAAGTTTATATGTAATTAACTTATAAAATGGCTTTGGGCATTTAAAAGGGGATTTTTATAGAAATTGTTAATAAAGGAGGTTTTTATAAGTTGAAAACTATTATAAAAGGTGAGAAATCTTATCAGTAATAAGATTAACAATTTGTGAAGTTTTAAAAGGAACGACTTGGTAAATAAATAATATTTTAAGTATTTGACTTATAATACGAACCTTTGGTATAGAAATTGGGTTTATAAATTGAATTGGCTTAATAAAAGAGATTTCTAAACCGAAGTTATTAATAGAAATAGAATCTATAAACGTTGTTTATAAATTTGAAATCAATGGAATTTGATAAATTGAATTTAGAATTTGTTAAAGGAGTTATATTCACTCTTTTAAACGATGAATATATTATTAAGTCAAATGGGCATGTTTTGGGAGAAGAATGTTTTAAAGGGAATTTTAAAACGATTTAAAGATGCTTTAAAATGCATTAAGTATCGAAAACTTGGATTTCAACATTCATTGTTGAAATAGACGTTTTCGAGAAATAGAAGGAAATGAATACGTAGATTTCAACATTCATTGTTGAAATAGGCGTTTTCGAGAAAATAAGGAAATGGTGGACTATAACACTGTTGTTATAGTAAATGGTTTCCAAATGGAAATATTTTGTGTAGTATTGGAATTTATGTTTCTATTTTTATTTTGAATCCCTATTCTAGTGATTTTGGGTTGTCGTAACGATGTTTTACGTAACATTCGTTTTAACCCAAATAAAAGTGAATAAAAGAATGTTTGAAGAATGAAATATATACTTAACTAGGGTTTAAGTATGGTGGATATTCTCGAATTGTTGAAAATAAATAAAATTGTGGATTACTTATTATTATATAAGTATGGAAATGCTTTTCAAATATAAATGGAACGTTTTTGAGGATTCATCTTTTAAAGGTAAATTGAAAGCAAATATTTGAAATCGATTTGTAAATCGTATATCAGTAGGTATTTGGAATTTAAATTCACTATGGAATTTATAAAGGAAAGGAAATTTGTTAAAAATAAATATTGATTTATTTTGAAGTATGGAAATGAATTTACGAATTTGGAACGTAAATTTAAAATAAATCGGTAAGGATTTATTTGATGATTTGGAAATTTGTTTTCAAAGGGTATAAAGGATGAAAAATAGTTTGAAATTGGTTTTCAAATGGTTGAAGTGTGAAATTATATCATGTAAAGATATTTTGGTAAAACAAATAATTTGGGCAATTATTTGGAAGGTGTATGTATATATATCTTGTGAAGATATTTTTGGGATTAAATAATTTTGGAAAATTATTTGGAATCTGATGATGTGGCGCATCTTTATTGATAGTTAAATAACCGACTATCAGTATTTACCCTTGGATGGTAATTGTTGTGATTGTTTGAAATTGAATGCTACACTTATTTTTAAAATAAGCGCTCGCTATTCGGTTTAGCCGGGAGAGGACCTTTGTGTCGTATATCCCATTCCGAATATGTGATACGTCGTTATGGATAGCATTTGAAGACCGGTGTTGAAGACCGGGTATTTGTGAAAACGATAGGATGACCTATCGATTGTCTCTGCATCGTTAGCTTCGATATGGAGATTTCCTTTGTGATGGGAAATTTTATCGGGATTGTGAATACCCGGATTGCAAGGGCTTCTTTGGAAGTGCCTTCGGTTCTGTTCGAACCCGGAACAGACTTGTATGGTTACGTGTCTGACATTACATTTTGAGATATAGAGCAGATTTCTTTCAAATACATTTCTGTTGGTGGCGGAGAATTTATTCTCTTATCTTAACACCCTTCTCTGAGACGTACGAGCTCAGAGGTTATGTAGTTGAAGGTTATCAGCGATATATTCCCAATCTGGTAATGTGACATGCTGAGTGCTGCTGTGTGATGATCATTGGTTGGTCATTTGTGATATGATCATTTGTTTGATCATTTATCTTTGTGATCATTGCTTTGGTCATCTACTGACCCAAAGCATGGCTTTGTTGCACAAAGCGTAGCTTTGTGGACGAGACTTCGTCAGGACCTCACTCCCCGGAAATGGTCAAAACAGGAATATGCGGCAAGGTTATGAGGGTCGCTCCCTTTAGGGTATGTCATTTCCTTCTGGAAAAGGGTGGTATCATGGTATGGAGCCCAGATACTTACTCATGTTGATACACTATATCTATTACTGTGTGGTGTTGTTGGATCGAGCGCTCGGATAAAGGTCCCAAAGGACCGGGGGATGACATATTCGTGTAGTAGTTACCTAGTTACAGAGGTAACCCGGCCTTGTGTTGGCAGAGATCTAACCGTAACGTTAGTTTCTCGGGACGTCCCGCCAGAGGCGATCCCATGTGGCAGTAGGAAGTTCCTTAGCCTGACCATTTGTTGGAAATCCATTCATCCAATACGCGCCTTGTACGGTTTTAGTTGTATTACCTGCCATTTACTTATGGTGGCGCCCCACTGTTTAGATGGTAGCTATAGTAGGCATACGATACTGGTCGTATGTTGGCTAGGATTTATATTCTACTTTCGAAACTGTTTTCTACACTATGCACTAATAATAATATCAAAATGATTTAAATTTTGCGTAGTAAGCATCTTTGACTATCATAAGGAGAAATCTCCTCCAATTCTGCGTTTGCATTGTGTGTGTGGCGGGAGGCCTTATGGTAGTTTCATTTTCAAAAAGCATTGCGGATTTCAAAATTTAAATTTTCTTGTTGCTTGCTTAAAAGATAAACTGTTTTGAGTTCTCACACCAGTCCCATGACTGACCTGGAGTTTATTGTTCCTTTCCTAAACTCTGGGTGCCCACTATTTTCCACACGGGCAGTCTAGAGTTAGGTTATCAGGTTATTCTGGATTCGAGAGTTGCCGTGCAGATTTGGAGGCGAGCTTGGATAGCGTAGTCTATTATCTATTGTATATAGTATTCTTTCCGCTGTTTTATTGTTGTACACTCTGATGATATGATGTATTGTGATGTATGTATAAAATGTATAGTTCTTTTGTTTAAATGATTATTCATTTATCTATTATATGTTGTTCCGCCGCGATTGTGAGATTCTGATATTGTCTTCATGTTCTGTTGGTTGTTTCTGTTTCTTCTCTCTTTTCTCTCTTCTTCTACCTCTTTCTTCTTCTTAAACCCTAAAGATTCGGAGGTTCGTTCCTCTTTGGCTGGATTGTGGTGGAATGTTGCCAGCTCAAGGAAGTACGGATTTTCGGTTCTTTACATTTGGTATCAGAGCATATGGTTAAGCGACAACCATGGTTCTGTTGGGTATTACTCATTAGAGATAGAGTCAGTAGTACTCTAGAATGAGTGTGAGTGTAATAATAGTTATGAGCGCGTATTTGTTAGTGAATATAAAATTGTTTTATATTGTGATGATTGGTTTATTGAGTGGCATATGAACCTTCGTCGGCACAGTCTGTACAACTGGATCGAAGGGGTTTCTAAACACTTGAATAGAACAATTCGACATGATATTGTTTTAAATTGGGTAAATGAAATAATTTTACCTTGACTATATTTTCTATATAAGAAAATAATTTTTTCAAGAATTATTGAAGTGTGTGTATAATTGATTGTTTGATTGTTTGAAATATAAATATATATAAGTTAATTAAAAGTTGTTTGAATAAGTTAAATGAAAGCAACAATTGTAAAAGAATAATAGTATAACCAATGAATTATAAGTATGAAGTTATAATTAGAATGATTTACAATTGTGAAATAATCTTATATATACATAAGAAGTGGAATTTTATAAGTAAGATTATAGATGTAATTTATAAATAAAAGGAAATTTTGAAAGAATATTTAACACTGATTCACTATTGTTACTGGGAAATAATAAGGATGATGACTGCAGCATCATCAGTATCATTTTCGAGTTTCTATGTGATGGATTTGCTACAATAATGAATTTAAAATTGAGGTTTTGTTGAAATAAACAAATTTGAAATTAAAATTCAACTTGAAATTGTCAAATATAAGTGAAAAAAGGGGTTTTGAACTTATAATATGAGTTGGAAGTTGAATAATAAGTTGTATAACTTATAGAATGAGAAAATGTAAGTAAAACCAATTATTGAAGTGGTTAAACAATTAAGTTAAGTAAAATGAAATACGAATTTGATTGTTGATATGAATTTGACTTAAGTAAAAGGTTAAATAGAATTTACTTTAGAATTGGAAATCGAATTGGATTGATAAGTGGAAATTTAAGTTTATTTGAACAAATGATGTTAAATGGAATAGAATTTGAAATGAATTAGGAGAATACTTAAGTTGAATAGTGGAAGTAAATGTAAATGAAGTTGAATGGAATATAACTTGAATAATGTTGAAAGAATTGATGTTGATATCAAAATAAAATGAATAAAGTGAATTAATGAAATCGTTAAATGATGTGAACTTGAGTTATATAAATGAAATTCAATTTTTATATGTAAAAAGAATTGGCAACTGAATTAAAGTATGGATTGAATGTTAATTAATCGAATGTGAATAAGTTGATATGAAATGATGTATGTAAGTGTAAATTCATTTCAAGCTAGTTGAATAATTGAATGAAAATCAGTTGAATGTTAAATCAATTGGAATTACAACTGTTGAACCAAATTGAATGTAGTGAGAGAAAAATTAATAATTTGGTTTTATTGGATATACATTGGTTGTTATTTGCTTGTTGGTTGATTGTATGTAAATTCATTAAGTGTTAATGAAATTGAATTAGCGCATTTGAAAACTATGTAATTGAATTCAAATTGAAAGTGAAGTAAATAAATTTGAATAGAATTGAATTCGAGTTGAGTTGAAAGTGAACCAATGTGAATTTAATTAGTGAATGTAAACTAATGGGAAATGAATGAGAAAGAATATGTAACTTCAATGGTAAAGCTAAAATTGAGATAAAAGGTAAGTATCGAAATTTTGTAAATGGATTTGGCAAAATAGTTGGAATGTTGAAGTTGGAATTGGATACTACTATTAGCAGGATATACAGGTGTATAATGGAATTGGGATTTGATTTTGAAGTTAAAAAATTGAATTGCTCGACAAAAAGGTACGTATTTCAATTTTAGTATGAGATTTGATGATTTTCTTCTCCAGCCACTTGGCTTTCTCTTTTCTTTTTGATCCTGAGGGGCCGTAGTGCCGTTTTGTAGTCGTGCCGATCTAGCCGCGCAGAGGAGACGCTGGCGAAATTTTTCGAAAATTTCGGGTGTTGAAAATTTTTGAGAAAATTTTGAAAGTTTGAAATTTGAATTTAAATTTAAATTTGAATTGTTAAGTAAACAATGTTGTTTGAAACCTATAATTGAAGTTGGAAAGCTAATTGAAATGATAGTAAATCTTTAATAAAAAGATTGGTGTTAGAAGGTGGATAAAACTATTAGTTTTGGAAAAATAATAGACGGTTTAGGAATCATTCTCCTTAACTTGCAATTTCGAGGACGAAATTCTTTTAAGGGGGGAAGATTGTAACGACCCAGAATTTTTGATAACTTGAATTTGAATATTTAATTTATTTTTAATATTAATAAGTGGAATTTTTAAGTCGAATAATTTATTTTTCGAATATTGGATTTAATGGGATAATTAAATCGATAATTTAATAGTGAAATTCCAAAAATAATTAAATATTGGGTTAAATATGATTGAAAATGATTTGGAAAATTTTATTTTATCATATTAAAGTTATAGAAATATTTTAGAACTTTTAAAATTGAATTTGGAATTAATTTGTGAAAATCGAATATTTTAATATTTAATTATCGAATGAAAAATAGCCAATTTTTGAACAGTCTCAGAATTGAACGAAACGAGTTCCATTGGATCCGTAATAGTTAGTTATTATCGGATTTCAATTTTCGTAGCAATCGGAGTTGTCGTTTGACCGTGGCAGCTCGAAACGCATCGATATCGTTTTAATTTTAATTCGGCGAGTTAAAATAGCCATTTTTCAAACGGTCTCGGATTTCGACGAAACCAGTTTCATCGGATCCGTAATGTGATATTATTATAATATTTCAAATTTCAAGTCGATTGGATGTATCGTTTGTCCGGTACAAATTAAAACGCATCGAAATCGGTTTAAATCGGTTTAAATTTAAATCGAGCGTTTATTGCCGTATCTCACACATACGATGGAATTAGCTTCCGAAACCTATTCCATTGTGTCCGGAATGCGGAAAAACCTTAGGATCGTCTGTCGGAACGCGTAGTTTGGTGGTCGTTTGCATAAGTTGTTAACAAGAGAATTTTATTAATAAAATAATATTAAAACATATTATATGTTCAATTAATTTTCTAAACCGTAATTAACAAAGCCGGGCGCCCCCTTATATCGTTCATGGCCGATAATCACCCGTTTTCTCCTCCATTTTGCAATCAATCCATGCAACGATTATCAAAATCTCCAACTGGGAAAACGTAGAGGGCGCCTGGATCTACAGATCCAACGGTTGTGATGGATTTTAGTGGCGCATGGAGGGAGCAGGGAGGTCGCGTTCTCGGCCGGATGGAGGAGTTGTTCTCAGCCCATAGTCGACCGAGTCTGGCCGCACTCTGGCCAAAGGTGGGACTCGCGACGCTCTTCGACGAGGTGGGTTCTGATCGTCGTCTCGTGGGGTGTGGTGGATGCGATGTTGTGCCCTAGCATCGCTGTGTTGGGTTTCGTTCGTTCGTTTGGTTCCTGATGTTGCGTGCGTGATCTTGGTGAGGGAGAAGAGGGACGCGGGGCCGTTGGGTTGGTATTTGTAAATTAATTTAAAAGGAATTGTTTTGAAATTCAATTCAAACTTTAAAAATTGATAACTCTTCCATATGATTTCAGATTCGAACGAAACTGGAAACGTTGGAATCGCAGAAGCGTGTACTTCGCGATGGTGTAGATCCGGAGTTATTCCGGGCAACTAGAAATTTGGGTTAAATCGGACTCCGTCCGGTTTAATTTAAGTTTCGAACGCTCGCCGAAACCAAGGTGAGAACTCCTCACTCAATCGAACAGTTTGGTTTAAAATTTTAAATAGTTATTGTTGATTGATGATTGTTGTTTGATTGTGCTAGTAGATATAGTAGGATATATACTATATATAGCAATATATATATATATATTGGCATATGTATATATTGGATTTGATTTCCCGCCTCGTATAGCGGATGAGACCCTATTGCGCCGTTAGTAAGCGGATAATATTTTTTTAAATCCCATATACCGCGATATTCCACCTTGAAGTGGAATTGGTATTGTGCTAATGTCTGTGGATGCAGGGAAACAGGTTGGAGGGATCCAACTGGATTCCTCGCAAATATTTATTTGTTTATAGATATTGTGTTGATTGTTAACTATCATATTGATATATGATGTTTATTCCCGTGATTGACCATTTGATGCGGTTGCATCATCGGATTCATTTTTAAAAAGTTAAAAATAACGATTTTGAATTTAAAAGGATTTTTAAATAATTTTCCAAGTATATGTTTTATTAAATTTTGAACTTGATTCATTTTAAATAAATTAAGATTTTAAATATTAAAGTTATAAAACTATGATTTTTATGAAATATAACCAAAAGGAAAATTTTAAAAATAAATAGATTTATAAAATAGTTAAATTGGGTTTTTGGGTAATTTTTATTAATAGTTTATGTAAAAGATTTTATAAATTGATATCTATAAATTTAAAATTTTTGGAATTATAAGACGAGTTATTAAGTGTTAAAATGAAGTATAAAAATGGATTTCATTTAAAACTATAGTTTTATAAATTATGAAAGTTATGAAATGAATTGATGTTGAAAATAAAAGTTTATAAGTAATTAACTTATAAAATGGCTTTGGGCATTTAAAAGGGGATTTTTATAGAAATTGTTAATAAAGGAGGTTTTTATAAGTTGAAAACTATTATAAAAGGTGAGAAATCTTATCAGTAATAAGATTAACAATTTGTGAAGTTTTAAAAGGAACGACTTGGTAAATAAATAATATTTTAAGTATTTGACTTATAATACGAACCTTTGGTATAGAAATTGGGTTCATAAATTGAATTGGCTTAATAAAAGAGATTTCTAAACCGAAGTTATTAATAGAAATAGAATCTATAAACGTTGTTTATAAATTTGAAATCAATGGAATTCGATAAATTGAATTTAGAATTTGTTAAAGGAGTTATATTCACTCTTTTAAACGATGAATATATTATTAAGTCAAATGGGCATGTTTTGGGAGAAGAATGTTTTAAAGGGAATTTTAAAACGATTTAAAGATGCTTGAAAATGCATTAAGTATCGAAAACTTGGATTTCAACATTCATTGTTGAAATAGACGTTTTCGAGAAATAGAAGGAAATGAATACGTAGATTTCAACATTCATTGTTGAAATAGGCGTTTTCGAGAAAATAAGGAAATGGTGGACTATAACACTGTTGTTATAGTAAATGGTTTCCAAATGGAAATATTTTGTGTAGTATTGGAATTTATGTTTCTATTTTTATTTTGAATCCCTATTCTAGTGATTTTGGGTTGTCGTAACGATGTTTTACGTAACATTCGTTTTAACCCAAATAAAAGTGAATAAAAGAATGTTTGAAGAATGAAATATATACTTAACTAGGGTTTAAGTATGGTGGATATTCTCGAATTGTTGAAAATAAATAAAATTATGGATTACTTATTATTATATAAGTATGGAAATGCTTTTCAAATATAAATGGAACGTTTTTGAGGATTCATCTTTTAAAGGTAAATTGAAAGCAAATATTTGAAATCGATTTGTAAATCGTATATCAGTAGATATTTGGAATTTAAATTCACTATGGAATTTATAAAGGAAAGGAAATTTGTTAAAAATAAATATTGATTTATTTTGAAGTATGGAAATGAATTTACGAATTTGGAACGTAAATTTAAAATAAATCGGTAAGGATTTATTTGATGATTTGGAAATTTGTTTTCAAAGGGTATAAAGGATGAAAAATAGTTTGAAATTGGTTTTCAAATGGTTGAAGTGTGAAATTATATCATGTAAAGATATTTTGGTAAAACAAATAATTTGGGCAATTATTTGGAAGGTGTATGTATATATATCTTGTGAAGATATTTTTGGGATTAAATAATTTGGAAAATTATTTGGAATCTGATGATGTGGCGCATCTTTATTGATAGTTAAATAACCGACTATCAGTATTTACCCTTGGATGGTAATTGTTGTGATTGTTTGAAATTGAATGCTACGCTTATTTTTAAAATAAGCGCTCGCTATTCGGTTTAGCCGGGAGAGGACCTTTGTGTCGTATATCCCATTCCGAATATGTGATACGTCGTTATGGATAGCATTTGAAGACCGGTGTTGAAGACCGAGTATTTGTGAAAACGATAGGATGACCTATCGATTGTCTCTGCATCGTTAGCTTCGGTATGGAGATTTCCTTTGTGATGGGAAATTTTATCGGGATTGTGAATACCCGGATTGCAAGGGCTTCTTTGGAAGTGCCTTTGGTTCTGTTCGAACCCGGAACAGACTTGTATGGTTACGTGTCTGACATTACATTTTGAGATATAGAGCAGATTTCTTTCAAATACATTTCTGTTGGTGGCGGAGAATTTATTCTCTTAGCTTAACACCCTTCTCTGAGACGTACGAGCTCAGAGGTTATGTAGTTGAAGGTTATCAGCGATATATTCCCAATCTGGTAATGTGACATGCTGAGTGCTGCTGTGTGATGATCATTGGTTGGTCATTTGTGATATGATCATTTGTTTGATCATTTATCTTTGTGATCATTGCTTTGGTCATCTGTTGACCCAAAGCATGGCTTTGTTGCACAAAGCGTAGCTTTGTGGACGAGACTTCGTCAGGACCTCACTCCCCGGAAATGGTCGAAACAGGAATATGCGGCAAGGTTATGAGGGTCGCTCCCTTTAGGGTATGTCATTTCCTTCTGGAAAAGGGTGGTATCATGGTATGGAGCCCAGATACTTACTCATGTTGATACACTATATCTATTACTGTGTGGTGTTGTTGGATCGAGCGCTCGGATAAAGGTCCCAAAGGACCGGGGGATGACATATTCGTGTAGTAGTTACCTAGTTACAGAGGTAACCCGGCCTTGTGTTGGCAGAGATCTAACCGTAACGTTAGTTTCTCGGGACGTCCCGCCAGAGGCGATCCCATGTGGCAGTAGGAAGTTCCTTAGCCTGACCATTTGTTGGAAATCCATTCATCCAATACGCGCCTTGTACGGTTTTAGTTGTATTACCTGCCATTTACTTATGGTGGCGCCCCACTGTTTAGATGGTAGCTATAGTAGGCATACGATACTGGTCGTATGTTGGCTAGGATTTATATTCTACTTTCGAAACTGTTTTCTACACTATGCACTAATAATAATATCAAAATGATTTAAATTTTGCGTAGTAAGCATCTTTGACTATCATAAGGAGAAATCTCCTCCAATTCTGCGTTTGCATTGTGTGTGTGGCGGGAGGCCTTATGGTATTTTCATTTTCAAAAAGCATTGCGGATTTCAAAATTTAAATTTTCTTGTTGCTTGCTTAAAAGATAAACTGTTTTGAGTTCTCACACCAGTCCCATGACTGACCTGGAGTTTATTGTTCCTTTCCTAAACTCTGGGTGCCCACTATTTTCCACACGGGCAGTCTAGAGTTAGGTTATCAGGTTATTCTGGATTCGAGAGTTGCCGTGCAGATTTGGAGGCGAGCTTGGATAGCGTAGTCTATTATCTATTGTATATAGTATTCTTTCCGCTGTTTTATTGTTGTACACTCTGATGATATGATGTATTGTGATGTATGTATAAAATGTATAGTTCTTTTGTTTAAATGATTATTCATTTATCTATTATATGTTGTTCCGCCGCGATTGTGAGATTCTGATATTGTCTTCATGTTCTGTTGGTTGTTTCTGTTTCTTCTCTCTTTTCTCTCTTCTTCTACCTCTTTCTTCTTCTTAAACCCTAAAGATTCGGAGGTTCGTTCCTCTTTGGCTGGATTGTGGTGGAATGTTGCCAGCTCAAGGAAGTACGGATTTTCGGTTCTTTACATTTGGTATCAGAGCATATGGTTAAGCGACAACCATGGTTCTGTTGGGTATTACTCATTAGAGATAGAGTCAGTAGTACTCTAGAATGAGTGTGAGTGTAATAATAGTTATGAGCGCGTATTTGTTAGTGAATATAAAATTGTTTTATATTGTGATGATTGGTTTATTGAGTGGCATATGAACCTTCGTCGGCACAGTCTGTACAACTGGATCGAAGGGGTTTCTAAACACTTGAATAGAACAATTCGACATGATATTGTTTTAAATTGGGTAAATGAAATAATTTTACCTTGACTATATTTTCTATATAAGAAAATAATTTTTTCAAGAATTATTGAAGTGTGTGTATAATTGATTGTTTGATTGTTTGAAATATAAATATATATAAGTTAATTAAAAGTTGTTTGAATAAGTTAAATAAAAGCAACAATTGTAAAAGAATAATAGTATAACCAATGAATTATAAGTATGAAGTTATAATTAGAATGATTTACAATTGTGAAATAATCTTATATATACATAAGAAGTGGAATTTTATAAGTAAGATTATAGATGTAATTTATAAATAAAAGGAAATTTTGAAAGAATATTTAACACTGATTCACTATTGTTACTGGGAAATAATAAGGATGATGACTGCAGCATCATCAGTATCATTTTCGAGTTTCTATGTGATGGATTTGCTACAATAATGAATTTAAAATTGAGGTTTTGTTGAAATAAACAAATTTGAAATTAAAATTCAACTTGAAATTGTCAAATATAAGTGAAAAAAGGGGTTTTGAACTTATAATATGAGTTGGAAGTTGAATAATAAGTTGTATAACTTATAGAATGAGAAAATGTAAGTAAAACCAATTATTGAAGTGGTTAAACAATTAAGTTAAGTAAAATGAAATACGAATTTGATTGTTGATATGAATTTGACTTAAGTAAAAGGTTAAATAGAATTTACTTTAGAATTGGAAATCGAATTGGATTGATAAGTGGAAATTTAAGTTTATTTGAACAAATGATGTTAAATGGAATAGAATTTGAAATGAATTAGGAGAATACTTAAGTTGAATAGTGGAAGTAAATGTAAATGAAGTTGAATGGAATATAACTTGAATAATGTTGAAAGAATTGATGTTGATATCAAAATAAAATGAATAAAGTGAATTAATGAAATCGTTAAATGATGTGAACTTGAGTTATATAAATGAAATTCAATTTTTATATGTAAAAAGAATTGGCAACTGAATTAAAGTATGGATTGAATGTCAATTAATCGAATGTGAATAAGTTGATATGAAATGATGTATGTAAGTGTAAATTCATTTCAAGCTAGTTGAATAATTGAATGAAAATCAGTTGAATGTTAAATCAATTGGAATTACAACTGTTGAACCAAATTGAATGTAGTGAGAGAAAAATTAATAATTTGGTTTTATTGGATATACATTGGTTGTTATTTGCTTGTTGGTTGATTGTATGTAAATTCATTAAGTGTTAATGAAATTGAATTAGCGCATTTGAAAACTATGTAATTGAATTCAAATTGAAAGTGAAGTAAATAAATTTGAATAGAATTGAATTCGAGTTGAGTTGAAAGTGAACCAATGTGAATTTAATTAGTGAATGTAAACTAATGGGAAATGAATGAGAAAGAATATGTAACTTCAATGGTAAAGCTAAAATTGAGATAAAAGGTAAGTATCGAAATTTTGTAAATGGATTTGGCAAAATAGTTGGAATGTTGAAGTTGGAATTGGATACTACTATTAGCAGGATATACAGGTGTATAATGGAATTGGGATTTGATTTTGAAGTTAAAAAATTGAATTGCTCGACAAAAAGGTACGTATTTCAATTTTAGTATGAGATTTGATGATTTCCTTCTCCAGCCACTTGGCTTTCTCTTTTCTTTTTGATCCTGAGGGGCCGTAGTGCCGTTTTGTAGTCGTGCCGATCTAGCCGCGCAGAGGAGACGCTGGCGAAATTTTTCGAAAATTTCGGGTGTTAGAAAATTTTTGAGAAAATTTTGAAAGTTTGAAATTTGAATTTAAATTTAAATTTGAATTGTTAAGTAAACAATGTTGTTTGAAACCTATAATTGAAGTTGGAAAGCTAATTGAAATGATAGTAAATCTTTAATAAAAAGATTGGTGTTAGAAGGTGGATAAAACTATTAGTTTTGGAAAAATAATAGACGGTTTAGGAATCATTCTCCTTAACTTGCAATTTCGAGGACGAAATTCTTTTAAGGGGGGAAGATTGTAACGACCCAGAATTTTTGATAACTTGAATTTTAATATTTAATTTATTTTTAATATTAATAAGTGGAATTTTTAAGTCGAATAATTTATTTTTCGAATATTGGATTTAATGGGATAATTAAATCGATAATTTAATAGTGAAATTCCAAAAATAATTAAATATTGGGTTAAATATGATTGAAAATGATTTGGAAAATTTTATTTTATCATATTAAAGTTATAGAAATATTTTAGAACTTTTAAAATTGAATTTGGAATTAATTTGTGAAAATCGAATATTTTAATATTTAATTATCGAATGAAAAATAGCCAATTTTTGAACAGTCTCAGAATTGAACGAAACGAGTTCCATTGGATCCGTAATAGTTAGTTATTATCGGATTTCAATTTTCGTAGCAATCGGAGTTGTCGTTTGACCGTGGCAGCTCGAAACGCATCGATATCGTTTTAATTTTAATTCGGCGAGTTAAAATAGCCATTTTTCAAACGGTCTCGGATTTCGACGAAACCAGTTTCATCGGATCCGTAATGTGATATTATTGTAAGATTTCAAATTTCAAGTCGATTGGATGTATCGTTTGTCCGGTACAAATTAAAACGCATCGAAATCGGTTTAAATCGGTTTAAATTTAAATCGAGCGTTTATTGCCGTATCTCACACATACGATGGAATTAGCTTCCGAAACCTATTCCATTGTGTCCGGAACGCGGAAAAACCTTAGGATCGTCTGTCGGAACGCGTAGTTTGGTGGTCGTTTGCATAAGTTGTTAACAAGAGAATTTTATTAATAAAATAATATTAAAACATATTATATGTTCAATTAATTTTCTAAACCGTAATTAACAAAGCCGGGCGCCCCCTTATATCGTTCATGGCCGATAATCACCCGTTTTCTCCTCCATTTTGCAATCAATCCATGCAACGATTATCAAAATCTCCAACTGGGAAAACGTAGAGGGCGCCTGGATCTATAGATCCAACGGTTGTGATGGATTTTAGTGGCGCGTGGAGGGAGCAGGGAGGTCGCGTTCTCGGCCGGATGGAGGAGTTGTTCTCAGCCCATAGTCGACCGAGTCTGGCCGCACTCTGGCCAAAGGTGGGACTCGCGACGCTCTTCGACGAGGTGGGTTCCGATCGTCGTCTCGTGGGGTGTGGTGGATGCGATGTTGTGCCCTAGCATCGCTGTGTTGGGTTTCGTTCGTTCGTTTGGTTCCTGATGTTGCGTGCGTGATCTTGGTGAGGGAGAAGAGGGACGCGGGGCCGTTGGGTTGGTATTTGTAAATTAATTTAAAAGGAATTGTTTTGAAATTCAATTCAAACTTTAAAAATTGATAACTCTTCCATATGATTTCAGATTCGAACGAAACTGGAAACGTTGGAATCGCAGAAGCGTGTACTTCGCAATGGTGTAGATCCGGAGTTATTCCGGGCAACTAGAAATTTGGGTTAAATCGGACTCCGTCCGGTTTAATTTAAGTTTCGAACGCTCGCCGAAACCAAGGTGAGAACTCCTCACTCAATCGAACAGTTTGGTTTAAAATTTTAAATAGTTATTGTTGATTGATGATTGTTGTTTGATTGTGCTAGTAGATATAGTAGGATATATACTATATATAGCAATATATATATATATATTGGCATATGTATATATTGGATTTGATTTCCCGCCTCGTATAGCGGATGAGACCCTATTGCGCCGTTAGTAAGCGGATAATATTTTTTAAATCCCATATACCGCGATATTCCACCTTGAAGTGGAATTGGTATTGTGCTAATGTCTGTGGATGCAGGGAAACAGGTTGGAGGGATCCAACTGGATTCCTCGCAAATATTTATTTGTTTATAGATATTGTGTTGATTGTTAACTATCATATTGATATATGATGTTTATTCCCGTGATTGACCATTTGATGCGGTTGCATCATCGGATTCATTTTTAAAAAGTTAAAAATAACGATTTTGAATTTAAAAGGATTTTTAAATAATTTTCCAAGTATATGTTTTATTAAATTTTGAACTTGATTCATTTTAAATAAATTAAGATTTTAAATATTAAAGTTATAAAACTATGATTTTTATGAAATATAACCAAAAGGAAAATTTTAAAAATAAATAGATTTATAAAATAGTTAAATTGGGTTTTTGGGTAATTTTTATTAATAGTTTATGTAAAAGATTTTATAAATTGATATCTATAAATTTAAAAATTTTGGAATTATAAGACGAGTTATTAAGTGTTAAAATGAAGTATAAAAATGGATTTCATTTAAAACTATAGTTTTATAAATTATGAAAGTTATGAAATGAATTGATGTTGAAAATAAAAGTTTATAAGTAATTAACTTATAAAATGGCTTTGGGCATTTAAAAGGGGATTTTTATAGAAATTGTTAATAAAGGAGGTTTTTATAAGTTGAAAACTATTATAAAAGGTGAGAAATCTTATCAGTAATAAGATTAACAATTTGTGAAGTTTTAAAAGGAACGACTTGGTAAATAAATAATATTTTAAGTATTTGACTTATAATACGAACCTTTGGTATAGAAATTGGGTTTATAAATTGAATTGGCTTAATAAAAGAGATTTCTAAACCGAAGTTATTAATAGAAATAGAATCTATAAACGTTGTTTATAAATTTGAAATCAATGGAATTCGATAAATTGAATTTAGAATTTGTTAAAGGAGTTATATTCACTCTTTTAAACGATGAATATATTATTAAGTCAAATGGGCATGTTTTGGGAGAAGAATGTTTTAAAGGGAATTTTAAAACGATTTAAAGATGCTTTAAAATGCATTAAGTATCGAAAACTTGGATTTCAACATTCATTGTTGAAATAGACGTTTTCGAGAAATAGAAGGAAATGAATACGTAGATTTCAACATTCATTGTTGAAATAGGCGTTTTCGAGAAAATAAGGAAATGGTGGACTATAACACTGTTGTTATAGTAAATGGTTTCCAAATGGAAATTTTTGTGTAGTATTGGAATTTATGTTTCTATTTTTATTTTGAATCCCTATTCTAGTGATTTTGGGTTGTCGTAACGATGTTTTACGTAACATTCGTTTTAACCCAAATAAAAGTGAATAAAAGAATGTTTGAAGAATGAAATATATACTTAACTAGGGTTTAAGTATGGTGGATATTCTCGAATTGTTGAAAATAAATAAAATTATGGATTACTTATTATTATATAAGTATGGAAATGCTTTTCAAATATAAATGGAACGTTTTTGAGGATTCATCTTTTAAAGGTAAATTGAAAGCAAATATTTGAAATCGATTTGTAAATCGTATATCAGTAGATATTTGGAATTTAAATTCACTATGGAATTTATAAAGGAAAGGAAATTTGTTAAAAATAAATATTGATTTATTTTGAAGTATGGAAATGAATTTACGAATTTGGAACGTAAATTTAAAATAAATCGGTAAGGATTTATTTGATGATTTGGAAATTTGTTTTCAAAGGGTATAAAGGATGAAAAATAGTTTGAAATTGGTTTTCAAATGGTTGAAGTGTGAAATTATATCATGTAAAGATATTTTGGTAAAACAAATAATTTGGGCAATTATTTGGAAGGTGTATGTATATATATCTTGTGAAGATATTTTTGGGATTAAATAATTTTTGAAAATTATTTGGAATCTGATGATGTGGCGCATCTTTATTGATAGTTAAATAACCGACTATCAGTATTTACCCTTGGATGGTAATTGTTGTGATTGTTTGAAATTGAATGCTACACTTATTTTTAAAATAAGCGCTCGCTATTCGGTTTAGCCGGGAGAGGACCTTTGTGTCGTATATCCCATTCCGAATATGTGATACGTCGTTATGGATAGCATTTGAAGACCGGTGTTGAAGACCGAGTATTTGTGAAAACGATAGGATGACCTATCGATTGTCTCTGCATCGTTAGCTTCGGTATGGAGATTTCCTTTGTGATGGGAAATTTTATCGGGATTGTGAATACCCGGATTGCAAGGACTTCTTTGGAAGTGCCTTCGGTTCTGTTCGAACCCGGAACAGACTTGTATGGTTACGTGTCTGACATTACATTTTGAGATATAGAGCAGATTTCTTTCAAATACATTTCTGTTGGTGGCGGAGAATTTATTCTCTTAGCTTAACACCCTTCTCTGAGACGTACGAGCTCAGAGGTTATGTAGTTGAAGGTTATCAGCGATATATTCCCAATCTGGTAATGTGACATGCTGAGTGCTGCTGTGTGATGATCATTGGTTGGTCATTTGTGATATGATCATTTGTTTGATCATTTATCTTTGTGATCATTGCTTTGGTCATCTGTTGACCCAAAGCATGGCTTTGTTGCACAAAGCGTAGCTTTGTGGACGAGACTTCGTCAGGACCTCACTCCCCGGAAATGGTCGAAACAGGAATATGTGGCAAGGTTATGAGGGTCGCTCCCTTTAGGGTATGTCATTTCCTTCTGGAAAAGGGTGGTATCATGGTATGGAGCCCAGATACTTACTCATGTTGATACACTATATCTATTACTGTGTGGTGTTGTTGGATCGAGCGCTCGGATAAAGGTCCCAAAGGACCGGGGGATGACATATTCGTGTAGTAGTTACCTAGTTACAGAGGTAACCCGGCCTTGTGTTGGCAGAGATCTAACCGTAACGTTAGTTTCTCGGGACGTCCCGCCAGAGGCGATCCCATGTGGCAGTAGGAAGTTCCTTAGCCTGACCATTTGTTGGAAATCCATTCATCCAATACGCGTCTTGTACGGTTTTAGTTGTATTACCTGCCATTTACTTATGGTGGCGCCCCACTGTTTAGATGGTAGCTATAGTAGGCATACGATACTGGTCGTATGTTGGCTAGGATTTATATTCTACTTTCGAAACTGTTTTCTACACTATGCACTAATAATAATATCAAAATGATTTAAATTTTGCGTAGTAAGCATCTTTGACTATCATAAGGAGAAATCTCCTCCAATTCTGCGTTTGCATTGTGTGTGTGGCGGGAGGCCTTATGGTAGTTTCATTTTCAAAAAGCATTGCGGATTTCAAAATTTAAATTTTCTTGTTGCTTGCTTAAAAGATAAACTGTTTTGAGTTCTCACACCAGTCCCATGACTGACCTGGAGTTTATTGTTCCTTTCCTAAACTCTGGGTGCCCACTATTTTCCACACGGGCAGTCTAGAGTTAGGTTATCAGGTTATTCTGGATTCGAGAGTTGCCGTGCAGATTTGGAGGCGAGCTTGGATAGCGTAGTCTATTATCTATTGTATATAGTATTCTTTCCGCTGTTTTATTGTTGTACACTCTGATGATATGATGTATTGTGATGTATGTATAAAATGTATAGTTCTTTTGTTTAAATGATTATTCATTTATCTATTATATGTTGTTCCGCCGCGATTGTGAGATTCTGATATTGTCTTCATGTTCTGTTGGTTGTTTCTGTTTCTTCTCTCTTTTCTCTCTTCTTCTACCTCTTTCTTCTTCTTAAACCCTAAAGATTCGGAAGTTCGTTCCTCTTTGGCTGGATTGTGGTGGAATGTTGCCAGCTCAAGGAAGTACGGATTTTCGGTTCTTTACAATTTCAATGTAGATAGCACAATCAAAGTCAGATGCAAACAAATGAACACATATGGGTAGTACAGAGTATAAAGGAAAATATATATGAAATGCAGCAGCAAACTTAACTTGAACCACCATACAACATCTTTATCAAGTGCAGTACGAGTGAACAGTGAAGAAAAACAAGACTATATCCAAATCAGCATGAAGTACATGAAGCAGTAAACTACATATATACATACATACATACATACATATATATGTATATGCAATATGACTAGATGAACTTAAATGTCAAAGATCAAGTCAATCACATACATGCATACATACATACATATATGTATATATATACAAATTATAGTAAGCACAGTCGCGAGCCATTGTTTAAAGAAAAGCAAACATTGAATGATGATATACAACTGCTACAACATGAAGCAGAGTCTACAGATAAAAATCAATCAGATAATCAAGTGTTGCAGGTCGAACAATTTTCAAGGCAGTAGTTTCAAATCAAGTCAAAGCCAGAGCTACAAAACTTAAAAATAGTTCGATAAGTCAAGGTAGAGATGAAAGAACACAAATCAAGCCGTGAGTTTAACATTTTCAAAAGGAAGTATGTACAGTAAATTGAACCAAGATAATAACAAAGTCAAATTTTCATAAAACAAAAGTGGCCGATGTCAGCAGCATAAAGAACATAACCAAATCCAAAGTCTAGATTATCTCAATTTTAAATACCAAAATCAAAGCCGTGGTGACCAAGGTAAAATCGAACAAGTCAAAATCATAGCCGTGATATTCAAGGAACGAAAATATACAGATTGAAAAAGTCAGAAAACATATCAAGCATCCAAACGAAAATCAACGGTCAAGCAAGAATTCAAATAAAATACATACGAATGAGATTATAGGATTTTGAATCCTATTTGACCCAATCATCATCGGCATTCAAAGTTATTCGAGTTCAAGCATACCAAAGAGAATAACAAAGGAAATCACATACTAGATTTAATCAAATCGAACTCAACGAATTGAAGCAACTGCACATGTGCTTAAGCTAGAAGACGATCGAGAAAGCAATGCAAGAACAATCACTCAACTCGAACAATCTATTATTCAGCAGCGGCTTTACTTCACGAAACCCTAATTTTCTCAAAAGGAACGAAACAACCATTTTCAAAGCAATGAAGTACAAGGAATCAGGCTAAAGAAATAAAAGAGAAAAGTGGGAACATTTTCTTTATCATTTCAATGCTTTTGGGCTAGCCTTTATTTGCTTTGGTTTTTTTAATTTTAAGGCTTTTAATTTTTAAATTATGATTTTATTGTTTTATCTATTTTTATTTGTAATTTACTTTTAAACTTTTGTAATTTTCTAGTCATGTGACTCGGGGACGAACTACGGTGGTGTAATTCGAGAATTCGCAACTTAGTGGCTGAGTTGTGGCAGGGTTTTGAGCATAGAGTTAAATTAGTTGATAGTGGGTGTCATAAGTTTACGCGTGTAAGTGTCTGACTACTTAATTTCTAGTAGTAACCTTAGAGGCAGAACGTATGCTAGGTTTTGCCGAAGCTGGGTAAATCTATGTTCTTTTATTTCTGCTTTTATTATTCTGCTATTATCCGTGTTGCAATTATTTTATATACTTCCACATTAAATTTTTATAATTATTAGTATCATCCTATTCACCCCCTCTAGGGTGAAATCGATCCTACAATATGAACCGTATCTTGTTCGAAACGTCATCAACTGAATACACCACTCTTGATTATGAACCCTATCGCCAAATCCTACTGGGAACATACTTTGTCTACACTCAACTAGTCAAATAAATCATCTATTCTTGGCAAAGAATATCGTTTTTTATTGTCTTTTCATTAACTTACAATAATTGATGCACAATCTTAACAACCTGCTCGGTTTCTTCATGAACACTACTGCTGCTCCCCAAGACAAATTGCTTGGTCTAATAAAATTCTTTCCTTCTAAGTCCACTAGCTGCACCTTTAACTCCTTCATCTCAGTAGGTGTCATCCTGTTAGATGGTCTATTTACAGGTTCAGCTCCTGGTATAAGATCTATTTGAAACTCAATAGGTCGTTTCGGTGGTAGTCCTATAACTAGCTCAAAGACATCTGCAAATTCTCTTACAATTAAAACCCAAATCAATTCGTCTTCCACTTGTGTGACACCCAATAAAGCACAAATTTTTGGACTCGTATTCTCAACTGAGTTTACTATTTAGTCACTACTATTAGGGTGTCCCAATGACATTTTCCTATTCTTGAAAAATATCCCAACAACATATTTTCTTAACCAATCCATACCCAAATGATACCAAAACCCATGAAATCAAATACATACAACTGCAGGAAAAAGTATAACCTAGAAACTCAAGCTCTAGATGGTCACATCTCATCCTTAAAGTTGCGTACCCTCCTACTGGATTGGCTATCCTGAAGAAAGTAACAAGGTATGATGGTTCTAAACATAACTTATCTACCAAACACTAAAAGATAGATGAATGCGATGCACCAATATCAATCAATACTCTAACTAGTATGTTATGCATCAAAAGCGTACCTTCTATCCTAGACTTTATTCTCTCAACTGTTATTGGTCTTGATGTTGATGGCACCAAAGCAAACATCATTCTTTTTAGCCTTCATTGCTTGGGAACATTTGTTCTTACAAAGCTCCACCTGGTCACAATTAATGCACTTAACACTCTGCTTCCCTACAGCCACCTTGCCATCACCAAATCGACACTCTTTAGCATAATACCCTTTCTTGTCACACTTGTAACAAACCATATCAGCTTTCCCTATTTTGGCAGCCCTACCTTTCTGTCTTTCTTCTTAAGAATTTCCTCTTCTTATTCTAAGAATTCTGGCTCTCTTCCAACTTCTCTTTCCAAAGCGAAAGCATTTCTTCATTTCTAACAGTCATCTCCACCACTACATTTGCTTGATCTCTAAGATGGTATATTATTTCCCCAGCAATCTCCAGCCGTAACCGCAGGATAAGATTCTCATTCCTCTTGATAGTAATGTCAATAATGGAATATCCATACCTGGACTACTCATCAAATTTAGCAGAATACTCTAATACTGACATTTCCCCCACTCCAACTCCATAAACTACCCGAGCAAGGCTGACTTGGCTACTTCAGAACAAATTAGCTCCTTGCAACTGTCTAGAAGCTAATTTCCTTTTATGCTCATCATTTAGACCCAAATCAGCAAAAATCCTTTCATAATGTAATAGCTAGTTCTCTACTTTTATTGCATCCTCAGTCCCCAGAAAAGGCTTCCCACCTAGACTGGTGTAATCTCGACTTAGCTACAGCTTCTCTAGCTTGCATCAAGTTAACGAAGAACAGATACATAGTCATCATATCTACTAGTGGTGTTCTAGCACCTACATTGGCATTTGCATTTTGGTTAGCATTTGCCTATTGACCCTGATTTCTCCTAATGTTAGACCGAGCATTTCAATTGGTTGTGGTGCTTTAGCCACCTAGACTCATTCTTCCTTTTCAAGCCTCCATATCTTTCTTTCTCATGAATCTGCATACGAGCCTTGGTGAGGTATAAAAGAATGGTCTAAGCGAGTGGGAAGAGCACATACTTATTTATAGAAAATACAAGTACGTTATCCCATACCCCAATCTTATTCTCTAATCATTAGGATTATTTTTTCAAAAACTCTTTAGCTTTAAAATTCTTTTAATTATAAACCTATGCTCTGATACCAACTAGTAACATCCCTGGTTCTGAGGCCTAAAACAAACTGTTATAGATGCTGCAGTCATCTATAGTTATTAATTCACAACGATAAAATGCAGTTATGTTAATCATGTCAATAATCAAAATCATATGAATATGAAAAACATTCTACACATTTTAATAACAAATTTTCATATCTCATTTCACAAATGATATTTAATATTCATTATATAATCCCAATCATAATCCCACATTCAAATAAAATATAATTATTATAGAATACCTTAAGAGCGACATATGAAGATACCCTCTTGGTTGATCTGAGTCAAATATTTGGCAATTATATAACTTTTTCATTACATCCAAATAGATAAACAAACTTAAAAATAGAAATAGATATAGTTTGCAATAGCTAGATTGCCTCTTGCATGTCTTCGGAAGCTTATTCATCTAACTAGAACCTGAAAACTCTTACTCCTGACCTACTCAAATGTGCACCTAAGAGTTTAAGGAGAAAAACAAAATTTTAGGGTAAGACAACGGTCTGGTGTGAAGAATAACCTACCATCTTGACCCAAATAGATATTTATTAAGACAACACCACAGAGTGGACTGGGTTTTCCCCTTACTAATATCTTAACCAAAACATAACAAACATATATTATGCTTCTGCAACCACAATGGTTAGAACATAGAAGCATTTATAATCATGCAACATATATTGGATTACCCATTCTAATTCATTATATTATCCATCTAAATTTCAAATGACTACCTATCACAATTTAAATAACTACCCATCTTATTTTAATTTGACTACCCGTCTTATAATTTTGTAGATTACCCAGCTCATATATAAGCATATTCAGAATTATATGGACTATCCATCTCACATGTAATTATTACTTTGATTATCTATCCCATACCATATTGACTACCCATCATATATGATTTAATTATTTAAAATTATATGGACTATTCATCACACATATTCCATTTAACTTAAAATGAAGTGGATTATCCTTCATACATCCCATAGTTTTTCTAAGATGATTATGAACCCTTCATTATCCTCTTAGAGAGTGTCCATCCCTAACATGAGATATGGGCTATCCACCTCGCATCCCATAATTTTTCTAGGATGACCATGAACCAATGAATTAACAATTTAACTCATGTTACATGTTTATCCTATATCTATTAGTGTCCCTAGTTAGGTTATCTCCTATTAAAGTTATAACATTTCAAAGTGACAACATTAGTATCCCCAAGTGACCAATGTCGAACTCATTTAAGAAAATGCATTGATATCCCCAATGATAAAGTCTCATTTATAAAACATTTAGTTTTTCAAAACTAATCTACTTTGGTGAAGGATGTAGTGCCAACCATTGGAAATATGGAAGGCTAGCTATCAATCCCATAATATGAGGACCCCACGTGACAGACAAGAGTTAGGGTGAAATGGAAAAGTATGCAAAGTCAATGCTAAATGGGGATGCCTATGTATGAAAGAGGTGGGAGCAAGAAGTGACAGCTTTTGATGGCAGTGACTTGCAAGGAAAACAATAGCTCCATACAGATTCGACGGTGCTTAGCCCTATAGAAGTGCATAGGATTTTGTAGATCATGGGAGTTTAATGAACTTCTGTTTAGGAAAGCATTCGACAAAATGGGGAATTCGAAGTTTGTATTTCTCTATAAACTCTTGGGTACTCAAATTAATTTGAGTAGTCCAAGAGTGGGAGACTTTCAGGTTTATGATGAATAAGCTTCTGGTGATGTGCATGAGGCATGGATAACTATATAGGAGCTATTTTGTGTATTCCACTGTGATGTACTAAGAACTGTAAAGTATATATTTATTAGTTCTATGATCATTATAAGGGGACATCTTCATATGTCGCTCTTATCGTATTTTGTATATGTATATGTGATCAGAGCATGGTCAAACGTCTGGGATTATATAATTAAATCTTAAATAAAAATTCATAAGAAATGAGAAATTCTATTTTGTTGAAGTTTAAATTTTTTCATATTCTTATGTTTCTGTGTTGCCAATAGTTTCAAGATTCTAATTTTGGTCACTCAAAAATATCACCTATGGATGATTGCAACATCCATAGCAGTTAGTTTTGAGCCTCCGAAAGCAGGATGTTACAAGAACTCCCTTGCATAGCAACTAAAGAACAATCCCCCTCTCAAGTTCACAAGCAATCCTTATAATGTGATTAACCCGAGAAATGGAGGAGAGGGGGACATAACTGAGCCCAGGGAGGTCTGGAGTTTGTGAAAGTTGATGATAGCGATCCTGTAAAACTTATGAAAATTGGATCAGGCTTGGAGCAGGATCTAAAACTACAATTAATTAAATTTTTGTGGGACAACTAGGATGTGTTTGCCTGGTCCCATGTAGTTATGTGTGAAATTCTTCCTTCAGTTGCTTGTTATGCCTTGAATGTTAACCCGAAGAAGCCCCTACAAAATAGAAGAAAAGGAGCATGGGCCCAAAACGGTCGGCGGCATTAAATTAAGAAGTGAAAACCTTATTAGCAAACAGCTTAATTTGGGAATCACAGTAGCTAGAATGGATAGCAAACCCGGTTCTCGTTAAGAAATCAAATGGGTTATGGTGGACCTGTATAGACTTTTCTAACATGAACGACGCATGTCCTAAAGATTGTTTTCCACTCCCATGGATTAATCAGTTAGTGGATAGTACAGCTGGGTATGAACTTCTATCCTTTGTGGATGTTTACTTCGGGTGTAACCAAATAGCGATGAATGTCCTAGACCAGGAACATACTAGCTTTATCATAGATTTGAGGCTTTACTATTACAAGGTAATTCTATTTGGACTATGCGGAGGCATTGTACCAGTGTTTGGTGAAGAAGATGACCGCCGAGCAGATTGGAAAAATCATAGAGGTGTATGTTGATGACATGTTAGTAAAGTCAAAAGAGGGCACTGATCATATCTCTCAACTGGATTAGATGTTTCAAATTATACAGAGGTATGGGATGAAGTTGAACCCGCTAAAATATTCTTTCGGAGTAGCTTTTGAAAAATTCCTAGGCTTCATCATACATGCAAAGGGAATAGAGGCTACAAGTCTAGGCACAAAGAGATATTAAAACCTTAAATCACCGTAAGGAATTGTAAAGCTTGAATCGAAAGGTAGCAGCTTTGAGCAGGTTCATATCCAAAGCTATAGACAAGTGAATCCCATTCTTTAAAGCACTCAAGAATGAGAAATGCAAGTTCGTGTGGATGGATGAGTGTTTAGCTGCATTCTTAAATCTATTAGAGGACTTGCAACAGCCATCGGTCTTATGTACACTAATCGTGGGGGAAGCTCTCTACATCTACCTAAGGGTGTCGCATCATGCTTTGAGCACGACCCTTGTCAGGAAGAGGACCGAGTACAGCGTCATATGTATTACATAAGAAAGCACTTCATTGGGCCAGAATTCAGGTATCCCAAGCTGGAAAAATTAGCATTGTCTATTGATAGCATTTCGTGAGCTGAGACATTATTTGCAAACGCATCCCACATACATGCTAATAGATTAGCCTTTACAGCAGGTTCTACATAGGCCAGACACTTCAGGAAGGCCTACAAAGTGGAGCATTGAGTTGAGTCAGTATGAGTTAACCTACCACCTACGAACTACTATTAAGGGGGAAATTCTAGCAGACTTTCTTGCAAATTTACTATTCGAGATGATAAAGTGAAGTTGTTAAAGGAGGAAGCCCTCAAGTGGCAAGTGTACGTTGATAGAGCGTTTAATGATCACAACTTAGTGCAGGGTCAGTATTTCTAATCCCCGAAGGAAGAAAGTTGAGTTATATGATTAGATTGAGATTCAAAGCAACAAACAATGAGGAGGAAAATGAAATTTTGATAGTAGGACTAGAATTAACAAAGGAGTTAGGGATAAAGACACTTTTCGTTCACAGTGACTCTCAACTAGTGGCAAACCAAATACTCGACGAATTCTAGGAAAAAGGACAACGCTTGAAGTCTTACCTAGAAAAGATAAAGGACTTTCTTACTGGGATAGAGTACTATGTGGTTAAACACATCCCTCGAGAAGAGGATCATTTGCAGATGAACCGGAAAAGTTAACAAGTTCGAGAGATGAATCTTTGTTGGGATCTGTACCTAACCTTACATGTACCCAGTTTTGAGGAAGTGAATGCGACTGCAGGAGATACAGAGACTTGGATGACCCCGTTACTAAAATATTTGAGTAAAGGAACGCTACCCGACAACCAGAATAAGGCTAGGAAGAACCTGCGGAAGGCATCTCTCTTCGTCGTCCAAGATGGGCTACCATAACGAGGAGGATATTTGAACCCCCTACTAAGATGTATCGCAAAACAGGCGTTGAAAGACATATATCAGGGAAGCTGTAGAGACTATACCGTGGGACAGATTTGAGCAAAGAAGGTGTTGTGATATGGATACTAATAGCCGATGTTGAAATATGATGCGATGGATACTCGAGGATGTGTGACAAGTATCAACGGTTCACGATAATCCTTAAGTTGCCTTCAAATGAGTTGGCTCATATGGTTAGCCTCTGGCCCTTCGTGGTCCGAGGAATATACTTAATCAATAAACTTCCAATGGCATGGGGAGGAGCTAAGTATGTGTAGAATACAATAGCCTATGATTTTTATTTGATGATAATAAACAAATATATATATATATATATATATATATATATATTCGTTTAAATGTATTTGTTATTGTACTACTTTATTTTTCCACATAATTAAATAAATATTTGTAGAATAAAATAAATAACTCAAAATTCATATTTAAACAAATACTTTATTCAAACAAATAATTTGTTTCAAATTCAAATAGTACAAATTTGAGCTCTCACTGCATTTACACATTTTCAATTCCAAATACAAATTCCAGTTACAACACAATTTTCACTTTACAATTTTCACCTCACTACATAATTCACTCATCATTAGTATTTGACCATCAAATCTGTTCCAGCCTGCATCCAGCATCTGAACTATCTGCAAAATAAACACTGATGCAATAAAATTGAGAAAGAAATATTTTACAGTGCACAATGAAGTATGTGCTTGAAAATATTATTTTCCTCAGTTATTTTGGATAGTTCGTTGTCATTTATTTTTAATTCATCTTACGTGAACAACTTGTGACATGCACAGTGTATCATTGTACATGCCATAAGGTCATGCGCACCGATGTACGTTTTCTTGTTAAAATTGCAGGGATAGGTGAGCACAAGGTCAAACCCAAGCCGAGACTAGATTCAATACAAGTCAATGCAAAAACAAAACATCATAGCATGGTCAAAACAAAACAACAACAAAGGCAAAAACTAGACTAGTCAAAACAATCAAGAGCCTAGATATACACATGTGTACATGTGCACATGTGTATTGCCTCAGCGTCTCGAGAATCATAGTGCAGATCAGAACAGTGCACCAGACTTACAAGGAAACGAACATGAAAACACAAAATACTCAACCAGACCAGGGCAGTGCAACAGACCAGACCAAAATGCAAGCCTTCAAGCATGAACACAAACAAGGTCAAATTGAATGCAAATGTACACATGAAGACTCAAATGAAACCAAAAATAGACTACAAGAACAAACTTTAATTGAACACAACATATCAACCAGCCTTCAAAAGGCCAACAAGACCAGAATCACTTCAAGTGGAACAAGAAACCAAAAGTCAACATGAATCCAAAATAAGCTACATAAACGCAAAGTAAAGAACCAGACCAAACTTTGTTCAAATGCACCAAACATATATGTGTATATATTAGTTCAAGTCCAACCAGCACCGAAACTAACATAAAAACATCGAACAAGACTGCAATATCAAAATGCAGAACATGAAGAATCCAACTAGAACAAAGTCATACATGAAGACCAACCAATCAACCCAACAACACACACACACACACACACACACACACACACACACACACACACACACACACACACACACACACACACATATATATATGTACAACATGATAAAATAAATACACATGCAAGTAATTATGGTTAGACTGCACAAGACATGGTCAAGGTAAACACAATTTTAGTTCAATCAACATGAAGTGCACAAGTGAACATGGAAACTCAATGAAATGTCAGTGAAGCAGCATGTATATACATATGTAACAGAGCAATAATATGACAGTGAAGTAGTTTACATGTTTACAACAAAAACAATTGTAATTCGAACAAAGTCAAGGTTATATTTCAAAAAAAATGATCAAACACCATGAATTATTCAAAAAAAAATCAAAAATTGCAAGAAAAGAATGGAACGGAGCATGATGAACAAGTCGTAGTAGTAAAGAGAGGATTAAATTCAAATGCCAAAGTCATAGTTGAAAAGAATGGAGCAAATTCAAATTCATGGAGTAACGTATATACAATGAACAAGTCAGAATTCATCATAAGAATTCATTTAATAATGGAAATGTTTTGACTCCAATACAGTTGCGCGTGAAAAATCGGTATTCGCCAAGGCTCTGATTGAGATTTCCCATTTTAAGCCTCTCCCATCCTCTATTCCTGTTCAGCTTGCAGTTGGACATGTTGTGGAAGTCCGTGTTCGTTATGGCTGGGTTCCGGATATTTGTTTTGTCTGTCACTCTTTTGGTCACCTTGCCATCGCCTGTTCGCATTCGGTTGTTTCAGCGGAAGCTCCTAAGATCCCTCTTCCTCGGCCTCCGCTCAGGAAATGGGTTCCTAAGGTATCTTCCACTGACTCTCAGACCTCCTCCTGTTGTTCATATATCCGACCTGGATCCGCCTGCCTTTTCGCCTGCTCGGCCTTCATCCCCTACCGTTTCTGTGGTCCAAGTGTTGTTACTGCAGTCCCTACTGCTGTTCCGGTTCAGCCTCTTGTTGCTTCCCCTGTTCCTGGTCTGCCTTGTCCCTCTAGTGTTTGGAATAATGATGAGAGGTGTTGGGTTGATCACATTTCTGACGTGAGATTTAACCCTTTGGATGATTCTTTCTTTTGATTTGTTTCCGATGATCATCTAGACCTTAGATGCCTTTATTATAGACCGTCTGGTGACTCTTTAGCTCTTGTTTTTGGACGGTTATTTTGCGAGATCGAATTCTATCTTGCTTGTTGATTCATCCTGGGATCGTTCCTTTGTGTACTCTACTGATTCTGTGGCTTATGATCCTTGTCTTTCCTTCCATTTCCGCCCCTATGCTGGTCTCTTGGGGAATGTCTCTTTGGAGACTTCCCAGGATTTAGTGGATGATGGTGATGCTACCTCTTCAGAGGAGTAGTTGTTTTCGCTATTCATTTAGTAGTTGTGATATGTCTATCACACTCCTGTGCTGTATTCTTTCTTTTTCATAGTAGTTAAGGTGCTTTTACCTTACTCCTGTACTTCAATTTTTATTACATTCGTAATAAAAAGTGGACGGTCCACTATAAAACCGGCTGGCCTTGCCTAAAAAAATAATGGAACGACCAAGCAAATCAACTGAAAAATTCAAACCAAAAATACACGAACGAGATTATAGGGTTTCGAACCCTATAAATTGAACCCAATTTCATCACCAGTAGGCATCGAGTTCGAGCTCAAGAAAATAAACAGAGCATAAAGTCGAGCATAATTACAATCGGAAAGGGGCAAAATCACATAATTAAAAGCAACAGCCATTAGAACTCGAAAATGAAGCAACCGATAAGCGAATTACACTAGTTGAAGAAGCATCGAAGAGAATTGAGGAACGAAAGCATACCAGAAATCAATTTGGACTTCTAATCCAAGCGACGACTTCATCTCAGCAAAACCCTAAATCAAAAAATGAAAGAGGAAATCGGCTAAAGTTTTTCGCAAATTAAAATAAGGGGAGACGTCTTCATTTTAATTATGTAGTGGGCCGGTTTCATTTATTGGGCTTCTTTTATTTTAGGTTTTGTATTTAGTTTTAGTTCTTTTGTTATTAATTGAGTTAAACTCTTATTTTAACTGGTTACGAGCTACGTGGCGAAGTTCGGAGAATTCACAATGCAGTGGCTGATGTGTGGCATGTTTTGAGCTTAGAATTAGATTAATCGAGTCGGCAAGTGTCGCGAATTTACATGTTTTTGTATGTGTATGATTACATAATTTATAGTAGAAACTTAGAAACTTGGGGGCAGCACGTATGCAGGTTATTGCCGAAGCTGGGTAAAACTGTGTGTGATCTCTACTGCATTACTTTATGTTTTTATTTTTATTTTCGCATAACCTTCATTATCACCCTTTTCACCACCCTCTAGGGTGAAAAAGATCCTACAAGTGGTATCAGAGCTAGGAACAAAAACCAATTTTTTGTTAAAAAATTTGATTTTTTCTTTCAATGGTTTCTTTTAATAATGCTTTTGCTGAGGGTCAATTCATAGCTAGGCCACTAATGTTCAATGGTGAATATGCATATTGGAAAACTAAGATGAATTTTAACAAAAACCATAGATGCATGGAATATTGTCAAAACGGGATATAGTACACCAACAATGATGTTAGATAATCAAGAAGTTGGAAAACTTATGGATCAATGGACAGATCTTGAAAATAAACTGCAAAACGCTAACGATAAAGCTATGAATTCTATTATTTGCTCATTAGATCAAATTGAATTTAATCGTGTCTCACATTGTCTAACTGCGCATGAAATTTGGCACATGCTTGAAGTGACTCATGAATGAACTTTCCAGGTTAAAGAATCTTGCCTTGCCATGCATAGTAGCGAGTATGAGAACTTTATAATGCGAAAGGATGAAAGTGTCAAAGAAATATATGGATGACTTTCTAATCTTGTATAAAATCAAAATCCTTGGGAAGACTATACACAGAACTGAAAATAGTTTGAAAAATCCTCAGAATTCTTCCATGAAATTTTGAAGCAAAAGTGACCGCCATTCAAGAATCAAAGTATCCAAAACAAGTTAAAGTTAAAAAACTCATTGGAAATCTCACCATTTATGAGCTAGAAATCTATTCAAGGAAGAACGTGAAGGAGGCGATACACGAAAGAAATTAATAGCTCTCAAAGGAACAATGGAATGTGAAGATGATGATGGAGCATCTGAACAGGCACAAATAATAAATAGATTTAAACGGCGGAACCACGAGTATGGAAATCCAGCCCTAAATCAACAACTAAAGAGCAGAATAGTAAAAGTTCTAGACGACTCAGAAAAGCAGAAGGTCCTTTGTCACAGGTGCAATAAACCTGGTCATATGAAGCCCAATTGTCCTCAAAATTGACTCAGCAAAGGAAAGAAACAAAAAAGGAGAAATTTTCCTGCAACTTGGAATGAAATGATGAAGATAATGATGAAAGCACTCATAGTGAGAGTGAAAAAGAAAATCTGTGCTTTTCCGAAGAAACAAGTGACAGCGATGACGACGAGCCAAGCGAGGTACCAAAACTTGCTCACTCGCAATTAGTTATATATTTTCATAAAAAATGGCTGTTTTGAAAGACTTAAGGAGAAGTACGCTAAAATTGAATCCCAAAAAGATGGTTGGACAGAACTAAATAAGCAGCTTGATCAAATGGTTCAAAACTATAGAAATAAAAGCCTTAAGTGCGATAAATGTCCATTATTTGAAGTGGAAATAAAAAAAATCAGAAATTAAAATTAAATCGCTTGAAAATGAAATTCTGATTTTCTACGAAAATGAAAATACTGGAGGAGAAAATTCTATTAAAAGGTGCACATTGTTATTGAACGAAAATGAATCTCTCAAATCATAAGTCCAACAATTGTCTATAACTTTAGGGAAATTCTTCAAAGGAGAAAAATCACTAAATATGCTATTAGGGAAACAAACTGTTAATACTGTTAGATGAGGACTTAGGTATACTCAATCTGAAAAAGGCAGAAGTGAAATTAATCAAGCCAACTCCAAGTGCACGTTTTGTGGAAAACCTGGACATAATTAAAATAATTGCTGGTATAGATCCAAACACATAAAAACCATATCAATTTGGGTTCCTAAAGATACGAATGTAAAATCCCATAAAATCAAACAAATCTGGATGCCAAAAGGAACAAACACCGACTGTTTTGGTTCTACTTGTTTTTCAAAATTTCTTGACACTAACAATCATGGACCTATGAAAACAAATAGGTCACAAAACTCTTTTCTCACGTAGGTGCGCTGGCAGGCTAAGGAATGGCAAGAGTGTGACTTAGATTCTGCCTGTTCTAGACACACAAATGGTGACAAATCAAAGTTCCTTAGCCTAGAGAAGTACAACGGTGGCAGTATCACAATGGGAAAAATAATGTATTATATATTGAAAATCTGCACCATAATCTGATTTCAATCAGCCAGTGATCAACTTGGAAAATTTCAGTCAAAAGGTGACGAAGGCATATACATGGGATACTCTAAGCAATGCTTATAGAGTATACAACAAAAGGACAAGAAAAATTGTGGAGCCAATCAATGTGAAATTTGATGAAGGCATTGGCCAAAAGCAATATCTAAGAGGAGAACAAAAAAGATGAAAGTGAAAACTAAAAAAAAACTGCAACCGCGAAAGAATTCCAATGAAATCTAGAACTAGAAATTCAAAGCAAATCATCCTCCAGAATTGGTAATAGGTAATCCTATCGCAGGTATTCAAACTAGTTCATCCTTTAGAACAAAAATAATATCGGGGTATGGTTGGATCACCTCTTACTGCTTTTATACCATACATTATGTTCTCTGTTTGTTTATGTGCACAATTTCAATCAAATCCAAAAGAATCTCATTTAAAAGCTATAAAATAATTATATGGTATTTGTTGCACACCCCACGTTTTGGTCTATGGTATCCAACTAATGATAACTTTAAGTTAAAAGGGCATTCAGATGCATACTATGCTAGAAGTCTAATTGATAGAAAAAGTACCAGTGGAATGTGTTTTATGTTAGGACATTCGTTAGTTGCATGGTCAAGTCGAAAATAAAATTGCATTGCATTATCTACCACCGAGGCTAAGTATATTGCTTTAAGCGGTTGTTCCGCTCAAATTTTATGGATGATACAATCTTTGTAAGGCTATAGTCTAAAATTTAAATGAGTTCCACTTATGTATGATAGCAAAAGTGCAATTGATCTCACAAATAATCCTGTAAATCATTCTTGCACCAAGCGTATAAATGTTCGACATCATTTCATTACAGATCACATTTCCAAAGAACATATCTGCATGAATTTCATTCTAACGATTCTTGGCCGACATTTTTACAAAAACCCCTTTCAGTAAATAGTTTTTTGTCGACTTTGTCTCAGTTTAGGCATTTTAGAAATGTGAATTTATTTTATTTTTGGATTTGATCTTAAATGCTTATGTTAACTAACCTGACTCCCTAGTGATTATTGAAAAGATAAACAGTGACTGAAAGAAGCAACGAGTGTTGATATTAATCGTACATTATGACTTAAGACGGTATATTTAGAAGATTCTCTAAAAAATTTATACAAAAATTTGTAATAATTTTGGTTGGTAAAAATTCCATGACCATCTCTATTTCTATCGTATTTCTATGACTATTACTCATCAAAATCCAATATAGTATATCAAAATGTGGTATTTAAGTAGGAAATTATTCGTTTTTTAAAAAAATTAGCAATAAAATCATCCAAAAAGTACTCATCCTCATTTGAAAGTCCTCACGGTTATGCATGGATGAACTACATATGTCTGATTATGTGCATTCATGCTCATTTAAAAGTCCTAATGGTTATACATGTATGGAACACATATCAAAATAGGATGAAATAGAAGAGTTGATTCTAACCCCATTTAAAAGTCCTCACGGTTATGCGTGGTTAGACGATGATTGAAATTCATTTTTTAATAAAAATAAGAAATACTGCTAATTCTATTTAAAAGTCCTAATAGTTATTTGTGATTAGTAAGTATTTAAAAAGATTCTTGTCATAAATATACCACAAATAGACACAACTATATGGTTTTCTATGCCGACATCACCCCTTTCACTCTAAAATGGAATATGCACCTAACAAAGTATTTATGATTTTTGGGTTGTTAATTTTTTTGTTGAAATTTAATATATATACTCGATTATGTATTAATGTTTTATTAATGTTTATTACTTTATCACTCTTATCTAACACTATTACTCTTCTGTTGATAACAAAAAGGGGAGAGAAGTTAAGATTTTGGCAAATAAATTCAAATTTTTTATTTGCATATTCTAATATGTTTTCATGCATATGTGAAGGATGAGCTTTGTTATAGGAGGATCATTTAAATAGGAGGAGCTAATAGAGTTCATCAAGACCAAATACATTTAATAGAGTCAAAATCTTAATATATGTTTGTCATCATCAAAAGGGGGAGATTTAGAATATAATAGCCTATGATTTTTGTTTGATGATAATAAACATATATATGTATGTGTATATATATATATATTCATTTAAATGTATTTGTTATTATACTATTTTATTTTTCCACATAATTAAATAAATATTTGTTGAATAAAATAAATAACTCGGAATTCATATTTAAACAAATATTTTATTCAAACAAATATTTTATTCAAACAAATATCTTATTACAAATTCAAATAGTACAAATTTGAGTTCTCGCTATATTTACACATTTTCAATTCCAAATACAAATTTCAATTACAATACAATTTTCACTTTGCAATTTTCACCTCACTACATAATTCACTCATCGGTCGTATTTGATCTTCAACTTTGTTCCGGCCTGTATCCAGCATGTGAACTATCTGCAAAATAAACACTGACGCAGTAAATTTAAAAAAGAAATATTTTGCAGTGCACAATAAAGTGTGTGTTTGAAATATTGTTTGCCTTCGTTATTTTGGGTTGTTCATCGTTATTTATTTTTAATTCATCTTACGTAAACAACTTGTGACATGCACAGTGTATCACTGTACATGCCATAAAGTCATGCATACCCGATATACGCATGCTTGTTAAAATTGAGGGACATTTGAGCACAAAGTCAAACCCAAGCCAAGACTGGATTCAACATAGGTGCAACGCAAAAACAAAACATCACAACATGGTCGGAACAAAACAATAATAAAGGCAAAAAGTAGGCCAATCAAGAGCCTACATATACACATGTATACATGTAAACATGTGTATTGCCTCAGAGTCTCGAGAATCATAGTGTAGACCAGAACAGTGCACCATACTTACAAGGAAACCCACATGAAAACACAAAATACTCAACCAGACCAGGGCAGTGCACCACACCAGACCAAAATGCAAGCCTTCAAGCATGAACACAAACAAGGTCAAATTGAATGCAAATGTACACATGAAGACTCAAATGGAACCAAAAGCAGACTACAAGAACAAACGTCAATTGAGCATGACATATCAACCCAACTAGTCTTCAAAAGGCTAACAAGACCAGAATCACTTCAAGTGGAACAAGACAACCAAAAGTCAACAAGAATCCAAAATGAGCTAACATGAATGAAAAGCAAAGAGCCAGACCAAACTTCATTCAAATGCACCAAACATATATACATATATATTAGTTCAGGTCCAACCAGCACCAAAACCAACATAAAAACATAGAAGAAGACTGCAATACCAAAGTGCGAACAAATGAAGGCTCGAACCAAAACAAAATCACACATGAAGACCAACCAATCAACCTAGAAACATATATATGTACAACACGAAAAAATTAAATGCATATGCAAGTGATTATGGTCAAAGTGCACAAGACATGGTCAGGGCAAACACAATTTTAATTTAGTCAACATGAAGTGCACAAGTGAACATGGAAACTCAATGAAATGACAGTGAAACAGCATGTATATACGTATGCAACAGAGCAATAATATGAGAGTGAAGTAGTTTACATGTTTACATCAAAAACAGTTGCAATTCGAACAAAATCAAGGTCTTCTTTTAAAATAATAATCAAACACCACTAAATTATTCAAAAAAATTCAAAAATTGCCAGCAAAGAATGGAACGGAGCATGATGAGCAAGTCGTAGCAGTAAAGAAAGGATTAAATTCAAATGGAAAAGTCATAGCAGAAAAGAATGGAGCAAATTTGAATTCATGGAGTAATGTATATATAGTGAACAAGTCAGAATTCATCACAAGCATTCAATTACTAATCGAACGAACAAGAAAATCAACTGAAAAATTCAAACCAAAAATATACGGACGAGATTATAGGATTTCGAACCCTATAAATTGAACCCAATTTCATCATTGGCAGGCATCAAGTTCGAGCTCAAGAAAATAAACATAGCATAAAATCGACATAATTACAATCGAAATGGGGCAAAATCACATACTAATTAAAAGCAATAACCATTCGAACTCGACGGTGAAGTAGCCAGCAAGCGAATTACACTGTTTGAAGAAGCAACGAAGAGAATTGAGGAATGAAAGCATACCAGAAATCAATTTGAACTTCTAGTCCAAGCAGCGGCTTCATCTTAGCAAAACCCTTAATCAAAAAGTGAAAGAGCAAATTAGCCGAAGTTTTTCGTAAACTAAAACAAGGGAAGAAGTCTTCATTTTAATTATTTAGTGGACCGGTTTCATTTTGTATTGGGATTCATTTATATTAGCGTTTTGTATTTACTTTTAGTTCTTTTGTTATTAATTGAGTCAAACTCTAGTTTTAACTAGGCTACGAACTATGTGGCGTAATCTGAGAATTTGCAACTCAGTGGCTGAGTTGTGGTCGGGTTTTGAGCTTAGAATTAAGTTAATCAAGTTAGCGGGTGTCGTGAGTTTACATGTTCTTGTAACCATCTAATTACCTAATTTCTAGTAGAAACCTTGGGGAAGCACGTAGGCAGGTTATTGCCGAAGTTGGGTAAAACTGTGTGTGATCTCTACTGCATTACTTTCTGTTTTTGTTTTTATTTCTGCATTAACTTTTAGTATCACCCTATTCACCCCCTTCTAGTGTGAAAACGGTACTACAGTATGCAATAGTGATAGTTGATTACTTTACTAAGTGGGTGGAAGCAGAGTCTATTACTAAGGTGTCAACGACCGAGTTCATAAACTTCTTAATAAGGAATGTAATGTGCAGGTACGGAGTCCCTCTCCAAATCATCTCGGGTAATGGACTACAGTTTGATAGTGCGAAGTTTGTTAATTTCTGTCAGCAGTACGGAACAAAGAAAAGCTTTTCTGTAGTGGCATACCCACATGAAAAACGGACAACTGGAGACAGTTAATTAGGTTCTAAAGATACTCATAAATAAGTAATTGGAAAAAGCAAAAGGAATATGGGTGGACGAACTGCCTCTGACATCATGGGCCTACCGCAATCTTTCAAGATGGTGACATGACAAACTCCTTTCTCATTAGCTTACAGGACAAAGGAAATGTTGCTCGTAGAGACGGCAGTCCCATCCACAAAATGCTTCAATATGACCCAAATGAGAACAAAGAGCTACTGAACATGTCACCTAACTTGGTGGATGAGAGACGCGAGGAAGCTACCTTGAAGGTTGAACCACATAAACGGAGGATAGCTGCACAGTTCAAATTCAATGTTAGACATCGCCCTCTTAGGGATGTGGACTTGGTACTAAAACGAATTTTTCCCTGACCGAGAACACTTGATCCAGTCTGATAGGGGCCATATGTCATACACAAAGACTTCGACAATAAAGATTTCATCCTCAATACAATAGATAGAGCCATATTCAAAAAATCTTAGAATGCACAACATCTTTGTCGTTACTTTACTTCAGTTCACTCTATTTGCTAATTCTATTAGAACTCTGTAATTAAAAAAATTATAAAATAGATTCGAATAAAGTGTGTATTTTCCTTAGAAAATCTTATCATCATAGGTAATAGTTAGGAAACACAACTTTACTTTATCACTTAAACGAACATGCTAATAGCATTAATACCACGAGGAAGCACTGCCTAGGTCTGAGGAGCTGACTCCCCAACTCAGGAGCAAGATTGTGTTGACGTACTTTATCCTCCCGAGCTTCTTAGTCGGCAATGGTGGATCGGAATGATGCTTATTATGGTGTCCACAACTAACGATTGGCCCAAACTTCTCGTCCGGTAGTGGCAAGCCTGATCAGCCCATGATCAAGGCATGACCACCAAATAGGTGTTGACCACTGACGATTGGTCCAAACACTAGGCCAACAGTGGTGAAGCAGAGAGATCCCTATACCGATGTCCATAGCTAACGATAGGCCCAAACTTCTTGGTCGGTTGTGATGAGCCCAATCTGCCCATGGCCAGGAAATGACCGCCAAATGGGTGCTCGCCACTGACAATCGGCCTAAACTCTCAATAGGCAGAGGTGAACCTGAGTGATCCCTATTTGGGTGTCCATTGCTGACGAACGACCCAATCTTCTCGGCCGTCAGTGACAAGCTCAATCATCCTATGGTCAGGAGATGACCGCTAAATAGGTGATCCCTACTTACGATCGGCCCAAACTCCCAACTAGCATCAATGGGCTGGAGTGATCCCTATTTAGATGCTCGCCACTGACGGTAAACCCAAACTCTCGGTCAGCAATGGTGGACTTGAGTGGTCCTTAATCGGGTGTCTACAGTTGATCATTGGTCCAAACTTCTTGATCGGCGGTGACGAGCATGATCAGCCCATGGTCTAAACATAATCGCCTAATGGGTGCTCGCCGTTGACAATTGGCCTTTACTCTCAATCGGTAGCGATGGTCTAGAGCGATCCCTATTAGGATATCCACAGTCGACGATCGGCCTAAACTTCTCGGCCGACAATGACGAGCCCGATAAGCCCATGGTCAGGACATGACCTTCGAATGAGTTCTCGCCACTACGATCGGCCTAAAACTCTTGGCTGGTAGCTTTGGACTAGAACGATCCCTATTCAGATATCCCTAGCCCACAATTGACTTGAATTTTCTAACCAACAATGTCAAACTTAAAAAACCTTATTCGATGGTTTATAGTAGATGATCATTCTATGCCCACTCTTCAATGTTGATAAGCTAGAGTAATACTATTCGGGCATTCACCATTGTCGAATAACTCCGAACACCCGAGAGCATGACGGGAGCCTGACTTGCTGACTGTAACGATATAGTAGCCGCCTAGTTGGTTCCCTTCATCCTTTGCATTCACATAATATTCACGACAGTCAGCAACAACAAATAACTTGAATCTATTTAAGATATGGCGGATATAAAGTCATATTCGGTAAAAAGAAAAGCAATGCTCGTACGTATAATTAGATTACAACCCAAAAATACTAACGGTATCGACTAAAGCATGACCGCAAATAAAACAAAAACCATAAAATATCAATGCTGCTTGATTGAGCTTAACAATACATTAAAATTGGTCAACCACAAGCAGGAATGTTTAGTGCAACAATAATCACTGTATAGACAACAGGTTAAATAAAAGCATAAAAAGGAAACTTAGGTGGCGAGGAGGATCGATCATCATTTCGATCCAGACTTGGAGACAGGCCACTTAGGTTGGTGCTTATAACCCGTATGCTTACCTTCTTTCTTCCCCTTGCCCTCCTCTGCTTTCCTTTTAGCAGCGGCGGTGTTGTTCAACTCAAACAGTCTCTTCTTGATGCGCTCCAATTCCTCCTTGGCCTTAAGTTTCACCTTTCCAGGTCCGTAGAGGAATCAACCAGGGCCTGCTATTTCCAAGCCCCCACTCCACCAAGATCATAAGTGGGGTCGGAGGCATTTGTGGTCTCAGCATTGGCATCCTCTCTAACGGCGTTAATCATCTTGTGAACACATTTGGTCGGAGGATCAGAGGGGCCTGCGAGCACAACACCCAATGGGGGAATATCATAAGTAGCTTCAACACCAAGAGGGCCCGCTATGCGAACATCAAATGCGAAAAAGCAAGAAAGGCTATAAAGTGTCTGCCCATTTTGTTGAATATGCGATTATATGATTTTTTGTTTGATGATAATAAACATATATATATATATATATATATATATATATATTCATGTAAATGTATTTGTTAATGTACTATTTTATATTTCATAGATTAAATAAATATTTGCTGAATAAAAATAAATAACGTAGAATTTGAATTCAAACAGAATTTTTATTCAAACAAATATTTATTACAACCTTTGAATAGTACAAAGTTCAAGCTCTCACTATATTCAATTTAATTACAGTACAACTTTGATTACATCATAATTTCACATTTACAGTTGACCTCAATACATACTCATATTTATCTTCAACTTTATTCCAAATTGAATCCATCATCCGAGCAATCTGCAAAAACAAATATTGACGCAGTAAAATTGAAAAGGAAATATTTTTGCAGTATAAAACGAAATGTGAATTTTGAAAATAATATTTGCCTCAGTTATTTGGGTTGTTCGTCATCATTTAATTTTCAATTCATCATACACGAACAGCTTGTGACATACACAGTGTATCACTGTATATGCCACAAGGTTGTGCACACCGATATATACACTTGATAAATTTACAGGGACAGGTGAGCACAGGTCAAACCCAAATTATCGGATTCAACCCAAGTGCAATAAAATAATGTCACAACTTTCAGCACAAGGTCAAATCTGAGCTATAAGCTGGATTCAACACAGGTGCAAGTTCATGAAAATGGTCACGACAACTAAAACAAGCCTCGACCAAAAATCCAAATGTATAAAAACCAGGCAGCAAGCATACATGCAACATGAACTTCTCACCGAATACATGAAACCAACACAGTCCAACTAAAAATGCAAAGGTCAAGTCACTGCTATCATGACTCAACTCAACTGCAAGATCAAACCAACATACCAGCAACCAAAACATACTTGAACAAAGATCAAGCTACAACATGGAAAGAATGCAACTGATCAGAGGTGGGAACTTGGAGCATCAGACCAAACAGTGCACACCAGCTATAAACAAACATACATGAACACACATATATAGGCAGTGAACATGTGAAAATCAGACTAAAGGTACAAACCAGAATAGCATATAAAGGAATAGCAACAATACACAAAGGACACATGTTTGAAACTCCAAGACAAGCAAAACTCAAACTCGAGGCAACAATGGCTTACAAAGGAAACCCAAATGTGCAAGTTTAAAACATTAATGGATATGAATGCAAGCAATACAATTCGAAGCAACAACACAATGCAAACCAGAAAGGAAAACCAGACTACATCATATATACAGATCACACTCGAGTACACTGACTCGAAGCAATGCTTAGTGCACAGCATACATATGAACCAAGTTCATATTTACAACAAACACAAAGCTAATAGCATTCAGATGTCCAAATTTTTACAAGTATATACGAGTATATACAGTACAGTATTATCATGCAATATATGCTACAGGATGATCAAACTCACAGCAACATGACAATGCAGACTCGAGTACACAATGAAGATACAAGTACAAGTCCAGTTACAACAAAGAACAAGGCACAGTGCAGAAGCAAATGTCAATGAGAAGCAGTGCAAACAAATATACAAAGTAACAATATCAAGTCGAAGTCAAGTGATAACAAACAAATCAAATTCAAAGTAGCAGTCAAGGCCGATACACAAAATCATATGACCGAAGTCAAATGAAGCCGTGGCGGCCACGAAACCAAGCAGTACCGTGATAACCAAGCAATCAAGGAATCGAACCAAGTCAGAGTTCAAAACCATGTGAACCGAATAAGTCAGAGAAATCATAAACATCCAAACGAAATCAAATGTCTGAAGCACAATGTTGAAAAAAATCCGATGAACAAAAAATAAGGAGATCGAATCCATATATATACCCATAAATCATCATCAGCATTGCAATCGAGTTCGAGCATATAAACAAGAATAAATAAAAAGGAAATCACATACCATATCATTCAACCGAACTCGAAAAATTGAAGTAGCTGTCTGCAACTCAAAGTAACATCTGATCGAACAAGCAAGCATCGATAAAATCATCTGTTTCGATCGAACAACTCAAAGCAGCGCTTCAATAATCCTAATTTGGAATGAAGGAATGAAAACCCTAATTTTGATCGAACAAAAGGAACAGAGACGCCATTATCTCTAAAAGGAACGTGCCGAACTTATAAAAATAAAAGAGAGCGTGCTTTTGGGCCGGCTTATTTATTCTCGTTATTATTTAAGGCTTTAGTTAAAATTAGGGGTGTTTTTGTTTTTTAATTTGTAATTCCTTTTGAACCATTGTAAATTCTAGTCGTGTGACTAGGGGACAAACTACGTGGCGTAGTTTGAGAATCCGCAACTCAGTGGCTGAGTTGTGTCAGGGATTTGAGCGTAGAATTAGGTTAGCCAGTAGCGGGTGTCGCGGGTTTATGTATGTAAGCGTGTGACTACTTAATTTCTAGTGGAAACCTTGGGGGCAGCACGTAGGCAGATTTTTGCCAAAGCTGGGCAAATTCTGTGTCGTTCTGTTTCTGCATTTTTTATTCTCTTATTATCTGTGCTGCTATTATTTTGATATATCTGTATTGAAATTATTTTATAAGCTTCCGCAATTATTTTTATAATTAATAGCATCACCTTATTCACCCCCCTCTAAGGTGAAATCGATCCTACAAGTGGTATCAGAGCTAGGTGCAAAAGCCGTTTTTGTTTTAAAAATTTGATTTTACAAAAACCAAATTTTGTTTTAAAAATTCAAAATTTTGAAATGGCTACTTTTGCTGAGGGTCATTTCAACATTATTCCTCCTGTTTTTGATGGAACAGATTTTTTGAATTGGAAATTAAAAATGGAATTTTATTTGAAATCTGTTAATATTAAATGTTGGAATATTATTGAAAATGGGTGTAATATAACCGATAAGAAAATTATCTCGATTAATGCTCTTGCTATGCATATATTTTATTCTCATATTAATCAAGATAATTTTAACTTTATCTCTCATTGTGAAAATGCAAATGAAATTTGGAATGCCTTTGATGCAATATATGGTGCAAAAGTCAACAACAATGAGAAATCATCCTCAATCGACTCAGTTAAAGAAACGAGCTTAACAGGATTGGTAAAAAACAGCAGTGATGAGGATGACGATGATGAAGCAGCTGAGCTGGCGCTACTAATAAAGAGATTCAAAAAGTGGAACCACAAATACAAAAATCCAGCTCCAAATCAACAATTGAAAATCAGAATAATCAAAGCACTAGACAACTCAGAAGAACACGAGATCATTTGTCACAAGTGCAACCAACCCGGACACGCCAAGCGCAATTGTCCTAAAAACCAACACGACCTTGAAAAGAAATCAAAAAGGAGAAATTTTGCAGCCACATGGAATACAAGTGATGAAGATAATCAAAGTACTAGCAGTGAGAGTGAGAAAGCAGATATGTGCATTCAAGGAAATATAACTGATAGCGACGATGATGAGCCAAGCGAGGTATCAAAACTCACTCACTCTGAATTACTTATTTATTTCCACGAAGAAAATGGCTGTTTTGAACGACTTTGGGAGAAGTATGCCACTTTTGAATCACGAAAAGATACTTTGATAGAATTAAATGAACAACTTGACCAATTAGTTAAAAACTATCAAAGTAGGATCCCTAAGTGTGATAAGTGTCCAACATTCGAAGAAGAAATTAAAAAATCAGAAATTAATATAAAATCACTTGAAAATGAAATTCTGATTTTGAAAGAGAATGAAAATACTAGGAGAGAGAATTCTATTAAAAGGTGCACACAATTATTAAACGAAAATGAATCTCTCAAAACACAAGTCCAACAATTGTCAACGACTTTAGATAAATTTTCAAAAAGTGAAAAATCGTTGAATATGCTATTAGGGAAGCAAACTGTTAATACAGTTAGACAAGGATTTGGATACAATCAATCTAAAAATGTTGAAAGCAATATCAATCAAGTTAATTCTATTTGCACAATTTGTATAAAATATGGACACAATAACAATAATTGTTGGTATAGACCCAAACATGTGAAAACTATACCGATTTGGGTTTCAAAAGGCACAAATATAAAATCTCTCAACGTTAAACAAATTTGGGTGCCGAAGGGAACAATTATAAATAGTTTTGGGTCTCCACAAAATTATTTTTCTAAATATTCTGCCACTAACAACCATGGACCTATAAAAACCAAATAGGTCACAAAAATCTTTTCCCGTGTAGGTGTGGTGGCAGGCTAAGGAACAACAATAGTGCCACTTGGATTCTAGCTGTTCCAAAGGCACACCGAGCAACAAAGCAAAGTTCCTCAGCCTAGTATAAAGGTGACAGAATCACAACGAACAACAACAAAAAATATCGTAAAGGTAAAAAAGGTAATGGTATATTTATTTGAATGATATATTAAATGTGATAATCTGCACCATAATCTATGTAAAATCAGCCAATAATGAGTGATGAAAAAATGATGATTTTGATTCTGACTTATTCAAAATTGTTGGCCAATTATATTCTTATGCCAAAAACACTATATAAATCTCTAGATTCTTTGAATCACTTCATATATATTAGTTTGGATTAAAAATAGTGTTTTGTTGGATAATAATACATTTGGTTATAATACAGCTAACTCTATATTCACGGTTTTTGATTATTTACGCGACTTCATTTCAAATTCAAGAGAATGTAAATGATTTTGAGAATTTTTTTTGCCCACTTCATGGTCTGGTCTATCAAATTCAATTAGTGATAATTTTGAGTGAAAAGAAATTCAGATGCAGATTACACTGGTAACCTAGTTGATAGAAAAATTACTAGTGAAACGTGATTTGCTGAGACATTTAGTAACTGCATTGTTTTACAAAGAAAATATCTGCACATTTTTCATTTCAAATAATTTTCAAATAGCAGAAATTTTTCTTATAAAACCCCTTCTAGAAAATCATTTTTGACCTTGTTTTCAGATTTGTCATTTTTTAAAAAAATTAATTTTATAATTATTTTTGAATTTGATTTTAAATGATTACATTGACTAATCTGACTCCCTAATGATTATCGAAAAGATGAATAGTGATTGAAAAAGTGATGAGTGTTAATATTAATCATACATTATAACTCGAGATGGTATAATTAGTAAATTTCTTTAGAAATTTAAACAAGAGTTATAAAACTTTATGTTGGTAAAAATTCCATGAGCATCTCTATTTCTATCATATTTCTAACGACCATCACTCATCAAAATTCTATATAGTTTGTCGATATGTGGTACTTTAAACAGGAATCATTCGTTTTTCATTTTATATTTCTTTTTTAAAAATAATAATAATAAATAAATACCAAAGTATTCACTTTCATTTAAAAGTCCTCACGGTTATGCATGGGTGAATTACTTAGAATTTGTTATGTGCTTCCATACTCATTTAAAAGTTCTCACGGTTATGCATGTATGGAACGCATATCAAAAATTGATTTTTAAAATAAACAAGTTGATTCTAATCCCATTTAAATGTCCTTACGATTATGCGTGGTTAGAAGATAGTTGAATTCATTTTAAAAAAATAATTGGAATACTACAAATCTGATTTAAAAGTCCTAACGGTTATGCATGGTTAGTAGATATTCAAATTCATGATATAAGTATACCATAAATAGACACAACTGTATGGTTTTATATGATGACATCATTCCCATCACTCTAAAAGTGGAATATGCGCCTAACAAAGTATTTATGATTTTTGTTTGATTTTTTTTATTGAAATTTAATATTTATATTCAATTGAGTTTTAATGTTGGATTAATATTGATCACTTTATCTCTATTTTCTCTAACACTATTACTCTTTTGCTGATAACAAAAGGGGAAGAGAAAAGTTAAGATTTTGTCAAATAAAAACAAGCAAAGGTCAAATATTTTCCATTTGCGTCTAGGCTCATTTGCATATTTTTAATTGTATGCATATATGTAGGGGGAGCTCTCTATAGAGAGGAGGCATTTAAATAGGGGGAGCGATTAGAGTATATCAATGATCAAATACATTTAACATATTCAAAATCTTAAATATATGTTTGTTATCATCAAAAGGGGGAGATTGTTGAATATGCGATTATATGATTTTTTTGTTTGATGATAATAAACATATATATGTTCGTGTAAATGTATTTGTTAATGTCCTATTTTATTTTTCATAGATTAAATAAATATTTGCTGAATAAAAATAAATAACACAGAATTTGAATTCAAACAGAATTTTTATTCAAACAAATATTTATTACAACCTTTGAATAGTACAAAGTTCAATCTCTCACTATATTCAATTCAATTACAGTACAACTTTGATTACATCACAATTTCACATTTACAGTTGACCTCACCACATATCACTCACACTCATATTTATCTTCAACTTTATTCCAAATTGAATCCAGCATCTGAGAAATCTGCAAAAATAAATATTGACGCAGTAAAATTGAAAAGGAAATATTTTTGCAGTATAAAACAAAATGTGAATTTTGAAAATAATATTTGCCTCAATTATTTGGGTTGTTCGTCACCATTTAATTTTCAATTCATCATACACGAACAACTTGTGACATACAAACTGTATCACTGTATATGCCACAAGGCCGTGCACACCAATATATACACTTGATAAATTTACAGGGACAGATGAGCACATGTCAAACCCAAATTATCAGATTCAACTCAAGTGCAATAAAATAATGTCACAACTTTCAGCACAAGGTCAAATCCGTGCTATAAGCTGGATTCAACACAAGTGCAAGTTCATGAAAATGGTCAAGACAACTAAAACAAGCCTCGACCAAAAATCCAAATGTACAAAACCAGGCAGCAAGCATACATGCAACTTGAACTTCTCACTGAATACATGAAACCAACACAGTCCAAATAAAAATGCAAAGGTCAAGTCACTGCTATCATGACTCAACTCAACTGCAAGATCAAACCAACATACCAGCAACCAAAACATACTTGAACAAAGATCAAGCTACAGCATGGAAAGAATGCAACTGATCAGAGGTGGGAACTTGGAGCATCAGACCAAATAGTGCACACCGGCTATAAACAAACATACATGAACACATATATAGGCAGTGAACATGTGAAAATCAGACTAAAGGTACAAACCAGAATAGCATATAAAGGAATAGCAACAATGCACAAAGGACACAGGAGGCAACAATGGCTTACAAAGGAAACCCAAATGTGCAAGTTTAAAACATTGAAGGATATGAATGCAAGCAATACAACTCGAAGCAACAACACAACGCAAACCATAAAGGAAAACCAGACTACATCATATATACAGATCACATTCAAGTACATGACTCGATGCAATGCTTAGTGCACAGCATACATATGAACCAAGTTCATATTACAACAAACACAAAGCTAACAGCATTCAGATGTCCAAATTTTTACAAGTATATACGAGTATATACAGTATAGTATTGTCATGCAATATATGCTACAGGATGATCAAACTCACATCAACATGACAATGCAGACTCGAGTACACAATGAAGATACAAGTACAAGTCCAGTTACAATAAAGAACAAGGCACAGTGCAGAAGCAGATGTCACTGAGAAGCAGTGCAAACAAATATACAAAGTAACAATATCAAGTCGAAGCCAAGTGATAACAAACAAATCAAATTCAAAGTAGCAGTCAAGGCCGATACACAAAATCATATGACCGAAGTCAATTGAAGCCGTGGTGGCCACGAAACCAAGCAGTACCATGATAACCAAGCAATCAAGGAATCGAACCAAGTCAGAGTTCAAAACCGTTTGAACTGAACAAGTCAGAGAAATCAACAACATCCAAATGAAATCAAATGGCTGAAGCACAATGTTGAAAAAAATCAGACGAACGAAAAATAAGGAGATCGAATCCATATATACCCACAAATCATCATCGGCATTGCAATCAAGTTCGAGCATATAAACAAGAATAAATAAAAAGGAAATCACATACCATATCATTCAACCGAACTCGAAAAATTGAAGTAGCTGTCTGTAATTCAAAGTAACATCTGATCGAACAAGCAAGCATCGACAAAATCATCTGTTTCGATCGAACAACTCAAAACAACGCTTCAATAACCCTAATTTGGAATGAAGGAACGAAAGCCCTAATTTTGATCGAACAAAAGGAACAGAGCGGCCATTATCTCAAAAAGGAACGGGCCGAACTCATAAAAATAAAAGAGAGCATGCTTTTGGGCCGGCTTATTTATTCTCGTTATTATTTAAGGCTTTAGTTAAAATTAGGGGTGTTTTTGTTTTTTAATTTGTTATTCCTTTTAAACCGTTGTAAATTCTAGTCGTGTGACTAGGGGACAAATTACGTGGCGTAGCTTGAGAATTCGCAACTTAGTGGCTGAGTTGTGGCAGGGTTTTGAGCGTAGAATTAGGTTAGTCAGTAGCGAGTGTCGCGAGTTTACGTGTGTAAGTGTATGACTAATTAATTTCTAGTAGAAAGCTTAGGGGCAGCACGTAGGCAGGTTTTTGCCCAAGCTGGGTAAATTATGCGTCGTTCTATTTCTGCATTTATTATTCTGCTATTATCTATACTGCTATTATTTTGATATATCTGTATTGAAATTATTTTATAAGCTTCTGCAATAATTTTTACAATTAATAGCATCACCCTATTCACCCTCCTCTAGGGTGAAATCGATCCTACACATTTGAAAGATCTAGGAGATCGAATAATCACTCACGAACTGCAATAGGAAGTCCTACCTCCCTTCAAAGACGTGGGGGTGCCACTTAGAATTTGAGCATGAACTAGGAGAGTGGGTACCATCAATGACCGATCTCTAACAGGCGAATCTGAAGAAAACATGGGAAAACGGTTAGATAAGCATCGCACATAAGAGAAATGATTATTGTTTTCAGAGACGGGCCTTGTGCAACTTGTCTAGGGTTGCACCACCACCCTTCTCCATCTCAGTCTCTCTCTTATGGGACTCTCTCAGCTTCCGTAAACGTAATATAGCTCAATTGGATGAGTTAAATCTCGTTAGTAGAAAAATAAGAAACGATAGCTTTAAAACTAAAGGGAGGACCTCCTTATTCACTGGCAGCTTTCGCCTCCCTGATCAACATTGGTGGATGGAGGCCATGACCTCCTGGTAGTTGTCCATCAAGGCCAGGTTGTTCTCTGCAAATATCTTATAATAGATCTCATCCAAGAGCCCTTCACTTGATCCAATTATCTCTACCTCATCACACTCAGCCTGCGGTTGTTGGCTCTAGAAATTTCAGCAGCCTTACCGGTAAAAAGGGCCTTGATCTCTGCCTATAAGGCGGCCCTGTCAGCTTTTCGCTCTAACACCTTTTTCTTTATGTCAGCAACCCCAAGTCCAACCTTCTCAGCTCTCGTCCATGGTTCCTCTATCTTCTTGGATTGTCTATCCTTGATGACATCATAATCCTCGTTGAGCTTCATGGTCTTATTGTTGAACTCTTTCTTGGCAGCCTTGATGTTCGTTGTGCAGTCCCACATCAACTACTCCAATTCCTTGACATTAGCAACCTTGAAACTCTCTATCTCGTCGGCATGTGCCTTATCTCCTCGCTAAAAGACCTCCCCAAGGCTCAACTACCTTCTTTAGGTGTAACTCCTATTTATAAAGGCATTTCCTTAGGTCGTATATCTTTAAGTTTTGTTCCACATTCTTCTTGCCTTCCTCTTTCGTAGATTTGGTGACCTTGGAGTGGTAGCCTGCCAAGGCCTCGACTCCACCCAGCCTGTTCGCCAATAAGTCAGCGGACCCTGCGAAAGAAAGAGGCGGTGGCTCAGAAAATCGACGAGTTAGAGGATCCCTCGGTTGGTAGGGTTGTTAGAATTTGTCAAAGTTCAGGTCTGTAAGGTCAATGATGATGACCCCTTATCCTTGTTGTTAGTCCTTATTCTTATTCGGAGGGTGTGAGACCATTACCCCTCTCCATCTTGTTTTCTCCTATCGCTTCGAGGTATCAAAATCCGATAGAGGAAAATGGAGGGGCGAGGAGTTTTCAAGGCACAAGATGAAGAGCGAGTCCCTGAGTCATGATCGGGGGAGCAGAGTTTCTTCTTGGAGCTATCCTTGAGGTCTAGGTCGATCTCGATGTCAGTTGGGCAACAGTGGACAACTTCCTTGGTCTGCAGCTTCATGGATGGCTGAGCAACATTTATAGTAGGACTAAAGGAAGACGCAGTTTGTTGTACTTCTTTTGTTGAAGCCTTCGACCCCTGCTGCTACATTCTAGAAAACGTTTTGAACTCATGTTACCTACAATGAAAATAAAACGAAAGATTAGGAGCTAGACCGATGCTAGGATAATGTATGCATGTGGTACGAGTGTGTGGAAAGGTGAGTGTGGGTGCAAGTGTGTGGAATAGCTTCACAAACCCTTAAAATCCTTGTGAGACTCTAGCTATTGCTGAATCTTTGCTATAGATGAGAAATCCCTATAAATGATTCCAAACTCTGGATTGAAAAAGTAATCAGAAATGGAGATGTTACCTAAAACAATAGCTTCTCTCCTGTGGAACCAAAAACACGACGCAAGTACTTATCCACCTTCGAACCCTGTGGAGTAGCTAAACCAATGCACCCAGAAGAATGCGCTTCATCTTAATCCAAAATAGTATACCCACTATCATGAAACTGGGATTCTTCCTCCTTTGTGTTTCTTGTTCGGATGTTGTCATCCTCCAATTCGTGCAATGTCAAAAGCCGACCATTTTTCCAGGGCTCGACTGTGATGACACTCAATTCTGGCTATTCCGAGCTTGCTATGATAGTCACCTGTTTGTCAGATGCTTCAATCGTTGGTATATTTTCGGAGATGGAAATCTGCAAGGAGTGAATGTTACTCTTTTCATCAACTGCTGATCCCTTACCCTTTTCTTTCTTAGTAGGCTTCTAGGTGGAAGGTTGTCTACCTTTCCCAATCGAATGCCCATCCACCAGCACGCCGAGCAATCTTAAGTTATCATTGGTAATAAGGTGGGGAACCTCTCGGAGCTCTTTTGGGATCCGTTGAAGCTTCTATAATAGATCGTCCAAATCATCTCCAGTCGTGGCTTTCACAACACCTAGAAGGAAGTTAGCTTTTGGTACGAGATTCTTCAAAAAAAATAGAAGGGGCGAACGAGATAAAAGAAAAACTTACATCCTGAGTGCTATTAATGAAAGCATGGAGAGGTGTAACAAATGAAGAAATGTTGCTTCCCGAACATACTGCATTTAGAGTAGAAGTTTTCTACTGGCTTGAACTTGCACCTTGCCTCAAGTTAAATAAAAGGGGAACCCTCTTGCTTGCTCATTATTACGTATAGGAACCTGATCTGGCGATGTGTCGGAGGTGACTAGAACTCCCTCATAAAAATGGTGTATGAACTGGTGATAATGTTATACCAATTCGGATGTGGCTGAAAGGGAGCCATTTTCAGGTAGACAAGAAACCATGCAATCCGTGGGATAAGAGGAGGCAGAGCTCAAGCCAAGCAATGATAGCGGGAATAGGCCACGTAACCCTTAGGCGAATCATGCATCCATTGCTCCAAAGTCGGTGAATGGAAACCCTCTCAGGGAATGTCATGAGTGGCCACTATAAGATCAAGTTGCTTAGTCGTCAATTTTGAAGCCTTAGAGTCCCTAGGGTTTACCAAGAGTTTGGACGATCCATACCTGTGTCACCGGAGAATAGGTAGAGCTGGGTTGGTCAGAACGACTTCCTGGTTTGAAGGGGCAGAGGCGTGGATGAAGAGGGACCAATGTCCCCTGAAATAGTCTAAGAATGGGTTTGACGATTCCACATATCTGTTCGGAATTCCACCAAACGGTGATCCACCGAACAAAAGGCAACCAAACAACATCGGTCCTTGTACCAAGCCAGACCAAGTAACCTATGAGTCACCGGGATAGGCCTTGAAATGGAAGAAAATGCTCACCGGATTGCATACTAGCTGTGAGTTGGGGTTGAAGTTGGGTTGGAAGCCTAGAAAGCAATGCCTAATAATAGAGGCCTGGAGGAGCTGAAGAGTTGCACGATTTATGGAAGGCTAAAAAAATGAATGAGGGTGATCGGTGGGGGACAAGATGGGAGATTATATAAGAGAATGTCACGTGCCGGACTGAGCTGTATCAGATCGGGGTGTACCAGACCAAGTCATGTCGAGCCAATGATGTGTTGAGCCAAATATCCCTAAGTAGGGCCGAACCGTGAGCTATCAATCCAACTTGACTCCGGATGAATATCAATCTGAACTCGCCATTGTCGCTGAATCATGAGACCAACCGACCAGAGTTGGAGAAGGGAGGTGGATTTACTTCTTCTGATGATTTATATGGGATGATTAATAAAGCTCACATCGTATTTCATGAGCTGGACTTTGGGAGGCAAGTGTTATGGGTTCACCCACATGAGATTGAAGTTCGATTGAATGAAAAAAGCAAGACTGAGGAGCAAACTTAGGATACGAGGAAGAGGAGCAAGCAATCATAGTATATGGCTATTCCTTGTTCGGTGGCCAGGGCATTGAACCAAATCCCTTGTTCGGTACCCTAAGGATACTGAACAGAGGATCGTGTTTGGCACCCTAAATCCTAAACAGAATCTTCTGTTCAGTGGTTAACTACCCGCCAAACATAAGACTCTATTCAGTAATTGGGTACCTACCGAACATGATCTTCTGTTCGGCAGTTTGAAGCCTACCACACGAGAACTCCTATTTAGTGGTTGGAAACCCACCGAACCAGATGCCAACATCACCCCCGAACCAGATAGGTGAAGTAAGCAATCTATCGAACTGAGATGTCCTAACCGAATTGGGAAGCATAAGAACTTAACCATCAACTTATTCACATCCATCCTACATGAACCAAACCCTCAAGACTGATTCCTCAATTGGGTGCCACAACACAAATTTGGAGGGAAATCTGCATATATTTGGAAAAATATCAAGCATATTCCAGATTCACGGCATATTTCTTTTGGGCGAGATATACATTGAAATGTCATAAATTGCCACATTCAACACACTTCAAATCTACCTCTAGAAATATCCATGTATTTTTCATTTACAAGGAAAGCTTTTTGAGATCTAAAATCTTCGTGTAATGTCACTAATCAATCAGAGTATTCATATCATCTTTTTCTATCAAAAATAATTGTACTTGGCATCGATTTCTTGTAAAAGACATATATATATAAGAAAATTACTGAAAGTTTACAATGGACGAAGGCTCATTATGGCTGAACTACTATAAATCATGGCGTCCTTTACTTTTTTATTCTTTAAAAGTTTTACTGCATAAATTGATTGGAGGTGTTTGCCCATTTTTTGTGCAAACAACATTAAAAAAGCATTTTGAAACTACTACATACGAAGATATTATTGAAGATTTTACTTCCGTAAATGCAAAGAGAACATTTTTGTTTAATTTAAGAAGTTAAAATAGTATGTTATACACTCATATCTTATTTGCTCACATTGTTCGTTTCAAAATAATGCAATTTTATGTCTTCTTTTTTTATAATATCATTTCCCTAAAAATAACCATGTTATTCCTATCTTAGTTTGTTTATATATGAAGTGTTGAGTATTTCCCATGGTACAAAGGAAGTAAATGATGGTTTCTAGTAGTTGAAATACGTCAAGCCTTGTATGTAAAATCTCTTAATGCTATGACTTATTATTGTTGATTTTTTGCATTAGAACTATGCTCTTTAAATCTGTCTTTTGTCTGCAATATTAGTTCATAGAAGTATAAGGTCCTTCACTAATATATAAACTATATAACAATTAATCTAATAAAAATCTAAAAAAATGTAATCACTTTGTTGTGTCGACTTTTCAAAAACAAAGTATGGTTTCTTATAAATAAGGATATTATTCAATATCATTGACACTACAAGGTGAACAGTGATTTTCGACGGCAAAAACCGTCGGCGGCCGTCGGAAACCGTCGACGGCCGTCGAAAAAGGCCGTCGAAAAATAAAGTGTCGAGGAGCAATGTTTCCGACGACTTCCGACATAGGGCACCGAACATATTCCCGACGGATTCCGACACTTGTCGGAATCCGTCGGAAAAAAATGGCATACAGGCTGTCGGAAGCCGTCGGAAAATGACCACCTAGAAGCTGTCGGGAGCCGTCGGAAGCCGTCGAAAATATGCTGTATTTTTTTATAACTGCTGCAATATAGCCTTCCATCCACATTTTCCATCCAAACACTATTACACCGATACTGCACAATCCAGTATACAATATTCCAACGAAATATCAAAAACCAAACGACACAAAATTCATCAAACACACAAATACATCAAATTACATCAAATAAAATACTTAATATACATAACCATTCCAACATTCACAACAACCCCAAAAATAAGTGTTCTACCATGTCATACATACACAACATAACACTAAATCATCAACATCCACATCATCATACAACCACACAACCAAGTGTATCAAACGTAATCATACAAAAATCAACAACTACCTCCACCGTCTACCAAATCATACAAAACTAAAAAACCATACCTGAAAAAGCAAGCAAGCAATGAATCAATCTCCTCCAGATCCAGAGCCAGCCGAGAAAGGAAAGCGGCCACCAAACTGCTGCATGTACTCTAGCAACTGTGTGGTCTGCATAGCCTGTTGGCGGTTCTGCTCCTCCAGTTGGGACACTCTAGCCCACAATTCTTTTATATGTGCTAGATCGCTCTGAGCTCTATTCCGCCGACCCCGTCTCTAACTGCTGGCGTGCAAAAAATATTTAATTTAGCTGTGTGATCTCTATAAGTGTATGTGCATATCTCTGTAAGCTAGTAAGTAACATAACATTCATATCTTCTGCCTTCTTGTGCTTTACTGGTGTGATAAAGTCATTTGGTTGGTTTGAATTCAAATTCAATATGGAGGATTTTTCAAGGTTCAAATATTTTTAAATAATGAAAAAATGAATAAATTCAAGTTTATTGTTTTGAAAAGGTCAAAATAGCATATTTGAAGTATTTTAAGATAAAATTATATAATCCGACATAGAATTATGACTTAAATATCAAATTAGCAGTAATAAATTATGTACCACTTGATTCCCGAATCTGTATCGTCTGCCATGCTCTGCTGGATCCATAACGGACTCAAAAATATCGTCCTCCTCATCAGTCGTCAGCTGATCTAGACCCGTATCAGTAAGGAGTTTCTGGCGCTGCTCCATAAACTTTTCCTGCATTAACAAATTAATAACATCATATCTTATTTTATTATAGTTTAACAAGCAGAACAATTACTAATACTGCATAAAATGAAATATGCTTACATGGATCTTGCTGGATTTATCGTCCTGCCTTGTATACGAAATAGTCCCGTCCGGATTTACATGCTCGACAGCATGCGTACGAGTGAACACGTCCATATGGCCCACGGGACCATGCGCCTCAACTTCTAGAAGTTGATTTTTACAGACAATCATTATACATTTAAAATTATATAGCATAAACTATTTACAATTATCATTCAGTAAATTTACCAACTCCTGCCGATATTGCTGAAATGACTTCGACCCTTCGCGATGAGTGACAGGATTTTTATTTCTGTTTGCAGAGTTTCTGTCCGACTCTACCTGTACATTCAAAATTTGATACATTATTTTTCGATCACGTCAAATTAATAATTCAAAAAAATTTAGTATACTTTCCTTCACCTCGTCTGTCTCCCAGTATCTCAACCAAGCTTGCCATACTCCCCCATCCACCGTGGTTTCTTACCAGATTTCTTAATCTCAGGTATCAAGTCCCTGTAGTTCTTGCGCATCTTCTTCATCTAGTGTCCTCATACCAGCAGCATATCGTCTGTCTGGATGTCTATCTCAGCCTGTGTTTCACAATAAAAAGTAAAAAAAAAATTACACTGTAAACGATAAACAGTAGAAAAACGACAAAAACGAATTAAAAATGGAAAACAGAAAAATATACATACTAGGACATCCTTCCATATACACTCCATGATGTGAGGAGGGATGTTATCTCACTTCGGCCAGCAGGCACTCATCCTACTGCGATAAGAAGCTCTAGAGACATCCAGCATAACCTCCGAGGGAAGTAGGTCGAACCCCATGTTTTTAAATACGATACAGATAAGTACGTACGTATATCAAAAAAATAAGATGTTGATATAAAATTTAATTCTTACCCCTCTGCTTTAGGGACTAACGAAACTACTGGACACCGTAACTCTTACGATGGGCCACTGCCATCGCCTCCTGATGATCGGGAAGAGCTCCTACCTCTATATGACATTATGATAAACCTATGACATATATACACATCATTATATAAGAGAATAATAGCATGATAATGAAATATATTTCATATGTAAATGACATCTACGGTATAAATTGCTTAATTGATGACTGAAATGGAAATAGAAATGGAAGTGTGTTATACCTGATTCATAATGGGTGTACTATTCCGACGATAACTAGATTTCATAGCATTTTTAATAAAAATTGCTAAATAAATGACAAATGAAAATGACATAAAACATGTAAACAATGGTAAACAGATTTGGTTTCATAGTCACATCTATTTCATAATACATCAAGAATTCAACATAGTTACATCAATTGCAAAAAATTCAGATTCAGATTTATATCAGTCATCATCGTCTTCTGATTTAGATTCGGTCTCGTTTTCTATGAAATTTTCCTCTATACTGTCAAACGCTTCTACTAAAACATTTGATTCATCGATCAAAGGACCAAAATCCGTATGATCGTCTGTAATTATTATTTCGTTATTTTGCTCAAGATCTGCCTGGTAAGCTTGTTCGTCCGAAATATTCTTCCCATCGAATGTGAATCTGGCCTTTGTTTTAAAAACTGCAGACCAATCTGCTTTATCTCTTTTTAAAAACCATTAAGGAGCGTAATAAACTTGCAATGCTTGTTTGGCTAGTACAAAAGGATCATACTTATGATAGTGCGATGTATGCTTTATTTCGATAATATTATAATCCTTGTGCATATTAATTTTAGAATCTGGAACATTGCTAAACCAATTGCATCTAAATAAAAACACCTCCTCCGCGGGTCGTGAGAAATATGCCAGTTGCAAAATTTGAGTTAGAATGCCATAAAAATCATTTAAGTGATTTTCTGGATCGCCGCTACCTTTAAAAAAATACACCTGTATTATTTGTTAATTTTTCTGCACCGTATTCTTTGGTGTTAAATTTATATCCATTGACGAAATATATTGGATATGTCTTGACCACTCTCTTTGGTCTCATCGCAAGATGTTTCAACCCTTCGTCAACAACACAATTTCTCGGCTCATAAACGTAATTTGAAAACCAACAGGAAAATTCTTTACTGAGATCTCCGTTCGGACGTTCACGTTCATAAGCACTGTTTATATAAACAAATTATTAAATTAGGTTATACACGCGCATGCATTATAGAAAAGAATAAAATGCAAATTATTATTTCAGATTACCTAACATATGGTGCAACCTCGGCACAATTTAGAAGAATATAAGTGTGTGCTACATGAAGATCTCTATCGTCTAGCCATATTTTTACACATTTTTCGAAAGATCGACCATGTTGTCTAAAAATAGATAACATTGCTTAATAGGACTCTTGTTCGTTGCCTTCGTCATTACGAGGAACACTTTCAAATGAAATATCCACATGGTCACTGAAATAGTGAGAGAAAAAGAATGAAGCTTCTTCTTCGATGTAAGATTTACATATCGAACCTTCAACTCGTGCTTTTTGCCTCACTTTTTTCTTCAGATGATTCAAATATCTATACAAAATTAATTTATATTAACTTCTCTTTCAAATGCAACTAAATTACGTGATAACATATTACATACCTCACAAATGGATACATCCATCCATATTGGACAGGACCTCGAAGTCATGCTTCAGATGGAAGATGAACAGGTAAATGCTCGATTATATTAAAAAACCCGACGGAAATATTTTCTCTAATTTGCAAAGCAATATAGGAATATCCACTTCAAGTTTACGTAAACGTTGCACTTTTAAAGTAGTCGAACAAAGCTCTTTGTAAAACATACTAAGCTCCGTTACTACCTTTCAAACTTTTAACGGCAATAGTTCTTTGAACATAACGGGAAATAAATTTTCCATCATTATGTGACAGTCGTGACTTTTCATTCCGCTCAATCTACCATTTTTAAAGTCAACACATCTACGAAGATTTGATGATATCCCATCAAGAAATCTTAACCCTTCCATCCACCCATTTTAACACAGATTTAACTTGATTATTATCTAATTCGTAACATGCTTTGGGTTTTTTACTGTCATTTGGTTTCATATGAAGCTCAGGGCGTTTGCATAATTCTACTATATCACGTCTTGATTTCAAATCATCCTTCGTCTTCCCTTTCACATTCAAAATTGTGTTAAAAACATTATCAAATACATTTTTCTCTTTGTGCATCACATCTATATTATGACGAAGCAGAAGATGTTTCCAGTACGGCAACTCCCAAAAAATAGTTTGTTTGCACCATTTATGAACAACTGATTTGCCTTCAATTTCTATTTGCTCTCCAGTTTTATATATCTTTGGATAGTCCCTAACAAGTTCATATATGTCTTCGCTTGACCATATCGTCGGTGTTTGTCTGGTTTCTACTCTATAGCTAAAAAGTTTTTCTTATCTCCTCTGAAGGGATGATTTACATGGAGAAAACATCGATGACAGTCAAGCCATGAAATTTTCTTACCATGGGTAAAGAAAAGGCACGTGTTTCATCCATGCAATATGGACATGCTAGACGACCGGCAGTACTCCATCCTGAAAGCATTGCATAGACAGGAAAATCGCTTGTAGTCCATAACAAAGTAGCAAACATACGAAAAATTTTCTTCTTGGACACATCGTATGTTTCTACTCCTTCGTTGCACAGTATTTTTATCTTCTCAATCAACGGTTGTAAATATTACATCGATTCCCTGTGTCGGATCGTCGGGGCCAGGAATGACAACAGTAAGAAACATATATTGCATTTTCATACACATCCATGGAGGTAAATTATACGGTGCGACGATAACGAGCCAGGATGAATATTTAGAACCAAATTGAGAAAATGGAGAAAAACCGTCCGTACATAATGCTAATCTAACATTTCGACTCTCCGCTGAAAAATTTGGATACGTTTTATCGAAATGCTTCCATGCTTCTCCATCGGCTGGATGTGTCAACGTACCATCTTCCTCTGTTCTCACGCTATGTCATCTCATATTAGATGTAGTTACAGAAGATGCATATAATCTTTGAAGTCTTGGAGTTATGGGTAAGTAATGCATACGCTTGTACGGAACTTCCTTCCCCTTCTTTTTTCTTGGTCTGTATTTCTCCTGGTTACAAATTTTGCAATTTTTAAGGTTTGCGTCTTCTTTCCAAAACAACATGCAACCTTTTAAACATGTATCTATTTTCTGATAAGGTAAACCAAAATCCGACATAAGTTTTTTAACATCATAGTGATTTTCACACATTAGATTATCGGACTGCATATGTCTTTTTGCAGCTTGTACAACAGCCGTAAACCCAGCTTCAGTGATGTTGCATTTTGACTTCATCGCAATGTATTCTGCGATTACTGACAGCTGAGTCCCAAATAGGTTTCTTAGAAGCATCTAGTAAATCATAAATTTTATTTGCTTCAATATTTGGTTCTTCAACGTTTCCATCATCGTCGTCAACTTCAACCATAGGAAACATTGATCGTGCTGTATCTTCGATCATATTTTCAATACGGGTCATTATAACTATTTCGTTTACGACACTTTCAGACTCTACAGGAGTATGTGCTACAACTTCTCCATGCCGATCCCAAACATAATACTCAGGTACAAAACCGTTTTGGCACAAATGAACTTTCACAATATCTGGTAACAAATACTTCAAATGTCTACACCTACTACACGGACAATGAATTTCTAGATCGTTTCCGTTATTACTTAAAACGAATTCAACAAACAAGTTTACACCATTATAAAAAATCTTCTTTTATTGAGCCCCTCAGTCCTTTTCTTAGGTACATCCATCTCCTCCGATCAACAAAATAATTAATCATTTTTTCTATTTGACAAAGTGAGAAGTTCAAAATTTAATATTCATTTTCAAGAGTACAAATTCGAAAAAGATTATTTTCATGGTCGTATAATATTTGAATTAAAAGAACTACATCACAAATTTAAAAATATTTTCAAATAGGGCACATTTTATTTTTTAACGTATCGATATAAAGAATTGTAATTTTTTTCCATGATCAGGCATCCTACTTCCCATTACAAACACAGTAAGCATTTATATTTCGTATATTACTTCGTCTCAAACGATTCAACAAAGTTTCGGTAGTGTTTCCCTTTTGTTCCCTGCATTGTACACAAACGCGTGTACGCAGGAAACAAAAAAGAAAAGTTAGGCTGAAATTTTATGAACCGTTTGAGACGAAATAGTATACAAAATGTAAATGCTTACTGTGTTCATAACTTATCCAATACAGGGACAAATCCAACAAACATTGTACCAGATGAATATAATGGTCGTTTTTTGAAAAAAACGACTATTTATATAACGATCATGTACAACACTCGTCAGACGGAGCCAAAAACTGTCTAAGGGACATTAGTTAATTAAATGTGCGCATTTTACGAAAAAATACAATTTTACCAACTGTTCACATTTACAAAAATATATTTTAATTTAACACATTTATTCGACGTATTGCATCAACTTAAGGCTGGTTTAACATTTTTGTCATTTTTCAATACACACAATTGTAATTTAGACTCATGCATTTTTTTTTGTTTCATAAGTCAATACGTGCACAATATAATACCCCTAGCTCGTTCATTCATTTTATCTTATTCCAACTAACACAATACAATGATAGTAGCACTACACACATATACAATCGTAGAATCAAGGCATACACAACGATTTACATATACATAAACAACCACAAATTATACATGTTTTTCACAATTTCAAGTTAAAAGATGAAATAGGTATACCATGTGATGCTATAAACCGCTATTACGCTATTGGAAACAATTGCAGTTACTAACTAATCCTAATTTATCAACTTATGCAAATTTAGATTTAGCGTAAAAATTTGATTTTTGACAAAAATAAGGTATTATACCTGAAATTGAGAGCAATATAGGTTGATTAGACAGCCGTGGAGGATCCTGAAGCTCGAAATTAGAGATTGAAAGCTTGGAGAAAGAAACTGGGTTTTTTTTTTGAAAATTTCGTATGTGATACTGAGGAAGAAGAAGGCTCGGCTGAGCCCTATAGTTCGCGAATTTCCGACGGCCGCCGACGACCCATCGAAAGCCGTCGGAGAACAACCGTCGTAAGCCGTCTCCCCTTACTGTCGGAATTAGAGCTTTTTTTAGTAGTGTGAGCAATTTTCTAAAACAAGGGGATCGTTTGAAAATTTACACTAGGCATTATAATCCCTTGAACTGGCTCCAATGTTTAGGACTTAAATTCAAATTCCGAACTTCAAATAATAACTATAATATTTATTTTATAGGAACAAGCCCACATTTAATAATAATCTCTCTATATTAAACTGGAAATTAAGGTTAAAAAGTATCTGCATACATAAACATATATAATATAACTTCAAATATTAATTTAATTTGAATGTAAATAATTAAATGTAACACACACACACAAAAAGACACACACTTGTATGTTTGTATTTTCCACACATGTTGGCATCCACCATCTCTTATATTACTACTAAGTACTAACCCTATAATAATATGTCTTCGTACGTCATCATTATTAGTCATTGAACATGTGATGTTTAAGAGAGTATTAAAAGTTAAATATAATTTATTTAGTTAAATAATTGTTTAAATAAAATTATAATATTTTGAAATCCAATTTAAATTACAATTAAATTCATAATTGAAATCCAGATATCTTATTAACATTAAATACGATTCAATGTAAATAAATTATTTACGATGATACTTTAAAAGATCTAGTGCACAATGCAATAAAAATGTTTTTCTTCTTCTTCTGGAATTTCCTTTTATATTCTGCTACCGATGCACCAGCTCCAACAAGTATTTCTTTGTCATCCCGCTCCTATGTATTTTGATAATAAGAGTGCAATTTAAATTGGTCACAACTCAATCTTCATTATTGAACCAAGCATATTGAGACTGATTATCGGTTTACGCCCCATCATCCTAAGGAAGGCACTATTACTTTGGCTTTTGTACCTTTTTCCTTGTAGATTGCAGATTTGTTGACCAAATTATGTTTTGTTTTTCATTTTTGTTTTACGTTTGTAAACTCTTAACGCTCATAGCTGCCACATTGTAAGTTAGAGGGGGCATTAGATAATAATTTTTATTATTTTCTTAATCATGTTTCCTATTGTTTTGGCTTTTGATTATATTATAAGGTTAGCTTCGTCTTGTATAGTTCTTTTTTTTCTTTCTATAAATAACTTTTCATCTTTATGGTTAAGTAATTATACTCTTAATCTTATGAGTGCAAACCCATGCTACGCAGACGGTGTCAAACGTAATAACTTTGAAAACACAATTGCACATCATTGGATGAAACATAATTTGTAAATAATTTGCACATAAGAGCAAGGAGGAAAAAAAGTTGTACGCAATGACAATAATATGTCATGCACAGTAAACGGTTTCATTTAATATGGTGTAATAAAATTGTTAATCAACTGTACCATGCATCTTAGTACCAACTACTACTAAGTTAACAAATCAGCCTGAAATACAACTCACATCCAATACAATATAATTAAGTTGAAAGACAAATGAGAGGCTGTTATCTAACTTCTGTCAAATACATGCATACTAAATCGAGGTGAATAAATAAGTCTATTGAGCCCAAATTAATTCCATAAATTCGAACGTCTACTGCATTTTAGTTGATATTGAGTTTATAAAAATAAAAATAAATAAATAAAATAAATAAAATAAAATAAAATAAAAGCATTTGGATTACTGTGTACGTAGTAGCGTTGTGGAAGGAGATGTTGTTGATAGTTTGTGTCAGCTTTCCTTGCCTCTGCGGCTAAATCCTAATGGATTCAATCTTCTTCTATATAGCATAATGATAAAGTTGCTATTAGGTAACGGCTACAGTGGTATATACCTATTTAAAAAATGAAAGCTCGATATTAATTTGGTTTTGAAAAGCTGATAAACGTTCATAGATAATAGTTGCTGAGTTACTGTGAATAAAAGGCGAATTTATTTATTTAAACTTGGTAGAAGTACGAAAATGGATTGCAACTATATTTATCCATGGTAATCTTCTTCAGCAAGCACACAATTATTATTGAGCGACAGTGAACGTAGCGCTTAATTCAACCCATTTCATAGTAAATTAATAACAATGCTGAGAACATTTTTTGTTTTTTCTTTCAGTTTAACTTTTACTTGGAAAGAATAAAATTTCTAACCAGTTCATAAAATTTATTAATCAACATTTTGTACTGTTGAAAATGATACGACTGAAGAAGAAAAATTGTATAAAATGGTACATATAGTCCCACACCCCCTATTAGTTGTATGCAAATAAAAAGGTTTATGAATGGAAAAAAAGATTGAATAGAATTGTATGTAGCTTTTTGGGGGTGTTTATTAAAAGCTTTCAGGAAAAGTAGACATTGGCTCCATACAAATGTATAATTACATGGTTAGCTTTAGCCATTTTGGAAAGTAGGATACAGCAAGGCCAATGATATCAGATTGTATTCTGTTTTCATTCCTATAAAAAAAAATTAAGTACAGATAACTCAGTAAATAAACTTATAATAGACGGTTAAGTCTATTCCCTTACATCTTATATCGCTATAGTGTCCAAAACTGTTAGAAAAATCAACAAATAAAAAGCATATGTTTATTTCAGAACTCGTGATAAAACCGTTTTGAGTTGCAGCATATTAAAGTCACAAATAGCAGTAATGTTTAAAACTTTTGATACAGATTCGAACAGAGCTTCAAGTTTACAAATTTGATGGGTTTGAACTGAATTTGGTCCTTCACCGTACGCTGAATAGAGTAGCTAGTTAACCCAATGACTGATACTGTATTTCAGGTGTAAATGGTTTATTTCCACTGCCTGAAAATGAATGCGCCTATCTATTATATGAAAGCATTTGAAGAGCTGAAGTTGCAGCCTTCATTCTCCTTATCATTGTTTTCTTTGCTTTTTCTGTTGTAGTCCCACCTTAGTATCATTGCCAGTTTTGTATAGTTGCACCGTTGGAACTGTACTGGATAATAAATGCTACAATAAGATGAGAACAAAGTAAACTTTTGTACTATTAAATGGAAAGTGCAACTAACAAAAGTTACAGTAAAAATGAACTGAATAATAAATAATACAGTAACTTAAGTGCAAAATATAATTGTGGAAGTAATAAATAGAAAGTACAGGTTATAAATGTTGCAGCAAAACCATGCAAAATGCAAATGTTACAATGATCTGTAATTACAGCTGCCTGTTGTGTAATAAAATGAATGAAACAAAATAGTGGGTGGAATTTTGTTATTCCTATTTTTTTTGGTAAATCGAGCTTAGATGACATGTAAATTATTTTGGAAACTTTATAATACATCATGACTTTCTCTTAGGTTTAATGTCACTTATCTTATTTGTCATAATGGAGGACACCAAAGCACAATCAACATTTTCCAAATATTTTAGAAATAAGAAAATTATTAAAACCACTATCAGTCTCCGAACGGTACGTGATTGTTCTACTTACATATCCCATGTGTTTGAAAATGCATAAGAACATTAAGATTAAGGGAACATGTATACCTACGGCCAATCACTATCTGCAAAACCATTTAGTGACTGATTCAGGAAATCAGAAGAGTCACAAACAATTCATGTAAACAGTAATGCAGTACTTGAAAGCCTTTCATGACATATACCAAGGTTATGCAATCTCAAAAAGTATAAGTTTAATCCACCATAGACATATACTAATTATTTTTTGGATAAAATGTACTTTATAAACGAACGGAGAAAGCATATACTTCCGTGATATACCTCATTAAAACCTTATAACCTACAAACCTAAATAGGTGCCTTGTAAGAAAAAAGATTACATATCATTTTCATATATTAACAATATAACAAGTCTGAATCTGAGCTAAGCTGTCAAACAGATGGAGAAGTAAACAAATTAGAAAACACACTCAAAACAATCCATACGAGCAACTTGGAGCAGAAAGAAAACAAAAAACATACAACCAACACAACACAAACCCGTGTAAAACACAAGGGCTACAAAACACAAGTAAAAACACACAAAAAAACCAGGCACGTCTCTACACCAAAAACCAGCTGGAGGAGAGAGATCCACTTCCCAAATAAGCACAAATCTAAATTCTCGAACCAGCGAAAAATTAAAAATGGCGAAAGAAACCACCAACAGGAGGAAGCAGATAGCTGTTTCAAGCCCAGATCACCAAATCGGACGAAGCTCAAGGAGGTCGAAGGCTATCATGAAGACCATACATGATGTTGAGATCAATTAAGATAAGTTTTTCATCCAAGTTTAACTTTTGTGACTGAATGCACTGATGAATAAGATACTTGTTGTCTTGCAATATGTGCTTAGTTCTCAACTTGTAAGGCTATTTGGTACCTTTAAAAACTTGGCTATTACGTTCACACCATATGTTCCATATGATTGAAGTAAAATGATGCTAATGATATGATTATTAGCCGAGTTATTATTTTTCTGAGCTTGATTAATAGTTACCAGCAGGTCAATAAGGTCGTAGTTAGAACATAAATTAGTCTTGAGCTTGGGCATAAGATCATCCAGAATATTCCTAGAATATATGCAATTAAAGAAGATGTGATCTCTGTCCTCGTTATTATTAGCACATAAAACACATTTTTGATATATGTTAGGAGACCATTTACTAATTCTGACCTTGGTATTTAATTTGTTTCGAATGGCCAATAGAGAGCATGTAGACATTTTAGGAGCATATCCTTTGTTCCATATAATTTTGGTCCATTCAAACTCGTTGTGTCTGTCTCTAAAAATATTCCATGCAGATTTTTAAAAAAACGACCTTGATTGCTAGGGAGCCACCACCAGAAATCCTATTTCAAGTGTTAATGAATGGTAACCTTTTTGACAGAAAGTTGAGATTGAGTGGGAATGTGACTGAGATTCTGTTTCCATCTATTATCTGAGATAAGCATAGAAACTTTTTTGTGGCATCCACCTAAAATATACATGTTATTCCAACCATATTTATCAATCAGGCAGGAGCCTTACAACCATGAGTCAAACCAGATATCAGTATTTACACCATCAACTATTTTTCTGTCTATAGACCCCTTGCACCATTGTCTAACTCGTAAAATGGTCTTCCAAATGTGTGAAGCATTGTTGTCCATGTTGGCAGTCCAAAAATTAATCCTACTGCAATACTTATTATGAATCCATTTAGCCTATAGAGAGTCACCTTTAATATATTTCCATAGTAATTTAGTTGCAATAGCTTTTGAAATGTCCTCTATTTTCCTGATTCCTAAACCTCTTCACTTTTTGTATTGCACACCTCATCCCCGCTCATTTTATGAGCTTTTGACTTCCACGGAAAGTTGGCACATAGGGAATTTATTTTCTGAATAATTATAACTGGAAATTGAGAACTGAAGCCAGAAGTGTAGCATAGGATAAATAACTGTCTTGATGAGCTAACTCTCCCACTGATGTTGAGGAATCCGCTTTTCCAATTGTTGAATTTTTTGTTGATTTTGTCAATGAGCCAGCCAAAATCTCTAGCTTCTAATGAGTTGTTAGATAGAGGAATGCCCAGATATATGATAGGCAGGTTGGCAGGCTTAATTTTAATAACATCAGTAATTTTCTGCTTAAATTTTGCACCTTTACTGAAGAACAAACTGGACTTATCTGTATTTAATTCAAGGCCAATAAAGTTTTCATGATTTGGAAAATATGATTAATAGTATCGGCATTTTTAGTAGTGGCTTTAGCCAATATTAATATATCATCTGCATAAAGCGTGTAATCATGGGCTCAACTTGATATATGGGACTAATATTTCCTTTAAGGAATTCCAAGTCCGAATTTAAAGTCAAAAATTCCATTGCAATAGAAAATAAGTATGGTCAAAGAGGATCCCCTTGCCTTAAACCTCTCGAGCTATTAATGAAATCATAGGGGGAACCATCTACTAAAACTGAAAACGAACGAGTAGAAATACATTCATATATGAGATCAACAAAATATTGTAGAAATCCCATAGAAATCAGCATAAAATGAATAAATCCTCTACTTATTTTGTCATAAGCCTTGTGTAAGTCAATTTTCAGACAGATATTGTTAGCATTTTTTTCCGTTAAAACCCCTTACCATTTCATAAGAAAGTAGGGAATTTTTGGAAATTAATCTAACTGGGATGAAAGCATTTTGATTGTATGAAATTAAGTCATTCATATAAACTTTCGGTCGATTGCAAAGCAAATTGGCTAATATTTTATAAGAAAAATTGCAAAGTGAAATTGGTCGAAAATCAGACATATTAGCAGCATCAGGAATTTTTGGTATAAGGCAAATGAATGTATGATTGATTTCTCTAATAATTTTTTCAGATTGGGGAATACCATCCATAGCTTTTCAAATATCCAATTTAATCTGCTCCCATTGAACTTTATAAAATTTAGAATTGAAACCATCTGGATCAGGAGAGCTATTATCACTAATCTGAAAAATTGCCTCTTTAATTTTCTCAATTTGAAAAGGTTTGCACAGATTAATTCTTGCATTATCTGTTAGAATTTTCTTGCATGTGATGTCTGGAAATTGGTTTGTGGCTTGAGATGATTGAAATAAATCCGAGAAATACAAAATAGCTTCTTGTGCAATTTTTTCTGATGCTGATATCCACAATCCTTGATTATTAATATTAAAGTTACTCCTTCGACTGGTTTAAAATCATCGATTTTACTGAAAAAGAAGTCAGTAGGTTTGCCCACTTTAGTAAGCCAATTAATTTTCATTTTTTTAATTATTAATGGCTAAATTCCTCAACATATTATGCAAATGGTCACAGTTAGTAGAATATAATTCCAAGAGGTTATCGTCAAGGGGATCGCATACCAACTATTTATAAATACTATTATTTTGATCTTTTAATCTATCAATCACAGACATTAAGTTGATCTTATTTCTTGACCAGCTCTTCAGGATAGATTTCACTCTTTTTAGCTTACATAGCACCACCTAACGAGGGCTACAAGTGTAGATTAGCTCCAGAGCCTCATGAATGAATATGTGATAGTCTTTTTGCAGATGCCAAGAATTCTTGTATTTAAAAGGTCTTCGTTTATTTCTTTTAATATGCACATGTAGGCTGATTAAAATCGGGGTATGATCACTCAAAGAGTGATTACCAAAACTAATGTCAAAATAGTCAAATTTATCAAGCCATAGAGTGTTAACAAATACACGATCTATCTTGCTATGAATAGAAAACAAATTACCTCCTCTCCAACTGAAATTTTTTACTGAAAATTCAGGATCCACCAATTTCGAGAGAGTTATAATCTTGATCACCAACAAAATTAACCTTCCATTATTCATTCTTTCACTATGATATAGATTAGCATTAAAATCCCCTACCACGAGCCATGAACGGTCGACTCTCTTAGATTGGTTGATGATGTATTTCCATAATTCCTTACGTTTCTCTTCCTCATTAAATGCGTAGACAATTGTGCACATGACACTAATGTCATTAGCATTATGAAGAATACAAGATATAAAATTATCATTTGTACGTAAAATAATAGTGGACCATTGAGTAGAGTCCCAAATAATAAGGATACGACTTGTTTGATCTGCAATTATGTTATGAGAAAATTTCCGCTCCTTAGATATTTTAGCCATATATCTATTAGTAGAGTCTAGAGAGAGCTTATTTTCAACAATTCCAATAAAAGAGAACCTATTAAAATTTATAATATGTAAAACTTCCAACTGTTTGGAGGGGCATCATCCTCCTAAAGTTCCAAATAAGGAACTCCATTAACTGTTAGTATCAGGAGTGCTACTTCCTTCCGGGAGCGTAGCTTTCCCCATTACCTTAAATTTTTTGGATTTTTTACCTTTACCTTTCAGCTGATTGACTAGACTCGACCATGCAGGGTTTTTCAAGGATGCTCTGAATTCAAACGGAATTTTCTCTGTTCTAGTCTTGTGAGTAGACTTCGCTTTGGCTATGTAAGAGAGCTCTGTATTGGAAGTTATAGCCCTTTGATTCGAAGTGGAATCCAGATTATCAACTATCATGTTATCTGATTCCTCATTGAGAGAATTGTAATTGTTATTTGAAGATTATATTACATTAACTGTATCAGTATTATTAGTGTCATGCATTGTATTTAATTTAGCATTCAATTCAAGAGACACTGTTGTATTAAGAGTCAGACTTGAGATAGTCAACTAGACTGTTTGATATTTGCTCATAGAGATTTGTTTAGAACCTGATATATTATCATCTGACTTGAGATTATAGGTGATATTCTGACCTGAACCATTGATCATTAGTTGCTCTTCTATAGTAGAATTAGTGAGGACATTTGGTTGGTTGTCCGGATTATCATTTATCACACTATTATCTGAAATGGTCAAATCAGAATCAATATGCATATCTGCATTATCGTTCATAGGATTTTGGATAACTTTAGGCAACCACACTTTGCTGAATTGACAATGTATATCCGCATGCCCGAAACTAGAGAAATTTGAACACGTGTTTGGTTTCCACTCATATACTACTTCTTACAATATAATCTCATCTTTCTCATTTAAGATAGGAATTTTGTTCGGGAATTTGAAAGAGTTATCAATTTCTATTAAAACTCCAGCATAAGCAATCTTAATTATACCTTCAGTGAATTTATCAAGTTTAATAGGAGATCCGAGCACGGAGACAATATGACTAATCCCCTCCTCCGTCCAAAAGTCAAGTGGCAGGTTGGGGAAACGGATCCATATCGGAATGGTATGGAGGAGGTCTTTGTTGAGCTGCATTCCAAAAGACCATATCTTCATCATCATTAGTTTTTTGTTATAAATGTAGGGTCCCCTTCCAGAACATTAACACAATCCTTGTTCTTTGTTGAATCTAATCACATAAAAGCCATTTTCCATGGAGTAAATCGAGAAATCTTCAACCGGTTTCCAAACTCTTATGATGTAGTCCTTGAAATATGGATGGTACGGTTTGGACCCAATTACATAAACCACTATGGCATTATTCCTTTGCCTTTTGGCATCCAAAATCACTTCACAAAACATTTTAGTTATTTCAACGAGTTGACTTCGCGTGAGTGATAAAATTTAAGTGGAACAGAAAGTGGCATATTATTGCCTTTGACAACCTCGTTCCATGCTCTACTAGATGATGAAGCAAATGTCATTAATTAGAGACAGGCTTGTTGATCGAAGGGCTTGGGCGGGCAGCAGTAACAATTGGGTTATGAATTCGATTTTGGGTAGATGGTAAGGCGATGAAGGAGTAGGGATAGGAGCAGCACGTGAAGCAATATTGTGAGAACGAATGTTTGGAGCAAATTTGGGTTGTCTTTTCCACTTACGTGGAACGACTGGGACGAAGCCATCATCTGGGGCGGAGATAGGCTCAAAGGAACCGAAGGGTTGAAAGCCAGGGGGATGATCTGGGGTAGTCGGTGGCGGATCAGGAGGCGCTGAGGCCTGGCGGCTGCTATGGTTAGAGGAGGACATCACGGACAGGTGGAAACAGGGAATCAAGGCGAGGGTCAAAAGGAAGAGGATTCTGACTGGCGAAACAGAGCCAGAGGGGAAAAGGCGCCGGGAAGAGGCCGGCGGCTAGGGTTTAGTGCGAAATATTTTATTTAAAAGCATTTTGTGACATATACTAATTATTGTTAACATCCAAAACAGATTAAGAAAAATAAATGTTTATTGGTAATAATTTATTCTAAATTGTTTACTATAAATGAAAGTAAAAAAAAAAGCATATTTGTTATAATATATGTAAATATATAAGTGAATATGCTTTTGTGTTTTTCTATTAGTCCTACATCATGGGATATGTTCCATCTCATGCTCCAATGCCTATATATAAAGGAGCCTGTGTAATGTAATTATATGAATCAATCTGAGATAACCAATCTCTGAATGAATAAAATATCTCCATTCTTTTACTCTAATGGCTTCTGCTCTTATTTCTTTATAACATATTCCTATTTGTTTATAACACGTTATCAGCACGATCTACAATTGTGATAATTTATTATGAAATCAGATCTATTCTTCTCCAGATCTAATTATAGATCTCAAAACGGTAAGTTATTTTTCTATTATGATTGATCTAATCTTCCAATTTTATTTTTTTTTTATATCTCATTCCATTCTAGATCTACTTCTTCAGATCTAAATCTATTGTATTATTTTTTAGATTTTATTATACTAGTCTTATAATTTTATATCTTATATAGATCTAAACTTTGAGATCTAATTCTTATTTTGTTGGTTATTATATTTCAGATCTAATTTGTTTGTTGTTGCTATTTTTCTGATCATATTATATTGTTGATCTCAATATCATGCTTATTTGTATGTTTTATAGTTCATTTATTTTGGAATGCAAGTTTGAACTTGACAAAATTTGATATTGTTGCTTCAACAAATTTATTGAATTTGATTGCATTTAGTTTGGATATGGATTTGAGAAATCAATCATGGTTGGTAAATGAAGTTTTCATTTTGAAAACATTTTGATTTGATTTAGATTTGATTGAAGGCTTTGAAAATTATTTTGATATATGATTTATATTTCCAGAAGAAATATTTTATTGTTTTTTAGAGAAACAAATATATATAATACGTATCTAGAAGATCTAAGTTTAGATCTAACATTGATTTTGATTTAGCACATCTGAAGTGAATGGAAACATTAATAAAAGCTTACATGATAAGCTTAATATCTTTCGATATTTCCTTTTAAAAAAAAGGGAAAAGAAAAATAAAATTTGAGAACCTGTAGATAAAAGGTCGAGTTTCCATAAATCAATGAATTACAAGTTTCCTCAAAATAAAGAACCACAAGTTCTAACTAAAAAAAAAAGAGGATCAGAAAATTTAATCATAAAAAAAAAAGAAATAAGTTTGAACAACCTGAAGTTGTGCAAAGATTTTTTTTTTCCAACCAGAAGTTGTATAACTCAAAGTCCAAGACCTGAAGTCTTGAATTATGAAAAGATTTTCTGACAATGTTTTAGAGATTTATTTATATTTATATTGCAAAATCTAACATCCCAGAAGAGATGTTATAGGAATTTTATTTTAAAATTATGTGAAAGGATTGTCTAGTAATACTAACCTGAAGTTAGATCATTTTTTTGAAGATGAAGGAAACTTCATTAATGATGAAAATCTAAGTGCAGTAATAAATGATATGGTCGAATTGACCAATAATAGCAGCCTGAAGTTTGCTATGTGGATTTTATTTTATTTCAGTTCAATAAATCAGTTTGAAGTTGGTAAAACCCAAGTTTTGATAATCTTTGGGTGTGTTTGCCAAACTATATATTTGAAGAAGTACATTTTAATATTCTCCAGAAGAGATAATCCATATGACATACTCTTGAAGAGATGTTTTATGATTTTTATATTTCAAAATCCAAACATCCTAGAAGAGATGTTGTAGAATTATGTCAATTATGTAGAAAAAGATATTGATTATTGATGGCATGCCAAAAACAATGCATATAAAGTATCTTTAGAAGTGATATGTACCACTCTAGAAGCGGTGTTTATGAAATATCCCCAGAAGTGATATTATATCATCGTATAGCACTATAAAAAGAATTGCCTATAAAATATTGTCAAATGTGGTAATAAATTATCCAAAATTCAATCGTCTATTGTCATGGACCCGTAGCTCCATTAGACAAATAATGATATGTAACCTTTTACTTTTCAGAACTTACGATGAATCAAATATTATATGCACAACTATTCTTGAAGAAATATCTTTATATATGCTCCTGAAGAGATAATCTATATGTCGTATCATAATTTTTACTAAAGCTATATAAATACGGTCTTGAACAAATCGTTATGTGCAACCATTATAATTTCTTATTTTTATAACATTTCAAGGGTCCAGAAGATACTCTTATTTATGTTGTAAATATATCTATTTTACTGAACTCTCTAGAGGAGATGTTTATATATAATTATAAGTTAGTATATATTTTCTAATAAACAATCATAATTAATGTTCAATAGTAATGTTAGAGATATAATCAAGGAATAATGATATAATTTTTTTTTAGTAATAACAATAATTTATTCAAAAAAAAAAAGAATAATGATATTGTATACCAATGTTACACTCCAGAAGTAGTGGTTTTATCTCTTGCATCTTACTTTCAGTCGGTGGATCTAATTTTGTCACTGTATTTAAAGTTTGATATGCCATTTTAAAAGCAATTACAACAAAAATCTCCAACATGGATATTTTATGCTACTGTAAAAGTAGTAATTATGTAATATGTATAAAATAAACATTGTATATTGATATGGCATTCAAATAGTGCATATATATATATATATATATATATATATATATATCTAGAAGAGAAAGTTCACTCCAGAAGTGGTGATACTAATATATCTCTAGAAGAGATTTATAAATTTGAAAATGATAACATATCTCTAGAAGAGATTTATTTATATATTTGGTAATTTTATTAAACCAAATAAGTGTACATAAATTTAATTATAAAGGATCCTAATTTAGCTTAGATTAGATCCTAAAAGTTTGAGAGCTAAGAGGAAATCTGTATCTGTAACATTCCAAGCATCTAGAAGATACTATTATTATTTTTGCTTTAATTTTTTTTATAGAACTCTCAATAGAGATGTGTAGAAATGTCTATATGCAATTAAAAATTACTCCTTGATAAGTAATCATACTTAGTGTTCAAAACTGATATTTGAGATATAATTGAGGAATAAAACTTAACAACTTGAAGTTGTGTTATATTTTGTTCGAACCAGAAGTTCGATATGGTTTCAAACCAAACGTTTTGAACATTATCATTCGGTTTTGACAGGTTTGCATTGACATTGATTTATAAATAGAAATTAATAGTTTTGATCCTTGTAATAGTTTGTTCCAAAAATCACTAATTCAAATGAGAAAGAATATGAAAATTTTACAATATACATGTGATACGTGGACGCACGTATACATCCATATATGTAAATATTTAGCTAACAACCTGAAGTTTGTGATAAGCTATTATTTAGTGATTATGCATAGATATTATTTAGTGATTTAAAATTCAATCAACATAAATGTTGAATGACCTGAAGTCATGTATGTATTCAAATGATCTACACAATAAGTAAATTCCTCCAATAGCTTAGATCAATGAATGAGAACAAACTCTAATAATCAATATCAATTGAATGCATCTTATCAATGAATAAAAGAATTATCCTTCTATTATTAACATGTATGGTGTATTTGCTAGTAGCAATATCATAGTGGATCAAAATGAGAATCCAAAGATGATTATTATTTAATGTGACAATGTTTGTCAACATTGAGGGGGAGGATAAAGGGATACAAGCTCATTTTGATCATCAATGTTAAATATTTGTTAAAATATACAATGATACAAAATATTAAGTAACTTGAATAAATTATCAGTAATATCCCTAGTAGACTTTCTCCAATATTGATTTGAATCGCTGAAGGATCAAAATTTGCAAACCACATTTGAAATATGGTTCAAAAGTCAGTTCAAAATATTTTTGGAGTTAGTAATAAAGATGCCAAATAAAGGAGGTGGGTGTTCTTGAAGAAACACTTAAGGATGCTCTGAAAGAGATCCATGACATGATTCTCAAATAACCCTAGAAGTGGGTTAGGTACCTAAAACATAATTAAAGAGATCTCAATAATTCATGTCTAGAACTGACAAGAAATAATCATCGATGATAAATTTGCAAATAATAAAGCGCTTATATTTATAAATAGATTAAGAATCTTGAATTAGGGGAAAACATGACTGGCCATCATGAATTCCTTAATATTAGAGAAATATGGACATGTAGTCCGCAAAGTACCGAAAGTACTTGAAATGCTTAATATACCCTGAAGGTATAAATGTGGTTTAAAATCATATTAAACAATGAAAGTATATAAATTCCTGAAGAATACAAATAACTTTCATTGTTATAAAGAATGCAAAGGAGAGTAAATTTCAACCTATTTTTAAGTATCGTTGTAATGAAGCTCTTAATATCCATTGAAGTGGTAGCTGCAATATGCAAATACTTATTAAAGTATACAAATTCCTGAAGAATATATATAACTTTTGTAGTTATAAAGAATGAAAAATACATGAAGTGTAGATTACAAATTTCTTCTAAGTATTGTTGTAATGAAATTCTTGATACATCAAGATGAGTAGACTACTTCCTGCTTTCTAGTAATGTTGTAATGAAATTTTTAATATTCATGAAAGATGTATAGTTGCAATGCGCAAAACTAATTTGAAGCAAAAAAAAAATATTTAATGAAAGCACATGAAGTGTGTTTCATAAAAGTAGCATACAAATGCATAAAATGCAAACCATATTTGGAAGAAACAATCTTAGAAAATTTGATTGTATTGAAGAAAACTATTAATAAATTGTATTATTAATGAGATTCATATTTATAGATCTAGAAGTATCTATAACCAATTTGAGTTATCGAAAGACGAATATGAATTCAGAGGAAAATTTTAAATCAGGGGCAGCATCCATAAGTATTTTATAATGCACTCTTTTTCCTTAACTAAGATTTTTCCCACTGGGTTTTTATTAGTAAGGTTTTAACGAGGCATTATCTTGATGCAGAAGAATCAAATGTCTTTTCAAGAAATAACATCTCAAATATGTTATTTAAGTTAAATTATATTTTTATCTTTGACTAAGGTTTTTCCCATCGGGTTTTCCTTTGTGAGGTTTTTACTGACATGTTAAATTGATCCAGAAGTATCAAACTCTATCTGATGCGGTAAATTATTGAAATATGACATACTATATTATACTCTTTTTCCTTCATTAAGATTTTTCCCATAGGGTTTTACTTAGTAAGGTTTTAATGAGGCATTAGTTTGATCCAGAAGTATCAAGCTTTATTTAAAGAAATAAGAAAATAAAATATGTCATTGTACTCTTTTTCCTTCACTAAGATTTTTCCCATTGAGTTTTTCTTAGTAAGGTTTTAATGAGGCATTATTTTGATCCTGAAGTATCAAACTCTTATAAGAAATATCATTTTTAATATGATATTTATGATTTCACAAGTTGCACCCTTTTCCTCGTTCAAGGTTTTTTCCCACTGGGTTTTTCTGATAGAGGTTTTTAATGAGGCAAATCTATATCGATTGAATCGATAAATGCAAGCAAGATAATAATGAGGGGGAGCAATCATCATACACGTTTCGAAACGGAAATTTTCAACTTATCCGAGCATTCAAGATTTTGAAGACGCATATTCAAGGGGGAGTGTTATAATATATGTAAATATATAAGTGAATATGCTTTTGTGTTTTTCTATTAGTCCCACATCATGGGATATGTTCCATCTCATGCTCCAATGCCTATATATAAAGGAGCATGTGTAATGTAATTATATGAATCAATCTGAGATAACCAATCTCTGAATGAATAAAATATCTCCATTCTTTTACTCTAATGGCTTCTGCTCTTATTTCTTTATAACATATTCCTATTTGTTTATAACAATATTCATATTATTATATTTCAGTCTATCATATACTGCAATATTTTTATCCAGAAGTTAAACGGTAGCACCAGTATTGTAAATTGTGTACCTTTCTGCTATTTCTAGCATTGTAGAATTGAAAGTGTAAGATTGAAGGACACTTGCAAATGTTACAGTTGTAATAAGTGATGAAGAGTTATTAAATCCCAACTTCAACCTGCATGTTTATTTGTTATATAGTAAAGTTAATAACATCAAAACATTTAATGTTTTATTTTTGTCAATTAGATAGTAGATACCATGTTTCTGGATGCCCAAACCTTTTCATTGAACTTTTCCGTTGTTACGCGCTCTATCTTTTGAAAGTATCATTTTTTTTATATTCCACATCCCAAATCTGTGGGTAAATGTGTAGGCAAATTTAGTACGTATGAATGGAGCCAGAGAAATAAATTGGGAAAAAAAACCATAGTTTTTGGTGTGCAGCTGACCTTTTGAGTAGATGGCCTCCTTTTTTGTTTGTGGAGTGCATGTAATCTTTTGGATAAAGTTGAAGTTTGTTGTTGGACAAATATCAACTCAATATTACAGCCAAAACTGTTAGAATATTAAGTTCATCTAAACGTCAAGACTGAAAAAAATTTCATATAAGGAGGTGAGTGCAGAAAAAGCATGGCCAAAATACGAAGAAAAGAAATAAAATAATATATAAATTTATTATTATCCCAACAAATGATGATGTAGTAGTTGAATGTGAAGAAAATCTGCTCAATGTGCAGCACTACTAGTTGAACATGTGATTCAATTCGTATACTTACTTATAGTAAATGAAACAATAGTAGAATAAAAATGAAGCGGACAAACAAATAGAGAGAGCAACAATAAAACCATAAGAAAACAGCTATGGAATAATTTTATATATCAGGGAAGGCAATAGAGTACCTGAAATGGAAGCAACAAAAACAGCAAATGAGTAGACAGCACGGAAACAACACAACTGAAACGCGCTAGATCCAAAGCTTTATATCGTCGTGCTAATTGAAAGCAGCAAATAAAAGAGAAGTAATGAATTATAGGAGTGGGAAATGATATTTCATAGATGGTTCGATATGAACAAAATCCGAATAATATTATATACACACTCAAGAGCAAAAAAGCAATTCAATGTGTATGCAACCATAATGAAGTCACTCTTCCAAATCTTACTGAACAAAAATCAATACACCATTAGATTGGGTAGACCCTTATAGTCATTCTTTATAGGCAAATGAATAGTTATCTTTAATGGCTAATGCTCGAGTGGAAAGCGTAGTCCAAATGAACTATTCATATAACTAAATGCATTGAATAATAATGGAAACTTATCTAGATTGCACAACTACCTACATCTACAAACGCACACGGTGTTTTCTGAAAAAATTCTTAAAATATAACAATATGTTATCGGTATAATCGTTTTTGTATATTATGGTCAAATTATATCAGTTTAAATTTTTTTTGTACCCAGCTATTAAGTGACTGATAATAAGCTATTATGCATAACCCGTCAAATATATTGTTACAAATAACACCCATACTAATTGATGTAATTTACATACATAGGGTTTGTTCACATACATCTTACACTGTGCTTTCAGATTGAGCATGGTTGAAATGGTTAAATAGAGATGATCAGGTCTTGCAATATACTATTTCTATTCAAAATACAAAAAATTATGGGCTAAGTGAATTTTTGTTAGCTAAGTCAATAGGTTCATGTATGTGCAAAGAGTAGCTGCCCTATTGTTAATGAAGTTGTGCACAAAAATAATTCATACAGACAATGTAGTTGGCAAACTACTAAAAAGTTAATGAGATTTAGCAAAGCTCGGGTATTCTGCAAACATAATGAAAGTGGCTTATATATATCTGAATAAAAGTTATTTAAGAAGGTCAGTTTAGTATTCTGTAAGGGTAAGTTGGAAGCATCATTGGTCAAAATATATCTAAGTTAATTCACTTATAGCGGTCAGTGGATTAAAAGAAGTTTCCGAAAATATAAATATTTTTACTTTCTATGGATTTGTAGTTTGTAAAATGTTTTAATTGATCTCATTAAGGAGCAGAATGCAGCTATATTTAAACCATGGAACTATTAAAGTATGAAGAAAGATCGGTAAGAAAACTGCTATTAGAAACTGTAATGACCCTATTAATTAGGTCATAAATAGAACGTTTTATTTATCCTTTAACGTTATGCAGTTTCTAATCTTAATGTCATCCGATTAATTAAGTTATAAATAGACTGTTCTATGATTAGAACATTTGTAATTTTACATGCAAAGATAAATGTGGAGAAATAAATATATACAGTTATACACACATCAAATAAAACCAACCAAAGAGAAGGACTGCCCATGCGCAAATCATTTATTTACTTAAACCGAACATTCTTTAATACTTGTAAATTCAGTATGAATAAGAAGAGAAACGATTGGTGGTTTGATAAAAGAGTTGCTCACCAAAATCAAACATTAGTTAATAGCTGCTACCAAATGGAAAGAAAAGGCAAAACCACAAACATAGAATCGACATAGTGTTTTGCTGTCAATTTTCCCGAAGGGGAAAAAAGTACTGCTTAGGCACAGAAATGCAACAGTCTAAGAGAATTTTTGAAATTTGAAAAAATGAAATATGTTACATTAACGGATCAGCTAGCCCATGGAGAAATATTTATGCAAGTGAATGTACGGTTTGTTAACATGAAATTTTTTCAATATCTGGAAAAGTAATGGTTGGCCAAATATCCTGCATCGGTATAAAATTAGTAGGAAAACTACTAAACACCTTTATTGCAGTGATTCACATGCCATGTTGCATAAAATTTCTTGTTACTAAATCCATATTTGAGGAAATTTGATAGCCCTGATGTGACGCTAGTTATGGGAAGATGATATAGATAGCACAAAACTACGTCGTTTATCACACTAAAAACAATGTTATCCATAAAATATGGTTGTCGATACAGAAGCATAGAAACATCTTGTACTAAACCGGCATGCAGAAATTCCTACCCATGGAAATTAAAATAAGTCCTAACCATGCATGGTGCGAAATTCCAGTTATTCCGATGAATCCGGTCAAGCTTTCAGTTCCGGTTTAAATTTCGAATTTGTTTCCAATATTGAAAAAACCTTTTGAAAAATAAAAAGAAATAGAACAAATATATAATAATTAAAAAACAAATTAATCGAGACAATAAATAAATGGAGAAGAAATCATGTAGTTTCATAAAAAAAGTTGTTATACTTTTGTTAATTTACATCGAATCATAATAAAAAATACAAATTTTCAAAATTGATCAAAGTTATAAAATTTCAAATGAACAATACAGAATCTTTGCACAATGGATTTTTAATTAAAGTGTGTATTTTGTATGTAATGTAAAAAATTGATCACTAATGCCCAAACGTAAATAAAAGCACAACTAGCGGTCACAGATCATGGATAGAGTGTATGTAGAGAGTATAAATATGAAAAACAGTGAAAATTAAAAAGAAATCAGTAATAACAGAGGATTTATAGTAGTTCGACTGATTCTGGCCAATGTCCACTCCAGAAATTTCTTTTTTTATTGATATCAAAATCCAGTACAGTTACAATCTGGGGTTTTTAAAACAATCATGGCAGAGCAGCCTTAGTGGAGAGGAAGAAGGAAAACAGAATGAAAATCCCTTTTATGAAGCCATGCCTGTTGTATTTATAAGAAAAACCCAAGTTACTGGGCTTCCTGAGTAGTCTGTGCCCATCAAGGCCATAACCGATCCTAACTTCATCATTACGACCGATCCCAAGCTCCGAGCATGCCGACCCAATGTTGCTCCGGGAGTGACTTGAAGCGAACATATGTAGGACTCGAAGTAACTCGCGCTAAGACTCGAGGTAACATTGCACCGACCCGTTGCCTTCAAACATCGATCCCAAATTTGTACTATGAGGACCTGGAGTTGAAAGCTCAATGACCCGAAGCAGCCAACCTTGTATAATCCAATGCCGACCCCGAGCCACTCCAACATGCCGATCCACTCCGTCCTGTTGATCCAAACCATCCTGCCGATCCACACCATCAGACCGAGTCACTTCAACATGCCGATCCGCTCCATCCTACCGACCCACACCATTCTTCCGAGCCACACCATCAGGACCAAGCCACTTCAACATGCCGATCCACTCTACTACCGATCCACTCCACGCCGACCCCTAGCCTTCCTACTGATCCATACTATATCAACCCATATCCTTCTTGCCAACCCAAACCAGGCCGAATCCTAGCCTTCCTGTCGATCTGAACCATACGCTATATGTTGATCATTCAAGTGGATGCCGATCCAATTCCCCCCATAGGTTATGCCAAGCCTTCCCTATGCCAATCCAGATTATATAGACCCTAGTTATTGCCGATTCATGCTCATGCTAATCCAGCCTATGTCGATCCATCTTTATCCAAGCCAATGTCCATCTTCCAAGGACACTGCATCGTTTATCTATCGACCATGCATAATCCTGGCCCCATATTAATTATCCATCTATTTGAACCAAATCCATGATATTCCAACTTCGATAACCGTGAAATCGATTAGGTTAAATTCGCCTGTTTACGGCTTTGCCAAAAGGCGGGTTAACATTTTCCCTCCAAAACATGCCTTACGGTAGGAAGGCGTGTTTTGAATAGCTTTTGGTTTGATATCCGAAGTCCATATTCCATCCACGGCCATTCAATCTGTGTTCCATAATCTTATCTAAATTCGCGATTGCTCCGAGTCGATAACCGATTCCTATTCAGTAACCAAATCCTTATCCAACTCCACATCCATCCGGACCTGACAACCGAGTTCTAATCCATCCATATCCAATATCTAATAACCACATCCATGACCTCTTCGGATCAATATCTAATAACCATAATTGATTACCAACGGTTTAAAAAATTATTTTAATTCTTTAAAATGTTACATATAACCACCTTTATCGAATTACTATAGCGGATCGACTAAAAGTTGCATCGATTGGTCGTGCGAGTTAGATTTTCAACAACGAAAATTTTCGAATTAGACGAACATATATCATCGAAAATACCAATTTAATCTATCAGGACCCGTCATTGGGTCAATAATAATAATAATAAATGTCAATTTATTTTATTTTATAATGTAGTAGTGTTTTTTAATTTTTTAAACGAAACAGGCGTAAAAAAAGAATTTTAAAAAAAATATATACGGCCGATGCTAGCCGACACCCCCTGTGCCGACGAAGGCCGATGCTAGCTGACGCCATATCGCGTATACAGGTTTCAACCGAACCCTTCTTCCTCACTTTCTTTGCTTCCTAAAAACCGATTTTTTTCTTTTCCCCATCACCGATTCCGACCATCTCCAGCCATCACTCTTCGTCGTTGTCGCCATAGAAGCCTAGAATTCGTCGGAACTCATCGAAATCTCCTTTTCTTCTTTAATTTGGTAATTTTCTAAACCCTAATTTTGAATTTAATCGTTTAATTAGGTTTAAATGTACATTATTGTGATGATAATTAGGTGTAGGCATTGCTAATTTAGTGTATTGGGTTATTTTTAGTTAGTATGAAATCGTTGAATTTGAAAGTGTGAATTGGGAATAATTGGGTGTAGGTATTTAGAATTTGAAAGTGTGGAAGTGTGAATTGAGAATTGAGATTTTGAAAGTGTGAAATCGTGAATTTGAATTTTATTCCCGATCGATCCCTTGTATTTTATATTTGGATTGAGTGAGGACGACTTGGTCGTTGAGTGTTGTTTGACTGGCTTGTGCGCCTTGTATTTGGATTGAGTGAGGATGACTTGGTCGTCGAGTGTTGTTTGACTAGCCCGTGCGCCATGTGTTTGGGTATTTATACCCAGAAAGTCTCAGTAGCCGGCCCATTCGGACCGTGCCGATATTATACGAAGGCGTATCGCCTCGATGCGCTACCGTATATTTCTGGCACCTAGATGAAGCGACTATTTGAATGTTTATTGCTTTATATAGTAAACATCTTAATATAAATGATTTAAAGGAAATACTTTATAAATAAACTTCTTACTTAAGTCTGTCTCTAATTTATATAAATAATTTAAATGAAAATAAGACAGCAACAAAGCCTTTAATCCTAAAAGGCTTTGGTAGGTTATAAAATACGATAATAATCAAATATTCTAATAGAAGCATTTGAGACTGATGATCATGCTGATATAGGGCCTTTGAACGATGAATCAAATATTCTAATAGAAGCATTTGAGATTTTAGAGGGAAATGACGATATAGAGTGCGAGACTGAGGCAGAATCAGAAAACGACAAAGGTTGATTATTAATTAGTGATGATGTAATGTATATAAGATGAAAATTTATATCGTTTGTTGTATTATGTCAATTTTAGAACCTGTGTTAATGTAATTGAAATTCGTATCATTTGTTGTATTATTCTTTTATTATTCTGCTGTGAGCTATGTGTACGTGATTATTAATCAGGAATGCTTTCTAATTATGAAATGATATTTTTTTTTCATTATATGAAATGATATATATATATATATATATATATATATGCATGTTTCCAGCAGATATTATGTCACACAGCAGGTGATCCCAAGGTTCACGAGCCACTGTTCATGGCGAGGGTAGTAGTGGTACGACTGATAATCGTCAAAGAGCATACCTAGTGCTGAAGATCGATGGAGGGTAAGTATTTAATTTACTGCAACTTCATTATATTATTTAGTGCATGCTACAAGTATATTTATGATTTAGCAACTGACAATATTATAATGTATTCAGGGGTTTCGATTTACAGCCGTCCGAGCTCATTCTAGATGTGTCTCAAAACAGCTACCGTAGTAGGATGATGGACTTGTGGGAGCACGGGGATAATATCCCACATTACATCAGAGATGCCATATGGGCCGACCTCCAGATAAGTATAAAATTCTAATTAATTTGAGATTGGCATATTTGATCTTTGAAAATTAATATATAATTTATATAATTTATTTAAATTTCAACGTGCATACGTCCTTTATTGTGGATCCCGAAGATCTCGGGATGTTCAGGACGCACTGGAAGAGGAAGATGAGGAAAAACTATAAAGGTACACTCTCCAAGATAAAAGAGGCCGGTAAAAAGCCAAACTGGATGAGTGAAAATTTGTATGCACGGTTTCTGCAATATTGGAAAAATGAAAACGCGAAGGTAAATTTTCTACTTTCATATATCTGTAATTATAATTCGTTAAAATGTTTATATAATAGTTAAATTGTACAGGCCGTAGCATCGAGGAACTCCGCAAATAGACTTAGGAATCCTACAACACACCGCGGTGGATCCAAGTCTTTTCTACAATATAGAGAAGAAATGGTAAATATAAAAAGTATTATTTGTAATTTACTTATGTACATTCTTTAATCATATCTAATTTCAGACAAGAGAGAGAGGTGGTGTTGCACCGTCTCATTTGGACATCTTCATCCGAACACACACCGTCGAGCATATAGATGAATACGCCAACGTAACATATGAATTGTCAGAAGCCAAATTAGCGAATATCCAGGTATAAAGACTATAAATTTTTTCTCTTATTTAACAGTAGTTAAATTGGATATTCATCTTCTCAAAATTATATTTCTAAACATAGGAGAAATGCGATCAGGAGATTGCTCGCGTGCTTGCAGAGTCTGGCAGGGAGCAGTTGACCGTTAAGAAGACGGACAGGACATTCGCTCGTATTACCGACCCGTCGACTAGAAATAGACAGTATGGATATGGAAAGCAAGCGGTAATATTTATTGAATTTAATTAATTCATTAACCAGTTTATAAATTTTATTGAATATTACGTATAAACTATAGCTATGAATTTATTAATATACAGGCCGCGACGCAACCCGCTTATAATAAACAACAGGCTGAAGAAACAATAGCGGCCCTGCAAGCACAAGGAGTTGAATGATTGGAGGAAAACTGGATTGAAGCAGCAACTAGACGAGGCGATTGCTGCTTACTTGGCAGAGCATGGGATGAATATGCCATCATCATAGGGATCTGGCATTGATGATGATTGGGGTGAGTGGTAGAATGTTTTTATATATGTTTTCTGATGAACTTTTGGTTGAATTTTGTAAATATTATAGATATTTGTGATGATGGACGTTTGGAGATATATGGACATTTGGAGATGTATATTGATATTTTGTGGTTCTTAGTTGGATATATTTTTGATGTATATTGTTGTTTGGTGAAGTATATTTATGGAATATATATGATTGTGTGGATGGATGGTAGAAAGGGGTGCTGGAAATATAGAAAAAATATACCCAGATTAGCGTCGGATGACGTCGGCTAGGGTTGGCCTAAGGGTCACTTATTTTTTTACACGTGGACTACGTTTAGCATCGGCCGGAGTCGGCTAGCCGACTCGAGCTGTTGCTAAAACAGGAGATGGACCTGTCGCCTTTGTCGTCGCCATTTCACTTGGCGACGAGCTATTTAGCGTCGGCATTTAGCGACGGTTCGTTCGGCCGGAGTCGGCTCTATGCCGACGCTAAACAGAATTATCCTTGTAGTGCATAGGCTATGCCGAACCTTCCCTATGCCAATCCAGATTATATAGACCCTAGTTATTGCCGATCCATGCTTATGCTAATCCAGCCTACGCCGATCCATCTTTATCCAAGCCAATGTCCATCTTCCAAGGACACTGCATCGTTTATCCATCGACCGTGCGTAATCCTGGGCTCATATTAACTATCCATCCATTTGAACCAAATCCATGATATTCCAGCCTCGCTAACTGTGAAGTCGAATAGGTTCAATCCGCCTGTTTACGGCATTTCCAAAATGCGGGTTAACATTTGCCCCCCAAAATATGCCTTGCGGTAGAAAGGCGTGTTTTGAATAGCTTTTGGTCCAATATTCGAATTCCATATTCCATCCACAGCCATTATATCCGAGTTCCACATCCTTATCTAAATCCGCCACTGCTCCGAGTCGATATCGGATTCCTATTCAGTAATCAAATCCTTATCCAATTCCATATCCATCCGAATCCGACAACTGAGTTCTAATCCATGCATATCCAATAACTAATAACCACATCCATGACCTCTCCGGGTCGATATCCAAATCTGAGACCTCTCTGGGTTCATGTCCAAATCATTAGCTGTTCATAGCCAATATCCCAATCTGTAACCTCTTCGGGTTCTTGCCAAGCATAATCCACACTGGATGGCCCGCGTTAAGTAATGCTATGGTGTTCATGGCTCAGTGTCCCTAAACGCTAAGTAATGTCATGACTTAAATCCTAAGTCGAATCTTGGACACTCCGGACCCTTGCTGAGCATAGTCCATACTCGACGACCTAAAATAGTAACCGATCGATAATATCGGGCCTAAGTCCTAGACCAAATCTTGGTCTTTCTGGACCCCTGTCGAGCATAGTCCATGCTCGACGACCTTTTAGCCAAAAACCAAAGGAAAATCCAATCAAAATCCAATCCAAAATCCAAATCGAATCAGAAAACTAGAAATCCATATCAAAAACCCAAACCAAAAGGCAAACATCCAAACCAGAATGCAAATAAGAAAACAAGCTAAACTGGGAGGTCAAACCAAACTCCAAAACCAAACCAGAAAAAGCAAGTGTCCAAGCCAAAAAGAAAAACAGATTTCGCAAACCAAAGCATCACGGTTTATTATCGTCTCAGAGCATGCCTAGGGGTTATCTCCATCCCCGTACATGATTATGTGACTTAGTCGTTAGCCTAAAGTTTGTTACTTATTCCAAACCATCATGATTAGTTGATGACCAACCGACCACCATTCCTGGGCCTCCCGCCATCGTCGTTCAAGGTAGGTGGTGGCTGCTCCTGTTCCACCGCCGCATTCCGAGTTTCGACATATTGTTGCAACTGACCATTCCTTACATGCTCCTCGATTATATTGTTTAGATGCATACAGATGTAAAGTATCATTCCCTTCTAGGTCATGAAAGAGACAGTGCCTACCCGATGCCCTTTCGCATTCCGAGGGTTCCCTCCTTTCCGTCCTTCAATAAGGAAGGTGATCCCAAGCATTCAAGTATATTCATTCCAATGTCTCATTCAGTCCTGTGTAAGTGGAGAATTTTTGCTCTCCGCGGCGCTTCCTCTTCCCTTTATCCTTGTCTTTACCGGAGCTTTCACCGGACAGTTCTCCATCCTTAACCAAGTTTACTTCTTTTGACTTTATATCCAAACATGCATCCTCTTGTCGAAGAAACCTCTCAGCTTCATGAAATAATTCCCCAAGATCCATTGGCAGAACCCGTATCAACGATACTTTGAAATCTAAATTATCCCTAACTCCTGATACTGCCGCCATCAGAACCATTGATGCATATGGTCGATCCATCGAAGCAACTGCTGCATTAAACCGAGTTAAAAAAGTCCTGAGCGATTCATTCATCTTCTATTTAATTGATGCCAGTGTCAACACATTCTTTGACCTTTTTATGTGAACTCGAAACTGCTTCTAGAACCTATCCAACTGTTCTATCCATGTCTCAATAGATCCATCTTCCAGCTATTTGAACCTCATAGTAGCTATATCGGTCAAGTACAGGGAGCAACACCGAGCTATAACCTCCTTTGATCCCCCCAGCACCTCCGTATGCCTTATGTGCCTTATCAAGTGGTCAGTGGAATCCATCTTACCGTCGTACACTTCTTGAATTGGAAACTTGAAATCGGGTGGATTCCTGGCTATCCTAATGTTTCAGGTAAATAGATTTTTGTTTACTTCCTCCAAATCTCTGTTTGTCAGTCCTCCATGAATAGTTCGTCTGATAATTTTGACTAATCCAGTGTTACCTACCAAGGGTTTCCTCCCATCTACATTTCCTAACCGCCCTTCAGGTCCTCAAGGGAATTTTGGTACATACTCCTCATCATGCACTCCTTTATCCTTGTTGGGGCAGGTTGTGCAACATCATCTGATATCCCTCCATGGATCGGTCCAGCATTACCTGGTGGCATGCCCCGAGTCTATGTCCATCCAGATTAATAGTTGTTTGCTGATTAGGGACTTCCCCTTGCTGAACCGCTCCAACTACTTTCCGATTGAGTTCTTCTGATCCAGCTCCATGGATCTGAGCTCCTATAGTCTCTACTTGTCCAAATTTTTGGAAAAGTATCTGCATCATTTCCTCTTGTCTTTTCATCAATTGCTTCTGCATGGAATTCATCATAACCTACATCTCGTCCCTAGTGATGTAGATCGAGGCTTGATTAGCTCCAAAGGAAGCCTCCTAACTTCTCTCTTACTAACTCCTTTCCATCCTCTGTCTCTCAGTTGATTGCGTTGCCATAGTCTCCAAAATCCAAGTTCCTAAGCCTTTAAATCCAAAATCCTAGCTTTTCAATCCCTGAGTGCTAGTCTTCTCAGTGAAAGCACCAAATGTTAGGGCCAAAATTGATCGCTAACACCCAAACGAAAATAAAAGCACCAACTAACAGTCACAGATCATAGAGTGTATGTGGAGAGTATAAATATGAAAAAAGGTAAAAATTAAAAAGAAAGCAGAAATAGCAAAGGATTTACAGTGGTTCGGCTAACTTTGGCCTACGTCCACTCCAGAAATTTCCTTTTTTATTGATATCAAAATCCAGTATAGTTCAAGAGTTTTTAAAACAATAATGATAAAGCAGCCTTAGTGGGGAAAAAAGTAGGGAAACAGAATGAAGATCCCTTTTCTGAAGCCCCGCTTGCTGTATTTATAGGCAAAACCCGAGTTATTAGGCTTCTCGAGTAGTCCGGAACCATCAAGGCCATAGCCGGACCTAACTTCATCATTACAACCGACCCCAAGCTTCGAGCATGCCGACCCAATGTTGCCCCGGGAGTAGCTCGAAGCGAACATATGTAGGACTCAAAGTAAGTCGCCTAAGACTCGAGGTAACATTGCACCGACCCCTTGCCTTTAAACACAGATCCTAAATTTGCACTATGCCGACCCAGAGTTGAAAGCTCAATGACTCAAAGCAGCCGACCCTGCATAATCCTATGACGACCCCATGCCACTCCAACATGCTGATCCACTCCGTCCTATCGACCCATACCATCCTGCCGATCCACACCATTAAACCAAGCTACTTCAGCATGCTGATCCACTCCATCCTACTGACCTACACCAACCTACCAAGCCACACCATCAAGACTAAGCCACTTCAATATACCGGTCCACTCCACTGCAGATCCACTCCAATGCTGATGCACTCCACGTTGACCCCTAGCCTTCTTGCTGATCCGCACTATATCAACCCATATCCTTCTTGCTAACCCAAACTAGGCCAAACCCTAGCCTTCCTGCCGATATGAACCATACGCTATATGTCGATCGTTCAAGTGGATGCCAATCTAATTACCTCTATAGGCTATGCCGAGCCTTCCCAATGCCAATCCAAATTATGAAGACCCTAGTTATTGCCGATCCATGCTAATGCTAATCCAGCCTATATCGATCCATCTTTATCCAAGCCAATGCCCATCTTCCAAGAACACTGCATCGTTTATCCATCGACCATGCTTAATCCTTATATTAATTATCCATCCATTTGAACTAAATCTATGATATTCTAGCCTCGATAACCGTGAAGTTGATTAGGTTAAATCCGTCCGTTTACGACCTTGCCAAAAGGCGGGTTAACAGTAATGGATACAAAAAATCAGTATATAGAAATACTAAAACTACTACGCATCTAGATGAAACCATAAACAAATTTGATTCAGGACTAGTATCGATTTAAATCAGTAATTTGAAACTCGCCATCATGAATTTATATATATTATATTACAAGTAAAATGAGGCTACAAAGAAAACATAGAGAACATCAACGAAAACTATAACGTAAAATAAACAGAGTCTAAGAAAGATCAACAAAGAACGAAACTAGCAACGACAAAGATAACCATTGAATAATGAGAACGACAATAATGTGTTGGAAACAAACTTCGTTTTTAGGAAACGATGGTTATGTTGACAATTATAATCGTTGTATTTGTGGAAATGTAAAATTAAGCATAGAGAAAATCTAGACTTATCGAATATGTAATTTGAAAAAAATTTGTCAAGATGATTGAAAAAAAGTTTAGAGATTGTATTACACTATAAATAAAAACGTTTTCTTTCATATTTTGTACACAAATAAAAAAGAAAAGTGCAAAGAAAATAAAGCTTATTTTCAGCTTACAAAATATTATCTCATCCTCCATTTGTAAATCAGTTGTTACTTCTCCCTCCTCCTTCTTATAGAAATTTTCTAACATTGGTTTCAGAGCTTGAAGATCATTCTAAAATTTCCCAACGGCGGTATCAGAGCCAAGTTTCTTATCAAGGAAGATGGAAAATGGAACGACTCTTTTTTAAGTTCCTTTATTAAAAAAGGAGAATTATGAAAATTGAAGCATTTGCAAGAAAGCGCTGCTTGGATTGCAAGATGCATGGGATATTGTAGAAAAAGGGTATAAAAAACCAGCCGATATTTCCACTTTATCCCAAATTGAAAGGGACAATTTGAAGAATTTGAAGAAGAACGATTGAAAGGCTCTTAAGCTCATTTATCAAAGTTTGGATGATGCTATGTTCGAGAACATAGCTAATGCACAGACTAGTAAGGAAGCATGTGAGATTTTGGAGAACGCTTTTAACGAAATCGACAAAATGAAGAAATTAAACTACAAACTATGTGAGGTGAGTTCGAATCTTTACATATGAAATCATCAGAATCAATTGATGATTATTTTCTATAGTTTTATCTATTGTTAATCAAATGAAAAGATATGGAGAGGAAAATAGAAGAATTTAGAATTGTTAAGAATCTTTGGATTCAAAATTTGATTATATAGTTGTAGCAATTAAAGAATCTAAAGGTTTAGGATCCATAGTTGTTGATCAAATCATGGGTTCACTTCAAACTTATGAAAAAAATTGAAGAAAAAAGTTAGAAGAGCCATTAAAGCAATCTCTTCAAACAAAATTCACCTTGCCGAAAAATGAGATATTTAAAAATGGAAGAACTCGAAGCCAAAGCGGAAGAGATCACGGTCAAAGCTGTAGAAGACATAACAATCATAAAGAGGAGAAAAGATAAAATACATATACCCCAAGAGGTCGAGGAAGAGGAGGAAAGATAAAGGAAAATGGAAGACCAAGATATGATAAATCACAAATAAAATATTATAATTGTAACAAATTTAGAAATTTTGCTTCCGATTGTTGATCCTTTTTTTATAAAATCCAAGAAAGAACAAATTATGCCAATGAAGATGAAAAAAATTCCACACTACTATTGGCACATAAAGGAGATAAAATTTAGCGACGATGATACGTGGTATTTGGACATGGGAGTAAGCAGTCATATGTATGGATGGAAGAGTATGTTTATGGGGCTTGATGAATCGGTAAGTGGAAACATTCATTTTGGAGATGAATCTAAAATTCCAGTTAACGGAAAAGGAAACATACAAATTAAATTAAATAATGGAAAGAATGACTTCATTTCTAATGTTTATAATGTCCATAAAATGAAAACTAATATATTAAAGTTGGGGCAACTTTTGGAAAAATAATATGATATACACATAAAAAATAAAAGACTTTTACTAAGAGATAATAAAGGAGATTTAATTGATGAGGTGGAAATGTCAAAAAATAGTATGTTTCCATTAAATATCTCGAACAATGTTGCTAAATGCCTAAAATCATGTTATAAAGATTCATCATGGCTTTGGCATTTAAGGTTTGGACACGTTAATTTTGGGGCTTAAAATTATTAAAAAACAAAATCATGATGAAAGCTTTACCATCAATAAATTATGAGAATCAATTATGTGAAGGATGCTTATTTGGAAAAAAACTAAGAATTTTTTTTCAAAATAATCAACTACAAAAGCCGAAGAACCATTAGAATTAATTCATGCGGATATTTGTGGCCCTATAAAACTATGCTCACCCGAAAAAGTAACTTTTTGCACCTTTTTTTGATGATTTTAGTAGAAAAACATGGGCTTATTATCTCAAACAAAAATATTGTATTTGATGCTCTTAAAAAAATTAAGGCCTTTGTAGCAAATGAAAGTGATTATAAGATCAAAGTCATAAGATCCGACCGAGGTGGAGAATTTACATCAAAAGAGTTTAAGAAGCTTTGCGAAGAAAATGGAATTCATCATCCATTAACAGTCATGTACACTCCACAACCAAATGGAGTTGTAGAAAGAAAAAACAGATCTCTTCTTAACATGACACGAAGCTTGTTAAAAAGAAAAAAAATGTTTCAAAAGAGTTTCGGATTGAAGCTATCAAATGCGCAATGTATTTATCAAATAGCTCTCCAACTCGAAATGTGTGGAATAAAACCCCGAAGAAGCATGGAGTGGTAGAAATCCATGTATATTCACTTGAAAGTACTCGGAAGCATTGCATATGCCCATGTGTCAGATCAAAGATGCTCTAAATTAGATGACAAAAGTGAACATTGGCTATGACTCACGGTCAAAAGGATATAAATTATATAATCCTATTAATGAAAAGTTGTTGTTAGTCGATACATGGAGTTCAATGAAGAAAGTGCTTGGAATTAGAAAAAACAAGAAGATTATAGTTTCCTTCTGCTTTATGAAGAGGAGTGCAATGATGATATGGAAAAAGACATTAGTCTAAAGCCATCATCTCCTTCAACTATTTATTAAGAATATCCATTTGAAGAAAGCTCAAAAGAAAGACCGTCACGCATGAGATCTTATTAAACTTATATGAGGTAACTCCAATTTTCGATAATACTAACTTATTTTGTCTTTTTTCCAGTTGTGACCAATAGATTTTAAGGAAGCAAAATAAGACAAAAAATGGAGGGAAGCTATGGATGAAGAAATCAAAGCAATCGTAAAGAATAATACATGGGAGTTGGTTACTTTACCTAAAGGACACAACACTATTAGTGCAAAATGGGTATACAAAGTGAAGAAGAATTCTAAAGGAGAAGTTGAAAGATACAAAGAAAGATTGGTAGCTAAAAGATGCAACAAAGAGAAGGTATCGACTATGATGAAGTATTTTCTCCTATTGCCCGCTTAGAAATTATAAGATTATTAATTTCTTTAGCAGCTCAAAATAAATATAAAATACATCAAACGGATGTGAAATATGCTTTCTTAAATGGTAAATTAGAAGAAGAACTTTATTTGGAGCAAACGCTAGGTTATAAAGTCAAAGGACATGAAGACAAAGTTTTAAAAATGAAAAAAGCGCTTTACAGTATAAAACAAGCCCCAAGGGCATGGAATATAAGAATTGATAAGTAATTTTTTAGAAAATAATTTTGTAAAATGCCCCAAGAACATGCTCTTTACATATGTTTATATGTATATGACTTAATCTTTATTGGAATTAATCCAAAAACTTTTGATGATTTCAAAAAGGGCATGAGTTTAGAATTTGAAATGTCGGACATTAGCCTCGTGTCATACTATCTCGGAATCCAAATGATTCAAAGTGAGCATGGTGTATTTATTTCTCAAGAATCATATGCAAATAAAATGTTGAAGAAATTCAAAATGGATGGATGCAAATCTCTAAACACTCCTGTAAAATATGGTACAAAGCTCTCAAAATATATGCAAGAAAAGAATGTGGATCCTACCCTATTTAAGAGCATGGTTGGTTGCTTGAGATACTTAACATGCACAAGGCTAGATATACTCTATAGAGTGGGTTATATTAGTCTCTACATGGAAGCTCCTACTACATTGCACTTGAAGACAACAAAAAGAATCCTTTGATACATTAAAGGTACCACTAATTTTGGATTATTGTATTCACATTCTAATAATTTCAAGTTGATTGGTTATAGTGATAGCGAATAGGCTAGAGATATTGATGACCATAAAAGTACAACTAGATTTGTTTTCTTTATGGGGTTACAACATTTACTTGGAGCTCAAAAAACAACTAATCGTGACACTACCAACCGATGAAGCTGAGTATGTTGCTTCTTCAACTTGTGTGCGCCATGCAATTGGCTTCGAGATTTATTAAAGGAGTTGCATATGTCACAAAACAATGCAATAGAAATATTTATGGATAACCAGTCGATCGTAGCACTAGCTAAGAATCATGTCTTTCATAATCGAAGTTCGCATATCTGTACACGCTAACAGTTTATTCGAGAAAAGATTGCAAGAAGGAGGTAAAAGCGAAGTTTATCAATTCAAAAGACAAAGTTGGTGATATCTTAACATAGACATCGAAGCATAACGACTTTGAAAGACTACAAGACATTCTCGAGTTACAAAACCAACTTTAGGGAGGGATATTGGAAATAAACTTGGTTTTTAGGACCGTGATCATCTTGACAATTATTATCTTTGTATTTATGGAAATGTCAAATTAAGCATATAGAAAAGTCTAGACTTATATAATATGTAATTGGGTGAATTCTAGAAAATAGATTTGTTAAGATAATTAAAGAAAAATCTAGAGATTGTATTACACTATAAATAAGAATGTTTTCTTTCATCCTTTATATGCAAGCAAAAAAGAAAAGGGCAAAGAAAATAAAGCTTATTTCCTCATTTACAAAATATTCCCTCAATCTCAATTTGCAAATTAGAAATTATTTCTCCCTCCTCCTCCTTATAGAAATTTCCAAATATAGGTTTCAAAGCTTGAAGATCCTTCTAAAATTTTTTAGCACAAGGTAATAGAAAAGCAGTAGATCAAATGAACTATATCTTCATGTTTATCTAAATCAATGGATTAAAAGTAGGGATAAATGCTTACCGTAGGTAGTAGTCGAAGTGGGGAAGAAGACGGAAAGGGGAAAGAGAGAGCACATAGCTTCTATATAGAGGTAAGATAAGATGCAGTTTTTGTGCTGTGTGACCATCCATCTTCGCATGCCCCATTATTTGGACGTTAAGGTGTAGGCATAAGGAGAGAAGATTTAACCTACATATAAAACTATGCATTTTTCTATTTATTGCGGAAGGAACGGGGATTTAACTACAGATATAAAATGTTCATTTATATAAATTTAATGCAAAGGGTATGGTTTGCAAAAGTGAAATTGTTCAGGATGGTTAAAGAGGAAAAAGTACTTCAAATGGTGAGAGCAAAAAGTTAAAGCTAAGAATAAATATGGTGAGAGGAAAAAATCAAGACCACATTATATTTTTTATATAATAGAGTAGATTTTCTATTTAATAGAAACCAAACCTCCACCTTTTGTTTATCTCCTATTCTTTTGTCAAAATTTAACTAAACTTTTTACTAATGGATAAATATCGATTTAAGTTGAGCAGGTTTACATCTTCCCGAAGGTTCAAAGCTTGATTATAAGTGATTATATTAAGTCATGGAGAGATTTGGATTTATAAATGTGCAAGCTTATTTGTAGAATACGAGAAGGAATGCAATTTATCGATTGGAATCATGTTTTGTTCAACTGGAAAAAAGAAAGAGATAAAAGGACGTATATTCGATGAAAATCTAGAATTCAAGTGAAAATTTTGAAAAAAGGAAGAAGAAATAACGGTGAAAGTGGGAGGGGGTAGGGGAATAGAGTATGTTACATGTAGTTAGAAAATTTTCATGAATTTATGTATAAAAGGACGAAGGTTTTATAATATATAGAAATACATTGTGAACAAATATTGCACAAAAATAGATTGATATAAAGTAGAAGACATGCGACTTTAGAAGAGAAAAGGGAAAAAAGTGTGAATTGAAAACCAAAATTCATAACCCCTCTTCATTAATACAACACTTAATAAATAATGTAAGATAGACAAGGCATTACTATTTGGTTCATCCCAAAAGCTGCCTGAAACGCTATATTTCTTCAAATATTATAGTCAAGTTATATTATTTCGTATATGTTCATCTTGTTGTATGTGTTATTGTTGCAAATTAAGTTAATTCCTGCCAACATAATTTATGTTTGTCATTATGCACGAACAAAGAAAGAAAAATGTTAAATATACCCTACCTCCTAACCACTAGACCGAAAGTTGTGTATTGCTTGTTTGTCTTGGCATACAAAATACCAATAGAAAGTAATCGTTTTCTCATGAGCACAACATACGAATATTGAAGGAGGACAAGTGCAATCCCATTAGATTTTTTTTAATGAATGAGAGAAGTATAATTCATTTGTCTTGGAAATGCTAGTATGTGTTTGATTGTCATATGCTGATGGGTTATATTTATTTCATCTTTCTTTACAAAACGCAAACAACTAAGTTCCATAGGAAAAATAATTTTATGCATAATTTTTTGTTATGTTATAAATTTTGTTTTCTTTTATAATTAATGAACCTTAACATTATACCGTCAGCCAATCAAAAGTAGTAAGGAAACACATAGGTCATTGTGATGCCCCACGTCTATGCTTACACTAGCCAAGGACATTACAGAGTAATGCCATCAACTGGCACGAAGAATAAGACTATTGAGGAGTGACCATCTGTGTAATTGCTTTGTGCGAGTACCGAAATGTCAGATAGTATTACATGCATTTCATTTCAAGAGAAAATCTGACACATCAATTACAAACTCAAAACTACTATGCAGTGGCTATTTGATCTTCGGAAACAAATAGAAAATAAGCATAACACAAATCAGTCACGTATATTCATATCACGAAGGCGGAAACATATATGAATATAACACATAGAAGTGTACATCAAAGTAGTGGTCCTACAAGATCCACTACATCACAAAAGAGTAGGCATAAGTGCTAGACAAAAGAATATGTATACATCAAGGAGTCTCTATCTCGAATGTATAAAAGCAAAAACTACTAAGCTAAAGTAGTTAGCCAATAGTCAGAAGCTAGTCCCTGCTAAGAAGTCAAGTGGAAGCACTTGTAATACATCAGTCTGACCCGAGTATTATTTAAAAAGAAAAATAATAAACGGATCAGTCTAGATATAAGTATCATATAAAATGAGATAGGATAAGAGATATGACAAAATATATATGATAACAACAAAAATCATACAATATCTCAAACATTCTCAAATCACCAAAAAAAATCATATTCTTTAACTTATTCATGAAACCACAAATATTAATAGAATTTATCAATATAATTTGCAAAAATTGGTGAAACACAAATTCCAGAAATCAGTAATTAGAAATCCAGAAAACATAAAGGGGAAGGCCTATTACAAAAAAGACACTATCCTGTGGGTCGCTAACCCATAAAAATACAAGGCACAATCCCCCTTAGGGACTAATGCGCCGAACATCGACGCACCTAAAAAAGAAACGCCTTATGCACAACCGAACATCGATGCACCTAAAAAGATATGCCTCATGCACATACTTATTGAGCCGAACATCGATGCACTAGAATGATATGCCCCATGCACCAACTCATTGAGCCGATTGCTCCCGAACAGTCAAAAGACCATGGGTCGTTAGCCAATAAAAACGAGACAAAGCTCCATAAATTGTGGTACAGTCCCCCACGTGGACAAAGAGACATCGCATATCGCTAGTCTAGACCATAAAATGTTCACTATTGATAAATAAAAAGTGTAAATTACATTAGGCTAGTAAATAAATGAGTTTATCTTCATGTCCATAACTATTGACTTAACTTAAATATTTACAAACAAATTGTTGATTTCCACTTGAAAATTGTCATGAGATTTCAATCGAACAAGTCCAAAAATTAACCGACGAAGTAAACATAAGTGTTTCATACCATTTATTTTGCTAAGTCATTTAATTAGATTTCTCATACGAACGAGGTAAAGGTTTGTATATACTAATAGATTGAAAAATGGTTTTAAAAACGAGCTTTGCATTAAAAGTAACGTTGAAATCATTTTTGTGAAAGAGTTGAGTATTTACTACTAGTATAGATACCTTTGTATTTAAAAGTGACAAATCATAGAAATGACTGTAAAAACAATCTATCACCAAAAATCCACATTCGACGATGTGAATTCAAACCATAAAAATCGATATCAAATCCAATCAAATGGAAAATTAAAAAAATCCATAAGTGAAGTCATCAAAGTCGATAATCATTGACAACAACTAACCGGATCAACAAAAATTGATAAAAATTGGAAATCCACTGAAAAACAGCCAAAATAGGAAAAATTGCAAAGGACCAGACGCCTTATTAGGTTTAACCAGACGTTTGGATTTTGTCTCAGCCATTTTTATTTTGCATTTGTTATTTTTTTCTAGGGACCCCTACCAGACGTTTGGATTTTCCTGCTAGGCAAAAATCAGCCTAGCCCAAAAAGGGCAAAAATCCAAACCGGAAGCGATCGAACGAGCGATGGATGCTAGAGATTTATGCCAATCGACATCCCCGCCCTATAGGCTCTTCGATACACCACCAAAACATGTCCAAACATCCAAAATAGAATCTTTAAAGATTTTGACTTCAAAATACCAAAATTGAAAAATTCACCAAATCAATTCAAATCAAAAGCAATTGAACATGAAATAGATGTTAGAAATTCATACCTAACAACAATGAAAGCTATAGACATAGATGTGAGTTCAAGAACTCACATTTAAAACTCAAAGACAATGAATGAGAAGCTTTAAAACAAAGCAAGACCAATTCCTCTTCAAGACATCTCTAGAATCTTCAATCTATTATCAAAGGTTAAATTTTTCCTAAGTTAGATTATAGGAATTTTTGAAAATTAATGAGATATTGAGATGGAGAAGATGAAGATGATGCTTAGCTAAGCTTCTCTTTGATCTTAGATCTAAAACATGAATTTCCTAAGAGAACTAGGGCTTAGGAATTTCTAATCTCCTCTCTTTTCCCCCATTTTTCCTTTTGCTAGAGTGTTGGGAAATGTTATGAATGAATGAAGAAGAGTGGAGTTGGAGTTATTAAGCAGAGGAGCTGGGTTTTCTTATTGGGTTAGTGGGCTGAAACACAAACCCAAAGCCCCAAATGAAAATATCAAAATTCTAATCAACTCCAAACATATCGATGTTTATACTCAAAAAGATCGCAAACGCCATTTTTGGACTCAATGGAAGTGGTCTCGAGTCCGGATTCGACCCTTTACACAAAGTCACATTTTGGACATCAAATTCAACTAATGATGCTATATTTAAATAAAACATTTAAATATATAATCGTAAAATATGCAGGTCGTTATAGACTCCCCTCCATAAATAAATTGCGTCCTCGCAATACTAAAGAAGAAAATAAAGATTAACAACCAATTTAAGGCATAACAACACAAAAGAAAATTTTGAAGAGAGAAGTTCACCTTAAGGAGCACGAGAGAGTAAATCCGGATGCATTTGCTCGACGGATTCTCTGGATTCCTAAGAATAATCCTTACGATTTGCTGACCATTGAACTTTCACAAGTGGAACATTTTTATTTCGAAGGCGTTTAACCTCCGTAGTAATGAATGAATTGGATGTTGCTCATAAGTCAAATTAGGTGAAACTTTAATTTCTTCAGTAACACCAGGCTTAAGAATAGAAACGAAATCTCTAAGGCATTTCCGTTGTTGAGAAATGTGGAATACGTCATGAATAGCAGAAAATGAGCCGCTAATAAAAGGCGATAAGCCACAGAACTAATGTGTTCGGTGATGGGAAATAGGCCAATATATCTAGTGCTAATTTTCTCGATCGACTGAAACACATAACACCCTTCATAGGTGAAACACGAATGAATACCAAATCTCCTACAGAAAATTCTAAATCCATGCTTCGGTTGTCGGTATAAGATTTTTGTCTACTTTGAGCTTCTTTCGTCCTATGACGAATAAGGTCAATCTTTTTTGTGGCATCAGGAATAAAATCTGAACCTAAAACCAGCTTCTCACTGACTTCAAGCCAACACAAAGAAGATTGGCATGGCCTACCATAGAGTGCTTCGAAAGGTTCCATATCAGTATTAGATTGGAAGCTATTATTATAAGGAAACTCAACAAGAGAAATATGATCTTCCCAACTTCCACTAAAATCAAGAACACATGCACGAAGAAGATCTTCAAGAGTTTGATTCATACAGTTGGTTTGTCCATCAGAATGAGGATGATAAGCAGTGCTAAAATTAAGCTTCGTTTCCAAATCCTTTTGAAGTCCTTTCCAAAATCCACTAGTAAACAATGGTTCACATTCGCTAACAATAGAAGTAGGAACTCCATGCAATTTAACACTTTCTTTAATATAAAGTTTGGCCAAAAGTGGTATGGTCCGATTGGACCGAATTGGAATAAAATGGGCGGATTTCATAAGTCTAACTACCATCACTCATAAACTATCGTGACCCAAACGAGAACGGGGAAGTCCATCAATAAAATCCATGGAGACTTGATCCCACTTCCAAAATGGAATGTCCAAAGGTTGCAATAACCCACCGGGTCTTTGATGCTCGGAATTCACGAGTTAGCAAGTCATGCAATGCTTAAGAAAGTTAGCAATATCAAATTTCATTCCATCTTATTAATAAAGTCGTTTCATGTCCGCATACATTTTACTACTACCGGGATGAATGGTAAATTTAGAACGATGAGAATCTTCTAAAATTTCTTTACGAAGATTACTAATATTTGACACAATAAGTCGACCAAATTTTCGAGTATCGCTACGAGCATCAATATCAAAGTCTTTCACACCATCAATCTTATTTTTATCCCTACAACTTTGGTTAAGATGAGCCAATACGGGATCATGCTTTTAAGCTTCAAGAATGCGGTTTAAGAGAAGGATGAGCCTTATGGCTACATAAAATAAGAGATGAACATGAATCGGATTCACGATCTCGAATCTCACAAGTAGACAAAGTCTCAAGATCATTCCATTTGGATATCATCATAGAAACAACCACTTATTGTTCATGACTAAGGGCATCGGTAACACGATTCCTTTTTCCAGGATTATAAAGAATATCAAGATCATAAGATGCAAGAAATTAGATCCAATGTTGTTGACACAAATTAAGTTCCTTTTGAGAAAATAAATACTTGAAAGATTTATGATCGGTGTAGAGAATAAATTTCTCTCCCGAAAGATAATGACACCAAATTCTAAGGGCCAAAAAAATAGCCGCGAGCTCTAAATCATGAGTGGAATATCTAGTCTCGGTAGGCTTTAATTGCTTAGAAGCATAAGCTATAATACGTTCCCTTTGCATGAGAACGGCTCCCAAACCAACACGACTAGCATCGGTATAAACAATCAAATCTTGGTTCCCTTTGAGAATCACAAGAATAAGAGCATCGAAAATGAGTTGTTTTAATTTCTGAAATGCAACTTCACATTTGTCCGACCAAATGTACTTAACTCCCTTCTTAGTCAAACAAGTAAGAGGTATGGAAATTTTAGAAAAGTCTTTTATGAATCGCCGGTAATAGCCCACCAATCCAAGAAAGCTACGAATTTCCATCATGCTGTCAGGTCTCTTTCAATTTTGAATCGCTTCAATCTTTGAAGGATCCATAGAAATTCTGGATTCATAAATAATATGCCCTAAAAATTTCATACGAGAATGCCAAAAGTGGCACTTAGAAAATTTTGCTTTCAGTTGATTGCTCCTAAAAGTTTCCAACACAATCCGAAGATGTTTTCATGCTCTTCCTCGTTTTTAGAATAAACAAGAATATCATCGATAAAGTTGACAACAAATCAATCGAGGAAGTCTTTGAAAACTCGATTCATAAGGTCAACAAAATAAGCTGGAGCATTAGTTAAATTAAATGGCATAACAAGCCATTCATAAGATCCATAACGAGTACTGAACGATGTCAAAGGAATGTTATTCTCTACAATACGAAGCTGATGAAAATAGGTTGCTAAGTCTAACTGTGAAAAGGCTCTATCACCGCTACGTTGATCGAATAGATCATCAATACGAGGTAGGAGATATTTATTCTTAATGGTGAGATAATTAAGTTTGCGGTAGTCAACACAAAGCCTAAGTGTACCATCGGATTTCTTCACAAAAATAGTTGAAGCTCCCGATGGAGAGGAACTAGAACGAACAAATTGCTTTGCTTCCAATTTGGATAATTGTTTACGCATCTCCTCATTTTCCTTATTGGACATATAATAAGGACGAGTGATAGGTAGAGCTCCAGAGATTAGATTAATTCTGAGCTCAATTGCTCGCTTAGGCAGTAATCCTAGCACGGGATCAAATATATCAGGAAATTCACGAACAATGTGAATGAGAGAAATGACATCTTCCTCATCATCATTATCGTCATCATGAGGATTTAGAGAATATAAGGATGCCAGCGAATTAGAATCCGAATTTTTTAAGAACAATAGAAATCTGGTTAACACATTGAGGATGTTGAAGATGGATAGTCCTCTCGGGACATTGGATATGGGCTTCATAACGGTTAAGCCAATCCATTCCCAAAAGCATTCCAAAACCTAGGTAACGCATAACATGCAAATCGGTTCGGAAAGAATAATCGCAAAAAATAATCTCGAAATCATTACAAAATAAAATGAGTGTTGTGGATCCACCAACCGAATTTGTAATTCTCAGCGAATTCATCAAGCCCATAACATTTAAAAACAAAGTATCAGCAAATTCCTTTGATATAAAAGAGTGAGATGTACCAGTATCAAAATGAACTCGAATAGGATGATCACGAAACATAATAATGCCATCAAGGATAGAATGAGAAATATCTTGACCAAGAGAAGTGTTACTAGGGGCTTGAACTACATTTATCTTTCACTCTTTCTTACTTTGAAGTTTCGGACATGAGGATATATGATGACCCAAACTTAGTGATAATAAAGGGGTTTCGGACGTCTTTTGCATAATGGCCCTTAGAACCACAATTGTAGCATTCTCCATGAAAAGGGGTAGGAGTCTTTACTACCGAAGTTGCTTGCTTCCCTTTCTTGTTGGGATTAGGCTTGAACTTAATAGGCCTCTTCTTGTTGATGTTTTGTTTGGCACTCACAATTTCAACATCACTTCCTTTATCAGCCTCTTAAAGTCCAAGATGATCAAAAGAAACTTCCGGTTTCAGAAGCAAGGGCTTTTTTAGATTCTTATTCAACCCTTAAATAAACCTCTAATTTTTCTTCAATAGGATATTAATATACATGACCCCATATTTAGAGAGGGACTCAAAAGATGCGACATACTCTGTCAAAGAAGATTCACCTTGAGCAAGGTCAATAAAACATCAGGCTACACTTTAATTCGAACCTTTCCCGGAATTGCTCCTAAGTTAGTTCTGCTTCAATAATTTTCGAAATCAATAGCTCATACCAATCTAATGCTCTCTCTTGAAGCATGCTAGAAGCCACTTGGACTCAATGTAGATCCACAAGATTCATGTGAGAATAGATGAGGTCGCAAGATCTATGACAAGCTTGGACTTCTATAGTGCTTTCGGAACCCTTGAATGGCCTTCCACCCAAATTGGTATAATCACTACCCAAGCATGCAAAACCGGATTTAGGATGAGTAGGCTCGGGAATGGGTCCTCCAGCTTGGGCATTCTTTACAAGATCCAAAAGTTGATGGGTAGACATAAATACACCATCCTGAGGAGTAGCACTGGATTGACTAGTGTTGGGACGATCAGTTCTAACCATTTCTTTTCTTTAAGAAAGAAAGAAAGAAGAAGAAAAATGTTATTCTCATAATGAATATCAAACAAACTTGATTGGTAAAACAAGGCATCATAAAAGAAAATAGGATAGAACGGTCTGAAGACTCAGATTAAATCCTAAGGCACGATTCCTAAGAGAGACTTATGACAGTGATCCTTGCAAGATTATTCTACACTGTTTCGAAGTTTGGCTCTGATACCAAGCTGTGACGCCCCACCTCTATGCTCACACTCGCCAAGAACACTACAGAGTAATACCATCAACTGGCATGAAGAATAAGGCTTTTGAGGTGCGACCATCTTTGTAATTGCTTTGTGCGAGTACCGATATGTCAGATAGTATTACATACATTTCGTTTCAAGAGGAAATCTGACACATCAATTACCAACACAAAACTACCATAAAGTGGCTATGTGATCTTCGGAAACAAATACAAAATAAGTATAACACAAATCAGTCATAGATATTTATCTCACCAAGGCAGAAACAGATATGAATACAACACATAGAAGTGTACGTCAAAGTAGTGGTCCTACAAGATCCACTACATCATAAAAGAATAGGTATAAGTGCTAGACAAAAGAATATGTATACATCAAGAAGTCTCTATCTCGAATGTATAAAGGCAAAAACTACTAAGCTAAAGTAGTTAGCCAAAAGTCAGAAGCTAGTCTCTGCTAAGAAGTCAAGTGGAAGCACCTGTAACATCTCGGCCTGACCCGAGTATTATTTAAAAAGAAAAATAAAAAACGGATCGGTCTAGCTATAATTATCATATAAAATGGGATAGGATAAGAAATATGAAAAATATATATTATAACAACAAAAATCATACAATATCTCAGACTTTCTCAAATCACCAAAAAGAATATCATATTCTTTAACTTATTCACCAAACCACAAATATTGATAGAACTTATCAATACAATTTGTAAAAATTGATGAAACACAAATTCCAGAAATCAATAATTAGAAATCCATAAATAAAAAGGTGGAGGCTTATCACAAATGGGACACTATCCCATGGGTCGCTAACCCGTAAAAATATGAGGTACATTCCCCCCGGGGACTAATGAGCCGAACATCGACGCACCTAAAAAGATATGCCCCATGCACAACCGAACATCGACGCACCTAAAAAGATACGTCCCATGCACATACTTATTGAGCCGAACATTGACGCACCTAGAAAGATACGCCCCATGCACCAACTCGTTGAGCCGATTGCTTCACGAACGGTCAAAAGACCATGGGTCGTTAGCCCATGAAAACGAGACGAAGCTCCATAAATCAAGGTACAGTCCACCATATGGACAAAGAGACATCGCATATCGCTAGTCTAAACATAAAACGATCACAATTGATCAATAAAAAGTGTAAATTACACCAGGCTAGTAAATAAATGAGTTTAGCTTCATGTCCCATAACCACTGACTTAACTTAAATATTTATGAATAAATTGTAGATTTCCACTCAAAAATTGTCACGAGATTTCCACTGAACAAGTCCAAAAATTAACTGACGAAGTAAAAGCAAACCTTTCATACCACTTGTTTTGCTAAGTTGTTTAATTAGATTTCTCATAGAATGAGGTAAAGGATTGTATATACTAATAGATTGGAAAATGGTTTTAAAAATGAGATTCGTGTTAAAAGTAACGTTGAAATCATTTTTGTGAAAGAGTTTGAGTATTTACTACTAGTATAGAAACCTTTGTATTTAAAAGTGACAAATCCCAGAAATGGTTGTAAAAACAATCTATCACCAAAAATCCACATTCAACGATGTGAATTCAAACCATAAAAATCAATATCAAATACAATCAAATGGATATTGCCAAAAATCCATAAATGAACTCGTCAAAGTCGATAATAATTGACAACAACTAACCGGATCAAAAAATCCATAAAAATTGGAAATCCACTCAAAAACAGCCAAAATAGGCAAAATTGCACAGGACCAGACGTCTTGTTGGGTTTAACCAGACGTTTCGATTTTGTCTCAGCCATTTTTTTCTATATTTGTTATTTTTTTTCCAGGGACCACTACCAGACGTCTGGATTTTTCAACCAGATGTCTGGATATTCCTACTAGGCAAAAATCAGCCTAGCCCAAAAAGGGTAAAAATCCAAACCGGAAGCGATCGAATGAGCGATGGATGCTAGGGATTTATACTAATCGACAATCCAGCCCTATAGACTCTTCGATACACCACCAAAACATGTCCAAACATTCAAGATGGGATCTTTAAAGATTTTGACTTCAAAATACCATATTTGGAAAATTCACCAAATCAACTCAAATCAAAAGCAATTGAACATGAAATGGATGCTAGGAATTCGTACCTAACAACAATGAAAGTTATAGACATAGATGTGAGTTCAAGAACTCGATTTTAAAACTCAAAGACAACGAATGAGAAGCTTTAAAACAAAGCGAGACCAATTCCTCTTTAATACACCTCTAGAATCTTCAATCTATTATCAAAGGTGAAGTTTTTCCTAAGTTAGGTTATAGGAATTTCTGAAAATTGAAGAGAGATTGAGATAGAGAAGATGAAGAGGATGCTTACTAAGCTTTTCTTTGATTTTAGATCTAGAACTTGAATTTCCAAAGAGAACGAGGGCTTAGGAATTTCTAATCTCCTCTCTTTTCCCCCATTTTTCCTTTTGCTAGAGTGTTAGGAAATGTTATGAATGAATGAAGAGGAGTGGAGTGTAAGTGATTAGGTAGAAGAGTTGGGTTAGTGGGTTGAAAGCCAAACCCAAAGCCCCGAATGAAAATATCAAAATTCTAATCAACTTCAATCATATCGATGTTTATACTCAAAAATGTCGCAAATGCCGTTTTGGACTCAATGGAAGTGGTCCCGAGTTTGGATTCTACCGTTTACAAAAAGTCACATTTCGGACTTTAAATTCAACCAATGATGCTACATTTAAATAAAGCATTTAAATATATAGTCGTAAAATATGCACACCAGAATACTTTAAAATGGGAACGGAGCCTGAAGTCGGCCGGAGTTGTAAACTATAACTATGAATTTCTTAATATACAAGCCGCGATGCAAGCCGCTTACAATAAACAACAGGCTGAAGTAACAATTGCAGCCCTACAAACACAAGTCGACGAGTTGAACGATTGGAGGAAGACTGGATTGAAGCAGCAACTAAACGAGGCGATTGCTGTTTATTTGGCAGAGCACGAGACGAATATGCCGCCATCATAGGGATCTATCGCTGCTGATGATTAGGGCTAGTGGTAGTATGTTTTAATATATGTTTTCTGATGAACTTTAAATGTCTTGTATATTTGATGAACTTTTGGTTGAATTTTGTAAATATTATGGATATTTGTGATGATGGACGTTTGGAGATGTCTATTGATGTTTTGTGGTTTATAGTTGGACATATATGTGATGTATATTGTTGTTTGGTGAAGTACATTTGAGGAATGTATATGATTGTGTGGATGGAAGGTAGAAATGGCTGTTGAAAATGCAGAAAAATTTACCCAGATTAGCGACGGTTGAAGTCGGCTCGGGTTGGCCTATGTGTCATTTATTATTTTACACGTGGACTAAGTTTAGCATCCGTCGGAGTCGGCTAGCCAACTCTAACCGACGCTAAACTAGGGAACGGACCCGTCCCATTCCCATCACCATTTCACTTGGCGATGAGCTATTTAGCGTCGGCTCGAATCGACCGGAGTCGGCTCGAGTCGGCTATAAGCCGACGCTAAACAGCTCGAGTCGGCTATAAGCCGACGCTAAACAGCCTTCTCCTTGTAGTGATGCGGGTTGTTATAGTCATTATGGCATAAATAGTAATATTTGTGTTTTTGTCGCAATGGATTGCTAAAAATTATTTGATGTTACCATCCCAATAATTAGGGAACTATGAGAATTAAAAGAAAATGAAAGTTTGGTATTATCCATCTTGTTCGGTAAAGTATCATCGATCAGACATGGTAAAAAGAAATCCATGTTTTTTCTTTTCTTGGGGTAAAAATTATCAATTTAGGCTCGTTTAGCATTCAAAACAATCTTTTAAACATATAAAATTGATGCTAATACATTCAATCTCACAGCCAATGTAGACAATTTAAATATATCGCACATAACTACTTTCAAAATAATTGTTAATATCTTAATTCAATATCAACCGTAATAAACGTTTTGAGGATTGAAACCAAACCAATAAGAATAGCTTAAAATAGATGACATATCTTCACTTATGCCTAAAACATGACACTATACTGTTTGGCTATTTATTAATATATTTTTACACTTCTCCATGGCTAGCTTAAAATAGATGACATATCTTCACTTAAAAAAGATGTAAAAAAATTACGTCTAATATATGATAACAATCGCTCAATCACATCCTTATGCCTAAAACATGACACTATACTGTTTGGCTATTTATTAATATATTTTTACACTTCTCCATGGATAGTTAAATGTTAGCTAGAGGTCAAGAGTTCGAATTTCAACAAAACTATTTCGTTATATTTTTGTCTCTCAATATTTACTATATTTATCTATAATTAAATATAGTTTCAATAATAGATTTTTTTTAAATTAAACTTTTTTGTACCTCAAGGACAACCACTTTATTTTTCATTGCCAAAGACTAAGATTTCCAGAAAATAAAGCATAAAGTCCAAAACTTTTATCTGAATGACACGACTTTTCCATGACAATCCATTACGGGATACAAACATGTCAGCATCGCTAGTGGAGGGTCGGTGGGATTAAGAGGCGGCTAGGGTTTGCAATCGACGTTGTTGATGGAGGGATGGTTAGGGAAAAGCGGAACGATACAAGATTCAAAGAGGACGATGTTGACTACGACGGCTAAGGTTAATGTGGTTCGTTGAGGAGCAATGACAGAATGGGGAAGAAGTAGATAACAATCCAAAATGTTTTTCTTTTGAAGAAAACATAATTATGTATATTTCTGATTTTAATGTTATTTTATAGTAGCGATTTATGAATTGTTGTAGTATTTTATTTATTGAAGTATCATTTGTATATGAAGTGTGTATGTTTTAGCTCACAATGCAACTTTAAACTAGCATTTAGTTGGAGTGTTTATTAGTATTGATTCCTTGGCGATGACATGTATCATTTTTGTTTTTTCATGTTCATCGCATTGTTTGTTACCTTTTTTAAGAACCTTGTTTTATAAATCCTTTTCAATAATTTTCTTATTGTCTTGAAGCATTTGTACATGTTACTTTTAAAGAATGGTTGTTTTGTTGAACTATTTTCTTATGATGCTACCATATGTAAATTATCGTTTCTGTATCCGAAACTTCATAAGAAACATATTATGATACTATATAGTTTCATTTCTTATGAATTGTAATTGCAATTTATTTATTATAGTAGCAAGTTTTGAACAGCAGTAGCAACTTTTAGATAAAGTGGTCTATTTTAGCTCACAATGCAATTTTATAATAATATTTATGAAGGACAAAAGAAGTTTATAAACTACTTTATCTTTTTTTGATTGTATTAATTTTTTATGAATTGCGTATTATTTTGTATATGAGGCATATAATCTTAGATTACAATGTTATTCTATGATCATGAAATTAAATGAAATTTATCACTTTATGAATTGTAATAATATTTTCAAATGAATTAAATGTATATAGCTTATAGAGTTATATATCGGTGACATTTTTAAATGAAGCTGTTTCAGGATTCTACCTTGGAATAGCGTGTTATGATTTTTTTCAATGGCGATGTCATTTTTTTTTTGAAATTTTATAATGTTGTTTTCCGCAAATTATTTTATAATGCTATACTACATAATAGCGTTCTTGTGTTTGTTGAAATAAAATAGAATAAATATAATTTATTTTTCAATTCTACCTTGTAATAACTTATTTAAATGTTACTACATAGTGATATTTTGTATTCACTGAAGTAAAAAAATAGAGCATTTATTTTTTGATTTAATGCTACCAAACGGTTTTAATTTTATAGTAGATACTTTTCAAAATAAACACATACTAATTACAATGGTACCATATAGTATTGTTTTTTCACCTGCTTCCACCAATAATAGATGAAAAACTATGGCAAAGGAAACGAAAAAATAATGTCTATTCAAGTTGGAAAATCCATGTGGTGTAGTAGTCAGTGACGCGACATGTACTGAGATAAACTTGGGTTTGTGGCTTTACACTAGTAGAAAATGCAACATTTACCTACCTGGTAATAACGATGCATTTCTTTCACCTTTTAACTAGGCATCGATGGAGAATCGGAAAGGGGTTGATAAGTGCTTACCTACGTAAATTTACCAACTCCTTTTCGACGCCTTTGATTTGGCATCAACTAAGCATGGGCCCCAACCATACTAACCCAATTGATGTTCTCTCCTCTATCACTTCACCAATTCACAAATTAAAAACCCCACGATCGCCTCCTTCCCTCAACGTCGTCTATTGGTGCCTCCTCTTTCGAAATAGTTGCAACCTTCATGAACGGCCACCTTCGAGTCGCCTCTTTCCACAACTGCCACCTTCAAGTCGTCGTAAGCTTACTCCAAGTCAACACAGCTACAAGCCGCCTCCAAGTCACCGCAACCCAAGCCTCCTTCAAGTCAACGCACAAGGTTCCATCGGTATGATTTATTGCTCATCGTTGGTTTATATTTATTGGTATATGCTTGCTAACATAAGTTCGTTGGTATGATAGTTCGTATATGATTTGAGATATCATTGGTATTGTTTTTTAAATTGTTCGATAATTCATTGTCATTAATGGAATTATTAACAAAATCATATAGATATTCATTTTTTAAATAAAAAGTCAATATTAATCTGATGCATTATTTTTGGATTTGTCCCAGTATTTGACAAGTATGAACGCAATGAAATTTATGTTACGTTGATCAATACTTTAAATCAATTAGTTAACAAAATTACGATGAAACTTCCTTCTTGTTCTCCATGTATGCACTTTTGCATATGGTACGACGAAAAAGGGGAAGTGCTGTCGAAATTTTATTAATAGTTCGTTTGAAATGATTTACGGAACATAAATATAGTCGCATCTGCAATGAGAAGTAGGATAATCGGCCATATAAAGAAGCATATAGAAATCCATAGGTTATACACCTTTGAAATTGTTTGTGAAATTCACTATTTTATAATAAAATTTATAATGTTACTGAAATTAATAAAAAAAATTAATGACGTTATTAAAAGTATTAATAAAATTAAAACGGTTATCTAAATTAATAATAAACAAATAATTCAATGGCGACTTCATAGAGCGATTTCAGTAGATCTGGCCTTCCTCATCCTCCCTCTCTGTATCGTCTATCATCCTCCTGCCTTTTATCGCCAAGTTCATCATTCCTTTCCTTTCCGTTCGTCTTTGCTTTCGCCTTCTGACGATTAAAAGTCGTAAATCGAAATCCAGGTTTGCTGCCTCCTCCCGAGCAACATTCGACCTCTTCCACCACCAAATCCAACTACCTCTTCACGGCGTCTGCCTCATCATCCGCTGCTCCTCTGCCTTTCGCTTCTTTTCCGTACTATTTTCCAGATCTTGCTCAGTCTTTGGTCTCTGTCGAGCCTGTTTTGGCCCCTGAATTGCTTGCTCAGGTATGTGCAGTCGAGCACTTTGGTGATGGTTAAGTTGTTGATGGACTAGATTACAACGTTATGTCGATTTCTGCTGCTGAACGTAATGTGGAAACAATCATTTACTCTAAAAATGAAATGGTACCAGACGAGGTAGCTTGTGTGAATGTAGTTGTTCCCTCTTCCACTGATCTAGTTGGTGATAATTAATGCTCGATACATGTTTGTGACAATGCTAGAGGTCCAATAGTTGCTGCTTCTTTCGTTTCACCTAGTGTAACTGTTAGTGTTGTTCAAATCAAGCCTATTATGAAACCACTTGATACAAGTTGGTCTTCCTTATTCACTAAACTCCCAAGAGTGATAATTCCCCTTGTAATTTTGAAACCACGGAGGAGGATGGAGTTATGATTCTGCCCAAAGAGGTTATTTAAGCTGGCTAATACTTTTGGTCTAATTACTTGGTTGGATTTTCTCTAGATTTTAACCTGGTATACAAAGTTGTTCGGAATCATTGTAGGAATGTTTGGTGTTTGCGTGGTAGACTTTATGTCTGACGATTCAATGTTCTTCTTCAAATTCTCCTTGTTGGAAGATAGACTTGGTATGCTTCAGGTTGATCCTACCTTCATACATGGTAAACTATTTATTATTACTCCGTGGTCCCCTTCGGTTGGCACGACTTGATCTCAGGTACTTTTGATCCCATTTGGGCTCGCTTTACTCATATTCCTTCAGTTTTTCAATCGACGATTGGTTTGGATTGGTTAGCTGGTCTAGTTGACAAACTAAGATGTTTTGATATAAATATAGTACATAGGAAAAAACTGGTACATGCCAAGGCACTTATTGAAGTTACTAATAAACATTGCCAACCAAACTGCGTGTTAGACCGGTTGAGGGTCAAGTGGCTATGGTTGATGTTTTCTACAGTTGGAAGCCCGATATTTGCTCATCTTGCCATTCCTTTGGACATATAACCGATTCTTGTAAGTATGGTTATCCTGCTGTGCTAACTATGGTTGATTCCTCGTTGCTTATTCCTCCTAAGGTTCCATTGTCGTAGCCTCCTGTTATGAAATGGTTTCCTAAAGCTAGTACCTCTCCTCCTCCTATGGTACAAGTGGGCATTGTTTTCCCTGTTGTTTCAGTGGTCATGGTGCCTCCTTCTAGTACTATTTCTTGAAACTCTAGTGAGCAATCTTGGACTTACCATACGTTTGTGAGTGAGGATGAATGTGAGAGTTAATGAATTTTCTATCACATTAATGGTGAGCGTCCTACCCTTACTAAGGTTGGTGAACTTGGCAATGTGAGTAGGAATTTGTTTTGGGATACCAAATGTAATAGAAAATCCATATACAGCAATGACTTCCCGGACTTTGTACCAAACCTTGCTCATCTATTCTCTAGGTATGTCCATGACCTTGATCCTGATTCGTCCAATGACAGTAGTAGATCCTCCCTTTCTAAGGGGGCTAGTCGAGGTCCTTAGTAGTTTGGCTTGCTGCCTAGCTTTTGTGCTATATTGTTTTCCATTTTTAGCTGCTGAGGGATCTTTGCTTCTTACCTCTATTTCATGTTAAGTGGTATGACCACTATAAAACCAGCTTGTCCGTACAAAATAATAATACTTTGTTTTACCTGCAAAAAAATAAATTAATAATACTATTGAAAGTATGTAATACTAAAATTAATAAAGCTATTTAAATTAATAATGTTATTTAAATTATTAATAAAATCAATATTATTATTTAAAGTAATAATAAAATTAATAATGTTATTTAAAGTAGAAATAAAATCAATAATATTATTTAAATTAATTATCAGATTAATAGTGTTACTTAAATTATTAATAAAATTAATAATGTTAGGTAAATTATTAATAAAATTAATAATGATATCTACAGCAATAATATTATTTAAAGTACTAATAAAATTAATAATGTTATTTTAATTAATAATAAAATTAATAATGTTAATTAAATAATTAATAAAATTAATGATGTTATTTAAATTAATAATAAAATAAATTGTGTTAGTTAAATTATTAGTAAAATTAATAATGTTATTTAAATGATTACTAATGTTATTTAAATTATTAACAAAATTAATAATCTTACTTGAATTAGTAATATTATTGTGCGAAGAATAATGTAATTTTTGTTTACATGTAGAATGTAAAAGATGGATTATTTGAAAGATCAAAGTTGGATATACATGCAAGGTAAATTAAAGGAACAATTCTGTTGCACTTTAGACATAACGTGGATGCATTTACGAAAATGGCATCCCATAATAAAATAAATATGAAAGAAATCTGATGTTCGTGTTTAAAATGTCGTTGTTTTAAACTAATAGTATTATAACATAATACTACATTTACACCAATATGATTTTATGTTCGATCATCATATGTGGGCATATCATGTAGCAAAATATCACATTGTGTAAGAGGGGTCGTAAATATGAATGTGGATTGCGATGAACCCCTGATTAAAGAAAATTATAGATATAGAAAATAGAATAACTAAAATGATTCATGATGTTATTGGTCGAAGTATGTGGACCAAAGAATCAGATTTGGAGGAAGATGTTGACTGAAAGTGATTTTTTTTCTTCAACTTGTTAAAAGCATCAAAATGACCGTTTTATAAAGGCTGTAAAATGACACACTTTTCAATAACATCCAGTTTGATCGTTATAAAATCCAAATACCATGCATCAGAAAACCTAATTAGTTCAATTTTTAACCTGTGTAAAGAAATGATTCCAACTAACAATGTGTTGTGGAGAATTGGTACTCCCTTAAAGAGAGATCTTTGCCTTTGGATTGCCTTATGAAAAATCGACACATGTCTAGGTGGATGCATAATTTATTGGAAGGAAGATAAATATTTGGCGTTGTATAAATTCTACAATAAAAAAACCTAGATATAGATCGAATCAGTAGTAAAGGCATACCATCAAAATGCATTATTTTCTTATTACACCGAGATTGCAAATGTTATATGCATCTGCTGCTATGATGAAACACATGCGATTGTGAACAACAACCCGATGAAGGTGAACAACATTTCGATAGAATATATCCTAATTTTGCTAAAGAATCACGTGATGTTAGAATTGACTTGTTTGTTGATGGTTTTTCCCCATTTGCTCCGTTCGATAAGCCTTACTCAATGTTGCCAGTTATTCTAAAACCTTACAATCTTCCTCCTTGGATGTGTATGAAGAATCCATACATGTTTCTAACAGTAATTATTCCTAGGCCTAAAAACCAAAAAATGATAGATATGTACCTGTAGCCTTTAGTTGATGAGTTGAAAAAGATGTGGACAACGAGTGTTGTTACGTACGTATGAAATAAAAAGAAATTTAGAATGTTTGTGTAACACCCCTTAAAAATTAGTAATAAATAAATAAATTGAATAAGACAAGGCTAAAAATAGATTTTTTTTAAAAGTCGGAATTTGACTATGAAAGTTATGTCATTACGTTCGTGTCGATTTTATGATCGGTTTCCATATATAATGTTTTAAAAACAGAGCTCAAACACAAAAGTTAAGAACGTTTGACCTCTTTAGAGTCAAAATAATTTAAACGGAATTCAAATTCAAATAAATAAATAATTCCTAAATTTGAAATTCAAAAGGTAACAGTTAGACTTGAGGAGTAAGTAAACGTTAAAGTCAACGTTAACTTTAATAGAATAGTTAAGGTATTAAATATAACAATCAACGACACAATCAAAACGTACCCAGGATAGAGTTATCGGTCGACCGCCTCCATGGGCTGGTCGACTGTTAACAGTCGATCGATGGGGTAGGTGTAACGACCTGGGATTTTATCGTCTCGAGTATGAATAATTATTTTTAAATATTCAATAATAAGGACCTGTAATCAAAATTAAAATCTCCGTTAAATAACAATTGGTAAATAGATATAGTTTTTAATCCAAATAATAATTTGAATTTTTCCAGATTTTATTTATATTACAGAAAATTGATTTAAAATGGAATTTGTTATATATATATATTATAACTATAGAATTCATATATAAATTGAAAACAAATCCATAACAAATGAAAAGAACAAGAATATATTATAAACAGAAATTAATATAGCTTTTGAAATAAATTGTTGTATAAATAGAAAGAGTTTAAAATTTGGATTTTTCTTATATACATATAAGTTCAAAGAGGAATATAATATATATATATATATATATATATATATATTAACTAAATATAAATAGTATGTTCATAACAATATATAAATGGTAAGTGAAAAGAAGAAAATGTATGAAAATATATTATATGATGAATACGAGAAAATTTACAAAATAATTTTAAACCGTTTTATATGAAATTTTTACAAGTAGTGTTAACAGAAATGTTATTTTTAGAATGGCAAAACTTTTATTGCTTTGAACTATATATTTTTAAATAGGAATAAATATAAATATGAAGACTTAAATTTTTGTAGTCAAAACCACTTTACAATTTGTTTTCAAAAATATATATGAAAGCATGTTCTAAATCAATGGAAGTAAAAAAAGCAAAGTCAAAATTTCAAGTTAAAAGTAAAATAAAAGCCTACAAAACCAAACAATAAAAATGAAAAAACAAATATAAATATACAACCAGAAGTAAAAAAAAAAACATTTGCCTGACCAAAATGCACAAGTCAAAGTGAAGAGGAAAATAACATTGCCCGGTAAAAATACAAACATACGCATGCTTGGCCAAAAGAAAAAGGTAAACATCAAAAGCTATTAATGAAAAAAAAAACTTCTGCTAAAACAACAAAAGAAATTTATGAAGGCTGAAAATATTATTCATCTCCACTTCATTTCAACTCAAACAAAATATCAACTTCATCCACCACAGTTTTCAACTTCCCATCAGCCACCAAAACCTCTTTTCAATCCATCAAAAACCTTAAAAGATTTGAAATTCTTCTTGGGCCCAAAACCTTGTACATGCACATCATTTATCTTTAATGGATCATGTATGTATATAGGCATGCGTCTATGTGTTAGTTTTAGTGTTAAAAGCCTGCAAACAATACCCTGTAACAAAAGATACTCTGTAAACAAAACAAAGTAAGAAAAGAAAAAAAGTAAAGAAAGCAACCTGCTCTGTCGAATTCAAAAGCAAAACAAGAAATCAAGGTTTCAAATCAAAAACTTAAGTTCAACTAGAAGATTTGGGAGCAACATGATCAAGGTGAGAATTTTACTTTTGGGAAAAACTTGGAAAACTTTTTTTATCTTCTCTATTATATTCAACAGGGGTAATTTTTTTTATATGCCGAGTTTCAAAAATCTTTTTCTTCCAGTCTGGCTTGAATTCGCCAACGATATAAACTAGTAAAACTTTCATTTTTGAGTGCAGATTACAATAACAATAATTTGAAGTATGCTCATCATATACATTATGTAAAATTGCAATTTTACAATGAGTGATCCAGTTTTTGTCAAAATTCAATTTATGTGAAACATTGAATCATGGTTACAACTATGATGGCATGATCAAAACATGAATATTAGTGAAGAAATCAAGATTTTTAGGCTATGAATTGAGAGAAATTGGAGATTGATCGTTTTAAAATAAAAAATTAATTTTTGGATCAGCGATGGATGAGGTGGTGGTTCGTCGACGTCGATTTGGCCATGAGGTTGAGGGCGAGGTTTCGCCCGTGGGAATTTTTCTCTATCGTGGTGGTTTGGGAGTACGAGACGAATTTAATATTTTGAAATGGGTTTGGGAAGGCTCTGGTCACGGTCAAATTGGAGGCGGAGGATGGGACCAGAGGTTTTAAGGCTAGGTATCGAGGAAGCGGCGTGGACGAGGCTTCAAATGGCGGCGGCGGTAGGTGAGAGAGTGGCGTAGGTTGGGAGTAGTTCGATGATAAGTGGAGGCGGTCATTTTTTGGGGTTCGGGTGGAATGGTTATATCTTCGTTCGTGGGTGCTGAAGCTTGGACGAGGTGACGAGGGGCATCAGGGTTCGAAGGGAAGTTGATTCGAGATGTCATGGCGGTGATCGGAGAGATGGGGCGGGTGTGCACAAGCACAACGTGCATATGAGTTGGCCATGGCAAGAGGGCGATGGGAAGAAGGAAAATAGGTTTAGGGTTCAGGCAAGGGTGGATTGGTGGCTATTGGTCTAGTCATGGTGCGTGCATGAAGGAACGAGAGTGAAGCAAGTTAATTCGTGAGGGATCTGAGAAGCATGGATTCAGGCAAGAATAAAAGAAGGGAGAAAGAAGAAAATGTAGGAGAAGGGTTGGGCTGCATGGGTGCTTCGGCCCAAGGGAAAAAAAAGAGGGGAAGGCAATAGGTTTGAGAATTTGGAAGTGTGCTTCGGCCCAAAGGGAAGGGCGAAGAAAAATTAAATGAAAATGTTTTTAATTTTATACTTATATTTGTAAATTTTTAAAATATCATAACTAATGCATACCAAATCCAATTTATGTGAAACTTGTTGCGTCGGGTTCACATTGAAACGAACACTACGTCGTCGTATAATCTGTTGTCAGGTTTGAACAAGTGAAATTTTACGGTATATTAAAACGGACAGAATTTAATTACCCGATATAAAACTATATCGTCATTTAAACTCATATGACCTGTCCATTGAAGTTATTTGCCCAAATAAAAATAACGATGAGTTAATTCATGTTAATTATGATGTTTTGACATCTGTTTAGCAGGACAAAACACCATTCCTCTAATTAAATTAATTGGACCCTATGGGCAGAATAAATCACCGTTCTGCCATTGTTACCGTATATGTATGTTTTTGGACATATACTAGCAGAAATAAAACCCTGTTCTGTTATCGTATTTGTATGGACATCTATTTATTATCTTAAAAATTATATTGGGCAATATGATGTTGAATTGATTGTTAAAATGGGTTGATTTTATGTATCTGAATCTGCTATTCTGGATTGTTATGGAATAAATGGCAACTTGATTAAGTACCATTGGAATTAATAAGCCGTTTTTCAAATTGAAGTTGATTATTGAATCCAGGATTGTTTTAAGGTTAATTATTTTATGATTCTTAAAAGTTATTTAATCATTGGTTTCAAAGTTATTTAATTATTTAAAGTGTTTAAAAGTATATTTAATTATTAGTTTAAGTTATCTTATAATGATTCGATATACAGTTAATTTTTAATCAGTATTATTATTTCAAAAGGAAATTTTATTAAATATTAATGTTGTTTTATATAATAACTTTCATTAAAGACTTTTTCATAGATTTAACTTGGAAATTTATATAGAAACCTTATAAGCATTATTTGAGATAATTATTGAAATAAAAGACCTCGGAAAGTAATGGTATAATTTCATGGTGGAAACCGGGACGTAGATTTTGCCTAAGTTAAGTTTGATTTTTCTGGGATAGAAACGCAACCATCGAGCTACGATCCATGGTCGATTACCAAATGGTACTTTCCAAATATGCTTATATGTATATATTCTCAAAAGCTTCAAGTACTTTCGAAAGAATGATTTGTGAATATACTTTTTTCGGTAAAATACGTATATACCTCCTTGATAAAGAGATTTAATTTATTTGAATTTAAATTAAATTAGGCTTAGTGATTTCAGTGGGTAATGAAATCTTTGGTTGAATGATTGTTGTTTGGTAATTAAATAACTGACTATCAAATCTGGACCAAAACGTAACTTTGGAAATATTTAGGAGAAATACGGAATTATATGGTACAGTTACCGTCAGTAGGTGCTATACTATACGTATAAACTCTTTTCGTTCTTCTAGAACGATTATAAGGAAATCGTCCACTGACGGTTAGTAGATGATCTTCGATCTTATTTTCGTCTGTTTGTCTCCCAGAGAACCAGGGTTGAGTTTATCAAAAATTTAAAAAGTTGTTTCGACGAGATCGAGATCAGATATGTTATCCGAAAACCACTTCGTTCCAACGAATTCTTTTCGAAGTGAAGACAAGAGCATGGAATCAAAGACGGAGCATTGGAGTGCAAGGGCTAATCGCTACAAATCCTAAGGATGATTCCAAATGGTTGTTGTAGGAGTAGTGCTTATGGTTTTTTTCAGACCAAGAACAGACTTGTATGGATCTGAATGCTTTCAACACATTGTCATTGGAGGACAATGAGCATTCTAAGTATAAATTCCTAAAAGGTAATTGTAGCATCAAGCCTCATCAGTTGGAATGAATGAAAGTCAGGGAAGATGCAGCAAGGCTAAATGGGTCGCACCCAATTAGGGTATGTTTATTACCTTTTTAGATACCCTCGGATATTATAAATACGGTGCATGGACAGATCTCGATAAGGGTGGGAACACTCGAGGTGATAACATATTCGGTACTATTCAGGTTAGGAGTATGTCGGTCTTGTGTTGAATGGAATCCCAGCGAGGTCTTCGGTACATTTTTCTAGAGGTGTATTGTGATAGTGTACCCTAGTGCCTAGTCATTGAATGGAAATCCATTCTCCAATACGAGCCTATACGGTTTTGATTGTAAAGCCCAGTATGTTGGAATTTAATTAATGTAACAATTTCGGCTGTTTGAATAAGTATCTGTACTTAGATACTATTACAATCCACTAGATTTTCTATAAAAAGGTTTTGTTTATCGTAAGGGAAAACCCGTCGTGTTTATGTGTGGCGTTGTCTTACGAGATACCTTTGATTTTAAAAGGATTTTTGAAAGTTATAATGAATAAAATTCCTTATGATTTAAATTCTCACGCTGGTTTTACCAGACTGACCCGGGCGTGGTTTTTCCTAAATGCTCGGGTCAAACCGCGCATATTTCTAAGTTTAGATGGATATTTGGAGCTTCAGGAGAGGAGTTGGAGGCCTAGAGACGTGTTCAAGTAGATGATTATATTTTCATTGCACTTTAGTTGTGTTTAGCAGCAGTAGTGAGGATATGTTTGAAAGTGTACGTGTAGTACTAAGGATCGTGTAATATGGTATATAAATGCGGAAATTGATAATAGCAGTAAGAATAAAAATTAAAGTAAGCACACCAGGAATTTTTATACTGGTTCGAACTTCCCGTTCTACGTCCAGTCCCAGAATACCCTCTGTATTTAAACTAAACCCCTCACTTAACCCGGAGGAATAGGTATACGACACCTGAGCAGCCGAACAGGAATTTTTCCGCCTCAACAGCCGAAGAGGACTTTAACTTCAATACAAATAGTTTGTTGACGAATGTGTTCTGAATAACAATGATTGTCTTTTGATAGTACAACTTTCCTATAATCAAATCCTCAAGAGTATATATGTATGTGAAGATTTAGAAGGAAGATAATCACGTAGAATCGAAGTTTATGATTTAAATCAAGGATTCTAGTGATATTGAATAAGAATGAATGCTTTTATTTGCAGAAATAAATAGAGAATAGATTTCAGAATTATAAATAAGAATCGGTTATTGTAGAAGTGATTTGAAGATGTTTATATAGTTGTAGAAGAGTTACAATCTTTCATGAAGAGTTTCAATCAAAAGTTGTGTCCGTATCTCTTGAAATAGAGGACATTACTCTTCATGAAATGATCGCATCTCTTCAGAAAGTACCCGTTATTGTCAGGTCGGTCGACCGTAAAACCTGGGCCGGTCAGCTGAGTTTGAAAACGTACACAAAACAGAGAGTATATGTGCACTGACTACAGGGTCGGTCGACCGAAGATCCTGGTCGGTCGGCCGACCTATTGTTAAACAAAAACAGTAGTAGCTCATTTGGTTAGAGTACTTGCCTTTCAAACTAGTGATCCGGGTTCGATCCCCGCTCCATGCATTTTTTGTAAACTTGATTTTGATTAAAATATGCAAGCAAGTTTATTTGAATATGAATGATGATTCTTGAGGAATGATTTTAACAATATTCTAAGACTCAATATAATAAAATATTAATACTAATCTCTGGATTGTAGTCTTGTCTCCTTTGTAGTGCACAATTTACTTTTATTCTCTTTTTGTCGCCTTTGTATAGTATTCTCGTTGTACTTCGTCTTATGATCTCTGAAGCTTGTGTCATGAATCAAAACCCATGAATCAACAATGTTGTTATAACTGTCCGTGCTGAATAAGTTAGTATACTCGTATTGATGATTGTATATATATTACCAACAATTTTGATTTTGTGTAAAGATTTTTCTATATTATAGATTATTCGTTTCCGTTGCGAGATTCTATGTTGTTTGGTTTTCTTTCAATCTTATTTTTATCTTCTTTCTACCTTCTTTTCTTAACTATCCGCCTCCCGTGCAAGTTGGTCTGGACAAGTATGCAAAAATGTCATTTTGAACTGTACAGAAAAGTGGATCGTTGCATTGTGTGATTGGAGCTCAGTTTGAGCGATCACTTAAGCTTCGGTGGGATTACTCATTAGAGATAGGGTCAGTAGTACCCTAAAATGAGTTTGAGTGTATATCTGCACGAGAGTGCGTATTTGTTAGTGATATAAAATGTTTTGTATTGTGTAAATTGATCTGTTGAGTGGCATATGGATTCTGGTCAATACGAGTAGCTAACGTCATTGATAGGGATTTCTAAACATTTGAACAAGGCCAACGGACACAGTATTGTCTTAAGAGGGTAAATCAAATAATTTTATCCAAGATATATTTTATATAAAAGGCAATGATTTTCAAAATGTATAGTATTTTGAGTTGTTGTTTGATAAACGATGATAATATTCTATCACTATCATCTAGGATTGATTAGTCCTAACCATCTAGTGCTCAGTATCCTATATGGCCTACCCATTTGAGTAGGATATTCCTTAGAAACCTGAGTGTTGTAGATAGAAGCTTTGGAAAGTTTGATTTTTGAGTGAATTATGTTTACTAAAAGAAATTTATAATATTTTAAAATGAATATTTAGGAAAAAAATTCATATATAAAGCTAGTTTTATAAAAATTGATTTATAAAAGAGATACTTGAAAAAGAACTCCAGTGAATTTGGGAAATTGTTTTAAACAAATTTTAAAGGAAAATGATGATAGTACCGCTTAAAGTAAAGTTTTTAAATGGTAGTAATTTAAAAGAAAATTATCTATAGTATATACATAAATGTATTACTTAGCATATATGAACTTCTGTAGACCTTAGAATCTCATTCTTAGGTTGTGTTAATTGATTATAGAGGGATCGTTATGTCGGCCGAGAGGAGCGGATGAAGATTAGGAAGTATTTCAACAAAGATATAGCCGGAGAGATCATGGAACCTATTGAGCTGCCATCGTTGTATGAGGAGGAATTCAAGGAAGAGAAAGAGGAATATGAGATAGAAGAGGAGCCCGTATCGAAAAACGATGATGCTATTATCTGGAAATGGGAGAGATTGTTACTGAGCCACTTGCAGACTGATATAACCTTATGAGGGATGACTTTTCGCCTAGGGCAGAGATGTTGATACCTAGGGAACCATGCCCAGAGATTGCAAGGATTTCGGACAATGCTGTTGAGACAGGGGAAATGAAAGGACCGAAAGTGGAAGATTCTGATAGAGAGAGTCCACTGTGAGAGTTAGCTTTGTTTGGGTTGTTCTCTTTGGATGTATACCCTATTGGACCATTAGTAGTCTATAGACGTCATGTTTGTTTGAATTGTAGATTAATGAAGTATCTAGTAGATGCTTTTGTGTATTATATATGTGTGTATAATTGGCTAGTGGTAATAGATATCTCCTGGATATATGTATGTGTATATAATGACTGTAGTTGTAAAAGTATCTTAGTTGATACTCTGTGATACCGATATTTTGGTATATAAATATATATGATTGAACTTTTGTGATATGGTTATTTATTAATTCGTTAATTAAAATTCGGTTGGTTATGTTTACTAGCCTGGTTATGGAAATTTCGAGAACGAAATTCTTTTAAGGGGGGTAATATAATGACCAAGGATTTTATCGTCTTGAGTATGAATATTTATTTTTGAATATTCAATAATAAGGTCTTGTAATAAAAAAAATCCCCGTTAAATAACAATTGGTAAATATATATAATTTTTAATCTAGATAATAATTTGAAATTTTCCAAATTTTATTTATGTTACAGAAAATTGATTTAAAATGAAATTTCTTATATATATTATAACAGCAGAATTCGTATATAAATTGAAAAAAATTCATAACAAATGAAAATGAATAAGAATATATTGTAAATAGAATTGAATATAGCTTATGAAATATATTATTGTATAAATAGAAAGAGCTTAAAATTTAGATTTTTCTTATATACATATAAGTTCAAGAAAGAGGAATATAAAATATATGTGAACTAAATATAAATAGTATGTTCAAAACAATATATAAATGGTAAGTGAAAAGAAGAAAATATATGAAAATATATTACATGATGAATATGAGAAAATTTATAAAATCATTTTAAACCATTTTTATAAGAAAATTTTACAAGAAGTGTTAATAAAAATGTTATTTTTAGAATAGCAAAACTTTTATTGCTTTGAATTATATATTTTTAAATAGGAGTAAATATAAATATGAAGACTTAAAATTGTTTTATTCGAAACCACTTTACAAATTGTTTTCAAAAATATATGTGAAAGCATAATTTAGATCAATGGAAAGTCAAAATTTCAAGTTAAACGTAAAATAAAAGCCTGCAAAACCAAACAAGTAAAAATGAAAAAATAATATAAATATATAACCAAAGGTAAAAAGACATTTACCTGACCTAAATGCACAAGTCAAAGTGAAAGAGGAAACAAACATTACTTGGTAAAAATACAAACATATGCATGCTTGGCCAAAAGGAAAAGGTAAAACATCAAAAGTTACTAATGAAAAAAAATGTCTGGTCAAACAACAACAAAAATTTATGTGGGCTGAAAATATTATTCATCTCAACTTCATTTCAACTCAATCAAAATATAATTTCAGCCACCACAGTTTTCAACTTCCTATCAGCCACCAAAACCTCTTTTCAATTCATCAAAAACCTTAAAAGATTTGAAATCCTTCTTGAGCCCAAAACTTTGTACATGCACATCATTCATCTTTAATGGATCATGCATATATATAGGAATGTGTGTGTGTGTTAGTTTTAGTGTTAAAAGCCTCTGTGACAAAAGATATTCTGTAAACAAAACAAAGTAAGAAAAGAAAAAAAAACAATCTGCTCTGCCGAATTCAAAAGCAAAATAAGAAATCAATGTTTCAGGTCCAAAACTTAAGTTCAACTAGAAGATTTGGGAGCAATATGATCAAGGCGAGAATTTTGCATCTGGGAAAAACCTGGAAAACTCTTTTATCTTCTCGGTTATATTCAACAGGGTATTTTTTTTATATGCCCAGTTTCAAAAAAAAAAAATTCTTCCAATCCAGTTTGAATTCACCAACGATGTAAACCAGTAAAACTTTCATTTTTGAGTATAGATTACATAAATAATAATTCGAAGTCTGCTCATCATACACATTGTGTAAAATTGCAATTTTATAGCGAGTGATACAGTTTTTGTCAAAATTCGATTTATGTGCAACATTGACTTAGGGTTATAACTATGATGGCATGATCAAAACATGAATTTTAGTGAAGAAATAAGATTTTTTAGGCTAGAGGATTGAGAGAAATTGGAGATTGATGGTTTTGAAATAAAAAATTAAGATCGGCGATGGATGAGGCGGCGGTTCATCGACGTCGTGTTATAACTATGATGGCATGATCAAAAACATGAATTTTAGTGAAGAAATAAGGATTTTTAGGCTATGGGATTGCGAGAAATTAGAAATTGATCGTTTTGAAATAAAAAATTAAGATCGACGATGGATGAGGCGGCGGTTCGTCGACGTCGTGTTGGTCGTGGGGTTGAGGGCGAGGTTTCGACCGTGGGAATTTCGCTCTATCGTGGTGGTTTGGGAGTTCGAGACGAATTTAGGATTTTGGAATAGGTTAGGGAAGGCTCTGGTCGTGGTCAAATTGGAGGCGGAGTAGGGACCAGAGGTTTTGGGGCTAGGCATGGAGGAAGCGACATGGACGAGGCATCGATGTGACAGCGTCAAATGAGACAATGGCGTAGGTTGGGAACAGTTCGATAATAAGTGGAGGCGGTCTTTCTTTGGGGTTCGCGTGGGATGGCTAGGTCTTCGTTCATGGGTGTTGAAGCTTGGACGAGGTGATGAGGGGCATCAGGGTTTGAAGGGAAGTTGATTCGAGGTGTTGCGGCGGTGATCTGAGTGTTGGGGCGAGTGTGCACATGCAAAGCATGCAAGTGAGTTGGCCATGGCAGTGGGGCGTTGGGAAGAAGGAAGATAGGTTTCAAGTTCAGGCAAGGGTGGATTCGCGGCTTATGGGTCGAGTCATGGTGCATGCGCGAAGGAACGGGAGTGAGGCAAGTGAATTCGTGAGGGATCTGGGAAGCATGGATTTAGGCAAGGAGAAAAGGCGAAGGGAGGAAGAAGAAAATGGAGGAGAAGGGTTGGGCTGCGTGGATGCTTCGACCTAGGGGAAAAAAAGGAGGGGAAGGGAATGAGTTTGGGAATTTGGAAGTGGGCTTCGACCCAAAGGGAAGGGTGACGAAAAATTAAATGAAAATGTTTTTAAATTTATACTTATATTTATAAATTTTTAAAATATCATAACTAATGCATGCCAAATCCAATTTATGCGAAACTGATTGCGTTGGGTTCGTACCGATTAACATTACGTCGTCGTATAATTTGTTCTTAGGTTTTGAACAAGTGAAATTTTACGGTATATTAAAACGGACAGAATTTAATTACCTGATTCCAAACAATTATCATCGTTTAAACTCATATGACCTGTCCTTTGAAGTTATTTGCCCAGGTAAAAATAACAATGAGTTAATTCATGCTAATTACGATGTTTTGACATCTGTTTAGCGGGACAAAACAATGTTCCACTAATTAAATTAATTGGACCCTCTGTGTAACGTCCCGCCTTTTCGTACGCTTTAAATCGACACACGTGCCAATTCAAACCATACGGAAGGGCGGATTGTTATGGGGTAAATAAAAAAACAAGAAAGAAATAAAAAAAATAGAATCTCACAGTGGAAGGATAAAATATAATAATCAATATACAGTTCTTGAAGCTGTTTACAAAATATTTAATTTTACTTATACAATATATATATCAGAGTTCACGTACCAATAAATATCAATGCAGCGGAATACAGTGTGTAGTGGAACCATATAATATATAATAATAATAATAATGAAATCTTCGTCTTCGTCCTCCAGAAATAAAGTCTTCGATCCTGAAATGCTCGGACTGACCCAAGCGAATTGAAAAGACAAAACACTCGAGTCAGAACTAAAAGATCTTATGTAAGTTAAATCAACAAAAATAAATATGAGTGCAATAACTCAAGAGATGCTCGGGATTTACATCTCCTAAGGATCTGTTAAACTATTTACTATGTAGTATATTTCGCTATTATAATAGTGTCTAATTGTAAAATAAACTTACTTTTAAATAGCGTTAAGGCTTTACATTTTCCACCTTAACACATTTATATATTCCCATAGTCTATACAGTACCGTAATCTCCCCCGTACTGGGCGTTGCCAGAGGGCACTCCATAGGTATAATACAAAACCAAAATCGTATAAGGCGCGCTAGGGTAAGTGACACGGCACAACTAGGCAATGCCAGGGTAGATATACCAATTGCTATCCGGGATGGTGGTAACGCATAGCCTCAGCTACCGCCCACCTCGAACGAACACCCTCAAAATCAAAAAAATATAAAGGTGGTCACCGAATCAATCCAAAGTCAGAGTATAGTATCGAAGAGATGTGTCCGATAAAGGATGCTACCCCCATGGCCCGAGAATCGCTCATGTTTTAGCCACCTTATGCCAACTCACGGGAGTCGGGTCCACGTATATACCTCAAAGGAAACGCCGCCACCATCCGACTTCATTCTGGAATCTCCATCGCGTACACGGTTGTTAAAGTGGTTTTCGGAGTTGGCAGAGAGCATGACAACTTCCGACCACGGTCTCTTCAACAACCAAACATTATTATAACACCGCAGATTTTTTTAAAATAGTTTATACTTTAAAACCGGAATAAAATATTCATTTCAAAACAATATAAATACGATATCATTTTTATTTTAAAACCGAAATAACTATGATATCATTTTTATTTCAACATATCTTTTTTCAAAAATCAAAATACTTTCAAATATATATACTTTAAACTCATAGCTTCGAAACAAAATTTTCAATACTTAAACGGTTTAATAATAAGTTAGTTATAAAGTAAATTAGCTTTTTAATTTCTTAAGTTAATTCCAAATACAGATTTGAATTCCCAAATAAACCATTTAAATTTCCAATATTTCAAAGTTTCAAATATTCCACAATTTCAAAACTAAATTTTTAATTCATATATATTTGTCAAATTCCTTTTACTATTATTTAGTTTTGAAATACTTACTTAATAAATCCAGTATCCTTTATACAAAATTTTCAAATTCAAAAATTGAATATTCCTCAATTTATTTAGACTAGATTTATTCTCTTAAATCATCTTAAACCCGAATTTAGTTGTAACACCATATTCTTTTTAAATCTAAATTTCAATAAGATCTTCATTTAATAAAATCTCAAATCCATTTCAAAACTATATTCTCAACTGTGATTTATAAAAATCAATATAAACTCTATATTAGAATACAATTTAAGTAAATACTTATCCATAATATATTTTAATAAAATCAACTTTATTATTAAACTTACTTCATACTTTAACCAATTTTATACATAGCTTAAAACCAAGAATTTAACTATATATAAAATAACCTTTATCAAATATCCGAAATCAATATCTCATAAAACCATATATATATATTTCTTTACAAAACAATAGAAAAATTATTTCAAAAATTATATATATATATACACACACACACACAACGCGATGTCTGTATAAAATTTTCTATCCCATGGTCAAGTGATACAGATATTTATCATTTCAATCCGCAATTTAAAAATAAAAATGCGGTTGTATATCATTTCAAACCGCAATCTCGAATCAAAAATAAATGCATAACAACTTGCAGATTATGATGATCTAAATAAAACATCCATTCATCCATCATCAACCATCAACCATTTATCACAATCATCATCCAACTTCAAACAATACATCAATATATAATAGGTGATAATAACAGGTATCAACTATCAGGTTATATTCAAAAATAAATTATAACTGTTAACTGGTAGTTTATATGCAATAAAATAAATAACAATTTAACTGACAGTTAATATGCAATAATGAATTAAATAACAAGTTAATAAAATAAATGCAAATTAACTGAGATAATGATGAAATATATGCCAAACTCTATAAATAAATTTCAAATCACATCATAAATGAATTTAACAAACTTAAGAAACCTTAGAAGTTGTGAGTGGGTTAAAACACTCACCTTTTGAATTTAAATCAATTTAAACCCAAAAATTTGACCGTTACAGAATTCGTCCAAACTGGCGTCATTATGATTCTAACAAAAAAAATCGCTCGTGGAACGGAGTTCGTATGTAAAAGTTATGGCGATTAGTGCGTTAAACAAATTTTTAAATTAAAACAAAATCTAGTAACTCACCCCTACCCAAACACATGCCACGTCACCCAAACAACTGCACTCACGCGCAAGTCTCTAGAACCATGAACATGCACGCGACCGAAAATGAGAAACCATCCTCCTGCCGTTGACCTCAACTTTGACCACCCAAAACACCGCGCTCCGACCCTCAGGGACGTTCGCACCCCCACCACCCACTTCACCATGCCGTGCAGCACCTACGGTCCCCCCGCGCACCGCCCTAGAGGCCATCGCCGCCATAGCCTCAAAACCCTAATCGAATTTCAGGGGCCAATTTGAACGTTGATTCTCCAATTAACTTGCATGGATGAGCTCCGCTCGAGATTCTCTACAAAGCCCAGAAAGGAATTTCCGATCCGACGAAGTTCGACGTCGAGCGATGAACGACCAAAACCTTCTTGATTTTTACTGATCATACGATGAACCAAAACGAAAAACGAACACCACCAGTGAATTACGCTTGTCGAGAGCTTCAACATATATTTTTTTCAGATTTTTCTGAGGACTTTGAATTTTATGCTTTGGATTTGCTTTGCAATTGGATCTGGAAATATAGGATTTTGTCTGCCATTGAGGAAGAGGAGGAATAGATTGAGTTGCGTACAGACAAATGAGAATTAGGGAGGCTAGGGTTTATAGCAGGATATTTATAGGCAGAATTGAAAATAGAATAGATGGATAAACAGATATACGCGCTAACGCCAAAGTGGCCCAAAAAGCCCGTTCTTACTCCGGAACGAAATTGGGTAAACCCATATATCAAAATGAGCGTTTTAAAATATTTTAAACGCAATGGAAAAGGTTTCAGGTTCAAATTGCATCGTATGAAGAAGTTATGCTAAAATCAATATTTTTCAAATTGATTTCAATTTCGGTTATTTCAAGGCGTTTCGAGTCCGTACGATCAAACGCAAGTTCGATCGTTACGAAACTTAAAATCCTACAATAATTCACCGTTACGGATCCGATGAAACTGGTTTCGTCGAAATCCGAGTCAGTGGCCAAAATGGCTATTTTCTAGTTAATTAAATAAATTAAAAATAAATTAATTAAATCAAATTTTATATTTCAATTCTAAAATTGAAAAATTTATCACCTTTATATTTCTCAAACATTTACAATGATTTAAACAATTTTAAATGTCAAATTAGAGAAGATTAATTTATCAATTTCAATATAAATCCTCCATTTCATTTAAATTCAAAATTATAAATAAAATTTCCAATAATTCTATCAAATTTACTTTTCATTCTATTATTTAATTCATTGTTATCAAAAGGATGTAGTTTACATTGGTTCACGATCGTTTACATTTATTTTCTTAGATTTCGTCTACATTTCCATTTATTCAATATTTTAAATATTAAATTTTCATTTAATTGCAATAAATCATACCATCGTAATTTAAATTCAAAATAAATAAATAAATGTTGATTTCCATTCTTATTATTCAAACAACCATTATCCTATAAACATATTTAACATTTGTTTACGTTTCATTGCATTGATACTTCCAATTTCACCTTTTTCCGTATTAACTAATTTATTTCCACTTATTGTGTAATAACTACTATAGTTAAATCATATTGAAATTTGTCCATTTCACCCATAAATTAAGATTTTAAAACCAACTAACTAATTTACCTTGGTGCCATCCTTTATTACATCAATTGTTACTTAACTTTACATTAACAAAACGTTAAATTAGATTTATTACAATTGATTACCAAAGTTTATTTAACATATAAAATAAACAAGCAATCTATATTAATTTGTCACCATATTTGCTTTTAATTGCATTTATGAGTTCATTACTTATCAATTCAGATTATAATTCCATATACAACGTAAACTTTTTTCATTACTTTAATATACGCTTATTTACACCATAATTTGAACTTATTTCCCAGTTCACCAACTACTACCTAACGATAAATTTCCGTTTCTATTAAATTTACATTCACACTTCCATTATTATTTTAATAATCACTACAGCAATGTTTATTATCAACCATAAACATTATAATTACTTAACGAACATTGATTTTGTTCGATGACCATTTATTATAATTTATATTCCTTAACTAAATTCACTGCCTTAACACTCCTATTAATGTAACATTTATTTACATTTATTACAAACTTATTTCAAATTTCAATTAACAATCTAAATAAATAAATAGGCAACCCACCATAAACATTATCGTTACCTTTTTGTCACATAAATAAGCTTTTATTACTTAAAATCAATTTTGGCATCCATTTTCATGCTACTAATTTCATTCACTTATGTTTAAATTATAGCCAAACATGACATTTAAATTATTTTACATAAAATTGGAATTTCATTCAAGTTTATTAGTTATTAACCCTTTTTAGCATTTATTACCTTGCATTCTCGTTATTATTTCATAGATATGATTCCCAATTATTACTCTAATCTATACTAACATTGATTCATTCAAATTGCACTTATTACGTATTATTTCAAAATTTTATTTATAACTTTGAATCTGTTTCCCAGTTTTCACATTTCAATTATTATATAATTTGAATTCCATTCTATTTAATATTATAATTGAAAATTTACAAATTCAACATTCCTATTTGTTTCTTATACTAAACTAAAAACCAAGTATGGCAGTTTACACTATTTTAATTAATTGCAATATAAATTTTAAATGGTAAATTTTAAGTACAATTGCTACATCTAATTTCTAACATTCGCTCCAATATAGATTATAAGATTTTTATTTCTTTCTAAATTAAATTAAAAATCTTATTAATTTAATTCGTCTTAATCGTCGAATTTTTAGGGTCGTTGCACTGTGGGCAGAATAAGCCACCGTTTTGCCATTATTACTGTATGTTGTGTGTTTTTGGACATTTACTAGCAGAACTAAAACCCTGTTCTACCATCATATTTGTTCGGACATCTATTTTTATCCTAATAATTATATTGGGCAATATGATGTTGAATTGATGTTAAAATGGATTGATTTTATATATCTAAATATGCTATTCTGAATTGTTATGGAATAAATGGTAACTTAATTAAGTACCATTGAAATTAATACGTCGCTTTTCAAATTGATGTTGATTCTTTATTAAGTTGATTGTTTTAAGGTCAATTTGTTTATGATTCTTAAAAGTTATTTAATCATTGGTTTCAAAGTTATTTAATCATTCGTTCATCGCTCATGTTTTAGCCACCTTATGCCAACTCACGGGAGTCGGGTCCACGTATTTACCTCAAAGGAAACGCCACCACCATGCTACTTCATTCTGGAATCTCCACCGCGTATACGGTTGTTAAAGTGGTTTTTGGAGTTGGCAGAGAGTATGACAACTTTCGATCCCCGTCTCTTCAACAACCAAACGTTATTATAACATCGCGGTTTTTTTAAAATAGTTTATACTTTAAAACCAGAATAAAATATTCATTTCAAAACCATATAAATACGATATCATTTTTATTTTAAAACCCAAATCACTATGATATCATTTTTATTTCAATATATCTTTTTTCAAAATTCATAATACTTTCAAATATATATACTTTAAACCCATAGCTTCGAAACAAAATTTTCAATACTTAAATGGTTTAATAATAAGTTACTTTATAAAGTAAATTAGCTTTTTAATTTCTTAAATTAATTCCAAATACAGATTTGAATTCCCAAATAAACAATTTAAATTTCGATTATTTCAAAGTTTCAAATATTCCACAATTTCAAAACTAAATTTTTAATTCATATATATATATGTAAAATTCCTTTTACTATTATTTAGTTTTGAAATACTTACTTAATAAATCCAGTATCCTTTATATAAAATTTTCAAATTCAAAAATTGAATATTCCTCAATTTATTTAGACTAGATTTATTCTTTTAAATCATCTTAAACCCGAATTTAGTTATAACACCATATTCTTTTTAAATCTAAATTTCAATAAGATCTTAATTTAATAAAATCTCAAATCCATTTCAAAACTATCTTCTCAACCATGACTTATAAAAATCAATATAAACTCTATATTAGAATATAATTTAAGCAAATACTTATCCATAATATATTTTAATAAAATCAAATTTATTGTTAAACTTACATACTTTAACCAATTTTATACATAGCTTAAAACCAAGAATTTAACTATATATAAAATAACCTTTATCAAATATCCGAAATCAATATCTCATAAAACCATATATATATTTATTTACAAAACCATAGAAAAATTATTTCAAAAGTAATTATATATATACACACACACATACCGCGGTGCCTGTATATAATTTTCTATCCTATGGTCAAGTGATACGGATATTTATCATTTCAATCCGCAATTTAAAAATAAAAATGCGGTTGTGTATCATTTCAAACCGCAATTCCGAATCAAAATTAAATGCATAACAACTTGCAAATTATGATGATATAAAAAAAACATCCATTCATCCATCATCAACCATCAACCATTTATCACAATCATTATCCAACTTCAAACAATACATCAATATATAACAGGTGATAATAACATGTATCAACTATCAGGTTATATTCAAAAATAAATTATAACTGTTAACTGGTAGTTTATATACAATAAAATAAATAACAATTTAACTGGCAGTTAATATGAAATAATGAATTAAATAACAAATTAATTAAATAAATGCAAATTAACTGAGATAATGATGAAATATATGCCAAACATCTATAAATAAATTTCAAATCACATCATAAATGAATTTAACAAACATAAGAAATTTTAGAAGTTGTGAGTGGATTAAAATACTCACCTTTTGAATTTAGATTCAATTTAAACTCAAAAATTTGACCGTCTCAGAATTCGTCCAAACTAGCGTCAAAGTGTTTGGAATTTTATTATGATCCTAACAAAAAAAATCGCTCATGAAAAGGAGTTCGTATGTAAAAGTTATGGCAATTAGTGCGTTAAACAAAATTTTAAATTAAAACAAAATCTAGTAACTCACCCCTACCCAAACACATGCCACGTCACACAAACTGCTACACTCACGCGCAAGTCTCCAGAACCATGAACACGCACGCGACCGAAAATGGGAACCCATCCTCCTGCCGTTGACCTCAACTTTGACCACCCAAAACACCGCGCTCCGACCCCCAGGGGCATTCGCACCCCCATCATCCACTTCGCCACGCCGTGCAGCACCTACGGTCCCCCTACGCACCGCCCTAAAGGTCGCCGCTGCCATAACCTCAAAACCCTAATCGAATTTTAGGGGCCAATCCGACCGTCGATTCTCCAATTAACTTGCATGGATGAGCTCCGCTCGAGAATCTCTACAAAACCCAGAAGGGAATTTCCGATCCGACGAAGTTCGTCGTCGAGCGATGAACGGCCGAAACTTCCTTGATTTTTACTGATTAGACGATGAAGCAAAACCAAAAACGAACGCCACCAGTGAATTCCGCTAGTCGAGTGCTTCAACATATAATTTTTTTAGATTTTTCAGAGGACTTTGAATTTTATGCTTTGGATTTGATTTGCAATTGGATTTGGAAATATATGATTTTGTCTGCCATTGAGGAAGAGGAGGAATAGATTGAATTGCGTACATACAAATGAGAATTAGGGAGGTTAGGGTTTATAGCAGGATATTTATAGGCAGAATTTAAAATAGAATAGATGGATAAACAGATATACGCGCTAACGTCAAAGTGGCCCAAAAAGCCCGTTCTGACTCCGGAACGAAATTGGATAAACCCATATATCAAAATAGGCGTTTTAAAATATTTTAAACGCAATAAAAAAGGTTTCAGGTTCAAATTGCATCGTATGAAGAAGTTATGCTAAAATCAATATTTTTCAAATTGATTTCAATTTCGTTTATTTCAAGGCGTTTCGAGTCCGTACGATCAAACGAAAAGTCCGATCGTTACGAAAAATAATTCACTGTTATGGATACGATGAAAATGGTTTCGTCGAAATCCGAGTCAGTGGCCAAAATGGATATTTTCTAGTTAATTAAATAAATTAAAAATAGATTAATTAAATCAAATTTTATATTTCAATTCTAAATTTGACAAATTTATCACCTTTATATTCCTCAAACATTTACATTTATTTAAACAATTTTAAATGTCAAATTAGAGAAGATTAATTTATAAATTTCAATATAAATCCTCCATTTCATTTTAAATTCAAAATTATAAATAAAATTTCCAATAATTCCATCAAATTTACTTTTCATTCTATTATTTAATTCATTGTTATCAAAAGGATGCAGTTTACATTGGTTCACGATTGTTTACCTTTATTTTCTTAGATTTCATCTACATTTTTATTTATGCAATATTTTAAATATTAAATTTTCATTTAATTGCAATAAATCATACCATCGTAATTTAAATTCAAAATAAATAAATAAATGTTGATTTTCATTCTTATTATTCAAACAACCATTACCTATGAACATATTTAACATTTGTTTACGTTTCATTGCATTGATACTTCCAATTTCACCTTTTTCTGTATTAACTAATTTATTTCCACTTATTGTCTAATAACTACTATAATTAAATCATATTGAAATTTGTCCATTTCACGCATAAATTAAGATTTTAAAAACAATTAACTAATTTACCTTGGATCCATCCTTTATTACATCAATTGTTACTTAACTTTACTTTAACAAAACGTTAAATTAGATTTATTACAATTGATTACCAAAGTTTATTTAACATATAAAATAAACAAGCAATCTATATTAATTTGTCACCATATTTGCTTTTAATTGCATTTATGAGTTCATTACTTATCAATTCAGATTATAATTCCATATACAACGTAAACTTTTTTCATTACTTTAATATACGCTTATTTACACCATAATTTGAACTTATTTCCCAGTTCACCAACTACTACCTAACGATAAATTTCCGTTTCTATTAAACTTACATTCACACTTCTGTTATTATTTTAATAATCACTACAGTAATGTTTATTATCAACCACAAACATTATAATTACTTAACGGACATTGATTTTATTCGATGACCATTTATTATAATTTATATTCCTTAATTAAATTCACTGCCTTAAAATACCCAAATTTAACACTCCTATTAATGTAACATTTATTTACATTTATTACAAACTTATTTCAAATTTCAATTAACAATCTAAATAAATAATAGGCAACCCACCATAAGCATTACCGTTACCTTTTTGTCACATAAATAAGCTTTTATTACTTAAAATCAATTTTGGCATCCATTTTCATGCTACTAATTTCATTCACTTATGTTTAAATTATAGCCAAACGTGACATTTAAATTATTTTACATAAAATTGGAATTTCCTTCAAGTTTATTAGTTATTAACCCTTTTTAGCATTTATTACCTTGCATTCTCGTTATTATTTCATAGATATGATTCCCAATTATTACTCTAATCTACACTAACATTGATTCATTCAAATTGCACTTATTACGTATTATTTCAAAATTTTATTTATAACTTTGAATCTGTTTCCCAGTTTTCACATTTCAATTATTATATAATTTGAATTCCATTCTATTTAATATTATAATTGAAAATTTACAAATTCAACATTCCTATTTGTTTCTTATACTAAACTAAAAACCAAGTATGGTAGTTTACACTATTTTAATTAATTGCAATATAAATTTTAAATGGTAAATTTTAAGTACAATTGCTACATCTAATTTCTAACATTCGCTCCAATATAGATTATAAGATTTTTATTTCTTTCTAAATTAAATTAAAAATCTTATTAATTTAATTCATCTTAATCGTCGAATTTTAAGGGTCGTTACACTCTCCCCCACTCAAAACGTTTCGTCCTCGAAAAGGAAAAGAAGGGAAAAGAAGAATTAAGAAATCAATATATCTTACTTAAAATATTAGATTTATTACCAAATAAATTTACAAAATTTAATAATTTAAATAAAATATACCCATTTATAACCATAAATCTTTTATACCTAAATTAATAAATTTTGGACCGTTTCAATATATTTTCTAAGTCCAAAATTTTCGAAAAATTTCGGTAGAATCTCATTTGTACGGGGAGGCTCGGGAGAAAATATAATATCAAATATAACAAAATATCACATATAATATCCAAAATATAATATCCCAACACGGGAAAATATATAAAATAGCACTATAAAACCGTAATCCGAAAACGTACCTATTTGTCGGGCAATATACGCTTAATTGTGAAACCAAAAGCCGTAGCAATTGCTTACATAACCTGTATTTCACTTATATAATCTGAAAAGAGTTAGAAATTATATAGAATGAAATATTTAAGTTGTTCAACCACAACAAACAATCAATTCAACAACCAATTGCAACAAACAGCGTACAGTCTTCATACATAATCAACACAATTCAAACATTCATTCAAATAAAACAAACAGTTGTTTAGGTTTAAACTTTAAATTGTACAGAACGCAAAATAAACTACTTAGTGCACCATTTACTCAACAGTCTTAGATGAAACTAAATAGATTATTTATTCATCCAACCAATTTTAAATATCCTTACCTAAACAACTATAAACCAAAACAAACAACAATTTCAAATAATAAATCGAGCTCATTCTTATAAATTTCATTTATTACTTGCAATTTTTTTTCCATTTTGATGTCATGCAAGTTTCTTCTTATTTCATTACATTTATTCATTTATCAATTTCATTCATTTATTTAATGCTTATATTTCTATTATATTTAATTATAGTAAAATTTTAATTACAACTTAAGTTTATAATTTTATAACATCAATTCTTATAATTAAAGAATTTCATTAATTACCTTCATTACCTCAAATTTATTTCTTGCATAATATCTACTACGTTTTCTTATTAACATTTCAACTTTTTATATCTTTTGGTAAGTTATATATATGCTTTTAAGGATGCAATAGAAAGTTACCCAAGTTTATTTCTATTTATTTTTATTAATTAAATGTTCAATAATACTATTCTTTGTTTCATAGGTTACAGTTTCATATTACCTTTGATTTCAATTCATAACCTAGCATTAAATTTCTTATTTTAATTAAAGACTCCAATTATTAATCGGTTAAATTCCATTTCACTCCAATGACGGAAACTATTAATAAATCAAAAACTTAAGAATTAAATACCGGGTTAAATTTCAATTCGTTTTAAAATAATAGATAAATGTATATACTTACAGTTTATATATATATCCAATTATATTTAAAACAATTTTAAAATTTGTATTTGTTTTTCAAAACAAATCTGCAGTAAACTACTATAACGGCCTTCCCACTTCGAAACTCGAAAATGAATGTCGATGATGCGTGCACCCATCACCGTAATTATTTTCCAGTGACAGAGAGGAGAGTACAACTTTATCTTTCCAAAATTTCTTTTAACACATTTCTTTCAAATTATATTGAAATATTTATATCAGAAAATACTCCTAATAAAATTATTATTATATTTCAAAATTATTCGAAAGAAATTTTCAAAAATCTCGAAACTAAAGCTTTAAGTTTCCAATTTTATTTATCTTATTTTCAATCTTATTTCGACTATTAATTATAAATTTATTACCTAACACCCAATATATTGCAACCAAATTTATATATATATCATTTAAAATTTTATTTTATATATAGAAAATATAATAGGCAAAATTATTTCGTACGCCTATATTAAAAACAAATATTATGTCGGTCTGTCCTATTAAGTTTTTAGAAATCCCTTTTGATGTCATAGCGTCCCATGCACCAACTAGAATTTATAAATACAAAACGGAACAGATTAACACAATACTAAAACCTTTTTACAACACTAACAAATACGCTCTCTCATATATATACGCTCAGCGACTCCCATAGGGTATTACTACCCTATTAGTAAAGAGTCAAACCCCACAAAGCTAAGGTTTATCGCTAAACCAAAGCTCTGATACTACATTGTAACGTCCCGCCTTTTCGTACGCTTTAAATCGACACACGTGCCAATTCAAACAATACGAAAGGGCGGATTATTATGGGGTAAATAAAAAAACAAGAAAGAAATAAAACAAAATAGAATCTCACAGCGGAAGGATAAAATATAATAATCAATATACAGTTCTTGAAGCTATTTACAAAATATTTAATTTGACTTATACAATATATATCAGAGTTCACATACCAATTAATATCAATGCAGCGGAATACAGTGTGTAGTGGAACCATATAATATATAATAATAATAATAATAATGAAATCTTCGTCTTCGTCCTCCAGAAATAAAGTCTTCGATCCCAAAATGCTCGGACTGACCCGACCGAATTGAAAAGACAAAGCACTCGAGTCAGAACTAAAAGATTTTATGTAAGTTAAATCAATAGAAATAAATATGCGTGCGGTAACTCAAGAGATGCTCGGGATTTACATCTCCTAAGGATCCCTTAAACTATTTACTATGTAGTATATTTCGCTATTATAATAGTGTCTAATTGTAAAATAAACTTACTTTTAAATAGCGCTAAGTCTTTACATTTTCCACCTTAACACATTTATATATTCTCATAGTCTATACGGTACCGTAATTTCACCCTTACTGGGCGTCGTTAGAGGGCACTCCATAGGTATGGTACAAAACCAAAATCATATAAGGCGCGCTAGGGTAGGTGTCACGACACAACTAGGCAATGCCTGGGTAGATATACCAATTGCTATCCGGGCTGGTGGTAACGCATAGCCTCAGCTACCGCCCACCTCGAACAAACACCCCCAAAATCAAAAAATATAAAGGCCGCCACCGAATCAATCCAAAGTCAGAGTATAGTATCGAAGAGATGTGTCCGATATAGGGTGCTACCCCCTTGGCCCGAGAATCGCTCCTGTTTTAGCCACCTTATACCAACTCACGGGAGTCGGATCCACGTATTTACCTAAAGGAAACACCACCACCATCCTACTTCATTCTGGAATCTCCACCGCGTATACGGTTGTTAAAGTGGTTTTCGAAGTTGGCAGAGAGTATGACAACTTCCGATCCCGGTCTCTTCAACAACCAAACGTTATTATAACACCACGGTTTTTTTCAAAATAGTTTATACTTTAAAACCAGAATAAAATATTCATTTCAAAACCATGTAAATACGATATCATTTTTATTTTAAAACCCAAATCACTATGATATCATTTTTATTTCAATATATCTTTTTCAAAAATCATAATATTTCAAATATATATACTTTAAACCCATAGCTTCGAAACAAATTCAATACTTAAATGGTTTAATAATAAGTTACTTTATAAAGTACATTAGCTTTTTAATTTCTTAAATTAATTCCAAATACAGATTTGAATTCCCAAATAAACAATTTAAATTTCCATATATTTCAAAGTTTCAAATATTCCACAATTTCAAAACTAAATTTTTAATTCATGTATATATATGTCAAATTCCTTTTACTAATATTTAGTTTTGAAATACTTACTTAATAAATCCAGTATCCTTTATATAAAATTTTCAAATTCAAAAATTGAATATTCCTCAATTTATTTAGACTAAATTTATTCTCTTAAATCATCTTTAACCCGAATTTAGTTATAACACCATATTTTTTAAATCTAAATTTCAATAAGATCTTAATTTAATAAAATCTCAAATCCATTTCAAAACTATCTTCTCAACTGTGATTTATAAAAATCAATATAAACTCTATATTAGAATATAATTTACGTAAATACTTATCCATAATATATTTTAATAAAATAAAATTTATTATTAAACTTACTTCATACTTTAACCAATTTTATACATAGCTTAAAACCAAGAATTTAACCATATATAAAATAAACTTTATCAAATATCCGAAATCAATATCTCATAAAACCATATATATATTTCTTTACAAAACTATAGAAAAATTATTTCAAAAATAATTATATATATATGTATGTATATATACTGCGGTGCCTGTATATAATTTTCTATCCCATGGTCAAGTGATACGGATACAATTTCAATCCGCAATTTAAAAATAAAAATGCGGTTGTATATCTTTTCAAACCGCAATCCTGTATCAAAAATAAATGCATAACAACTTGCAGATTATGATAATGTAAATAAAACATCCATTCATCCATCATCAACCATCAGCCATTTATGACAATCATCATCCAACTTCAAACAATACATCAATATATAACAGGTGATAATAACAGGTATCAACTATCAGGTTATATTCAAAAATAAATTATAACTGTTAACTGGTAGTTTATATGAAATAAAATAAATAACAATTTAACTGGCAGTTATTATGCAATAATGAATTAAATAACAAGTTAATTAAATAAATGCAAATTAACTGAGATAATGATGAAATTTATGCCAAACATCTATAAAAAAATTTCAAATCACATCATAAATGAATTTAACAAACATAAGAAATCTTAGAAGTTGCGAGTGGGTTAAAACACTTACCTTTTGAATTTAAATTGAATTTAAATTCAATTTAAACCCAAAAATTTGACCGTCTCAGAATTCGTCCAAACTGGCGTCAAAATGTCCGGAATTTTATTATGATCCTAACAAAAAAAATCGCTCGTGAAACGGAGTTCGTATGTAAAAGTTATGGCGATTAGTGCGTTAAACAGATTTTTAAATTAAAACAAAATCTAGTAACTCACCCCTACCTAAACACATGCCACGTAACCCAAACTACTGCACTCACGCGCAAGTCTCCAGAACCATGAACATGCACGCGACCGAAAATGAGAAACCATCCTCCTGCCGTTGACCTCAACTTTGACCGCCCAAAACACCACGCTCCGACCCCCAAGGGCGTTCGCACCCCCACCATCCACTTCGCCACGCCGTGCAGCACCTACGGTCCCCCCGCGCACCACCCTAGAGGCCTGTCACCGCCATAGCCTCAAAACCCTAATCGAATTTTAGGGGCCAATCCGACCGTTGATTCTCCAATTAACTTGCATGGATGAGCTCCGCTTGAGAATCTCTACAAAGCCCAGAAGGGAATTTCCGATCCGACGAAGTTCGTCGTCGAGCGATGAACGACCGAAACTTCCTTGATTTTTACTGATCAGATGATGAACCAAAACGAAAAACGAACACCACTAGTGAATGACGCTAGTCGAGAGCTTCAACATATATTTTTTCTGATTATTCTAAGGACTTTGAATATTATGCTTTGGATTTGATTTGCAATTGGATCTGGAAATATAGGATTTGTTCTGCCATTGAGGAAGAGGATGAATAGATTGAGTTGCGTACAGACAAATGAGAATTAGGGAGGCTAGGGTTTGTAGCAGGATATTTATAGGCAGAATTGAAAATAGAATAGATGGATAAACAGATATACGCGCAAATTATTTTGCGAAACGCAAAGCTTTGTTGGTCTCTCTCTTCAAAGATTTAAAAAATTCTTCTCATACCCGTAAATTTAAGATGATTATCATTTAATTTCTAATTCTATTCTCCTCCAACCCCTAAATTTCTGAATCTAATCCATATACAAATCTCTTGTTATATATATGTGTATGTGCGTGTGTGTCTAAAAGAAGATTTCTAAAAGAGATTATAGAAGGCGTCACAAATCCAAAAGGAGGAAGAGTTATGGAATTACTGTGAGTGGAAATCTTAGTCTTTCTTATCTTAATAATTGTCTAGTGTAATTTGGATTTGATATATGCCTTGGGGAATTTTGGTTTGCGGAGACATCACACTAACACCTTCAAAATTCCACCAAAGCGAAATATCAGTTCTAACGTTAGAATCGCAATTATTTTATATTAAAATAATGGAATTAGTGTGGATGATGCAATTTTAATGTTTCACGTTCTATTCCACTTTTTATCTTTTTGTTTGGATCTGACTAAGGTTTTGGAAAATAATACACTAGGAAATTATATGTAAGATACAGGTTCTTTTATTCGTAGTTTGCACTACCTATTTTCATAATTTAAATAGAAATTCCCTTTTTCTAATTTCATGCAAAAAGAGGTTGAATAGAGTGTAAAAATATTTGAATTGCAAGTTTCTATTATTGATTGATTCTGTTATTTTAGTATAAAATAAACTAGTTACGGATTCTATTTTATACAAGTCTGTTGATTGAATTGTGGATATTGGATTTATGGTATGTTTGTTGATATGGAATTGGACTTGTATAAATTTGAAGTTTAGAATTTAAACATTAGCTTAGGGTGCAACCTTCGCATGCTTAGAAATATTTTAGGCGTGTTTGTATGTGTGTGTGTATGTATATATATTAGCATAAATAATGTACAATTATAACGTATTAATTACATAATTACTAGGCTATTAATTATCATTAAATCCCCTTTATGAAAGAAGTTAATTATAAAGGCGAAATAAGAGTTTTCTTATAAGGCTTTGATATGTAATTCAGTGAAATGTGTGATAATATGTTAAGAGAGTTTTGAAAATTATGACTAAGTTATAGGGATGCGAGGTCAGCCAAAAGCACATAGATGTCTGCCCAACTAATATGGCTATTGGTAGTGTAACTTTGGGGCTGATGTGTGGCATCGCATATAATAAGTAACCACGGAGGATGCGAGGTTAGTCCCAAATTCCATAGGGTAAACATGCCCAACTAATCTGGATACCAGTACCTATGAATAGTCGGATTAATATAAGACGTCATTATGGGGTACGCGTCATAATACGAAGGACCTACTTTAAAGATTTAAGGTATTAAGTGGCTGTATGAGGGTTGTCCATTCCCTATGTAGGAAGTGGTAAATGGTTGGGTTAACGGTTAGGCACAGTACAGGATATCTCAAGGATGGTCCGCTTCGATATGAAGTATTAAGTGGCCCAAAGACATTCCATGCAACGTCAGCTAGATAAGTAACGATGAGGAGTCTACCTTGGGACAGGCATAAAATGACAGAGATCTGCCTTAAATGATGCATTACATGGTCAGAGTCTACCTAGTTCCGACTACAAAGGTATTAAGTGGCTTGGGTACTATCTCTTACATTGATAGGGCATTATTGACAATATATATGGGTTATTGGGTTTGAAAGAGTAACGGTCATGGAATTGGATTGGGAAAGCCTTAGGGCTTATAGCTGGAAATGCTTACTATATAGTTAAGATACGAAGGCATATTCTTATTTAAATTATATTGTCCAAGTACTATTATAGTAAGACTCGAAATTTTATTCATTAGACACTATTGTTCTGCCTCCCTTCTCATTACAACACAAGTTAGAGAAGAAGATGCTGAATGTGAGGGCACAAGTGATTAAGGAACCTGTTGCAACTACTTATTTATCCACTTGTGTTATTTTCTTTATTTATGATGTACCAATTAAATGATGTTGTAACTTTGGAATATTGTGCTACGTATGGTTGACGGTTGTTATGGTATTGTGTTATGTTTTTAGGACATTTGAATTTTAAATAAAATGGGTACTATTCTGATTTTTTTCTCCTTTCGTTATTAGTTATTGAATGTGTAGATAAATAGCACCGTGTCTTATTTTTTATACTTACCAATAGCCAGCTTTAGAATAGGTCTAAGTTACGATGGGATTTTTCTAGGTACGAATTTAGGCCTGTTATCAAGGCATATTGTTACATTTGGTATCATAGTTTAGATTATCTGATCAACAGGATAGGTATACGTAAAAGTGGAGTATTTGTTATTTTTGAAAGCATTTTTCAAAAACTTTGCCATAGAAGTATATGTACTTATTTTGAACATACGTATAACTCTATAGATTCAGACTATATAAGTAATTATGACCATATTCTGAAAATATGGATGAGGCGACTATAAGTAGGGAAAATAAAAATAAAAGAGAGTTAAATTATACTTCTACTCCGATTACCGCATGGGGTGGAGGTCGTATCGTTTGGAATGGAGCAAGTTCCCGCACGAAGGTGTACATTAATCCTAGTCGAATTTTCTTTTGTGAAGATTTATTGGGGAAGTTCAGTAGAAAGGACAATTAAAGTCAATTTCTAAATCCAACCTCATGAGAAAGAATTTGAAATGTTTTGAATGGTTTTTTCAAAGTATTTATTTGGAAGATGTTTTGAAAAGGTAAGAAAATTTGAATATTCATAATTTCAAATTTTTGAGTTAAATGTTTCTGCCTGAAAGGTTTTTGGGTAAAAAAGGGTTATCATTTTTGAAATTCGTAGTTTAAAAATTGGTTAAGTTAAAAAAGATTCAGTTCAAAGGTTTTTGATATAGCGATTTTTTGTTTTTGAAATAAATGTAAAAAGAGTGTAGGTTAGACTCAATGATTTTTCCAATTTCGTAAATTTGGAAGTTCCTTTTTTTATTTCTAAAAATGGGAATTAATGGAAATGGAACTAGATTAAACTAAGGTATGGAAAATTGAAGGATATGAATAACTAGGATGTGAGACACATTCATGTACAACGAAAATATGGATAATAACAACTGAAATAGAATCCATTTTGGTAGGAAAAAAAGAGAGGCAACGTAGGGAGATTTAGATAGTAATAGCATTAGGAACTTATATAAAATAGGACTAGTAATCCAGCTAGAAATAATATGGAAGTAATAGGAATAGGATAGGAAAATAATAGAATAGAAGTTATTCTAGGCTACTCCACTTTTCATTGTTTAAAGTTATAGAAGATTTTTTTAATTTTTTTTATGATAAAGTAGTATAATAATTGATATTTTTGAATGTTTTGGGTTGAAATTCCTGTAATACTACACAATTTTAAGTCTAATTAATTTGAAAAGAAATGCAATAGATAAGTAATAAAGCTAAAAATAGAATTTTTGCAAATGTTAAAATTTGGTTACGAAACTTGTACTGTTGGATTCGTGGTGATTTTCTGATCAATTTTCATATATAAACTCTTCCAATCAGAGTTCAAACGAAATGGTTATTAATGCTGGAAATAATTATATATGTAATTAAGAAAACAATAATAATTAAACAACGTTAATTACAAATTGTTAAGTTTAACAGTAGCCTAGAGATTAAGAAATTAATTAGTGGAAACAAATTATAATGATCAATTAATAGAGGAAACAAATGCACAAGATCGTTTAAAAAAAGTAATAAATTAACAAAATCAATAACGTTAAATATTCGCCGAACTTACACTACTCAGGTCGACCCTAGAATTGCTTAGGTCGACCAGTAGCAGTCGACCTATAACAATAAGCGGTCGACCCGAGATCTTTAAAATTGTGAATTTTGGAACAATGTTAACGGTTCCGATTTAAATCAGTTTAATCCAACGATTGACATTGATTTGAACCCCTACAAAATATAGACAAAGGCCTTCACTTCCAACTCATAATTTTCCGATGGGCACGGAAGCTCTACCATTTTCTCTTCTCCTTCAGAATAGTAATTTCTTAGAAATAAGTTCTTGGTTGCTACTTTGCACGTATACACTACTGGAGGATTGTAGAAGATGACAGAGATAACAAAATAGGTTCGAATCAAGTTGCTAAAATTAAGGTAAATTGTAATCTCGAATTTAAATTTATAATCAACCAAAATTTGTTCTTTCTAATCCAATTCTAATTGATTTGTATATATATGTTGCATGTAAATCCAAATAGGGAGTCGAAAGTTGAAATACAAATAATAGGATTAGATCTGAAGATTTGAGAATGCTTGAAAAAGGCGAGTGGGAAAAATTACATGTTTTCTAATAAGATTTGATTTATTTCGTTATAATCTATTTCAGTTATGTTTATTTATACTCGTTTTGTATATAGATCCATAAGTACGTAATGATTAGATATAAATTCGTAAGTTGGTAATGAATAGATGTTAATTTATTGTTTACGCGTAATGGATTTGATGTAATAAATTTAATGAAATTTACTATGATGAAATTTGGAAACTTGCTAAACTTATTATTGAACAAATTTTAATATATTATGTAATGATTAGGAATTGGTATTTATACGACTGATATTAATTGAATTAAAAGAAAAGCTTATTAAGATTTTAATGGTTTTAGTGATATTTTAATTCATTGGAATTTGGAATGTTACAAGTGGACTTCTATATATTATTAAGTTTAAATAATTGAAAGTGTGATGTTTGAAATGACAACAAATACACCTAAAAAGAAAAATATGTACAAAATAAGGATAATTATTGTATTTTGTACCGTCTATTTCAAGAAATAAACAGATAGTTTCTTGTAAATACGAACACCGCACAAATATCTCCTCCATTTAGATAAGATATGGAAATTTATTGTGATAACATTTTTATGACAAAAACTAATTCCAACGCATTAAAATGTAATACACCTCAAAAAATAAACGGTAAGACTTGGATGAAGTAAAAAGATCTTAAATGGTAAGGACGTGAAATACCAATAAATTTTGGAACTAAATGGAAAGCAAATGAAAGAGATTGGCAAGAAAAAAAAATAAAGAGGTAACATGGGAATAGAAATAGAGGAAAGCGGTAAATAAATATAAAGAAAATAAGAAACACATAATGAAATAAAGACCTAGGGTCAACGGTAAATTGTAAAGGCATGTTAATTAAGCATGGATGCATACACACACAGACACACACACACACACACACATATATGAAATATATAAGCAACCTCGAATATGCGCTTATGATGGATGTGAGATATTATAATTAATATGTATAGTTATAAGAATAATATGGCAATGGTAAATAGAGTAGGTTATAATGCGATATTAGTAGTGTTATACAATAGCATTCTGCCCATCGAAAGAGTCAATCAGCAATTGTGTAACATTATACTGATGTGAGACATGTCCAACCATAGAACCCGTGGAAGGTAAATAGTTACATATAGTTAGAGGAATATCCCCAAAAGAATGTTTAGTCTGCTTCAAATAGGTATCGAGGGGTATTTCTTTGATTGCACTAGGCAATCTAGACAGGATGGTGAGTGTGATCGAGACACTATGCAGCAAAACGGTTGGGACCAAGGTCATAGGTAGGGCTATCATAGGTCGAGAACATCATCAATCCTTAGCAATTCACGAGAAGGACATGGTTACACTTAACCGGTCTTTGTTTGCCTATCAGGGTGGACCACGTTAGGTCGTGCATAGCTATTGCTTGTTGTTTGTTAAGGTAAGACAAGTAAATTCATAAAACAATTCCTTCAAAATGATTGACGTGGTCCATGGAGCCGAGTCCATGATAGGAAGCGGACGAAGTAGTTAATCCCCAAAGTGAAGTAGACAACGATAAAATGTATGAAAAGCCATCATTAGGCACTATAGGAGTCCTTCGATATGCACAACGATGAGATCATGATATAACGAGAGCAAGGGATCCCGATGTGTGCTAATAGAGCAATACTAGCAGGGATAGTATCTAGGTCCAATTGGGGGACCATGTGATATGATATGTGTGTGTGTGTGTGTTTGTACACACACATATATATGTTCATATGTACACACACATGGCTATGGTTCTACAGAGGGTAGATGGAAACAGTTCGTGTGCAATATGAAGTCCAAACGACAAATAAAATGTAAGTAGACATAACTTGATATAGCTAACAATCGGCATATACTAGTGTTATGTACAAAATGTATAATTTTGCGAATCACCTGAACGTTGTTCTGACCCCCTCCTTATTACAACCGATAGTATAGTTAGAAGGACATGTACTAGCACTTGGCGTGTTCAATGCTCACAAGGACACTTGACTTTGGAAGTTTCAAACCTTAGTCAGTAATTTATCCGATCTATTATTTTACTATTCTTGTGTAAGTTATATTATTAGAGCTCTAATGTGAACCATTTTTCTTTATATGTAGGATACCAAGTCAATTATTCATACTTTGGTGGACTTGAGTTTTTGATTTACTGAAAATTCAAGCCCCGCTAGGATGAAGATTGTTACATTTGGTTCGGAGCTTAGGTTAGTTGATCTTGAAATAAATTAAGAAATGTTGAGTGAGCGTATTTGTATTTTACCTATAACAAAAATATATATGCCAAATAATTATAATTCCACCCATAATGTAACGGTCCAGAATTTTAGACATTTGAATTTGAAATATTTAATTGATTTTAAATATTGAAGTGTTAATTTTATAAGCTAAATAGCTTGAATTTCAAATATAGCGATTTAATTGATAATTAAATTGTTGAATTTAATATTTGGAATTTGTTAAATAATTAATACCTGAATTTTACACGAATGAAAATGATTTCAAAAGTTGAATTAATTTCTATTTGAATAAGAATGAAGTTAGTAAACTTTTAAATTGGATTTAAAAATAACTTAACTAATTTCGGAAATTAGCCGTTTTAATTAACATGAAAAAATAGTCTCCCGAGGCGCAGTCCCGGATTTTGATGAAACTAGTTTTATCGGATCCGTAATGGCGAATTATTATATGCCGTCGAATTTCATGGTGATCGGACTTAACGTTTGGGTGTGCGAGATCGAAACGCATAGAAATTAATAAAAGAAATTTTAATTAATGTAATTCGATTTTGAAAAATCAATCTTCTGAATATGAAGAAATTGGCTTCCGGTATATATTCCATTGTATTCGGAACAGTGTATAACATAAAAAAACCAGGCGGCACGCCTCATTTGGATTTTGAAATTTTTACAGATGAATAGTGTCGTAAAATTTTCTATGCAAGGCCATGAAAATTGGCTTTTGCAATCCAAAAACCCTAGTTCTATTTGTTGCCATTAAAATTAAAGCTCTATCCAACGGCCAACAACGATAAAAGCCACCACGTTCATTTTCAAGCTTCGACCCCAATGGCATAGTTATTTAGCTCAATTAGAGGAAGCTATCTAGCGGTTGGATCGAGGCAAAGTGGCTTGAGGTGGCGGTGAAGTCCATTCAATCGCGGCATCGTTTGGGTTCGCTATGGTGTTTTTGCAGCTGCGTGGCATGCCCATACTGCTGCTTGGAGGAGGAGGGTGGAATGAGCAAGGGGGTGGCGGAGGCACGGTGGTCGTTGTCATGGCTGGGCGAGCACGTCGTTCGATTTAAAAAGACGAAGAAGAAGGATATCGTGGATGTAACAAGATAGAGGGAGGAAAGAGAAAGGTTTTAGGTTTAATTTTTAACCAATTTAGGTTAAGTAATTTAAATTATTTCGAATGTTAAATAATTCATATCTTGCTCATAGAAGGTCCGAATCAAGCGCGACAAGTCGCCCGCAATCTTATCGACAAAGGCTATGCTATGGAGTTGGAGAAAGTTGTAATTTTGGGTTAAATTGAGCACCCGTTCAATTTTAATTCAAAACGAAATGTTTTGGCGACTACTAAGATCAAAGTGAGTTAATCTCACCTTTTTGGTTAGCTGGAAATATTTTTAATCAATAAAAATTATCCATTGGATGTTTGGAGATTTATTATTGATCGTTGTTGACTGTTTGGATAATTTACTAAATATTATTGGTTGGATTGGATATATTTCCACCCATGAAGCGAATGAGACCTAATTACATTCCCGTATAAGAGCAGATAACCCTTTGTATACGAAACGCGCCTCAAAGCGGTTAATTTTTATATTGTTGATTATATACTATGTGTGATGTAGGGGGATAGGTTGGAGGGATCCAATGAGATTCCTCACACTGTTGATTTTATTTTCATATAAGTGGTGATATACGACTTGTAGAATGCCATATTCATGACGTTCATATGATTTGTTTAATTAGTGCTTTAGTAGCACCGGGCCTCATTTTTGGAATTTTAAAATATTATAAAGTAGTGATTTGATTTAAAAATGGATTTCAAAGTGCTTTTGGGAATTTATATGTTTTAATAAATTTTTGTAAAATGAAAGTTCGATTTTTTTGATATTATAAATTGATAGTTTTATAAAATATCTTAGGTTGAGATTTTCAAACTGCAAAACCAAGATTTTTAAAATCTTAAAACAAGTTCGTCTTTTATAATAAAGGGTTATAGTATAAAGAAAAATAGAAATATTTTGATATTAATATTATTGACCATTTTATGTAAAGTAATATACATAAATATATGTATATGAGTGCATATATGAAAGATTAATTACCAATGTGAGACTTTATAAGTGTGATAATTTATAAAAATAATATCTTATAAATGAATAAAGATTTGAAAAATCGTATATTGTTAATATAAGTATGAATTTATAAATAGGATATATAAATTAAAGGAAGCTATTATCGCTCAATAAATTAGAGAATAAATCAAACGGTGGATTTATTATAAGATACAGACTGATATTATACAAATAGTTGAATCTATTTTGGAAACTGAAGGTAGGGATAAATTTGGAATGTTAAATGGTATTTTATAAATAGAAAGGAATTTACAAAAGGAATTTATCTATATAGTGATTAATGCTTTTAAATCAGATTAATGAATAAGTGAGGTTCATAAAGAAAATAAGTTATAAATGGAATTCATAAATAAATGGTTTTATGGAAGGAATTTTTATAAAATGGAAAGAGATTTTTAAATGTAGTTTTATAAATATGGAGATGATTGGGTTGGAGATTTAATTAAGGGTTTTATCCAGGAAATATATTATGTTTCAAAAGCTGGTCACATATATTAATATTGTTTAAATTTGTTTGTAAATAATTAAACAATTATGAAAGGTAAATTATTTAAATTATCAATATGGATGGGAATTTATAATAATGATTGTTAATATAATTTGGTAATTTATTATTATTTACATTAATGCTAAAAATTAATGATTGTTTTATTCATAATGTTTGAATTATTAATTATTATTTTTAAGAGGTTAAAAGTTAATAATTATTGTTTACTTATGATGTTAATTTTGAATAATTACTCTTATATAATAGCGCTTCAAAGAAAGTGATTAGGTCTTATTTATGATGTTTTATAGATTCATAAATAGAGTTTTGTAAACAGACTTTGTTTTTTATAAGAAGAGCTTATAAATTGGTTTGAAGATTAAAAAGAAAGATTGTTTACAAGGTAAAGAGCTTTGTAAAGAGATGGATATTTATAAACGAATTTTAGATATGGATTTATAGATTTATAAATCGAGTTTATAAATGATTGCATGGTTTTATAAAAGGGTTTATAAATGACTTGATAAATAATTTATAAATGATTTACAAAGGGTTTTAGAAATTTATAATAGAGTTTATAAATGTTTTTATAATTCGGTAAAAGAGAGATCTTCCCTAGTGTTTGGTAAATATACTTATTCCGTTGAGATAAGTACATAGATATTTTCTAAGTATTGGCAATAGAAGAGTTTATGATTATAACTTTGTAAATGTATTTTTATACAAGCATTTACAAGATGGTTTTAATTGATGAAAGATTAATTAAGGAGGCTTAGTGTTGCTTGGTGCTTAACCAAATGTTGGATTTTCCTATGGAATTAAATCCTGATAGAATGTTTGTTATTCGATAGTTTAATAACCGGCTATCAGAATTTGGACCCAAAAGTAACTTTGGAAATATCTAGAACAAACATGTGAGTTATGTGGCACAGTCATCTCCGATGGTGTCGTACTATGCGTGTTAATCTTGTTTCGTTTGTTAAGAAAATGATAAGGAAATCCATCCACTAACGGTTAGGAGGTAATCTTCGATCTTATCTTTGACTGTTTATTTCCTAAAGAACGGGGATTGAGTTCACCGAAAACTGTCGAATGTTGTTTCGAAGTGAAGACATCTTGAAGATGATGGAATTGGAGATGGAGCTCTCAATCATTTCGTTCGGTACCAGAACGAACTTGTATAGATGAATGCTGATATTGCATTGTTGCGTAAAGGGCATTGTTAGCATTCCAAGTGGGAAGTGCTATATAAATGGTAGGAGCATGGCCTCTTCGAGCCTTACGCCCAGAAAATGAATAAAGCTGGGATACGCGACAGGTCTAAGTGGGTCAAATCCAATTAGGGTATAATCATCCCAAATCTAGAGTGATATTCATGTATACTTCGAATCCCATTGTGTGGTTGTTTATTTCAACCAAGAGGTGATCATATTCGACGCTACTTGAGAAAGGGGTAGTGTCAGTCCTGAGTAGGATAGGTGCAACATGTTGTGGCCTATTGTATATTTTATCTAGAGGTATGCGAATTCGGTGGGTAGAGCCTTACCCTTTCATAGTTGGAATCCATTCTCCAATACGAGCCTTCGGTTTTGGTTATAGAACCTAGTATGCTGGAATTTAATTAATGTAATAGTTTCGATTATGATTAATAAGAATTTTTATATTAGACATTGTTGTAATATCAAAGGACTTCATAAGAAATGTTTTGGTTAACGTAAGGTAAAAACCCGTCTCTGTTTATATGCAGCATGGTCTTACGAGATATCTTTGTTTTGAAAGGTTTCTATAACTTTAATATCTAGTTGGGTGTGTTTTTCTCATGCTGGTCTTGCAGACGGACTCGTTTGTTTATCTATTATAGTGCTTGGGTCAGAGCGAGCATATACATTGATTTCTTTGGATGCATTGGAGCTCAAGAGACGAGTTGGAGGTCTTCAAAGCGTAGACATGTATATGTTTATTTTTTCGCTACTTTGTTGCTGAAATTATCAGCAGTTGTGAGGAGAGGATGCTACAACTGTCCAAGATAATAAGTGTGATGTTGTTGCACTCTGATGGGTGTATGTATATAACAGTTTCTTTTGAAAAGATCATTGATATTATATTATATATTGTTCTACTGCGATTGTGAGATTCTATATTGTTTTAATTTATTTTCTCTTCTTCTTCTCTTTCCTTCTTCCTTCTTCTTTCTTTCCCTTAACTATTTGTCTTCCCATTCGATTTGAGTTGGACATGTATTGTTTATTGTTAGCTCGAATTGTACGGAAAAGTGGGTTGTTACACATAAATAGTTACATATGGAATATCCCTGAAGCTAGGTGGTACGTGACTCCTTAGTCGGGCCTTGTTAGGCCAATGGTTGTAGATCCCGTATGATGCCGATTAATGACGTACAGTAGGTCTAGATAATGGGAAAATAAGAATCCATATGTTACAGATATCTGGAAGCAGTTGGTTCCCTGAATGATGGTGTGAAGTAGGCGCTCCAAGTTAATATCGGATTTCTAATATTGGAAATAAGATAAGTCAATTAGTTGAGAAGTAGAAGTTCTATAGAAAGATTAAATAGAAACCCACCTTGAGTCCAACCCAGTAGAAAATAATTTTTAAAGTTGAGAAAAACATATAATTAATAAATTAGAAAAAGTAAGTAAATATTGGATTTTGGGATAAATATATTTATATAATAAAAGTTTTGTTGTAATATATGTGTGTGTGTGTGTGTGTTTAGTTAATTGATGTTTACATAAAATGGTTTTACAAAAGCAATGTGTTTGAAAATTTTATAGATATGTATAACTAGCTAGTTCGTTGTAAAGAAAGAAAAGTCTCGATATAAAGTACTAGTAGAAATTGAAATTTCTTGAAATCTAAAATTTCAATAAAGTAAATTTTATAAAAAGCTATTTATTTTGAAAGAAAAATGGTAAGCAATATTGCTCATGGATTTTTCTACATATTGAGAATTTTTAAGTAGTATAAACAATATTAAGCTATGCGTGTTTGGAATATGTTAAATAGTACATAAAGAAGATTTAGAACCCTAAAAAAGGCAAGCGAACGCATTACAATGGTTCAAGTAAAACTACAGTAGATTAAGAGAAAAACAATATAGGAAATTTTAAAATAAAATAATGTTGGTAATTAGAAATAATGTCAGCATAATGTAACGCCCCTAATTTTAAATAACATTGTTCAGGATATTTAATTAGATAAATTAAATAGAATAATGTGAAAAATAGAGTGATAAGGGGGATTGAGATTTGAAAACTAAATAGGGGTCGTGCTTATCTAAATGAAATTATAGGAATGGGTTTATAAAATGGTTTATGAATTAACTATACAAGAGAATAAGGCAAGGATATCATGGGAAATAGGCGTATATCATAATCCCATGTCCATAAATTATTATTCCATTTTTCATTTCATACGTTCGTAAATCAAACACAAAAGCTGATAGAACTAAGGCGAGCCAGAACTCTAAGGGAAAAGAGGATCAAAATAAACTAAAAGCTAAGGATTCAAGTAAGGAAAATTTAACCAATGTCAAATCTCAAGTTCCTTATCAAATACAAGGTGAATAATAATCAATACCATCTCATATTTGTTTTAACGAACAGGTTTAAAGTTTAAAAAACCTCTTGGATGATTTGAATGATGATATGCTTTGATTATATTCCATGTTTGATTTAAAAAATTATGTTTGAAAATGGTTTGATTCGATTTTGAGGTTAAAAATCATATATGATGGTTTCGAATGTCATGAGGACTTAATATGTTATATAAAACATTATTTTGGACATGGATTTAATTTTTCATAATTATCCAAGTTATGGATGATTCATTATGAATTTTGAATGGAAGAAATGGACAATTTGGGTTCAAAATTAATTTCGGTGATTATATAAAGTATATTGGGTCTGAAATTTATATAGGTTGGAAAACATACTAAAAGTGAATTGAGATGATATTGGGGATTTTTCCTAGTTAGTTTACTATGGAAATTAAATTAATTAATTTTGGGGACTTAAATGTTTTAATTGTTTTGTTATGGGGAAAGGCTTCTTTGCCAAAATATTTTTAATTATTAATGGATGAATTCAGCAGCCTTTTTAGAAAAGATTTTTAGTAAAGGATTTGGCAATCAGACACATTTTGATAGATAAGGAAAGTTACGTATAAAGGAGTCTTTTTAAAGGGAAAAACATCAGTTTTGCTTCAAATTACAAGCTTACCACTTCCATTTGCTTACTTTCGAAATCATCCCAGATTGACTTTCAAATTCATTCGAGACCAATACACATAATATCAATTAGTTGGTATATAGTGTATTGGAGAAGGCAAAAGGGGATGGTGTCGAAAGCTTGCTTTCGAAGGGGTTGATGTCATTTTAAATAGCTTTCGAATAAACCCATTGGCATTTGTTTTGCTTTCGAAAGAGATGCCACTTACATTTCTCTAAAGAAGCTTTCGAAAGAGTAGTTTTTGAACCTAGTCAAAACCTTGTTGTCTTTTTCATACCCTTCGTATGGGTTAAAGGCCGCTATTCTTTATAGCCTTATAAAAATGAGTTCGAAAGGGAAGCTTTTGTTTATTAATATTGAAGCCCCTTTTCCCAATGCTTTCAAAAGGGCTCCAATAGCCACTTATATTAAGGTTTTCGAAGGAAATGGTTTATAAAGGTCGTTTCGAAGCCATCCTTCCAATTGTTTTACTTAAAGAATAATGCTTTCGAAAGGGTGGTTCCGAAGCCATCAATTTTCCCCGAATTCTTTTATTTTAAAATTAGTGATTTCAAAAGGGTTACTTTCGCTTGTGTTCACTTCGACCTAGAAGTTATATTTAAGGTTAAACCCAAAGATTTTTAAAATGAAACTTTGAAATGGTTTTGAAGCTATGCGTTTATAAATCCTACTTGGACTAAATGGTTTTGAAAGATTGGCTTTAATACTTTCAAATGGGTATGTTTTAAAAGGTTTCGAAAGGAAGATTTTGAAGCTTTCGAAAGAGATATTTTGAATGTTTCGAAAGGCATATATTTAAGTGTTTTGAAAATAATATTTGAGTACTTTTGGAGAATGTATTTTAATGGTTTTGAAAGGAAGGTTTAAGGTTTCGAAAGCCTTAAGTTTCGAAACAAAGAATCCAATCCCATTTTTAAAGAAAAACTCATGGCAATATAAATGAGTTTTAAAATGGTATTTTACTTTAGGGTTTATGAAGAATCTTTTCCTTGTTAAAGATAATAGGTTAAAGGTATTAACCATGTTTCATTGGAAAAATAATTACAAGGAAATTGAACTATAAATGTTTATATGATTATGTTATTATCAATTATTATGTATGCTTATTCTACAACTATATTCACTTTATATAATTAACCTATAACTATATTTTAGGGTGTTAAGGGCAGAATAACTAGCTAGGTTGACCTCGTAGTTAATATATATTGCCCAAAGGCTGATCAAAGATTTGTCAGTTTAGACAGGTTCATGGTAACCCTTGAAAACTATGTTTTGGAAAGTGTTATTGGTAGGGGACAATAGGTTTATAGTGATCCCATGAAAATTATATTCAGATTAAGCTATTGATAAAGAGCAATAGGTTCATAGTCAACCCATGAAAACTATGATATGAGAGAATTTATTAAAATTCCAATATGTTTAGGGAGAACCCATGAAAACTGTGACTGGACAAAGTTATTGGCAGGGGCCAATAAGATCTTACCGATCCCATGAAAACTGTGAAATCGGGCAGATAGTTCGTAAGATTTTAGGCAGGTTATTAATCAGCTCATGATAACTAATACGTTAATAGTGACTCTAGAAACTATAAATGAGACAGATGATCAAATGAATGGGGATGGGAAATCCAGAATATATTGCATGTGTGCATATTATCATGATATTTTGGTTAAGCTACTAGTGAAGGGAAAACCGATTCCGCTAAGTGGCATGGTCTCACTAGATATCTACATAGTTTGAGAAGGTAACTTATTATTCATAGTAGACTTTTTGTCTGACTCGAAGTTTATGTTTTCCCCTTAAATTCTCGGGCGTTCAATTTTGAGTGGTTTGAGAGTTAAGGTTTTCAGGTTATCATTTCGATGAATAAGATTCCAAAGACATGTATGAGGCAAGCTAGCTATTAGATTTCTTTCTGTTTGATTCCTCTTTGTTTTTATGTAATCGTAAAGTTGTTAAATTACCTATATTTAGACTCTAATCATCTAAGGGGAAATCTTCGTATGTCGCTCTTAGCGTATTTTATAATAAGTATATTTCTCTAAATGTGGTTCACGCATTAGGATTATGTAATGAATTTGAAATGTGATTTGAAGCGGAATGACAAATTTGTTTAAGTTGAGTTTTAAAATTTTCATGTCCATGTGTTTCTGTTATATCAATGTATCTAACATTACCGCATTTGGTCAACGAGAATTAATAACCATGGATGACTACAACATCAGTAGCCACTATTTTTGGGCCTCCAAATGGGGGATGTTACAAGTTGATATTAGAGCATTAGTTCATGCAAACTTAAAAAGAAATTAATCCTAAAAGATTTTTCAAAACATAATCCAATGAATCAGAAAATAAGAACGGGGTTTGGGTTAGCGCTATAGTGACGTACTTGTATTTGTTACTTATATATACATAAGTACGAACTACCCTCTCTCTTAGGTTGTTCTTCTATGTCTTACTAAGGCCCATATGCAGATTTACGAGAAAAGAAGATATGAGGTAGGAAACGGAAGAGGAAATCTAGTTGGAAGAAGCACCACAACCAATGAAAATACTCGACCCAATAGGAGAACCCAGAGTCGATGGGTAAACGCTAATCAAAATGCAAATGCCAATGTAGGTGTTGGAAATTCATCAGTAGATATGGGGATGATGTATCAGATCTTCGTCAATTTGATGTAAGATGGACCAGTTGTAAGTGTAGCTGGGGATAATGTTGGAGGAGCAAATCCCGTTGCCCCAATTGGTAACAACTATGCTAAGATGAGAAGGGATTATACCAGTCTTGGCGGGAAGCCATTTTTGGGAACCAAGGATGCATTATGAAAGGAGAACTAGCTTTTGCATTATGAAAGGATCTTCGTTGACTTGGGATTAAATGATGAGCAGAAGAGGAGACTTGCCTCTAGATAGTTGTAGGGAGCAGCGCTTCGTTGGTGGAATAGTGTTACCGCTGGAGTTTTCGAGGAAGAGTTACTTAGGAAAAATTTCAAAGGAGATTCGAAGAAAGGTTGTTGTCTGAAATAGCCAATTCAGTATTGCTGATAAAGTTCATGGATCTAGTGCAAGGTGAGATGTCGGTGATAGAGCATGCTATGAAGTTTGATGCGCTGTCCAAATACTGATATGCTACCATTGACACTGTCATAAAAAGAAACGAGAAGTTTATTCGAGGGATATGACCCGACATTGCTAAGGAGACCTTGCTACATCTTCGTGATCCAAGTACCGTTGTTGTGGAGATGGCCATCTGGAATGAAGAGATGCTCTTTACGTATGGGAAGGAGAAACAAGTTGAAACCCGGGGTTTTCAAGGTAAGAAGAGAAAATTCTTTAAGAAAAAGGGAACCCATAGGGGAGAAGCTACCAAGAATGCGAAGGCTAATCTGGTTTTCTTTAAGTGTGATAAGAAGGGACATTGTACTCTGAATGTCGAACTGGTAAAGGGAAGAAGATTGTAGACAAGAAGGAAGTGACGTGCTTTAATTGTGACCAGATTGGGGATTATAAGAATTAGTGTCCATAACCAGTTAGGGTGGACAAGGGAAAAGTCTTTGTTGCTGGACCATCTTCTGCTAGACCGACTGCTACTGACAAGGGAAAGATTGTGATACAAGGTATGCTTTTGATTCAAAGTATACAAGTTAAGGTATTGTTTGATACCAGTGCATCACATTCAATTATATCTCATTGTTTGGTTGATAGGTTATGTTTAGTACCCTCATACCTAGTTACTTCCTTAAGGATTGCAAACATGATAGGAGGATATGTAACTCTGGGAATGAGATGCGAACAGTTAGAACTTGATTTGTTAGGCCATAAGTTTGTATGCAGTTTGTATGTTTTTGATTTCGTAGGCTTCAGAACCATTTTGAGTATGAATTGGCTAGATAAATACGATGTTAGGATATTTTACCAAGATAGGAAAATATCGCTAAGATGCCCTAATGGCTGAATTATATTCTCAGTGTGCTTCATTGAGTACTATGGAAGTGGAAGAGGAGTTAAGTCAGGTTCGGATAACTAGAGAATTTACCAATGTTTTTGAGCCAGTTACAGGACTACCGCCGAAACGAACCCTTGAATTTTGGATAGATCATATGGTCGGAGCAGAACCTGTAAGTAGACCACCTAGTAGGATGACACCGACCGAGATGAAGGAATTGAAGGTGCAGCTAGTGGAATTGAAAGAGAAGAATTTCTTCGGGCCAAGCAGTTCGCCTTGGGATGCGGTCACGATGTTCGTGAAGAAACCGGATGGATTGTTAAGGATGTATATCAACTATCATAGGTTGAACGAGAAGACGATCAAGAATATCAATCCTTTGTCGAGAATTGATGATTTGTTTGATCAGTTGTATGGAGCAAGAGTATTTTTCCAATTGGATTTGATGACAGGTTTCCACCGGCTAAGAGTGGAAGAGGATAGTATTCTGTTAATGGAGTTTTGGACTAGATATGGTTCTTATGAATGGTTTGTAATGCCATTCGGGTTAACGAATGCGCCAGCATTCTTTGTACATTTGATGAATCGAGTTTTCCTAAAGCACTTAGGTAGGTTCATTTTGGCATTCATAGATGACATTTTAGTATACTTCAAGGATGAAAGAGAGCATGAAGCTCATTTTCGAGTAGTGCTTGAGACGTTGAGGAAACATCAGCTGAAAGCGAAGTTTTCCAAGTGTCATTTCTAGAAGAAAGTGATTAAATTTCTTGGTCATGTGGTTTCAAAGAAGAGTTTGTTAGTTGACCTGGACAAGATCGAAGCTGTTAACAACTGGAAGGGACCATAGATGGTGACTGAGATTAGAAGTTTTCTTGGGCATGCTGGCTATTACTGAATATTCATTAAGGATTTCTCACGGATAGCGACGCCTTTGGCTAAGCTAACTAGGAAGGACATGAAGTTTATTTGGTCTGACAAATGTGATGAAGCATTCCTTAAGTTAAATCATTTGGTGACCAACATGCTTGAGTTAGTGGTTCCAGATGGAAACCTAAGGTTAGTGGTGTACACCGATGCATGTGGTATTGGATTAGGGTTGTGTTGATGTAGAAAGGTAAAGTTATTTCTTATGATTCACGACATCTTAGACCACATGAAGTGAGATATCCTACTCATGATTTAGAGTTGGCAGCGGTGAACTTCGCATTGAAAATATGGAGACATTATCTCTTAGGGAAGAGATTTCAGTTATGTACTTAAGGTATTAATTCTCTCGGAAGAAGTTGAATATGAGACAACAGAGGTGGTTGGAGTTCTCAGTTGCTTATGATTTGGTATAGAATATACATCTAGAATAGGAAATAAAGTAGCGGATTCTCTTAGAATCAGAATGTGTTAGCCATATTGGCAGAATGGAATGATTTAGAGGCTTTGACTACTTGTAATCTGCAGTTAAGATCAATAGCTAGTTCTTGTTAGAGCACCGCCTTGTTGTCCTGTTTGGAAGTTCGACCCATACTGATAGAAAGGATTGCTTCTAAGCAGAAATAGGATCCATTATTAGCCGAGAAGATTAAAAGGCTTAAGGTTGGATCGCAGATCGATGATCTAAAGGATTTTAATCTTGACTAGAGAGGATGGTTGAGAAAGGAGGGACAATTGTGTGTTTCAGATGTTGAGGACTTAAAGAAAGAAGTTCTTAGCGAATGCCATCGATCCAAATTTATGATACATCCTGGAGGAACCCAAATATATCAAGATATGAAGAGGGGTTTCTACTAGGAAGGTATGAAGAAGGATGTTGGCTTATGGGTTAGGCAATGTATGAACTGTCAATAAGTGAAGGTCGAACATCAAAAGCCGAGTGGATTGCTTCAACCTTAAGAGATACCAATTTGGAAATGAGATTCTATATCCATGGATTTTATAGACATATTACCAATGTCAAATCATGAAAATGAAAGTATATGGCTCATAGTGGACAGATTGACCAAATGTGTCCATTCCATTCAAGTTATGTCAACTAGGATGACACTTGTTTTTGCTAAGTTGTTTACGAGGAACAAAGTTAGACTGCAAGGAATCCCTATTAGTATAGTGAGTGATAGAGATACTTTGTTTAGTAGTGAATTTTGAAAGAGTCTACCAGATGTGTTAGGTACTAAACTCAAGATATGTAACATCCCATATCTGAAGGCCCGAAGCTAATGCTACAGATGCTGTAGTCATCTATAGTATTAACTTGCGGTGACCAAATACGATAATGTTAATGGTACCCATAATATCAGAAACACTTAAATATGAAATAAAATCATCACAGATTAAAACATTTTTTGATTACATTTCAAAACAAATTTTCATATTCAAGTTACATAATCCCAAATGTTTTGCAGGTCAAATATAATTATTATAAAATATGCTAAGAGCGACATATGAAGATGCCCTCTTGGATATCTAGAGTACTAAATAATCATAACAGACTTAATATAACACGACGCAAATAAAACATAACAACTCCTAAATAGCTAACTTCCGCCTCCTGCTTATCTCCAGAAGCTTTATTTGTCCACCTACTAAAACCTAAAAATCATCAACCCTTAGTCTACTCAAATCAATTTTGAGCACCCAAGACTTTAAGGGGAAAACATAAACTTCTAGTAAGATATAAAGCCTGGTACGAATATTACTATACATCTCAGTCATTTCATATTAATTAGGACCACATTGCTTAGCGGAATGGGTTTACCCTCACTAATATCCTTTTGAAACATATCTTTTGCAAATCTTAATCCTGCAACCATAACTTGTTAAAACAATAATATCAATATCATGAAAGCATATAAATCAGGTAACGAATGGACTATCTGTCTGAACAGTATAGTTTTATATGACTAACTCCTAACATTTGGCTGAACTGGGCCTACCAGACAAAATAAACAAATAATCTAACTTCTGTTAGATATTCGTTTTCTGGACGGTCTGTCCCTAACTTAATTCTCCAGGGTTAACTGATCTTGATGGTTTTACAGGCTTACCATATACCTATCTTCAACCTGTACAGTGTATATTCCTTTCTATGTGTAACATCATTTTAGTCTTACCTGTGACAAAGCCATACACACTATAATTTTGAACTAAATTAGCTAGGGGTAATAGCTAATGTATATGACGCGACCCTATACTAGTCTCATATGGTATTCTAATATCTAAGTCATTTTATTTAGGGTTAACTACCCATAAATTTTCCTTGAAAACCTTTTCTCTCAAATTGATTTAAACCTTTAAATCATTCTTTAAATAAGGAAAATATATTCTATGCTATACTCAAATCACCTTTCCATGTTATATATACTTTACACAAACTTTGTTGATGAAAACATTTAACCTTTGAAAGTACCCCTTTCGCATCCATTGAAATTACCCCATTCGATATAAGTAGAACCTTAGGCCCAAGCCAAAACTTTCAAAACCATTTATAATCACTTTTCGAAAACATTGAAAGCCTTAAAACCTTTGACATCCTATCTTTAAAACATCGAAACCATTGGGGACCCACCCATTCGAAAACTTGATTTAGACCTTTCAAAAGCATTAAAGTCCTTTATAAACATCAAACCTTCGAAAGCATTTGGGTTCAAGTAAATCATGTGGAAACCTTTCGAAACCATTTAAAAACTTTTCCTTTTAAAACCTTTGGGTTCTACCTTCAACGGGACAAAGGGTCATAAAACAACTAAGCCGAAAGCACTCTTTCGAAAGCAATTCCTAAGTAAAGAAGTGATGGTATCGAAACCAATCATTCGAAAGTATTAGAGAAGTGTCTAAGTTTTTAAATAAAGAAACACTTTTGATGGCATTGCTTTGAAAGGTAGAAAGCGACAGCAAGGGGTTTCGAACCCTTCGAAGACAGTTACTTAAAACAAAAGGTGCAACTTGTTCGAAACCATTCCTTAAATCAATTTGATCCAGTCGGAAGCCAACCAAGTCGAAAGCATTTCTTTCGAAAGCAAAGCAGACACATTTCCATTAGAAAACAAAATAGCGGTTCGACCCCATCGAAATCTCTTGTTTCGACCCAACGCCTTCCGCCTATGTCCAATTCACTACGTACCAAGTCATTGATACTATGTGCATTGGTTTCAATGGTGACGGAGGCGGAAGTACTCAATCGAAACCTAGGTGCCGAAAGTGGCTAAACATATAAAAACCATATAAAATATGATTTTTAACCTTTTAAAGTAATCTTTTGAACTAACCTACCTTGTTTATCAAAATATTATTGGTTTCTAATATTCTTTTCTAAAAGTACTCCCAAGTTTTCAGAAATAACTAATTAAATTATTTACAAAATATCCTTTCTCCTTTATATATATATATATATATATATATATATAATATTTAAGTCCCATACCTTAAATAATTTTATATATTCATTAAAATACTCAGGAAAATTCTGCAAAAATTCCTTTGAATCATTTTTAATATATTTTCTAACATTTATAATTTTCAAATGCAAAACATATATAATTTTAGCCGTCAATTATTTTAAATCCAAATATCCATTTTCCTTGCTAGAAAATAAATATAGAATCCACATTAATTCAGTAAATTATGAAAATTGAAACCCATCTCTAAAATATCATGATATAAATCTAAAATCACAAGGTATTTGGATGTCATTTAATAAGGTTTTCACGTTAAAACATATCATAAAATCCATATGAAATTTCATAAATCATCAATAAGCATATATAAATATATGTGTATATATATATTTCTAACAATCAAAACATGGAAAAACCTTGCAAAATAATTCAGATTTAGCCTATAACCGAAAAGAATTAGAAAACACGAGATGTAGTCACTATTCACCTTAGCTTTGTGATTAAAGAGTTTGAGATTTGAGAATGGATTAAGTTGATTTAGCATCTTCCTTTTTCTTATCTTCCTCTTGTATCTTCTAATGGTGGCCGGTCTCTATATTTTGATATTGATAATGAACGTGTAGAATGAACATGGCTTAAGGGTTTGGGGTATTAGAGTGTGTCTTTTCCTATTTCTCCCCTTATCTAAATTCCATTATCTATTTCATTCTAATTCATTTTAGTTTATTTATCAATAAGGCACGACTACCCCATAGTTTACACAAATCTTAATCCCTTGATCATTACAACCAATCGGTTAAAAAGGTAAAACATACCATCAAACAAATCAAGATAAGCGTCTCTAATCCTACTCTCAGTCTTCCAAGTACAGTCTCTCTCGTCGGTTCTCCACTGGACTTTAACTAATCTAACCGCCTTGTTCCTCGGCTCCGTCTCATCTCTCGTGACTATAAGACTGGCTTTCTAACAGTAGTCAAGTTTGGCTCTACTACTAAGTCCTCTATCACGTGGACTCCTGCCAAATTGTTCGGTGACTCTACTCTATATGTGAGTTTCTCGATCCTTTCTATAATAGAAATTGTCCTACAAATCTCGGTGCCAATTTCAATGATTTTCCAAATTGAATCACACCCTTCATCGGTGACGCCTTAATAAAAACATGATCTCCAATAGAGAACTCTAAGTCTTTTCGTTATTCATCAGCATAACTCTTCTGCCTAGACCAAGTTTCCTTCATTCTAGCTCGATTCAACTCAATCTTCTCTACAGTTTCTCTAACTAAATATGGACCAAGATTCAACCTATTCCCGATCTCTAATCAACAAACTTGAAATTTACACGGTCTCCCATACAAAGCTTCAAATGGTGTCATTCCTATACTAGCCTGATAACTGTTGTTATACGAAATTCATTAAGTGTAGATTGTCTTCCCTTGAACCTCCAAAATCTAACACAAAAGCTCGTAATTCCAAGACTTTGTTAACTCTTTTCATTTGTCCATCGGTCTGTGGATGGAAAACGGCACTCATCTTGAGCTTGGTTCCTAAAACCTTATGTAGACTTGTCCAGAACATGCTAGTGAATAAGGAATCTCAATCACTTACTATGCTACTAGGAATTCTTTGTAGTCTAACCACATTCTTCGTTAATAACTTAGCCAAACCAAATGTCATACTAGTTGACTTATCTGGAATGAAATGGGCACTTTTGGTCAACCTGTCCACTATGACCCATATATTTGCATTTCCTCTGTTAGATCTTGGCAACCTGTCTATAAAATCTATAGAAATAGAATTTCACTTCCATTCTGAAATATCTAATAGCCGAAGCAACCCATTTGGCTTTAGATTTTCGGCGTTTACCAGTTGGCAGCTCAAACACTGCTTTACCCATAAGCCTACATCCCTCTTCATACATTCCTAAAAGAAACTCCTCTGCATGTCCTGATGCATCTTAGTTCCTCCTTGATGAATAGTGAACTTCGAACGATGGCATTCCTCAAGAACCTCCTTCCTTATGTCTCCCACATTTGAAACACATAACCTTCCTCTCTTCCTAAACCACCCATCCTAGTCAAGAATAAAATTCTTCAAGTCATCGGTCTACGTTTATTCCTTTAACCTTCTAACCATTCAACCAATACTGGATCCTCCTCCTATTTATAAGCAATCTTTTCGATCATTATCGGTCGAACTTCTAAACAAGACAACACAACAGCTTCTCCACTGAACTCAGCTTTAGATCGCCACTGCACTCTGCAAGTTGTCAAAGCTTCCAAATACTTCCACTCAGCTACCATTGCCAACACTACATTCTGATGTTTTATATTAAGCGCATCTGCAACCTTATTACCTTTTCCTAGTGTGTACTCAATTCCAGTGTCATAAGTAGCAATAAACTCCAACCACCTCTCTGTCTCATGTCTAGCTCCTTCTGAGAGATCCGTATATAGCTCAAACCTCTCTCCATATCGTAATGTCTCCACACCTTCAATGCAAATATAACAGCAGCTAATTCCAATCATGCATTGAACATCTAGCCTCATGTAGTCTAAGCTGTCGAGAAGCATAGGCAATCACTTTACCTCTTTACATTAACAAAGCTCCTAACCCAGTTCCACAAGAATCTGTATATACTACCAAATCCTGATTCCCTTCCGGACTAACTAACACAGGTACATAAGTCAATAAGTGTTTCAAGCTCTGGAATGCTTCCTCACACCTATCGGTCCAAACAAACTTCACATCCTTTCACGTTAGCTTGAATCAATGATGCTATCCACAAAAAATCCTTAATGAACCTCCTGTAATATCCGGCTAATCCAAGAAAACTCTTTATCTCAGTCACTGTCTAGCATCTCTTCCAATTATTCACCGCTTCAATCTTAGTCGGATCTACAAACAACCCTTTCTCTGAGACTACATGACTAAGAAACTTCACTTCCTTCTTCCATAAAAGATACTTCAAAAATTTCGCCTTCGGCTGATTCTCCCATGACGTCTCTAACACTACCCTAAGATGAACTTCATACTTCCTTTAATCCCCAGATTATATCAATATCATCTATAAAAACCAACACAAGCCGATCCAAGTACTCTTGGAAACATTCGGTTCATCAAATCCACAAAGAATGTCGGTGCATTATTTAGTCCGAAGAGCATCACTAACAATTTGTACGATCCATAGTTTTAAACGCCGTCAATGGAATACTATCCTCTACTACTCTAAGCTGATGGAAACCTATTTCTAAATCCAATTGAGAAAATACCTTGGCTCCAGTCAACTGGTCGAACAAATCGTCAATTCTAGGCAACGAATATTGATTCCTTATCGTCTTCTCATTCAACATACGATAATGGATATATAACTCAATGATCAATCTAGCTTCTTAGCAAACACTACAGCTGCTCCCTAAGGCGAACTACTTGGCCTACTAAAATTATTGCCTTCCAAATCCACCAGCTGCACCTTCATATCCCCCATCTTGGTAGGTGTCATCATGCTTGGCGGTCTACTCAACAGTTTCGCTCCAGGCGCCAAATCTATCCAAAACTCTATGGCTCGTTTCAGTGGCAATCCTACTACAGGTTCAAAAACATCCACGAATTCTCTAACCACAAAAAATCGATTTAACTTGTCTTCTACCTTCACGACACCCAATAAAGAACTCACCTCACAGCTAGGGTTTTCTATGGTATATATAATCCAATCACTACAGTCAGGCTGTCTGAGTGATATTTTCCTATCATGGAAAAATATCCTAGCGTCATATTTACTTAACTAATCCATACCCAAAATAATTCTGAATCCTATGAAATCAAACACGTGAACTACAAACAAATGTATGACCTAACAAATCAAACTCCAGGTGGTCGTACTTCATCACATGTGTCGCATACCCTCATATCGGATTTCAACCCTAAAGGAAGTAACAAAGTACGAGAGTTCTAGGTTAAACTTATCTACCAAACAACGAGATATAAAAGAATGTGATGCACCAGAATCAAACAAAATGCTAACTGACATACCATGAATCATAAGCATACCTTTCAACACAGCTTTTCCTTTTTCCTCTGCTGTTGGCCTAGAGGTTGCTAGCTCCAATGCCACATTTCCATTCCCATCCTTAGCTGGCTCTTTGTACTTGTTATTATAATGTCCAATTTGATCGCAGTTGAAACACCTTACCTCCTTCTTCTCCACAGCTTTCTTTCCCTTGCCTGTCTGGCACTTATGGGCATAGTGTCCCTTCTTGTCACACCTATAACAGACTACTTCCGCCTTTCCCTTTTTAGCAACTCCACCCTTCTGAGCTACTTTCTTATGGAAGAACTTCATTTTCTGACTCTGCCTCACTTGGGTTTGCTTTTCCTTGTTTCGCTCCAGAAAAGTAAGCTTCTCTTCATTCCTCAAAGCCATCTCTACTACAACATCACAAGGATCCCTGATATGTGGTAACATTGCCCTAGTAAGCTTAGGCTTCAACCCCAGAATGAAATTCTTATTCCTCTTAATATTAGTATCAACCGTAGCATAACCATATCTTGATAGCTTCTTAAACCTCCTCGCATACTCAAGTACGGTCATATCCCCTACTCTAACTCAGTGAACTTCTTGAGCAGAGTGGACTCTGCAATCTCGGACATAAACCTTTCCTCAAATCTCCTTTTGAACTCAGCCTAAGTCACTGTCTCCTCATTAACTCCAACTTTAACACTGTTCTACCGATACAACGCTGCTCCATGAAGCTAGCTAGAAGCAAGCCTCCTTTTTTGCTCATCGCCAAGCCCTAAGTCAGTATAAATCCTCTCGTTAATGAAACAACCAATTCTCTACTTCAATTGCATCTTCAATACCAATAAATGGCTTTCCTTCCAACTGAGCATAATTCCTACTCCGAATGGCATAGTTGTTGACACTTTAGCTTCTTTAGCTCCTTTTCTAAGTACTCCAGCAGCAAAAACCTTTTGCATCATATTGACAAAGAACCAATTATTTCTCCCATGTCAACTTGCGCGACTCCAGCACCCACATTTCCAACTTATGCTTGACCTTTGTTCCTTCTCGTATTTGGCCTGGCATTTCCATTTGTTTTGGTGCTTCCCTAAGGTTAACTCTTCCACTCCTAGCATCCTTATCTGTATTCAAGCCCTGTAGGATACCGAAGAATAGCCTAAGATGGATAGGAGAATAGAGATATAATGTATACTGATATATAACAAATACAAATGGGTTACGATAGCGTTATCCCATACCCCAATCTTATCTCTATTTCCTTAGCATTATGTTTTCAAAAATCATTTTAGTTTAAAGTTTTTCACAAATATAGGCTCTAATACCAAGTTGTAACATCATCTATTTGGATGTCCGAAGCTAAACGATATAGATGCTGCAGTCATCCATAATATTAACTTTCAGTGACCAAATACAATAATGTTAATGGTATCCATAATATCAGAAACAAATGAATATGAAATAAAATTATCGCAGATTAAAAAAAATTCTGATTATATTTCAAAACAACTTTTTATATCCAAGTTGCGTAATCCCGAACATTTCTCAAGTGCAGATAAAATATAATTATTACAAAATACGCCAAGAGAAACATATAAAGATGCCCCCTTGGATGACCAGAGTACTAAATAGTCATAAAAGACCTAAAACAACACAGCGGAAATAAAACATAACAACTCCTTAATAGCTAACTTCAACCTCCTGCTCATCTCCAAAAGCTTTATTTGTCCACCTACTAAAACCTGAAAATCCTTAACCCTCAATCTACTCAAATCAATTTTGAGCATTCGAGAGTGTAAGGAGAAAAACATAAACTATGAGTCAGACATAAAGCCTAGTGTGAATAATACAATACATCTTAGTTATTTGATATTAAGTGAGACCACACCGCTTAGCGGAACGGGTTTTCCCTCACTAATATCCTTTTAAAACATATCTTTTGCAAATCTTAATCATGCAACCAAAACTGGTTAAAACAATAACATAAATATCATGAAAGCATATAAATCAGGTAAAAAATGGACTATCTGTCCGAATAATATAGTTTTGTTTGGCTAACTACTAACCTTGGGCCGACTCGGGCCTACCAGAAAAAATTCACAAATAATCTAACTTTTGTTCTTTTGGATGGTCTGTCCCTAACTTAATACTCCAGGGTTAACTGATCCTAATGGTTTTGCGGGCTCGCCAATAACCTATCCTTAATCTGTATATTCCTTTTGTGTGTAACATCATTTTTGTATTACCTATGGCAAAGCCCTACACACTAGAACTTTGGACTAAATTAGCTATAGGCTAATAGCTTATGTATAGGGCGTGACCCTATGCCAGTCCCATATGGTATTCTAATATCTAAGTCATTTTATTTAGGGTTAACTACCCATAAATTTTCCTTGAAAAAGCTTTTCTCTCAAATTGATTTAAACCTTTAAATAATTCTTTAAACAAGGAAAATATACTCTATGCTTTACTCAAATCACCTTGCTATGTTATATATACTTTACACAAAACTTTATTGATGAAAACATTTAACCTTTGAAAGCACCCCCTTTCAAATCCATTGAAAGTACCCCATACAATACAAATAAAATCTTAGGCCAAAGGCCAAACATTCCTTTCAAAACCTTTTATAATCACCTTACGAAAACATTGAAATCATTCCTTTTGAAATCCTTAAAACCTTAGACATCCTATCTTTAAAACACTCAACATTGCCTTTTGAAAACATTGGAAACCTTCCTTTCAAACCTTTCGAAATCACTGGGGAATCACCAGTTCGAAACCTTCATTTAGACCTTTCGAAAGCTTTAAAATCCTTTATAAACATCAAATCTTTTGAAAGTATTTGGGTTTAAGTAAAACATGTGGAAACCTATCGAAACCATTAAAAACCTTTCCTTTCGAAACCTTTGGGTTCTACCTTCAACTAAACAAAGGGTCACAAATTATTTTAAACCCAAATATCCATTTTCCTCACTAGAAAATTAATATAAAATAAATATTAGTTTAAAAAATTATGAAAATTGAATCCCATCTTTAATATATCATTTCTAAAATAAATCTAAAATTGCAAGGGATTTGGATGTTATTTAATAGGGTTTTTACATTAAAATATATCATAAAATCCATATGAAATATCTTAAATCATCAGCAAGAATATATATATATTTATTTTTAATTATCAAAACATGGCAAAACATTGAAAAATAATTTGGATATAACCTAAAACCGAAAAAAACTAGAAAACATGTAATTTAGTCATTATTCACCTTAGCTTTGTGATTAAGGAGTTTGAGAATGGATTGAGTTGATTTAGCTTCTTCCTTTTGCTTATCTTTCTCTTGTATCTTTTAATGGTAGCTGGCCTCTATATTTTGATTTTGATAATGAACTTGTAGAATGAACACGGCTTAAGGGTTTAGGGTATTAGAATGTGACTTTTCCTATTTTCCCCCTTATCCAACTTCCCTTATCTATTTCATTATAATTCATTTTAGTTCATTTATTAACAAGGCACGACTACCTCTTGGTTTACTCAAATCTCAATCCCCTAATCATTACATTATTTAACTTAATTTAACCAATTAGATATCTTAAATAATGTTACTAAAATTTAGGATCGTTGCAAGATGAGTACTGCGTATCACCCTCAGACAGATGGACAGACAAAGCGAGTCAATATGGTACTAGAGGATTTGTCTTGTGTGTTGGATTTTGGTTGATCTTCGAAAGACCACCTACATTTGGTTGAGTTTTCCAATAATAATAGTTATCAGACTAGTATAGATATGGTGTCTTTTAAAGCTTTGTATGGAAGGCCATACAAATCACTACCATATTGGTTAGAAACTGGAGATATATTAGTCTTGAGTACAGATTTGATTAGAGAGGCAACAGAGAAGATTCAGTTGTTCGAGAAAGGATGAAGGAAGCTCAGTCTAGACAGAAGATTTAAGTAGATAAGAGACGCAAGGACCTAGAGTTTTTATTAAAGTATCACCGATAAAGTGTGTTGTACAGTTCGAAAAGTCAGAAAAATTGCACCGAGATATGTTAGACGGTTCCTAATTATAGTGAGGATTGGAAACTCACATATAGAGTAGAGTTCCCAAGCAGTATGGTATTTGTTCATAACCTACATCATGTGTCTCATCTTCATAAATACATCCATGATCCAGAGGCTATTATTCCTTCGACGGCATTGGAAAATTTGATAGTAGAATCAGATTTGACTTTTATTAGACAACCGGTTCGGGTTGTAGCGAGAGATAAGGAAAGGTTAAGAAACAAGACGGTCAAGTTGGTGAAAGTTCTGTGGAGCAACAACGAGAAGGACTAGACTTGGGAAACGCATGTAGGGGTATGTTCTTTATTTGCTTTGTGTAGACTGTTTGCTAGTCAAGTAGGCTAGTATGGTATTTAGAAGATGTTACAGAAGATTGCTATTTTTAGTATTTAGTCCTTATTGAATTTCGAGGACGAAATTCTTCAAGGAGGGGAGCCTATAACACCCCTAATTTTAAATAACATTATTCAGAAGATTTAATTAGATAAATTGAATAGGATAATATGAAAACTAGAGAGATAAAGGGATTGAGATTTGAAAACTAAATAGTGGTCATGCGTAGCTAAATGAAATTATAAGAATGGATTTATAAAATGATTTTATGAACTAACTATACAAGAGAATAAGGTAAGGATATTTAGGGAAATAGTCGTATACTATAATCTCATAACCCCTAAAACCGTATTCCATTTTTCATTTCATAAGTTCAAAAATCAAACACAAAATCCAAGGAGAACTATGGCCAGCCACAACTTAAGGGAAAAGAGAATCAAAATCATCTAAAAGCTAAGGGTTCAAGCATGGAAAATTTAAGCAAGATCAAATCTTAAGTTCCTTATCTAAAACATGGTAAATAATAATCAAAACCATCTCATATATGTTTTAATGAACATTTTGATTTTGGGTTTAAGGTTTAAAAACCGCTTGGATGATTTGAATGATGATATGCATTGATTATATTCCATGTTTGATTTAAACAAGTATATTTGAAAAAGATTTGATTCGATTTTAAGGTTGAAATTCGTATATAATTTGTTTCAAATGCCATGAGGATTTAATATGTTATATAAAATATTATTTTGGAGACCGGTTTAAATATTTGTATATCTAAGTAATTGATGATTTATTATAAATTTTGAATGGAAGAAATACACAATTTGGGTTTAAAATTAATTTTGGCGATTATATAGAGTATGTTGGCTCTGAAATTTATATATGTTGGAAAATGTAGTAACTGTGAATTAAGATGATTTTTGGGATTTTTCCTAAGTGATTTACTGTGGAAATTAAAATTAACTGATTTTGGGGACTTACATGTTTTAATTGGTTTGTTAAGGGGGAAGGCTTCTTTGCCAAAATATTTTTAATTATTAATGGATGAATTTGGCAGCCTTTTTAGAAAAAAATTTTATTAACGATTTGGCGACCAATCGCATTTCGACAAATAAGGCTAGTTAGGTATAAAGGGGTTTTTATAAAGGACTAAAATCAGTTTTGCTTCGAACTACAAGCTTTCCATTTCCATTTGCTTGCTTTCGAAATCATCCCAGATTGCCTTTCGAATTCATCCGAAACCAATACACGTGATATCAATTTGTTGGTATATAGTGTATTGAAGAAAGGCAAAAGGGATGGTGTCGAAAGCTTGCTTTCGAATCAACCCACAGGCCTTTGTTTTGCTTTTGAAAGATATGCCAATTACTTTGTTTTTAAAGAAGCTTTCGAAAGGCTAATTTTTGAACCTAGTCGAAACCTTGTTGCTGTCTTCATACCCTTCGAATGGGTTAAAGGCCGCTTTTTTTATAGCCTTATAACAACGAGTTCGAAAGGGAAGCATTTTTTTATTAATATTGTAAGTCCTTTTTCCCAATTCTTTCGGAAGGGCTCCAGTAGCCACTTATATTAAGGTTTTCGAAGTCAATGGTTTCGAAAGGTCGTTTCGACGCTATCCTTCCAATTGTTTTACTTAAAGACTAATGCCTTCGAAAGCATGGTTTCGAAGCCATCTGTTTTTCCAAAAATTCTTTTATTTGAAGATTACTAGTTTTGAAAGGATTTCTTTCGCTTATGTTCACTTCGACCCAAAGTTATAATTAAGGTTAAACACAAAGATTTTTAAAGTGAACTTTAAAATGGTTTCGAAGCTATGCTTTTATAAATCTTACTTGGACTAAAAGGTTTTGAAAGATAGGATTTAATACTTTCAAAAGAGTTTGTTTTAAAAGGTTTCGGAAGGAAGGTTTTCATGCTTTCGAACGGGATGTTTTGAGTGTTTCAGAAGGCATATATTTAAGTATTTTCAAAAGAAGGTTTGAGTACTTTTGAAACATATTTTAATGGTTTTGAAAGGGAAGGTCTAAGGTTTTGAAAGCCTTAATTTTCAAAACAAAGAACCCAATCTCATTTTTAAAGAAAATCCCATAGCAACATAATGGAGTTTTGAAATGGTATTTTACTCTAGGATTTTTGAAGAAGCTTTTTCTTGTTAAAGATAATAGGTTAAAGGTATTAACCATGTTTCATTAGAAAAATGATTACAAGGAAATTGAACTAGAAATGTTTATATGATTATATTATGATCAGTTATTATGTGTGCTTATTCTACAACCATATTCACTTTATATAATTAACCCATAACTATATTTTAGGGTGCTAAGGGCAGAATAACCAGCTAGGTTGACCCAGTAGTGAATATATATTGAGTTGACTCATGTATGAGTAGAGTTTCATCCATGAGGTCAAGTAGACTAGAACATAGGGTGCCCAAAGACTGATCAAAGAGTTGTCAGTTTAGACAGGTTCATAGTAAATCCATGAAAATTATGTTTTGAAAAGTGTTATTAGCACGGGCCAATAGGTTCGTAGTGATCCCATGAAAACTATATCCAGATTAAGTTATTGATAAGAGCAATAAGTTTATAGTCAACCCATGAAAACTATGATATGAGAGAAGTTATTGGAAATTCCAATAGGTTCTGGGAGAATCCATGAAAACCATAATTGGATGAAGTTATTGGCAAGGGCCAAAAGGTTCTTACTGATCTAAAGAAAACTATGAAATCGGACACATAGTCCGTAAGATTTTAGATAGGTTATTAGTGAGCCCATGAAAACTTATAGGTTAATAGTGACTCTAGAAACTATAATCGAGAGATATAGTCAAACGAATGGGGATGGAAAATACAGAATATATTGCAATTATGCATATCATCATGATATATTTTAATCTGTTATGTTTTAACCATTATGCATATGGGTGCACAATATATTATTATTATAAATTTTGGTTAAGATTCTAGTGAGGGAAAACCCATTCCGCTAAGCGGCGTGGTCTCAATAGATATCTATATGGTTCGAGATGGTAGGTTATTATTCACGCGAGGCTTTTTGTCTGACTCGAAGTTTATATTTTCCCCTTAAATTCTCGGATGCTTAATTAATTTTTAGTAGTTTGAGAGTTAAGGTTTTCAGGTTCTCCTTTAGATGAATAAGCTTCCATAGATGTGTAGAAGGTAAGCTAGCTATAAGAGTTCTTTCTATTTGATTCCACTGTGTTTTTATGTAATGGAAAAGTTGTTAAATTGCCTATATTTAGACTCTGATCATCTAAGAAGACATCTATATTTGTTGCTATTTACGTATTTTATAATAATTATATTTCTCTAAATGTGATTCACGCATTGAGATTATGTGATGAATTTGAAACATGATTTGAAGTGGAATGAGAAATTTGTTTTAAGTTGAGTATAAACTTTTTTCACATCCATGTATTTCTGTTATATCAAGCATCTAACATTACCACATTTGATCACCAAGAATTAATAATTATGGATGATTATAGCATCCGTAGCTGTTAGTTTTGGACCACAAAATGGGGGAGGTTATACATAATATATTAAAAATAATGCTTAGCGATCTAATTAGCCACAACATAAGTATTTGAAGATAGAAAAAATGAAACTGTGTATTTTTCAAAATTGTTCACATTTATTACAGATTACTTTTTTTAAAAGTCTCCCTTATATGATATGTGGGACTCCGTTAAGAATTGGAAGTGGAGATAATATGAGTGAACAAAATATTAGAATGTCAGTTGTCCTTGTCTACTCCAGTTGTATTGTTAAAAATAATAAAACGATAATTTAAAAACATTATAAAGTCTATTTTTGAATGAAATGGTGTGATGTAACAAATAATTTCTGAAAGGAAAACCTAATGGATGATTTGGGTTGCTTTTTAAAATTGACTTGCTAACATTTTCTCTAGATTTAATGAACAAGATAAATTCGAAAAATATAAATTATAATTTTTAAAAGTTAAGGCATCAAGTATTTTTGAATTTTATAAAAGATTTCTAAGGTGAACATTTTGACAACAAAAGGTTTTGGGATTAAATATATCAAAAAAATTGAAGTTTATAATTTTTTAAAAAAAAATAGCAAAGTCCAAATTAAAATTATAAATATGGTGTAGATAGGAATGAGTGCCTGGATAAGTCGGGTTAAAGAGTAAGGCTGTGAAAAAGAAAGTAATGATTACTCATAGAGTAGTAGTAAGGAATCATGTAGAGTGCAAAGAATGATGGTGAGAACCTTGGAATATTTTGTTAAACATGTGTGCAAGCCATAAGAAGAACCCGTAAAGGAATGATAAATGGTATTGAAGTACCGTTCTATGAGTTTTAGGATATGCTCGTATGAAGCGTCAGAGATAAAGGAAATAAATGCCAATATTTAATAATGATATTAAGGGATTTGGATAAAAGAAGATTGGTTCATAGGATTATGAGGTAGCGAATACACGTATAGCATATTAGTAGACTGAATTTATGGAGGCAAGATAATGGTTGGAAAAATTACTCTGCCAAGCCAATTTGCTAATAAGTTATTAAAAATGTGCATAAATTGTATTTTTTATACACTGTAGTATGGGAATGAATTGTTTATTCTATGATCGGGTGTAGTGATGGAAGTAATGAATAGATCTTATTCATCAAGTGCCATTAATGAAAAGTTAAGTCGCGAGGATTGTAGAAGGATGGCATGTTCAAAAGGTCCATTCAAGTCAAAAGTGATAGAGCGACAGGATCGCTAGTATTAGTTGATGTTGAGGGACAACTTCCATCAGTTGTTCTTTTTAGGTTGGGTTGTAAGCATTAATTGTCATTATTGAGGGGTAAATGCGCGTATGAAATTATAGAAAATATTTCCTTTTATGTGCTTTCTTTGTGGACCGCTATGTTATGGGAAAACAATAAAGATAAGAAACTTTCAAAAGGATGATCAACTAATGCAAAAGAAAAAAATAACAGAGGCGGGAAGTTAAGAAATAAATTAATAAATTTTAATGGACTACTAAAACAGAAATGAAATAAGATACAAGTTCATAAAAATTTCGAAAATAAATTTTAGCGAGTGGAGGACAGGGAAAAAAAGTTGCGTAGCCACGGGTTAATTACCTTGTACCTCAAATGCTGAAATTTATAATTGAGCTTGTGTGCCAGTTGATATTATAAAGGAAAGAAAAGTTTCGGAAAAATGTGCAATTTATCGCGTAAATAGATGAAGTTCATTATGGACATTGGACTGTTAGCAATACCTCAATTTCATGAGATAGGAAAAAAAATTGAAAAGAAAACTATGCATACACACATTTTTAAAAGATAAAATATCTTTACCAAATGTTTTAGAAATTTCTTAGAATATGAAATTTTATTTAAGATCTAAAAATAACATAAAAATATTTTTGAATTGAAAACAAAGGAAATTTTCAGATTTTTAAAATGCCACATACTTCACATTGGGGAATAATTGACAGGTTGGTTAGTATGGATTTTACTGTGTAGTAGAAGCGGCGGTAAAATAAAATACGGATAGAAATAAGGGAGAAAGCTGTTATAGCCAGGAAATACTTTTTCCATATTGTTAGGAGCAAAAAGTTGATTTTGAAATAATTATTATTTTAAAACTTTAGGATAAAATTGACTACGCAAATTGCAATTGGAAAATTTGAAAAGAATTGGGAGTAAAAGAGAAGATTCCAGGGTGTAGTGAAAAAAGGGTACATAAGAGAAGGATGGAAATATGGAATTTTCCATCTATACCCTTTCCGAGCATAAGAAAATAGGTTTAGAAAATTGGATTTTTCTAAAATGTGGATGTTAGTAATGGTTTGTTAGGAATTGAGGTGGTAGAAATTGGATGTAAAATTGTTTGAACTACACTTTTATTTGTATGGGTGGGGGAAAATTGGGATGAAAAACGGTGTTTGATTTTTCAAGAAGTTGCATACATATAAAACCGCCAGTATGTTTAGGGTGTCTATACCATGTCTCCAAAATTAATTTAAATGAATGCACTCATATAGGAGGCACCAATTAGAATATTTTTGTATGCATATTATATACATTGTGATACACAGTACACTTGTACACGATTGGTTGTAAAATTGTTTGTATAGTAATTGATTGTTAATTTAGAATGGTTGGATGTTATGTTGCATTGTTCAGTCCTTGAGGAATTTCAAGGATGAAATTCTTTTAAAGGGGAGAATGTAACACCCCGTGGTTTTAACGCTAATTAATTTAAAAAGAAATGCGATAAATAAGTAATAATGCTAAAAATAGAATTTTTGCAAATGTCAGAATTTGACTATGAAACTTATATCGCTAGGTTCATTGCGATATTCCTATCAATTTTCATATATAAATTTTTGCGATTGAATTTCAAACGAAAAGTTATTAGCATTTGAAGTTTTAGTGTCAGAAATAATTGTATATGTAATTTAGGAATCAAATAATAATTAAACAACGTTATTGCAAACTGTTAAGTTTAACGGTAGCTTAGAGGTTAAGGAATTAATTAGTGGAAGCAAATTATAATGATCAATTAATAGAGGAAACAATGCATAGGATTGTGTCAATGAAGTAATAAATAAACAAAATCAACAACGTTAAAAATTCACCAAACTTACACTGCTCAGGTCGACCCTAGAATTCCTCATGCTGATAGTAGCGGTCAACCTAGAATAGTAAGCGGTGGACCCTAAGATATTTAAATCTATTAATATCGGAACGACCATAAAGACTTGGATTTAAGTCAGTTTAATCCAACGGTTGATATTGATTTGAAACCCTATAAATATAGACCTAGGCCTTCACTTTCAACTCATAATTTTCTAATGGGCGTTGAGGCTCTGTCATTTTCTATTCTCTCCATAACTACAAATTCCTAGAAATAAGGTCAAGTTTGCTAGTTTGCACATATACACTACTGAAGGATTGTAGAAGATGACAGAGATAGAAAAATAGGTTCAAATCAAGTTGCTACAACTAAGGTAAACTATGAACATGGATCTAAATTTATAATCGATCTAAATCTCTTCTTTCTAATCCAAATTCCAGTAGATTTGTATATACATGTTGTATGGGAACCCAAAACTGAGAGTCAGAAGTTGAAATTCAAATAACAGGATTAGATCTGGAGATTTGGGAACGCTTGAGAAAGACGAATATGGAGAATTAACATGTTTCGTAACAAGATTAGATTTATTTCATTATAATCTATTTCAATTATTCCTATGTATAATTGATTTGAGTACAAATCCATAAGTATGTGTTATCTAGGTTTTAACCAGGCAGGATCCAACAGAAGACAACAAGATGATGAAATCAGAATGGCTCGGAACACATATTACTAAAGCATCGACTGAATTTGATTATACCAAGGGACCAGAGTCTGTTTAGTCTAATCAGCAGCTAAGCACAACCAACTAGAGGATCGTCATTGAAACGGAGCAACGGGTAATGAGACTATGTGAATAACGACGATATAAGGCCATGAGAGCATTCCAAACTCCAAAAATAATCTAAGTACTTTGATCGCAAGCGAACCATACCCTTTAAATTGATAGTGATCCATGCTAGATGATGGTTTGCTATGTCACATGGAAGCAAAGAGGCCAAAAGAGGCGATGCAAGAAATTATACTCTTGGATCGCCAGCGATCCATACTTCTCCAAGGATCTTCAACAAGATGGCAAGGCGAAGAAATGAGATAGGAGTAAAGCAATTTGCTCGCGTGCGGGCTAAGTCTATGGATCGCTAGCGATCCATAGACCGTGGATCTCTAGATTTCCATGGTTTTGGCTCGGGTTGCAAGCTAAACTCCTTTAGGTCATCCTATGTCCATCTGTGAGTGATTGACAAGCGTGTTTGGTCCAGAGGCTTTCCATCTTTATAAATACCGTCCTGCCTACTACACAAATGAGATCTTCTCCGAACTGGTTGTTGAAGCTCTACTGGAATCCTTCTTCACTCTCTACCCCCCTCACAACAATCTCCAAACGGAATCACCGTGATTCTACCGTGGATTCCAACTTCAAGGATTCAATCTAGCTAAGGGTAATCAAAGGCTTTTAATCAAACACTACTTGTAACAGCAATCGATCATAATAAAACTATAAAGTGGACGTAGGCTTCGTTAACAGCCGAACCACTATAATTCATTGTCTTCTTTGTTTTACTATCTTTTTCTATACTTATTATATGTGTTGTTGCTCTATCAGAACAGAGCTAGTGATTTCAAACTCAAACTAGGGTGGTGATCCATTTGTTTGGTTTACATTTCGGTGCTTTCATTGAGAACTCAAACTCAGGATCCAGATCTAGCTATCTACTTTGGATCTCATAGGTCCAGAAGTTAGATCCTCAATCTTTTCCAGAAGAACCTACAAGTTGAATCAATGGCTTCTGGAAGAAGAAGAACTGCTTCTAGGAGGTCCATATGGGCAGTAATAGCCGGAGAAGATGTTAATGCCTAACAAACTAAAGTAAATGGTGCTAACTTAGGAATTCAGCCGCCAGCATCCTCCAGCCAACATAAAGTTGCCACTAAAGATGAGTTGAATAAGATGGTTAATAAGATCAACCAAAAAATGGAAAATAGTCAAATGGCTGTAATGGATAAGCTTAACGCTCTCCTAACTCTACAGTCAAACCCTGCTCTAAGGACTATGCCTGAACCCGCGACTGCTATAGAATAGGAGAACTCCTCCGTTTCTGTTATAAATAGAAGAAATGGAAAACAACCACAAAAAAGGGTGATGACAGGACATAAAGTGGAAGAGAATGCGAATACTACGCTCGCCGCAAGGTACCCAATCTGAACTTGAATCAGGGCTCTAAGACCCCACAGGAAGATATAGCTATGTATCTCTCCGATTCAGGAGATGGAGAGCAAGACAACCAAATAGAAGAAAACGCCAATGCATCCGATGGTGGTAGAAACGTCCAAACTACTCCATTCAGGCCAACCGCGAGCCAACGGGGTCCCGTAGGAGTGGCTCTCCCAAAGACAAGAGAGCCTAGGCTTCAACCCACATGCCAAGACCGTTTGCAAAGCCAAATACTTGGTGTGGTGACTGATATCCATCTCCAGGATTACCAGACATCAGAGGCATACATAGCAAATGTGGTCAAATGATTAATGGACGAGAGTAAAAAATGAAGAGATGGTGAAGGAGGATCTGCTCCAAGTCAGACTCCCTTTACTGATGAAATATTGAATGAAAGATATGAAGACAAATTCACTATGCCAGCTATCCCCTCCTACGATGGGACGAAGGACACAAAACCCATCTATACAAGTATAGTTGTTATATGGACGGAGCCAAAGCCCTAGAGGCTGTTCGCTGCCGACGTTTCTCTATCTTTCTAGAAGGAGTTGCGTTTGTGTGGTTTACCAAACTTCGCTAGAGATCTATTTCTACCTATGACCAGCTTGCAAACAAATTCCTTAACCAGTTCAGGCTCCATACCGTGCAACCAAAAGATATCACGTCCCTATCCGGATTTTTCCATGGACGTAACACTCGCTAAAATCTTTCATGAACCGGTTCAACCGTGGTTGCGGAAGTAAGCAACCCCAATGAGGACATGGTTTTTATGGCTTTAGTCCATGCCATTCACCTAGAGACTGAATTTGGGAAATGGACTAAAATAAAGCAGCCCACCACCAGGAATGACTTCAATCGTAAAGCAAGCCAATACTTAAGATTGGAGGAATCCCAAGAGCTGGAAAGAAAGTCTGCTAGATTGCAACCGATGAACATTGAACAGGGAGATGTGGGGACGAATCAAAACACGCATGATTTTGGAACTGCTCAAGGAGTCATGGAAAAAGATGGGAATCAAAAAGGAGAAATCAGAACTCTAATAAAAGAAATAGCAATGGCAGCAGCGAAAGATTTTAGAAGTTCAGATAAGAAGAATATACTCCTTTGAATGACACTCCGAAAAATATTTACCTCGCAACACAGGAAAGTGAAGAATACAAGAAACCCAATAGAAGAGAGGCAACTGAGTAGCAAAGCACTCAGGGAAATTCTATCGCTTCCATGAGACACAATACAACCACCTAAAGAATCTAATTGAAGAGTTGATCCGAGATAATAAGCTCCAGTAGTCGGTGAATAAGCGACAATAACCCAATCAACCTACGGCCCCTCGGCCTCCTAGGGAACAAAGGAATCAAGCTGGAACTAGTGATGAAGGGTCGAAACAAACCAACCAAAGGCTTATTATTGGAACGATATCTGAGGGGCCACACCCTACGTAAAGTAGTTGGGGAAAAATGGAACGGTATGCGAGTTCGTTGAAACATGCCCAGAAAGGCTCGTGTCTCACAATAGATGATGAAACCCTGGCCAAGCTACAAAAGGTTTTGAGTAACGATATAGTGTTTCAAAATGGGGACACCGAAGGGATCGATGCTCAAATCTCGATCCGATGGTAGTGACAGTTGGAATTGGTCCTGCCGTAGTTCGATGAATCTTGGTCAATAGTGGTAGTTCTCTTAATATACTTTTCAAACATACTTTTGACCAGATAAAAATCGGCATGAAAAGCATCTCTGCATCCAAACAAAAATCGAAGGGTTCATTGGTGAGTCTAAGCAACCTGTGGGAACAATCGACCTACCTATGGAGCTCAGAGAGGGCAATCGAAGAGTCACCCTCATCAAACTTTTGTAATTGTGGATGAAATGTTAGCATACAACGCCTTCTTAGGGCGGCCTGCCTTAGCAGATTTCAAAATAGCTCTGGCCCAATGGTGTCTAACTGTGAAGTTCCCTATTGAAAATGGAATCGGAGCGGTAAAAGGAGATCAGTGTGCTACCAAAGAATGTTACATTGCAGAATTACACAAATCTAGAAGAAAGGAAAAGGGGAAGGACAAGGGGAGAACTCTCCACATGCATGAACCCTTCGAATGGAAACTACAGAGCTGCCCCTGGCTTGGGGACCATAACCAATTCGACCAGGCTTTGGACTCTAGAAAGAAGAGCTCAAGGGAGGAATGGGCGGTGGCAGCAGAATTAATGGTGTCCATCCCTGTCGACATGGATGACCCAACTAAAGTTTTGAAAAGTGGATCGCACCTCGGAAACAAGATACTTATGGAGGTCACTAAATTTGTCCAGACGAACTTGGATGTGTTCGCATGGACGCATTCTGATATGTTAGGGTGTCTCTAGAAATTGCATGTCACACACTCAACATAGACCACAAGTTCATACCAGTAAAGAAAAAAAGGTGCACCCTAGGTTCCAAATGATCCAAGGCGTTAGTAGAAGAAATGGGAATGCTAATGGCCAACGGTTATATCCGTGATGCAACAGAATGAGTATCTAATCCGGTATTAGTCAAAAAGTCCAATGGGAGGCGGCGAACGTGTATCGACTACTCAAACTTAAACAAGGATCGCCCAAAGATAGCTTCCCTCTTCCTAGAATATACCAACTTGTGGACGAAACGGCAGGACACAAGCTGCTATCGTTGATGGACGCATACTCCAAGTACAACCAAATCTGGATGCTTGAATCTAGTCAAGAAAATACTAGCTTCATCACTAACCTGGGCTTATACTGCTATTGAGTATTTCCATTTGGTTTGAAGAACGTAGAGGCAACTTACCAAATGTTGGTAAATACCATGTTCAGGCGGCAGATCAGGAAAGCGATGGGGGTTTATGTAGACGACATGATAGTCAAGTCGCAAGTAGTTGTTAACCACTTGGACAACCTCGCTGAAATGTTTGAAATACTCCAAAAATATGGGATGAAACTCAATCCACTGAAGTGTCACTCCAGAGTGGCCTCCGAGAAATTCCTAGGATTTATCGTAGTGCCAAGGGAATCGAAGCAAATCCTGTCCAAATCACGGCACCACAAGAAGTCCAAGCTCCAGGAATTGTAAAGTTTAAATGGAAATGTAACAACCCGCCTTTCATTCCATTAAAAAGACGCATCATTAAGAAGAAAGAAAAAGGATAGAAAAGAGAAAAGATACAAAAGAAAGAAACAAACAACATCAGAATCTCACAGCGGAAGGAATAAATTATATTATATCACATAAAATATTACATAGTATCATATATATCAGAGTTATACAGCTAATATAACACAAACTAGACAGTTATAAATACCTATCTAGTTATTACAATTCAAGTACATTACAGAAAATAGATACAGCACATACACAGCGGAACCACTATATATATCTACACGTTGAAACCTTCTGCTCGATTTCTCCTCCAAAACTCGTTAAAGCAATCTTGAATCCCTTGACTACTCATACATAATATGAGTACCCAAGAGTTTAATAGAACAGAAAATAAACACTTGGGTCAGACATGGGTCTGGTGTGAGTAAACGGGTTTAAAGTTGCTTAACTTTAGAAAATCCTTTGGAAAGAAAAGGAATCACGTAAGACTTCCCACAAATAAACATGGAATTTTTTTTACCTTACGCTGAAATCCAGTGATATTATAATAGTGTCTAGGGTTTTCAAAATAAACTACAGAAATAGCTGGAATGCTTACATCTCACGTTCCAACATAGTTGGGCACAATCAAAACGTACGGCGCTTATTGGAGATTGGATTCCATACGATGGCAGGGCTACTGGGTATCGCCCGTCACAGTACGTGGCCTAGATCACCGTACCGAGGATTACTCCCAATCACCTGCAACACAAAGCCGGTACCATCCCTTACCGGACAGTCCCGAACAAGACAACCCCGCAGATGGCCGTCGCCAACTGCCCACACAGCCGAATAAAAAGGGACCTCTAGACAGGGGTAAATCTCGTCCTACTTGGACATGACCCACTTAGCCTTGCTGCACCTCCCTTGTTTTAGCCATTCTCGGTTGATGAGGCTTGAGGCTACGATTACCTTATAGGACACATCAATCTTAGAATGCTCGTCGTCCACCCGACGATATTCTGAAAGCATTCAATCCATACAACTTCGTTCCGGTTTCGAACGAAACCGAAGGCACTATTTCGCTACACTCGTTTTGGAATCACCCTTAGAGTTAACGACATTAGCCCTTGCACTCTGAATCTTCATCTCGAACCTGAAAATATTACCCCAGTTAAACTCGTATTGGAATCACCCTCAGAGTATTAACAATGAATAGTCCTTACACCTCGAGTCTTCACTCTTCACTTGAGATTCACGACCTAACGTTTATTTTGGATCGATGTGGTTTTCGGAATTCCAAATTTGGATACCCGATCCCGGTCTCATCGAAATCCAAACGCCATCTTAATGTCCAAGTGATTTTAGTTTGAACAATTAATTCAATTCTTCATTATCTATATACACACAGATAGATAATTCACATCTCACAATAGATAATCACAATATCATCATAAACAGATAATCCGTATTATCATCACAAACAGATAATCATCACAAACAGATAATCCATATTATCATACTTTAACTAAGCATCCATATCATATAGATATTATTCATCTCATTACTGAGATCACAACCATTCAGTGAAATATTAATATCATCCATAAGCAATGATTAATTAACCACCATCTGTAATTAATTTAAAATGAATTAAATTAATTACTTCTATCTCTAATTAATTTAAAGTAAATTAAATTAATTACTACATCTATAAATCCTGCTTATATATCCATTAATTAATTATAACTAGTTAACTAATCATTCTCTAAGTATTCATCTTGATTAAACACCTTTGATTAATCATTCTCTAATTACAATAAGTAATTAGTCTTTAATTAATTTCATGAATTAATTAACCTTAATCATTAGTAATTAACATTTAATTACTTCATTTATTAATCAACTATAATTAATTACATTTATCCTTAATTAATTACATTAATTATTCCTTAATTAAACAATTCTTATTTACATCATTAGTTATAATAATTAATGATCTCTAATTTATATTTAAATTAATTACTTTATTTAAATTAATTACATTTAGTAATTAATCTAAAATTTAAAAATACAATTATTAACCACCCTTGATTAATATCAATCCAGTAATTAACTACCCTTAATTACCCATTAACAAACTAATTATTCCATAATTAATTATCTTCATTAATTAATCCCTTGATTACTTACAAAAGTAATTACCCAAATTACTTCATTAAAAATCATCTTTCACCAATTACATTCCAGTAATTATCATTTATTACTTCCCTAAGTAATTATGCTCCATTAATTACATTAAGTAGTTAGTCTTATTAAATCATCAAATGATTTTCTTAAACTAATTAAACTAAATTAATTAACTTAAAATAATCACATTATCATAATTAATTTCAATAAGTAATTAATCCCTTAATTACTTTTATCAAGTAATTATGCTTGACAATTTACAATTGATTATCTTCAATTAGTTAATCTAATTAATTATCAAAATTAATCACATTAATTAATTACGTAATAATCCTTAGATAATTATCCTTATTAACTAATAACATTTTCTATAACTAATTTCTTAAGAAATTTATCTTCGATTAATCATTTTTAATCATCTCTAATTATAAATTAATCTAAATCATTAAGTTAAAATCAAATAAATAAGTCATTCCTTAATTCTCTTATAAATTAAATTCTTTTATTATCTTAATTATTTCTAAGATAATTCATTTACTTTATTAATGACTTCACTAACATTCAAGTGTATTTAAATCATTACACTTCTAAATTCAAATTCAAATTCCATTTTGAATTTAAGATTCAAAATATTTAACCATTTAAACATTTATCGAAATTTAAATAAATTTATAAACGTTAAAATAAATGTAAAGAACATTCATTACTTATATAAGATTCTTATATAAGAAAAAGTTTAAACTAAATTACTTAATTTTATCAAAAGAAATCAAGCTTTAAAATAAATTGATTATTTAACTTCCAAATTTAAGTCAAACACTTCATAACTTTTCATTCAAATATTAAAGGAAACCTTTTATAAAGAATTTTATCAAGTTTAAACATTTATTTGAAAACAAATTCACTTTTAAAATCTACTTTAAAACATTTAAACTTGTTCAACATTTAAATTTACAAAACTGATTTAAATTCAAGATTTGGATTCATAGTAAACTTGAATCCATATTTACACTTGATTTAAAACTTGATTTAAATCTTGCTTTGAATTTAAGATTTTCATTTTAAAACTTAGGATTCAAAAGTTTGATTGAATCCAAACTTAAACTTTGAATTTAAAACCCCTGTTTTAAATCCTGCTTTAAATTCAAATTTCATTTAAATTTAAAAAAACCGAACACTGTCAGGTTATAAAACCTGAAACCAACATTGACCCGAGACCACCTATAAATGCTTCGAGACCAAACCCTAAATGCTTCGAGTAAAATACTCGACTTACTAGAGTAAAACTCGAGTTCCATCTCAGCTCAAACCCCAAAAGTTCACTAGAACTAGAAAATGCACGGTGCACATGCACCGTGGCTCTGGCAACCTCCTGCCATCATCACCACCTTCATCATGTCGCCGACCATCTCCGAACATGATCACGACCATCAGAATTCCCATAGTAGCTCGTAATCAAAATCGAGTTAGCCAAGCAAACCTGGAACTCGACACTGCAACAATGCCCAAACCTGTCAACACGTCGTCAACTCATCTCCGACCATCAGAGCACCTGCGACTTTGGCTAAACCTTTGCCTACATCCCCTCTTCCAGTCCCTAGAACCCCGCAACACTCGATGCACTAGAGGAATCGAGAAGCATCAAAATTCTGACCACCAGAAAACTAGGTTTAGAAACTAAAATGAGCAGCCACTGTCGCCACCTATCTCTAACCATCCATCTGCCATTTTTCCTTCACTCACTATCATTCCTCCACCTCCAGGAAGAACTACAACATTCCAGATCCACTAGATCATCAGATAAACCCCAAAACCCATTTTCTGGTCAACCCAGTAATGCTCATACAATACTTAACTAAAAAAAATGTGATTTTAGTTTTAAAAATCATGATTTCATATAAGCATTCAAGTTATGAACCTGATTTAATATTTTAAGATGTTTGAGATTTTGCTTATTTTAAATAATGACTGTTCTTATAGTTTACAGAGATAACCAGATTCTTAACTTATCTTAATTATAATATATAAACATAAATTCATACTAAACAAACAACTTTTGTTTACATCTCAAATCCTAACTGAGATCAAATCAAGTGGTAATGGATTTCTATTAAAATCTCAGTTTAAAAAAAATAAGAATAGGTATACAGATAACCGGCAACACACACACACATAAATATTTATATATATATCTATACACACAGAGAAGATTCATCACAATACAATCATACAAAGCATACTTATTTCTATTAATTCACATGCAACAGATATATTTAAGCTTTTTAAATTGTGAAATTACTCACATTAAAATGAAGACAGAGCAGTTTATTTTTCAGTTGTTTTGATTTTTGAAAAGCAGTTTGAATTTGAAACTTGAGTTCTGGAATTTGCTTTAGCTTTGATTTTAAAAAGAAAGAACTGTTTTTAAAAACAAAAGTTTACTCACAAATTATTGAAGCAGAGAACAACTCTGTTGCATTTTCATTTTCCTGGAACAAATTTTGCTCTGGATTATGAATCTGGAGTTTTGAATCTGCTTGCTGTTGAATCTGGTGAGTTTACTTCCAATTTTGATTACTGAAGTTGAATTACTTGCCGTTGTAGTTGATTTAAATTTTTTTGCAACTGACCTCCATTTTTCCTTTGCTTAGAGTTCGAGTTGATCTTCTCTTTGAAGTTGAAACTTGAAAAATGATTTCAGATTTGTAATGGAATTTGTTTTACAGATTTTGAACAGATTTAGATTTTGGGTTGTATTTGGTTTTGAATTTCTTCTTAAAATCTGATTTCAGTTTTCCTTTTGAAGAGAATATTTGAATCTAAAATGAATTTCCAAGTTTTCTACTTAATATATTTTTAATAAAATGTTTTCAATAATAAATAAAACTAATGCCACTTGTTACATTAGGTTGTAGGGTGATTTACAATTGTCTTTTTAAAAGTTAAATGCCTTACACATGTTATAACCTAATATCAAAATAATTACTTAATTTTATAAATATTTAAAATTTCATTTCTTATTTATGTTATTATGTTTTTAAATGTTTATTTCCACTTAGCCTTTAAATGATTACATATAAATTACCTTTATAAAATTACATATTTTAATGTTTATTTGTATATTTTTAAAAAAAATTCAAAGCTAAATTTTCAAGAAAGAAAATTTAGAAAGAAAAAGATATTGAATTATGCCTTATTTTCTAAGTTTCAACTAAATAATTATACTTTAATGTATATGAACTATGTCTATTTTAAAAAAAACAATTTTTCAAAACAAAATAAACTTTTATTATAATGTACAATTTAAACTATTATATAAAATTTTAAACAAAATAAATATTTACTTTAATTAACTTTGAAAATATCAGATAGATTTTTAAATTAACTTTAGAAAAGTTTCTATATTAATTTCAATCAAATTTTCCAATTCAAAAGTTATACACATATATATATTATAAATTTGAAAACATTCTTATTAAATTTAAATTTAAATTAAAATCAAACTCCCTATTTATTATGTATACACATATATACATTATAAATAAAATATCTTTTTAAATTAGCTTAGAAAGATAAATTTTATCATATAAATATTTTTAACTTTGAAAAGAATAAGATTCCCAAATTAAATTATCATTATCATTATTATAAATATTGAAAAGATAACATTTGTCAAACTAAATAATTATTAGTTTTCAAAAGATAATTTCTGTTTGAATTAGATTATTAAATCAACATTTCACATTTTAAAATAATTATTAATGGAAATTATTAAATAAATATTGCCCAAATTTCCGGGACATCACAGGAAAAGTTGCAGCGCTAAGTTGATTTATCTCGGAAGCTACCGATAAGTGCATACCATTCTTCGATGCACTAAAGAAAGGAAAGAAGAACTTTGGAGTGAAGCTTGTCAAATAGCATTTGTAAAACTGTTGCGGCACATGGAGGCTCCACTAATCCTATCAAAACTTATGGATGGAGAAGACTTGTTCACTTACTTAGCGATCTAACCTCATGCATTGAGCGTCGCTCTGGTGCGTGAAGAAGAAAAAATCTAGCGATGCGTGTATTGCATTAGCAAACGGTTTACCAGGGCAGAGAAAATCTATTTAAAACTAGAAAAGCTAGCGTATTGCCTCCTGATCGCATCAAGGAAGTTACGACTGCACTTTCAGGCCCATCAAATTAAAGTGTTGACTGACCAATCCCTACAGCAAGTGTTATATCGACCAGAAACTTCTGAACGACTACTCGAGTGGAATATAGAGTTGAGTCAATATGATATCACATACTATCCAAGGAAAGCCATCAATGGGAAAGCATTAGCCACTTCATCGTCGAATTTACTATACGGGATGATGAGGAAGAAGTTCATCATGAAGTAGACACGCGATGGAAGCTCTTCGTCGATGGCGCATCTAACAACCTCTGTTCGGGAGCAGGGGTAGTGTTTAAAATCCTCGAAGGGAGAGCCATTACCTATTCTTTGCGCTTGGAATTCCTGCTACAAACAACAAAGAGGAATTTGAAGCGCTGATTGTTGAACTGAAAGTTGTGAAAGAACTCGAGATAAAATCTATTCACATATACGGCGACTCCCAACTGGTCGTCTATCATGTAAAAGGGGAGTACCAGGCATGTGGGGAGAATCTTGCCCCGTATCTGTCCAAAGTACAAGTAATGCTAAGTGACATTGAACAGTACACTATAATCCATATTCCACAGGAGCAAAACACCAAGGCGGATTATTTGGCTAAATTGGAAAGTTTCGGAGAAGCTCAGTCATTGGGACTAGTCCCTGTTGAAACTCTAATCGACCCAATTGAACAGTACAAGGACTCTTTCAACTAACTGGAATCAACGAAAAAAGCTTCTCCGAAAGGCACCGCAATTCATGATACAAGATGGAGTACTCCACCGAAGGGGATTCTCGACCCTCCTTTTAAGGTGCGTATCCGACGAAGAAGCTTGATGGATCCTAAAGGAAGTGCAAGAAGGAGAATGTGGAGACCACATAGGGGCAAACTCGGCGAAGAAAGTCCTCCGGTACAGATACTTCTGGCCAACAATAAACTGCAATGCTCAGACTACGCCAGAAAATGTTATCGCTGCCAAAGATTTGCAAAATTAAAAAAACTCCTTCAACAGAGCTAACACAGACTGTCAGCCTATGGCCATTCGCAATATGGGGAATAAACTTGATTGGCATCCTACCGATTGCAAAAGGAAGAGCCAAATATGTTATGGTTGCCGTAGATTATTCCACACAATAGGCTGAAGCGGAACCGCTGGCCACCATAACCATAAAGAAAGTCATTAACTTTGTTACTAAAAACATTATTTGCAGCTTTAGTGTGCCACAGAAATTATCACTGACAATGGAACCCAACTCAAAAGCGCTAAGTTCAAAGACTTCTACAAACGCTTCTGGATTGAGAAAGGCTTCTCAACAATAGCTCATCTGTAAGCAAATGGGCAAGCGAAAGCAATAAAAAAGATAATCAAATCCACCATCAAAAAGAGACCAACTAAACCCAAGGGAAACTGGGTTGATGAAATTCCATTCGCACTATGGGCTTAATGAACCACCCACAAAGCGGCAACTGGCCACACTCCATTCGCCCTGGTGTATGGCTAAGAGGCAATGACCCCTATTGAATTGGAAGTTCCCTCACAACGAAGCCAAAATTTCAATCAAAAGCAAAACGAGCAGCTATTACTCGAATCGCTAGATATGATCGATGAAAGAAGGGAAGAAGCCGAGTTGAGAACCGCCACCCACCAAAAAGGATCGCACGGTACTTTAACTTCAAAGTTCACAACCAAACTTTCGAAGTGGGAGATCTTGCGCTCAAATGGGTCTACCCCGTTTCGAGGGACATCAGAACAAACTAGAAAGGACTGTACGTCATTGGTCAAAAGCTAACTATGCAACTATCAAGCTAACAACCGTCAATGGAATTCAAATTCCTAGGGCCTGGAATAGCGAATCACTCCAGCGTTACTTCGTTTGAAAACTACTTTATATACTCTCTATGTTTTAGCAAATAAACCATCCTGGAATGGCAGGGGCATTGTAAATAGGCAAAGAATCTGCCCTGCTTTCCATTATAAAATTTGATTTGCTCTTTTGAATCGACAAAACTGTGTTCATAACAAATACCCGTCGATTCAACAGAAGAAAATCGACTCAAACCGTTGGATCGGCGGAACTCGATCCTTGTTTTCAAAATTCGATGTTGCTCCGGCAACATCGAGAAGGCCTAAAACATACGCTCCTCACGTTTCCCGAAGATAGGCAACACCGAGAAGCACTAAAAGCCGCACATACCACAAGCCGCACTAAAACATACGCTCCTTGCATTGCCCGAAGATAGGCAACGTCGAGGAGTTCTAAAGCCATGTGTTGCATATGTTGTACCAAACCATACGCTTTTTGCGTTGCCTGAAGATAGCCAATATCGAGGAGAACCAAAAGCCTCACATCCCATAACCTGCGCCAAAACATACGCTCCTTGTGTTGCTCGAAGATAGGCAACGCCGAGGAGCACCAAAAGCCACACACTGCATAAGTCGCGCCAAAACATACGCTCCTCACATTGTCCAAAGATAGGCAACACCGAGGAGTACTAAAAGTCGTGCATTTCATAACTCGCATGCTAAATCTAAAATAAACTCAAGTTCCCACATTACCCGAAGATAGGCAACATCGAGGAACATTCCTGAAAATTCACGCTCCTAAAGCGTAAACTCCTCACGGTACCCGAAGATAGGCAATGCATAGGAGCATCAGAACCGAATCAACAGGCCATATCGATCCTAAACACCGTGCATCTCATAATCAGCGCGTCAACCACTTCAATGATTAGGACTAATGGGCACAACTCCAAAAAAATGGAGTGCTGCGAACCAACAAAAGAGCTTCAATTGATGATACTTAATGATTAAAGCTGTCCTCGGTCACCCATGCAATGTGCTCCTAAAATCATGCATATATTGCATATCTACCGGAATATCACAAGAAACTTGGAGTACGTGCCAAAGTTGCAAAACTTTTGGAAAAAGGAAAATCAAGCTGCGAATTAGCCAAATTTTGAGTTTAATATGAAAGTTATCTAAACTATAAGTTACCGGCCATTTGAAGTAACAACCTTGTAAATTGGGGAGGCATACACCGGTACTCAAATAAAAACTATCGAAAACAATAAGTTCATAAATTCTGTAACTTCAAACAGAGAATTGTTGCTCCAAACAAAAAAATTTAGCTGCAAGTATAAAATTGGATAAGTGTAAACAAAACAAACACAAGTATATAGAACACATACTAATAGACAGATAAGAGTACAGTCAAAATATCGATGTATTACTTATAGTTTTCTTTGTAGTAGGTCAAATCATGGTGATCGTACCCACACAACATCGGCCAACAAAAATAAAATATAGAATCCACTGCATAGGCACCAAGTGCAGACTCTGCACTTGAACAAAATGACTCAGTAAAACCCAAAATCAAGTCGGTCTTCATAAAAGCTCCTCGATGCTTCCTTCCACTGCTCCCCTTTCCACCCTTTGTTGGCAGCTTCTGTTTCTTCGCAGGAGTGGGGTCACTATTGGTAATATCAACAAACTCCTCAGGGGGAAAGTCCTCCTCTAGCTCCGTAGCCTTCTTAGAAGATTCTTCTTTTTCTTTGCGCTTCCATGATTTGTGAGACCTCTTCGAGGCTTTGATTGCTTCGACCTTCTCCTTCTTTACAGTGACCATTTCGTGCTGAGTCTTCGAGGCTGCTCCATTTGAACTTCCTACTCTTTAATTTTTGCCGCTGTTATGCCGCCTTCTAAAGACACAAATGTATCATCCGGGCCATGAAGCGTGGCTATATTTTCGAACTTTGACCCTGGCTGTGAGCCAGACACAGACATGGAAACAGGAACAGATACGAGCATGGAAGTTGTAGAAACAGCAGCTGGTTCGGGTGCTGACGAAATTGGCAAATCAACAGGAAAGGTAGACGGACCTATAAGATCAAAAACGAAAGCATTAAATTCATCCTGCTCTTGTGGCGTAAGTTGGAGGCTCCTGAACTCGGAGGGAGAAAGAATATTACGTGCACCAGAGGAATGGTCTAGAATGTCGACTTCATACTTATCACCTTCGCCTTCTTTCGATGGTTCCACTACCTGAGGAATAGTCTCAAGAGCTAAACTTGCTGGCAGGTCATGGGGATGCCCTGATGATTCGCTAACGCAAGAAGTATAGGGCTTAGTGAGTGCTTCGGTGGGAGCTATCAAGGCATCATCGGTGGCTTCTTTCTCTCTTTTAACCCGTAAAATTTCCCAGCCCTCAAGCAATGCTTTCTTTGTTTCCTCGTTAAAGTAAGCGTCATCCAATTCCTGCTTGGTGTAGACGTCACTTCTATTAGCAAAACGAAACAAAACTTCTTCCTAGACCAAAGCGAGGGTGCAAGAGTGCGCGGAGATTTTGGACCCAAGTAGCTGAGACTCCTCTAGAGAAATAGGGAGTTAGCATGGAAATTCAGGATGGTCGCGACCAATTTTTCCATCTTTCTCTTAATATCATTTTGAAACTCCAAGTAATTCGCTCTAACGGCGGCCTTCGTAACTTCAACAGCAAACTTATCGATGCTGAGCTGTGCAACCTGAGCTTGTAACTTGGCAATTGTCTCGGATTGGTCGGAAATAGTCTTGTCATGCCCTTGAACGATGAGGTTGTGATCAGCGATGGTTTTCTTTTGAGCCTCTATGGTCACGTTGTAGTCAATCACTTCTTCTTTTATTTTCACCTCTTCAATGTGAGCCTTTTATATCTTGTTCTATGGACGATCTCAATTTGGCGCGCACCTCATTCACTTCTTTTAGCAAGTCGGCGCTCCTCTTACCCTCTTGCAGTACCGCCGCTTTCTCCTCCTCCAGCAGTTTAACTTTTGTGCTGCACTCTGACCGCGCTTTTTCAAAATCATCCTTCTCTGATTAGAAAGAGAAGATTTCTTGGTAGTTATTACGGTCGGTGTCCATCGGCTGCTTGAACAATTTTTTCCACCCTTCAGCTTGTTCTAAATCATGTTGAATAACTTAAAGGTGTGGCATGTATGAATCTTTACGAACTAGGTGCATATCATGGTAAAACTTAACTCTCCTCAAGAACCATCCGGGGAGTGCTGTCTCGAGCTTAGAAGGGATGTAGGCTGGCCTTCGGTGGGGACACGAAGCACCCGGGGAAAGCACAACTAAAGATGGTAGGATGCAAGTTGAAAACGGAGCAAGAGCAGAAGTGACAGAGATTTCTTGATCCATTGAGGAGCACATCGGAGCGGAAACTTGCTGTCCCGAAGAATGTGAATGGTGGTCGAACTTTGATCTCTTTGATGGCTCCCTCCTCTCATCAAAAGACCTCCACATCTCGTACCCGCTTGTCTATGATTGGCTCCGATTTTTTCTTCTTGGCGATGGGTCTCAGCTTTCAAATCCTTTCTTCTCCTGTACTCATCCTCCATCTCTTGGGGTTGACGATGGTTAGAAGAACGCCTAGACCAGCGTTGGGAATCAGTGAATTCCTCAAAGTAATTATAGAGGCCATGTCCTCTCGTTTCCCGGCATAAAGCATAAATAAAAGATTTTAGAAGCAGATAATTGGCACTGAAAGAGTGTAAGAAAGTGAGTGTAATCCTAATGAGATATGTAGTGCGTTCTAGAGAAAGGCCTAAAGCATCATCATGAATCAGATCGGGCGACCATCGTGGGCAAAACCGGACTAACTTCGGGCGCAATACTGCCCGAACAAGGGACCACCACTCCAAAATTAAAATCTTCCCCCAAAAGCGCATCAAAATCGACGTAGACGTCGCTCAAATCTCCAAACTTTGCACCAACATCTATACTTGGGGAATCTTGACGTTCATGGTTCTCTACGACATTGTCTTTATCGCTCGCATTTGAAGGAGGAGATCTTGGAAGGTAGGACTCGTGCCTGTGGTTTCTTCTTAGGATTCTGATTCCTCATCATTGGATTCTACGTAGAAGACGTCACTGGAAGTGGACTCGTCGCTACAACTTTTGAGTTCCCCCTCGTTTTTATCTAAGCCCGTTGCGGCCTTATCTTCCCTTTGTTGGAACTCTTCTTCTTCCTCTTCTAGGATTGGAGGCATTCTGACCGAGCCGCCGACTCCGACCGCAGCAACATCTCTTTCTTCACGAGCCTCTTCGATTGACACTCTGGACAAGCCCCCTCTCTCTTGAGAAGCATTTTCTTTAGAGCCGCGAGATGAAAAAGTGGATCATGTTCGAACCCTAGACTGAGCAAAGGAGGGGACTTCAACTTGAACAGCGGATCTCCTCGGATGTAGTAATCCGTATCGGAGCAAGTTCTCAATGATTAGAAAGAATTTTGCAGACTTACTTCGGCATCAATAGCCTTTAGGGTTCAAAAAACTTCAATAGGAGACGCGTTCCTATTTGGCCTTGGGATAACTGCAAGAAGTATGCAGCTTGTTGGAAACTCCATAGTAACGCATCAGAACACGATAAGCATGAAAGGGAACTTACGCCCATCGTCTAAAGATGGTTAACCCCTCGGGGAATATAATAAAGAAATACTGTGTATTGAACTATGACAAATTGTTCTGTAGATGCAAAAGATTATCTGGTTCCTTTGAGCTTTATTTACGATCAAGAATGGACATTAATCCCTCCTTTTGAACAATAGAAAGTACCGCAACTTGTCAAAGTTTGGAGCACGGTAGAACGTCCGCATCAAAAGCACATGCAAGCAAGTCAAGATAGCATAGCTGTTGGGATGAATTTTGAATAGGTTAACGCCTAAGTTGGAAACAGATTCGCGTAGAAATTCATTAAAAGGAGGCACGGCTCCATTCAGGCACATATACCGATGGCAAGTGGTATATCCTAGGGAAGGAATGTAAGCAAACTCGTTTTTTTCGATAGACATACATCCTCTTCTGGCATACCATGCTACATGCAAATATTGTGCAGAAATTTAGTGGAGACCACCGAAGAAGCTCTCTCTGGAGAGTTGAGTAGAACTCTAAAGTTGGGAGGAGTTCGGTACACGATCGGCCTAACCAGGACCAACTAACCGTATTCTTCTTGTGAAATGGTAGGAGAAAGAGCAATGGATCATGACTTGGATGCGGAGAGTGTCGGGCTTCCTCCACTCAATTTACGACGTGAAGATGGGTGCGTCATTCTAAAACAAAGGAACTTGCATTCAAAAAGGCTAGATGATTTTATTTTAATTTAATAATTTCCTTCTGCAAAATTTAAATTCCGAAGAGATATTGATTCGCGCCCACAAAACAGACTTCAAGTGTGTACCGGAGCAAGTGCAGCATGCGGTCTATAAGGGGTGAGCTCGATACCCAAAACACTACAAATGCTCTATCCCGTGTAGATAGTTCTTTCGCAATGGACAAGGAAAAAGTTTCCCGCATTATTCCCACTTGTTTTTACTTCCTATACACTTACCCGTTATCGATCAACGATCGATAACGGATCCGTTTTTCGGAGCAACATGGAAAATTTTCTTACTACAGGGATACCAAGCATGCAACAAGCAAGCAAGATAAGTCTAAATTCTCCGAAAGGATCGGGACCGATTAATGATGTGTCATGCAGTATCAGCTATAAAACTTGGCACAAGTCAATTCTAGCCTAAGGGATGAAGATAGAAAAATGCGTCAAGCACTGGGCCAAGCCCAAATGTCGTTTCGAGAGATACTCAAGACTCGATTTACTATCGTCCTTCATTGGACCGCAGTCAACTCAAACTTCTCACGATCATCATCGCAAATACAAAACTCGTCGTCAAACAAACACTACGATTAGAAAACCCACCTCAAATTGAACTCTAAAATACGGGAATGACCGAAGTCTTAAAATCAACGAGCTGTGGATGGATCGGTGGTGAGCTAAGGGATGGATCGACAACGACTCAAGGCAAACAGGCTAGGGTTTTGATAAGGAATGATCTGAGAATCACTGGGAAAAGTCACGACAGATCACTAGAAGGAATCACGGCAAGTGATGAGGCAAGATCAATGGAAAGGGATGGATCAAGTCACTAAGAAGGATCGAATCGCCTAGGCTTGGATCGCATGAAGATAAAGTACTCGGTTCGCATGAAGGAAGTGAACTGGCCCGGCTCGAATAGGATAATAGGTCGGCTCGAGTAGGCTTACATAGGCCAAATGAAAACTAAAGAAGGCAAAAAATTCCTAAGTCCTTGGGTCGCTAGCGATCCATCAGTTGTGGATTGCCAACGATCCATCGACTAAGGGTCGCTAGCAATCCATGAAATCACCCACTGTCGACTTCAATTTTGCACTGTGACATCCTCCTACCCTTCAAGGAATTCCATGAGACTACGAAGATAAGTTCGATCTATTATGACAAGTAGCAGCAGCAGAAGAGTCTAAAACTAAGTGATCAGCAGTATGATCTACTACGTACTCGCAAAACTCTAATACGATCACTTGAAATTCGATAAGCAGATATTAAAAGTAATAACTTCTAGAGCATGCCTTGCCTTCAACTAAGACGTACTTTGGGGAGAAAATGTTATTTGGTTTTTTAACCCATCAGGATCCAATAGAAGATGGAATAAGATGATGAAATCAAAGTGGCTCATAACTCATATTACTAAAGCATCGATTGAATTTGATTAAACCAAGGGACCAGAGTCTATTCAATCTGATTAGTAGCTACGCACAACAAGTTAGAAGATTGTTATTGAAATGGAGCAACGTGTAACAAGATTACGCGAACAACGACGATACAAGGCCATGAGGGCATTCCAAACTTCAAACTCTAAAATAATCTAAATACTTTGATCGCCAGCAATCCATACCCTATGGGTCTCTAACGATCCATGCAAGATGATGGTTCACTATGGCACATTGAAGCAAAGAGGCCAAAAGAGGCAACGCAAGAAATTATGCTAAGTGTATGGATCTCCAACGATCCATATTCTCCAAGGATTGTTAACAAGATGGCAAGGCGAACAAATGAGTTAGGAGTAATGCAATTAGCTTGAGCGTGGATAAGTCTATGGATCATTAGCGATCCATGGTTTTGGATTGGGTCATGAGCTAAACTACTTTAGGTCATCATGTGTCCAACTGCGAGTGATTGATAAGCTTGTTTGGTCCAAAGGCTTTCCGATCTCTATAAATACCATCCTGCCTGCGACACAAACGGGATCTTCTCCGGACTGGTTGTTGAAGCTCTGTTGGAAACCTTCTTCACTCTCTACCTCCCTCACAACAATCTTCGAAGGGATTCATTATGATTCTCCAGTGGATTTCAATTCTAGGGATTCAATCTACCTGATGCTAACCAAAGTGATTGTAATCAAACATTACTTGCAACAGCAATCAATCATAATAAAACCATAAAGTGGACGTAGGCTTCGTTAACAGCCGAACCTCTATATAAATTCCTCATCTGCTTTATTTTACTGTCTTTGTCTACACATATTATCTGTGTTATTGCTCTATCAGAACAGGGCTGGTGCTTTTAAACAAACCAGGGTATTGATCCTTTTTTGGGTTAAAAGTATGTAATGATTAGATATAAATCTATAAGTATGTAGTGATTAGATGTAAATTTAGTGTTTACGCGTAATGAATTTTATGGAATAAATTTAATTAAATTTACTATGATGAAATTTAGAAACTTGCCTAAATTTATAATAATTTTTTTTAATATAGTACATAATGATAAGTAATTGTTGTTTATACGATGGATATTAATTGAATTAAAAAAAGGTTATTAAGATTTTAGTAGTTTAAGTGATATTTTAAGTTATTGGAATTTGGAGTGTTACAAGTAGATTTCTATGTGTTACCAAGTTTAAATAATTGAAAGTTTGATGTTTGAAATGACGAGAAATACATCAAAAATGAAAGAGAAGTACAAAATAAGGATAATTATGGTATTTTGTACCATCAATTTCAAGAAACAAACAGATAGTTTCTTTTAATTACAAACACTGCACAGATATCCCCACTTTTTAGATAAGATATGGAAATTTACCATGTTAACAATTTTATAATAAAATTAATTCTATGGTATTAAAATGCAATAAACCCCAAAAGTTAAGTGGTAATATATGAATGAAGTAAAAAGATCCTAACATATTAAGATGTGAAATACCAATAAATTTTAGAAGCAAATGGAGAGAAAATGAAAGAGATAGTCAAGAAGAAATATAGAGATAACATGGCAATAGAAATGGACGAAAGTGGTAAATAAATATAAAGAAAAGAAGAAACACATAATGGAATAAAGATCTAGGGTCAATAGTAAATTGTAGAGGCATATTATTTAGGTAAGTATAAATGAATACATACATACGTACATACACATACATTCATATATATATATATATATATATATATATATATGTATGTATGTATGTGTGTGTGTTGGGGGTGGGCGGTTTATGTATATGAAATATATAAGTAGCCTCGAATACGCGTTTATGACAGGTGTGAACTATAATAATTAATATATAATTATAAGAATAATATGGCAAATGGTAAATAGAGCAGGTTGAAATGCAAGGTCAGTAGTGTTATACATAGAAGTCCGCCCACCGAAAGAGTCTACCAGGGGTTGTGTAACATTATACTGATGTGAGACATGTCCAACCATATAACTTATGGAAGGTATACGGTTACATACAGTTAGTGGAATATCCCCAAAAGAAAGTTTAGTCCACTTCAAATATGTATTAGATTAGGGTATTTCCTTGATTACATTAGACAATCTGGACAAGATAATGAGTGAGATTGGGACATTGTCCAACAAAATGATTACGATCAATGTCATAGACAAGGCGGTCATAGATCGAGAACATCATCAGTCCTTAGCGGTCAATGGAAAGGAAATGGTTATACCTAACTGGACTTCGTCTACCTACCAAGGTGGACCACGTTGGGACATGCACTGGTATAATTGTTTACTTGTTGTTTATTAGGGTGAGGCGAGTTGACCCATAAAATAGTTCCTTCAAAATGGCTAGGGTGGTCTATGGAGCCGAATCCACAATAGAAAGCAGATGAAGTAGTAAATCCCCAAAATGAGATAAAGTACGACAAAATGTATGTAAAACCATCATTAGGCACTACGGGAGTCCCTCGACATGCGCAATGATGAGACTGTGATGCGAAAAGAGCAAAGGATCCCGACGAGGTTTTAACAAAGAGATACTAGCGGAGATAGTATCCAAGTCCAATTGGGAGACCATAGGATGGAATACATAGACACACACACACACACATACATACATAGCTATGACTCTACAGAGAGTATATGAGAACGGTTTGTACACAAGGTGGAGTCGAGTAAACTAATAAAATATAAAGAGACATAACTTGATATACTAAAAATCGGCATAAATAGTGTTATGTACAAAATGTATAGTTTTAGCAATTACCAGAACGTTGTTCCAACCCCTCTTCATTACAACCCGCCCGATAGTTACAAGGACATGGAATGATGCTTGTAGTAATTTATGTGATCTATTACATTTTATTATACCGCTGTAAGTTATACCATTAGAGCTCTGATATGCATTCTTTTGCTATATTTGCAGGATACCAAAACAATGATCCATACTTTGGTGGACTTAGGTTTTCAGTTTAGCGAAATTCAGACCTACTGGGGTCCGAGTTGTTACAAATCCAACTTTTAAAGAAGTAAATCTTTGAAGTAAAAAGGCTATGAGAAGGAAAATTATTTTCCTAAGCAATTTTGAATTTTTAAATGTGGGGTAAAGGATAAAGCGACAAATATTTTGAAAAAATTTGTATTCAAATGCTTTTAAAATTCATTTTTAAATGCTTTTGAGAAGTAGAGTTCAAATGTTTTTGGAAAGTTTTGTAATAAAAATAAATAAAATAAAATAAAATATGATGTTCAAATGCATTTGGGAATTTGATTCTTCAAACTGTATTGCAAATTATTTTGAAAAATATGTTTAAATGTTTTCTTTTGATATGATAAAATTTCAGAATTTCAATTGCCATATATTAGGATAATTGAAATTTCTAAGATAAAGGTTTCGGATCAGGTACTTGATGATTGTGAAATTTTAGTTTTAAGAATGGTGAGGACTAACCCAAAATATTTTTATATGGAATAGATAGGGATCACAACCTTGGTAAGACAGGGTAAAGGCTTTAGGATATGAATAGTAGTAGTAGGTACAATCTTATATGGAAATTTGAAATCAGCCCAAATATTTAATTGCAGAATGTTTGTAAAGTTATGAGATCTTCCACATCTATAACTGATTGTAAATTAAATTGCGCTAGTTAACTTGGAGTGTGATTTTCTATATTTTGATTTAATAGGAGCATGTTACACGTAATTTCCATAAACTATCCAATTTCAAAATATGTATAAAAGCGTGTCATTTGAATTAACAAGTGATATACCAAAAGCGAAAGAACTGTGTAAGATATGGATATTTTTCCGTAGTTTACACCATCCATTTAATAAAAGGAAAAAATAATTACTTGTAATTTCAAATGAAGCAAAGATCTCAATTTTTATTAATTTATGGAAAATTATAATAGTAATCCTTTTTGGAGGGATGGCTTTGATAAATTAAAGTGTGGCAATAAATGTTCTAGTTTTGAAATTTGTAATTAGAAATAAGATATATATACACGCACACATGTATAACAATGCTTAATGTACGAATATAAAAACACATAAATAGCATAATTTACACAGTACACCTATTAGTTATCAATTACATAGTAATTATAGGACTAGGATTTATGGACATTAATTACAGATTTAGTATGCAATAAATTTGTAATTAATAAGAATTAAAAAGAATTAAATGGGGATGGTTTAAGGAATTTTATATGGTATTTATGGAGGAATTGAATATGCATAATTGGTGGATTTTGAATTTGATAAATAGATTAAAGGGACTAAATGCGGATTGATCAGAGATGGTCAATTTGGACATTAATGACCAATTATTATGGATGATAGACATTTATTAGAAACTTAGAAGGATAATTAAGGAAGGTGGGTGATGGTGGAACGACATTCTAGGAATGTCCACCTTAATTTAGTAAGGGCTATTAAAACCCCAACATCATTAACACCTATTGATGATAAATAGTAGCTTCCAACAAAATTTTCTTTTAGAGTTTTTGGGTTATAATCGCCAGTTGTCTCCTTTAGGTTATTGGAAAAGCATAAGATATGGCATTGGGTATGCTCTAGTTTTATCACCGTGATGATTTTATGGATGAGATTAGACCGCTGGATATATATATATTAAGAAACAACGTAAATAAGAAAATTCATAAAAACACTTAACTAGCGATGAACTGTAGATAATATTAAGTTATTGAGAAAATTAGATTTGTAACTTGGAATAAAGAATGCTTCAATCCCAAAAACTTTAGGATTTTTGAAAAAAAAATATACTTTTGCTTGCAAAGTTTCACCATTCAAGGATGGCCATTCATCTAAAGGTGGTAAGATGTACAGTGATATAAAGAGAATTTTCTATTGGCCATGGAAGAAAAAAAGGGATCTTGAATTTGTTTCTAAGTGTATGATGTGCCAAAGGATAAAGGCTGAGTAAGAGAAACCCGTAGGATTGTTATTGCCGTTAAATATTTCAATTTGGAAATGAGATAATTTATTATTGGACTTTTTAGATGGGTTTCCTAGGAGTAAATGAGGCAGTGAAGCGAATTGGGTCATAGTATATAGGCTTACTAAAAACATTCATTTTATTCTCGTTAGAAGTAATATGATCGCAGCATCTTTAGCATGGATTTATATCAAGGAAACAAATTTAGTAAGTTCGTTGAACCTTTTAGCATTGTTTACCATCCATAGACTAATGGCCAAATTGAAAGGGAAAATAGGATCTTGGAGGTTGAGAGCTTGCATCATGGACTTTGGAGGACATTGGAAGTAGCATTTACCTTTAGCAGAATTTGCATATAACAATAGTCACTAAGCGATGATTGTTATGGCCCTCTTTAAAGCGCTATATGGAAGGCCATGCAAATCACCAAATTGCTGATGGGAAACCACCGAAAAAATCCTACTTGGACTAGATTTATTTCGCCTGACTTCGGAAAAGGTAGAGTTGATTAGATAGCGTATAAAAGCAGCGCAAGACCATCAGAAATCCTACAGGGACAAGTGGAAAGATTTGGAGTTCGAGGTTAGAGACATAGTGTTTGTTAAAGTTCCCCTCTTAGGAAAGTCATAAGAATTGGAAATTAGAAAAGTTGGCACCAAATTTTGTTGGGCCTTACCGAATTTTGAAAAGAATACAAAAATTTTCTTACCGTGTGGAGCTACCCAATAAATTGGCAGGAGTGCATGATGTTTTTTATGTTTCTCGCTTGAGAATATGCCTTCACAGTACAACCACTGTGGTAGAGCCTAATCAATTGGGGATGTTGAGACAGAGCCAATAAATCCCATGCCACTGAAGGCATTATGGAGCACGGAACAAAAAAGCTCCTCCACAAAGAAATTCAGCCGGTTCAAATACAATGGAGGAAATTTCAGGAGAAAGCATGAGTACTTCTTTCCCTGAGCTTTTCACCGGTAAACATTTCTCTTCAAAATTATGTTTTGGTTGCATTGTGGTTGCTAGATTTGATGGTACAATATGATTGCCACACTTTTCACTATCGCTCTTACACTTATATAGAAAACTTTTTTCACGTTTAAGAGTGTTGCATACATGCCTGTATGTCATGACACTTGCATTCATTCTAGGATTAGCTCACCTTTAGTATATCTACATACATAATCACATTGCACTTTTGGGTTAGTGATGGTTGTGTTGGTAACTTGATTGTATAACATGCATGCTTAATGTGCGTTATGTTATATGTCCCCTAGGGATTTTGGGGATGAAATCCTTTTTAGGAAGGAAGAATGTAATACCCTGTAAAAATTAATAAAAACAAATAAATAAATTGAATAAGATAGGGCTAAAAGTGGAAATTTTCTAGAAATCATAATTTGAACATGACATTACGTCATTACATTTGTAGTGTTTTTGTGATCAATTTTCATATATAATGTTTTGGAAATGAAGCTTAAATAAAAATTTATGAATGTTTTAAGTTTTCGGATTGAAAATAATTTTAATGGAATTCAAATTCAAATAAGTTTCCTAAATTTGAAATTCAAAAGGTAAGAGAAATTAGGCTTGTTGGTAGTTAATGTTAAAAGTGACTTTAACGTTAAAAGAATTAAGGTATTAAATAAAATAATCAATGTCACAAGCAAAACGTTCCTAGAATAGAGCTACTAGTTGACCATTACCATGGGCTGGTCACCGTTAGCGGTCGACCAATGGGGTGAAAGCAGTACACCGATCAACAATAGGTGGCAGCTAGGGTTTTCTACGTACGAACGATCCCGATTTTATTATTTTTAACTAATCTAAATCCAACGGTTCTGGTGCATTTTAACCACTATAAATAAGAGCACTTTTATTCATAATTTATTTGGGAACCAAGTAAGGCTCTGTCAATCTCTCCCTTTAAAGATTTAGAAAATTATTTAGGGTTTCCATTAAGAAGTTTAAGATGATTATTATTTAATTTCTACTTCTATTCTCCTCCAACCCCAAAATTTTTGAATCTGACCCATATACAAATCACTTGTTGTGTATTTCTAAAAAGGGACATCCGAAAGAGAATATAGAAAGTGTGACCAATCCAAAAAGAGGAAGAGCTAAGGACCTGTTGTGAGTGTAAATTTTAGTCTTTCTTATTTCAATAATTGTATAATATAATTTGGATTTGATATATGCCTTCGAGAATTTTGGTTTAGAAAACATCACATTTTAAACCCCCCCCAAAATCCCCTCAAAGCAAAATATCAGTTCTTATGTTAGAATCATAAATATTTCATATTAAAATAGTGGAATTTGTGTAGATGATGCTGTTGTAATGTTTTAAATTTTATTCCACTTCTTATCTTTTATTTGGATTTGATTAAGGATTTTGAAAAGAATAGATTAGGAAATGGTGTGTAAGGTACGAATTCTTTTATTCATAATTTGCGTTACCTATTTCCGCAATTTAAATAAAAATTCTCCTTTTCTAATTTCATTTCATACAAAAAGAGGTTGAATAGAGCATAAACGTTTTTCTATTTAAAGTTTCTATTATTGATTGATTCTGCTATTTTTGTATAAAATAAAGTAGGTATGGATTCTATTTATAAAGTCAGATGATTGAATTGTGGATATTGGATTTATGGTATATTTATTGATATGGGATTGAACTTGTATAAATTTAAAGTTTTGACGTTAAAACATTGTTTAGGGCGCACTCTACGCATGCTTAGAAATATTTTAGGCACGCGTGCAGGTGTGTATGTGCCTATACATATTAGCATAAATAATGTATCATTATAATGTGTTAATTACATAGTTGATAGGCTGTTTTCTTTATTTATCTACTTATGTTATTTTATTTATTTCTGACGTACCCCTTAAATGATGTTGTAACTTGGATTATTGTACCATGAATATTTGATAGTTGTTTATGGTATTAACATTTGAATTTTAAATAAAATGGGTATTTTTTTGATGCTATATTTTTTTTCCTTCTGCTGTGAGTTTCTAGATATTTAGATAAATAGCGCTATGTATTATTCTTTATACCAATCAGCATCCAACTTTGGAAGGATCTAAGTTTCAATGGGCTTTTTCTCGATTGGAATTTAGGCCTATTTCGAGGCGAGTTAATATAGTTTGCTTCTTTGGTGTGGATGATAAGCGATTTTTCTACATATAGGGTGCTTTTTGGATGTAGTACTAATGGAAAATTTGCTTGTCCTGTTTGCATGGATTGGACATAATCATTTAGACTTTTACATGGTGGAAAATAATGTTGGTAGGATTAACATCGTTGTTTTTTACACGTAAACAATTGCCTTAGATTTGATAAAAAAAAACTTCATATGAAATAAAACTTTCACTTTAGAGCCACCTTCCATTCTAAGTAGCAAAGAAGTGTACGTGCTTGTACAGGATTATCCCAAAATACATAAGATAGGAAACGAGACCAATGTTCCCAGTAAAGGAGAGTATCACAATTGGTGTAAAGGAAGTATATTTTGGGGGTCGCCATAATGGAAAAATCATAAACTTCGACACAATACAAATTTAATGCATAACGAGAAAAATACATTTAAGAACTTCTTTAACATGTTAATGAACATGAAAGAAAAATAATAATTTGAATTCAAGAAAGGATATCGTGTTAGACTGTAATCATCCTAAGTTTAAAATTGATATCGAAAGACCAAGTTTCGAACATCTTGCTTGTTACAAGTTGAAAAATAAGCATGGACAAAAATAATTTGAGTGGGTTCAAAATTTGAGGTTTTCAAATGGAATCGCTTCTAACACGAGAAGATGTGTTGATATGAAGGATACTCAACCATCGAGTATGAAGAGTCACGATTGTCATCTATTCTAGAGGCTCTTTTCCCAATAGTATTTCAGGAGATTTTATCAACGAAGTTGTGGATGCCTGCTACTGAGCTTAGTTTGTTATATAAAAAGTTATGCTCAACCACACTTGATAAAAGTAATTTGGAAAAACTAAAAACGGATATACCCAAATTATTATGTAAATTGGAGAAAGTATTTCCTCCTGAATATTCGACTAGATGGAACATTAACCCATTTGTGTACCAACCTAAGCTTGAATGCGAGGTCCGGTGCACTACGGACGGATGTATCCTTTTGAGAGGTACATAAAATATAATTAAGAGTTATATATTCCTTTTCAAAATCAATGAAGTAAATGTATATTTGATAACTTTTTGATATGGAAATATTTTGGTCACCTTAAAAAAAGTGAAGCAAAAAGCATGCGTTGAAGGTTCAGTATGTCAAGTATATATTATTGAAGAAACATTCACATTTTCAGTTATTATTTCGAAGACCATATTAAGCTGAATTCTAACAATGATCCTCATAATGATGATGCCATAGATGAGTTATTTGACATTGCTCTTTTCATTTTTCAAAAACGTGGATATCCTTCAGTTGAAGAGAAGAATAGAAGTTTTCAAACACTTAAAAAGTTTATAATAACTAGAACAATGGTGCTTTTTAACTATTAAAAATTATCAGATCATATTAGATAAAGTTATATTTGTTTATTTACAGTCAGTACCGTGTTATATAGATAATCAAGTTTATCTTAATAACAACAGTAGTTCAACAGTCAATTTGAACAACAAAATTCAAGGGTTCAGCCCAGTAAAGGATATGAGGATTGGTTTTAGAAATATATTAGCACATATAATTGTTAAATAAGCTTAGTATAAAATAGTTTAATTATTATGTATATCAATGTGAATTACTTTAATGCAATTGGTTGTCGATAGTGAAATAAGTAACATTAGTTATAAAATTCATGTATTTGGTCCACTGCTGAAATACAGAAAATACTCAACCATGTACGTAAATTGTTTAAATTTCACAAAAATTAGCTTGGAGCTAGTAAAACAACTTATCATAGTGGGCTATGTAGGCGATGAACATGGTGATGGTTTACAAGATTATTATTGACTGTATAGGAAATACTTGAACTCATATTCTGCAATACCGGAGCTTAAAACATTTTTATCCGGATGTGATTGGTTCGATACTACTCCTAATTTAGTAGTACGAAGTATATATCAAGATTATCCTCTTATTGAGGTAAATCACAAATAGTGATATAAAAGAAACGATCCATTTGTGCTAACAATGCAAGCAATATAAATTTGTTATGCGCCTTATCCTGCCATGAAAAACACAAGGATGACTGATAGGCTATCGTTAAAACAAAACCTATATGGTAATTCAATGGGGAAGTGCGAATAACCGAGGATCAACTTTACTAAAATGATCTGGAGGACATTGAAATACTTCCAACAACAGAAGACACCGATGATATGGACCACTTAACAATGTAGTATTTGATGAAGTTGAATTAGATGAAGACGTTGAGGGTGATGATGGTGATGATGATGTCGAAGTAAATGAACATGGATATGATGATGATATTGTAAATGATGATATTAATAATGATGCAGATAATTGATGGCTTATGTATAATTTATTGAAATTGTCTTTATGTATGCACTTCATTTTCATTTTTCTCCGTTTTTCATGCCAAGTAAATGTAATTTTTTTTACTTTATGCTTATACATATTGATTATGCATCCATATAATCATCTTCATATTATAGTTAGATGATAATCAACCAAATTTTACAAGGATACTGAATGTAAAAATCGATTGATTATCAACCAACTATAATATAAGGTGGAGTTATCATTCTTTATTATACTCTATACATCAGTATATCTATTATTGTAACAAATATGTCTAGTCGACACCGCCAACACAGCCATGTTGACTCATCATCATCAGGTCGGGTGAATTTCACTCATTTGAGCACGATGATATCGATGCACATATGATGTCCCCATTTATTCAGACTTCCGATTCTCTAACTGATGCTACTGGTCCATCCACTCGTGTACCTGAGGCAGACACTTCCATCTCCATCCACCGACTTGATGTCCTCCAAAAAGAACGAGGATTGGGGTGAGTAGATATATATGCACTTACACTCACATACAGATACATACAAACAAATACACACATATACACTCACAGACACAAACACATATATGCCTATACACTCACGTACACATACACATACATCCATATACACTCACTCACATACACAAACATCCATATATACTCACACACATACACATACATACATATACACTTGTATACAACAATCTACTGATTAAATATGCATACATACAATATATACGTATATGTATGATTTCACCAGCGGTGCCGCATCCTAGGCCATCCATGATGGATTACTTGCATAGATCATGACTTTTTAGCCTACATTTAGTAACATTCTCGATGCAGTGAAGAAAGTCGTATTCGAAGAATTTACGTAAAATAATTTATTGCACAACATAATATATAAATATAATTTTTCTCATATATTCAATTTGCATTTACAAAGAAAATTCTCTTATAAAGAGGGCGTTCATAAAGATCTAGTCAGATGGGCATGGAAGGCCGCAACATCCAAAAATGTCGTGAGTGAACGCATGATGTGCGTAGGAGTGGCAAGATGCATTTATCCCTTTCCCAAGAGATATACGAGAAGTTCTTGAATATGACATTAAGGGTGAATTGCTAGCCCAACCTTGACAAAATTTTAAGGGCACACAATAGTTTAAACATTCAGTACCCCAACACATACATGCATACATAGTATACTATGTGTATGTATACATTAGTTTTAAATCCCAAGAGCTACATGTATATATACATATGTATTTTATATGAATGCACGGTATACTTATTTAACTTAGTCCTCATTTTGTAGTAGATGTTAAAAATCATCATTTTAAAAATTAATCAAGTTTGAGTTAAAATATATAGGTTAAGTCACTGAATAAATTAATCGTATATATAATTAAGTTGAATTACATATTTTGTTTCAATAAATTAAACAAGAGTTTATTCGAGTAAAATATAGTTTTTTTTATGTCACACAATAAATTAAAAAAAATATATGAGTTAACTTACTTAATAAATTAAACAAATATATATGTATATATATAATTGAGTCAAATTATAAATTTTATTCCAATAAATTAAACAAGATTTATGTAAGTTAAATCACTTAATAATTAAATATTTACGAAACAATATATATTTATATATATTGTTTCAATAAATTAAAGAAGAGTTTAATTGAGTTAAAATATAGATGATTTAAAATCACAATAAATTTAAAAAATATAAGTCAAATCACTCAATAAAGTAAATAAATGCACATATAATTGAGTTAAACTATATTTTGGTTTCAATAGATTAAACAAGAGTATGTTTGTATAAGTTAAATCACTCAATAAATTAAATATTTATTTACGCATATATATGAATAAGTCAAATTATAGATTTTGATTTAATAAATTATGTAAGAGTTTATTCGAGTTAAAATATCTTTTTTCTCAATCACCCAACAAATTAAATGAATATAAGTTAAATCACTCAATAAATTAAACACATATACAGTTATCTTAATTTATAATTTATCTTTTCAATAAATACAATAGCTCAAATAAAATAATAAAATATTACTTATTATTAACAGATAATTTTTGTCAATGTAGATATCATCATTACATGGAGCTACTCATTTAGTGTTGGTGTGGAAGAAAAAACCGACAGTGGTTGGGGTTTTGCAAGTAGGTAATATTTGTAATTGTAGGACAGTTCATTCATGTTTCGCATTGTTTGGATATTTCTGATGTTGAACATTTTGTGTTGATTGTATGATCGTATACATTTTAACATTGACATTTGTATCGGTAGTATTTATATATATGTACGTAGATGTTTGTGTTGGTTGTACGGTTCGTATGATTATATACATTTGTGTTTGTTGTACGGCATGGCGGTATGTGATATTATAATGTTAGATATTATTTATGATGTTATGATGTTGGGAAATATGGTTGGTATATAAATTTGGCGGTATGTGATAATATAGCATAAGAATTTGTGACTCTGGTATCTTATGTTGAGGTGATTATATATCGTATATACTTGAAAGTGTGATTGAGGTGAGAAATGTTGCAAATATGTTTCAGCTAGGGTGTTAGTAGGGCATCGGCCAGGTGTTAAAAAAACACCATGGTTTACATTTTAATTAGGCGTTACGATGCATCAGCCTAAGGTCGGCATGCCTTCAGCAAATCTGATTTTCACAATCCACTGTGTGGTCGGCAAGGCGTCGCAATGGCATTAGGCTGTAGATGTCGACTTGGCATTATGTCGTCAAGATGCCGTCGGTAACAACACCACGTCATGCATCTTTAGGGCATCGAAAATGAATTTCGAATAAATTTTTACTGACGACCTATTAGGCCACCGCAAGGCATTGAAAAAGCATTTACTAATGCCTGTCATCGCCTTTATTGCGTGTGTTAGTTGACATTATAAAAATACCTTGGGTTTTCTTGTTAGTGGAGGTCATGACTAGATGTTAAAGGCAGTTAATAGGCGGAGGTTGATGACGGCGTAGACGACAATAGCATTGAGAGTGGCGACGACTGATGTGGTAGCGACATAGGAGAGCGTCTACAGGGGTAACGACGGAAGAAAGTGCGATAGGGAAGGCAACGTGTCGGGGAATGTGATTGTAGAGAATATACTTACATACTTTTGACTAATTTCCGAAGTTGGTACCTTAAAAACTAAAAACTCAACAAGTTTTGTTTTTTAAAAAAAAACTATTAAATAATACTAAAATAAAGTGGTTAATCACCTCCTTTTAATTCTCTCATTTTATTTTGCTTTAATGGGAGTCACTTCTACATTAATATTCAATTTGTCTATTTTTGTAACCCCTTCATCGATATTTTAACTTAATTATCAACATCTTTAAAATTCTCAATTTTTTTGTTTATAATTATAATCAATATTTCATTTATATTCTTCATATTGGTAAACTTAGAATTACATAAATAATTAAAAATATAAACTTTTGAATTATCAACCATTCATCTCAATATAAATATTATTCATCAAAATACAAACATTGGTAATATTAAAAAAAGATCGGTTGCACCTTTAATAGGATTGCAAATTCATCCTTCTACAGGTCAGTAATAATGAAATCGGAATCGGCTGCTTAGTAATAAATGAAATGAACATGTGGCCATTAAAAGCTTGTGGCCCTTCTTTTATCAAATAGGCCACTCGATTGATCAGAAAGCCTAAATAACATTTAGTGGGCTTAAGCCCAATTGATTAATTAAATGAGGCTTTGCACTGAAGTTCTCTATTTTTGACGTTGTTGTAAGAAAAGTCCTTATGATAATGTGTATGTAAATTAAGTCCCTGTTTTTTTAAAATCCGAAAGCGCAAAGTATCTTGCGCTTTCCTTATAGAAATTGCAAGTTAACTTGCGTTTTTTAAAAATTTAAATTTTTATGAAAGTTTCAAAATTTTCAAAAAAAATTCAAAATGAAAAAGTGCAGACTAGCTTGTGCTTTTCTAATAAAAAGTGCAAGTTAATGTTCGCTTTTCAAAAGTTTCAAAATTTTTGAGAATTTTAAAATTTTCAAAAAAATATTTTAAATCAGAAAGCGCAAATTAGCTTGCGCTTTCTTGATGAAATAGCAAGTTAACTTGCATTTTTCAAAATTTTCAAACATTTCAAAAAAAATTCAAAATAAAAGCGCAAAATAGCTTGCGCTTTCCTGATAGAAAGCTTACGTTAACTTGCGCTTTCCAAAAATTTCAAAAGTTTTAAAAAAAATTAAAAAAATTCATAGTCAAAAAGTTGCAAGTTAGCTTGCATTTTCTGGCATAAAAATGCGAAATACCTTGTGTTTTCTATTTTTCAAAAAATAGGGACTAAATTTACATATTCATATCTATAGAGACTTTTCTTATATCAACATAAATAATAGGGACCTGTGACTCTTTTTTTGTAATTAAATAGCTTCCTATGTGATGTTTCAACTTTGCAATGCCCATGTGCTTAAAACTAACATGCTAAATCCAAATAATTATAGAATAATTATGCGTACAACCACTTGAAAAAATTACGCAACAGAATGACTTAGGTCGTAATGATTTAGGCAGCGTTCCCAAATGAATTTTAGTTTTAGCCCCTTAACGTTGATGACCTACAATAGAATCCTCGTTTTCCTCTTTCCTCCACTTCTATATAATTCATCTCCTTCCTACATATGTTTTTAAAAAAATTTCTATATTTTTTTCTTACCTATGTTCTATATTTTTTTAGAATTTTTCGATTCAGAATGTCATCCTGAAAGGCTCTACGTTCGGACGTTACTCAGATTATGCTGAAATGTGCTATAGAAGCACATAGGTGAAAAATTTAACCGAATTGCAGAACACATTCCGATAATTGAATCAATAGACGAAGTCAAATCCGACATAAATACGATAGTCTTAGAAGAGATTGTGTTAAATGGAAAATTTGAGCAACAAAACTGGTGCTGGCTGGGATGAACATAGACAAACTGTTACTGACAGCGAGGAATGGTGGAGTTATCATGCCAAGGTATTTTTGATATATGTATTTTTTTTTTGCAATCTTTTATTAATTTTTATGACTAGTGGAAATTTGGACCCAGTATTATAAAATATAGAAAAGGACCGCTTGAGAATTTGAAGTTGATGCAACAATTGTTTCAAAGAACTAATGCAACTGGAAAATCAATCTATATGCCTGCTATTATTCAAGAAGTATCGCAACAAAGTACTCCTTCTTCTAAATATACTCAGTTTAATAGAATATAGGGCTTTGAATGGTTTTTTAATCAACTGAATTATATGCAAGGTGGATAAATTTCAAATTGAATTCACCAACTAATTCTCTATTAGAACAAACCCCATTGCAATAAGATCCATTTCAACAACCTCAAGTCTTTGGTTCATCTTCTGGTGCACGTATTAATTCAAGAAGACATCGTGGAGAAGCTGATGAGAAGATGTACGACATCATTGACATAATTGACGAGAGACAGATGAAAAAAATCTCATTTGAATTCAAACAGTCCAAACACACACAGTGTAGATCAACAAGAAGTTCGATAAACTACGAAAATGTGGCTGCTTGCATTTAATGTCATTGAGAAAGAGGAATTTGATTTTGGTAAAGCGATGATAATTGTTATGTAGCTCGATAATAAAGATTTATTCAATGCTTTTAACGATGACTTAGCAACGAATTGGTTGGCATTGGCGGTTGCGAAAAAAAGGCACGCCAAAGAGTACCAAACTTATCGGATTTTTTACAATGATTGTATTTCTGTTGTATTATCTATGAATTTTATCATTGTATTTTTTAAGGTATTTTAATTCATCTACATGTATTTCAAATTTTGTATTGTTATCTCACTTTAATTAAATACATATTACGCAACAAACCAAATAATTAATGAACTATAGATTAGTTAAATTAAAATCACATTTTAAATACCCCGCTCAAATACCATATTTGTAACCCCAAACGCATTCCCCTTTCATCAAACTTCTTCGCTCAAATACCCAATTACTATCCGTTGCAAATAAACCCATAGTGTAGTCACATACTAAATAAGGGTCTGAGAAAGAAACTAAATTTTTTTGTTGATTTCTTTTTTTAGAACAGAAGGAACTTGGATCTTCATTAATGAAAACCAAAACTACACAAATATTTGCAAAATATTTCCCAACACATGTTTGCAAATCCTTGAGCCCATATGTTCACAAACTATAAACATACAAAACAGCTTTACTCCCTAGCTTTCCTTATTCATGAATTCACTTTATTCAATGCTTCTCTAGTCTTCTTCCTCACACTCCATATCTCTACAATTAATAAAAAGAATTCAATAAATAGGACTTCCACCATGTCTTTTTGAAATTTCGAAAATACTGTACATCCATCAATGGAATCTCACCATGGGTTTCAACATCCAACACCATCCTCTTCTTGATCACCCATCAACAGAATTTCACTATAAATTTGCAACCGACACCACCAAAAAAATTGCGTCAAACAAAAGTTATGTGACCACCAAAAATTTTGCACTTATGGTACACATTTATCCATTAGTTTTCTGTTAATTAAAAGTAAATATTTCTAGCTATTAGACACATGTACGTGCAATTTACACTAGATTCGATATTGGTAATTTCCAAATCTGGCTTCCTACCTTCCTTTATCCATCTTTTTCCATCTTTTCTATGCTAAAAACTCTATGCTTAGTAGAACAAACTTGTCTAAGTCTTGTGCCGCTCTTCACTTTCAAAACCCGACGCCAATAGTTTCAATGTTTTTTTGAGGCCAAAGTACTCTTTGCATGTAGTTGCTTTATCTTAGAAGCTATGTTTACTAAAATCTCTTACGGTTTAAGAAAATGTCTACATTTCTAGTCTTTGATTTGAATTACTAAAACATGGTAGGATTTCCTCGGTAGCATCATTTGATTTTTGTAACAGTAGCCTATAATGTAATTAATTTTATAATAGAAAAAATGTAATTAAAACAGGTCTTTACCTTTCCCCTTCGGAGATTTGCAGCTGATTCGGCATGTGGTGATCCAACTCACCAATTTCAGGAAAATTAAACTGAAAATACAAAAAATTCGGTCAAATTTTTTGTTCAAGTAGAGCACTCATTATGATGTCTTAAGAGCTCGCACCAATGATCTCTAGAACCTTTTTTTTAAAGTGTCATACCTCTAACAACCCGAGCTAAAGGTCATTGACCGTCAAAAAATTTAATTTGTTTTGCAAAGGAATAACAACCAAAAATTAAAATATACTTCTAAAATTAGATAGTCAAGTCGTTCTAAACTTTGTGGAAGTATGAACCAACTCTTGACCTTGTCGGTGGAACTTGATTTTCTCAACCAACCACACTTCCCATGAAGCTTAAAAAGAAATTAAACTAAAAAGTTTGTTCAATATAAAGCCAATAAACATAAGAGTGAAATATAAATTGTAATGTATGATAATGAAAACACAACAAATGAAAAAAAAAGGTAGAAAAAAATGAAATGACCTAAAGGACTACTATGATCGAAATTTGAAATATTATATATTTTATTAATGGAAATTTAAAGTATTGTTAGTGCAAAGATTGCCCAACACCCAAAATTTCGTTTTAAGATTCAAGATGGGCATTCTTAAAGGGACCCAAAACTAGGCATTGGAGTATCTTTTTTCCTTTCTTTTCAAAAACTTTTAGGGGTATACAAAAAAAATTACCACCTTAATAGAAAAATTCCGTAACTACCACAATTTTATGATGACCAGTAATGTTTTTTTAATCTTTTTTCGACTAGACCCATCCGAAAATGCTTTTCGATGAACTATAATCATTTTTTCACTATTTTTGATAGGTTGTCGCCGAATTTTTCTTTGCGCGAGGGGTGAAATTTTACCGTTATATTCTGGTGAAGTTCGCATAATAAATTTTTTTTCTAGGTGGAGTACCCTTAAAATTATCCCCTCCCAATCCAAAAATGAAGTCCTTTTAACATGCCTATTTAAGATATTTGATCATAAAATGTATGTAGTAAATAATGTATGTGCATTTCAGTGGCTCAGCTAATTTTTGATCTATATCCACGTTGTTATTTCATTATTGAGTTTTTATTACAATAATAAGAGCTACAACGATTTTCAGATTTGATCAATTGAGTTTTTAATGGAATTTGGTAGAAAATTGGAGTTTGGGCAGAGTTATAGCATAGAAGAATCGATCTCTTTTTGGGTCATGTATAATATATTTATAGGCATAAAAGGAGCTCTTTTTGACTTTGATTTGCCCGAATATCCTTAGAAATTCAGTCAACAAATTCCAATCAACATCAACAAAAATAGACAGAAGTATATGGTAAAATTGAGTCATCCCGTATGGTTGAGATCACATTGGATTGGCACATTTAAATGTTTTAAACAAAAAAAATGACAAAAATCGTTTATAAATGAATATTCTTTGATATCTTGTACTGTTGAGATCACATTTGATATCTAGATGAGTGATTAATCATCTCTCACTACATTAAAATGTTTGTAAATGAAAAATTGACTCGTATCCTATGGCTGAGATCACATTTAACATCTAGGTGACTGATTAACCATGTCTCACTACTGTTAAACGTTTTTAAATGACAAAATGTGTTTCTGAAATGTTTTCTAAGTTAAATTTTTTATATGGTTTAAGCTCATGAACGTTTATGAATGAACTTAAATGCTTTCATATCATTTGTTATTGATTTGGTGGGAATTCCATGCAATGTTGTATCAAGTAGACGTTGGATTTGATTATGGCTTGATATGGGTTGATATAGCATGGATGCATTGTTTGTTTGGCCCTATTGTGTGTATGTTTTCCTAGGATAGGTAACTGTGTATCAATGTGTGTTTTTGGATATGGATCGGCTCTAGAAAGATTGAAGGCGTATCAATAGAGATTTGAAGTTTGCATTCAGATTAGAGCCTAGGAATCAGAGGATGATCAATGCAAAAAGCTGAAGAATGACTTGGGAAAAATTCTGAAGAAGTCATGTCAATCGGCACCGACCGATTCTATAGGCCGCCACCGATCGATTTTGTAGGTCGACACCGACTGATCTAGAGTGGGTTAAACTGCATAAGCGTACATTGTGTTAAAGTTATGGAGTTGGCTTAGGTTTTGCATAAGTCATGCATGAGCAAGGCTTCAGGCTACTTAAGAAAAAATGCAAGGAAAAATCCATGGTGATCCATTATTGATCAATCACCACTATACTTAGATGATGGTACAATCGATATAGGGGGGTCAAGGATGGTTTATTAAGGCTATGTGATTTATCTTTTTTTTAACCATGTAATTTATAAGCTGAAAGAAAAAAGTGATCGATAGGAATTTTAGAGCCAACCTAGTGCAAAACGCGAGGAAGATGTGATGATGCTTCGAAAAAAGTGCATGTTTACTTCAGGGTAAGTATAGTGCTGCTTTGAGGAAGGTTGAAGGAGGTCAAACATTAGCTAATTATCCAAGGTGATCATTTGGCATTGAATGATCACCACTGGCCAACTGGCGCCGCGATCGATATAGAATGATCGTGGCGATGTAGGGAGCATGTGTGATCGATCGCAAGTCATATTGATGAGTAGACATAAGATTGATGATCAATATGAGATGTTGTTAAGATGCTGGAATTCCATGAGTTTACTTTAAACCGTATGTGAGAGAAGTGTTGTGTTACTTTGGGTTTAATGCTGGGAAATTATAGGAACTATATGTGGTGTTTTGAGTTTCAATGACTCAATAGAGGGAGTTGTTTTGGTCGAACACTTTAAATGGAGAGTGTTCGAAGGACTTGGTGATGGTCCAAGGAGGCAAGTGGCAATATGAGCTTCTACAGTGTGACATACATCGTGTTCTATCACCTGTGTGTGTATGCCAAAGTGCCATTGGATAACTATGTTGATACAGTTGTGCTTGTTGTAGGAAAAAGTGGGTGATAGAGTTAGGAGTATGCCATGTGTGTAATTATGTAATTTATTACACATGTTGTAACGACCCGGAAATTTCGATCTCGAAATCTCCAGATAGTTAAGAAAAGAAGAAAAAGAAAGAAGAAAAAGAAAGAAGGAAAAGAAGAAGTACCAGAACACAGATCACAGAAAACTGACATTCGCAGCGGATCAAAATGTAATATCACATAAATAATAGTTATACAAAGGAAACTGCACTTGTCAAATTGCACTTTAACATATCAGAGTTACACATATTTACAACCACAAATAAATAATCTGTTTCAGATACTATAATATAACACAGTAGAAACTCTCCAAACGTTCCTTCTCTCCAGCTTGCCTCCTGAGCTCCAGAACGTCCTTACCTGAAATCTGTAATACTCGGTCTGACCCGAGCATTTCACCAAAGTAACACCCGGGTCAGGCTGGAAACCAGCGTGAGTAAACTCATCTAACATGGAATACAAAAGCATACAACTTTTATAAACCCGGGGTAACTTATATTAATTTACAACTTCAAAAGTTGTTATAGACATTAACAATTTCACACATCAATTTCTAAGTGCCAAAACTTAGATTTAAATGGTCCAATTTACTTAAAACATTCCATTTCACTTCAGCCCATTAATTCCATGTAACATTCCTGAATTTTAGCTAAAAGTAAATTGATTGATTTAATATTTGGGATTAAATCTTAAAAAGATATTGGTAATCAAATTTATTTTGGATTTGATTGTAAATTTATTTAGAATTTATTGGCATTTGAAATATAAAAATAAAATTGAATTCATCAAATTTAATAATATATATATTCATACAAATGAATTATAATTTGGAAATTTAAATTTGGAATTTAATAAATATATAGACAAGTAATATTGTTGATGTGAAAATACTAAAATGAATATATTTAAAACAAATTCGATTTTTATTTTGGAATAAATATGAAAATTCCAGAATGAGTTAAAATTATGTGTTATAAAATAATTTTTAGATTAGAATTCAATTATAAACATTTTGAATAATAAATATAGTTGTATATAAGTATATAAAAGCAATAAATACAAGATTTGAATTTTTACTTGTACAAAATATAAATAAACATAGTTAATGTGTATAAGAAAATAAAATTTATAAATATAACCTGATTAAGGATCTAAACACAAATTTGATTGAATATATTTAAATATCAATATATAAATAAAAAACATGTTAATAAATAAGAATCATTTTCTTAAGGTCGTATTAATAGTTGTAAAAAGAAATATAAATGGGAAATAATATAAAGCTATTTGAATTTAATGGATTTTAAAAGTTATATATAAATATAATGTAAAGTAATGTTAAGTACTATTTAAAGTGTTTAAAAGATAAAACATAAGTATTTAACTTAAAAACAAAAGTTAAAACATAGAAACATGTTTACACATTAAAAATAAAGTAAGGGCTACAAAAAATAATTTGTTTTTTGAATTCAAACAAGTGTAAGAGGATTCATATTTTAACGTACAAGTGGCAAGGAAATCTATTCTTTTGGATTTGATCTTTGGAAACATGAAAAAGAAGAAAAGACAAGTCAAGTTGCTTTTATCTTTATCAAAAAAATTTTTTTGCTCAGATCTGAAAATCAAGTTTTAAAGCAACCACAAAACCTGAGGAAACAAACATAAACAATTCGAAACCCTTTTCATTCTCAAATCTGAAAACAAGATAAGTTTTCAGAATTCAAAGCAAAACAAAATACAGATCAAAGAAAAGAATGAAAATCAATTCAAAACAAATGCAAGTTCAAGCTTTTAGCCTGGAAACAACAAAAACAGAGTGAAAGATCAAAGAAGTAAAGTTTCTCAACAATCAAACTACAAGTTTCAAAACCTGAAGCATTTCAGATCTGAAACAAATCAGGTTCAAGAAAATCCAAACTAGTACAAAGAATAAGCAAAACTGCAAATTTGAAAAAAAGAGATCGAGCAACAGTTTCTATAATGCATTCAAAAAATCTGGACATAGGAATCTGAAGCATGCAAGTTAGTAATCAAAGCTTCAACAAGTTTTCAGACTCAAAGCAATCAAAACTGAATCAAAGTTCCAACCTAAAGAAAAGCAGTTAAAACTGGGAATCTGAAACTTGAAGCAATGATCAAGTTTTCAAGTTGCAGTCCAGGGTTTCCTCTGTTTCAAGTAGAAAAAATTATACAAAACTGTAAGTGAATATCTTTAGAAAATTTTAAGTTAGAATTTCTTTTTAGAAATTTAAACAAGCAATTCATTTGGAAATCAATTCAAGGTCAGTTGCAACCCGGAATCAAACAGATTATCAAAAAAATCTTGAATCAACAACAAACAAAAAGAAGAGCAGTTTGGAAAGTTGCATGGTCCAGAGTTTCAAAACTCAATCTTCTCCTTTGTTCTTCAAAAACAGGTGAGCAAACTCTTTGACCTTGCTGTATCTTGATGTTTGAATTTATTTTTGGACTCATGATGTGAATATGCTAGAATGGTTGTATGAATACATAGGTTGAGTGGTGTATGTCTGTGAATTAGGCAGTTTGACTCTGCCTTGTTTATAGTCATGTCTGCAGTTTTTTTTCTTTATGTTAAACCACATAGGTAAGCAAACCTCCAACCCTATCTGTTTATTTTTATTTTATTTTTTTGTGAGAAAACTTTGAATCCATATCTATATATGTTTGCATGTGGTCAAATATTGAATGTATATTAGCATGTGGGTAAATCTGGAAACAGAAGCATAACACTTCTGTTATCTTACAGGTTTATAAAAAAAAAATTAGCTCCAGAATTCAAACCATACCTCCACATCTATAAGGATTTAGGTAATAATCTCTAAGGAACATTTGATTGTACTCACATGAGTTAAATTTTAAAAATGTTTTCAAACAATTTATGTTAAGCATTTAATTTAAAATAGGAAAACACAGTAAGAAATCAATTTGAGTCCAAAATCCATGATCATGATTTCAAATTCAGATTAAACCACTAGATTAGTAATGGAGAAATATGAATTTTAACAACAAAATCAAAATTTTTAGATTCGTATGCATTGAGATTTGTCGAGATGATTAGAAATCGGTTTTTAGTCAATCCACGGTGATCACGTGAGCCGTGAGGGTCGTGATTGTTGGTGAAGATGGGTGAAGCATCAGGGAGCTTAGAAAAAATGTTGATTGAATTTATAACGCGCTGTGGCGATGTCAGGAGGTGGGTTTTGTTTTTAACCCTAGTTTTACTCGTATGGGTTTGAAGAGGAACCGCGTTAATCTCGAGGGGTTTCAGACGATCGTGAGGCATGCGATAAATGCGGGTGGACGTGGCGGAATTATGGGGAGAATGGCGAGGCAACTGGAGCCTGGGATCATCGGAGACACGAGTTTTTCTGGTGGTGCTCGTGTCCAGGCGAATGGGTTTAGGGGTCGAATTCGTTTTTCGATCGAAGCGGGTCATCTAGGTGATTGCGTGTTGTTGTCGTGGTTAATGGCGATGTGTGGGAGATCAGGGTGGAGTTCGCCGCCGATCTGAGGCGGCGTACACGTGGATGTGCACGTTGCGTGCACCTGTGAAGCTGATTTTGGTAAGGAGGATTCGTGCCCAGGTTTTCAGTTGTGGATGCTTGTGTTTTACTCGAAGCGTTCTCGGGAAATTCATAGGTTTGCTCGAAGTAAATGGTGCCACGTATGACTCGAAGTAGAACTCGAGCAAAGTGGAAAATGGCTCGAGTAGAGCAGTGAGTTTGCTGGGTAGAACCTGTTTTTAGGTTACCTGTTGTAATACCAAAACAGATTTGAATTTTAAAGAGGAATCGAGTTTTTTTAATAAATTTTGTTTCTTTTTCAATTTCCTGTTAAGTTAGAAGTTATCCAAGTTTTAAAAGAAGGTTTTAAATTTAATCGTTTAATTAACTAAGTTTTAAACGATTAAGATATACGTAAACTTTATTTTGAAAGTTTAATTCAATGATATTAAGGATTTGTTAAGAATGTTGAAATGGTTAATTACCTTTTTTGTAAAAGTTTAAGTCAAATTAATTTGTTAAACGAAATTAATTACTTGAAGTTAATGACTTAATAAAAGTAATTAAAATAAATCAATTAATAAATTTAAGTTTGATTAATCGAGAAATAATTAAAGGATAACTAATCAGTTAAGATTAATTAAATTTAGGTAATTAATTACTTAATTAAAAGGAATTAACAAAGGATTTAAGTTAAGTAACCAAGTGATTAAAATTAATTGTCGATTAAGGATAACCATTTATTAATTAAGAATAATTAATTAAAATGATGACTAACTGAGGGGTTAATTTATTAAGGATTTATGAAGTAATTAATTAAAGATAATTAATTAAAGGGTAATCGAATAATTAAAGGTTAATTATTTAAAATAAAGAGTTAATTATCTAATAAGATTGATTAATTTGTTAACCAAACTTGATTTAAAATCAATTAGTAAAGGTTAATTAATTCATTAATTAAGGTTGATAAATTAATAGTTAAAGGATTAATTTATAAATTGAGGTTAATTAACAAATAATTAAAGGGTAATTAAATCAACCTAAACTGTAATTAAATAATGTTAATAAACTAGAATTAGTGATTAATCTGGTTCTAATTAATTAATCAAATGATCAATTAACCTTATTTAGGGATGACTGTATTCTTTTGAATGCTGTGAATTATTTTGTCATATCTGCTATGTGATGCTTTGTGATTTGAATTGTTTAATTCAAGCTGTGATGAATGTACTTTATTTATTTATAATGCATTCATATTTTCTATCTGTGATTCTGTGTGCATAGATAAGCGTTATTGGAATATACGCTTATCGATATTTGATATGATTGAATCTGTGGTGTGATTGATGTTTTTGCACCATTGTGTAAAACCCTTGGACCACACTTATACACACACAAATATGGATTGCACGTGGAAATTGGTTATGTCACAGATTTTTGAAATAGTTTTTTAAAAAATTGAATTCTTGAATCCAAAATAGTTTTGAAATTGAAATTGAAAGCTTTTGGAAAAATGCATTTCAAAAATAGAAGTTATTTTGAGTAACTTAATAAAGTTTTGAAATTTAATTAATTTGATTTAAATTTGGATTCGATATTTGAATTGAATATAAAAACTGGGAGTTATGGTTTAAAAGTTTATACAAGTTATAAAAATGTTTATATGGGTTTTTAAACCATTCAAAAAGGCATTGTTTTGGGACTTAAATTCAAACCCGAGTTTTTCCTTAAATGGTTTTAACTTATGTGGAAGATTATCAAACCTTGTTTTGAAATCGAAGAGAATTTTAAATGGTATATCTTTCATGTAAAAGAGTTGAATTGGAAATGGTTTGAAAGTTCTGAATTAAATCTTTAATTTAAAGGTTAGATAAGTTCACCCAATTAGAAATGAAATAGTTTTGGAAACGATGAATTAACCTTTGTGGAAAATTGGTAAACTTTGTGAAATGGACCTTTTTATTTAAAATGTTTAGGAAGGGTAATTTGTTTAAACCATTTAAAGAAAGGTTTTGGATAATAAGTTGTGACTTAACTGAAACCCCATATCCATATGTTTTTAAATATTGCGCTCATTATTCGGTTTAGCCGGGAGAGGACCTTGTGTCATAAAACCCATTCCGAATAATGACACGACGATATGGGTAGCATTTGAAGACCGGTGGTGAAGACCGGGTATTTGCGAGAACGATATGATGACTTGTCGATTGTCTCTGCACTGACTCGCGCCGGTATAGAGATTTCCTAAGTGATGGGAAGTCCGATCGGGATTGTGAATCCCCGGATTTGCAAGGACTTCTTCGGAAGTGCCTTCGGTTCTGTTCAAGCCCGGAACAGACTTGTATGGTCGTGTGTCTGACACTACACTTTGAGATATAAAGCTGATTTCTTTCAAATACATATCTGTTGGTGGCGGAGAATTTATTCTCTTAGCTTAACACCCTTCTCTGAGACGTACGAGCTCAGAGGTTATGTAGTTGAAGGTTATCAGCGATATACTCCCAATTTGGTAGTGTGGCATGCTAAGTGCTGCTGTATATTGATGATCATTTGTTGATCATTTGTGATCAAAGCATGGCTTTATGGAAAAGCGTAGCTTTGTGGACGAGACCTCATCGAACCTCACAACCCGGTAATGGTCAAAACAGGAAAGATGCGGCAAGGTTTCAGGGGTAGCTCCCCTAGGGTATGACCATTCCTTCTGGAAAAGGGTGGTACCATGGTATGGAGCCCAGATACTTACTCATGTGGGCACTGTAGTATATATCTATTACTGTGTGATGTTGTTGGTGTAGAGGATCCTCGGTTAAAGGTCCCAAAGGACCGGGGGTGGCATATCTTAGGTTTTATTCCCCGGGAAGGGGGTAGCCGGCCTTGTGTTAGCAGAGAACAGGTTGGTTCTCGGGGCGTCCCGCCAAAGGCGTTCCCATGTGGCAATAGGAAGTTCCTTAGCCTGACCATTTATTGGAAATCCATTCATCCAATACGTGCCTTGTACGGTTTTAGTTGTATTACCTGCCATTCACTTATGGTGGTCACCACTGTTTGGATGGTAGCTATAGTAGGCATAGTTCGGAATGTCTATGCTGGCTATGATTAATATTATACTTTCGAAATTGTTTTCCATTGTGCACTTATAATAATAATATCAAATGATTTTCGCGTATCAAGCATATTTGACTATCATAAGGAGAAATCTCCTCCAATTCTGCGTTTGCATTATGTGTGTGGCGGGAGGCCTTATAGTAGTTTCATTTTCTAAAAAGCATTGCGGATTTCAAACTTAAATTCTTTGCTTGTTTTAAAGTCTAGTTGTTTTTGTTTGCTCATACCAGTCCCATGACTGACCTGGAGTTTATTGTTCCTTTCCTAAACTCTGGGTGCCCACTATTTTCCCACACGGGCAGTCTAGAGTTGGGTTTTTCAGATAGTCAGGTTTAGTAGGTTATCTGGAGCTAGTTGGGTCTTTGGATCGGACCAGTCTTGCTCTCTTAGTGAATGTGATAGGGGGTTCGAGCTATTTCTGGATTGAAGCTTTGGATTGAAGATGGAGTTCTTGGAGTTTGGCATTGAAGACATTTTCTTTCCGCTGTTATTTCTTGTATCTCTGTAAGTATTGATACATATTGTACCATTCTGTTGTATTCAGTTGTATCTGATATTGTATCAAATGTTCTATATGATATTAGTTCATTTCTTCCGCTGTGTCAATTACTTAATGTGTTATAAGCTCCGGCGAACCAGGTTCGACGTTTGGATCTGTGGCATTTGAATACAAGTGTCGTATTCGGTGCCGATTTTCGAAGGTCGATTCAGGATCGTTACATTCCACACATCAAATTATAAAGAATCGAAGTGGTTTCGGGTATTCACCATACCCGACTCCGGACTCTTCGAATCCAATGTCATCTAAGACCAAGTTATCCAATTAAATACAATTCAACTTAAATACTAGATAACATTTTTACACTTCAATTCATAGCTGATAGGTAATCACATTATCACCATCTATCCCATATATCATATTACAAAGCAATTCATATCAGAGATATCAACCAGTCTAAAGCACTCATCATCATTCAATCCTTAATATACAAGATTTATCACTTCCTTACTTACATTAATTCATGATCCTCAAATTATTTTCACTAGTTAATTATCTTTAAATTTCATATAACAATTAACTTTTAACTTAATTACATTTATTAATCAATCTTGATTAATCACAATCAGAAATTAACATTTCTTAATTACTTCATCAATTAAACCAACTCCTTGATTAACTATAAATTAATCCTTCAATTACACTGAGTAATCATTACTTAATTCCTCCCATCAAGTAAATATCCTTTAATTACTAACCATCAAGTAATTTCCTTAAATTACTTACATCTGGTAATTATCCACTAATTACTCACTAAGTAATTATACCTCATTAATTACCTTAAGTAATTATACTTAAATCAACCTCAAATGATTGACTTTAATTAATTAAACTGAATTAATTAACCAAAATTAACCACATCCAATTAATACCGAGTAATCAGTTCCTTTAATTACTCATTAAGTGATTTACATTAAGTAATTAACCTCTTAATTACTTATTACTCAATTATTTATTAATCGATTAATCTTGATTAATTCATCTTTAATTACTTAATTTAATTAATTCTTAGTTACACTAGATTGCTTAGTTTATCAATCTCTAATCATTAATTAAAAATCTTCATTATCTAATACATGAACTTAATTACAAATTAAATAACCCTTAAATTAATTAATTTTTTATCCTTAATCATTTATACATCAAGTAAATTAATTGCCCTTAATTAATTTCTTAATTACTCCTTTATAATTAATTATACTTATTAATTATACTTAATTTCCTTGAATTAATCTAATTACATTACCAAGTTTATTTAAATAAACTCTTCTAGAAATTATAAATATTGAAATTCCTAAACCCAAAATACTTCTGTCCTCAAATCTTAAATAAATTTTCAACTTGGATTAACCCTTACATTTTATTGAAAAAGTAGATAAATTGTTACTACTGGAACAAAACTTGATCTTAACTTGTTACTTTTCAATAACCTGCTATATCAAACCCGAGCCATCACTCAAAATTCCCGAGTTAACCTTCGAGTTTCCCCTCAAAACCCAAGATACTCAACAACTTCGAGTTCAACAAGCCAAACCCCTTGAGTCGCCCCGTGCAAATCTTCATCTTCCTGAAACCAAAACCACCCACTGACACGAACGTGAACTCATGTACGTGCACAGCAACTACGCCCCTCTCCGATCAACTTTCCGATCCTCAACTCAGCGCTCAACATCTTGCCGACCCATACATACACCCAGATTGATGATTTCAATAATCGAACGAAATCGAGCCACTCGTTCCAAAAAAATTGAAACCATCACATCGGAAATCCTCCAATCGCCGTCGAACCCTCTCTTAAGAACCCATGCCACCACGACTACAGCTCCCTCATCGATATACGAAGAATTCCCCTTGATATAATTGAGCTCGAAACACTCAAGACAGAGAAATTGTTCGAGAACTCAAACGTACCCAATTGGTTAAACAAACCCGAAATCATCATTCACTAACCACCATGAGTGATTATATGTTTTCCCACTAATTTTCCATCGATCAACGATCGACGAGCCACCATATACTCCAAGCCAATGCCACAGAATCGCGAGATCGCTAGCATTCGACCAAAGTTCCAATTCTGATCAACTCATAATATCCCCCAATTCGCAAACTTTAAAATCATAAAATTCATTCCAAAAATCATGGTTTCGAAGCTTGAACTCAAACATGCATTCATAACCAGGAATTTTAATACTTAAATTTTCAGATTTGAAATGTTCATTACAGTAAAATTCAATTAAAAAAAAATTATTCAATAAATATACTAGAAATCCCTTTTGAAATTTGTATTACATTGCCATAGACATTTTCCATTTAGGGATTTAATTCTAAAATCATCTAGGCAGGATGGTTTAAATTTTAATCAGTTTTTCTTTATTTTGTTATTTTATTTTTGGAAAACTATAAACACAGACAGTGGCATTCATTTGCCTTTCCTAGACATGCATACAAAAATTTTACAAAATATAAACATATGTATAATGCATTTACCTTTCTGCAAACAACTTTCACTACTTAATTCACGTATAACAAAATATATACACAGATTAAAGTCTTGAGGATTTAGTTTCTCACTTTGTTTGAAGAACAGAGAATAGTTCGTTCCTGCACATATTTACTTTTTCTTTTCTATTGTTAAATTTTTTTTTAGATAATAAATCAATAAATTTACTTGAGTTAACTTTTTAAATTAGGATTTCACCAAATTAAACATCTTCCCTTTTAACATTATATCCTATAATTGATTTGGTGAAGAGACAATGGGTTTTTGAGTGATTCATTTGGTCTGAAAGCCAAATCAAAGTCAAGATATCATATGCTCAACATGCATATAAAGTCTTCATACACGTATATGCATTCATACATAATCAAAACATTACACTCATCATATATATCAGAATATAAACAAATTGGATCAATGTTCACTCACCTGTAGAACAGAAGACAGAGCATCTTCTTTTTTTTTCTTTTTTTTTCTTTTTTGAAAAACAGCTCCTTTGAACTCTTTAAAACTGAAATCCTTGCTCTGGAATGCTTTAGATTTTGAAGTAGTTTTACTGCTTTGATCTTCACATTTTCAAATTTCCAGTTTGCAACTTTTTAATTCTGTTTTGGGTTTATCTTGCTTTTGATCTGCTTGTACATGATTTGTTACTCAGGTTGATTGCTTGCTTCAAGACCTCAACATGAACTTTCAGGTTTGCTTAGTTGGTATTTGATTATTATTATTATTATTTTTTGTTCCCAGATTGAAGATGAGAGAAGCTTTTAATTTATTTTTTTAAACAGAAACCCGGTTTTTTTTTCCTTTGATCTCAGATCTTATCTCCTTTGTTTTGATCTGAGTTTTCTTTTATTTTATTTTTTTTAAAGAGAAGTTAGTTGCCACTTGTTCATATTGTAACACTTGTTAAAATTTATGCTAGATTTGTTACACTTGTTATCTCCCATGATTTAAACACTTACATTTGTAATTTGAATGATAAATTATATATAGTATATATATGTATGTATATGTTTTACCAATTTATAAGCTAACACATGTGTTTATGTATTTTCATTTATTTTTAAATTTATTTAAAGCTTTTATATAAATATCCAAATTAGTTAAATATTTTTCTTTCTTAATAAATTACCTTTATAATAAATTTTGTAATTTATAAATACCTATTCTAATTTATATAAATAACTTCTTTTTTTGACAAAATTATACAAACAATTTATATCCTCAATAAAATAAAATCAAAGCATAATTTAAGATACATATATCTATCTTTGAATTTCAATTCAAATCAAATTTCAAATCAATTCTACCTATACATATTTTTAAACAAATACAAATCCAACTTGTATATAATAATTATGTTTAAAATCTATGTATATATATACAACACAATTACAAATATAAATATTTATTTGATCAGATTCATTTGTTCAATTTATAAATCCAGTATTCCTACTACTTAACCCAGTTATATTATTAATGACCATGCCCAGAAATCCGGGTTATTACATTCCTCCCCCCTTTGAATCTTTTCGTCCTCGAAAAGAACGAAACCAGAATTTATTAACTATTTTAAAACCAGTTAAAATATTCTTTGATCATTTTAAAACACTTGAAAATCTATATAATATTTTCAAAATAGTTTTTATAGAAAATATCATTTTAACTTGATGCTTCAACCGGTCCATCCTTGTTCTCGTAGAAATTCGGTCATACGTTGATCTGGCATGAGACTGAAAGTCTACAAGTGCTTGGCAGACCCGTTTTCAACATCCAGCGAAAATACTTTGAAAATATTTTTTTATAGAAAACAGTTTTTGAAAATAGAGGATATATCTTTGGTGACAATGCTCTGAAAATCATCACCCCCATCCATGATCGCAGTTAACCCGATGGTTATGTTGCCATCCCGACAAAATCCACAGATAACTGTAGGCCTCCGTGCCCCACGATTACACCATGGAACCCGCCACAGATCGCAGCTACAACTGAGGTTACGTAGCTATCACAGCAAAAACCCATATAACTGTAGGCATCAGCGCCCTCGAATTTCGCTGCCAAAAATGAAACTTCTCCACTCCACTTGACCATAGATCGCAGTCTACCGATGTTGCGTTGCCTTCCCGGCGAAACCAAGTGTAGACCGTTGGCACTCATCCTCCACACGATTTTCGCTATGGTCCCCACAGTAGATCGCAGTGACATCGAGTTACACTATCATCACAGCATAACCCAAATGCCCCTGTAGGCATCAGCGCCCTCGACTTTCGCTACCCAATAATCCTCAGGAACTAGTTTGTCCGGACTCCTCACAGGATCAACTTTAGAACCCCCCCCCCCCTTGGGGCTCAAAGGAGCACCACCCGGTGGTACTCCTGAGAAGTCCATTTCAAGGGAGCGCCTTTTTCCCCAGAGCCATCATCAAAACATTTTATACTATACATATAGTATCTTTAAATCATACACCTAGTATGATCTCATAAAAAGCTCCTTTACACAAAATCGATTATTCCAAAATCGATAATTCTCAAACTAGGCTTTCCAAATTCTCATATTGATTTTACCCAAAAATCAAAAGCCTTTCCAAATCCAAAGATTCCCAAAACCTTTTCCAAAATCCTCATATGATCCTTTATATATATATATATATATATATATATATATATATATATATATATATATATATATATATATAATTTTCAAAACTTTGGATCATTTCAAACTTGTATAAAACTCATTTTATACTTCAAACACTTTCAAAAACCATTTTCTTCCAGCAAAAGATTCGTCAAGGGGAGTTTTATCTTATATAACAAAGATATTTACTTTGTTTACTCAAAATCAGATATTCAAATTTTGATTATTCTTTCCAATACCATTTTCATTCAAATCCGTACGATGTACACATATCATTCGTACGCCATACCAATCCGATCGCTCACTCGATAACACAATTTCACTTCCGAACTAGTATCGTCCACCCGAATTCCTAGTGCGGACACAGATCTGGTTTCTTGATCAGAAACCGTCATTCTCCTTGCATAGTCATAACTATGATAGAGAATATCCAGAACCAATCAACAATCCATATCCAGGTTCGCCGTCGAAAATCGAGTGAAAAATCCCACTCAGATCGATAAAACTATCTCGAAATTCTGTGCTCGAATATGGATCAAATCACTATGCGAATAGAATAACATACGTACACCCCACGTATTTATCTTTATTGGTTATCAGCCAAATAAATTCCAGTTCTATTCACATCCACTTTGATTTTCATTCACTTATTCATAATTGCTTCAATCCATTTGGATTATTACCTCTATTCTTATCTCGATTGGGTATTTAACCAATAACAGTTTAAACTCTGTCCAGTTTAAATTTAGAAAACAGCTTGAAAAGTTAAAAATAGATAAGTAGTTGGAAAATAATTACTAGTTTGTAAAGTAGGTGTAAAATAGTTAGAAAATAGTTAAAATAATTATAGAAATTTTAGATAATTGCAAAATAATAGTAAGACAGTAATTAGTCTATAAAACAGTTGGAAAATTGCTAAACAGTTTCAAACATAATAGTAAAACAAGCATAAGATATTATGGCTTTAATAGGAAGGTTTTATATATAATGAATAGCTTGGAAAAATAGGTTTATAATAAAACAATTTATATTAAAAATAGTTCAGAGTCAAAACTGTTCAATTCCCAATCTCCACTTTCTCTAGAATTGACTCGATTTCAATTCAATTTTAAATATCTTCAATTTAAATTTCCTCTTCCATTTAAATTTACCCAATTCCAATTTAAATAACTTCAATTTCCATTGAAATTGATTCAACCCCAATTCAAGTTGAGTTAACCTCAGTTTTTTTCCAAATTTAACTTTATTCAACCTTCATCTCAAATTTTACTAATTCAAATAAATTTCAATTGAACTAGTTCCAATTTCGATTCATTTTAACTCCAGTTTGAATTAATTCTAATTTCAAACTCCATTTCCAAATCAAGTTGAATTATTCTTGATTTCATCCCAAATTCAATTCAAATTCCATTTGAATCTAAAATTATTCAATTTTAATTATAATTCCAAATTATTCAAATCAATTGGGACTAATTTCAAATTGAACCTTCTTCAATTTCAAATCGTTTCAAATTAATCAAATTCAAATTTCCATTTGAATTCTTATATTCAAACATCTACAATCACAATTTCAATCAATTCAAATCAAATTCAATTTGAACTAAATTCAAATTTCAAATTTAAACCATCTCGAATTATATAAACTCGAGTTAATACTCCAAATGTTGATTTAATTCCTTTAAATCAATTTACCTTTTTATCCCAACAATGGATTACCATACTCCATTTCTCATTCGTTTAAACAAATCTAATTCACAACTTAAAGATTTTCAGTTTCCAGATCTCAATACCCATTTTGAGATCACACAAACTCCCCATTCAGATTAACCATTTAACTTCCCAAGTTAAATCTTAATTTCATCTTTAAATTTCCAAATCAGGTTGATCATTTCAACTTATTTAACCTTTTTCCCAGTTAAACTTAATTCACTTAATCCAGTCAATCTTACCCAATTTGAACTTCCATTTCAAATTTTGAACTTTTCATAAATAATCTTCCCACTTATTTAGTTCAAAAACTTATCACTATGGGTATCATATCTCATTCAAAATTTAAAACTCAATATTTAGAGTTTATTTCAAATTATCCTTGATATCATGTATATTCACATATATACATATTTTATTTCTTTTACATACCAAGTTACACTTTAAAATTTTAAACCACCTTTGGTTTTTATTTAAAACAAATTCCTTTAAGTTTTCAAACAACTCTTGTTTGGAAAAGGACCATTCCATTCAAATGCATAATATTATTTATTATTTCTTTAAATTAATTACATCATTAATTAATTCCAATTGATCACATTCGGTAATTAACTTATTTCTTAATTACCTTTATTAAGTAATTTTTCTTTAAATTACTTACCTCTAGTCAACTCCTTCTTAATTTATCATTTCCAATTATTATCCATTAAATAATCTCATTAAAAAAGTTCAATTAATGACATAAATTAATTGATTATCCTTATCCTGAAACCTTTCCCAAATTCAAGATTTAATTTCAGTTTGAATTCATTTCAAACTTATCTTTATTTAATTTAAATTTGGTTGTAATACTACTACCACTAAATTCTTTCTATTACTTTTAATCTAATTAATACTACAACCAATTTCCTTAATATAATAGATAATCTATTACTTATATAAGATTCATTTACATTTGAAATCATTTAAAAACCTTTATATAAGAAAATAACAAGTACGCTCTCTCATATTTACACACTCAACTCATTATAGGGTACCACTTACCCTATTCTTAATGAGTAATCCCACCAGAGCCAAGGTTCTCGCTTAACCTTCTGCTCTGATACCAAATGTAACGACCCAGAAATTTCGATCGCGAAATCTCCAGATAGTTAAGAAAAGAAGAAAAAGAAAGAAGGAAAAGAAGAAAAAGAAAGAAGGAAAAGAAGAAAAAGAAAGAAGGAAAAGAAGAAATACTAGAACACTGATCACAGAAAACTCACATTCGCAGTGGATCAAAATATTATATCACATAAATAATAGTTATACAAAGGAAACTGTACTTGTCAAATTACACTTTAACATATCAGAGTTACACATATTTACAACCAGAGATAAATAATCTGTTTCAGATACTATAATATAACACAGTAGAAACTCTCCAAACGTTCCTGCTCTCCAGCTTGCCTCCTGAGCTCCAGAACGTCCTTACCTGAAATCTGTAATACTCGGTCTGACCCGAGCATTTCACCAAAGTAACACCCGGGTCAGGCTGGAAACCAACGTGAGTAAACTCATCTAACATGGAATACAAAAGCATACAACTTTTATAAACCCGGGGTAACTTATATTAATTTACAACTTCACAAGTTGTTATAGACATTAACCATTTCACACGTCAATTTCTAAGTGCCAAAACTTTGATTTAAATGGTCCAATTTACTTAAAACATTCCATTTCACTTCAGCACATTAATTCCACACATCAAATTATAAAGAATCGAAGTGGTTTCGGGTATTCACCATACCCGATTCCGGACTCTTTGAATCCAATGTCATCTAAGACCAAGTTATCCAATTAAATACAATTCAACTTAAATACCAGATAACATTTTTACACTTTAATTCATAGTTGATAGATAATCACATTATCACCATCTATCCCACATATCATATTACAAAGAAATTCATATCAGAGATATCAACCAGTCTAAAGCACTCATCATCATTCAATCCTTAATATACAAGATTTATCACTTCCTTACTTACATTAATTCATGATCCTCAAATTATTTTCACTAGTTAATTATCTTTAAATTTCATATAACAATTAACTTTTAACTTAATTACATTTATTAATCAATCTTGATTAATCACAATCAGAAATTAACATTTCTTAATTACTTCATCAATTAAACCAACTCCTTGATTAATTATAAAATTAATCCTTCAATTACACTGAGTAATCATTACTTAATTCCTCCCATCAAGTAAATATCCTTTAATTACTAACCATCAAGTAATTTCCTTAAATTAATTACATCTGGTAATTATCCACTAATTACTCACTAAGTAATTATACCTCATTAATTACCTTAAGTAATTATACTTAACTCAACCTCAAATGATTGACTTTAATTAATTAAAGTGAATTAATTAACCAAAATTAACCACATCCAATTAATACCGAGTAATCAGTTCCTTTAATTGCTCATTAAGTGATTTACATTAAGTAATTAATCTCTTAATTACTTATTACTCAATTATTTATTAATCGATTAATCTTGATTAATTCATCTTTAATTACTTAATTTAATTAATTCTTAGTTACACTAGATTGCTTAGTTTATCAATCTCTAATCATTAATTAAAAATCTTCATTATCTAATACATGAACTTAATTACAAATTAAATAACCCTTAAATTAATTAATTTTTTATCCTTAATCATTTATACATCAAGTAAATTAATTGCCCTTAATTAATTTCTTAATTAATCCTTTATAATTAATTATACTTATTAATTATACTTAATTTCCTTGAATTAATCTAATTACATTACCAAGTTTATTTAAATAAACTCTTCTAGAAATTATAAATTTTGAAATTCCTAAACCCAAAATACTTCTGTCCTCAAATCTTAAATAAATTTTCAACTTGGATTAACCCTTACATTTTATTGAAAAAGTAGATAAATTGTTACTACTGGAACAAAACTTGATCTTAACTTGTTACTTTTCAATAACCTGCTATATCAAACCCGAGCCATCACTCAAAATTCCCGAGTTAACCTTCGAGTTTCCCCTCAAAACCCAAGATACTCAACAACTTCGAGTTCAACAAGCCAAACCCCTTGAGTCGCCCCGTGCAAATCTTCATCTTCCTAAAACCAAAACCACCCACTGACACGAACGTGAACTCATGTACGTGCACAGCAACTACGCCCCTCTCCGATCAACTTTCCGATCATCAACTCAGCGCTCAACATCTTGCCGACCCATACATACACCCAGATTGATGATTTCAATAATCGAACGAAATCGAGCCACTCGTTCCAAAAAAATTGAAACCATCACATCGGAAATCCTCCGATCGCCGTCGAACACTCTCTTAAGAACCCATGCCACCACGACTACAGCTCCCTCATCGATATACGAAGAATTCCCCTTGATTTAATTGAGCTCGAAACACTCAAGACAGAGAAATTGTTCGAGAACTCAAACGTACCCAATCGGTTAAACAAACCCTAAATCATCATTCACTGACCACCATGAGTGATTATATGTTTTCCCACTAATTTTCCATCGATCAACGATCGACGAGCCACCATATACTCCAAGCCCAATGCTACAGAATCACGAGATCGCTAGCATTCGACCAAAGTTCCAATTCTGATCAACTCATAATATCCCCCAATTTGCAAACTTTAAAATCATAAAATTCATTCCAAAAATCAGATCTTATCTCCTTTGTTTTGATCTGAGTTTTCTTTTATTTTATTTTTTTTAAAGAGAAGTTAGTTGCCACTTGTTCATATTGTAACACTTGTTAAAATTTATGCTAGATTTGTTACACTTGTTATCTCCCATGATTTAAACACTTACATTTGTAATTTGAATGATAAATTATATTTAGTCTATATATATGTATATGTTTACCAATTTATAAGCTAACACATGTGTTTATGTATTTTCATTTATTTTTAAATTTATTTAAAGCTTTTATATAAATATCCAAATTAGTTAAATATTTTTCTTTCTTAACAAATTACCTTTATAATAAATTTTCTAATTTATAAATACCTATTCTCATTTATATAAATAACTTTTTTTTGACAAAATTATACAAACAATTTATATCCTCAATAAAACAAAATCAAAGCATAATTTAAGATATATATATCTATCTTTCAATTTCAATTCAAATCAAATTTCAAATCAATTCTACCTATACATAATTTTAAACAAATACAAATCCAACTTGTATATAATAATTATGTTTAAAATCTATGTATATATATACAACACAGTTACAAATATATATTTATTTGATCAGATTCATTTGTTCAATTTATAAATCCAGTATTCCTACTACTTAACCCAGTTATATTATTAATGACCATGCCCAGAAATCCGGGTTATTACACATATCTAACTTGATAACCAATCTTGTTCAATATAAAAGGTGTTTTCTTTTTATTATATACGTGATATAATGTGTTACATTCATTAATTAGTTTACTTAAAAGTATATTTAATTGAAAATCCATAAATGGTATGGTTTTTGATAGTAGTTACAAAGTGTTATAACCATGAGCGATTTATCATATTAAAATTAAACATGTCATTTTAAATATTCCTATTCAAGATGTATCGAGACTGGAAATCAATGTACCGTTGAGACCAGAGTACGTAAAGCTTTCCAAATGTTGAGCAGTGTATTACTCATGACTACTGGGAAGCACCGATACGTTATGTATTGATAGTTATTTGCTAATTTTGGAATGACACGCTCTATAGTTTTTTGTTGGTTAATATAGCTAAGCTCAAACAAAAAATATGGATGTGACAATACTGCACAGTTATCTTGACCTGAGAATACTGTTAATCTTCAATGTGAAAGCTCCACTTTGATTATAGTTAAATCATGGCATGATGTCTATAGAATGACTATAGTTGGGTCGAGTGGAAGCATTGGAAGTGAAACACTATTCAAAAGCGGATTCCTCCTCTTAGTTATATGAGATTAGTATCATGGTCAATTGAAGTCGACTCAAAGTCGAAGTCGCTGACCAGAGTAGTCCGGTTAATAATGATTATTATTATTGAACGAAGAACTTGTATTTGAACTATAGAATTGAATATGGATGACACTGGAATTTGACCATTACTAAATTCCATAAGTTCAAAGTGACATAATTTTGACAAAGAGAATTGAAATAAATAATTATTACTGTCGGGTAACACTTAAATCATGTAAATTGGATTTTACTAAAGCTACTTAAGTGATAAATCTGATCATAATGTCACACTATCTGCTAAGTGATGTGTGAGCGTTAATATTTAAAATTTTCAATATTAACCGCTGATTAAATTTGCATCTAAGAGTCATACAACTAAAATGTTGGATACTCCTAAAACAATTTGATTTAATTAGTTATAGTTGTTATAAATTAAATAATATTAATGTAATATTAATATAAAAAAATTAATTTATGTCGATCAAGATTAAATAGTGTGTATATAATAGTTATAAATGCACATATGGATATACGATACGGTGTGCATTTGAATTAGATTTAACAGCACTTCTTATTGATTAGGCTTGAAGCAGGTTAGAGGTCCAATATGAAGCCTAGAATGGCTGGGTATATCAAAGAAACATGTGGGAAAATTTTGATTTAAAAAGAGGTGATTTGGCATGAGAAAAAGGTGGAACTAGATTTTGTCACTCCTTGAGATTTTTCCTATTTATTGACCTCCAACCCTCATTTTTTGTCACTCACTTTTTGCACCTTTTTAACTAGTAATAGCCAACCCAAATAGTCCCCTTCCTCCTCAATTTCAAGTTTCTAAGCACTCAAATTAAATCAAATTCAAACATCAATGGTAGCAAAATTCTGAGTGGTAGAACTTTCTGGATTCTAGAATCAGATTCAAAGAGTTTTGATTCAACATCTCAAGGTGTTTCATCGGGCATTAGGCGTATATATTAGTGTATATTGTTCATCATATCATATATGTGTTGTAGTTAGTATATACATTTATCACAAACCTATATATATTAGTGTTGTGTCATTTGATGATAATTTATATATGTGTGAAATAAATAAAAATATATAATATATATAAAGCTTAAAGCTATAGTTTAAAAAATATTATTTTTGAATATAATAATTATAAAGTGATTATTCAATAACTGGTTTTTTAAATTCAATAATAATAATATAAGGTATATGGTTATCATTTTATCAATATGTAAATATATTTAATGTTCATGGATTTTTTTTAAAAAATTAAAACTAAATATAATATATACAGATATATATTAATTTAAATATCGTATGTTTTTTAACATAAAAGTATAGTTATAAAATTACAAAATATTTACATAAAAGATATTTAATAAAATATATATTAGATTATATTATTTTCGAAAATTTAAAATAATATTAATTCGTTTAACCAAAACAATTTTACAATATGGGTATATATTTTAAACAACTTTTTGTTTAACCAAAATAATTTTAAACCGGAAAAAGGAATTTTTGTGCAGTATACGCTAAATATATGTATATACATATATAATAATTGATTTACAATAATAAAATATGAGTATACATGTGTGTATAAAAGAATTTTTGAAATTATTTTTTTAATCATAGTTGTTCTATTAAACAAATTAATTAAAAGTTATATATATATATATACTTATTATCATATGTGTATTACTATAAAGGTTATAGTGTATATATATATATATTCAATATAATATTTTATAATTGAATAATACAATTAAAGTGTTAATTGATTAAATTAATCAAATAAGATTTGATTAATATATGTTATACATAAAATATTATATAAGTTAAATGAAGTATAAAAGTTAGATAAAAATAAAACTTATGTAATATAAATGTATAAACTAAAGGCGGAACATGAAAGAAATCTTAAATAGACTTATGCAATAAATACATATGTAAAACTATGTATACCATAATTTTTGATGTGTCCGATACTTGAATCATGAGGGTATTTTATTGCATAAGTCGATATCATTTAATTAAATATATTGAAGACTATGAATCTTTAATGTAAGTGTTGTTATCTACCATTTGTATACTAACTAATTACTTGCCTACTCTCTGGTTATTGATTAAACTCAAGCTAGAAATTTTATGTGTAATATTATTAATATATTGACTAACGGGTAAAGTCTATTTATTAATAAATTCAATGTATATACTATACTCAGGTCATCGCGAACTGGCAGGTACGAGTGAACAATTCCTTCCGATTTATTGAGAAAACTCAAGGTTGAGATGAGATTAGGGAAAGGAACCATGGGTTATGAGTTGCTTATGATAAAACCAATAAGGATTTATCCATCGTTTATCGGGTTATGACTTGTTGAGTAAACTCAAGGTCAGAATCTCAACATAGACGAGTCCTAACTGCCACTATGAAGTCGAAAGACTTCTATTTTTCATCGTAGGGTTTGGTGAAACATAAAAGACTAGTGTTAGAAAAATGAAATGGTGACATTTAACCTTTCTAATATTATAAGAACATTTGCTATATAAAATTATGATTATCAGGCATGATAAATTAGTGCAATTAATGACATTGATCAAATATTTATTAATTAAAATACACTAATGAACTGAATTTATATTGACAAATATAAATATAAAATGAATTAATATTGACAAATATAAATATACTTATTAATAAATTTTTGCACGACCAATGCAAGTGCATAATTATGCAACTACTAAATTCATTCGTAACCTGGTCACTTATGTGTTTATTTGCCCGAGACTACATATTTCCTTATTTGAGTTTCAAATTTTAAAAACAACGTAAGAATATGGATAATTGATCCAAACATGATCATATATAAATGTTACATGGTGAACGGTCGCAATTCGAAATGTACGAAATCACGATGAAATTGGTTCAGTCAAAATAACAAAATAAACCATAGTGTTAGATCGTCTATTCAATATGATTGATTACAATCATGATCTTGTTGTGTTAAATGTAACATTAGACCAGAACCTACAAGATAGGAGTAAGAATTCAATGACTGAAACGTCTGTTTGATCATTTTAGGTAAAGTGCAACATATTTGACATCCTTAAATGTCAAGGATAAACAAATGCACTTTTGTCAAAAGTTGTTTAGGATATTGTAGTAAGAGTTTCATTGAATGGTTCGCCATTTAGAAAGAAAAGTGAATATCCAAGAGTAAACATAACTTAAGGCACAGTTGGGATGAAGAGAATGAATAATCACTTCTGCTTCGTAGAAAACATTGGAAAGGAGAATTGTAAATAATAATTGATACTTAAAATTGGAATAAGAAATATAATTTCTATTCCAAAAATTATTTTCACATATAATTTCTTTTTCTATGAGACTATCAATAAAATCGGAGACCTTAAAAAAAACCGGACACCTTATAGAGATGCCATGCTCTGGTTTTATTAATAGACCTAAAACAAGGTGTCCGGTTTTCTTCTCTATAAGGTCTCTGATTTTATTGACAGTCTCTTTAAAGAGACTATCAACAAAAAAAACAAAGACATTATAGAGAAAAAAACCAAATAATTTATAAAGATATCGTTTCTCTGGTTTTTTTATTGACAGTCTCTCTAAAGAGACTATCAGTAAAATCAAAGACATATAGAGAAAACAACCGAACAATTTATAGAGATATTGCATCTATGATTTTACTATTGATTGTCTTTCTACAACAAATGAAATAAGTAGCCTATTTTAAGTGGTTGATTAGAGCTTTGTATTTCATATGCAATTATAGTAATGGCAGAAATAGTGGGAGCATTCCATATAACACTTCGTAATTGCATCAAGTTACGATAATTATTTTCATAAAAATTCCAAACATCATTTATGAAATAATAACCGTCTTTCAATGTCGGCTGAAAACTCGATATAATTTTGTTTCTATATGAGTATTATGAATATTCGTTATTAAATAAAACTATAATAGTGGCATTTGAGATGCATTGGAAAATATAGAAGTATCTAAATTTATTTGCATAAGCCATGGATTGGGAAATAATTCTTAGATTATATGCTTGCAAATTATATGATACTAGTGAATTATATTTCAAACAACTAAGAGCAAAGCACCCATTCAGTGGAAGCACTATAAGAGTTAATGAACTTTACTGATTGATACATATAGATGTATGCAATCAAAAGTTGATTAAATCCAAAACGGTTCCATATACTTATATTCACTAATGAGTTATCGCAAACATGAACATATGTATACGATACACATGTGGTATGCTAATGATAAGTTTATATAATGTAAAATGAAAACAAATGAAATAATATGAAATCAAAAATAAAATGATTCATTTTGATCGAATAGGTGCATTGTTATACCCATTGTATCCCCTAACGCATACAGCGCAGGTAAAATTTTTCGGCCATATCTTAAAACCTCGCAGTCATAAAGAAATTTTAATAATAGGACACATGATTAAAGAGTCAGCATACGAAAATGGAATACAAGCAAAACAAAGATCAAAACCCAGGTGCAGTCTGAACAAGGCATCGATGGAACTACACAACTTCTTCAACATCAACACTACGCCTCATCCTCGAACGGTTCCTTGTCAAACTCCAACCAGAGGGGGGAACCAAGTTGCTAAATTGATGGGTTATGGATTTATATATAAAAAATATTGTTGTTCCAAAGTTGAAGTTCTATGAATACGACTAAAAGACTATGCCACAATCAATGAAAGATGCCTCGAATCATAGAAAAATTGTGCTGCAATTACTAAAGGTCACCCTAGTTCATGAATGAACTATGCCACAACTGTAATAAGCCGAACCGCAAGTCAACGAAGAGAAAGTTCCCACCCATCCAGGCTGAGCAGCTTCTATTAATTCAGGGAAATGAACCAGACTTATATCAAACCAACACATTGAAAACAACACCAAGAAGGATGCATAGGAAGGAAGAGCGCATCTCTTAGGTTGAACTCAAAAACCAGCCTAAAGCATTTTCGAAATTCAAATCTCCCACTCAAAATTTAAGTTTGAAACTCCCAATCATAGCTGAAATTCTCTTACCTAACCTAAACTGCCAAAATCTTGCTGCAACATCAACAATGTAGGCACCAATTAATGTGTATGAATGACACATGGAAAACTCCTATGACCGGGAGAGGAAAACTGGAAAGGAAAATCGATAGTCCAAATGACATCATATTACTACTAATAATGACATCAATTGTCATGGGCCTCAGCCAGACAATAGCTCCAAATCTACGTCAGTAAATTCCCTTCTATATGCCATGGGTTGTAATAAGGAAAGGGTTAGGAAAACATTCTGCTGACTGGTAAACTATACATCTTATACATAACACTAGCTTATGTCGATTATTCACTTTTCAACTTATGTTACATACTATTGTTAGTCGCCACATACAAACCGTACACATCAACACCCTATAGATCTATGTCTACATAGGTAAATATATGCATACCTCAAGTCCACTAATGGACCTAGATGCTATCCCCGCTGGTATCCATCGCCCAGCGCCTCGTAAAGATCCATTGCCATCTTATCACCTTGGAAATCCCGCCGTGTGCACCGACGACCTCCAGTCCATAAGGTCCTAATGCTTCGGAGATTTTTCATTATGTACGTCAGCCATGCATACCCTTGTCCGCTTCTTATCGTGGATTTTAGGCTCCATGCACAACTACCTGTTTATGTTTTGAAGGAACCTCTGTATGGATTAACTAGTCTTGCCCTATCAAACAAGCTAACAAATAACTGTGGCGTTGCATAACCCAACTGAACCAATCTTGGTAGGCGGAAGAGATTAATTAGGTGTAACCTTGTCCTTCCCATTGACCGCAAGAGACCGATGCCGAGCTCGATAAATATGCAACTCCTACCCTATAGATAACTAAGTTCGCCAGCCTTTTACATACACTTGTTGCAACTCATTTTGGTACCTAAGCACACCAGACTTTTCGTGCCATGTGGCATAAAGTCTGATCTCACTCACCATCCATTTAGATTGCCTAGTGCAATCAAGGTAATACCCCCACTTAAAAACTTTAAAGCAGACCTAATTTGACTGTGCACTCGACATAACTATAAAAGAAAATTTATAATCGAGGCAATAAGCACAGTCCAGACCTGGGGATATCCTCTGGTATGAAATCGTACACTCATCACGAGTCCTATAGGTTAGATATTTTTTTTAGCATTCCAACCTAGTCTAAGGACCTTCGGACATTGGTCCATTATAATTATAACAGAAAATTTGTAATTATCCACACTCATCGTAAACGCATATCCGAGGCTACTTATGTACATATATCAGACTTATGTATACTTATTCTCCTTTTCTTTCCTTTATTGCCTTAACCTCCTTTATGTCTAACTTCGAGTCTTCAGTCTCACTACTCGTTTATCTTTTATTTTATTAATTTCGTTTACTGCTTTTCAATTTCAGATATTAATATCCCTACTACAACATTCATCAGTTCAACTTTGATTTCTACTCCATTTCATTCAATTGTTAGACTTAATCCATTTCATTAGATTATCAAACTCAGTCCATTTCATTAGATTATCAGACTTAGTCCATTTCATTTCCCCAGCTTCTTACTCTTGCCTATTACTCAGAATATCCTTTTAATCTGTTTATGTTTTATTAACTTTTTAGTTGCATTCTTATTTCAATATTCCGCCTTTGGGATTTATTATATTTTAATAAATTAAAACTAAAATTCATCAATTAATTTTTACACGGTAAATTTCCATATCCTATATAAAAGAGGGGATATGCAAGATGTTTGCAGCTACAAGGAATTCTCTTTTGGGGGAATTAATTTAAAGGACAAAAATTTCTATATTTTTTGCCTCAAGGACACGACCTCAATACTTTTACTACAAGGACAAACATTCTACTAAAAATTATTCACAAGGACAAACATTTTCCAAAATTATTCATAAGGACAACAAAACTGATACCGAGCTAAAAACTGATACCTAAAAACTGCTACCGATAACTACAAACTGATACCTAAAAACTGTTATCAATAACTAAAACTGATACCTACAGAAAGTTGTCCTTCAGGATAAAATATTGAAGGCCTGTCCTTGAGGCTAAAAAGCTGTGAAATTTTGTCCTTGACAATAATTTCCTGTTCTCTTTTTATGTATTGCAATGAGCAGTACAAAATATCATAATCATCCATGTTTTGTACATCTTTTCCTTTTACAGGCATATATTTACTCCTTATCATTTCAAAGATTGTGCTTTTACAAATTTAGACTTCATAATATATGGAAAATCTACTTGCAACAATACAAATTCCTTAAATTAGGTTTATTCCAGACTTAATTCATCACGATTGAATGAAATGAAATCCCAATTCATTACATTGTATTTAGCTAATATCCGACGTTGAAACTAACAATTCTAATTATTATGTAATTAAGAAATAAAACAAATCATTACGTAATTACACAAGCAAGTCATATCTCAACTTTTTGCATTTACGAATTCATTGCAACTTAATTTCATTGCTCAGACATATAGGAACAAATTGGCAATGGTATAATCTAATACTATATAAAACTATTTAATATTTCCTCTTACTTTTAATTAGTGCTCCAAAATCTCTAAATTTAATCCACATCCAGCCTTATTATCCATGTTCTCCACTTTTTGACTCCATATTCGGATCCACGGACAATATTTATATAGATCTCATTTGAAATTGAATTAGAGAGAAGAGATTTAGATTTATTAATTCGAACTAGATCTAAAAGTTCACCTTCGATGTAGTGACCTAATTTGAATCTACCTCCTATCCTCTATCATTTTCTATTCTTCTCCAAATTGTATATGAGCAATCTATTATATTTCTTGTATTTGGAATATTTGGAGGAGAAGAGAAAGTGATAGAGCTTCTGTGCTTGTTAAAAAAATATTAAGTTGGAAGTGAAGTCCTAGGTCCTAACTTATAGAGGTTGAATCAATGCTAACCACTGGATTAAACTGAATTAGATCAAGGCCACACGACCTAAACTGACTGCCACCTTCAAAACCCTTCGGGTCAACCACTCATGGTCGACCTACGGTAGGTCGCGGTTATATAGGCCAATTCGGTATATTTTAATGATTTTGATTTCTTTGTTGATTTCTTTCTCTTATTGTCAAATTAATGTTAATTAACATTATCTCTTAACTTAATTATATTTCATAAATATTAGATTATCATTAATTTTAACGATGTCAATCAATCATTAATTAATTTTACATTATTTTCTTCATTACGCCTAATTATTTCCAAATACAAAAACTCGAATGCTAATAAGCTTATCATTTGAACTTCAATGGAAAAGGTTTGTATATAAAAATTGATCAAAAATCTCCATGAATCCAATGGTATAAGTCTTGGGGCTAAATTTCGACATTTGGAAAAATTCCATTTTCCATAGTTTGTTATTTATGAATTAATTTCTATTTTAATTAATTAACATAAAAACACAGGGTGTGACATAATCGTCATTCAGTGAGGACATCATAAAATCAAACTTCCTAGATAGCTTTCGAGCCTAGACCATTGGAAAATATAATGAGTTGACAAACCCAGTTGATCACTTGTATGTGTTTGAATATTTACATGGACATATTGAAAGTCGGAAAGCTGGCGCACTGTAAATAGTTCCCGGTATACCTCATAGGAGCAGCATCATGATGATTTAGAAGATATACACAGGAGAACCCATTCTTGGGCATAGTTGTCTATTGATATAAGATAAAATTTTCACGCTGGTCACGAAAGTTCTCTTGATCCTTACAGGTTATCTTCAATTAAACAACGTGGTAATGAAAGCTCGCATAGTTTCATTAATTGCTTCAAAGAAAAGGCAATGAGAATTGGATTTACAAGTGAAAAAGTTCTGTTAATGGCTGCATGTTATGGGATTAGGAGGAGTACCAACAGTGAGATAAAAAGATCAGAAAGCCTTGTAAAAGCATGAAGAATTTTTGTGAGAGAGCAAGCGGTTATATAAGGACCAAAGAACTAAAAGCCTCAAAGGGACAATCGTCGAAGGTCAGCCCCAACAAGCAACGAAAGGAAGCTAGGGGTGGAAATGAAAAAGAACCCGCCACAAGCATCCACTGGTGTTTAACTTCACTGCCAAAACCCTACTCACGACCATGCCCGGTTAGATCAATGAGCTTACTCGAACTGAGTTAGCATATAACATGCCAAATAAGAGAAAGAAGGCCGAACCCAATAAAGGCAGCATGTATTGCAGATTTCACAAGGTAAATGGACATTATACTGACAACTGTCGCCACTTGAAGAACGAGATAAACAGACTGACCTAGAAGGGATACTTGGGGACTTATGTTAAGGATGACACAACCACCTTAGAGCAGAATAAATCCCTTGACCCAAATGACTGTTTGGCAAGAAATCCAACAAGCCTCCTGGCTACCACTCATGGAGGGCCCCACTTGGTAGGTCAAAGGAAGAAGGCACAAGAGAGATATGTGAAGGAGGCTTACATTGAACATCAAGCTATCTTTCACTATACTTAACAGCATCTTTATTTCAGCAGACTCGATCGAAGGTACATTACCACACCAAGATCCCCTTATAATAACTGCGTGGATCTCAAATTGTACAATGAAGAAGATCTTCATGGATATGGAAAGCTCGACATATGTCATTTTTAGGGCGGCCTACGATAAAATGGGGCTTTTAGCAGAAATATTAAAACTAAGTCTGGAGCCAATATATGGATTCACTGATAATGCAACAGTGCTAGTTGGCATAGGCTGACTAATGGCGATCGCTGGGGCTGCATCACAACACAAGTCCTTTTATGCAAGCTTCTTAATAAAAGATCAATAATCCTCCTACAATACTTTCTTAGGAAGACTTGCACTGATTGAATTAGGAGCTATTATCCCAAGAAAGACCTGCTCATGAAGTTCCATACACCAGCGGGAGGACGGAGTGTAAGGGGAGAGCAGTTATCAGCTAGGGAATTGTACAATATAACTTTGAATCCTAGCAATAAAATTATTTAAAATTATACCGCGGTATCTTATAAATTGAATGAATATAAGTGCAAAAGCAAAATTATAGTACAAAGAACTATACTGGAACCTAGTTTCAAGGCATGTACTGAAATAGGTCAACCTACGACCACAGGATAGCAACGGACGAATTAATTCAATATATACACAGTATTTGTCAGATGCTCCTTCGTCTCAAGATGATGAAACTTCTTCAAATTAAACGAGGTTGGAAATGAGGTAGATCTAAGGGTGGGGATGAAGTGAAAAGACCTTGAGCCAATAGATGATATGGAGGATGTTTAAATAGATGTGAAAAATCCTTCAAAGGTAGTTAAAATAGGAAATTTTTTGACAAATAAATAGCATGAAGAGTCAATTAGTTTCTTAAAAAGGTCCAAAGCTATCTTTTCTTAGACTCATTCAGGTACAGAGGGGATTGACTCAGCGATTATATGTCATGCTTTCAACAAAGATCCCGATGCGCACCAGTTAGACAAAATCATTGCACCACAGGAAAGATACAACATACTCCATGTAGAGATAAAAAGTTAAAGGAGAGTAGGTACATCCATGAAGTATGTTATCCTAAGTGGATAGCAAATCTGATCTTAGCAAAGAAGTCAAATGGAAAATAAAGAATTTGCATATATTTTTCAAACCTTAATAAAGCCTGCCCCAAGAACAGCTTCATATTGCCAAGAATAGATCAGTTAATTGATGCGATGAGTGGACATAAGTTACTGAATTTCATGGATGAATATTCGGCATATAATCAGATAGCAATGTTCGAACCTGACCGGAAGCATACAACCTTCGTTAATCGATAAAGGGTTGTAATGTTAAAGTAATGTCATTCGAGCTTAAAAATGCTGGAGCAACGTACTAAAGGTTGGTGAACATGATATTTTGAAGATCATATCTAAAAGAATGTTGAGGTCTATATGGATGAAATATTAGTAGAATCGAGGCTAGCTTCAAATCATGTAACAGACCTAGAGGAGACTGTTTGCGTAAAAAATGGTCACAAACACCCAATACCGTGAAAGCACCAGTGTATGAATATAAATCAGCGATATTCAAACACAAATCACAGATCTCAGCAAATAACCCAAATACGTTTGCACAAAAGATGGGCAAACAACTCCAAGTCGTATGACTTAGTTGATTTTATGTTGTTCGTAATGATTTAGGTGGTTTATGCAAATACGTAAAAAGCAGGGACTGAACTGTAAAAGACACACAGATTTATAGTGGTTCGGCCAAAATGTGCCTACGTCCACTTTATATGTTATTCTCCTTTTCCAATCCGATTACGAGTACAAAGCTTGTAGTACAAGTGTATGAAAGTTGTTTGAAAGTTCCTTCCAGGTTTGAGCTCTCAAATTTCTCTGCCATTGTTGTACCCCTGCCCCTCTATTTATAGAGTGAGGCTGGGGGCGGAAGTCTTGGATGTATATAGCTGCTGGTGGGCTTGGGCTGATGCAATCTGGCCTTGCAGCATTCTGGTTCGGCAGCGTCTTGGTTCGGCGGTGAGTGGTAACATGGGTGATTCGGCAGGTAGTGGAGATAGGGGTTCGGTGGTAGGTTGGACCGGTGGTAGCGTGGAGATGGAGCTGGACCGGTGGTTGGTTCGGTAGTATGGTAGGTAGAGGAGGTTGGTTCGGCAGTAGTTAGTCCGGCAGCTGGTTCGGTATGGTTGGTTCGGTAGGTAGTGGAGACAAGGGTGATTCGGCAGTGGAATGGAGGCAGGGGTGATTCGGCAGTGGCGTGGAGAGGTGGTGGTTCGGTGAGGGTACTACCGAATGGAGCTTATAGAATGCCGAATGATCCCTTCATATTCGAGAATGCCGAATGAGCCTTCGGATCCGGGAATGCCGAATGAACCTGGTGGAGTTCGAATACCGAACGAACTCTTGTCTCGCTTCCAATCGATTTTCAATCCCGACATCCATCATTCCTTGCCAGTTTGTTGATATTCCAGTTTTGACCAAAAAATAGGATAACACTTTGCCCCCCAAAACATGCCTTGTGATAACAAGGCGTGTTTTGAATAGTTTCGAATCCAATATCCAAGGTCCATAGCCATATCGGCAGAGTAGATCATCCTTGACTGCTCCGAGTCGATATCCAATTCCAAATCCAATAACCAAAGCTTGAGCCAATTCCATGTCCATCCGAACTCGACAACCGAGCCCCAAACCATCCTTATCCAATAGCCAATAACCGAATCCAGGACCTCTCTGGGTCGATATCCAAATCCATAACCTCTCCAGGCTCTTGCCAAGCGCAATCCACACCTGACGGTCGTGATCCAGTGTCCCTAGACGTTAAGCTAGCCTCCTCGTGTTCTTGTTGAGCGTAATCCACACATGACGACCTTGGTCCAGTGTCCCTGGATGTTGAGCTAACCTCTCTGGGTTTTTGCCAAGCGCAATTCACACCTGACGGTCGTGATCCAGTGTCCCTAGACGTTAAGCTAGCCTCCTCGTGTTCTTGTTGAGCGTAATCCACACATGACGACCTTGGTCCAGTGTCCCTGGATGTTGAGCTAACCTCTCTGAGTTCTTGCCAAGCGCAATTCACACTTGACGATCTTGGTCCAGTGTCCCTGGACGTTGAGCTAACCTCTCCGAGTTCTTGCCAAGCGTAATCCACACTTGACGACCTTGGCCCAGTGTCCCTGGGCACTGTACAATGCCATGGCTTAAGTCCTAAGCCGAATCCTGGTCTCTCCGGACCCTTGCCGAGCATAGTCCATACTCGACGACCTGAAAATAACAATTGATAATATAGGGCCTAAGTCCTAGGCCGAATCCTGGTCACTCCGGACCCTTGCCGAGCATAGTCCATACTCGACGACCTGAATGAGTCAATTTACCACGTTCGGGCAAAGCGACTCACCCCTTGCCAGGCATAATCCATACTCGACGACCGTTTATCAAAAATCAGATAAAAATCCAATCAAAATCCAATCCAAAATCCAAATCCAAATCCAAAATCCAAATCCAGAATCCAAATCCGAAAATCCAAATCCAGAATCCAAATTCAAAATCCAAATCCAAAACCAGAAAACTAGAAATCCAAATCAGCATCCAAAGTTGAAAATAATCATCCAGAGGAAAATCCAAATCAAAAGGCGAGAAAAACCAGGAGCTCAATCCAAGCTCCAAAACCGAAAACCAAAAAGAAAAGCAGTGTCCAATCCAAAAGCAAAAGATAAATTTCACAAACCATAGCATCGCAGCTTATTATCATTCAGAGCATGCCTAGGGGCCATCTCTGTCCCCGTACATGTGTAAATGACTTGGTTGCTTGCCAATAGTTTGCTACTTATTTCATATTAACCTGGTCAAGGGACGATCAACCGACCATCATTCCTGGGCCTCCCACCATCGTAGCTTGAGGCAGGCGGCGGTTGCTCCTGCCTCGCTGTTGCATTCCGAGGTCCAACATATTGTGGCAGCTGTCCATTCCTCACATGCTCCTCAATTATGTCCTTTAAGTGCCTGCAGCTGTTGGTGTCGTGTCCATCCAAATCATGGAAGAGACAGTGCCTTCCCGATGTCCTTTCCCGTTCTGTTGGTTCTCTCCTAGCCGGCCTCTGGTAGTGAAGGCGATTTCGAGTACCCAGGTATATCCGCTCCAGTGTCTCGTTCAATCCTGTGTATGTGGAAAACTTTGGATCCTTCCATTGCTTCCTAGCATTTCCAGAATCACCGTCCAACTTCCTTTTTCCTTTGTCTTTATCCGAACCATTGCTGGATGGTCCTCCCACCTCAACTGCATTAACCTTTTTCAATTTTAAATCCGTACTCGCATCTTCTTGTCGAAGGAACCTTTCTGCCTCATGAAAGAATTCGTCGAGATTCCGTGGGGGATCTCGTATCAGAGATACCTTGAAATCCGAGTTCTCCCTGACTCCTGATACTGCTGCCATTAAAACCATCGATGGATCGGGCCGATCCACCGAAGCAACTGCGGCACTGAATCGAGTTAGAAAAGCTCTAAGCGATTCATCCATCCTTTGCCTTACCGATGTCAATGTCATCACGTTCTTCGGTCTCTTGACATGAACCCGAAACTATCCCAAAAACCTTTCCACCAATTCCCTCCAAGTCCTGATAGATCCTTCTTCCAGCTGCCTGAACCACATCGCAGCTAAGTCCGTCAAGTACAAAGGGAAGCATCGGGCCATCACCTCCTCTGATGCCTCCAGCACCTCCATGTGTCTGGTGTATCTCATCAAGTGATCCGTAGGGTCTTCCTTGCCATTGTATACCTCCACGCTAGGTAGCTTGAACTTAGGTGGATTCTGAGCCATCCTTATTTCCCGAGTGAACGGACTCCTTTTTACTCCTTCCAAGTCTCCGTTGGTCAAACCACCTCGCACAGTCTTCCTGATTATATCTACCAATCCACCGTTGTCTGTCGGGGGTTGCCCCCGAGGGAACTCCGGTACATACTCTTCGTGTAGCTCGTTAGTAGCAACGTTGGTTCTAGCCTGTTGAACTCCTTCCAAAGGTTCTCCTGTGTTGAATCCTGTGGGCCTGCCCCCAAGCCCTTGTTCATTGCCACCTGGCTCCGTATCCTGTCCTTCATTGGGTTCCGTAACCCTAGCTTCTTGTCCTGCATCCACAGCCGTTGTAGCTGTTCCTAAGTTCTGCATCCCTGCAGCTCTCATTTGCTCCAAGAAAGTTTGCATCATTTACTGTTGACTTTTCAACAACCTCTCTTGCAGTGAATTTGTTATGGCTTCCATTTCATCCCGGGTTATGTAGATCGAAGCCGGTCCTTCCTCACCTCCGGAGGATGCTTGTTGACTTCCTCCTTGTTGGCTTCTCTCAGCCCTTAGCCTTCTACTGTTTTGCCTAGTCATTGTCTTCCAAATCCAAACTTCTATCCGATGTAGCGGGTGCTGGTCCTTCTCAGTGAAAGCACCAAAAATGTTTGCGTAAAAATTGGTCACAAACACCCAATACCGTGAAAGCACCAGTGTATGAATATAAATCAGCGATATTCAAACACAAATCACATATCTCAGCAAATAACCCAAATACGTTTGCACAAAAGATGGGCAAACAACTCCAAGTCGTATGATTTAGTTGATTTTATGTTGTTCGTAATGATTTAGGTGGTTTATGCAAATACGTAAAAAGCAGGGACTGAACTGTAAAAGACACACAGATTTATAGTGGTTCGGCCAAAATGTGCCTACGTCCACTTTATATGTTATTCTCCTTTTCCAATCCGATTACGAGTACAAAGCTTGTAGTATAAGTGTATGAAAGTTGTTTGAAAGTTCCTTCCAGGTTTGAGCTCTCAAACTTCTCTGCCATTGTTGTACCCCTGCCCCTCTATTTATAGAGTGAGGCTGGGGACGGAGGTCTTGGATGTATATAGCTGCTGGTGGGCTTGGGCTGATGCAATCTGGCCTTGCAGCATTCTGGCTCGGCAGCGTCTTGGTTCGACGGTGAGTGGTAACATGGGTGATTCGGCAGGTAGTGGAGATAGGGGTTCGGTGGTAGGTTGGACCGGTGGTAGCGTGGAGATGGAGCTGGACCGGTGGTTGGTTCGGTAGTATGGTAGGTAGAGGAGGTTGGTTCGGCAGTAGTTAGTCCGGCAGCTGGTTCGGTATGGTTGGTTCGGTAGGTAGTGGAGACAAGGGTGATTCGGCAGTGGAATGGAGGCAGGGGTGATTCGGCAGTGGCGTGGAGAGGTGGTGGTTCGGTGAGGGTACTACCGAATGGAGTTTATAGAATGCCGAATGATCCCTTCATATTCGAGAATGTCGAATGAGCCTTCGGATCCGAGAATTCCGAATGAACCTGGTGGAGTTCGAATACCGAACGAACTCTTGCCTCGCTTCCAATCGATTTTCAATCCCGACATCCATCATTCCTTGCCAGTTTGTTGATATTCCAGTTTTGACCAAAAAATGGGATAACAGAGACCTTTGCAACCATAAAGTTATATGGAATGAAGTTGAACCCACAGAAGTGCACCTTGGAAATACAACTAGGAAATTTTCCTGGATAAACAGTAAGCGTCGGAGAAATAAAAGCTAACCTAGAGAAGATTAAAGCAATTAGGGGCATGGAAGCGCCACAAAAGCCTAAGGATGCAATGAGCTTAAACGAAAAGGTCGTAGCGCTAAGTAGGTTCATTTTCAAAGCTATAGGCGAATGCATCTCAGTTTATGATCAATCAAGAAGGGTGGGAATTTTTGAATAGACTGAAGAATGCAAAGTATCTTTTGAAGTGCCAAAGGATCACCTTGTTTGTCCACCCATGCTTCCAAAACCAGTCCCAGGTGAGGACCTCTTTAAATATTTAGTAGTAACTGATCAAGAAGTATGCACGGAGGTCGTTGAAGAAGAAGTGTAGTAAACCCATATACTTTACTAGAAAACGCCTGAGAAGAGCTGAGCTGAGATATTCGATAGTGGAAAAAGTTAGTATACAATCTAATTTTTACGGCTAGGATACTTCGATCGTATTTCCAAGCATACCCTATCACCAACAAACTATCCTTTAAAGAGGATATTGCAAAAACCAAAAACATTGGCTCGACTCATGAAGTGGGCCATTAAACTAGGCCTGTATGACATCTCTTATTGCCCTCGTAATGCTATCAAAGGACAAGCACTTGGGAATTTCGTTACAGAATGTACCTCACAAACAACATCACTCAAAACAGAAACAGAAACCCTTCCACATTCGAAATTATATATAGACGGTGCATCTAATGAATAGGGGGTAAGGATGGGGTACTCATTATTTGGATAATTAGAGACTACATGAGATAATCCATCTGGGGTTCAAAGAAACCAACAATGTAGTGGAATATAAGGTGCTCATTGTAGGCTTGAGGATGGCAATGGTAATGAAGGTAACACATTTTAAAGTTTATAGTGATTCACAGCTTATTGTTAATCAACTGTAGAGAAACTACAAAGAAAAGGAACCAACTCTGGCCAAATATGCAGAGCTCACCAAAGGATTGCTATCATTATTCGAATAGAGTAATATAGAGCAGATCCTAAGAGAACAAAATCATCAGCAGACTCTTTGGAGAAGTTGGCCAGCACTAAGGATGCATCAAAAATGAAAGCTATCCTAGTGGGACACTTGGCTGAGCTAAGAATTTCGAAAGTGCAATTACTTTTAGTGCTGACAAGGTAATAGCAAGCTAAAGGTCATAGAGAAGAAGATCAAGGGGAGCAAAGGAAGATGCGAAGCGATCATGACCTTCCAACAATTGTCTAGGAAGAAATATAATTCTAGGTGACCCCAAATGTTTCCTACAGGAAGGAATTCTTCATGCTGATATGAACATGCATGAAACATCAGAATCAGGCCATTTTTTGTTTGTTTTTTATGGGATACTATACAACAGAGGTTATTCCATTCCTTATTTGAGATGTGTAACAAAGGAGGAAGGAACACGGATTATGAAAGAGGTCCATGAGGTTCTGGGGAGATCATTCATAAGGGACAAAGTAAGTGATGCAAATTTTTAAGGAAAGGATATTTATGGTCGATGACATTAGCTGACTCATAGGAGTTCATGCAATGATGCGATAGATGTCAAAGGTACGCAAACAATCCCAAATTGCCCTTACACAAGCTCACCCATGACCAGCCCTTAGCCATTTGATGTCTAGGGAATTGATCTAAAGGACCCATCCCGATGTCCAAAACAGGGTCTAAGTGCGTGGTAGTGGTGGTGAATTACTTCACTAAATGGGTTGAAGCAAAGTCCTTTACAACAACAACAGCAGCAGCAGCAAAAGTAGCCACCTTTTTAATTAGTAATATTATTGCCAAATTTAGGATTCCCTATAAGATTCTGTTCGATAATGGGATGCAGTTTGAAAGTAAGGAGTTCATAGACCTGTGGGAGAAGAATGGAATAATCAAAAGTTTCTTGTTTGTTGTGCACCCTTAAGTCAATGGGCATGTCGAAACAGCTAACAAAACAATAAAGAGACTATTGAAGAAAAGGCTTTCGAAGACAAAAGAGAGGTGGGCAGAAGAGCTACCCTTGGTGTTATGGGCCTATAGAACATCCAAAAGATCACCCATAGGGCATACTCTGTTTTCTCTAACATATGCATATGAAGCAATGTTGCCAATCGAGGTAGAAACACCTTCACATCGGCGATTATCATATGTGATCGAAAGACACACACACCTGAAGGAAATAGTTTTGGATCTAATTCAAGAAAAGAGAGATGAGGCTGCAATAAGATATGCAGTTTACCAACAACGGATGGTAAAGACATACAACTCGTGCCTCAGAGTAAGAAAATTACACAAAGGAGACGTGGTTTCAAGGAAGATAATGACCAACACAAAGGTCCCAACAGAAGGGGCACTTAGTCTGAATTGGGAAGGACTGCTTATTGTCATAGAAATAATCTCAAATGGTTTTGGGGAGCATTCACACCTAGGAGATTAGGACTTAGTAAAGTAAAGTATTCTAATGAGAAGTCAAGTGAGAGCAAGGCAAGAACAAGTGTAACACGCCTAATTTTTGTTTAACATTATGTAGGGAATTTAAATAGAGAAATTAAATAGAATAATTTAACATAATAAGGAAAATGTGATTTGTTATCAAAGTTGGGTCAGGCCTTAATTAATTAATTAATAAGATTGTTTTAAACATAAAACAGAAAGGGTTTAAAGAGAGGGGCATAGTAAGAGTAATTCCTTAATTCAATCCCTAAACCCTTCCTCTTTCATTCATTCTCATTTCATTTTTTTTCAAAATCAAAACAAATCCTATGAGGAGGTCGGTCATTACCTAGAGGAAAAGAAGAGGAAATCTTAGGAATTCAAAGGGGAATTAATCTACATCAAATCTCAATCTCTTTTATCCACATCTCATTTGTCATGCTTTGTTTTTGAATTCAGGATTGATTTCCTAATTGGTTATGTTGATAATTCATGTTTGGATTGATAATATAATTATTAGATTGAATGATGGTTTGTCGGAATTTTATGAAATTGTTTTAAAGGGTTTTAAAGGAAAAACATAGTTTTTTGATCTTATGTTGATCTGAAAATTTATAAAAGACATTGTTTTGCATAATTTTTCAAATTCATATGAATATTTTGTGAATTTCTTAAGAGGAAATGTGTATATTTTCAGGATTTTAATTATTAAGATAATTAAATTAATATTTTAAGCCTAAAATTTTGTATAAGGAAGAAGAAGGAAATTCAGATTCTTAGTGATTTTTAGGGGTTTTTCCGTAATTGTTTTGATTTTCTATGAATTATTTATTCTAGAAAAGTTTTTAATTAGTATGAGTTGGTAATATTAATTATAAGATTTTGCAAAGTTAATTGAGAAGGTAGAGCATGACCTGCTAAATTTTTTATAAAGAATATGAAAATTATTTTTATTATCCAATGATAATTTGACATGAGGTAAGAGTTAGTGGAAAGTTTTAACTTTAAAAGGAAACAAATCAATTTTAACTTATTTACAGAAATGCCACTGACACAATAACTTAAAGGCAACATATCCCTATTTCATAGAATCTCGATAATTATAAGAGTTGATACATGTAATAGATACTCGAGATCCATGAGATGTATCTGCCTTCATTGGGACTCGACACCTTATGTTTTTAAAGATTTGACATCTCATGTTTTGTAGAGACTTGACAACTCCATGGTTTAAAGGCTCGACAATTAAAAGACTCGATGTCTTTAAGTTTTTAAGAACTTGACACCCTCAAGCATAGAGGCTTAGCAACCCTATACATTTTAGAGGCATGCCAACTCCATGTGTTTTTTAGGCTCGACACATCGTGTTTTTAAGAATTCGACATCTCATGTATGTAGTAACTTGATATCTTCAGTTTAAATATTCGACATCTATATTTTAGTGGCTATACAGCCGTATGTTTTACAAACTTGAAAGCTATGTTTTAAGAGGCTCGATAGCCCACATTTTCTTGATGCTTGACATATAGCAAGTGTTTTAAAAGCTATGTAAATATGATAGTACTTTGTCATAAGATTTTAGTAAAGTATTTGGGGCTATATTTTTCTTGTTTTGAGAATGATTTCAAGTGGTTTATCATTTTTTCAAGATGAAAGTTTTCAAGGAAATGAAATAGTGTTTTAGCCAAATATACATGAATTTTGCCAAAGGAAATATTACTTAAACTTAAGTAATTTTGTTATGTATATGACTATTGACTAGTCATATTTTGATGAATGATGTTATATGATCAAGTAGTCATTTGATCCGTTCAATTTACATATTTTAACACAGTCATACTCACATTTTAATTTCCCAACATTGCATCTTAGGATCTAGAAACATAATTATCAATTAGGTTGCTCTAGTAATGAGTATGATTAGACTAAATTCCGTAGTGAGTAGAATTGCATTCAGGAGATTAGATAGATCAGTTGTGTTAGGATGCCTTGAGCTGGTCAAAACCAGATAAAATACGACTCATGGATTTGAAACTAGATAAGATTTAGGTAGAACTTGTATAGGGTCGTAACTTATGCTTCAGCCGGTAACCCCCGGCTGGTAAAGGTCGACGATTCCAATGCGTAAGGCTTTGTTAGTAGTGAGACTAAAAAAATGTATACGTGCATAAAGGAACTTGTAGCTTTATATGCTCATTGTATTGTTTAATTTATTTTTCTCCTAACTGTATCTAGAGATTTTGGGACATTGGTCTGAGTTGGCCTGATAGGTTATTAGTTGGCCTGTTAAAACTAATAGATTCATAATGACCCTAGGGAAGCTATGATTTTCCGAAATATAGTCAATTTTGTGGGGAGGGGGGGTAAACTTTGGGAATGCCTAACCTTTAATGACATACCAGTAATATTTACTCATATTACACGCATATGATCATATCATTTTATTTTTAACCATTGTGGTTGCAAGTGCATGATTTATGTTAAAATTGACATATTTTGATAAGATACTAGTGAGGTGAAAACTCATTCCGTTCCACGGTGTGGGTTCACAAGATATTTGTTTTGGTTAGAGATGGTGCATTACTATTCACACCATACTTTTTGTATGACCCAAAATTTCTGTTTTCCTCCTAAAAACTAAGGTACTTATTTAAGTAGATCAGAAGTACGGTTTTCATGTTAGATGAATATGCCTCCAGAGATATGTAGGAGGCAAGCTAATATTAGAAGTTTATTTCTGCTATGTTGTTTGAAGTTTATACTTTGTTTGAATGGATGTAACAACAGAATTTATAATTGTCAAGTAGTTAGACTCTAATCATCCAAAGGGGCATCTTTATATGTCACTCTTGGAATATAATTTTATTTATTATATTTTCTATGAACGTAGAATGGATGAGATTATGTAACGATTGTGAAGGTTTACTAATGAAATTTGTTTTGGAAACTTTCATATTCTTGTGCTCTTGATGTTACAGATACAATTAACGATCTCATTTTTTCACAAGGAGATAACACTATGGATGAATGCGGCATTAGTAATGCTTATTTACGGTCTTTAAATTAGGGGATATTACAACTAGAGGTAAAAGTGGTGTAAGTGGAAGGAATAGGCAAATACTCTCTGCCCGGTAGGAAATGTGGACATAAGGTAGCTCGATTTCCCATGCACCATGCTGTCCGGTCGTAAGAATTCTCTAAGCCGAAGTTCTTGTCTGGTTTTCATATCATACTTAGGAGAGAGACAAAAGGAGCAGAATTAGATCAGCAAAGAGAGGAATGCAAATAAAGGACGGACAAGGGACTAGCATGGCCACTCTTCACACTTTGTTCGAATACAAAGATAACTCGAATAGGGTTACTATTATGTTTTTCTTTAGCACCGAGCAAGAAATCATGTTTAATTGTATGAACATCGAACATAAATTTCTTTTTGGTTGCTCCAACATTGGATAATAATTCATGTTCGATGAGCATCTCATTGAAAAAGAAATGATGTCTAATGCACGTTATCTCCACTCAAATCCCCGAACCAACTGGCTTGTTCTGTACATTTTTGGCTGAGTACGGAGATGCCAAGTCGGATCAAGCCAATAAGGACACGAAGGAATCTAGCCAGCAAGGTGTCCATGTGCATCCACCAAACAAGCGAACTATGAACTAAACCCTTCCAACAGGACCAAACAAGTTATATATGAAATAAAATCTGGATATTTTTGGAAATTAATAATCATACATGTTATATATAAAAACATCCGAATCGAGCAAATTATACATGGAAGTTGCTTGAATTTCTAGAATGACCTCCCTACCTTTACATTCTTAAAAATATCCAAGCATCTAATAGCCATGGGGACAATTTTTGGAACCTATAAACTATGTTAAATAAAGAGCCAAACAAAGCTCCCAGGTTTCGATATTAAAGTATAAATCATTGTATTTTACATTCAGACACTTGTAAGAGGTCAAATGTGAGAAGTAATAAAAATTGACAGTGGATATAGGCTCATTACTGTCGAATCACTATAAATATGTATGTAATTTACTTCTACCATAATATTTTCTGTTGAATCTATTATTGTAAACTTGATTGGAGATGTTTTCTCAATTTGCATGTAAAAAAAATGGCATGTGCCGTCTCTTAAGACTCAATGGGAACCTAGTTTCATGAGCGTAGAACTCAGAACATCTTAGACCATAATATGTTTGATGTGTTTTTCTTCCCTTTATAACTTTTTAGTGTTTAAAAAATAGGTTATTAATCATTTTAAGCAATGAAAATGATAACTGGATATAGGGATATTAAACAGCCCAAACCAGTATAAAATTTGTTTGTAAAATTTTCATTTATTTACAAATTCGAAGAGCTTTAATCCCTTAGCTTGGCTTTTCAGCAAAACACTACGTTGGATGTAAGGATATTAGATGGCCCAAACCAGCCATCATAAGCATGCACATGGATAAAAGAGGGTCTTACATACACGACCCGACTTCAAAGTCGAAACACAACCAGTCTAATCTATTAACAAGAAGAGACCATGCCAAAAGCATGACAAGGCATGAGTTTCAGAAGAAAAAAAAATCAATCAATGGATAAATCACTCCATTGAAAAGACCAAACGATACAAAGTCTGGTACTGCTCAAGAATCAAAATTAAAGCTTGCCAAGTAATCACAAAAAGCTATAATCTACCTTTATTTACATTTATTCTTGCTTATGTACCTTACACATATACAACATGCTAAGAGTGTAAAATGAAATCAATAGGACTCAGACCCTACAGAAATTACAAATATACACCTATCAAGCCAGTAACCGCTACTGTAAAAACCATGAAACAAATCTGATTCTGAACCAGAGGGATCGGTAATGATGACTCTTTTACCATGAGAATGCCTTTAAGCAATCAACATAGGACCAAGGGTAGAATCTCCTCTAGAGTTAGAAGGTCAGGGGAGATCCATGACATCAGTAATAACAACCAACGAGCGGCATTGGGCACTACTAAAAGTGGCATGGGGATGGTAGTAAGATTTGGCCCAATGATTACCAACATCGTGTTTGATAACAACGTAGTCAATTTAATTATAGAGAAAGCTTAAATCCAAGCTCGGTATAAAGTGAGTGAGCATGTCAATGGTGCATTTAAGTCAATCTCTGCCATGACGTGCTTGACCCTTTCCCATTTAAGTTTCCCAATCAAATTAGACTACGTCGATGAAAGGGCAGCCGGATGGGAAGAAGATGTAGCCAAAGTCTATACGGCCCTGTTAGATTACAATATATTCTCTTCAAGGTCGTTAATCCGCTTTTTCGCAATGTGATGCATGCATTCAAAATCATCCAAAACTTCGGCTTTTGTTGTTTTTAATGAAGGGCCAAATAGATTATAGGCCAAAGAGTGTTTTTCAACCTTTGAACTCTTAAAGCTTCGTAGCCATTTCTCATAAGGAGCCTTCAAATCATTAGCCTTATTTGGTAAAAACACATTATTTTCATTAACGACCCGCAGTTCTACACATTTCAAGATGAAAATAAACCACATGTATCCAACTCATATTGAACGAAAAGGCGAATAGTTAAGGGAAAGAAAGAAGAAAGCAAAAAAGAGAGAAAGAAAACCAAACAACACAGAATCTCATAACACTGCGGAACAACTATAATATAATATCAAAGATCTTTACAAAAGAGAAATTATATTATATATACATCCATTAAAGTACAACAACAAATCACTAATCATCAGTCTGGAAAGTTATAACTTTTTTCCTCACAAATGCTGATAATTAAAATAAATAATGCAGCGGATAATAAGCATATATGTGAATACGACTTGAAGACCTCTAGCTCGTCTTTGGAAGTTCCAAAACATCCAAACTAAATCTGTAAATATACTCGTTCCGACCTAAGCATTAAAAGGGAAGAACACTTAGATCAGTCTAGTAAACTAGCGCAAGAAAGTACATCTCAATTGGATTTTTATAAAAACTTTTTAAAACAAAGGTATCTCGTAAGACCACGCCGCACATAAACAGGGATGGATTTTTACCTTATGATAACCAAAACATTTCGTATCAAATCCTCTGATATCATAATAGTATCTAGTATATAAATACATATTAATCGTACCCGAAATTGTTGTGATGGTTAAGTTTGATAGCATAATAGGTTTACAACTAAAATCGAAGGCACTTATCGGAGATTTCGATTTCCAACAAATAGCGAGGTAAGGGACTGCCTCCCGTACAGTACATTTCTAATGGAATATACCAAGGATCGACATCTTCGAAACCTCTGTGAATTAAGACCGGCCTACCCGAGACCAACAGATGTTATGGATAACCTCGAATATGATATCACCCCGGCCGTTACCGACCTATCCAGGATCTCATAGCATATACCGCATAATTTAAACCCAACATCATAGCTAGTAGAACTAAATAGATCTAGAAAGGTGATATCATACCCTAATGTTTGCGAACCACTTAGCCTCAAAGAAACTCATGTTTCACAATTCCCTGGACGTGAAGCTTAAGGTAACGTTTGCCATTCTTAGAACATTTTCACTTAAAATGCCACATTGCCATTTCCAACACCACACTGCTGATTTCAACAAAACTACAACCTTTGAGTTTGTACGTCGTAGAGAAGGATGTTAAGTATAAGAGGGGTTACCTCCTACACCACCAACAGATGTGCATTTGTAGAAATCAATGCATTATGATCTTGGAAATGCAATGTCAGACATCCATCCATATAAGTTGTCCCGGATCAGGACAAACCAAAGGCACTCTTCTACGACATCTTGTTGGCATTACACCTAGGACTAGTAATGAGTAGTCCTTGATTACGAAGATCTCAAAATGAATGGACCACTGCTATTTATGTATCTTGGGAGCAACTCTGAAATTATCAATAAGCAGGCCTTTTTTATGGAGATCCTTGACTTCAACTTCATTGTCTTTCACGTGTCTTCACTTTCGAACGCATATGCCAGTCCGAAGTCGTTTTCGGATAAATTTGATCCCAGTCTCTTCGCCAACAATCGATAAGAGGCTCTTAATCTCATACAGAAGCCAAGTCTAGTAGATTTATCATGTCTCCAACTATCAACTTTCTATCCTTCGGCCAAGAAGGAAGCGTAGTAGATTGGAGTACCATAGTCGCTATGCACTACTCAAATCATCATCCTTAACACCAAATGAATGTCAAGCCCCCTTAGTTGGCCTCGTACTAAGTGCAGACTAATCGGTTCCCACATCAAGTCAAGGAACCAAAAATACAATCCGGCACACAAGCAATCAATAGGCCTGTTTAATTAATCTTTTATTAGTTAAATCACTTTTAAAATATTTATCTCAAAATATCTTTAAAAAGATATATTCTCAAAACCACTTTAAACTTTTGCTATTTGGAACACATTTCGATATACGTATCTCAATGGTATAAATATATTAACAAACCATTTCATTTTCAACACTTTGAAAATGTCTTTGCATAATTAAATTCATAATAAGTATATTTACAAATCCTTAGAGGTAAGCTTCATATTTTTCCAAAACACGCTTTACTGGGTTAAAAATAATGTTGCGTAAAACATCGTTACGACAACCCAAAACAATAGTATAAGGACTCGACTTTTATATTTATATAAATCCCGTATACTATACAAACACTTCCTTTCAGAAATCGCTTACTATAACATCAGTGTTATAGTATACGCCTTCCTTTCTTTCTCGTAAACATCTATCACAACAATAAATGTTGAAACCTATGTCTTCATCCCCTTGTACATTTTAAATCACTTTTTTTAAACCATTTAACTCCATCGAAAAATATTACTTTCAAAACATTCCTTTAAATGATTATTTAAACTTTTAAAATGTGTATGTATTCCCTTTATAAAAATCAATATTCAAATTTCAACATAAATTATTTCCATATTTATAAAACTATGTTTATAAATCTCCATTTTGTTTTATAAAACTTATGTTTCTAAACATCCTTATTTATAAAATTCTATTTATAAATCCATTCCTTTACGAATCTCATTTATAAATCTATTTACCAAATACCAATTACAGTCCATTTTTAATATTTATAAAACTTCGTTTATAAATCTATTATTTTATTTATAAATTATTACTTTTATATAAATCTTTTATATAAACCGTTTCAAAAATATTTGTTTCAAACTATTTCTATTTTCTTTAAAGTCGTACTTCATTTATAATAAAAGATGGACTTATTTATTAAATTTTTAAAACCTTTATAATACAGTTCAAAATCTTTATCTAACTATTTCATAAACTATCGGTTTATAATACCAAAAATCATACTTTTTATTTTATTTAAAATAAACTCCTTCTTTAAATAATTCAAGAATAATTATTAAAAATGTATGTTATTTCAAAATTACTTTAAAAATCCTTTTAAAATCAAAATCACTTAAAAATCCTTTTTAATCAAAATCTTCACTTTATAGTATTTTGAAATACTAAAAATAAGGCCATGTGCTATTATGGCACTAAATAAGCAAAATTATGTCCATGTCATCAAATATGGCATCCAAATAAATCATATAGTGCAATACATATGAAAAGCAAAATCAACAGCGGTGAGGAATCCGATTAGATCCCTCCAACCTATCCCTCTACATCACATACAGTATATAATCAGATAATAAGGGTCATCTGCAACTAAGCATGTACATATAAAAGGTCATCCGCTCCAAGGATGGAAATAAATCCAAACCAACTGATGAAACAGTAAATCATACAAACAAGCATCAATAAAAATATCTGCACTTATATAAAACATAACTGGGTCCAAAGAGGTGAGTTAGCTCACCAAAATACCAGTTATTGCCAAAGCGTTATGTTTTAAATTAAAATCGAATGGACATTCAGTTTTAACAAAATTTCCTATAAACTCCAAACTACTCCAATCCAACTCTATAACTTAGTATTTGTCGATATGAACCTAATGCCATAGATCGCGTTCGATTTGGACCTCGTACACACAATATGCAAATTAATGAACGTTTGAGGATACTAATCATTAATTAGCTCAAATTAAAATAGGCTTAAACTAACCACCTTCATCTATTTCCAGGCCGCACGTTTTTTTCCCAACTTCGACGTCACGTTCATCTCAAAACGGCTACCGCCTCATGCCTTCTGCTGTCGCCACACCTTCAGTGATGAAAGCCCCAAGCTAAGTCGCTTCCATCCTTACCAGCGTCGCTTCCTAGATGCTAACATCGACATCAAAAAGTCAAACCCTAGCTACGCCATTTGAACTCATATAGCCGCCGCCTCGATTCTCCGTTCGATGATCGGCCACCATAAATGAACTCGTATGTCCACCCACCACAACTTTCACGCCGACCACTTCGCCTGAAACGGCTTCCATCACTATAGATGATGGCGGCCATTGGATGAAGGAAAAAAACAAATGGAGGCTGTGTTATTTCGTTTTAGGGTTTTTCAAAATGGAGAGATGGTGGTCCTTTTATATAAAAATAACCGAACACTATTCATGCTTCGAACTCCAAACGAGGCATGCCGCCTAGCATTCTATATGCAATCCCCGTATTTCAAACACCATGGAACTAGTATTGGAACCTAATTCCATCGTATACAGAAGTTAACTTTCAGAATCAAATTATATTAATTTAAATTCCTTTAATTAATGTTTAGGCATTTTGAGCTCGAATTACTAAAAGATACATCTGACTGCCACGAAATTCGTTAAATGCAATAATTCACTATTACAGATCCAATGACATTAGTTTCGTCAAAATCCATTATAGTGTCCTGGAAGGCTATTTTCACAAGATAATTAAAATGAATTATTATTAAAACCATTTTAATCACTTTTAATTCAACTTTAAAAGTTTACTATCTTCATTCTTATTTAACAGAATTTAAATCTTCTTTCGAAATCATTTTTATTTACATTAATCCCTATACTTAAAATTTAAGCTGTTTGACTTATAAAATTAACTTTTCAATATCTAAAATCAATTAAATATTCCAAATTTAAAGGACTGAAATCCTTGGTCATTACATTCATTCTTCTGTTGGGAAGCTTCATCTTCATCCATATTTGAAGGTGGAGCCGGAGACAAATGGGAAGGAAACTTCTAAGGGAGAATAATAATGAAAGAAGAGTCATCTTCCTTAGCCAGTTAGGAAACAATTTGTTAAGACAATTCTTCGATCGTCTTACTAAGCCTTTTGATTTCGTTGTCTTGAAGAACTCTATATAAATCTTCTGCATTTTTTAACAACCCTTCCAATTTAGTAACACGATCTCGAGTAGACTTAAGCTCTTCTTCTAAACCTTTTATTTTAGATTCCACAGATGCTATGTCAGCTTTTAGTTTCATGTTATAGCTGTAGTTATGAAAATTGGCTTGCTTAGACTCCTCAAATTGGCGCATCTCCTCCTTGTATTAAGATTTGCAATTCTTCTATGATATCGTGAGTATCAGCTTCTTATCTTCACACCAACTCACATGCCCGATTCGACCAAACGAATTTGGAGCTCATAGCCTATTAGGATGTTTGTTGAAACCTTGTCTCTTTGGCGGAACTGTAGAAACTAGTAGTGGAGCTACCACGATCTAGAGAAGGAGCTCAGAAAGTATTGGTAGGGATGATGAGAGCAACCGCCTAAAAGAAGAAGGAGACCTACAAGAAAATCAACTAGCATACAAAAAAACCAAAATCAATCAACACAACGAAACTTGAATTAGGAGATAATTTATTTAATAAATGTATGTATACATCACTTTTACTTATGGCCAATCCTACCTTTAAACCAAGTAAAGCGAGGATGCCCTAGCGGAAATGGCTAATCCTTTCGCACGGATCCCACCGGTGCAATACGAATTCACAAGGTGCGTCTCATTCATGGATTGGCCTAGTAATTCTGAATAACAAATCTCGAGAATCTCGCCTCAGCCTAGCGATGGACTTTTCAAGCTCAGCTTCCTTCCTTTGATTAAAGACTGACCTATCTGTTAATCTTTCCAAAGCTTGTCTCTCCACAATTTTAATGTGTTCCGTTGAAAATAAAAGCAATCTACTCCCTTTAGGAGGCTCTAACAAAATAGATTTACCCGCGTTAACTATTCTTTCCTAATGAAAAATTAAGAATTAAATGCAAAATCATGAATGGTAAAGAAAATCAAAACACTCTTTCAAAAATAATATAGAAGTAGGTACACTCTAAAATTCATGATGAACACACATCAATGAACTCACAACACGACATCAAAGAAAAGTGGTTCGACAATGCAAAATGATGTAATAATTACAAAGTTAAAAATACATCCTCCGGATACAGCTATTGAATGACAAGACAAGGGGCCAGGCATTTACTTTGTTAGTGTAACACACTTTAGGGTCCAGTCAGCATCGCCAGAGAGCATAACATGGAGACCTCTTCAGTGTTAGAGTCATGAGAAGCATTTTGGGGAGGGGGATTGATGAACACCCCCTATTTTGCACTTTAAACCACAATCAGTGGCAGTTCTCCTATATGATCTTCACAACGTTATTATTGTGTAGAAACTTGAAATCCACATTGACCTCGGGATCATCTAGGCGGTCAAGGAAATACTACCTCTTAACTTAGGCATAGGCCATGAAGAGAACATCATAGGCTATGGTTTCAGTTTCCTTGATGGTCATTGCCCAACTTGTCATGTAAATTTTTCTCCCTCTCTTCAATTTTGGACAGGGCCTTTCGAACGTCGGCCAAGGCTTCTTTCGCATTGGTTGAAGCCCCTACAACTTTGGTTGAAGTATCATCGGCCTTCGATAAGCGGGATTCCAACTCAGATTGCTTAATTTTGGATTCCTCAAGCTCCCTTTTATAATTTGTGGCCTTATTTTGAGAGCTCACCAAAGTCTGCTCTGCAATATCTACTGATCGGTGCAATTCCATAGCCAAAGCGCATCCCCACATAAACAATCTAACAATTAAAATAAAAACAAATAATAAGGAAAAATGGGTGTATTGGTTGTTATGTAAAACATTCTCTTAAGGAAATTGTGTAGATAACGACGGAAATTTCTATCAACTAGAAAACCGTCTTTAAAAATATAATTGTTATGAAACCGCAAGCGCATGACGTACAATTGTAGTACGTATGCGAGTACGATTCAATCCGCAGGGAGTGAATTAAATTCTAATAATACTCAATCAAATTAACCTAAAGTTTTGAAGTTTGTTTTAAACTAGAAAATTATAGAGAATAAGCTAGAGAAAAAGTGAATAAAACTATGATGTTAAAGAACAATTTAGAGGTAAATTCACTTCCAATCATTCATATAAATCAACACTAGATTCATTTATAACCTCTCTTTAAAATATTAAGTAGAAATGATTAATGTTTTTATTATAAATATGGTTTATTTATACTATTAATTAGCACAACATAAACCATCAAACTCCAACACACCATTCAAACCCACTTATCAACTCTCATGAACATGACATGAAATTAAAAATAAAATCAATTTTAAGCATGATCTATTCACTATTAAATAGTAACATAGACCATCAAGTTTTGTTTCTAACTTAACTTTCATATCAAAATCACTTAGGCAAACGATCAAATAGCGTATATTCAAAATAGAATAAGCATAGTCTATTTGACATGTCAACATAGATTATCAAAATTCAATAAAAAGAGACATAAACCATCATCATTCAAATTTTCCATTACGCACAAAAGAGAGATTACAAATGAAATCATTATGTTAATTTAATATGTTCCATGAGAGCTTCATTACCCCTAAATTGAAGGGGTTTAAAACATGTTAACAAAAAAATGATTTCAACATAAAAGAAGAGAAAAATGAAAGCTAATTAAAAGAAAAGAGAGCTAACTACTTGCATGAAATAATACTAAACTAATTACAAGAATTTAATCTGTGCTACTAACATTAAACAAGAGAAGCATAAACTAAGTAAGAGAGAGCATGAAATAAAAAGATCATGAAAACAAAGCATAAATAAAAACTGCACGAAAGTAAAAACAAGGCTAAGAAGCCATGAAAGAAATTTTTATTTAACTTTGATTTGTGGCTACAATATTGCATAAAAAGAAGAAGATGATAGCATGAAACATAAGGAGTATTTATACATGCTTAAAACCCGAATCCATATCTTAAGGGACTACCTAAAATGCCCTTGAGAAGCTGTAACATTCAAGTAATCATTAAGGAATTAATTAGTCCCCACTAACATGCCTTTAGGCCTCCATTAACATGTGCATGTGCTGTTAATTATGGATCATATAGTAGTGGGTATGTGGGCTCCTCCATGTTGCATGAATTCATTAATTTCCATTCTCAATTTGCCTTCAATATACATGTATGCATACATGAAATCTCTTCATATTTGCACTTCATTTCCTACAAATAAAAATAAAATTGTACAATTAAATTTTCTCAAATTAAGTCATACATAAAATTACCATTTACTCCCCCTCCTCCCTCCAAAATAAAGATGAATAAGTGATGATTTGAAAACAATTTAAATCTTGGTTTAAACATGTAAAATAACATGATATGCTCATTTATTTAAATAAAAGTAGACTAAATATGAAAGTGTAAATATGCACTTTACGTGCACATCAAATAGTGAAAGATGTCAGTGGAAGGAGCATCTAGGATCTGTAGAGACATTAGAGGAAAAATAACAGAATTGAAAGAAGGATTATCATCGATCATCAACTGCCCCCTTTGTTTGGTTAAGTTCGAAACGGCGGTTCCCACTTGGAGATGCAAGACGCGATGAGAGGTTGAGACCATAGTAAGATGCTGCACAAACAAGGCAGGAGCAGAATAGGGAGAAGGGGAAGGTGGAAGATTGGAACTTACCACATTTAACTCATCTTTATCACCATCCTTCGAATGATGCTTTCTTTTTTGGCCCGTCGAAGACTTTTTCTTAAAAGCATTCAAGAATTTCGACATTGTACCTAGAAATCAAACCCATAATCTCTACTATTAATAATGATACTTCATTGAATAAGATTTCAACCGTGTCTTTCTGGAATACCCAAACTACCCTTTTCTTTTGCATTCCGTTTCTACGTTTTCTTCATCTCGGTTGCCGCAGGTAAAATAAAACCTAAATTGCCTCTCTCACCTCTAATAGAGATTATCAATTGCATTCTGATTTTGATTTTCGTTAATTGCTTTCGATTTTGATTTGTATCTGTTTTACATTCTGATTCTACGTATTCTCCCTTCTTGCTTGCTGTAGGAAAAAAACCTAAATTAGCTCTCTCACCTTTAATAGCGATTGTCGACTTACATGAGCTCAAGCATCACTGGTCAATATCCATCGTACTTCAGACTCGGGTAATTATTTGCTGCTTTTCGCCAACTGCTTATGATTTTGATTAGTTCGACTATCGATTAAGCATGAATTGCATAGAATCCGATTAGCGATTGCAATGGCGATTATCGTTTAAGCACAATTTGCTTAGGATTTTGAGTAGTATATGATATCCATTATAGATCTGATATCCATCAAATATGAATTAGCAAATAACTATTCATTGATTTTCATTAACTATTTCAGATCTGGAGTAATTATTGGGTTCCACTTTCATCAATATCAGCTTTTTAACCATAAAAAGCTCAACCAGAATCCAAAAAAGTAGAAAGGATAAGCCCAGTAAGAGATAGAAGGCAAAAATCAACTCCATTGCATTAAATAAAAAAAAAGAGTGGATTTAATGAATATCTAAGATCGTAAAAAACTGTCTGTAAATATTTAAGTAAATAATTAAGTTTTGTTTAAAAATAATTTAAGAACAGTATGTATATGTATCAGTTACGTTTGAAAATTTATGTTCAAAATTTGTTAAAACACATTTTTCTACAAATTGGTTACCAAAAAAAGGAGGATGTGCATCAGAATATATGGCCTTATAAATCAACTGTGGTAAACAGTTGTGTATTTATGGACAATAGTTAATGCTACTAGACAACTTATGTATAAGCATTATATATAACTGCGCAAGTTTTTAGATTTTCTCAAATGAATCAACATTCGTAGGTAAGCATATAGACATATATAGCATGTGGGTAGAAATGATTTTTAATGGTCAGATAAAAAAAGAACACACGGTCTGCCCTACAATTACCATCTGAAAAAATTAGAAAAGATACAACAAAATAGTAACATTTCTATTATTCCTTTTTTTCCTAGAGTGTTGTTATAATAAAACAACAACCAAGCATAGTACTGCCGAAATATATGACAATGAAGTCAGGTTCGATAATCAATTGCAGACTATCACTGACAGACCTTCCTCTACGTTATTGATCAATTAACTCACTATAGTCGGATGTCAAAAATATATCATTAGAGGCAACAAAGTTAGGTTTAAAGGGGCAAAAAAAAGCTGTAATGGAATGAGTGAAAGTTAGGACTGGCCACAGTTGGATAAAGGTACGGTTTTTACTATTTTAGTAGCTATATGGGGTAAACATAAAATTATTATATGATTAAATATTTATTATAGAAGTTCAGTTTAAGATGGAGCTTTTGATTGAAAATTGAAAATTATATGTTTGTGGTATCAATAGATAATTCATAAAAAATTGGTTATGATTTTATGGTTATATCCACAATGTAACTAACGAACTCCAATTTAGAAATTTTATTTTTCGTTATATATCCTGTTCACCATAGTATTTCCTCTACTATGTTTGATACATGAGCAATATGCAATACTCAATTTATTTTCTGTTAATACGCGCATAGCGTATTCTTGAATACAACCAGATGCTAATAAATATGAAATAGTTATCATTTATTTAGATTCAAGTTCTTTTAATTTTGTGGAATACTCATCAGTTTGGATGTTCTGTCTACATCCCCTCTCAAATCTGTATTGTGTGCGTCACTATTTTTTTCTTCCTCACCGTATGGAACAAAAGTCTTTTGTGCAAGTATTAGAGTTGGCTGTTCATTTGATTGATGCTTCTTCTGAGGTAACATGCGCATGTGCAGGTGGTGTTGCTGCTGCGTTTAGATCTTCAGTTTGAGTTTGGATTTGGGGAGGCTGTCGTGGGTTTGATGGTTGTGGAGGTGACAATGATTTGAGGATTCGGTTTGTTGGAGGTTCGCTGATGGTTTAAGATCGAAATTTGGTTGTGGTGATTGGCTGTAGGTGGAGGTTGCTGTTGACTGAAGTGCTGAGGTGCCGACTGGCGATCGGATGAAAGTATGGGAATATGTGGTGAAGTAGGATGATTTGGAGTTGCAGTGGTACTGGGTGGCGGCGGCAAGGCAGTAGTGTTGTGGTGGGAAAATTGCTGTGATTTGTGGTGAAGGCTGGTTGGTCGGTTGTGGGTGAATGGTGAGGATATGTTGGTAGTGCAGTAGTGCTGTGGAGCGTAGTTGATCAGGGATTGAAGCTGGTTGTTGACAGAGATGGTGCAATGGTGTCGGGGGAAGGAATAGCAGTGTATGTTTGAGTGAAGTAAGGCAGGATATTTTGTTGTAGATGTTGTAGTTGGTTGAAGAGTGCTTGAAGCAGTGGAATTGGCAGAAGGTAGTTGGCAAATGGTGACAGTGAAGTGTTGGGGTAGTAGTTGCAAGTTAATGGCAGTTGTAGATATATGATGGTTTGACAGTGGGATATGAAATGGTAGATGTAGATGATGTCGGTGGGATGTTGACAGAGGTCAGTTTTTTTTGCTGTGGAAGTTTTGGTAAAGAAGTAGTGAAGTTGCATAGATGTTTGTGGATAGGATTGTGTAGCAGAAGTGTGGTTTGTGAAGTGGAGGCGAAGCAGTTTGGTGAGATGGAGATGCTCTGGTGAGTGAAGTGAATGAAGGTGGCTGATTGATGAAGGTGAGTTATTGTAGTTTGATGGTTGTCTGTGTTTATGGAGGAGGTAGGTGCAGTTGCAAATGGCTGAAGGCTGTGTTGTTAATGATTGTCTGGTGGTTGATTGGAAAGTGCTGATGGGTGACAGAGGATTGGTGGCAGGGTAATTACTGAAGAAGCTCGCAGTGTTGTAGATGGTAAATGGTAATGTGTATGGTTTCTGGTGTATGAAATTCTGATGAATGGTTAGTGTGTATAAGGCAGTAAGGGAGATGATGTCAGAAGTGAGTTGTAATGCTTGATGATGAAGGTGCATTAGATGTTTGTAGGAGGAGGTCTTCTGGTATTGAATGAAAACAGTGGGGATAGAGGAGTGGTATTGGTAGGTGATGGCTGGTTTGTTGATGTTGTTTTATGTAGAACTGGAAGTGGTAAGTGATGAGAAAGGCAGTGTTGAGGCAGTTATAGGTTTGGATATGTGGTGGGGGAAGAACTTTGGTGAGAAGGTGGTCGTATGAAATGAAAGGCAAGTTGATAGCAGCGGTAACAGTCCAAATGGTGATGATTTGTAGTTGCTTGAAGTGGCAATTGTATAAGCAGTGCACTATGTGATTTATGAATGGTAAAACATGTGTTAATTTTGGTCATAGTTGCGATTTATTGTTTTTTATTCAGTTAATTTCCACTTATCATGTTTATGTTGTGAGTGAAAAATTTATTCATTACTTAGCTGAATCAATGTGTAGAATTTTATATCAGTGATCTTTTTTAAGGTTTTACTTGGTTTATGGTATTTACAATGTTGTTGCACTTGCGAGCTGTACCTTACTGACTTTTTAATCATTTATTGCTCTGCTTAAAAATTATAATCTCGGTTTTAAATGGAATTTTACTTTGTTTATTACATGGATGGTATTCTACACTGAAGTGCAAGAAGGACCTAAACGTTTCTACATCAATGTGCTACCACAATTTTTGATATAAATAGCATAAATTCATTTGTCCATCTCGCTTTTCAACATAGCATATTTGGCACATTCACTTCTTTATGGAACTCTGGCAATTAACATACTAAGGTATCTTAGAAAAGAGATAGACTGCTATTACTTATGGTAAGCATATTTTCATATTTCACTGTTGATTGCAAAATTTTCTATAAATATTTATTCTTTTGTTCGACTGTTCTACATTATTATGTCTTCAATTTTGTAAAAGGAGGCTGCAATTGCAGTAATTCATTGTTTTTTGGATCAATATTGTATGTATATGTATATGAATTTGGAACTTTATAAAATCAAACTATAACCAAACAAATACCAAAAAGGTAGCAATGATTTAGACTGTTTAAATATAAAACTGACAATATTTAAATGATGTTTAGATTTCATCTCATATTGGAGGTTTAAGGTTTAATAAACACATGAATTATAATTAATCTACTATACTTCCATAGAAAAAAGCCAAGGGACCTTGAAGTTTGTTAAAGTTCATTATCACATGAGCAAAATTAATTATCCTTCACATATATTTGTTTAGAGGTTTAAACGCATGCAATTATATATAGGAGCATCGATCTGTTTTCTTATTTTTATAGCTCTTTGAGATCTTAATATTTTCTCATTAAAATTTGATGATGAATGGGTGCACGTAATTAATTGATGTTTACTAAATTTTTAGGTCGTTCTTAATGTCAACTTATTTATAGAATCTTTTCACAACTTTATGTATGAAATTTAAGCTAGAATTGGTAATGTCTTGATGATACTGAAATATTTTTATATATATTACAAAATGCTTTATGTTCGAACTAAAAACAGGTAGTATACCATAATGTCTAGGTTAATTCTGATAATTATATACCAACCAAAACTGAGGAGCAAAAAAAATAATCAAATATGTTGGCTTACTTATAGACTTCCTATGAAGTTTAATTCCACAACTGATGGCATTAGAAGCGATTTCGTGTTTTTGCATTTTATGGAATATTCTTATCGCATCATCAAATTTAGATGCTTTACAAAGCCCTTCAACTACTGTAGTACATATCACAACTTCAGGTATAGTTCCTTTCCCGTGCATTGTACTAAACAGTTTCATTGCTTCTTAAACTAACTCATCTTTACGCAGTCCATCAAGCATTCCTACAGTATTTGAAAAGCCTGTTTCCTTCATTTTTTTTTGAATATTTCATCTGCATCCATAGGTGGCTCAATCTTCATATTATTTGAACGTACCTTTTTAGCGGTTCTAAGCGGACTATTGTTACCTAAATCAACAGTTTCAAGAATGGAACCACTATTCTTATTATTATGGTTTTCAATACTATAGGTGTCAACAAACTATGCAATAAGCATCACTTTGATGCCTAAGCTTCTTCGGAAGGCTGTGTTGTTGTACATAGCTACATGATTGAAGACTATTGAAACTGCATGCACCAGTTCAGCTGACATAATTTAGCGTTTTAATGATTTGAACTTTTCGTTTCTTTCAAGATATTGTTGGTATAATGATGTTGCTCTTGATTGGCATGGTCCATTATTTTATTGTAAATTGGTTACGTGCATTAATTAAGATTATGTATTCTCAAATAAAACTATGCATTGGTTGTGGTGATTTCCATATTCCTAATTCAATTTTTATTTCACATCAAAATATGTAAAACTTAATTTGCAAAAGGTTGGTTGAATGGTATAATTTATATCTTGGATGAGTTAGTATATTGAACAAAATTACAGAGCCAAGAGCACCTAGGGATTGATAATCTCTATAAGTATGAAGTTTGTTTAATTAGTTTTGAAGTGCAAGTCTACCGATCTCTTATTATATGTTAAGCATTTTCAATATCAATGACAAGGTTAGAATCTTCCTTTGGTTCCAGTTATATTCGTTATATTTTGGAAGTGCAAACCATATTAATTTGTGAATAACCAAAATTCATAGCTATAATAGAGACTTAACAGCCTCAAAAAAGTAAGTAGATGTACAATAAGTAAATAAAAAATCAAATTCTTTGGGAAAATAACAACGTTTTTGAAAAATAGTAAATGTACTTAATTTTTATTTAGAGAGAAGACTTACAAGAAATTTTTTGTCTGTGATTAGAAAGGCTTACGGAAGACTGCACCAATTAAATTGAACTTACAATGGTCGGAGTAGGGAATAATGCAGTATTAATGGATCCTTCTATCGATCTTTCAATGTCTAGATGTGCTGCAATAGTGTTAAGATGGATATAAACATTTGCACTTGATGGTATAGTAAGGACATTTTATAGTCAACATTGAGAGAGATGCTTTTTGTACTATTTTATTATTACTATTTATCGCAACATTATGATATTCTCTTATTGGATAATGATGTTATTGGTGCTAAAATATTTGTGCTGAAACGATTTACATACATGTTTGTTTTGATGTGTGATGTTGGATTATTGTCGTGTTTGATTACATATATTGTATTAATATCCATAACATAGTTTCTATGATACATATGTATCATTTCTATTACTGATTATTGGTTTCTCAAAAAAGAAACCAAATGATACCCATTGAGTTGCGTGCTAGATCTTTATGTTCAATTTTATGATAATTGCACATTACCCAAATTGGACGTAGAGCGATTGTTATGGCTTCAAACATTAAATTGTGGCTGAACCATATAGATTTTGATTCGGGTTGAATCCTATATATTTTTATGGTGTGGTTATATCTTTTGACTTTGCTGCCTATATTTGTGACTTTCATCATTTTTGATAGTGAATCTCACGTAGTAATTTATAAGCATTACGACATGAACCGAGAAAATGTATACTATATCTATAAACAAAAAACTATACATACTTTGAAACGCATTGTTGAACTAATGCATGCAAGTTGTGATTAGATGCATGTCCACTTGGACGTGCATATATACTCGTATATTAAAAGGGGGCTCATCACACAGTAAATAAAACACCAAAAGGCAAAATGTTGATGTGTTATAGCATAGGCGCAGGTACACATACACAACAGTTTAAAATACACCAAGGGTGTAACAACCTGTTGTCAATAAGCAATTAAATAATAATAATTAATCAAGTAATTGGATTTGACTTAAGTAAAAATAAATATTGAAAATGGATTGGAAGCTAGATAAGAAGTGAATAAAATGGAATAACAGTTTAATAATGATTTAACAATTTATTTCATCATTTCAGAATATGAAAATATGAATTAATTGTTTTAAAAATAATGATAGAACATATTTTGCAAAGTATAAAATTTATTCTTATAAGGAAATAAAGTCATTAATATAGTTTGAAATTAATAAGCATTAAATTAAATTAATAAATAAAATCATAGAAAATAATTTTGTAAAATAAATAATGATGTAATTTAGAAAATAATTTTGCAATAGAAGTAATTGTGTAATTGGGCTTGGATAATTTTGTTTCATGAAAAGAAAAGAAAAAAGATAGAAAAGGCAAAGAGGAAAGAACGAATAAACCAAGGCCCAACAATTCAAGCGCAACATCGTAATTTTCATGAAAAAAATTATCCTGACTTCCTCATTTCTAGACAATTCAATTTCGGGACTTCCCTCCATCATCTACAAATATAACATCAACGATATACGTTTTATAATAGGGAAAAATGTCACTACACTCAAACTCTACCCCTCCACAAATTCAAATTAAAATGAAAATAAATTCTATAAATTTCAACAACTCAAAAAAAGCTTCTCGATTACTATACACCACTTTGCAATCAAGAAATTGAGTTGTAGATCATCAATTTAAGGTGGAAGTGAATTACAGCAAAGCGAAAGGAGAATAAGAGTAGAAGGAGAGAGAAGCTAGCATTGTAGGAGGAACTCTCCGATCGAGCTGAGTGTTCGTACATTCACCATTATGTCTAAGTTTGTCTATTCAATGGAAAATTGAGAATATAAGTTGGGTATATAGACGGTTCTGTGTATGTGTGTATGTATGTGTGTGCGCGCTGTTGCGTGCCGCTATGTGTGTGTATGTGCAGTTGTCTATGTGTGTGAAATTTTCTATGCATGTCTGTGTAGCTGAGTGTGTGTAGTGTTTGTGGCTGTGCGTGTGCAGTGCAATGTGTGTGAATGTTTCTGCCTATGTGTGTATGTGCAGCCCTATATGCATGAGTGTGCAATCTTGTGTGTGTAACTTTGTGCGCATGTGTGTGATACTCTGAGTACGTGTTGTGCCAGGCTGTGCTTGTGTGTGTGCAGTTCAGCCTATGCTTGTGTTGTTTGGTACTATATGTATGTTTGCGCAAATTTGAGCATGTGTGTTTGAGTACGCATGTGTAGGAAAATCTGTGCATGAGTGAGCGAAGACCAAACTATACATTAAAGTGTACATATTCATGCAACAGTTAGATTTGGCACTTTCATATTGCTTAATTGTGGATCCATCAAACAAAATTTTACAGTAGCTTCAAATGCAGGATAAAGTGTTAAGTTTGAGTATTAAATTACGGCATTCTTATATTTTGTAAATTCATAAATCTATGCTGTGAAATCCTATGCATGAGTGGGCAAGCATTGGTTTCATATATTCCTAAATAAAAGTGTGGAATCCTATGCCTGTTACATAGTCTTGCGTGTTCATGTGTTGTGCATGTGCGTGTTGTTGCGTGAATCTGTGTGTTTTTGTATGCAAGCATCAAGTATGTATATACTTAAATTGAAATATACATTTACATATACATATTAATAGATAAAATACATTACTTTACCGGCTTTACTGTACCCTCCTCAGGAGTTTACCGGCCTGTCGGATTCTCCTGGGTTTTCAAATATATATATATATATATATATATATATATATATATATATATATATATATATATTATGTATGAATGTAAATATAATTTGAAGTTTAATAAATAAATAAGGTAGATTTAATAGTAGTATTAAATGAAGAATTAAATAGATTTGTAAATTCTTATCTATAAATTATCTAATGTAACTATAAAAATTCGTAAAGATTATATAATTTATATCATAGACTTTTAAATAAATTCTAAGGTATATAAATATATTTTATCGAATATCTCCTTATATTAACTAATAAAATAAATGTTTGCTTTAAGTAGTAAATTTTTATTATGTTTTCAGACATTATATATATATATTAATTACTTTGAATATTATTATTTATCTGTTATCATTTTTGTGTATTGAGAAATTTGAATAAACGATTTAGTGATACCTCTGGTAAAGGACTTTCCGTAACACTTTTTAAGTTATTTATCGAATTTGTTGCATAGAAATACTTAGCGTGGATTGAATGGAGTTTATGAGCATTGAATAAACGCTCGAACATCATGCGGTGATATGGGACATTATTATGATATTTGTTTGGCTATTCATTACAAGTAAATGCCATTAACGCGGATTAGATATTTATTAGAGATCGCTGCGGTGATTCATAGTAATATTCATATGTCGACTCATATGTATAGTTAAGTTTTAGTTATTGAATATAAATATGAAGTGTTTATTTATCACTGTCGAAATTTCTATATATTGTGAAAGTTGAACCAGATTGGCTAGTATTCACCCTAGTGGCCTAATCGCGTTGGTCGCGCCATGGATCTGTGACAACATAGCCGTATATCGACAGTATTTATAGCCGTGTGCCAATTATGTATAGCCCCTGCATATCACCTAGGCCAGCAATCCGTTACCATCTGGTGGCACGTGTAGGGTCTTAGTTGAGTCCTCGCATAGTTGAGTACATAAATATATATGAGGCATGATGTCCATCGAAGTAACCAAGGAGCCGTTCTGGTGGAATAGGTGTGTCATGTTTGCCAATCACGTGTGTAATCTCCTAGAGAAAGTGTATCTTATAGTCTCCCATATGGTGCTGGTGCATGTGATGGATAGACATTTTGTATTTATATTTCTTGGGTGATATGTATGACTATGCTAGAGATTGTGCATCTAAATTTTAGTATGTCCCTGTATTATCCATACTTGATTGATATTTCATATTATTTGTTGGTTTAATGATATTCATGTGAGATATATGTTACTTACCTATACTCTTTAGATATTTTCTAGCCATCATATCATATTCTGGTTCAAACATAGTCTGACTTGTTTTTTTAATACTTGGGTCGGTCGAGACATTATCGGCATATGTACTATGTAGATAGTAGGACTTGACTTGGCCCTTTGGGGAGGCTACTAGTAGTATTATAGGATGATACATTCCCTATACATTTTTGTAGCCGTATGTATCTATTATGTAGTAAGTGATGTTGTATTGTATAGTGAGCTAGTGATGATCATTTTGTAGCTCTAAATACGTATTATGTATTATATTCATCTGTTGCATGTGACTTTATAACTATGATATTATTTTGTGATTGTGTACTGTTCTGTCCTGGTTGCATGCATGTTTATTGTTTTGTACTAAGACCATGTACATTTGCGTTAAATATTATATAATGTAAATGATGTACCGGTGTTAGTCCAAGAGAATATTCACATGCGTACCACATATCATCTCATTCTCTGTATCACTCGATAGTATTACTTTATAATACCCTTGAGTGGCATGGGTATAGATTGAGGGTCCTTACAAAAGAGGCAGGGCTAATAAATTCATAAGCAAAGGTCACGCGAGAAAATTATGTTATGGGTTCAAGAAGCCATGTTTGCACAAGAGAGCTGTCGTGAAACTGTTGGGACATTTTCGGGTTTCCTTTTCAATGCCCAGTATCCTAGTCCTATACACTTGAAACGATTCCCATACCTCTACAAGGAAGTTACTAGGCATCTAGCTATAAAAAGAAAAATAGAGGAGAAAAGAAAGACAGCAACAAGTTAACATATAAAAAATTATGCACGAGAATAAAACATAAATAATGAAATAAGGTAACAAGATCAATAAAGAGAGCTTGAATGATGATAACAAATTATCACAACTGGAGATGTAAAAGTATTGGTCAGCCCATCTTGGAGTATAACGAGGGAAGACGAAAAAAGGTCCAAGGGACCGAATGTAGTAGAATAGTTTACACCTAATTGCACATTCTCATGAATTGAAAATAGAAAAAAACAACTCTCGATGGGTAGACGTGATCAAATGCTTAGCATATAAAATAATAGTGGCCATGAGTAGATGACATAAGATAGGGGATAATTGAGTCCTCAATAAGTTGGTATATGTTAGCCATTCTATTATGAGAGGATGAAGAGGGAGGTAAAAACTCTTGCGGATGTGTTCCGCAGTGATAGAAATGAAACCTCTAGGGGTATGTAAATACGATCAAGCAGAGTGGGAACAATTATTGTGTAACCACGTAAACCTAAGTGATCAAGGATCCCATGTGCCTAGCTTTCTTCATGAATAGCTGATGGTAGGTTAAGAAGGAGACCGAACTCTGCCCTGAAACGGAAGGAAGGTCATCAGAATCCATAGATAACTAATAAGAGAAAAGGGTAGATGATGAAAAACAATTGAAAGATGTGATAAGGTGATAAATTAAGGACAAGAAAGAACATTATATTAAGTTAGGATGAATGATGAAAATGAATAAATGAATCTCCCTTATCACTTATCAATCAATTGATTTAAATAAGGAGATGAAAAAGAAATTATCAATAGCACAAATCAAGGAAATAACACACACATACGCATTTCCACAAACATGATCTGGGCATAAATGAATTAGGTGATGCAAAAGGAAAATAGTAATAGAGAAGACAAATGATGAAGAAAATAATAATTGTAATAAAACACATCGCATTGCACACAAAAAACAATCAACTTACAAACTATAGAATGATGACAGAGTAGAAGAAGAACACCGTAGGGATGAGAAAACCACAGAAGAAATGAGTAAAGAAAAAATAAAACAGGGAAAATGCGGCATTTATATAAACTGTGGCTAAGGACATCCGGGCCTTAGATTCCAAATGGCACAAAATTGACATCCGTTTGATCGTAATGGTGACAAATGAAGGTACACAAAAAATAAGAAAATTTATTTAATAAAAAACAAGTTGAATAAATAGATAGGTACAGAGAGAAAAAATCACTGTAAGACACATGTAAAGGTAGCATCAAATGTGAAGTAAATGATTAGACAAAGAGGAAAATTGGTACAGGAACTACAAGTGGTGCGTACTTGGAGGGGAAATGTTGTACCTATTCTCTCCTCTAATGTACACAGCATAGGTAAAAAAGTTGCGGCTTTATCTTAAAGTTGCATAGTCTAAAAGAAATTTTAATAGCAGGATGCATGATTAAAGAGTCAAGGTAGGAAAAAGGAAAAGAAACAAACCAAAGATCAAAACCCAAGTGCAATCTAAACATGATTTTAATGGAACCAAAGAACTTCTTTAGCTTCAACGTCGCATCCCATCCTCTGACAGTCCCTTGTCAAATTCCAACTAAAGGTGGCACCTAGTGGTTAATTTGATCGGTTATAGATTCATACATAAAAAATGCCACCGTTCCAAAGTTAAAGCACTATGAATACGATTCAAAGTCCATACCGCAATCATTGAAAGACTCTTCAAATCATAGAAAAATTGTTTACCTATTACCTACTAAGTTTGAACTTGAAATTGAATTAGGCATTTTAATAAACAGTTAAAGTGTTACTTCATAATTGTGTAAGCGAACCGTGATATAAATACTACCTAAAGGAAAATTTAATATCCCTTATATTTGTTGATTCCAAATTATAGAACAATAAATATTTTAATTGCTCTATAATCAATTTAGTGTTATGAAATGAAAAATCTTGTTAACATGGTGAATATATTGGAAAGAGTTCCGAATGTACCTAAGAAAGAAGAAAGGTTTAATTTCAATAGTAATTACTTCCGTTATACTTAATGATGTATCGATAAGAAGTAATCGAACTTTATTTAACAAAGTATGATTAATGATGAGTGAAGTTGAGTTAATTTCTTTCTGTAAGATAGTGTACTTAAGAAGAGTACACAAGGTTAAAATAAATTCATTTTAAAAAAAGTTTGTAAAATTATACAATATAAGGGTTTATAAGAAGCCCCAACATATCCTAAGCCAAGGGGTCTGCAGGTTGTGAGTTAAAAGATAATATATAATAATTGTATGTGAGGAGTCTTATATGTATTACCCTAAAAGAAGTTTGGGAATGGTTGTCATTGAATGACCTATTTATGTTATGAACATAAGTAATGTAAACTAATACCCAATCAGTTTTATATATAAGATAATTTATAAAGTGTTTATGAATACATCTTCCATTACAATGAGAAACAACCGTTGTTTCAAAAAATACCAACTTTATAGTGAAAGAATTTCTTTTAGAAATTATTGGTAGTAGAATGCATTTGGATATGATACAAAGAAGAAACCGATTATGTCAAACAAACCTAAACAAATACAACTCATTAGAGAGTCTAATAAGTATTCTCGCACATTAAAGAGAGACTATGAGTTTCTTATTAATATCGAGAATAGATAATCCTCCGTTGTCAATTAAACCGTTAATGGTATTGACTCTATGATATGGTATAATGCACAAATCCGGAATAGTTTCCACGTGCATTCTCAAAATATGATTTTTATATTTACACCCGAAGGGCTATGATCCATCGACCGGAAATGAGTCTTCAAGAGCAAGGCTAATGAGATTAGAACACAATGAGCAACGCTGATAAGAATAACATAGTAAATTTATATTATTGAAATTAGCGTAAAAGGTTGGTTATTCAACACGCTTAAGTTATTTCAAATCTGCTCTAAAGATTATCATTTGGTATGACTTCGTGTTTTAGTAAATTTTTGTTGTAGTGGAAAATTCTAAATAATGATTTAGAATAGACCGTTTGCACATATCAACCAAAGTGCCTCGAAGTCAGTGGGAGCGATATTCAGTCTGTGAGATTTTTGGATATGATCCAAAAAATGGTACGAAAGTATCATTCTATAAGCATCACAATTATTGATAGAAATACCAAATAGTTTTATTTTCAATCAAAATGCAGAGGAAGCGTGTGTCCATAAGAAAGAACAACTAAAAGGTCCATAGGTATTTTTGGACTATAGGTAAACAACATACTACTGATTGCTAACAATGCACTTATGATAGAACAAGTAATGATTTGGTTGTTTAATAATCGATATTGGATTTGTAAAGTGTATTTTATAATAAGTAGAAAGGATGGGAATGTCTCAAATGATATACAAAGACACCTTATTAAAATGTTTAATATGAAGCATGTAAGATGAATTCCTTATGTTGATAATAGGAATTATCACACATCTAGTACTGCCTATAATATTATACTTTTCTTATGTATTTGATGCATGAAGCAAATATCAAATCCAAAATTTAGATAAATAAATGGTAATTTAGAGTGTTCTCGAGTATTTATGAAATATTAGAGAATTGTTTGTAGAAACAACGAATTCCTTATGAAGGATTGTTCGGACTCGAACTCCATAAGTGATATCAAGTATAATATAACAATATTGAATTCACATTCAAATCTTAACTAAGAAGCTTTAAGTTGGAAATTTTCCAAATGAAAGGTTGTGGATGATTCAATGAGAGGCTAAGTACATCACTTTGAATAGCCTAGCAATAAAAGCAATGTATCTATATAAACACATAAATTTATAACTGAGCTAGGGATAATTACAAGAATAAAGAATACTACATTATTGTTATATGATAATAATGCAATGATAAGAGCTCACTATATGTTGAGAAACATACTCTGAATAGTTCCATATGATAAAAGTAATTTATAAGCATAAGAGAGAGTAGATAATTAAACCAACATGACAGATCCATTTATGAAGGGTCTAACTTGAACAGTTCTCATCAAACTGACCAAAGGTATGGAATAGATATTCCATAATTGACCACAAGTGCAAGTAAGAAATTGACCGAGTTAGAACTATGCCCTATGGGCAATTATGTTATTTGTTGCGTGTATCTAACTCGATAACCAATCTTGTTAGAAATAAAGGTGTTTTTCTGTTATGTCCTAATATAATGTGTTATATTATTTAATTAATTTAGTTAGAAATATAATAGAAGTCCATAAATGGTATGATTTGTGATCATAGTTACAAATTGTTGTAACCACGAGTAATTTATCACAATGAAATTAAATACATCATTTTATATATTGCTAATCAAGATGTATCAAGACTGAATATCGACGCATTCATTGAAACTGGAGTACGTAACTTCCTCCAAATGTCAGAAAATGTATTATTCATGACTACCGGAGGCATCCAAGGAGTTACATATTGATAGTTATTGGATAACTATGGAATGAATTGCTTGATAGTTTCTATTGGTTAATATAACTATGGTTAAACAGAAAATATCAATGTGACAATATTACACGGTTCTCTTGACTTGAGAATACTGTTGATTTTCAATGTGGAAGCTCCGTTTTGATTATAGTTAAATTATGGCATGAAGTGCTTCGAACAATTGTGACGACCCGTAAATCCATATCCTCTGAATCGACAATAAACCACACATGTCCGACCCAAATAGCGCAGACTGATGGAAAGTCAAGGAAATGAAAAGAAGAGAGAAGAAGAGAAGAGAAGAAAGAGAGAAGATATAACAAAACAGAACAATACAGAATCTCACATCGCAGCGGAAAACATATAATATCATATCAATGATCTTTACAGAACAGAAATTGTATATATATACATCAATCAGAAATCAACAATCAAACAATAATTATCAGCCTGGACAGTTATAATAACCTGTCTTCACAATTGCTGATAATATAAAACAACTAAGCAATAGATAATCAAAATAGATACATGTATACAAAAATGAAGATCTCCATCTCTCCTGCTGAAGCTCCAAAGCACCAAAACTAAACCTGTAAATATACTCGGTTTGACCCGAGCATTGAAAGGAAAGAACACTCGGATCAGTCTGGTAAACCAACGTGAGAAACACACTCACCTGAATTTATTAAATTACCAAACTTTTCCTTTATCAAAACAAAAGTATCTGTAAGATAAGTCCACACATAAACACGGACATATTTTTACCTTACGAAAACTAAAACATTTCATTTCAAATCCTCTTAAATTATAATAGCGTTTATTGCACAAATAATATTCAAAATAGCCGAAATTATTACATTGATTAAATTCCAGTATATAGTCCAAAATGGGCAATACAATCGAAATGGCAGACACGTAGTGGAGTTTGGATTTCCATACAAATGACCAGGTGAAGGGACTACCTTTCGGTGGTACATCTCTTGATGAATGTACCGGGGACCATTACAAAGGATCCTCTACCAACACAAGACCGGCCCACCTCTCTAACTAGATGGTATCGAATATATCATCCTCCGGTCGTTGCCGACCTTTATCGAGGGACCTCATAGCATACAAACCACAATAACCAGACACACGACGTCATAGTGTGTAAAGATATATCTAAAAGAGGATGATCATACCCTACTTGGGAGCGACCCACTTAGTATTGCCGCATCAAACCCTGTTTAGGTCATTTCTGATTGATGAGGCCTGAGGTAACGATTACCTTTCACATATCACATCACTTTTGAATGTCATACGGTCATTTTGTTGACTACTAATTGCCTTCCACAAAAATACAACCCTTAAGCTCATATGTCTCAAGGAGGGTGTTAAGCTAAGAGAAGTTGCCTTTTCCGCCACCACTGATGTACATTTGTAAAAACCAATATACGTAATCTATGGAAATGCAATGTCGGACAAACATTCATACAAGTTGTGCATGAACATGACAAGCCAAAGGTACTTTTCTACCATATCCAGTTGGGAAATCCCTAGGATTAGTAGCGAATAGTTACTTGCATTGGATATTTCATAATGAAGAGACCACTGCTACTATATGTATATTAGGATTTTAACCCTAAACGATCAACAAGCGGTCTCCCACTGTGAAAATCCTGAATATGAATATCATCACAATCTTCAAAAATTGAACGCATATACGTTGGTCCGAAGTGGTTTTTAGATAAATCTGATCCCGGTCACTTCGCACAAACAACGCAAAAATGTTCCTCAATCTCACTTGGAAACTAAGTCTCATAGACTTATCACGTCTCCAACTTTCAACTAGCAATCCTTCGGGCCAAGAAGGAAGCTCGATAGATTGGAGTAATACTCTGCACTATACGAATCAACATCCTCAACACAAACGATAATCAAGTCTATACAGAAGGCTGAACTAAGTGTACGACTAAATAGTTCACACATCAAGTCGAGGAACTAAAATTTTGGCCAAATTTTATAGTCGGTTATTTAAACATCAAAGCAAACAAACAAATATTTGGCACCATAACAATCACTAGGCCCTTTTAGTTAATCTTTTATTGATTAAATCATTTGCTAAATATCCACTTTAAATCTTTAAAAGATATAATTCCAAACCATTTCAACTTTTCAATATTGGAAAACATTTCCATATACTTATTTAATAATAAGTAATACACAAATCAATTTACTTTCAACACTTAGAAAATATTACATATACTTAAATCATGATTAAGTATATATTTTATTCTTTAAGAAAAACATTCTTTTAAACATCTTTCATTTGAGTCATAGCGAATGTGGCGTAGAACATCGTTACGACAACCCAAAATCACTAGTATAAGGATTCGAAAATTAGATAGATATATAAATCCCATATACTATACAAAAACATTTTCTGTCGAAAATCATTTACTATAACAATAGTGTTACAGTCCATCATTTTCTAACTTCTCGAAAACGTCTATTCCAATAATGAATGTTGAAATCTATGTATTTGATACTTAGCACATTTTAAAATATCTTCAAATCGTTTAAATCCATTTACAATATAACTTCCCAAATCATCCATTTTATTTAATATATTATTCACTGTCCAAAATCGTGAATATAATTCTCTTATCCAAATTCAAAACTTCTACCCATTTAATTAAAGGATTATCCACTGTCCAAAATCGTGAATATATCTCCTTTACCAAATGTAACGAATGGGCTTTTTCGTCCACGAAAACCGACATCAATACGTCCACTGTATCAACTGCCGAGCAATCGAAAGCCGGAAAACCGTACCGTTAGGGTTAAAGAAGAAGAAAAAGATAGAAGAAGAGAAAAAAAGATAGAACAGAACAGAAATAACAGAACAACATCAGAATCTCACAATTCGCAGCGGAACAACGTATAATAAATAAATGAATAATCTTTAAACAAAGATCTATATCAGTTATTACATTACATTACATTTCATTTCATTACATCAGAGTGTACAACAACAAACAACATCAAACAGCGGAAAAGAAATACTATATACTAGTAATACGCCATGCCATCCAGCTTGCCTCCTGCAACTCCTGAATTCCAGAATATCCTGATAAACCTAACTCTTGATTGCCCGTGTGGAAATTGGTGGGCACCCAGAGTTTAGGAAGGAAAACAATAAACTCCGAGTCAGTCATGTGACTGGTGTGAGAACTAAAACAGTTTATTTTTCTTTAAAATCAAAATAGAGGAATATTTTTAAAGTCAATTCGCAATGCTTTTAAAAATGAGACTACCATAAGGCCTCCCGCACACACACACAATGCAAACGCAGAATCGGAGGAGATTTCTCCTTATGATTGTCAAAGATGCTTGATACGCATTAAAAAGAAACATTTGATATTATTACTAGTGCATAGTGTAGGAAATTTATTTTGAAAATAAAGATATAAATCTTAGCCAGCATAGGCATTCCGTACTTATGCCTACTATAGCTACTATGTTCAATAGCAGGTTACCGCCACATTCCATAGCAGGTTATACAACTAAATCCGTACAAGGCTCGTATTGTTTCTTTGGATTTCCAACAAATGGTCAGGCCAAGTAACTTCCCATTGCCACATGGAAACGCCTCTGGAATGACGTTCCGAGAACCAAACCGGATCTCTGCCAACACAAGGCCGGGTTACCCCTAACTGGGTAACTACTGACACGAATATGTCATCCCCCGATCGTAACCGATCTATCCGAGGATCCTCGATTTCCAACAACCACAAAATTTGCAGCAACAACATAGGTTAAATACCTAGGCTCCATACCATGATACCACCTCTATCCAGAAGGAATGACATACACTAAACGGGTGCTACCCCCTAATAACCTTGCCGCATCCTTCCTGTTTTGACCATTTCCGGGGTGTGAGGTCCGACGAAGTCTCGTCCACAAAGCCACGCTTTATACAAAAGCTGTGCTTTGGGTCAACAAATGATCATAGAAATGATCACCAAGATAAATGATCAAATAAATGATCCTATCACAAATGATCAAACAATGATCATTTCACAGCAACACTCAGCATGCCACACTACCAAATTGGGAGTATATCACTAATAACCTTCAACTATATAACCTCTGAGCTCGTACGTCTCAGAGAAGGGTGTTAAGCTAAGAGAATAAATTCTCCGCCACCAACAGAAATATATTTGAAAGAAATCAGCTTTATATCTCAATTTGTAATGTCAGACATACAATCCATACAAGTCTGTTCCGGGCTCGAACAGAACCGAAGGCACTTCCAAAGAAGTCCTTGAAATCCGGATATTCACTAATCACGACCGGACTTCCCGTCACTAAGGGTGATAAAACCTCTATATCGGAGATCAGCCGATGTAGAGTAACTCGACGGTAATCCATCCGTTTTCACAAATATCGGGTCTTCAACACCGGTCATCAAATGCAATCCATAACGACGTATCACATACTCGGAATGGGTTATACGACCCCAAGGTCCTTTCCCGGCTAACCCGAATAGTGAGCGCTTATTTTAAAAATAAGTGTGGCATTCAAATTCAAGCAAATCATAACAAATACCTATTCAAAGGTAAATATTGATAGTCGGATTATTTGACTATCAATAGGCGTGCTCAACATCACCAAATTCCAAATAATTTCCCAAATTATTTAGTTTCCAAAATATCTTTACTAGATATATAATTTCCACACTTCAACCATTTGAAAACAAATTTCAAATCAATTTCCTTAAACGGAAACACTTCCAATTATTTATCCATTTTAAATTTAAAATGGTTCATTTCAATAAATCAAATAAATCCTTACTGATTCACTTTTTTATTTACGTTCCAAATCCGTAAATTTATTCCCACCGTTCAAAAATAAATCAATGTTTATTTTTAAACGAATTTCCCTTTCTTTTATAAATTCCATAATGAATTTATAATTCCTAAATATATATGAATATACAATTTCCCAATCGATTTCTAATATTCATTTTCAATTTATCTTTTAAAAGATAAAGTGCCAAAATATTCAGTTCATATTGGAAAACATTTCCATACTTATTTTTTTTTAGCAAAAGCTAGCGGGGTTAACAGGGCCCCTACCTGATTTTATTGCAAAAAAACAATAAAACACAAAACTTGCCCAAAAGAGAACAGCAAGCAAGAAAAAAAGAAAATACAAAACACAACACACGGAGCTACACAGAAAGAAAAGCACAACAAAAAAACACACAAAGCAAAACAAGAAAACAAGAAACACACCAAAAAACCAACTATCTCCAAGCATCCATGTATATGGCTGGAAAAATAGCTTGCATCTTCATTGTTTTGTAAATTTCATACTTCAATACTTTCCATAACACCTGACCATCTCTCCTCTTCTTATCAAAGCAAATCAAATTTCGTTCATACCACACCACTGTCATGTATTTCTTCAAGCATATAGCTAAGTGTCTCGCCTTCAAAGTTCGCCACCTTATAGCTTTGTAAATCATGTCAAAATCCAGCATAGGTTGATTAGCCAACAATCTACTCCCAGCTACAAGCATCATTTTGTCAAACAGCATCTTAGTGTAAGAACATTGCATGAACAAATGGTGCACAGTCTCAGGGTCATTAGCACAGAAAAAACAATTTGATCCCCTATCATATCCCATCTCCATCAATTTGGTTCTAGTTAACATTGCATTTTGCAGCACTTTCCAGAGCATAAGATTATCCCCTGGGGTTGAATCAGTTGTCCAAATAACTTTGCTCCACTTGAAATCATTATCACCAAAATTGTGCAGGTGCTTGTACACAAGCTTAACAGTATGAGGTCTATCATTCCAAAACACATCACCAACATCAACAAGAGGGTACTTATTACATTGTATATCATTCCACACTGACCTGATGTACTGATTTGATGAGTATGGCAGATTCATGTTACCCTGGAAAATATAATCCACCGCCTTTGCATTAAAAGGTATACCAGTCTGTTGGATCTGTTGATATGTGAACAAAGAATGCAATATCACTCCCTTGGCCACCCATGGATCGTACCAAAATTTGACAGTAGAAGAATTTGACAACCTATGAACAATAATAGGAAGCAATCTATCACGTAAACTCAGGAGATTTCTCCAAGTCCAGCTGCAAATTTGTGGAGTGGTAACAGTCCAGAAACTAGCCCTACCAATTCTATTGACCCAAACCCAATTAACCCAACCAGAGTTATCCTTGGCAATAATTGAATTTAGATGAGTACTGAATGCAGCAATATTCCAGTCAACAATGTTTAAAACCCCCAGCCCACCAGCATTTAAACTCTTCTCAAAACATTTGAATGAACATGGCAATGGCTTCCTGTTTTTGGTGGATCCAGTCCAAAAGAATCTTAGCATTGCACTTCTGACATGATGCAAAAGTTTAGTCGGCAAGATAAACGCTTTAGCCCAATAAACAGTCATAGAAAATGCAACAGACTTGATAAGGACAAGCCTTCCTGCCTGGGTCAAAAATCTGTTAGACCACATGTCAAGAATAGCAACCATTTTGGAATACAATGGGAGGCAATCAGCATACTTCAGTCTTGATGTCAATAGCGGGAGGCCAAGATAAGTCATATTATTACTCATTCTTTGGAGACCAGTGTAATGTAGAAGACTGTTGTAAATACTGGTGGAAACCCCTGCAATTGCTATACTTGATTTAGAAAAATTTAGTTGCAAACCTGACATCAAATAAAAGTCAGTCAAAGTTTTAATAACACTTTGCAACGAGGGGAGATGAGGCTTAGTAAAAATCATAATGTCATCAGCAAACAAGAGAGTAGTAACATTTGTTAGTTTGCACTTGGGGTGGTATTTAATTTGCCCAGCAGCATACTTTGTTAACATTAATCTAGTGAGCACTTCCATCACCATAAGAAATAAGTACGAAGAAATCGGATCCCCTTGCCTAATTCCCTGCCTACTCTTGAAATAACCAACAGGTCGACCATTAATAACAATGGAGAACCTAGCAGTTGAAATGCATTCATATACCCACCCAACAAATGGCTTCGGAAAGTTCATTAATGCCATTATTCTCACAATGGTGGACCAGTGAATGGAATCATAAGCTTTAGATATGTCTAGCTTTAGCATAGCAGAAGGAGAAATATTTGATCTCGAATATCCACAAAGCAGCTCTTGTGCCAGCAAAATGTTGTCATAAATACTCCTATTGGGAAGAAAAGCAACCTGATTGTGAGAAATAATTTGGGGGAGAACATGCAGAAGTCTTGACGCAATAATCTTTGATATACACTTATACACCACGTTACAGCACGAGATTGGTCTAAAAGAAGAGACAGAGCTTGGTTCAGAACTTTTTGGGATTAGTACAATATTAGTTGAGTTAACTTCAGATAGCAGTGTGCATTTAATAAAAAAATTGTGCACTGCCTTGCAGAAATCCACTTGAATAATGTCCCAGCAAGTAACAAAGAAGAGGACATTGAACCCATCAGGCCCACCACACGATTTTCTATTCATTGCAAAGAGTGTATTTTTTATTTCCTCATCAGTAACTTGATTAACCAGCATAGCAGCTTGCAATGTGGACAAGCTAGGCAGGTGGATGTTGTTTAACTTGTCAAGATCAGGAATAAAGTCAGAGGAGTTACCAAACAAGTGCTCAAAATATTGAACAAAAGCAGCATCAATTAAATCAGGAGTTGAAACAGTAGAACCTTCAAGAGTAGTTATTGAGTGTATATTTTCTTTAGCCTGTTTGATTTTGATCGAGGAATGAAAAAACTCAGTGTTACGATCACCAAAATTATACCACTTACTATGAAACTGCTGTTTTTTCATTCCACTTTCAATTTCTAGAGCTTTGTTAAGAAGATCACATAGCCTTACTTCCTCTTCAGCTGCATTTTGATCATGGGGGTTGTTCATCATAAATTCCTGAACCTCAGCATACTTCTTCTTCAAAATTTTTGATTGCTTTGTTCCATCACCATACTTCTCAGTTGCCCAAGCTCTCAAAAGCTTTTTAACTTGTTTAAGCTTCCTGCAAAGAATAAACATAGGGTTACCATAACAATGCAAGGACCACGCTATATTCACAGTTGGTTTGAATTCAGAAGAACTAATCCAATCATTAAAAAATTTGAAACTTCTTTTTTCATTTTTCATTTTGGGACCGTCAGAAAGAATCAATGGGGAGTGATCAGATAGAATGGGATGGATTAGATTGACAGAGAGATTAGGCCAAGTAGAAAGAGCTTTGAAATTGCAGAAAGCATGATCAATAGTAGAGAATGTTCTGACACCACTCCTACATTTGTTATTCCATGAGTATCTAGCACCATGAGAGGGTATCTTGATGAGATTCGATTCATAAATGGCATTGTTCAAAGGAAGGATATGCTTTGGATATAATGGTTGGCCACCAAACTTGTCATCCAGATGAAAACAGCTATTAAAATCACCAACAACCAGCCATGGATGTGTTTCTTGCCTTAGATTTGGTAAGAAATCAAATAGATTTTGCCTAGAAACAGCTGTATTGTCAGCATAAACAAAAGTAAAATAAAAGGAAGATTTGGTTTGCTGGTAGATGATTTTGGAGTGTATGTATTGTCTGGAAGAAATTACAGAGGTGATAGAGTAAACAGTTGGATCAAATAGGATGAAAATCCTACCATAATCAGCATCAGCAAGGTTGTGGATAAACTTCCAAGAAGGATTGATGTAATTTGCAGCCCTAGAAGTTAAAACAAGATTAAGTTTTGATTCCAAGATAGCAAAAATTTTTAGATTATGATAATTTATATGATTTTTGACTTGGTCAAGTTTCAGTTGGTTATGAGCACCCCTAATGTTCCAAACACCTATATTTTGTATCTTCATTATCTAAAGAGATTGATGGATGATGTTCTTTCTGCTCCTGGTTGCAGGAGATTGTGCATCATTGGAATCAGCCTTTGATTTTGATGTTTTCTTTGCTGCCAGTCTTGTTCTGGTGTCTATATTACCATGGCAGTTATCATCACAGGCTTGCTTTTCTTTGTTATACCAACCTGGTATGATAGCATTGTTAACATATGGGAAAGGGGATGTGATTGGTAAAGATGGAGGAGAAGAATTTTTATTGTGTGGGACAGAAAAGGATGTAGTTTGAACAGAATGGAGTGGAACAGAAGGAGAATCAGATGGATTAACATTAGTTGAACAGACTAGTTCAATAATGCTTTTTGCATTGTTATTGAGGAAATTGATATCAGTGGAAGGGATGATTTGATTTCTCATGACTTTACCCCTTTCCAATTGTGCTTGCCCATTTAAATTATTAAGAGTATCAACATGTTGTAATGACTCAGCAGTTGTGTGCACATGCACAGATGGATCAGCATGCACATGGATATCTACTTGTAATTCATCACTATCAGCTACCTGGTTGTTATGCTCAGTTAAAAACGTACTTGATTCATGTATTACCCCCATCTCAACTCCCATAACTTCATCATTAGCATTATCCTCACCCACCTGCTCAACATCAATTGCATCTCCATCAATATGATCTTCAATCACTTGATACCTGTTAACCAAACTTATATTACCAACAGTAAAAGGCATTGATTCATCATTAGCATTTACCTCCCCCACTTGCTCTACATCAATTGCATCTCCAATAATTTGGTCTTCAAGCACTTGGAAACTGTTAACCAACCTTATATTACTATCAGGAATAGACAGCGACTTTTCCTTGGTTGTAACTTCACTATCATTGTTACTACCCACCTTATATGGAGCAGTACACTGCGTTAACTTTGCACCAACATTATCACCTTGCATTTTACCAATTTCCCCATGTCTGTTATCCCTTTTTTTGTTATTTTTATAATTAACCTTTTTCCACACCTGATTTTGATTTCTATTTGTGCTCAACAGCCTTTTCTTGCCATTAACTCCATCCCTATCATCATGGGTATCAATAACTTCATCTGCAGTGACTTTAGCTTCTGACACAGCATGAGAACAGTTACTGCCAGCATGTCCAAATTCTTTACAATTAACACACACTTCTGGTTTCCATAAGTACTTAACTGCAACCTTATGATCAGTGCCATCCATCAACTTAACCAAAAAATTATCCACCAGCTCCTTATCAGGTGATACCTCAACCAAGCATTTTGCAAAAGTAATCCTTTCCATTCTCTCCGTAGATTGATCCATGCACAGGAATTTTCCAACCCTTGACGCCAACCAGTTAATACCATAATGTGACCAAGCATAAAGTGGTATGTTAAATAACTTAATCCAAACAGGAACAGAGCGAATAGTCCGACAACTATTACCCACCGTCACATCCCATGGCTTGACAATAAACAATTTGTTTCTCATGATAATAGGATCAGCTTCAGAAATCCGTTGCCGGTCTTCCGCAGACGAAAACCTGAAGAGGAAAACAAAACCATCCGACTTAACATTGACTTCTCCTCTGAGCTTCCATACTTTCTTCAGATGATACACCACACTCACATATGGCAGGGGTTTATCCAGGAAAAACCCAACAAGGTAGTCTTTCCACACAGCAGTACCAGCCTGAATAATATCACTAGAAGGCACAAGTACATCTCCAGAGTAAAGAAGAGGGATGTCCTGGGGAACATAAGTTCCTGCATTACGTGGCTTCGATTTGAAAAGCGTGGACCAAGGCACCGAATCAAGAGAAGATGAAAGTTTTGAAGGTGGATTGGGACAGGGTGGAACAGGAGAAGGCAGATTAGGAAGGATTTGATCAGTGAAATTTAGAGGAGGAGGATCAGGCGATGGAGGCGGCAGAGTAGCAGAGAGAGAGATGACGGGGACAAGATTTGACAACGATGGACTGATGGACGGCGGTATGGAAGAGGGAGAAGGAAGAACAGTGGATGGAACAGTAGAAAGAATGGGAGGTAAGGGGGAGGGAACGGTCCCCATGAAAAAACTTAAAATTTAAACTTAAAATTTAAATAATAAGTAATTTACAAATCCTTTCATTTTCAACACTTGGAAAATATTCAATATACTTAGATCGAAAATTAAGTATATATTTCATTCTTTAAGAAATCATTCTCTTAAACACATTTGTTTGAGTCAAAACGAATGTTGCGTAAAACATCGTTACGACGACCCAAAATCACTAGTATAGGGATTCAAAGTTTAAATAGATATATAAATCCCAATACTATACAAAACATTTCCTTTCGGAAACCATTTACTATAACAACAGTGTTATAGTCCACCATTTCCTTCTATTTGTCGAAAACGTCTATTTCAACAGTGAATGTTGAAATCTATGTTTTCGATGTTTACACCCTTTACAACATCGTTAAAACGATTAACTTCAATTTATAATATTCATTTTCCCAAGCATATCCATTTTATTTATAATAATATATTCACTGTCCAAAATCGTGAATATACTTCCTTAACCAATTTCAACTTTCAATTTATCAAATTCCATTGATTTCGAATTTATAAACAATGTGTATAAATTCCATTTCTATTTATAAACTTCGATTTATAAATTTCCTTTATTAACCAATTCTATTTATATTCCATTTACATGTCGAAATCCGGTTTATAAGTAATTTACTTATAATTCATTTATTCACAAATCCATTCTTTTATATTAACACTAATTTATAAATCAAAAATTCTTATCTACTTATGAATCTAGGTTCAAACTTTATTTTAACACTTATAAAAGCTCGTTTTATAATTTCTATATTTTAATTTATACATATCAATTTTATACAACTTTTATATAAATTGTTTATAATAATTCAAAAATCCCAATTTAAACCATTTCATAAATTTATAAATTATTTATTTCAAAAATCACTTTTCGCTTACATTTCATAAAAATCTTAATTTTTATAACATAAAAATTTATAACGTTTTAATTATTTAAAATGAATCAATTCAAAATTTAATAAAACGTATACTTTGAAAAATCACTTTAAAATCCTTTTAAAAATCAAAATTGTTACTTTAAAACTTCAAAAATGGAGCCGTTGATGCAGCAGCACCAAATAGTCAATCACGACATCCAAATATCATATATCGATATGATAATCAGCAAATATCACAATATCTGTAAATAAATCAATACAGTTGAGGAACCCAGTTGGATCCCTCCAACCTGTTTTCCTGCATCCAAAGATGTTAGCACAATACCAATTCCGCTCCAGTACGGAATTATCGCGGTATATGGGATTTAAAATATTATCCGCTTAATAGGCGGCGCAATAGGGTCTCATCCGCTATATACTGCGGGAAATCAATTCCAAGTACATAAATAATACCAATTTCACTGTACTGTGAAATATTCGCGGTATATGTTTTTAATAAATAACCCCCGCTTACTAACGGCGCATAATGTCTATTTTAACAATAAATAGATAACAATCATTATTCATGCATACAATCAAGAATTATAAATCTAACTATTTAAAATAAAAATCGAAACCGATTCAATTGAGTTAGAAGTTCTCACCTTGATTTCAATTTCGTTTTAGCGATTTATTTCGAATAAAATTAAACGGACGTTTAATTTTACCCGAAATCCTCACTAACTCCAAACGACTCCAAACCAGCTCCATAGCGTAGTGCTCGTCGATACGAAGCCAACACAAAAAGTTTCGTCCAAAACGGACCTCGTATGACAAAGATACAACATTTTAAAGTTATACGAATAATTATATAATTCAATTTCAATTTAAATTTTATTTTTACAACCTATATCCATCATCCACCGTGCATTCCCCCTACCCTGGATCTCAGCCGCACGTTGCTCCTTCCCCTTTCTTCCAGTTTCACGTTCGAACCAACGTAACCCATAGCCGCTAACCCTAGTTCGAATTATACTCCATCTTCGTTCGCTCATTCTTCGATCAACAACCACCTACAGATGCGCCTAAGCCCCCCGCATCCACAGCCCACGTGCGCGCCACCAAAGTGACGCCTCCACCTCGAAGTGCGTGCGAAACTGAGCACAAATGCGACAAAAATTCTCCATTTATAGTCGACGATTCGTCGACTTCCCCGTATGGATTTGAAGCTCTCGTTACACTCTTCGTCTTTGTAGTTGACACTTTCCTCTAATTGTCGATGGATTTGGAGAGATTAAGGAATGAATTTGAACGTTTTCTGGCCATTCATTTTGAAAATGGCGGCCGGCCTTGAGATGAAACCCTAGCTTGTTTAGAATTGCAAAAGAATGAAATAAAGGGCTTATTTATAGAAATTTATCGAAACACTATTCATTTCGGTTTTTCAAAACTCCGATTTACGCGCGGTGACTGGCGTTTCTGGGGTTTACCCCGCATTCCGGACGCAATGGAACAGGATTTGGAAGCTAATTCGGTCATCTGTGCGAGTTACGGCAATAAACGTTCAATTTAAATTTAAACCGATTAAACGATTTTCTAGGCGTTTTAGCTTGCACCGGAAAAACGATAAATCCAATTGACATGAAATTTGAAACCATACAATAATATCACATTACGGATCCAATGAAACTAGTTTCGTCGAAATCCGAGACTGTTTGAAAAATGACTATTTTAACTCGCCAAATTAATATTAAAACAATTTCGATGCGTTTCGAGCTGCCACGATCAAACGATAACTCCAATTGCTACGAAAATTGAAATCCGATAATAACTAACTATTACGGATCCAATGGAACAAGTTTCGTTCAATTCTGAGACTGTTCAAAAATTGACTAATTTCACTAGTCGATTTAAATATTAAAGTATTCAATTTTCACAAATTAACTTTTAATTTGATTTTAGAAGTTCTATAACATCTCTATAACTTTAATATGATAAAATAAAATTTTACAAATCTTTTTCAATCATATTAAACCCAATTTTCAATTATTTCTGGAATTTCAATTATTAAATTATCGATTTAATTGTTCAATTTAAATCCAATATTCGATAAATAAATTATTCGACTTATAAATTTCACTTATTAATATTTAAAATCAATTAAATATTCAAATTTAAATTATCAAAAATTCTGGGTCGTTAAGATCTTCCCCCCTTAAAAGAATTTCGTCCTCGAAATTACCAAGTAGGAAAAATTTACAGAATCCATTAACTTTCCAAAACAAATTGTTCAAATTAGATTTTTCAAATCTCTTAAGTGTTTAACTTTTCCAAAATTCATAGTTAAACTTCTTACAAAATCTTTACTAAGTTTCCAAATCCAAACTTTAGTTTTCAAAAATTTCTCAATTTTCTCAAAAATATTCTAACGCCTTAAATTTTCGGAAAAATTCGCCATAGTCTCCTTTGCGCGGCTCGATCCGGAAAAAAATGACAGTATATATATCACAAATATACATCTCATCAAGTGATGAGGCATCCCGCAGGGAAAAAAGTGTAAAAGTACGGTATGTAATCCGAGATATGTACCTTATTTTTTTATTAGCGAGCATATACGACTAATATAGCACGAAAGCGAGCTCCAAATGCGAAGCAACGCCATCCGCACCTACTAAACACTCAACAACAACATGAGAATCATGCATATATGAAAATAGTATCAATATACAACATATAGCAACATAACAACTACATGTGCCTATATAGCAAATGCAACAAAACAACAAATGCAAACATCAACCAACTATCATCCATAACCAAATCAATATTCATTCATATTCTCATTAATATTCAATGAATTGGTTTTCAATTTAAATCACATCTGATTCATTTACATTGGATTTTATCAACATTCATTCTTTTCCAATTAGTTTACATTCACTAATTTATATTCAACTTATTTCACTTCCAAATCAAATCCAATTCTATTCAAATTTACATATTATCCATTTGAATTCAATAACATAGCTTCCAATTTCGCTAATTCAATTTCATTAACACTTAATGAATTATATACAATCAATCAACAATCAAATAACAACCAAAGTTTATTCAATACAACCAAATTTATTCACTTTACATTCAATTTGGTTCAACACATTTAATTCCAATTGGATCATATTAAATTGACTTTCATTCAATTTATTCAATTTCTAATAACATTAGCTTCAAATGAATTAACACTTACATTCATTATTTCATATAAATTATTTACATTTAATTGATTAACATTTAATCCATTAGTTCAATTCAATTGCTAATTCCTTTAACAATATAAAGTTGAATTTCATTTATATAACTCAAGTTCAAATTCTTAATGACTTCATTTCATTAATTCACTTATTAATTTACTTTGACACCAAAATCTACTTTATTCAACCTTATTTAAGTTATATTTCATTTCAAGCATCTTATCAAATCCAAATCAATTTATTTAACTTTCCTTTTGTTAAATTTCAAATTACATGTCTTTGATGACAACTCAAATTTATTTCAACTTGGATTTTATTGATTTACTTATACTTCCTTTAATTTAACTTCATCCTTTAAGTTAAATTTATCCTATCAAAATTCAATATGTATAAGTTATCAACTCATTTATCATTCCCATAAATATTTTTTTTAATAGGATTCCAGAGTCTTTTCAAATCTTTCAAAATTATTTTTGAAATCAATTCAATTATCTTTTGAATTTCAAAACCCAAATTCAATTTTTCCAAACAACTTTCATTTAAAATAATTTGGCAGCAATCCCTCTTTTGGAAACCCGAAAATGAACACCAATGATGCCGCGGTCATTATTGGAATTATTTTCCAGCGACCTGAAAGAGTTTAGTGCTTTCATCCCTTCAAAACAATTTTCCAAAATATCAAATCCTTTCAAAACACTTCTTTGGAATTTTATTTCAAATTATAAATCACATTTTCAAATCTTTTACTTATATAACTTCACTTTTTATATATATAAGATTATTTTACAAGTGTAAATTATTTTAATTATAACTTCATACTTATAATTTGATTGCTTATACAATTCATTCTTTTACAATTGTTGTTTTAATTTAACTTATTCAACAACCAAACAATCAATTCATATACACTTTAATAATTCCGAAAAATTATTCCTTTATACATAAAATATAATCAAGGTAAAATTATTTCATTTACCCAATTTAAAACAATATCGTGTCAAATTGTTCTATACAAGTGTTTAGAGATCCCTATCAACAACGTTAATTACTCGTGTTGACCAAAATCCATATACCACTCAACAAACCAATCCACACAATATAAAACAATTTATATTCACTAACAAATACGCGCTCGTATCTATTATTACACTCAAACTCATTCTAGAGTACTACTGACTCTATCTCTAATGAGTAATACCCAACAGAGCCATAGTTGTCGCTTAACCATAAGCTCTGATACCAAATGTAACGAATGAGCTTTTTCGTCCACGAAAACCGACATCAATACGTCCACTGTATCAACTGTCGAGAAATCGAAAGCCGGAAAACCGTACCGTTAGGGTTAAAGAAGAAGAAAAAGATAGAAGAAGAGAGAAAAAGATAGAACAGAACAGAAATAACAGAACAACATCAGAATCTCACAATTCGCAGCGGAACAACATATAATAAATAAATGAATAATCTTTAAACAAAGATCTATATCAGTTATTACATTACATTACATTTCATTTCATTACATCAGAGTGTACAACAACAAACAACATCAAACAGCGGAAAAGAAATACTATATACTAGTAATACGTCATGCCATCCAGCTTGCCTCCTGCAACTCCTGAATTCCAGAATATCCTGATAAACCTAACTCTTGACTGCCCGTGTGGAAATTGGTGGGCACCCAGAGTTTAGGAAGGAAAACAATAAACTCCGAGTCAGTCATGTGACTGGTGTGAGAACTAAAACAGTTTATTTTTCTTTAAAATCAAAATAGAGGAATATTTTTAAAGTCAATTCGCAATGCTTTTAAAAATGAGACTACCATAAGGCCTCCCGCACACACACACAATGCAAACACAGAATCGGAGGATATTTCTCCATATGATAGTCAAAGATGCTTGATACGCATTAAAAAGAAACATTTGATATTATTACTAGTGCATAGTGTAGGAAATTTATTTCGAAAATAAAGATATAAATCTTAGCCAGCATAGGCATTCCGCACTTATGCCTACTATAGCTACTATGTTCAATAGCAGGTTATCGCCACATTCCATAGCAGGTTATACAACTAAATCCGTACAAGGCTTGTATTGTTTCTTTGGATTTCCAACAAATAGTCAGGTCAAGGAACTTCCCATTGCCACAAGAAAACGCCTCTGGAATGACGTCCCGAGAACCAAACCGGATCTCTGCCAATACAAGGCCGGGTTACCCCTAACTGGGTAACTACTGACACGAATATGTCATCCCCCGGTCGTAACTGATCTATCCGAGGATCCTCGATTTCCAACAACCACAAAATTTGCATCAACAACATAGGTTAAATATCTGGGCTCCATACCATGATACCACCTCTATCCAGAAGGAATGACATACACTAAAGGGGTGCTACCCCCTAATAACCTTGCCGCATCCTTTCTGTTTTGACCATTTCCGGGGTGTGAGGTCCGACGAAGTCTCGTCCACAAAGCCACGCTTTATACAAAAGCTGTGCTTTGGGTCAACAAATGATCATAGAAATGATCACCAAGATAAATGATCAAATAAATGATCCTATCACAAATGATCAAACAATGATCATTTCACAGCAACACTCAGCATGTCACACTACCAAATTGGGAGTATATCACTAATAACCTTCAACTATATAACCTCTGAGCTTGTACGTCTCAGAGAAGGGTGTTAAGCTAAGAGAATAAATTCTCCGCCACCAACAGAAATATATTTGAAAGAAATCAGCTTTATATCTCAATTTGTAATGTCAGACATACAATCCATACAAGTCTGTTCCGGGCTCGAACAGAACCGAAGGCACTTCCAAAGAAGTCCTTGAAATCCGGATATTCACTAATCACGACCGGACTTCCCGTCACTAAGGGTGATAAAACCTCTATATCGGAGATCAGCCGATGTAGAGTAACTCGACGGTAATCCTTCCGTTTTCACAAATATCGGATCTTCAACACCGGTCATCAAATGCAATCCATAACGACGTATCACATACTCGGAATGGGTTATACGACCCCAAGGTCCTTTCCCGGCTAACCCGAATAGTGAGCGCTTATTTTAAAAATAAGTGTGGCATTCAAATTCAAGCAAATCATAACAAATACCTATTCAAAGGTAAATATTGATAGTCGGATTATTTGACTATCAATAGGCGTGCTCAACATCACCAAATTCCAAATAATTTCCCAAATTATTTAGTTTCCAAAATATCTTTACTAGATATATAATTTCCACACATCAACCATTTGATAACAAATTTCAAATCAATTTCCTTAAACGGAAACACTTCCAATTATTTATCCATTTTAAATTTAAAATGGTTAATTTCAATAAATCAAATAAATCCTTACTGATTCACTTTTTTATTTACGTTCCAAATCCGTAAATTTATTCCCACCGTTCAAAAATAAATCAATGTTTATTTTTAAACGAATTTCCCTTTCTTTTATAAATTCCATAATGAATTTATAATTCCTAAATATATATGAATATACAATTTCCCAATCGATTTCTAATATTCATTTTCAATTTATCTTTTAAAAGATAAAGTGCCAAAATATTCAGTTCATATTGGAAAACATTTCCATACTTATTAAATAATAAGTAATTTACAAATCCATTCATTTTCAACACTTGGAAAATATTCAATATACTTAGATCGAAAATTAAGTATATATTTCATTCTTTAAGAAATCATTCTCTTAAACACATTTGTTTGAGTCAAAACGAATGTTGCGTAAAACATCGTTACGACGACCCAAAATCACTAGTATAGGGATTCAAAGTTTAAATAGATATATAAATCCCAATACTATACAAAACATTTCCTTTCGGAAACCATTTACTATAACAACAGTGTTATAGTCCACCATTTCCTTCTATTTTTCGAAAACGTCTATTTCAACAATGAATGTTGAAATCTATGTTTTCGATGTTTACACCCTTTACAACATCGTTAAAACGATTAACTTCAATTTATAATATTCATTTTCCCAAGCATATCCATTTTATTTATAATAATATATTCACTGTCCAAAATCGTGAATATACTTCCTTAACCAATTTCAACTTTCAGTTTATCAAATTCCATTGATTTCGAATTTATAAACAATGTGTATAAATTCCATTTCTATTTATAAACTTCGATTTATAAATTTCCTTTATTAACCAATTCTATTTATATTCCATTTACATGTCGAAATCCGGTTTATAAGTAATTTACTTATAATTCATTTATTCACAAATCCATTCTTTTATATTAACACTAATTTATAAATCAAAAATTCTTATCTACTTATGAATCTAGGTTCAAACTTTATTTTAACACTTATAAAAGCTCGTTTTATAATTTCTATATTTTAATTTATACATATCAATTTTATACAACTTTTATATAAATTGTTTATAACAATTCAAACATCCTAATTTAAACCATTTCATAAATTTATAAACTATTTATTTCAAAAATCACTTTTCGCTTACATTTCATAAAAAACTTAATTTTTATAACATAAAAATTTATAACGTTTTAATTATTTAAAATGAATCAATTCAAAATTTAATAAAACGTACACTTTGAAAAATCACTTTAAAATCCTTTTAAAAATCAAAATCGTTACTTTAAAACTTCAAAAATGGATCCGATGATGCAGCAGCACCAAATAGTCAATCACGACATCCAAATATCATATATCAATATGATAATCAACAAATATCACAATATCTGTAAATAAATCAATACAGTTGAGGATCCCAGTTGGATCCTTCCAACCTGTTTTCCTGCATCCAAAGATGTTAGCACAGTACCAATTCCGCTCTAGTACGGAATTATCGCGGTATATGGGATTTAAAATATTATCCGCTTAATAGGCGGCACAATAGGGTCTCATCCGCTATATACTGCGGGAAATCAATTCCAAGTACATAAATAATACCAATTTCACTGTACTGTGAAATATTCGCGGTATATGTTTTTAATAAATAACCCCCGCTTACTAACGGCGCATAATGTCTATTTTAACAATAAATAGATAACAATCATTATTCATGCATACAATCAAGAATTTTAAATCTAACTATTTAAAATAAAAATCGAAACCGATTCGATTGAGTGAGAAGTTCTCACCTTGATTTCAATTTCGTTTTAGCGATTTATTTCGAATAAAATTAAACGGACGTTTAATTTTACCCGAAATCCTCACTAACTCCAAACGACTCCAAACCAGCTCCATAGCGTAGTGCTCGTCGATATGAAGCCAACACAAAAAGTTTTGTCCAAAACGGACCTCGTATGACAAAGATACAACATTTTAAAGTTATACGAATAATTATATAATTCAATTTCAATTTAAATTTTATTTTTACAACCTATATCCATCATCCACCGTGCATTCCCCCTACCCTGGATCTCAGCCGCACATTGCTCCTTCCCCTTTCTTCCAGTTTCACGTTCGAACCAACGTAACCCATAGCCGCCAACCCTAGTTCGAATTATACTCCATCTTCGTTCGCTCATTCTTCGATCAACAACCACCTACAAATGCGCCTAAGCCCCCCGCATCCACAGCCCACGTGCGCGCCACCAAAGTGACGCCTCCACCTCGAAGTGCGTGCGAAACTGAACACAAATGCGGCAAAAATTCTCCATCTATAGTCGACGATTCGTCGACTTCCCCGTATGGATTTGAAGCTCTCGTTACACTCTTCGTCTTTGTAGTTGACACTTTCCTCTAATTGTCGATGGATTTGGAGAGATTAAGGAATGAATTTGAACGTTTTCTGGCCATTCATTTTGAAAATGGCGGCTGGCCTTGAGATGAAACCCTAGCTTGTTTAAAATTGCAAAAGAATGAAATAAAGGGCTTATTTATAGAAATTTATCGAAACACTATTCATTCCGGTTTTTCAAAACTCTGATTTACGCGCGGTGACTGGCGTTTCTGGGGTTTACCCTGCGTTCCGGACGCAATGGAACAGGATTCGGAAGCTAATTCGGTCATCTGTGCGAGTTACGGCAATAAACGTTCAATTTAAATTTAAACCGATTAAACGATTTTCTAGGCGTTTTAGCTTGCACCGGACAAACGGTAAATCGAATTGACATGAAATTTGAAACCATACAATAATATCACATTACGGATCCGATGAAACTAGTTTCATCGAAATCCGAGACTGTTTGAAAAATGACTATTTTAACTCGCCAAATTAATATTAAAACAATTTCGATGCGTTTCGAGCTGCCATGATCAAACGATAACTCCAATTGCTACAAAAATTGAAATCCAATAATAACTAACTATTACGGATCCAATGGAACAAGTTTCGTTCAATTCTAAGACTGTTCAAAAATTGACTAATTTCACTAGTCGATTTAAATATTAAAATATTCAATTTTCACAAATTAACTTTTAATTTGATTTTAAAAGTTCTATAACATCTCTATAACTTTAATATGATAAAATAAAATTTTACAAATCATTTTCAATCATATTAAACCCAATTTTCAATTATTTCTGGAATTTCAATTATTAAATTATCGATTTAATTGTTCAATTTAAATCCAATATTCGATAAATAAATTATTCGACTTATAAATTTCACTTATTAATATTTAAACTCAATTAAATATTCAAATTTAAATTATCAAAAATTCTGGGTCGTTACACCAAATTCATTACTTATACACATTTTATTAAAGGATTATCCACTTTCAAAAATCATGGATGAAATTTCTTTAATAAGCTTCCATAATAAACTTAACAAAATAAGTTGATTTCGGATTTATAAAACCATGTTATAAATTCACATTTCTATTTTATAAAAACTTCCATAAATGAAATCCCTTATTAACCAATTCTATTTATATCTCAATTATATGCCAAATATCCAAATTATAAGTTAATTACTTATAATTCTCTTTATTTTACAAATTCATCCCTTTATAACTTCACAAATTATAAATCTTACTCACTTATAAGATTCATTTATAACTGTATGAATATGCGCTTATATGTTTTTGTTTGATGATAATAAACATATATATTCATTTAAATGTATTTGGTAATATACTATTTTGTTTTTCATAGATTAAATAAATATTTGTTGAATAAAATAAATTATACAGAATTTGAATTCAAACAGAACAAATTACACAGAATTTGAATTCAAATAGAAATTTTATTCAAATAAATATTTATTACAATCTTGAATAGTACAAATTCAAGCTCTCACTATACATATACATTTTTGAATACACACAATTCAGTTTACATAATTTCCTCACTACATATCACTCACACTCGTATTTTGTCTTCAACTGCATTCCAGTTTGAATCTAGCATCTGAGCAATCTGCAAAAATATTCACTAACGCAGTAAAATTGAAAAAGAAATATTTTTGCAATATAAAATGAAATATGATTTTTGAAAATAATATGTGCCTCAGTTATTTGGGTTGTTCGTCATAATTTACATTTGAATTCTTCACACACGAACAGTGTGACATGCACAGTGCATCACTGTACATGCCACAAGGCCGTGCACATCGATATACACTTGATAATGCTACAGGGACAGGTGAGCACAGGTCAAACCCAAATGAAAAGCCGGGTTCAACTCACGTGAAGTCACAACACGAGCACAAGGTCAAACCCGAGTTTTAAAACTGGGTTCAACACAAGGCACAATAAACTCAAATACAAAGCTTCGACAAATCAAAACAGCATGCAAGCTCGACTAACTGCAGACCAAATGCTCAAGCCACCAAGAATCAGTGCAATGACCAAGCAATGACCAGAGCATAAAGAAGTACAAAATGAAAACTACAAAAAAAAGCATCAAACATTATGTATGCAGACCAGAAAAATCAGACTCAACTACAGGGATGAATACAATGTCAAAGCACAGAGCAACCAAGTGTTAACAATCAATGAATAAAGTGAATACAAGAACCAGTTGAGATGAACAATGCAAGAACATGAAATCAGACCAACAGCTACATGAAGAAAACATGCATGCAACATGGACTGCAGATAACTCAAATGAACCAAATGCACATGTCAACAGCAATAAAAACAAAGTCAGACCAACAGCAAAACTGCATAGGAATGCGGTAACAAACAGAAGGAATGACCAAGTACAAGCAAATGAATGCAATTCAAAGTGATATAATAGTTACAGCTATAGAGACCAAGTTCAAGGCAACAGTGACATGCACAACTAAACCAACATGAAATCGACACAGTGAAGACACCAGTGAAACAAATGTAGAACTGACAAATGTATCAACTCAACAACAGCCAGTGCCAACATGAACAAAAGACAATTGAAACAACAATCTCGGCAAACAACAACAAGTTCATGTATGCATCAGTAATCAAATATGAAGTACACAAGTACAAGATCAACACAGCAGTCTCAAGTGACACAGTTGCAAACAACATGAATGTCACAAGTAACAGTATGGTTCAATGTCACAAGCATGAACAACCCAGTATGGAAAATAAATGGAGCAATGAGAAAGAGCAACAGAATTTATTTATGAAACAGAAAATCAAAGCATCATAAATATACAATGAAGACACAAGTCAGTGCAGCAATGAAACATATAAAATGCTCAAGTCACGTTCATGTTAAACCGACCAGAGAAGATGGCCAGAGACAAAGACGTGATGACCACAAGATTCAACAGTGCAGAGATGGGCCGAAGTCAGAATTCAACGAAAATCAAATTCGTATCTTTGAAAAAGTCAGCAATGAAAAAGGGAAAGTTTGAAAATCAAAGCCGTGAGTAACAAGTCGACAGTAATCAGGAAAGCCGTGCACATCAAGGAAAGAAGAAATTTGGAAAGTATCAAATTGATACAAAGGAATTCAAGTCTCGAATTCATATAAATACTGAACCCAAAGTCATTATCATGGGCATCGAGTCAAGCAAGCAATTAAACAAGCAACAAAAGAATATGCATACCAATCTATCAAACTCGATCAAAGGAGCAGCTGCAAGTAGAATCGATCATCCGAGAACGAACGAAGCACAAATAACGCGAACCAAACAATAGATCACCAGAAAAGAAGCGAGCAAGAGCTACACTAATTCAGATCGAACAAGCCCCAATTTGGATCGCAAGAGCCGAAGCCCTAATTCCAGATCGAACGAAATACAACAGAGGGCCGCCATTTCTCTTCACAAACAAAAGACAAAGGATTGGGTTAAAGAAGAATGGGTCGGCCTAGTTTATAAAAGAGGGCTTTAGTATTATAAAGGGGGATTTAGTTTTATTTTTAAAGGGGTTTTTCTTAAGTTTTATTTTGAGCAAAAATTAGGGATTCTAGTTTATATTTTAATTTTTGCTCCTGCTTGTATTTTTGAAGTTGTTTTTTTTTTCAAAGAATTTGTAAATCACCACCTAGGTTGTAGGTAGTGTCAGATTGTCTAGTTAGAATTAGTTCAGTGAGCAGGGTGTGCGAGTTTGCAAAACTCTATAGGCGGGAGCAGAGTTTGCGAGTAAGTGAAACTCTATAGACGGAGCAGGGTGTGCGAGTCTAGTAGAGTGTTTGTGAGCGGGAGCAAAAGGGTCTGCGAGTCTAGTAGAGTGTTTGTAAGCGGGATACTGTTTAATTCTAATAGAAATCTGAGAATGCAGCAGTAGGCAGGGGTTGCCGAAGCTGGGTAAATTTTGTGTGTGATTTACTTTTCAGCATATTTATTTCTGCAGTTTGTTTAATTCGAGAAAATTTGCCATAACCCTATTCACCCCCCCCCCCCCTCTAGGGTTAATCTAGATCCTACAAGTGGTATTAGAGCCCGGTATTTTTCTTTAACTCTAGAGTCATGAATCCACCAGATAATACTTTTTTTGAGGGTCATTCCAATATTATTCCTTCTGTTTTTGATGGAACAGATTTTTTGAACTAGAAATTGAAAATGGAATTTTATTTAAAATCTGTTAATATTAAATGTTGGGATATTATTGAAAATGGGTGTGATATAACAAATAAGGAAATTCTCTCGATTAATGCTCTTGCTATGCATATATTATATTCTCATATTAATCGTGATAATTTTTATTTCGTCTCTCATTGTGAAAATGCACAGAAAATCTGGAATACTCTCGATGCAATATATGGTGCAAAAGTCAACAGTAATGAGATGTCCTCCACAACCAACTCAGTTAAAGAAATGTGCTTAACAGGAGTGGTAAATAGCAGTTGTGATGAGGATGATGATGATGGAGCATTTGAGCTGGCATTACCAATGAAGAAATTCAAAAGGAGGAACCGCAAATACGGAAATCCAGCTCTAAATCAAAAAGTAAAAAACAGAGAGCACAATATGAAGCCAAGCGAGGTATCAAAACTCACTCACTCTGAATTACTTATTTATTTCCACGAAGTGAATGGCTGTTTTGAACGACTTAGGGAGAAGTATGCCAAACTTGAATCACAAAAAGATACTTTGATAGAATTAAATGAACAACTCGACCAATTAGTTAAAACCTATCAAAGTAAGATCCCTAAGTGTGATAAGTGTCCAACATTCGAAAAGGAAATTAAAAAATCAGAAATCATTATAAAATCACTTAAAAATGAAATTCTGATTTTAAAAGAGAATGAAAATACTAGGAGAGAGGATTCTATTAAAAAGTTCACACAATTGATAAATGAAAATGAATCTCTCAAAACACAAGTCCAACAATTGTCAATGACCTTAGATAAATTCTCAAAAAGTGAAAAATCGTTGAATATGCTACTAGGAAAGCAAACTGTTAATACGGTTAGACAAGGACTTGGATATAATAAATCTGAAAATGTTGAGAGCAAGATTAATCAAGAAAATTCAGTGTGCACAACTTGTAGAAAATTTGGACACAATCAAAATAATTGTTGGTATAGACCCAAACACATGAAAACTATACCAATTTGGGTTCCAAAAGGCACAAATATAAAATCTCTCAAAGTTAAACAAATTTGGGTGCCGAAGGGAGCAATTATAAATAGTTTTGGGTCTCCACAAAATTATTTTTCAAAATATTCTGCCACTAACAATCATGGACCTATAAAAACAAATAGGTCACATAAATCTTTTCCCGTGTAGGTATGGTGGCAGGCTAAGGAACAACAACAGTGTTCTCTGGATTTTGGCTGCTCCAGAAATACAACGGGCAACAAAGCAAAGTTTCTTAGCCTAGTATAAAGGTGATAGAATCACAATGGGCAATCATGAAAAATTATCGTAAAGGTAAAACAGGTGAAGGTATATTTATCTGATCGATATATTAATTGTGATAATCTGCACCGAATTCAGAATGAAATCAGCCACTATTGAGATGTTGAAAAGAGATGATGTTTTTTGATTCTGACTTGGTCTACATAATTAGCCAATTACATTTATGCCAAAAACACTATTCTTTGAATTACTTTATACATATACGTTTGGATTAAAAACATAGTGTTTTGTTGGATGATAATATTTTTGGTTATAATACGGCTAACTCTATATTCACGGTTTTCTGATTATTTCCACGGCTTCAATTCAATTTCAAAGAATGTCATTTAAATTGTTGCTAAAATTGAGTTTGAAATTTTTGATGCATATTTCATGGTCTGGTTTATCAATTTTAGTTAGTGATATTTTGGATTGAAAGAGAAACTCAGATGCAGATTACACTAGTCATTTAGTTGATTAGAAAATTTACTAGTTGAACGTGATTTTTGAGACATTTAGTAACTGCATAGTTTTTCAAAGAAAATTTCTGCATATTGTTCATTTTAAATAATCTTCAAATAGCAGAAATTATTTTCATATATAACCCCCTCGAGAAAATCATTTTTTGACCATATTTTCAGATTAGTCATTTTTATTTGATTTTAAATGACAAATTTTGACTAATCTGACTCCCTACTAATTATCAAAAAAATAAATAGTGATTGAAAAGGTGATAAGTGTTGATATTTAACATACATTACTCAAGAGAGTATATTTGGAAAATTTCTTTAGGAATTAAAACAAGAATTATAAAACTTTTTGTCGGGTAAAGATTCCATGACCATTTCTATATCTATCATTATTTCTATCGACCATGGTTTATCAAATAATCAATATAGTTTGTCGATATGTGGTACTATAATCAGGAATCATTTGTTTTTCATGTCACATTTTTAAAAAAAATATCCAAAGTATTCACTCTCATTTAAAAGTCCTCACGGTTATGCATGGGTGAATTACTTGGATTTTTGATTATGTGCTTCCATGCTCATTTAAAAGTCCTCACGGTTATGCATGTATGGAACGCATATCAAAATTAATTGATTTAATAGACAAGTTAATTCTAATCCCATTTAAAAGTCCTCACGGTTATGCGTGGTTAGAAGATACTTGAATTCATTTTTAAAATTAAATTGGAATACTACTAATCTCATTTAAAAGTCCTAACTGTTATGCATGATTAGTAGATATTCAAATTCCTGATATAAATGTACCACAAGAAGATTCAACTGTATGATTTTATATGAACATCATATCCATCACTTCTAAAAGTGGAATTTGCGCCTAACAAGGGTAGTTATGGTTTTTGTTTGATTCTTATTGAAGTTTAATATTTATATTCAATTTGAGTTTAATGTTGGATTAATATCGATCACTTTATCTCTATTTTTTCTCTCACACTATTATTCTTTTGCTGATAACAAAAGGGGGAGAGAAAAGTTAAGATTTTGTCAAATAGAATCAAGCAAAGGTCAAACAATTTTCCATTTGCATATAGGCTCATTTATATATTACTATTTGGATGCATATATGTAGGGGGAGCATCATGTAGAGAGGAAGCATTTAAATAGGGGGAGCAATTAGAGTATATAATTGGTCAAATACATTTAACACGGTCAAAATCTTAAATATATGTTTGTTATCATCAAAAGGGGGAGATTGTATGAATATGCGCTTATATGTTTTTGTTTGATGATAATAAACATATATATTCATTTAAATGTATTTGATAATGTACTATTTTGTTTTTCATAGATTAAATAAATATTTGTTGAATAAAATAAATTACACAGAATTTGAATTCAAACAGAACAAATTACACAGAATTTGAATTCAAACAGAACAAATTACACAGAATTTGAATTCAAATAGAAATTTTATTCAAACAAATATTTATTACAATCTTGAATAGTACAAATTCAAGCTCTCACTATACATATACATTTTTGAATACATCACAATTCAGTTTACATAATTTCCTCACTACATATCACTCACACTCATATTTTGTCTTCAACTGCATTCCAGTTTGAATCCAGCATCTGAGCAATCTGCAAAAATATTCACTAACGCAGTAAAATTGAAAAAGAAATATTTTTGCAATATAAAATGAAATATGATTTTTGAAAATAATATTTGCCTCAGTTATTTGGGTTGTTCGTCATAATTTACATTTGAATTCATCACACACGAATAGTGTGACATGCACAGTGCATCACTGTACATGCCACAAGGCCGTGCACATCGATATACACTTGATAATGCTACAGGGACAGGTGAGCACAGGTCAAACCCAAATTAAAAGCCTGGTTCAACTCATGTGAAGTCACAACACGAGCACAAGGTCAAACCCGAGTTTTAAAACTGGGTTCAACACAAGGCACAATAAACTCAAATACAAAGCTTCGACAAATCAAAACAGCATGCAAGCTCGACTAACTGCAGACCAAATGCTCAAGCCACCAAGAATCAGTGCAATGACCAAGCAATGACCAGAGCACAAAGAAGTACAAAATGAAAACTACAAAAAAAAAGCATCAAAGATTATGTATGCTGACCAGAAAAATCAGACTCAACTACAGGGATGAATACAATGTCAAAGCATAGAGCAACCAAGTGTTAACAATCAATGAACAAAGTGAATACAAGAACCAGTTGAGATGAACAATGCAAGAACATGAAATCAGACCAACAGCTACATGAAGAAAACATGCATGCAACATGGACGCAGATAACTCAAATGAACCAAATGCACATGTCAACAGCAATGAAAACAAAGTCAGACCAACAGCAACTGCATAGGAATGCAGTAACAAACAGAAGGAATGACCAAGTACAAGCAAATGAATGCAATTCGAAGTGATATAACAGTTACAACTACAGAGACCAAGTTCAAGGCAACAGTGACATGCACAACTAAACCAATATGCAATCGACACAGTGAAGATACCAGTGAAACAAATGTAGAACTGACAAATGTATCAACTCAACAACAGCCAGTGCCAACATGAACAAAAGACAATTGAAACAACAATCTCGGCAAACAACAACAAGTTCATGTATGCATCAGTAATCAAATATGAATTACACAAGTACAAGATCAACACAGCAGTCTCAAGTGACACAGTTGCAAACAACATGAATGTCACAAGTAACAGTATGGTTCAATGCCACAAGCATGAACAACCCAGTATGGAAAATGAATGGAGCAATGAGAAAGAGCAACAGAATTTATTTATGAAACAGAAAATCAAAGCATCATAAATATAAAATGCAGACACAAGTCAGTGCGGCAATGAAACATATAAAATGCTCAAGTCACGTTCATGTTAAACCGACCAGAGAAGATGGCCAGAGACAAAGACGTGATGACCACGAGATTCAACAGCGCAGAGATGGGCCGAAGTCAGAATTCAACGAAAATCAAATTCGTATCTTTGAAAAAGTCAGCAATGAAAAAGGGAAAGTTTGAAAATCAAAGCCGTGAGTAACAAGTCGACAGTAATCAGGAAAGCCGTGCACATCAAGGAAAGAAGAAATTTGGAAAGTATCAAATTGATACAAAGGAATTCAAGTCTCGAATTCATATAAATACTGAACCCAAAGTCATTATCATGGGCATCGAGTCAAGCAAGCAATTAAACAAGCAACAAAAGAATATGCATACCAATCTATCAAACTCGATCAAAGGAGCAGCTGCAAGTAGAATCGATCATCCGAGAACGAACGAAGCACAAATAATGCGAACCAAACAATAGATCACCAGAAAAGAAGCGAGCAAGAGCTACACTAATTCAGATCGAACAAGCCCCAATTTGGATCGCAAGAGCTGAAGCCCTAATTCCAGATCGAACGAAATACAACAGAGGGCCGCCATTTCTCTTCACAAACAAAAGACAAAGGATTGGGTTAAAGAAGAATGGGTCGGCCTAGTTTATAAAAGAGGGCTTTAGTATTATAAAGGGGGATTTAGTTTTATTTTAAAGGGGTTTTTCTTAAGTTTTATTTTGAGCAAAAATTAGGGATTCTAGTTTATATTTTAATTTTTGCTCCTGCTTGTATTTTTGAAGTTTTTTTTTTCTTTTTCAAAGAATTTGTAAATCACCACCTAGGTTGTAGGTAGTGTCAGATTGTCTAGTAGAATTAGTCCAGTGAGCAGGGTGTGCGAGTTTGCAAAACTCTATAGGCGGGAGCAGAGTTTGCGAATAAACAAAACTCTATAGGCGGAGCAGGGTGTGCGAGTCTAGTAGAGTGTTTGTGAGCGGGAGCAAAAGGGTCTGCGAGTCTAGTAGAGTGTTTGTAAGCGGGATACTGTTTAATTCTAATAGAAATCTGGGAATGCAGCAGTAGGCAGGGGTTGCCGAAGCTGGGTAAATTTTGTGTGTGATTTACTTTTCAGCATATTTATTTCTGTAGTTTGTTTAAATCGAGAAAATTTGCCATAACCCTATTCACCCCCCCCCCTCTAGGGTTAATCTAGATCCTACAATAACTTCATATTAACATTAACAAAACCCCTTTATAATTACATTGATTTATAGAATATCGATTTTATAAATCTTATATATAAACCATTTATAATAAATAAAAATCCCAATTTAAACTATTTACAAAATAATTATCTCCATATTCCAAAAATCATATTTCTATTATATTTCCCAAAAATCATAATTTTTATAACATAAAAATTACAACCTTTATTTATTTAAAATAAATTCATTCCTTTAACACTTTAAAATTTAATAAAATATTTATCTTCAAAATCACTTGAAAATCCTTTTTAAATTGAAATCATCACTTTAATATTTTTAAATTTCCAAAAATAGGCCCAATATTGCTACAGCACTAAATGCATCAATCACAACATCCAAAACATCATATATCACACAGTAACAACATATATATATATATATATATATATATATATATATATATATATATATCAATATCTGTAAATAAATCAACAATGGTGAGGAATCCAGTTGGATCCCTCCAACCTATCACCTACAATAAATATACATATGAGAATATGTGTACAATGTCCGCTTCGAGGCAGACGCGCGTACAAAAGGTCATCCGCTCATACACGGGAATGTATAGGGTCTCATCTCCTCCAATAGACAAGAATATATCCAAATACCAATCAACATATAGATAACATATCATATATCATTCAAACAGTCATCAATCATCATAAATAATATCTATTCTCACTTATATAAAAATATCAGTAAGTTGGAAAGCGTGAGTTGTACCTACTTTGGTTCCAAGTTGTAGTGTTTTATTCCGAATAAAATTAAACGAGCGTTTAATTTTACTCAAAATTTACGCTAGCTCCAATCAACTCCAAACTAGCTCTAAAATGTAGTGCTCATCAATAGGGACCCAACGCAACTCATTTCGTCGAAAACGAATCTCGTATGCCAAAGTATAGCATTTTAAAGATTATACAAATTTATATAATATAATTTTTTTTAATTTTTTTTATAACCTTCGCAAGATCTGGGCCGTTGATCTATTTTTGATCACATCTTGGCCAATCGCACTTTCTTCCTCCATCCTCGTTTCGAACTGACGGAAGAACCCATTTAGCCGCCAAACTTCCATCGATTTATGCTCCATCATCGTTCACCCGATACAACGATCAAGACCACCATTTGAAAGGCCTTGCTCCACTCTACCCTCGGACATGAGCATGTGAAGCTCGATCAACCCATCATCATGAAAAATGCGCACGACCCCCTAGAACGTGAGCATTTTTCTCCCCCAATGGTTGACGATTCATCGGCCTATCCGTATGGATTTGAAGATCACGACTAGCTCTAACACGTTGTAGTTGAAAGATTTTCGTGAATGTGAATGGATTGGAAGAGATTAAGGGGAGAAGAAACGAATTTTTTTGGCCATTAGACTATTTGTGGTGGCTAACCCTAGCCTCGTTAGGGTTTTGGCAAATAAAAAAAATGTTGTCTTTTTATAGAAAATTTGACGACACTATTCATCTCTAAATTTTTCGAACTCGAAATGAAGCGTGCCGCCTGGCGTTTATAACATTTTACCTCTATTCCGAACAAAATGGAATATATATCGGGAGCTAATTCGATCATATTTGAAAGATAGGTTTTCGAATCGACTATTTAAATTTAAAATTTCACTTTAACAGATTTCTACGCGTTTTAGCTTTCTCTGGACAAACCGTAAGTCTGATTGACACGAAATTCGAAATCTTACAATAATATAACATTATGGGTCCAATGAAACTAGTTTCTTCGAAAGCTGAAACTGTTTGAAAAATGACTATTTTTACTCATCAATTAAATATTAAAATATTCAATCTCTTTAATTTAACTATTAATTCAATTTTAAAAGTTCTCTAAAATCATTTTAATTCAAATAAGATTTAATCAACTTTATAAATCATTTTCATTCTCATTAAATCCAAATTCCAATTATTTCAGCAATTTCAAATATTAAATTAATGATTTAATTATCCAATTAAATCATATATTCGAAATATAAGTTATTCAACTTATAAAATTTACTCTTGAATATTTAAAATCAATTAAATATACGAATTTCAAATGACTGAAATTCTGGGTCGTTACATTCTCCCCTGCTTAAAAGAATTTCGTCCTCGAAATTACTAGATAAGAAAGAGTCACAAAATCCATTAACTTTTCAAAACAATTCGTTCAAACTAGATATCAAATTCATTTCAACATTTTAACCGTTTAACTTTTCCAAAATCCATTAGTTAAACTTCTTACTAAAATTTCGCTAAGTTTTCAAATCCATGTATAGTTATCTTTTCAAAACCAACAAATATCATTTAACCTTCACTATCAAAATTTTAGTTATCAAAATTTTTCAATTTTCCCAAAAGTTTTCTAACGCCTCAAACTTTCAAAAAAAATCGTCAGCGCCTCCTTTGCGCGGTTCGATCGTAGTAGGATCGCATATGTGTGTGTGTGTGTGTGTGTGTGTATCACAAATATACATCTCATCTTCAAGGATAAGGCATCCCGTAGAGAAAAAAGCATAAAAGTATGATATGTAATATGAGGTATGCACCTTATATATTTAGCGAGCATATACCGCTAATATAATGCGAAAGCGAGCTCCAAATGCGAAGCAAGCGCCATACGCACCTATTATACACTCAACAACAAATAAGAAACATGTATATATGAAAGTAATATCAATATACAACATATACCAATACAACAACTATATATGCCAATTATAGCAAATGCAATCAAAAGCAACAAATCCAACCATCAAACAACTATCATCCAACTAACCTCCAAACCCGTATCTATCCAATTATTCCATAACGAAATCAACATTCATTCATTCTCATTAATATTCATTGAATTGATTTCCAGTTTATTCACATATTGTTCATTAACATTGGATTTTACTAACATACTTTTATTTGAATTCAATTAGTTTACATTCACTAATTCACATTCAAATTAGTTCACTTCCAATTTAAATCAAATTCAATTCTATTTAAATTTACTTACTTTCAATTTGAATTCAATTATTTGTCTTTCAATTTTATTAATTCAATTTCATTAACACTTAATGAACTTCTACACAATCAACTAACAATAATCTAACAATCAATGCATATCCAACATAACCAAATTTATTTAATGTAAATTCAACATTCATATTTACTTCATTTCCATTCAATTTGGCTCAACACTTTTACTTCCAACTAGTTTAATATTCAATTCGGATTGAATTCTAGTATTTTCTATATTCACATTTTTATACAACATTTCTAATGTTTATTATTAATCCATAACTTAAGTTTATTAAATTCTAATAACAACATTTCTAATGCTAATTCATTTTATAATTGGAGTTGAATTTCATTTTATAACTCAAGTTCATATTCATTTAATTCACTTTATTAATTTACCTTGATACCAAAATCAACTTCATTCAACATCACATAAGTTATATTACTTCACAACATTTCATTTCATCTTCATTTACATTCACTATACAACTTGAGTTCATTTCTAATTTACTTCAAATTCTATTTTATTTAACTTTTACCTAAGTCAAATTCATATCACTACTCAAATTCAGATTTCGTTTTGCTTAACAAAATTGTTTAACCATTTTCACAATTGGTTTTACTCACCTTTTTCTCACTTTATAAGTTATACAACTTATTTATATAAACTTCAAATGCATATTATATAATCGCCTAAAAGTTTAATTTCCATTTCAATAGCTTATTTAATCTTGTTCAAATTATTTAACCTTCCTTCAGTTAAATTTCAAATCATATATTTATTATGCTAACTCAAATTTATTTCACTTTTCCAAAGCTAAATTTTTAATCTCATACTACAAGTTCAAAACTCATTCTACTTATATTTATCAATTTCAACTTGGATTTTAATTCAAATTTGTTTACCACAATAAAACTTAAATTTTCAATTTACTATTGGTAGCAAATCCATCACATAGAAACTCGAAAATGATACTGATGATGCTGCAATCATCACGCTTATTACTTCCCAGCAACAGTAGTAAATTCAGTGCTTTTATATTCTTTTTAAAAATTTCATTTCATATTTATAAATCGCGTTTATAATTCTTCTTATCTATATAATTTTATTATTTTACTTTACTTATATAAGATTCATTCCAAACTTATTTATCATATTTAGATTTATAATAATATGACATTTTTAACTTTGAAAAACAACTTTCAAAATCAACGGGATTCAAATTTTCAAATTATTAGTCTAAATTCATTTTTATTTATAACTCATATTTATAAATATATTCATATAGTTTCATTTCTTATATATAAGAATATTTCACAATCGTGAATCATATAAATTATAATTCCATACTTTACAATTCATTTGCTTATATAATTTATTCTTTTACAATTTTGTTTTTATTTAGATTATTCAAACAGCCTTTATTAACTTATATATATATATATACATTTTCAACAACTAAACAATCAATTTATACACACTTTAATAATTTCTTGAAAAATTACTTCCTTTATACATAAAATATAATCGAGGTAAAATTATTTTATTTACCCAATTTAAAATGATACTATGTCGCCTTGTCTCGTTTAAGTGTTTAGAAATCTCTATCGATAATATGGCGTACCACATACCGACCAGAATTCAAAAACAATTTAACGGATAAGCAAACACAATATAAAACATTTTATATAAATAACAAATACGCGCTCAAATATATAATACACTCAAACTTAATCTAGGGTGCTACTGTTCCTATCTATACTGAGTACACATCAAAGCTTTGGAATATACAAAATCTAAGCTTTGATACCACATGTTACAGTCTATAGACAGTGGTTAACATTACCATAGCTCACACTGAAACCTTGCATTTTTCTTTTACGGCTAGCCTTTCGACTAAAACCAACCCTTTCATACTAAGGACATGTAGGGGTAAGAGTCATCCGTTCGCTATCTAACTAGAAACAAGAACCCCCTATCATGTTGAACATAATCAAACAAAACGATGTACATAATCTATAGAAATGCAATGTCAGACAAACATCCATACAAGTTGTCCAGGAATAGGACAAACCGAAGGTACTTTCCTACCACATCATGTCGGGAAATCCCTAGGATTAGTAGCGAATAGTCCTTGCATTGGATATTTCATAATGAAGAGACCATTGTTTGTTAGTCCATGAGATGATGGTTTTGATGACAACAACCTTAGAATAGATTATAAAATATAAATACTAACAGTATAAGTTTAGATATATATGTATATGCTGGATTTAATCATGCAGGTAATAAGAATGAAGACTGTATAGTATAGAGATTCAAGATATCAAGATTGAAGACTCATGAGTATCAAGATTGTCAAGAGTTCAAGATTTCAATAATTTACTTTTTAATTAGGAATTTTGTTAAAACTCCTAGAAAAGCACTGACATCTTAAAATCCAATTTATTAGTGGAATGGAATCCACTTCGAGCCCGTTAAAGGGATGGAACCCTAAGTAGGATGGAACCTACGAAAAATCTAGTGGAACATTGTTTTGTATCCGCTAACTTTTTATTCAAAATGATTTTTCAACATTATATCTTGTTTTCAAAATGATTTCAAAATCTTCCTATTAAAAGCATCAAAAACATCTATCCTGATTTCAAATACTTTTAGCCGCAAAATCATCTTTAATTTCAAAGTCAAATTACTCGTAATTTTAAACTATCTTTTAAATATAATATATTTAACTTTTAATATTTATACTTAGATTTAAATATAAAATTATAAGTAAAGTTTTGTATATATTATTCTTTATGAATTGTAACTATAGTTAAGTATATTTATAAAGTTTAAAATAGTTTTAATAAAATAAAAGTTATTTTCAAAGAAAATCAAAACACCAAAAAATCCTTTGGGATGTCGACGTGCCCAAGTGCCCCATGTCGACATGGTGTCAGTTGGTTTCAAAATTCAAATTTCAAAAGAAATGTCTATTCGTCATAACTCTTCACGAATGGACATGGCTGTTGTTACTCTATAAATAAGGGTTAGTTTCAACGAATTTTAATAGAAGTTTTTCTGGTTTTTCACTCCTCTTCTTCTTCCACATTTCTATATACAAATTCTTATCATTACTCTGCCGAAATCAACATTGAATCTAACTAGATTATCTCTGGTTTGATTCTCTATCACTATCTCAACAAGATCCTCAGTGCTATTCAGAGTTATAGGCTTTTTGTAATCAACTTGGCGAGAAAAGGTGTGATTGTAGCCTTGGGAAATCAATTGGGTGAACTTGTTGCCCGGGAAATCAAGTATCTCTACACAGAGGATTGTGATTCTGGAGGGTGTACCTCGTTGCCTTGAAATCGAGGGTGTAATTATAAAGGTTGCTTTTGAAAGGAAATCCGTACTTGTTGTGCTGGACTGGATGTAGGGTAACTCCAAACCTGTATAAAATCTGGTGTGTTCTTTCCTTTACTGATTTTACTTTATTTTTGCATCTGTGTTTGTTTCTGCGATCATATTTGTGTCTGAATATTGCATAATCTGTGTTCAAATTAACATAAACTTAAAAAGATTAAGTAATTCTTTATAAACACTATTCACCCCCCCCACTAGTGTTAATCCTAGCCTTAAGTTCTGTATTCCGCATTTCTAACACTGTTACTATATGTATATTGGAATTTTAACCCCAAACGATCAACAAGCAGTCTCCCACTATGAAAATTTTGAATATCAATAGCATCACAATATGCACAAATCGAAGGCATATACATTGGTCCGAAGTGGTTTCAGATAAATCTGATCCCGGTCTCTTCGCAGCAACAACGCAAAAGCATTTCTCAACCTCACACAGAAACTAAGTCTCATAGACTTATCACGTCTCCAACTTTCAAATTGATATCCTTCGGGCCAAGAAGAAAGCTCGATAGATTAGACCAATACTCTGCACTATACAAATCAACATCCTCAATACAAATGATAATCAAGCCTACATAGAAGGCTATGTACTAAGTGTACGACTAAATAGTTCCCACATCAAGTCGAGGAACTTAAATTTTGGCCAAATTTGATAGTCGGTTATTTAACTATCAAAGCAAACAATCAAATATTTGGTACCATAACAATCACTAGGTCCTTTTAATTAATCTTTTATTGATTAGATCATTTTCCAAATATCCACTTCAAATTAACTTCAAAAAGATATAATTCCAAACCATTTCAACTTTTCAATATTGGAAAACATTTTCATATACTTATTTAATAATAACTAATTCACAAATCAATTTATTTTCAACGCTTATAAAATATTACATATACTTAAATCACGATTAAGTATATATTTGATTCTTTAAGGAAAACCTTCTTTTAAACATCTTTCATTTGAGTCAAAATGAATGTTGCGTAAAGCATCGTTACGGAAACCTAAAATCACTAGTACAAGGATTCGAAAATTAGATAGATATATAAATCCCATATACTACACAAAAACATTTCCTATCAAAAATCATTTACTATAACAATAGTGTTACAGTCCATCATTTCCTTACTTCTCGAAAACGTCTATTCCAACAATGAATGTTGAAATCTATGCATTCGATACTTAACGCATTTTAAAATGTCTTCAAATCATTTAAATCCATTTACAATATCACTTCCCAAATAATTCCATTTTATTCAATATATTATTCACTGTCTAAAATCATGAATATAATTCTCTTATCCAAATTCAAAACTTCTACCCATTTAATTAAAGGATTATCCACTATCCAAAATCATGAATATATCTACTTTACGAAATTCATTATTTATTCACATTTTATTAAAAGATTATCCACTGTCCAAAATCGTGGATGAAATTTCTTTAATAATTTTCCATAATAAACTTATCAAAATAAGTTGATTTCGGATTTATAAAACCGTGTTATAAATTCACATTTCTATTTTGTAAAAACTTCCATAAATAAAATCCCTTATTAACCAATTCTATTTGTATCTCAATTATATGCCAGAAATCCAAATTATAAGTTGATTACTTATAATTCTCTTTATTTTACAAATTCGTCCTTTTATAACTTCACAAATTATAAATCTTATTCACTTATAAGATTCATTTATAACTTCATTTTAACATTAACAAAACCCTTTTATAATTCCATCGCTTTTGGTTTATAAAATACCGATTTTATAAATCTTATATATAAACCATTTATAATAAGTCAAAAATCTCAATTTGAACTATTTACAAAATAGTTATCTCCATATTCCTAAAATCATAATTTTTATAACATAAAAATTATAACATTTATTTATTTAAAATAAATTCATTTCTTCAACACTTTAAAATTTAATAAAACATCTATCTTCAAAATCACTTGAAAATACTTTTTAAATTAAAATCATCACTTTAATGTTTTTAAATTTCCAACAATAGGCCCAATGCTACAACAGCACTAAATACATCAATCACGGCATCCAACATCATATATCACATAATAATAGCATATATATAAATATCTGTAAATAAATCAATAGTGGTGAGGATTCCAGTTGAATCCCACCAACCTATCACGTGCGACAAATATACATATTAGAATATGTGTACAATGTCCGCTTCAAGGCAGATGCGCGTACAAAAGGTCATCTGCTCATACACGGGAACATATAGGGTCTCATCTGCTCCAATAGGTATGAATATATCCAAATACCAATCAATGTATAGATAATATATCATATATCATCCATCCAGTCATCAATCATCATAAATAATATTTATTCTCACTTATTTAAAAATATTTGTGAGTCAAAAAGAGTGATTTGTACTCACTTTGGTTCCAATAGTAGTTGCAGTGTTTTATTTCGAATAAAATTAAACGAGCGTTTAATTTTATCCAAAATTGACACTAGCTCCAATCAACTCCAAACTAGCTCTTAAATGTAGTGCTCGTCAATACACGCCCAACGCAACTTGTTTTGTCAAAAACGGACCTCGTATGCCAAAGTTATAGCATTTTAAAGATTATACAAATTTATATAATATAATTATTTATAATTTCTTTTTTTATAACATTCACTAGATTTGGGCCATGATTTTGCTTATGATCACATCAGGGTCGATCGCATTTTCTTCCCCCATCCTCGTTTTGAACTGACCGAAGAACCCATCTAGCCGCCAAACTTCCATCAATTTATGCTTCATCATCGTTCACCGATACAACAATCAACGACCACCATTTGAAAGGCCTTGGTCCACTCTACCCTTGGCCATGAGCATGTGAAGCTCGGTCATTCCATCATCATGAAAAACACGCACGACGCCCCTAGAACGTGAGCACTTTTCTCCCCCACCGGTCGACGATTTGTCGGCCTACCCGTATGGATTTTAAGATTACGACTAGCTCTAACACTTTGTAGTTGAAAGATTTTCGTCGATGTGAATGGATTGGAAGATATTAAGAGGAGAAGAAACGAAAATTTTTGGCCATTGGACCATTTGTGGCGGCTAACCCTAGACTCATTAGGGTTTTGGCAAATAAAGAAAAAAGTTGGCCTTTTATAGAAAATTTGACGACACTATTCATCTTCAAAATTTTCGAACTCGAAACGAAGCCTGCCGCTTGGCATTTATAATGCTTTACCCCTATTCTGAACACAATGGAATATATATCAGAAGCTAATTCGATCTTATTTGAAAGATAGGTTTTCGAATCGACTATTTAAATTTAAATTTTCACTTAAACAGATTTCTACGCGTTTGAATTTGGCCCAGACAAACCGTAGTCCGATTGACATGAAATTTGAAATCTTACAATAATATAACATTATGGATCCAATGAAACTATTTTCGTTGAAATCAGAGACTAATTGAAAAATGACTATTTTTACTCGTCAATTAAATATTAAAATATTCAATTTCTCTAATTTAACTTTTAATTCAATTTTAAAAGTTCTCTAACATCATTTAATTCAAATAAGATTTAATTCCCACATTCTAATTATTTCAACAATTTCAAACACTAAATTAATAATTTAATTATCCAATTAAATCATTATATTCGAAATATAAGTTATTCAACTTATAAAATTTACTTTTGAATATTTAAAATCAATTAAATATAGGAATTTTAAATGATTGAAATTCTATTCGTTACAACAACTATAGTTGGGTCGAGCGGAAGCATTGGAAGTGAAACATTATGCAAGAGAGGATTCATCTCCTTTGTTATATGAGTTTTGTATCACGATCGACTGAAGTCAAATCAAAGTTAAATTCTTTGGTCAGGGCAGCCCGGTTAATAATAATTGTAATTATTAAACCCAAAGACTTTATGTTTGGACTATAGAATTGAATATGGACTATATTGGAATTTTAGCCACTACCAAATTCCTTAAGACCAAATTGATATATTTTATATGAGGAGAATTGGTGTAAATAATTATCACCACCTTGTAGTGCTTAATAAAGTGAAATTGGATTTTACCAAAGCTATGTAAGCAATAAATTTAGTTATAATGTCAAACCGCCTACTAAGTGATGTATGAACGTTAATATTCAAATTGTTCAATTTTAACCGTTGACCAAATTTACACTTAGGAGTTGCACAATCAAAATATCAACACTCCTATTACCATTTGATCTAAATAATTATAATTGTTATGAAGTAATAAAATTAATTAATACTTTTGGAATATTAATTATAAAATTTTATCTAATTTCTGTTGATCAATATTAAATAGTGTGTATATAATAGTCATAAACAAACACTTCAATATACGATACCAATATGCATTTGAGTTAGATTTAAATGCATTCTTTATTAATCTAGCACGAAGAAGTTTTGAGGCGCATTATGAAGCCTAGACTGGCCAGCCATATCAAGGACAAGTGGGATGAACTTTGATTCAAAAGGAGGTGATTTGGTAAGAGAAAAAGGTGGATCTAGATCTCCTTTTTACTCCTTGAGATCTTGCATATTTATTGACCTCCAACCCTCACTTTTTACCACTCTCTTTTTGCTCCTTTTCAACCAGCAATGGCCTGTCCAAGTAGTGCCCCTCATCGTTAATTTCAAGCTTCTAAACACTCAAATTAAATAAAATTCATACACTGGTGGTAGCATCATTCAGATTGGTAGTACTCTCCAGATTCTAGAATCAAGAGTTCTGATTCAACATCCCAAGGTGTTTCATCTAGGCATTAGGCAAAGGTAAATCATCTATTTACAATTATATATTAGTGTATATGTTGTTCGTCACATCATATATGCGTTGTAGTTAGTATCTTCATTTATCACGAATCTGTATATATTGGTGCTATCGTCATTTGATGGTACTATACATATTTGTACAATAATAATTAGAAAAAAAAATTAATATATATTTATATATATATAACTCACAGCTATAGTAGAAAAAAGGGTTTGACCGAATACGACAATATTATAAAATGATTATTTAATAAACTAGTTTTTTAAATTCAAACATAATAATATAAGGTATATGTTTATCGTTTTATTAATATATAAATATAATTTAAATTTCATGAAATTTAGAAAGAAATATTTTGAAATCAATATTATATGTATGTATGTATATGAAATATCGTATGTTTTAAACATAGATAAGTATAAGTATAAAATTATAAAAGACATACATAAAAAATATTTTATAAAATACACATTAATTTACATTATTTTCAAAAACTATTATTTTTTATTTGTTATTGATTTCCATATGAAAATCAATAATTATAAAAACCAAAACAATTTTAAACCAAAAAAGGAATTTTTTAAGTTGTATATGCTAATATATATATATATATATATATATATATATATATACTATAAAGCAAAACCCTGGTCAAAGTGGTCAAAGTGAAGCCTTTTTGAAAAGCCCAAAATACCTATATTGCAAATTAGAAATAACAAATGCTGCAAGGGTACTTGCGTATTTCTAATACCATGTTATCCCACGTTTGAGAAACATCATCATCCTACGTTTCATTCAAGTTACTTCCATATGACTTCCCTTTCCCCTCTGTTGAAAATAACTATACTTCCTCTTTCTCCTAAATTCCGAAATTAATTTATCATCTTATACCGTAAATCAAAAATGGGGAATCAAAATGAGCAAATTCTGTGCTTGGTGTAATTTGGTGACAAAACCATCGTTATGGCACCCACGGAGAAGAACATCGAGGCGAAGACTTTTAGGTCATGTTTGATGAACGCGAACACCCCGTTCAGTAGTCCAATCTCCGAGTTCCTTCACCGGTTTGGCCAAGTTTATCTACTACGGCTAACTATTTGAGGTACCTTTATTTTTCATCCAACTTTTACATTTCCCCCCTTTTTGGTAATAACCTCCATCTTAAACATTATGATTTCATGAATTGTTGTAATCTTCTTCAACTTTTCTCTTTCTTGTTCAATTTTGGAAGGGCTAGGTAATTTTTTTTTTCGTCAGGTTTCGCATTTGTTGTTTTATTCACGTACGTATAGTTCTACTAGGTTGAATTGATTTATGATTATCATGATGCTTTACTGTATTTTGTAGTTTTATTTAGGCAGTCGTTTTTCCCTTGATGTATTGTAGGATACGTGCTTGATGAAATGTGTTTGATACATCATATTTCATTGCATTGGATATTCATATTATCATATAATAAGATTTTGTTTGATAGGTTTTTTCAGTTGTCGACGTTTTGTGCAGGCTATCTTGAGAGACTTCAATCATCACAACACTGATGCAAGTAAGTATATATTTATATGATATTGTTCATTGTTCTTTATTTGTATCTTTTTAGATGGGTATCTAAACATGTTCTTGGAGCTATCGACCATTGATGGACTTTTTGATAACAGCCTAAAGCAATAGAGGATATATGGAGATTTCCTCCTTGCATTTTTGGTAAATCTTACCAAGGTAACTGAAGCTAAGTCTCCTCCTACATTTCTTTAGCTATAAACAAAAGCAATGATTAATAGGTGATATAACAATTAATCAGTTCTATGCTACGACCCGTTAGTTGACATATGCTTATCTTTCTCTTATTTTTACTTTCTTTAACAATAAAAATGTTCTTCTGAATAAAGTATACAAGACAAGAAGTGTAAGTTGTATTCTAAAAAATATTTCCATTTTTAAACTGAAGCCTTTTTCACATTACCCAAAATGCCTACCAAAGTAAAATATAATTAAACTGTATATAGTACATTTACGTCATTCTTCGACCCATGTTCCAGATATGTAGCCACGTTCCTTCAAGCAATAATGGCAACAACGCTTTCTTTCTTCTCGATACATGATCAAAACTACAAACTTTGAACTGTCATTTTGGTGGCATCACCTTCTTTTAATCATGTATTTTAATCTTTTAGATTTCTACAGAAATTCTAAGATTTTGATCAAGATCCAACAAATGCTTTAGTGGTGAGAATGTAGAGGATTATTAGTTTGGAGAAACATTGGAACTTATGGCGTGCTTTGATTGGGGTGAATAAATTAAATTGGTAAGCTTTTAAAATATTTGTTTCCTCGTCATCTTTTTTTATTAATGTTTATTTTCTGCATATTGCTGCTTTTATATGTTCTTTGATTGTAATGCATCATTGCACGGTGCTCATAATCCAATGATAACCTTTAGATTTTATACCCACGTTACTTCAAGCAATAACAACAATAACGCTTTCTTTCTTCTCGATACATGATCAAAAGTAGAGACTTTGAACTGTTATTTTGATGGCACCACCTTCTTTTAGACATGTATTTTACTCTTTACAATTTCTACATAGATAACAAATTCTAAGATTCTGATCAGGATCCAACAAATTCTTTAGTGGTGAGATCGTAGAGGAATATCTGTTTGGAGAAACATTGGAACTTATGGCGTGCTTTGACTGAGGTGAATAAATTAAATTGGTAAGCTTTTAAAATATTTGTTTCCTCGCCATCTTTTTTTATTAATGTTTTTTTCTGCATCTTGCTACTTTTATATGTTCTTTGAATGTAATGCATAATTGTGCAGGGCTCATGATAAAATGATAACCATTAGATTTTGCACTCCAATCATTTGATGAAATGGCTAATGGTATTGACCTTTAACTAGAGTACAATGAAAGGTTAGATGACTTGGTATTAAAAAGGGAATCAGTATTCTAGAACTAAATACGTATCCAAGTAAATGAAATTATATGTATTCAAGTAGTATTATTTCATGTTACAGTCATGCGATTTTTTTATTTGTTCTACCTCTTTAGTTCTGTGCTGTAAATTGTGAATTGTAGTATTCATTAAATAAATATCCAGATTTTATTGTTATGGTCATGTAATAAAAATTTGTAAATTATTGTTTTTCTCTCAATATGCCAAATTGCTTTAGAACCACAATAGTTTCCCTTTTTTATACTCTATTGAAAGAGATATTGTAAAGCACCATGAGGTTGTTAATTATAATTCTTCTTCAAATCATGATTTCATGAGATTGACTACACTTTTGTTCGCTCAATGTATTATTGCAATGTTCAATGGCATACACATGGATATTGCATTGTATTATCTCATCAATATGAATAAAAAAACTAATTTATCCTATGCTTTAGTGTTGTTGTCATTCATATGTACTATAACTATACTATGTACAATTATTTATGGAGATGTGGCAAGTAGACCAGGTTTTATATACTTTTTGTTATCCTATTTGCTAATTGCTATACTTAGGTTTTGACATCCCTCTTCTAAACATAAAATTTAAGTAATAAACTGCTTAACCATGTGTTTTCTTTATCCGAAGAAGAATTTTAGTAATCTTTACGTTAAAACTAATATGCCTTGATTAATTTCTTATTAACTAAACCTAAAATATCATAGATAATTCATAGTCTGATGTAACTTAATTGGGCCTATCATCGTCAGTTTTACCCATTGTCTTTTTTACAACACCTTATTTTTGTTTGGTTGCCACATCGTTTCCCTCTTTTTCCCACAATTAGTGAAAACTTTATTGTAATCTCTCACGATACCATAATTGTAGCAAAGATAAAATTCGCTCACTTCCTTCTTTGCACACATCCAACTGACGTGCCACCATACTCGTATATATATATGTATAATAATTGATTTACATTAGACCTATTTATATGTATGTATTATGTGTGTGTGTATATATATAGTATTTTTAGATAATATTTTAATGCGCGCACACACACACACACACATATATATTATACAATGATTTCAAAATGTGTATAAACATTATATAGATATTTCTTCAATTTAAACATTTTAAATTTGAATTCTCACAACAGGGCATACAGTGTATTCCAACGCCTATGTTCCAACGGCCTCCAACGGTATTTCTAACGGCTCGTTGGATTTTGTTGTAACCTTCTGAAGCTGTTAGAAACCGTTGGAATGAAGCCGTTTGCGGCCGTTGGAAGCCGTTGGAAAATTTCTTGCATATTTTTCCGAGAGCCGACCTGAAGCTCATTATCTCCTTCCCCAATCTATATTTTCACCCAATTCCCCCATTCCACCACCTCCTAGCCTGCTACCACCGCCCCCAAACACCATCCCAACCACCTCCGACGCCATCTAGAAGCTGCTCCAGCCCATCTTCACCCTTCTAGCTCTCCAAATCGGTAATTTTGTTAAACCTAATATTTAGGTTTTTTTATTTAGGGTTTAATTTGAATTGTGATTAATTCCTACTTGTTAGTGTATGTATATTACATCATGTTATCCCCTAATTACACCTATTATCCCATAATGAACAAGTTATTACCGATTGAAAATTTTGTAATTTAGGATATTGCATTAGTTCATGTTGATTTGGTTAGTATTGAACGTATATGTGTGATAGAGTTTATTGCATTTGGAAGCCGTTAAAACGGATATTGCATTTGTGTGAACACGAGTTTTGTATTTATGCGAACACGCGAATTGATTTAGTGTATAAATGAATTTGTAATAAATGAATTTTGTGTATAAATTTTGTGTATAAATGAATTTAGTACTTATGTAATAAAACGGTAAAATATAAACCAATATTAATTAAACGAGTTATATATTTAAATTTAATATAAACAAATATTTAAATCTTAGATATATTTGGCCCCGTCTGACAAGTGTTGTATATGATCGTTTTAGAGATATTTGTTTTTTCACAAAAAGGACAATTCTATTCATCTGATACATCATTTGTCGGATTTGTCCTTGTATTGGACAACTTACAAACACTATAGAGTAATTATATTTCGTCAATCATAGCACTTTAAACGGTTCATAAAATTTCGACGGCATTTCCTTTACGTTCCTTGTGTACACACATTTGTGTACGATACAAGGAACACGGGAGAAATGCTGCCGAAATTTTGTGAAATCATTTAAAATGATATGATTTACGGAATATAATTACTATTGTGTTTGTAATGGGAAGTAGGATGACCGACCATCAAAGAAGACACATAAGTGGCAATGAATCAATAGTTGTTTATTTAAAATGAAGTTTGTAGAAAAAATATATAATTTAGTACATGTTTACTAAATCAGTAAATAAAATTTAAAAAAATATAAAATGAACGATTTATAATTTTTTTTTACTTTATCATAGGTTTTCAAGTAGGAAAAATTGTCAATTACTTTAATGATCGGAGTTGGATGTATCAAAGAAGGAAAATTAATGGCGTAATAAGTGAACATTTTCTAAAAGGGGTACAAGTGTTCATCAAATTTGCTATAAGTAATATTGCAAACGATGAAGAAATTCGTTGTCCATGTAGTAGATGCAAATTATTGAACTATTTAGTACCGAATATAGCTAAGGTTCATTTGCGCCAATACGGTTTCGTACCCAATTATTTGTTGTGGGATCGTCAAGGAGAAATTGTAGCCCCTAATAATCAAGAACAGTCGGTGGAGGTCATTAGTGATGAAGTTAGTACGAATCTCATAGAACATATGGTCGAAGATGCAGCACGATCAATGTTCCCTACCGTTGAAATTGATAACGTCGAAGAGGAACCAAATGTTGGAGCTTAAAAAATATATGATTTATTGGATCATGCTAAAAAACACCTTTGGAATAGATGTTTAAGCGGCTCTCAATTATCGGTAACTGCAGAATACTTTGCAATGAAATCAAAATACAACCTTACAGAAGCTGGATTTACGGCTGTTGTTCAAGCTGCTAAACGTCATATGCCACCCGATAATTTAATGTGCGAAAATTATTATGAAGTGAAAAAACTTATGTCATCTTTCGGTTTGACATATCAAAAAATAGATACATGTTTAAAGAGTTGCATGTTGTATTGGAAAGAAGACATCAATCTTAGAAATTGTAAAATATGTAATCAAGAAAGATACAAACCGAGGAAAAAGAAGGGAAAAGAAGTTCCGTACAAGCGTATGCATTATTTACCCATCACCCCTAGTCTTCAACGGTTATATGCATCATCTGTAACAGCGCATCATATGAGATGGCACAGTGTGAGAATACCTCAAGAAGGTACGTTGACACACCCATCCGATGGAGAAGCATGAAAATATTTTGACAAGAAATATCCCGATTTCGCAGCGGAGAGCCGCAACGTTACAGTAGGTTTATGTACAGACGGCTTCTCACCGTTTTCTCAGTTTGGTTCTAAATATTCATCTTGGCCTATAATAATCACACCTTGCAATCTACCCCCGTGGATGTGTATGAAAACTCCATATATGTTTCTCATAATTGTCGTCCCTGGCTCTGATGATCCGACACAGGGCATTGATGTTTACTTATAACCGTTAATTGAAGAGTTGAAAATATTGTGGTATGAAGAAGTTGAAACATACGACATATCAAAAAAGAAATTTTTTTGGATGTTCGCTTCTCTGTTATGGACTATTAGCGATTTTCTTGCATATGCAATGCTTTCGGGTTGGAGTACGGCCGGTCGTTTTGCTTGTCCTTATTGCATGGAAGAAACAGGAGCATTTTCCTTACCGCATGGGAAGAAAATTTCATGGTTTGATTGCCATCGATGTTTCTTTATATTAATCACCCTTTTAGAAGAGACAAAAAAACTTCATCGCTAATAGGCATGAGACTCTACGACCACCAACGGTTTGGTCAAGCGAGGATATATATGAACTTGTAAAAGATTATCCAAAGATACACGAGACCGGACAACAAATTGAAATTCAAGGTAAATCGACATTTCAAATTGGTGCAAACAAAGTATATTCTGGGAATTGCCTTATTGGAAAAATCTCTTAATCCGTCATAACATTGACGTGATGCATAACAAAAAAAAGTATTTAATAATGTGTTTTATACAGTTTTGAATGTGAAGGGCAAGACTAAGGACGATTTGAAATCTAGACGTGATATAGAGAAAATATGCAATCGTCCTGATCTTCATATGAAGCCCAATGACAGTAAAAAACCCAAAGCATGCTACGAACTAGACATCAACCAAGTTAAAGTACTGTTAAAATGGGTGGAAGGATTACGATTTCCCGATGGAATTTCCTCTAATATTCGTAGATGTGTCGACTATAAAAATGGAAGACTGAGTGGAATGAAAAGCCATGATTGTCATGTAATGATGGAAAATTTGTTACCCATCGCTTTCAAAGAATTGTTACCGGTAAAAGTTTGGACGGTAATAACAGAACTTAGTTTATTTTATAAGGAGCTTTGTTCAACTACGTTAAAAGTTGACCGTCTACTTAAATTTGAAGAAGAAATTCCTATACTGCTCTGCAAACTGGAGAAAATATTTCCTTCGGGTTTCTTTAATGTAATGGAGCATTTACCTGTTCATCTTCCATATGAAGCACGTCTTCGAGGTCCTATGCAATATGGATGGATGTATCCATTCAAAAGGTTTGTTACTGTATTGAGTATGTAAATGTTAATTTAATTTTAAATAGAAGTTAATACTTAACCGAAATATTTTTTATTAGGTACTTGAATCATTTAAAGAAAAAAGTGAGACAAAAAGCTATTGAGTGAAGGTTCTATTTGCAAATCATATATCGAAGAAGATGCTTCTTTCTTTTTCTCTCATTATTTTAATGATCATGTGAACTTATCATTTGTAAGTGTTCCGCGTAATGATGAGGTCGTTGAACAAAATTCTTCTTCTGAATCAATATTATCTATTTTTAAACAACATGGCCGACATGCTGGAAAATGTGTGGAAGTGTGGCTAGATGATAAAAATTACCATGTAGCACACACGTATATTCTTCTTAATTGTCCTAAAGTTGCACCATTTGTTAGGTAATTATCACCTTCCAAGTTTTGTTAAATTTAATACTACATGTGTAAATAAATAATAATGTAATATATCATGTTTGTGTTTGCAGTATTTTTGAATCACAAAATCCAAGCGGCGATTTAAGCAAAGATTTCAGTACTTGGTTTTCGAAATACGTTTCTGATCCCACAAATAATGTGCTCGATGAAGGACTGAAACATTTGGCGTTTGGACCAAAAAGAAAAGTTAAAACGTATCCATTTTTTTTGTTAACGGATATAAATTCAACACCAAAGAATACGGTGCTGAAAAATTAACAAACAATACTGGTGTATTTGTTAAAGGCGGTGATGATCCTTATAATCATATAAATGAATTTTATGCCGTGTTAACTCAGATTTTGCAATTGACATATTTTACAAGACCCGCGGAGGATGTTTATTTGTTTAGATGCAACAGGTTCGGCAATGTTCCAGGTTCTGGTATTAACGTGCATCCAAATTATAATCTAATAGAAATTAAACATACCTCGCGTTATCAAAAGTACAACCCTTTTATACTAGCCAAACAAGCCCTACAAGCTAATTATGCCCCTTATCCATCTCTAAAAAGGGATAAAGCATATTGATCTGCGGTTTTTAAAACCAAAGCAAGATTTACGTTCGATGGACAGAATATTCCAGATGAACAAGCCTATCAAGCAGATCTGGAGGAAAATGTTAAAATAGCAATTACAAACGATCAAACTGATTTTGGACCTTTAAATGATGAGACAAATGTAATAGTCGAAGCATTTGAGAGTGTAGAGGAAAACGACATAGAACACGAAAACGAGTCTGAATCAGAAAACGACGAGGACGATTGAGTAATATCCGGTAATTTTTACAATTATTCACTTTACATTTATCTCTGATTAATAATGCATTTATCCAAAATTATACAATTTTAATGACAACAAGTGTATACTCACACACTCAACATATACACACAACATGACACATTTGTAGCATATTGTATTACATTTTTTAATGGTTCGTCACATCATAATTATTATGAATTGTATATGTATGTATATGGCAGGTATATTATGTCTGGCTCTGGTTCTGGATCTCGACGACGTGGCTCTTCCCAGCAGATTGGAGAAAGTAGTGGTGAGCCACCAGCTCGTCCAGTCGTTTACTTGCAGCCAAAGGCTGATCAGGCATAAGTATCATAATTAGCAGCATCGCAATTCAATTTTTTGTACATGATATATCTATAATTGTCTAAAGTTCTATTTTATATTTAACGCAGTAGGTTTGAGTTGGAGCCATCTAAAGTGGTTCCGAACATTTCTAAGCAGGCGTATATGGGCAGGATGAGCGATTTCTGGCCTAAGTGGAGCAAGATCCTCGATGATGTGAGAGAGACCATTTGGCAAAATTTTCTAGTAAGTTTATACCGCTTTACAAAATGATTAATTAAATACAAATAAATAATTAGTAATATTTTCTCATTGTACAGGGCGCAGTAGATTTGCAAGAGTCTGACATCAACTTAGTTCAGCGACACTGGAACTCAAAGATCGCTAAGAACTATAGGGAGAAGATGTCGGAGATTAAAAAAGTGGGGAAGAAACCTAAATGGATGACCGCGGCTGTATGGGATAAGTGGGTTGACTGGTGGAACTCTGAGGAGTTCTAGGTAAATCTATACTAAATCTCAGTAATTTTTTAACGTTTAATAAATAATTATTCATTGTAAATTTGCAGGAGGAGTCAGAAAGGAACTCAGCAAACAGGAGCATGAATCCAGTAACTCATCGTTAGAGGCTCCAAATCTTTCCAGCAGCACCGCGAAGATTTGGTAAATTTATCTATTATCACATTTGTATATTGATCAGTTCAGTAATTAGTTATGTGGAGTTAAATTATCCAAATTATCAATTGCAGGAACGAGCTTATGGACATCCCGTTGGCTTAATGGACTTATTTGCTCACACTCACGCATCTAGGCAAGTAGACGAGTCTGGCAAAATCATATATTAGTGGGATGATCAGGATAGGGCGACTGAGGCATATGTATGCGTTTTTTAATTTCTAATACTTACATCGATAAGTTTATTAATTACTAACTATGTAAAATAAAAATCACATTCTACTATATTTCAACTGAAATTGTTTTTTTTCATTATAGTCAAGGTTACAGGAGGCATGGGCTTATGCGCTTCAACAGTCTGGTCGTGATGAGTTGACACAGGAGGAGCAAGATAACATATTTGACGCTGTTATGGATCCGACGCAGCGGGGTAGACGTTATGGCTTCGGGAACGTAGAGGTAATTAATCCTTTTACATATGTACAACAAATTAGCGTTTAGATATATAGTGTTATAATATTTTATATGCTGAGACAACCCTTTTGCTATTATTTCTATTTGCAAGCTCGACAAGCTCAAAAGGCCCAAGATAAAGAAAAAATTAAGGAGCTTAGAGCTATGATTGAGCAGCTACAGGAGGAGAATCGTCTACGAGCTGTACAGATAGAGCAGCTGAATCAAAAGCTTGCGGAGTATGTGCAGAATCATGGTACCTTTCCTTCGTCGTCTGGTACTTCCGGAGGCAACGGCGAAGATGTTGAGGAGGTATGTTTTTTAGTGTTTGTGTTTGAACGATGTATATATTGACTTGGAGATGGTTATTATGTGTTTTAATGTTGTATATATTGGTACGGAGTAGGTGAGAACGATATTTTGATGGTATGTACGCGGTTTGTTGACATGTTTTGATGGTATTTACGTTGATGGTACGGTTTATGATGTTTGAATGGTTTGTTCTGTTTATATTGGTATTTAATTGATTTACGTGTGTTGTTTATATTGATATTGATATATATGTGTGGAATGGATTGGAAATGGAATGGATTGGAAATGTGTGGCTGAAAGGAAAATAGGTTTGCTGTTGTACAGCAAAATAAACCTAGATTTTCAACGGTTTCCAACGACTTATTGAATATTTTATTCAAACGGGTTGTAATGGTTTTCAACAGCTATTAACCGTTGGCGGCCGTTGGAAATTCCGTTAAAAAATAGCCGTTGGTTCCGTTGGAAAGCGTTGGTTCTATTCCAACGGCTTCCAACGACCGCCAACGGCTACGAGCCGTTGGAATAGCCGTCTAATCTTGTAGTGTCTGTTGTAATTATATTTTATTAAGTTTATCTAGATCTAAATTTAAAATTGAATTTTAAATTTGGATACAATCTTGTAATTGTTTATATTATCATTTAAATTATTTTATATTATAATAAAGTGTGTATATGTATTTAAATTTATATATAGATAAATACAGTGTACAATCAGTTACATTACATATATATGCCGATTCAAGTTCAAATTGGGACCTCCATTATCCCTTTTCATTCAAAGCCTGAAACTGTGTTTCGTTCTGCCAAATATTATGTTTCAAATCGAGATTCGAAGAATCGGGATGCGTCAATTAGGCGAAATCGAGTAAAAAGTTCCAAATCCTATGTTAATCCATCTCCCTTGATTGGGGTAAGATTCTGCAATCTACGCCTTTCCATTACGATGACTGGATTACTGGCAGGGCTTGGGAATCGTGTCAGTAATTAATGGGAGATGCCAAACGTAACAAATATATGCATCTATGCTTTGAAAGGTTATATCGGATATTCAAATAACTACAACTTCATTCTATCCAATATCTTGAATCTTAGATCTTGACATTCACGGGATCAGCATAGTGAAATCATGAACCAGAACTTTGGTTTCACAAAGTGATTGCTCAGATCCGGCTATGAATAATAGAAGCGATTACCGGGTAATCAACGAATGGAGCTTCAGGATGTTGATGCGGCTTTTCTAGATCTACAAAGGATCTACCAGTGCATCAATGAAAATTGGAGCATCGATATGGAATTGACAATATTGTTTGAGAAGCACGAAATTGCTGAGAGCGGAATCGAAAAGATTTTCTTTAACAGCAAGAGCGATATCCGACAAACCTACGAACATCGATAATCTACGGCATTGTGGATAGGGTTATGGTTCGTCATCAATGGTCTACGATGATTTGTGTTGACTGCGACGTTGATGGGCACGCTTGAATGCGGTGGTCGCTGTGTGTAGTTACGATAACTGTGGTGAGTGGAGGACCGTTGCTTTGAAAGGGTACGAGCGGTTACTAACCTTGGAAAACAATCGGTGTGACTGTCTTCGGGAGGTCACGTGTTAGGTCAGGGAGGAAGCACGCACCTGAGGAAAATAAGATGAATTGAAATCACGCGAATCAATTTCCTCTTCAGTCGGTTTGTGTGCATTTTGCTTCAGCAGAGGGCCCGCATTATTTTTAAATTTAGTTTCAGTGATTGGGCTTGATTGGGTAGAATTGGTGGATGTAGGAGTTTATGATTTTAAGGACTGTGTTTGATGCACTCTCATGCCTGTACTATACTTGGTAGTCATTAATCAAATAAATCCATTATATATATATATATATATATATATATATATATATATAAACATACGCACACACGCATATATGCTAAACAACACACATGTATATAGAGGGGCTAACATATCTGTTGCGGTGTAAATCTTAATACTTATACACGAGCATGTTAAAACATGTACACTATTTATCTTGCACGTGCACATAAACACGTATGTGCATATGATATACATATTATATAATACAAATATAACAATAATAAAAAAATTCTTGGTGAATTAAATAAAGTATTCATTTTATTTAAAATAAATTTAGATAAGATCTAAATAAATTAGGCTCCATAGGCCCATTAAAGATCTAAATAGGTAAAAGAAAATTGAAATTTAGTCATTTACCCCGCTACGTGCATCGCAGTTTCAACAGTGGGGATGCTCACCAAGGCTAGTTTGTGTGTACATATCCATGTGATTTGGTATCTATGTGTTTCCAGTTCCCAACAAGTCTATGTGGCACAAATTCGAGCATTAAGTTACATAATGTTGAGTGGTCGCGGACCATCTATGTAGACTAGAAGAGTAGTTATCCAACAACATCCCAGTGGGTGATGCGATGTGAAAACGATGATTGATTTTTGTGCTATGATTTTTATGTTTGCTTTGATTTCTATGTGTGATTGGGATGGATGCCAGGTGATGTAATTACTAGCGAGTCAGGTATCCTAACACCCTACATTATACTCGGTGTAGTGCAGTTATATGATGATAGTATAACATATACTGTGTTATGTGCTAACTTGCTGGATGTTGGATAGGTCAGATATGATTCTCCATACCTTGTGTTTTTACTATATTGGATTTTATATAGTTTGAAATTATAGATAACTCATAACAGAATTATGTCCGCACAAGGTTATTTGCTTTGCCTTTTATAATCTCTGGTACTCTTAAATGAGTATAATACTGATAGAAGGTATGGGATAGCACATGGAGCTGCGCGGAGGGCGAGCCTGCATGTAGCACTTCCATATATCTATACTTTTGAGCTTCAAAACTCTACATGAAATCCCACTGCTAAAGCCGTTTGGGACCTAAAGTTGTTTGGGATGAGAAGTCTCCGCCTTCTGAATCACATTGGCCCTTTAATTTTCTCAGTCTTTCCGTACCTCCCAATCGAACGAATTTACTCAAGCTGAAGCTAACGAGGATGTTGATACAGACAATCCTTCTTCAATTCAGTGTTCATACACCCCCTTATTCTACTGCTCATTCCACTAGAAGATGCTTGCAACATATGTTTAAGATGAATCTTACATGATAGCGGAAAGGATAGAGAGTAGAATGCAAACAATTCCTTTAAAGGTAGAGATGTTCTTCAGCATATGTTGATGGCAAGTTGGTTGATGCTATGACCTGTTGGGATTATTGCTTGAAATGGAGCCATTTGCGGAGTCTACAAAAATATCTCACAACAGGAATTTTCAAAAAGGCTTGAAAATCCTCGAAGAAAATGATGGTGCAACGTGAGACTTTATTGATGTAGAATCGAGGATACTGCGAGAGTGTGCATTATCAGTCTAGTTGTTTGTGTGTTTCCGTTTATTTTTCAAAACCTTCGGTTCTTTTGTTTAAATGAAAATTATCTAAGTGGTTTGTTTGGTTTTCTATAAAAACGGTTAATTATTAACTATTACATATGATTTACTAATTATTAAATATTACTTTTTAATTATTAATATAAAACATTAAATAATATTTATTGATTATTAATATTAGATAATAGATATTGTATCAATTATGAATTGTTGGATATTAATTATTAAATCAAATATTAGTTACTAATTATTAAATACTAGTTGTTACAAAAGAAAATAAACTAATAATATCCAAACAAAATATCTAACTTTTTATTTCTTGTCCAACCTTTAATCATACTCTAATCATATTTTATTCATAAACGCTTTCAATCTCTAGTACTAATCAATATTCCGACTAGTGCAATTTGTTTGGAATGCACCCTTAGTAATCATTATGTCACAAAGCCAAGTCAATCTACTCTTGAACTTTAAATCAGAATCAACCCAATTAAACTTGTTGTCACAGCAACTGCATCATTCGTTTGAAAGGCATTTGAAAATGAAAGTGGAAAATGTAATTTTTATTTGTTTGTTTGTTAATTATGTCCATTCAGATTATGTTATGCGGCAATGGAAATTGAAATTATAAAAAAGCAATGCATCCACTTCCAGATAGATATAACAATGTTTTGCACTATAATGGGAGTTGAATTGTGACTTGAAACACAATGATCATATTTCTACAGGCATATCTTCCAAAATTAACACGCAAATCTGTTCAGAGGAACATACACAACTAGTAATCTCTGTATGAAACCTACAATCCAAGTCAACCCACAAAAAAAATTTCAAATAAAAAAGTTCTATATTGCATTTCATTCACCAATTTTGCAAAGAAAAGTACGATAAATTACTTAATTAAAGTCTGAAGGATAGACTGCCAGAGAGATACTTTATACCCGAATTTAAGATTCAGAAAATAATATGTTAATCATCAACGCAGGTGTCATGATATCTTTAAATCATATATGTTTACATCAATCAACAACTGCATTTGATATTTAATTAGCTGAACACTAGCATAAACAATAGCAGTAGAGCAATGTGATATACACATGAATACAAATTCAAACTACTGATCCATGACTGACATAATTTGAAGATATATTTAAAGACTGGGACCATTGATGAAACAATGATTGTTTGTTGCTATTATTGTTTGATGATGAGATGATGCTAAAACAAATGATTCGTTTCTGATAACTGCAGATTGCGATACACTCCACTCCAATATTATTTCAGAAGAAGAGCTCTCAACTACTGCTGACTGTCTTCTTTTCTACATTACTCACCTCAATCAGTCTATATCTCCTTTTCTTTCTGACTCATTTCATCATATTCTACTTCAATTATATTTATATATTTTTTCTACATAAGCCTGGAATTAATAGTACCAGCCAGAAGAATCATATCTATTTTATTTTTTCATAAATAAAAGATAGATAATTAACTTGTTTATGTACAGCTTTTATTTTTAGCAAACCAACAAACTTTAGTATGTGGTATATAGTATATATTCCATTATGCAACCACTAAGAATAAATGTGCATAGAACAAATTCAATCAAAGGGCTAGTGAGATAGACTTTTAGCTTTTCAAAACTTTTTTTCAGGAAAGCTAGCCACAGATGAAACACTTCTTAATTAATTAAAGAAAATCTATAGTACAACTATTCATAACACTACAGACAGATTCAAAAAAAAAACCACCTCTTCAAAAATAAAAAGGCAAAGAAATTAAAAACATTCAGCTGAAGAATAAATCCAAAGAAAGAAAGAAAGGGAGAAAGACTAGATCACATCATCAACAAATTCATCGATTTTAGGAAGATGTGGCCTCCACACACCAACTCTACCCCTCCTCCTTTCTTTATCATGACAGGACGATATTTTACTCTCCTTCATTATTTCCGATAAGTACCGATCTGATACCAACAGCCTCATGTTATCCTCCTCGTTATTATTGTTGTTATTGCTATTCCTGATGTTCTCACCCCTATTGCTGCTACTCTCCACTGCTTTCTTCTTCTTCTTCTTCTGTTTTCCAGTGTTCTCCTTTTCCTTTACAGGCATTAAGAAGTATATCTTCCCTCTCTGCAGCTCTGCATGGGGTGGGAGTATCATGCTTTTGGTACCAGGTGGACTGTCGCTCGCTTCCTCGTCGTATGCTGATGACGTCATCGGCTTTCTGAGCACGTGCTTTGGGTAGACGTTCATGATGTCACGTGCGGTCATGCTGTTCCGGCTTATTTCTTCTACGCGACCGCTGACGTGGACGATTCTGATGACGTCCAATGCGCCACATGGCAGGATGCATGATATGCAGCATTTTATGCTCTCTTTCATTTATTTTCTGTTCCTTTTTTCGGTTTAGTCGTATTGTTGTGGAAATAGTTGAATTATATGGATTTATTAATTGAGAAAGAGTTGAAGGGAGAACGAGGAGGTTGGTTATAAAGAGGAAGAGAGAAGGAGGAAATGAATAGTGGATGCCATTTTCTTTGTTTTTTTGTAGGGCATGTTGCTTTTGGGAGATGGTATTTTATTTTTATATTATGGTTAAAACTGGATATAATAGTTTTCTTTTATTACAACATTTGCTTTTTGGTTTCTTTAATTTTTGTTGGGGGTAAAGAGGGTATGATAATTGTACTTTGGTATGGGGTCGCATTACGTTATTTATGGAAAGAGAGGGCCTTATTTTGATCCACTTGGACAATTGGTTCGAAGATTGTAGTGGAACAAATATGAATATACAGAAGGTATCTCGTAAAATTTCTTGCCCGGTTAAGTAAAAGGTGATTTACTTTCAAAATAAACTACTTCCAACTAAGTTTTAACATTATCGTTTCCAAACTTATTATCACAAAAGTTTAGCTGGAGTTAACAACCAACTTAACATTTTAAAACCGGTACATAATACTCAATTCTGAGTTGTGCATTCTATTTTATGTATACATGGTATGTAGGTGCAATTGCACAAAATGTGTATACTTAGCCATTATATATCAGTTATAAAATGCTGAATGCTCTGTTGACTTGGGTTTAATTAACCTATTTTGATGGTAAGTTTGAAAACCATCACGTTTTGTTACCCAGTTTCCTTAAGTAGTTTAGTTTTAAAATCTGTCCTCTAAATTATTATCAAAGTGTATTAGTATGCAAGATACAAGTGTTGATGGATATTTCAAAATCCACTAGGTCTTCAACAAAATGAGATAATGATGGTTGTATAGGAAAACACATGCCCCAACTCAAAGGTACTATAGAAATGCGTAATCTTAAAATGTTATTATCCTCAAGTCACACCCAACAATGGCTTGTTCGGCTGCTAAACAAACCATGAAAAAATTAGGTGTGCCTTGTTCACTTCTCCGTGGCTAGTTCGGTAAACAGAGGCTGATGAGTATAACGATGAAGTTTCCGTCATTTTAAAACATAACCAATCATATTATACACTTTGAATTTATAAATATTATGATATAAATTTATAACGGTGAACTCTTCGCCGTTATAAACTCGGTGATTTTTTTTTTCCACTAGTCCGTGGCTAGTTTGTACCTTACCTGCTTACGAAGCTCGTTCGATCAGTTCAAAAGTATGAAAGAGAGTGAACTGAACAAGCTACATTGTTGGTAATGGTCTTACCATCGTTTAAGTACACAAGGGGATCCAATGATTTATTACAAATCGTTCATCAAAATACAATGAAGCTCGAGGATACAATCTCTCCCACTGATTGATTGAGCACGAACGAAGACAATCTATGACTATCCTTTGAAACTGCAGAGGCAAATTCATTGCTTTACCCCTCTGGTACCACTAGCATAATTCTACTGGACAATCGGTTATGGAAAGTGGTCCGATGGTTTATAGGTGGATAGTTTAAGTCTAGGCCACTTCATCTTTCATTGTTCCGGAAGTGAGTTCCATCATTTCCTAAAAAACAATATTAAGCAGTTAGGAAGTCATCATATTTCTCCCATGGCTTAGCTTTGATCGGGTGTCACCCAATCGAAGAAAAGAATTCTTCTCACCGGCTAACAAAACTACGCAAAATGTGATAGACCTAGGCGTGTCGATAGTTGGATACGATTACAAATATTGTTTTGTTCGCATTCGTATCTGAAATAATTCAAATATTAGATACTCACATCTATAGACGTGGACAATATATAATATTATTTGCATCTGCTCAAGGTTAATAACTCAATGAGCATATATATATAGGAATTTTTGATTCAACATAAAATCCTTTTAGTACTGATGCTTATAACACTATGATAAAGAAAAATATCATAATAAGAAGAGTATTGAGCAACAGATATTCATTTTATATACACGTGATAAAAATTATTATTATAATAAAAAGGTAAAAGTTGGCTATTTCATACATCAAAATATAATATATAATTTTATCTTAACAAAAGTCAGACAAATAATTTTGAGATGTGGATACCTCCACCTTCACATCCGTGTTCATTTTTCAAATATTTTCTCATTTTCAAAGAATAATGTGAACGAATTTCATATTTTGGGGTATTAATTAATGGACAAGATAGCCCTCCCTCCCGGAGCTATGCCACCACCAAACCGCTCGAAAATGCTGCCTTGGCAAAAGGAAGGAGGTTGAGACATAGTGAAGTAATGACCTCCTCCTCCCATGTTGTCAAATCCATGTGAACTACTTTCAGGAAGGGAGAGAGTTTCTAGGGTCGACATAGTTTTGCATCCAGCCCAGAAGAAAGAAAGCCTATCAAATTTTTAATGCGCCTTATTACAAACTCGATATATATTAAAATAAAATAAAACTAGAAACAAGAATTGAGAAAGTAGAAAAGAATTCTAAATTTTATTGAAAGAATTCAAATTGAGATGAAGCTCTATTTATGATAACGAAAAGAAACGTCCATTTGCATGGAGACATGATATTGACATTTAAATTCGAATCAAATGTTGTAATATTTTATAGTCTATCAACATGTATAGGGCAATCTATCGATGGAATTGACAATTAAAATGCACATTAAGTTCAGAATGGATATCAAGTTTTCATAATGTGTTTCCCAACAATTTCGACTTTCTGAATGGACACTTCAATTATTCAATAATATATAGCTTTATAACAATCTAAATTGAACTATTACGATCCAAACCCTGTCCATCGAACGGTGATGGTACATATGTGTATTAAGATGCATAACTCATCTTTTCAACATAAAGAAAACATTTGAATGTCCAAACGGCCTAACATTTATTTTGAGAAGTTTTTGCTTAAAAAATATTTTTTTCCATCATATCAGAAGATGTGGGACTATTTTATTACTGTTATCATCATCATCACCATCATCATCATGCTCCTCGTTCTATCTTTCTTCTCCAAAAGTATTACTTTCTACTTCTTTGTCTTCTCTTTTATCTCTTATAAGTCAATTATCCCTAAAATGAATAAATAATATACGCTAATAATTAAATTTTATATAAAATATTCCTAACAATCTTTCATCAAATTTAATAGAAATCCTCTTGTTAGTATTGCAAAAAAAACCATGTACATAAGTACATATGTCATGTGGACTAGAATATATTATAAACATAGTGATAACCATCAAAGTAAATCAGGATGGAGTTGTTGGTTATGCATTGAACCACTGATCTTATATAACATACCCAATGTGTTTCACATACCTGTTTAAAAATTCTTTGGATAATATCAGATGTCGATACGTTAACTAGCCCCGTGTTTATAACTCGATTTCATGAAATGTCCTTAAAAACTAATTCATGGCCTCATAGAAGGCGAGTCCACTCTTATGCATTTATATAGGTTGTGTTTATCGAAAGTGACATATAATGTACACTACAATAGTATCTTTCTTTTAAGCATATTAAATACTAGTCATTTAACATCCACGTTATCATTTTAGTACCATACACTTACATTGGAACGGAACATAGTATTAGTTGTTCAGATGGATAATATAATGCTTCTAATTGCATCTTATGATGTATGTTTTCTCACTAAAATGAAGATAATACATATGTACATCACATTGAGGTTACTTTTCAAATTGGCTATTATTTTGTGTTTATTTTAGACCCATTCTTTTTGTGTTTTCCACATCAATTCGCTTGCAAGTTTGTTTAGAAAATTGTTATACCTGATTTTGACTAGACCAAAGTGTGAAAACCCACATCTTCAGACACACCATTTCAAAGATTAAAACGACTTTCAAACTTGCTTCATGCCAGAAGTACTAGCCATTGGGTTTTAGAACATTACATGATGTACAGACTAATATAAAGTTTAAAGCGTTTATACTTTCAAATCTCATAGTGGAAGAAAATAAAATATAAATACCAGAAATAATATGGATCGGGTAATAGTCTCAATAACATGGTTCGTGCAACGATATCTCCAAATAGCAGTACATAGAGTCTGATAAATAGGAAAAATATAATATGAAATATAGTACGGGGAGTAATAATACATAGATATAATTCCAAGCGCATAGTCTCCTCCTCACTGCACTATGTTTGGGTCAAATCACCGCTAGCATGTCCTATAGTGGGCATAAAAGGGGAAGAAAAGGAGTGGATTAGATAATGACTGATGAATGAATTTCATTACTAATATATAGTGTTCAGAAGCTATTAACTTCATTTATAACCTACATGACCTAGAATGTGCGTATGTTTAATTAATATATAAAGGATTTGTTATTTTACAAAACAACGGTTTAATTCTAATTACACCTACAACAACTTACAAAGGTTTCCTAACCAAGGGTTGAACAACCAAAATCTAACAATTCTAGGTCAATTCCTAGTATGTGTATCCTAATGATTAACTTCCTAACCAACATTGAGTTAACATTCTCAAATGACAAACTATGTATATCACAACTGTGCATATCGCACTTACACATTGAGCGAACATTGCAATGCTTTGGCTCATGTTGAGTATACTACCTCAGTAATTTATGGCCTACCTAAGCATTCATGTCAACATCTTAATGGTAAAATTATCCATTGCTCTTTATCATTCAACCTAAAATATTAAGAAAAATCACTATAGTGATTTCCCTATAGGTCCAACTATTGCCCAACCGTGTATCCCTACTGTGCGGATGACTCCATCTCATCTTTTAACAACCCGACTTTTCGACTCCAGGTCCTGATTGAGTTGGGGTAATTATGTAATTTGTGCATATGTCTAACTCGATAACCATTCTTATTTGAAATAAAAGGTGTTTTCTTTTTATTATATACTTGATATAATGTGTAATATTAATTAATTAATTTAATTAAAAGTATATTTAATAGAAAATCCGTAAATGGTCTGTTTTTGTGATAGTAGTTACAAAGTGTTGTAACTGTGAGTAGTTTATCAGATTGAAAACAAATATACCATTTCAAATTTTCCTAGTTAAGACGCATTGATATTAGATATCAATGTATCCGTTGAGACTAAAGTATGCAACGCCCTCCAAATTTGGGCAGTTGAATTACTAATGACTGTGGGGGGCAATTAGGGGTTACGTATTGATAGTTATTGGGTAACCACAGAACGATTCACTCAATGGTTTATATTGATTAATATAACTAAGATTAAATAGAAAATATCGATGCAACCTCTCGACATGAGAATACTGTCGACCTTTAACATGAAAGATCCACTTTGATTATAGTCAAATTAGGGCACGATGACAATCACGTGGCCATAGTTAGGTCGAGTGGAAGTATTGGAAGTGAAACACTTTTCAAGAAAGGATTCGTCTCCTCGGTTATATGGGGTTAGTATTACGGTGAACTCAAGTCAACTCAAAGTCTCTGGCTAGAGTATTTCAATTAATAATAATTGTTATTATTTAACTTACGACTTTATGTTGGATAATAGAGTTGAATATGAAAGATGTAAGAATTTTGACCATTACCAAATTTCATAAGTCCAAAGTGATATAGGTTTGACGAAGAGAATTGATATAAATAAAAGTCACAACCGGGCAGCGTTTAACAAAGCGAAATAGAATTTTATCGAAGCCAAGTAAGCGATAAATTTGATCAAAATGTCACACTACCTGCTAAGTGACATTTTAACGTTATATTTGAATAGTTAGATATCAATCACTGAGCAAATTTACACTTAACGAGTCACACAATCGAAATGATGAATTCTTCTTTGACCAAACGATTTAATTAACGTATAATTGCTATAAATTAATTAAATAAGTTAATATTTATGAAATATTAATTATAAATTTTGATTATTATTTGATGAATAAATATTATTAGATATATTTACAATATATATATATATATATATATATATATATATCAATCGATATACAATATCGATAACAATTACATTAGATTTAATTATATAATATTTTATTTAGGATCTAAATTTCAGGATCATTTTCACTCTACAGGGGAGGTGAATAGGGTTTACTAAAAATTAATTTAGAAAAAAATAATAGAAAGTAATGCAGTAAAGATCACACATAGATTTACCCAGCTTCGGCAAAAACCTGCCTACATGCTATCTCTAAGTTTCTACTAAAAAATAAGTAATCAGAAGCTTACAGCAACACGTAAACTTGCGATACCCACTAACTTGGTTAACCTAACTCTAAGCTCAAAACCTGCCACAACTCAGCCATTGAGTTGTGAATTCTTAAACTACGTCCCGTAATTTGTACCTAGTTACGCAACTAGAAATTTACCAAATTTAAAAGAGAAAAGTACAAATAAAAATAAAACTCAAAAAAAAAAACCCTACTTTAAAATTAAGCTCAATACATAAAATATGGCCCAAGTAAAAATATAATAGTGAAGACTGTCACTCCTTTATTCAGTGTAATCTCTTCGGCCGATCTTTTGTTATTCTTCAAATTCAGTGTTTTGTTTGAATTGAAGTCGTCGCTTGGAATTAGAAGTCCGAATCAATTTCCTTGATACCTTAGTTCCTCAAATTTGATTACTGCTGCTTCTTGTTCTTTGATTTGCTTACAGCTGCTTCATTGTCGAGGTCGAATGGTTCTTTGAATTGGTACATGATTCGCCCTTTTTCGATTTTTGATTATGCTCGTCTTTGATTTGAGTTTTTGATTTTTTTTGTGATTTGTTCTAAGTAAGCTCTCTAAATTTTTTTCACGAACTCGAATGAATTGCCGATGATGATAATAGGTTAATTTATAGGGATCGAGACCCTATTATTTCATTCGTATATGTTGGTTTGAATTTTACAAAATTCTAGCTCCTGCGTTGATTTGTAATTGAATGGTTTGCTGATCACTGACTTGTTCTTTGTATACGTACTCCATTTATTTCTGATGAACTCGAATTTGCTTAAGTACACTTGAATTGTTCCGTTCTTTGCTCTGGTTCCATTCTTTGCTGGCAATACTCAATTTGTTTTGAAAAATTCAGTGATATTTTTCGTTTTGCCATTACTTTTTGAGAACTCCTTGCTAATTCATGACACGATATAATTTCTTGGAATGACCCATGGCTTGTTCAGTTTAACATTTCTTTGTTCCATTTTCTGAAAAATGCTTCCATATGACTTCTGATGTCTCCACGTATATACATACATACATGTATGTATATATGTGTGTGATTGCTTGGCATCAATTCTGGTTGTTAGACTTGTTTTCATGTGCTTGTTAGTCTTTCTTGAGTTTGATCTGATGTCTCCTGTGTTTCATGTTTGTATCTAGTGCACCACATGTTGATATCTGACCTTGCATATGCACTGACCATTGCTGTGTTAAAGCTTAACTTGATTGTTGCTTTGCATTCATGTGTGTTCATGTGTTTGTGATTCTCTTAACTGTTGAAATTGAACTTGATTGAACATATTCAAGTGATTTCCTTGTGCCATTTGAAGTCTGGTTGCATGATGATTTGTTTCGAGCTAAATTGCTGTTTACTGGATATCTTTCCTGGATATCTTCCCTGTACTTGGCCCTGAATTCTCTGGAGTCTTGTTAAATATTTTGTGTGCCACCCTATGTTGCCTTGTTAAGTGTTTTCCATGTTCACCCGCTTGTCTTTTCAACTAAGCCAAATTCACTTCTCTATCTTCGATTCTGGTTGTAGTGTCTTCATGCCTGAATTTTGTTTTGATGCATTGCTTTATTGCTCAATTGCTGTGTTATTTTCATGTCTATATTTTGTTTGCATGCTCTATTGTGTTCATGCATGATTGCTTTTGTGTGGTGCCTTGGTTAATTTTAGTTCGTATGCTTCATTGCTCCATTTGTGTAGATGTAGTCTGGTTCCATTGAACTTGTGAGCATGTCTGAATTGATCTGGTCTGTGTTGCATCCCTTGTGTTCACAACTGCTTATGCCCATGTGTGCTTGCACATGTATCTGCATGTATACTTTGTGTGCTGGTCTGGTTGCAGCCCTTGTGTTCATTGTGCCTTTATACATTTTGTGGTTTGGTTCCATATGAATGAAGTCTTCATTGATGTTGACCGGTCTATTGAGTTGCATTTGCACTTGAGTTGAATCTAGTATTATCTTAGGTTTGACCTTGTGCTCACATGCCACTGCTATTTTAAAAAGTAAGTGTATATCGATGTGCACGATCTTATGGCATGTACAGTGATATATTGTGCATGTCACAAGTTGTTCGCTTATTTTGATTCTAGTTTGAAATAAAAAACATGATGACGAACAACCCAAATAACTGAGGCAAAACAATATTTTCAAAAAACACACTTCATTGTGCACTGCAAAATATTTCTTTTTCAATTTTACAACGCCAGTGTTTATTTTGCAGATAGTTGAGATGCTGGATTCAGGCTGTAACAGAGTTGAAGATCAAAATACGAGTGAAGAGTGAATATGTAGTGAGGTGAAATATATATGTAAAATTGTACAGTGAAAATTATGTTGTAACTGAAACTTGTATTTGGAATTATGTAAATATAGCGAGAGCTTAAATTTTTATTATTTGAATTTGTAATAAAACATTTGTTTGAATAAATATTTGTTTTAAATAAGAATTCCAAGTTATTCATATTATTCAACAAATATTTACTTAATTATATGGAAAAAATAAAATAGTACATCAACAAGTACATTTAAATGAATACATATGTTTATTATCATCAAATAAAAATCATAGGCGTTTGTATTCTACAATCTCTCCCTTTTGATGATAACAAACATATATTAAGATTTTGACTCTATTAAATGTATTTGGTCTTAATGGATTCTATTACCTCCCCCTATTTGAATACTCCCCCTACAACAAAGCTTCCCCTTCACATATGCATGAAAATAAAAAAATACAATGAACCTAGATGAGAATATGAAAAGACGAGAATATGTATGCCAATAAAAAAATATGACTTATTTTCCAAAATCTTAACTTCTCTCCCCATTTTGTTATCAGCAAAAGAGTAATAGTGTTAGATAAGGGTGATAAAGTGATAGACATTAATACAACATTAATAGCTAATCGAGTATAAATTTTAAATTTCAAATAAAAAATCAAACAAAAATCATAAATATTGTATTAGGCGCATATTCCATTTTAGAGTGATAGGGGTGATGTTGGCATAGAAAACGATATAGTTGTGTTCATTTGCGGTATATTTATGATAGGAAATTTTTAAATACTTACTAACCATGCATAACCGTTAGGACTTTTAAATGAGAATAGTAGTATTTTCTATTTTTATTAAAAAAATGAATTTCCAGCATCTTCTAACCACGCATAACCATGAGGACTTTTAAATTGGGTTAGAATCAACTTGACTATTTCATCCAATTTTGATATGTGTTCCATACATGTATAACCGTGAGGACTTTTAAATGAGCATGAAAGCACATAATCAACGATTCCAAGTAGTTCACCCATGCATAACTGTAAGGACTTTTAAATGAGAGTGAGTACTTTTGGAAGGTTTTATTGCTATTTACAAAGTTAATAATTTCCTGTTTATACACCACATTTTGACATACTATATTGGATTTTGATGAGTGATTGTCGTAGAAATATGATAGGAATAGAGATGGTCATGGAAATTTTACCAACCAAAGTTATTACAAATTTTGTTTAAATTTTTAAAGAAATTTTCTAAATATACTCTCTCAAGACATAATGTATGATCAAGATCAGCATTCATCACTTTTTTCAGTCATTATTTATCTTTTTGATAGTCAACAGGGAGTCAGAATAGTTAACATGGGCATTTAAGATCAAATATAAAATATAAAATCAAATTTCTAAAATGCCTAAACTAAGATGAAGTCGACAAAAACTATTTTCTGGAAGAGGTTTTCTAAAAATGTCTGCCAATTGAGAATCAGTTGAAATGAAGTTTATGTAGATATTTTCTTTGAAAATGTGATCTCTAATGAAATGATGTCTAACATCTATATGCTTGGTGAGAATGATGTGCAGGATTATTTGTGAGATCAATTGCACTTTTGCTATCAGACATTAGTGGAACTTGTTTAAAATTTAGACCATAGTCTTGCAAAGTTTGTATCATCCATAAAATTTGAGCAGAGCAAACGCTTAGAGCAATATACTCTACCTCTGTGGTAGATAATGTAATACAATTCTGTTTTCGACTTGACCATGCAACTAACAATGTCCTAACATAAAACACGTTCCACTAGTACTTTTTCTATCAACTGGACTTCCAGCATAGTCCGCATATAAATATCCTTTTAACTCAAAGTTATCATTAGTTGGATGTCATAGATCAAAATGTGGTGTATGCAACAGATACTTTATAGTCCTTTTTACAGCTTTTAAATGAGATTCTTTTAGATCTGATTGAAATCGTGCACATAAACAAGCAGAGAACATAATGTCTAGTCTAGAAGCAGTAAGATAAAGAAGTGATCCAGTCATAACTTGGTATTTCTTTTGATCAACTACCTTACCTTTTTCATCCTTGTCAAGTTTAATTGTTGTTCTTATGGGAGTTTTTACAGGTTTAGCATCTTTCAATCCAAATTTGTTGACAAGCTCTCTGATATATTTTATTTGAGAGATAAATGTACCTTTTTCGCTTTGTTTGATTTGAAATCCTAAAAAGAATTTCAACTCTCCAACCAAGCTCATTTCAAACTTTTATTGCATGACTTTTTCAAATTTCTCATATAAGAGGTTGTTAGAGGCACCATAAATAATGTCATCAACATATATTTGAACAATCAATAGGTCATCATTTTCGTGCAATAGAAATAATGTGGTGTCTACACAGCCCTTTTTGAACCCATTTTCAAGGAGATAAGTGCTAAGACATTCATACCAAGCCCTAGGGGCTTGTTTTAATCCATATAGTGCTTTCTTTAGTTATACATGGTTAAGGTATTCTTGACTTTCAAAACCTCCAGGTTGTTCAACAAATACAACCTCTTTCAAAATTCCATTAAGGAAAGCACTTTTAATATCCTTTTGTCTTAGTTCAAATCCTTTATAACATGCAAAAGCTAATAATATCCTAATGGACGTTTTGCTACTGGTGCAAAAGTTTCATCAAAATCAATTCCTTCAATTTGATTATAGCCTTTAGCAACTAACCTGGCCTTGTTCCTAATCACATTTCTAAGTTCATCGAATTTATTTTTAAAAATCCATTTGGTTCCTACAACTAGATAATCATTAGGTGTAGGTGCTAGAATCCAAACATCATTTCGTTCAAATTGATTTAGCTTTTCTTGCATAGCCATAAACCAACTTTCATCATTGAGAGCTGTATCTATGTCTTTGGGTTCAATTTCTGAAATTAATCCATTGTATAGACACAAATCACATAAATTTCTAAAACTGGAATGAGTTAGAACACCTGTAGTAGAATTACTTATTACCAATTCTGGAGGATGATATGCTTTGAATTTCAATCTCTTTGGTTCTAGATTTCTTCGGACTTCTTCCGCGGTTGCAGTTTCTTTTGGATTTTCACTTTTATCCTTTGCGTTCTCCTCTTTGACATTGCTTTTGATTGTTTTCTTACTTTGATCATTAATGCCTTCACCAAATTTCTCATTGATTGACACCAAGATTGCTCTCTTCCTTTTGTTGTATACTCTATAAGCTTTGCTTCTGGAAGAGTATCCCATGAACATGTCTTTGTCAGCTTTTGGCGTAAATTTTCTTAGTTAATCACCTTTACCGATAATTTTACATTTATTGTTGTTGACCATTGTGACTCTGCCAACTTGTACTTCTCTAGGCTAAAGAACTTTGATTTGTAGCCCGTCATGTGCTTGGAGCAGCTAGAATTCAGGTACTACTCTTGCTGTTCCTTAGCTTACTAACACACCTACATGAGAAAAGAGTTTTATGACCTATTTTTTTCATAGGTCCATAATTGTTAGTGACAATTTTTTTGATTTTTTTTTGAAAAAGGTTTGCGTAGAATCAAGACAATCTATCCTTTTGGCACCCAGATTTGTTTAATTCTAAGGGATTTTACGTTCGTGCCTTGAACCCAAAGTGGTATGGTTTTCACGTGTTTGGGTCTATACTAGCAATTACTTTGATTGTATCCAATTTTTCCACAAATCGTGCACTTGGGATTGACATGATTAATTTCACTTCTACCTTTTTCATATTGTGTATACCCAAGTCTTTGTCTACTAGTATTAACAGTTTGTTCTCCTAATAGCATATTTAGTGATCTTTCTCATTTGGAGAATTTTTCTAAAGTTGTAGACAATTGCTGGACTTGTGACTTGAGAGATTCATTTTCATTCAATAACAAAGTGCACTTTTTAATGGAATTTTCTCTCCTAGTATTTTCACTTTCTTTCAAAATAAGAATTTCATTTTCAAGTGATTTGATTCTAGTTTCTAATTTTTTTATTCCTCTTCTAATGATGGAAACTTATCACACTTAGAGCTCTTATTTCTATAGTTTCGAATCAATTGATCAAGCTTCTTATTTAGTTCTATCAAACTATCTTTTTGTGATTCAATTTTAGCGTACTTTTTCCTATGTCTTTCAAAACAGCCATTTACTTCATGAAAATGTATAAGTAATTGTGAGCGAGTAAGTTTTGATACATCGCTGGGATCATTATCATCACTGTCTCTTGTTTCTCCTAAAAGACACAGATTTGCTCTTTCACTCTCACTGCCTGTGCTTTCGTAATCTTCATCACTTTCATCCCAAGTTGCTGCAAAACATCTTCTTTTTGGTTTCTTTCCTTTGCTGGTTTGATTTTGATAACAATTTGGCTTTATATGACCAGGTTTATTGCACTTGTGACAAATAATCTTCTACTTTTCAGAGTTGTTTAGAACTTTGACAATTTTGTTCTTCATCTGTTGATTTAGGGCAGGATTTCCATATTTGCGGTTCCATCTTTTGAATCTCTTTATTATCAGTGTCAGTTTAGCTGCTCCTTCATCATCACCATCATCTTCTTCACTTTCCATAGCTCCTTTGAGAGCTATTAACTTCTTCCGCATATCTTCTCCTTCACGTTCTTCCTTGAATTTGATTTCTAGCTCATAAGTGGTGAGATTTCTGATGAGTTCTTAAATTTAGCCTGTTTCAGATCTTTTGACTCTTGGATGGCTGTCACCTTTGCTTCAAAATTTCATGGAAGAATTCTGAGGATCTTTAGGACTATTTCCAGTTATGAGTACGGACTTTCTAGGGATTTTTATTTGTATACAATATTAGAAAGTCGTCCATACATTTTTTTTGACACTTTCATCCTTTGCCATTACGAAGTTCTCGTAATCGCTACTAATCATGGCAAGATGAGATTCTTTAACCTAGGAGGTTCCTTCATGAGTCACTTCAAGTGTGAGCAAATTTCCTGCGCAGTTAGACAATGTGAGACGCGATTAAATTCAATTTGATCTAATGAGTAAATAATAGAATTCATAGCTTTAGTGTTAGCAGTTTGTAGTTTATTTTCAAGATTTCTCGATTGATCCATAGGTTTTTCAACTTCTTGATTACCTACAATTATAATTGGTGTGCTATATCTTATTTCAACAATATTCCATGCATCTATGATTTTTTTTAAAATTCATTCTAGTTTTCCAATATGCATATTCAATATTGAACATGGGTGGTCTAGCTATGGACCGACCTTTAGCAAAAGCATTATTAAAAGAAGCCATTAAAAGAAAAAAATCAAATTTTTTAATAAAAAATGGTTTTTGTTCCTGGCTCCGATACCACTTGTAGGATCGTTTTCACACTATGGGGGGGTGGGAAATAAAAACAAAAACAGAAAGTAAAGCAGTATAGATCACACACAGTTTTATCCAGCTTCGGCAAAAACCTACCTATGTGTTGCCCCCAAGGTTTCTATAAGAAATTAAGTAATCGGAAGCTTACAACGACATGTAAACTTAAGATACCCGCTAACTTGATTAGCCTAACTCTAAGATCAAAACCTACCACAACTCAGCCATTAAGCTGTGAATTTTCAAACTATGCCAAGTTGTTTATACCTAGTTGCAAAACTAGAAATTTACCAAATTTAAAAGAGAAAGTTAAAAATTAAAAAAAAATCAGAAAAAAAGAAAACCCTATTTTAAAAATTAAGCCCAATGCATAAAATATGGCCTAAGTAAAAATATAATAGTGAAGACTGTCTCCCCTTTATTCAGTGTAATCTCTTCGACCAATATTTTGTTATTGATCAAAATTAAGGTTTCTTTTGCATTGAAGCTGCCGCTTGGAATTAGAAGTTCGAATCGATTGCCTTGATACCTTCATTCCTCAATTTGATTACTGCCGCTTCTTGTTCTTCGATTTGTTTATGGTTGCTTCAATGTTGAGTTCGAATTGTACTTTGAATTGGTACGTGATCCGCCCCTTTTCAATTTTTGATTATGCTCGACTTTGATTCGAGTTTTGGATTTGTTTGTGATTTGTTCTAAGTAAGATCTCTGAATTTTTGTCACAAACTCGAATAAATTGCCGACGATGATAATGGGTTAATTTATAGGGATCGAAACCCTATTATTTCGTTCATATATTTTGGTATGAATTTTACAAAATTATAGTTCCTACATTGATTTGTAATCAAATGGTTTGCTGATCTTTTACTTGTTCTTTATATACATGTTACACCGTATATTTCTGATGAATTCGAATTTGCTTAAGTACACTTGAATTATTCCATTCTTTGTTCTGGTTCCATTCTTTGCTGGCAATATTCGATTTTTTTGAACAATTCAATGATGTTTTTTGCTTGGCCATTACTTTTTGAAAATTACAATCTGATTTGTAACACAATATGATTTCTTGGCATGGCCCACGACTTGTTCAATTTATCATTTATGTGTTCCATTTTATGAAAAATGCTTCCATATGACTTCTGAGTCTCCACGCATATACATACGTACATACATGGATGTATATATGTGTACGATTGCTTGGCATCAATTCTGGTTGTTAGACTTGTTTTCATGTGCTTATTAGTCTTTCTTGAGTTTGATCTGATGTCTCCTATGTTTCATGTTTATGTCCGGTGCACCACATGTTGATTTTTGACCTTGCATTTGCACTGAACATTGCTTTGTTGAAATTGAACTTGATTGTTGCTTTGCATTCATGTGTGTTCATGTGTGTGTAATTCTCTTAATTGTTGAAACTGAACTTGATTGAACATATTCAAGTGATTTCCTTGTGCCATTTGATGTCTGGTTGCATGATGATTTGCTTAGAGCTAAATTGCCATTTACTGTGTACATACATATATATATCTGTGTGTGTGTGTGTGTGTGTGTGTGTGTAACTTGTGCACTTCATGTTGATATCTTTCTCGAATATCTTCCCTATACTTGGCTTTGAATTCTCTTGAGTCTTGTCAAGTATTTTGTGTATCACCCTATATTACTTTGTTATGTGTTTTACATGTTCACCTGCTTGTCTGTTTCAATTAAACCAAGTTCACTTCCTTGTCCTCAATTCTAGTTGCAGTGTGTTCATGCCTGAATTTTGTTTTGATGCATTGCTCCATTGCTATGTTGTTTTCATGCACGTATTTCGTTTGCATGCTCCATTGTGTTCATGCCTAATTGTTTTTGCATTCTACCTTGGTTAGTTTTGGTTTGTATGATCCATTACTCCATTTATATGTTGTTGCAGTCTGGTTCCATTGAACTTGTTAGCATGTCTGAATTGAGCTGGTCTATGTTGCATCCTTGTGCTCACAACTGCTAATGTCCATGTGTGCTTACACATGTATCAGTGCATGTATACTTTGTGTGCTGGCTTGGTTGCGGCCCTTATGTTCATTGTGCCTTTATACATTTTATGGTCTGGTTCCATATGAATGAAGTCTTCATTGACGTTGACTGGTCTAGTTGAGTTGCACTTGCACTTGAGCTGAATGTAGTCTTGGCTTGGGTTTGACCTTGTGCTCACCTGTCCTTGCTATTTTAACAAGCAAGTGTATACCGATGTGCATGACCATGTGGCATGTACAGTTATACATTGTGCATGTCACAAGTTGTTCGTGTATTTTTGATTCTAGTTTGAAATATAAAAAATGACAACGAAAACCCAAATAACCGAGGCAAAACAATATTTTCAAAACACATACTTCATTGTGCACTGAAAAATATTTCTTTTTTAATTAGACCGCGTTAGTGTTTATTTTGCAGATAGTTAAGATGCTAGATTCAAGCTAGAATAAAGTTAAAGATCAAAATACGAGTGAAGAGTGTATATGTAATGAGGTGAAATATGTATGTAAAATTGTATAATGAAAATTTTGTTGTAACCGAAACTTGTATTTGGAATTGTGTAAATATAACGAGAGCTTAAATTTATACTATTTGAATTTGTAATAAAATATTAGTTTAAATCAAATATATTTTTAAAATAAGAATTCCGAGTTATTTACTGTATTCAACAAATTTTTATATAATTATATGGAAAAAATAAAATAGTACAGTAACAAATACATTTAAGTGAGTAAACATATATAATATAATTCAATTTTCCAAAATGTTTAAAAAACAATATAAATTACTTTCAAAATTTTAAATTTTTTAATAAGATTAATGAAATATTTAAATTTATTAAACGAGTTCATTAATAAAAATATATACGTTTTTTATATGTTGTTGATATATATTATGATATCTTAAAATAATTAAAATATCATAAGTATACATGTATGTTTATAATACGATATTTCAAAATTAATATAAATTATTAATTAATTAAATTAATTAATTAACGGTTAATAATTAAATAAAAATACATATATATGAGATATATATGTTATATTATAAAGGTTATAGTATATAATAAATATTTTATATAAGGTTTATATTAAAATAATATTAATTAACTAATATTAATTAAATAAGATTTAATTAATATATTATTATACATAAGGCTATAATATAAGTTAATTAAAATATAAAATTTATATAATAATGAACTAATATAATATGAATGTACAAACTAAAGGTGGAACATTAAAGGAACTCAAATAGAGTTAAAGGATAAATACATAGTATTGTATTATACCATGATTTCATATGTGTCCAACACTTGATTCACGAGAGTATTTCTTATAAAATACATTATTTCATATGTCAATCTCACTCAGTATAATATATTAAAGAGTATGAATCTTCAATATAAGGTTGTAATTCTCTACTATATATATATATATATATATATATATATGTATGTATGTATGTATGTATGTATGTATGTATGTATGTATGTATGTATGTATATGTATACAAATTACTTGCATGCTCTTTAGTTGTAGAGAAAACTCAAGCTAACGATGTTATGTATAGTATTATTAATACATTTAATAGACGAGGTAAGATAATTATATGTATTTGTTGTGAAAACTCAAGATACGTATATTATACTTAGGTTGTCGTGATATGGTTGGTAAGGGTGAATAATCTCTTTTGATTCGTTGAGAAAACTCAAGGTCGAAATGAGATTAGGACAAGGAATCAATGGTTAGGATTCATCTGTGATACAACTTGTAAGGAGTTATGCATCGTTTATGGGGCTCTGATTTGTTGAGCAAACTCAACGTCAGAATCCCAAGACAGACAAGTCCTAACACCCACTAGTGAAGGCGAAAGACCTCTATATTTTATTTTAGGGTTTGGAGAAACATAATTGACTACTTGGAGCCATATTAGAAAAATAAAATGATAACATGTAATCTTTCTAATATTTTAAGAACATATGTTATATAATGTTATAATAAACCATGTCAATTTATAAATCACATTTACCGAATCATATTTACGAAATCCCATTTTGTTATACAAAAATATTCCAATTTAATTAAATAATCTTGATGGATACATTTGTGCATTTAACATGATTGATAACATCTTTATCAATTAAGATACAAATGAATTGTATTAAAGATTGACAAACAGAAATATAACATATACTTACTAATAAATCCTTCTTACATGTTAATGTTTCAATACTCATGCAAGCGCCAAATTTAAAACTACTAAATATATTCGTAGTTTGGTCACTTATGTGTTTATTTGGTTAAGATTGTGTGTTGCATTTTATGAGTTTCAACTCTAAAGTAATACATGACTATGGACAACTGATCCGTATACTATCGCATATAAGCGTATATGGGAAACGGTCTCAGTATATATGATACTTTGATGAAGTTGGTTCATTCGAAATAAGCTAGTAAACAATACTTAGATATTGAGTATTCAATTTGATTGGTTATAAAAGGATCGTATTGTGTTAAATGTAACACTAGACAAAAACTACAAGAAAGATCTAAGAATTCGATCACTGAATTGTCGGTTTTATCAGTTTAAGTAAGGCGTATCATATTTGATGTCCATAAATGTTAAGGATGGTCAAATTCATCTCTGTAAAGAGTTTGTTATAACATTGTAGTGAGGGTTTCCTTTCGAATGGTTTGACCATTTAGATAGGAAAATGAGTGTATAAAAGTGAAAGTGATTTAAGGTACAGTTGTGATGAAGAGAGTGAATGGTCCTTTCTGCTTCATTAAGAAACAATGAAAATGATAATTGTAATAATAATAAATTATACTTAATATTGGAATAAGAAATATGATTTCTATTCCAAAATGTATTCATATAGAAAAATGCTTTCTATGATATTTATTTATTTGAGTTCAAGATATTTGATAAAAGATCTCTCACTATGAACTAGCTAAGTATATGAAATAAATGATATATATTAAGTGAATGATGGACCTCTGAATTTAGTATGTTATTATAGTAATGGAGGAAATAGTGGAAGCATGCCATATAGAACTTATTTATTGCATCAAATTTTGAAAATTATTTTCATAAAATATACAGACTGTTATTTATGAAATAATGACCGTCGACTGAAAAATAGACATAATTATATTTCAAAATTCTATGAATGTTCTTTTTGAAATAAAACAATAATGTGGTATTTGATTTCACAACAAAAGTGATGCATTGTAAAATACTGAAGTATCTAAAATTGTTTATAATTACTTTAAAATTATAGATTAAGTTGTAATTTTGAGAAATAAATTTTATTATGTGATTATGAATCATATGATACTGGTTAATTATATCTCAAATAATTAAGAGCCATGCATCTATTTAGTGGGAGTATCATAAGAGTTGATGAATTCTTTGGATAGATACATATAGGTATATGTAATCATAAGTTTATAAATACCAAAATGGTTCTACATACTTTGTCATATTCACTTACGAGTTATCGTGGACATAGACATGTGTATCTGATACACATGTATAAGCATATGATAAGCTCATCGAATATAAAATGGTAGCAAATAATATAATTACCATAGAAAAAGATTCGATTTGATCGAATGTGTGAGTATCGGAAAGGAGTTCTATACTACCTAACATAAATAAAGATTCTATCTCAATTGGTCACTCCTCCTTATAATACATAATGATGTATTAATAAGGAGTAATCAAACTTTTTTGGACAAAGCACAATTAATGATGAGTGAACTAGAGTGAAATTCTTTCTATAAGATGTGTACTTAAGAGCAGTGCACAAGGTTAAAATGAATATCATACAAAGATTAGTTTACAAAACCATACGAGATAATTAAGGTTTTATGAAAAAGCCATACATATCCTAGACCAAGGAGTTGGCAAGCTATGCGAGTCGAAAGACTACATTTAATAGTTGTACGTAAGAGATCTTTTATGAATCGTCCTAAGAGAGTTTTGGGTATGATAGTCATTTGATGACTATTTTAAGTTGTGAATATAAATATATTATGAACTAATGAAAGATCAGTTTTATATAAGGTAATCCATAAAATGTTTATGAGTGCTCATTCTGTTGCGTCGAGAAACGACTATTGTTTCAAGGAATACCAACTTTGTTGCGAAGGAATTTCTCTAAGAAATTACTAATGTAAAATGGTTTCGGATATGATCCTGTGATAAAGCTGATTTCAAAGGATGAAATGAAGTTGATCGAACCTAATGAACAAAAATATATTACAACGCCTAATGAGTATTCTTATACATTAAAGAGAAACTGTGAGTTTCCTATCAATATCAAGAATAAATAATCTTCGATTGTTTAACTAAACCATTAGGAGAATTGACTCTATGATACGATACGAGGTGCAGATCTAAAATAGATTCTAGTATATTATCAAAATTTGATTTTTGCAACACCTCATGTTTTTACGTTAATCAATTACAATAGAAATTAATTAATAAATAATAAACACTAAAAAATAAAAGTTTTTCAAATGTTAGAATTTGGCTACGAAACTTGCACTATTGTGTTCGTGGCGATTTTTTGATCAATTTTCATATATAAACATTTCCAATCAGAGATCAAACGGAAATGTTATCAACGTTTGAATTTTCATAGTTTGAAATAATTATATGTAATTAAGGAAATAATTTGAAATAAATTAATGATTAATTAACACCGTTGAAGTTAATGATTACTTAACAGTTAATAACTTAATTAAGGAAAGGTTAACGTTAAAGAAACTTTAATTGGATAATTAGTGTAAGTAATCAAAATAAATCAGCGAAAAATCAAAAACGCACCAAAATACAAGGGTCGGGTCGATCATGACCTAGCCGCGGTTGACTTGGGACTTGGTGCGGTCGACCGCATTCTTTTAAAGGCAGTAGTAACAATTGGCCATATAGACCAAATTTTGTATAGTTCAATCCAACGGTTAGCGCCGATTTGAACCTCTATAAATTAAGGTCTAGGGCTCCACTTCCAACTCATTACTTTTCTAATGAGTATGGAAGCCCTACCGCTTTGTTTTCTCCTCCAAAATTTCTAAATACAAACAAATAGATCTATAATGCATGGATACACATAGAGTAGGCTAGAAAAGGATGGAGGATAGGAAATAGGTTAAATCGATTTGTTACACCAAAGGTATCTAGATCTAGTTCTAATCAATAAATCTAAATCTTTTTACCCTAATCCAATTTCTAATTAGATCTGTATAAATATTATTTGTGGATCTGCATAAGGAGTCAAAAATTGGAGAATACAGGTAATAGAGTTAGATCTGGATTAGATCTAGAGATTTGGAAACGCTAATTAAAGGTGAGTGGGAATATTATATATTTTTATATAATATTAGATTATATTATCGCAAACCTATTCCTATATGCCTGCGAATTAAATTTAATTAAGAATAAAGTCATAAATGTGAAAAGTTAGAGATATGAAACTTGCCTATTTTAATTCTACAATTGCATAAATGATAATTTTTAATTTTGTAATTACATAATGATTAGATTTAATTTTATAGTTACGAAATTATTGGATTTAATTGGTATTTTTACAATAATTGAAATGAATAAATGCATAATGAATGTATAATGGTTAGGAATTTTTTTATTTAACGGGCATACATTAAGTTGAAATAAACTTTATTTTGTTATTTGGGCTTTTTGCGATACTTTTAGTACATTGGAACATAGATTGTTACAAGTGAATTTATGCATATTATCAAGTTTAAAATAAGCAAAAATGTGACGTTTGGAATAACAAGTACTGCACATGTGAAAATAAAAGGAAAGAGATGTATAAAACAAGGAAAAATCTCTGTGTTTTATACTACATATTTCAAGAAAAATAAAAAGGAAATTCCTTGTAATTACAAACACTACACAAACATCTTTTCTTTTGATAAGATATGGAAATTTACTGCATCAACATATATTGAATAGAATTTTAGTTTCAACATATTAAAATATAGTAAATCTCAAAAGTTATACATTAAGTCATGAACAAATTATGAATACCAATTAAAATAAAAGAAAAGGACTTTGAGAAATAGGCAAGAAAAAGAATAGAGAATGAAATTGGAATAGAAATGTTAGTTGAAGCCAAGAAATAAAAAGGCAAAAATATTAAGAACTTGAAAATGGAAGCGGTATATGAAGTTGGAAAGAAAAAGTTAAACGCATAGTAAAATAAGACTTATGATCAACTATAAAAGTATGGTGACAATGATAGGTGGAATGAAAGAATGAGAACATACAAATATAAAACATATGATATATGTAACCTCGGATACACGTCTATGACGGGTGTAGATAGTTATAATTTAATATATATATATATATATATGTATGTATGTATATATATTATAAAAAGGAAATGACATTGAGAGTCATTAGAGTAGGTTGAAATGCAAAAGCTTATTCAACCGTAGGACCAGTGGAGAGTATACGCTTGCATATAGATGAAGGGATACCCTCAAGTTATGTTAGTACATGAAACCGAACCTCCGTAATTGTAGGCACTTGGTGGACCTTTTGCGGATGACGAGACTGTAAAAGCATTATAGAGTAGTCTGCTTCAAATTAGTCAGAGCAAGGTATTTCCTTGATTGCACTAGGCAATCTAAATGGATGGTGGATGGGATAAGACTTATGCAACTGGGCGAACGAGACTGGCATGCGTGGGTACCAAAAAAGGGATAGGAGTTACATATTTAGCGAGCTCATCATCAGTACCTTGTGGTCAACGAGAAGGATAGGGTTACACCTGGCTGATCTCTTCCTCTGACAAGGATTGATTTTCTTGGGTTATGCACCGCCATAGTTGTTTGTTAATTTGTTTGATAGAGCAAGGCTAGTAAACCTATATGGAGATTCCTTCCGAACATGGACGGAATAGAGGTGTGTGGGTATAGAAATCCTCGATATATGAAGCATATAAAGGTGAAGATCTCCAAAGAATACAAGACCGAATGGATTAAAGGTCGTCGGTGCACACTATAGGGTTTCCTCGAGTGATACGAGATCATGATGTAGTGAAGCGATAGATCCTTTGGAGGTGTTGAGTGATGGATACTATGGGGATAGTATCTAGGTCTATTAATTGATGATGGGATATATATATATATATATATATATATATATGCACACACACAGATATATATATATATATATATATATATATATATATATATATATAAAATCTACAAGAGGTAGATGGAAATGGTTCGTACACAGCGATGGAGTTGTAGCAATTAATGATAAATCTAGCATAACAAGAAATGGTGAACAATCCATATAAGCTAGTGTTATGTATAAGATGGATAATTTACCAGTCACCAAAACTTTTCTCTAACCCCTCCTCATTACAACCCACAGGATTTAGAAGGGCGAATTCTGGTATTGATTGGGAGCAGTTTTTTGGCTGAGGCACTTGACATTTGAGATGTTGATTCTTGGTCAGTAATTATATTGATCTATTATATCTACTTATTTAGGCTGTGAGTTATTACCCTTAGGGTTCTGATATATTTTTCCTTTTTGAAGGATACTAAACCGACAATCCGTATTTTAGTGGACTAGGGTTTTGGGCTTGTGAAAAATCTAGGCCCACTGGAGTGCGGATTGTTACAATTTTGATAGTTATATCTGAAAGGATATGATCCATTGGCCACAAAATGTGTTTTTAGGAGAAAAACAAATCCAATTGGAATATAGTGAGCTATGCTGATAAGAATAATATCATGAATTTCAATTGTTGGAATTAATGTAATAGATTCAACATTTAATATGCTCAAGTTAGTTCGAATTTTACTCACAAAATTATTACATGGTATGATTTTATGCTTTGGTATGTATGGGTTACAGCAGAAAATTCTAAATAATGATTTAGATTAAATCGTTTACACATAATAAACAAAAAGCGTCTCGAAGTTAGTGGGAAGGATATCGAGTTGTGTGTTTTCATATACGATCCGAAAATGGATATGAAAGTGTTATTCTAAAAAGCATCAAAATTAAACAAGTGTTTTGGTAGATGTATTAAATAGTTTGATTATTAATCAAAATGCAAAGGATGCATGTTCTCGTAAGAAAGAAAGTTGAAAGATACAGAGATATTTCAAAATCATCAGTAAACAATATGCTGATGATTTTAGCGATGCACTTATGTTAAAATCCGTTTTACTTGTTTTAATACTCAACGTTGGTTTTGTAAATGTTGTCATTTATAGTAAGTATAAAAGATATTAGGAATGTCCTAAAATTGTATAAAAGGACGTCTTACTAAAATGTTTAATGCGGAACATGTAAAACGAATTCTGTATGCGTTTGCAGTAGGAATTATCATACATGTTATGTTGACTACGATATCATGGTTTATTTATGTATTTGATACTTGAAGCAAAAATCAAATCCAAATTAATATCACTAAATGGTAGTTTGGACTATTCTATTGTATTTAGGAAATACTAGAGATTTTTTTACAAAACAACGAACTTCTAATGAAGAAGTCTTTGGACTTAAATTTCATAAGTGATTGTTAATCCGCCATTTAGCAATGTGGTACATAGCTGGATTTAACCCAAATTCCATGATCATCAAGGCAGGAAGCCCGGAGAGATGATTACTTGGATTGGAGATCGATTATATTTGAAAATGGACTATAGTCGAATGGATTCGGGTAGACAGCACTCAAAAAATGGCTAAGTATGAAACTAGTACTTCCCCTACAGGAGGGATTGGAATAGAGGGATCGGATTAAACAAGATGCACACAACATAACTCAACGATGATCGATCCATAACTCAACAGCCATAAGACGGGTTGAATTAAAATTTTGGAAACAGAAATAAGGACCCTAAGGAGATTACCCTTGGGATCATATGGCAATTGGAGAGTTTTAGTGGGATCAACAACTATCCTTCAATAGGGATCGACGTTCTTCCCTCTTGGGGATCGGCTAAACCCAACTATATAGAAAAGATCAATCAACATCTCAACTTCTACTCATCCAACCGATATAAAACTTAGAGCCCAAGCTTACTACAACATGTGTAATACCCCATAGGGATCGCACATCAAATGGGATACTCTGGAGGGATCAGTTGTTATCCTTCCAGAGGGATAGGCTGAAACCATAATACATGCAATACCACTTCATGGAAAATGCGATATTTCACAAACCGTAAGTCTAAATGTCACGAAATTTTTAGGGCCAATAGCTAACATCATAGGGAACCCTACAGAGGGGTTGCATCCCATAGACTTCAAAATATGGATCGGGTTTGATACCTACTGTAGGCCCTAATGGGCCTGAAAATTCTTTCGTGGCCTTGTCATTGCATGGAGATTCTTCCACCGAAATTTCAACCCAATTCGTGCATGTCTTCCCTTATAAATACAGCAGACATGGCATCAGAAAAGGGATCTTCCTTTTTCTTCTCTTTATCTTCAACATAGACTACACTCTGCCAATTTTATTCTTGGATCAGATTGTAACTGTAAACAAACTACAGTATAACAAAAAGGATTATTCTAAAGTGCATGTAGGCTGGAGTTAGCCGAACCATTATAAAACTTGTCTCTTTTTACTAGCTTTCATTTTTAACTTGTTTGTTCTTCATATTATATTCTCTACATTAGATAGTATCTGAGATCTGTGACTGGATATTGGTTTTTTCACATAATTGGGTATTGGTGGCCAATTTTTTGCCAATATTTTGGTGCTTTCACTTAGAAAGCTAACCCCATGGATTTGGAATTCGAATTCAGAGTATGGAAATAGCCTAGAGCTTAGATTTGGAGCAATGGTGAAACAATCAACAAGGAGGGTTCTATCGAAAAGGAACCACCATGGAGAAAGTCAAAAGGCTTTCTCAAGAGCTGGAGCTAATCAAGCATTTATCTACATCACCAGGGTGAAATGGAAATGCCGATGGATGTTACCCTCGAAAGGGTGCTAAAAAGATAGGACAAGATGATGCAGAATTTACTCCGAAGATTGGATAAGATGGAGTGCAGAACCAAGGGAATAGTGTAGTAGAAGCTAATGAAAACTTAGGTCAAAGGTTGAAGCATCAGATTTTGCCGGAAATTAGAACCGGGAACATGGAGATGGAGCTATTGGACAAAGGAATGGAACAGAGCTGTCGGGGGCAGTCCCCGACCATCTTAGAGGGATCTGCCCCAATCCCTCTAGAGGGATCAGCCATGATCCCCAAAATCTTAGGGGTACGCCCCTAGGTCTAGTTGATCGCGATGCCGGAGGACCTACGGTCGATCTCATGGAGCTTGGTGCAAATTAGAATTTAGATGCTCATCCTGAGGAGTACGTTCCAGAATTCCCCTGTGGACTTGGAAGTAGTTTGGAATTGATGGCAGGAGACTACAATTGGATGACAATGATAGGTTTGCAGAGATGATCTGGCAAGTTATGCGTGGACGATTGATGAGCAAGGATCTGGATGGTATAAATAAAAGTCCGTTCACTCCTAATATCAAGAATACTAGAAATCCACCGAAGTTTAAACTACAAATGTTGGATAAATATAAAGAAATGTCAGACCCAATTATGCACATGATGTTATATATATACGGAACATGGAAGTACTGGAGGCATCAAAGGAGGTCATGGCAAGGTGCTTTCGACTTTGTTTCAAGGAGTTAGTTGCACTTTGGTTTAGGCAGCTGGAGAATAGTTCAATAAGGACATGGAGTGAGTCGGTGGATCGGTTCATAATGCAGTTTCGGGTCCAAATCACGAGACCCGAGAATGTTATGACATTGGAACACTAAAACAGAAGAACGTAGAGTCTCTAGGGAGTTTTCTAACATGATTTAATGTCGTGGTGGCATCAGTGGATCGACCAAATCCATCCATGGTTTTGACGGCAGTTGATCAGGTATTTTCGATGGCACGAATTTCAAGGATTCATTGATGCGGGATCCACCTATGAATCCCAAGGAGTTTTATCATGAAGTAGAAAGGGTCCTATGGTAGGAAGATGCATGAGCTGACAAAATGGGGGTGAACACTATGCAAAATGAAGGATCATAAGAAGATGCAAAAAAGAATGATAACGAAAAATGGAAAAAGGATGATGGGTATGGTGGGACAAAAAGGCGATGGACAGAGCAGGAGCCGAAGTTCCCCTCATACTTGGATTTGATGGAAAGCCTAGAACGAATTTATTTGACATTAGGGGTAACTACCGTATCAGGAACCAGCAAGGAGGGATTACATGAAGCGGGAGTGTATATCTGAAAGGTTTTGCATGTCCTACGAATTGAAACGGGCAGACCATGGATGAATGCAGACATTTAAAGGATATGATTGAAGAGCACATCAGGAATGGTAGACTACCGTAATATGCGAATAATCAGACAACGACGATGGAACAGGAGCAACCACCATCCCTATTGAATGAAAACAGGAATGGCCCTAGAACGAGTTCACGGGTCATCAATTGATCGCAATGATAAAGGCCAAGTTCGAGACTTGGACTCCGGTCATAACAAAAACAGCAGCAGTAGCAATAATAACAACAAACTCTATAATAAGGCGGCTAAGTCACCTACACATATACGGGGTCGAGGACGGTCCTAGGCATGCTCTGAGATGGTAATGAACCATCATCCCCAAAGTGGTACCTTTTACTTTATTAGTTTTTTTTTTATTTTCGAATGTATGATCACTTGTTTATCAAGTTATTTTTGATCTGCGTTACTATGATGGATAAAATAGTACACGATTACTTTCCCGCATGGAGTGATGAGGCAGTAACCGCAAGTTGCAAGTTCCATCGTTAGAAAGCAACAGAATGGACTCGCACATGGATTAATTCCTTGATCGGAGAGTGAGGGTCGGAGAATAAAACCCAATGGGACGCTAGATATGGATTATGCCTGGTAAGTAGTAGGTCGCTTCATCGGAGAGCGACAGGATCTGCCTTCTCAGGCCGATGAGTTGGATTAAGCTCAGCAATGGTCTGGAGAAACCACCATTGACCTAGGACTTAAGCTAAGACGCCACTTGACGTTCAAGAACAATGAACCGAAGTATAAGAAATAACACCGCTTCATCGAAGAGAGAGGGGATCGGATTACTTAGACGTCGACTATGGATTGTGCTCGATAAGGATGAGAAGAGGTCATGGATTTGGATACCAGCTTCGAACAGCTATGGATTTGGATAGTGACCCAGAGCGGTCGTAGGCTTAGATGCAGTCCTAGATTTGGCTAACGACTCAGTGAGGTAGGGGTTTTGGAAAAACGATCTGGAGAGAACGCCGATTTGCTATGGATTTGGATTCGGATGAAATGATCCGGAGAGATCGCAGATTCATATTGGATAATATTGCTATCGATGGATTATGGGCTTTGAAATTTGAATTTATGAGAATTCAAAACACGCCTTCATATCGCAAGGCATGTTTTGGGGGGCAAAGTGTTAACTGCCTTTTGGTAAGACGGTACATAGGCGGATTTAACCCAACAGACTTCATGATCATCAAGGCAAGATGCCTGGATAGATGCTTACCAAGACTAAAGATCAATTATATTTGAAACTATGGATTACATTCGAATGGATTTGAATGGATGGCTCACAAAAAATTGCTAAGTATGGAACTAATACTTCCCTAGAGGAGGATCAGAATAGAGGGATCGGAATAGATAGGATGCACACAACTCAACGATGATCGCTCCATAAACCAACAACCACAAGGTGGCTTGAAGCAAAGCTTTGGGAACAAGAAGAAGGGACCTTAAGGAGTCTACCCTAAAGATCGCATGGCATTTGGAAAGGTTTGGAGGGATCGACCCCTAACCCTTAATAGGGATCGGCCATGTTCCCTCTTAGGGATCGGCTAAACCAAACTTTATAGCAGAGATCAGTCAATATCTCAACATCTACCCATCCAGTTGACATGAAACTTGGAGCACAAGCTTATTACATCCCAAAAGCATTGAAAAAAGATAAGGAAGGGTAACATGTGGAACACCCCATAGGAATCACACATAAAATGGGATACTTTGGAGGGATCGGCCCTTAGCCCTCCAAAGGGATTGGCTGAAACCAAAATCAAGCAACACCCATTCATGGAATATGCGATATCTCAAAAAATGTAAGTTGGAATGGCATGAAATTTGGAGGGCAGGTAGCTAATATCATTGGAAAACCCAGAGAGGGATCGCACCCTATTTGGATAAAAATAGCGACTGAAGTCGATCCCTATTGTTCGCCCTAATGGGTCTGAAAATTCTTCTATAGCCTCGTCATGGCCTGCAGCTTCTTCTACCGAAATATCAACCCGATCCATCCATGTTTTTCCCGATAAATATAGCAGGCATAGCGTCAGAAAAAGGATCTTCTTTATGCTTCTCTTTATCTTCAACCTAGGTTACACTCTTCCAATTTTATTCTTGGATTTCGAATTGTAAATTTAAACAAATTACAGTATAATAAAAATGATTATTCTAGAGTGGACGTAGGCCGGAGTTAGCTAAACCACTATAAAACTTAACTCTTTTTACCTAATTTTATTTTTATTTTTTTTGTTCTTCATACAATATTCATTACATTAGATACTATTTGAGATCTGTGACTAGATATTGATTCTTTCATATAGTTGGGTGTAGGTGGCCAATTTTGACGCCAACCGTGATATTGAGTATAATGTGTCAATAATAAATTCTAGTTAAGATTCTTTAAAATGGGAAATGTTTCTAATGAAAGAATATGGTTGATTCAATTAAAATGGATAAGTACATCGTCTTGATAGTGCCACAATAAAAGCATGTGTATAAATGTTAATGGATAAATTTATAACTGAGCCAAGAACGATTCTGACCATTGAGAATCCCATAACATTTTTACACTATAACAATGTCGTGATATAGAGCTCACTGAAAGTCGCGAGGCATATTCCGAATTGTTCCATATGATAAAGATAGTTTATGAACGTCGAAGAGAGTTGATAGACATAGTAGATAATTGAAAGACAATAGCATACCCGTTCATATTTGGACTGAATCAAATTGGTTTTGAGGAAACCAATTAAAGAAGTTGGAATAAGATTCCATAGTTGAGCCCAAGTGCAAGTGGAAGATTGATAGAGTTAGGGATATACCTTAGGGGCAATTATGTAATGTGTTATATATATCTAACTTGATAACCAATCTTATTCGAAATAAAAGGTGTTTTCTTTCTATTATGTACTTGATATAATGTGTTATGTTAATTAATTAATTTAATTAATATTAAATTTAATAAAAAAATCCGTAAATGGTTTATTTTATGATAACCGTGAGTAATTTATCACAATGAAAACAAATATAACGTTATAAATGTTCCCAGTCAAGATGCATCGAGACTGGATATCAATGTATCTTCTGAGACTAGAGTACATAACGCTTTCTAAAAGTTGAACAGTATATTACTCATGATTGTTAAGGGCACATAGGGGTACATACTAATGGTTATTAGATAAATATAAAACGACTAACTTGATATTTTTCTGTTGCTTAATATAACTAAGGTCAAACAGAAAATATTGATGTAACTGATTTATATAGTTCTTGCAACTTAAGCATGTCGTCGATTCTTAATATGAAAGCTTCGCTTTGGTTATAGTCAGTTCAGGGCACGGTGTCCATAGAGTGACTATAGTTGGGTCGGGTGGAAGTATTGAAAGTGAAATATTATTCAAGAGATGATTGGTCTCCTCGGCTATATGGAGTTAGTATCACGGACAACTCAAGTCAAGTCAAAGTCAAAGTCTCTAGCCGAAGCATTTAACTTAATAATAATTGTTATTATTGAACTAAGGACTTTGTGTTTGGACAGTAGAGTTGAAAGTGAGCAATATTGGAAATTTTGACCATTACCAAAATCCATAAGTCCAAAGTGATATAGTTTTAACGAAGAAAATTGATGTAAATAAAAGTCATAGTCAGGTAACGCTTAATAAATTGAAATTGAAATTTACCAAAACCAAGAAAGCGATAAATTTGGTCAAAATGTTGCATCATTTGTAAGTGACAAGTGAGCATTAATATTTGAATAGTTTGATATTAATCGCTGACCAAATTTACACCGGATGAGTCACAAAACCGAAATGATGAATTCTCCTCTAACCAAACGATTTAATTAATTTGTATGGGATGTGATCCACTATTTAAACACCTCTAACCCTAATTGAAAATAACTTTTTTCTAGCACTCCTTCATTCCATTGGTGTCCGACTTCATTCCTTAGGTGTCTTATCATATCAATCTCAAATCAATTCAAATTCGATTACTATCTAATAGTCAAAAGACAACGGTTCAAGGATTAGCAGTCTGTTGAATTGAAAAGCTTTCAAAGGAGAGAGTGTTTTTCATTACAAGGTGCACTTCTAGGTATTGTTTATAGGTATGATTTTCACCAAATTATATTTTATTATTTCTGAATAAAATTTCATTGTATACGTATGTTGTTATTATTATACTATTAGTTAGGTGATGACTCTTATATGTATTGATGTTGTCATAAGCTAGACTGGTTATATGTAAGTATTCATTTCTAAAAATAAAATAAAAAATATTTTTTTATATACATAAGTCAGATATGTACAGTTGAATATTTTATACACAGTAATTATTATTTTATTAATTTATACATACATGCAAACATATATATCATTTAATTATACATATATACTTTATATTATATCATTCCATGGTAATAATTGATCACATAATTAAATACATGTATATTTAAAGTAATAATAATTTTAGACAACTATAAATATTTTTTGTAATTTTTTATGATTATTTAATACTAGTTAAATCAATATACTATTTAGATAAATTTGATAAAATAAAATATGTTTATAAATTATTCTGTAAATTTTATAAAATTATTTTATCATAAGATAAGCTATCAGCCAAAAAATGGGAAAAAAATCAATTTTTATATTTTTAAAATTATTATAATAAAAGGCCAAAAATAATAAATTAATAAAACATAAATTTTGACTAAAAAAATTATTGTAATTTTTTTAGAAATTTAAAATATCATATAAGACTTTTTGGAAATTTAGAATTTGAATAAAATGTTTCAAAAATATTTTTATTAACATTTTACCTATTTTCGAGTGAATAATCAATTATTATACATTTTAAAATAATAAAAAATAGTAATAAAATTTTAAGATGTTGTACATACAATCTAGATTTATTAAAAAAATTCGTTAATTAATATGTATATATTAAGATATTATAAATATGTTCATGAATATATATATATTATATTTTTTTATATCATTTTGTTGATTTCGATGTATATATTTAGTTCATAAAAAAATTGTACATTATGTATGTGTGTATTATTTTAATATTTATTATAATAATATGCATATATTATTATTATTATTATTACTATATAATTTCTATACATAAATACATACATACATGTGTATATATATATATATATTCATTTACATAAAATTATTTAAACAATATATTTATTTGTATGTATGCATATATATAATACTTATATAAGTAATAAGTTTAAATACATACACATATTTGGACAATATACAATACTTTTCGGATGAGCTAACATGTCCGTTATAATGTAAATCCCAACATCCATACACGGGCATGTTACATCATGCACGGGCTACCATGTTACACATTCACAACATACATATACGTAAATAATTCATATATGTATATTTATATGTATTAATATATAAATTCAATAAAATCATATAAATTTAAATTATAAGAGATTGTATTTAAACAAAATTTAGAAATGTCCTAAATAAATTAGAATTCATATGTCTAATATAGATCTAATAAGGAAATTATTTTTGAACTTCACCCATAACTGCTGCTGCCGGCTGGCCTTGTTCCAACAACTATATGAAAGCCCAATAGCCTATGCAGTCTAAATTATCATGTTAGGGTTAACTATTAAGCTCACGGCCCAAATAGCAGTGTGTCTAGAAATGTAGTGTTGAAGTATTGGGTTTGAATAATCAAGTACTCTAACCTATCTAGCTACCAGCCTAGTCCAAACAGATATGTGAGCCTAAGGTCGTCCCTAATATAATATGCCCAATTTGAATTGGATCTTGAACAAATTTTCAAAATTGTTTGAAAATTAAAAATAAATATTTTTAAATTTAAATTTTAGATTTAAAATAAGATATAAAAATATTATAAAATTATAATATAATAGAATTTTCAAAATGTTTTAAGATGGAATTAAAGAAACCTAAATAGATTTAAGAAAAAAATACATATGTAAATGTACGTTTACAATGTTTTATGAGGTGTTGACATTTGAATCACGAGAGTAATTCATAAAAATTATATTATTCCATAAGTCAATGTCACTCAATATTATATATATTGAAGATTATGAATCTGCAATATGATATTGTCCAATACTATATATATTAATAAATTACTTGCATACTCCATAGTAGTTGATCAAATTCAATCTACGAATGTTATGTGCAGTATTATTAATATATTGAATAGACAAGGTAGGATAACTACACGTATTTATTGAGTAAACTCAAGGTACATATACTATACGTAGGTCGTTACAATATAATAGGTACAAGTTAATAATTTCATTTCGATTTGTTGAGAAAACTCAAAATCGAGGCAAAATTAGGACAAGGTACCAAAGGTTAGGAGTTGTATATGATACAACCGATAAGGAGTTATCTATCGTTCGTGGAGCTATGACTTATCGAGCAAACTCAAGGTCGGACTTCCCAGAAGAACGAGTCCAAACACCTATCGGTGAAGTTGAAAGACTTATATGTTGAATCTTTATTTCTAATGTTTTAATGATGACAACTATATCATCATATATTTCTAGTTTATAACTATATTACAGATGAAAGAGCCACAATAAAGAAAATATGACCATCAAGATTGATCACATTCAAGAAATTCAAAGGTCATCTTCATCAAACTAGAGTATGTGTATGATAATAGAATTATATGTAAAATCCGTTTGGTATCTCATGTACGCACATATACATGCCTTCATCCATAACTGCCCAGAAATAACGTGTTCATTTCTATGCTTCGAAAAAGAACAAATAAACTTACAGTTTTTTAATTTTACTTAGTTCAGTCGAATGAGGTATTTTATCACTCTATTGAGGGTAGTTGATTAAGAAAATACCTGAGTCGACTTAACTTTCAAATTATACTATTCTTCTTTTCTTAAATTTTGGCGCGATCTCTTCTGCTCTTATTCAGTTGATTGAATTATATACTAAGTTGACTAAACGATATATAACGGCTAATTTCTGAAGAGTCAAGTTGAAAAGTTGCAACCTTTCTAAACAGTAATAATCATCTACGAAGGATTGCAACCTTTTGCTATGCCGCATTGATTTCTATAAATACACTACAAGATCGGAATTCAAGACAACTTACTAACTTTCTTACTTACTATCTCTATATTCTCTAATCTCTTTGTACTCATTGCAATTCAATATTCACTCAACTACTTCCATAATCACAAACGGTACACTTCCGCATTACCAAGGAGATTATCGGAAGAATTGTACCAGCAATTAATATCTGTGTTATTTGGCACAAAGTTTGTCGAAGAAAGTGAGTTGTATTAGCTTATTCCTTTAGGCAAAGTGAGGGTTATTTGGTTAAAGGAAATACCAAAGGGGGACTTCGGGACTAGACGTAGGATGAAGGTCCAAACCAGTATAAAATATCTAGTGTGATTACTCTTATTTATTTTATATTATACACAGCTATATAGTATTGCTTAGATTAGAGTGTGTGTGTGTGTGTGTGTGTGTGTGTGTGCATTTACGCTTATATACACGTAAGCCATATTATATGCGATTCACATCACTCTTATATACAAAATACATTATATAAAGATCCTATAGAAACTTTTATTTAGTATCAGAGCATGGTCATTTCAATCTACAGGAACATATTGTTGAAAAATCATTAATATGGCAAGTACTTTTCAAGAAGGTCAATCAAATACGCGACCTCCACCATTTACTAGTTCTAACTATGCTTACTAGTCAACTCATATAAGAATTTCTATGGAAGCAAATGAGATAGAAATATGGCTGGCAACTCAAAATAAATATGAAGCACCAAACACTGACATTAGCACTTGGACCGATGAACAAAAAGAGGCAGCATCTAACAATGCCAAAGCTATGAATGTACTATTTTACTAACTTGACAAAAATGAGTCTTCACGTGCCATTCTTTGCTCCATAGCATATGATATATGGTGCATTTTACAAGTCATACATGAAGGAACAACTAAAATCAAGCATACTAAAATCTCGATTTTACAAAACCAATTTTCATCTTTCAAAATGAAAGTGATAAATCAATTATTGATATGTATGCTAGATTTCGAAACTCAATACGATCTCATGGAAAGAGTCAAATTCACAGATTTTGGTTTAGTCATCGAATTTTAAATTCTTTACAAATGAATGGAAAAGAAAAGTTTTAGCCACCGAAAAAGCTAATGATCTTGTTCGACTCAAATTCGAAGAGCGGAAAGGAAATATGATGTCGTATGAAACTAACTGTTAGGTAATAAAGGATCAAAATCATGAAAAGAAAAAACAAGACATTCCAAGCAAGTAATGAAGATTCGAACTTAGATGAAAATGAGATTGTTTTTATTGCCAAAAACTATAACAAATTCAAAAAGTTCAAGAAGATGACTAGATTTCAAAATGGTGGGAAACCAAACTCCTTAAATCAAACATCGATTAAATTCCATGAGTGTGAAAATTTTGGCCATCTGAAGAAGGATTGTCCACAACTCAATAATGGTAAAAGGAAATGCAAGTTTGAAAAATTCAATAAAAAGAAAAGAGCTTTTCAAGTAACATCAGACGATTCATATGCATCTTCCTTATCCGACAGTGGTATTGAAAGCGACTCGGAACAAGCAAATGTGTGTTTTATGGCTAACACCGATGAGGTATATCCTGAACTTACTTATGAGAATATAATGGAAATTAGCATTAAATTAGATGATAAATATAAAGAATAAAAAATTTAAACAAAGAATATGTAGGAAAGTTAACTAGAGCAGAATTAGAAATTGGATTATTAAAAGATGAGAAAATAATTTTAAAAGAAGAAATAGAAATTATTCAAAAAGAATGTGCAACTTTATTATCTCAAAATGACATCTTACTACATGATTTAGAGGACTATAAGTTAGAAAAAAAATTAATCATGAAAAAGAAAAACTAGATTTAAAAGCAAATTTAGATCCTAGTAATACTGAAATTAGTGATCTTAAAAGTAAGTTAGATAAAATAACAAAAAATGTGACAAATCAACAAAGGGAAGCAAAATTTAAAAAATTTGATTAGAATGTCTAAACCGTTTGGAAACTGAAATGGATTGCGTTTTAAAAGCTAACAAAAGTCAAAGAAATATAGCACATTATACACCAATTCAAAAGGCTAAATTTAGAAACTAAGATTAAGAATTTGTACACAAATATGGTTAAAATATGGATTCCTCAAACAAATAATAAACTTATTAGACAAAAATAAACTGACGAATATTCAAAGAAAGTTGCATCTAACAATAATTACCTTTCTAAAGGAACCAAATCCTCGTGGATATGGCTACTTTCTTCCACTAACATGTAGGAACCTAAACAAAGAATGTGGGTACCAATTAATTTTTTTATTTTGTTGGTATCCAAAATTAAAATAAAAAATAAAGAGAAATGGATACTCGATAGTGGTTGCTCTAAGCACATGAGTGGAACTGCTCATATGTTATCAAATATAACATATATCAATGGTGGCACTATGACATTCAGAGATAACTAGAAAGATTTGTCATTGGCATTGGAGAAGTCATTGATATCGGTATTTCTAATTCTCCTATTATTACTAATGTTTTATTGGTAGAAAATTTGAAACATAACTTATTAAGTATAAGTCAATTATGTGATTAAGGATTTAAAATTGATTTGAGAAAAATAAATGCAATATCTTTGACTAAAATAAAAATCTAATTTTGAAGGATTTAGAAATCGAAACATATATGTTTTATAAATGAATGTCAAAAACAATACAGATTTATGCTTAGCCACAAATCATGATGATTCGTGGCTACAGCATAAATGATTTTCTCATATAAATTTTAAGAATATTAACAAATTAGCTAAAAGTGAACTAGTTAGAGGATTACCAAAAATTAACTACAAAGTTGAAAATCTGTGTGATGCTTGTCAATTTGGAAAGTTAAATAAAAATTCTTTTAAATCTAAAAAGGAAATTTGCAGGGACCGAGTGGTAAGGCCATGATCTGTAGGGGACAGGTGCACGAACGACAACTCCAAACGTCACACATCTGCCGCCTATCGTCTTGGTAGCACTAGCAAGATCTAGCAAAGGTAAGGAACTTTGTGCCGCAGCTGCTCCACTCTGCTGCAGTCTCTTGAACTGCACGTTGTTGCCTTCCCGCACATGAAGCGAATGGGCGCTGTGTCGTAGGTCATTTTCGGGGTGGAGAGAGACATACCATAAGAATGATTCATTTGGATCGATGGGCCATTTCGTGAATCAATGGAATGTCTGTCTGTCTATATCTATTCTTTCTTAATATGACGAGCCATATGTATAACATTACATTTATGGCATGATATGTTTCATCCTTTTAATTCCACAACCTCATCAACTTATCTATAGCAGCTAAATAAACAAGTATCGAGCGTCTTTGAACTATCGCTCCTGCTTTTGGCCAAAGTGTAAATACATTGACTGATAGTAAGTTAGGCAACCTCATCCTCGACAAACACAATTAGGCGTCTCCTTTTTACGTCTCGTTGATAATGATTGCCTGTATACAACCTAGAATGGAAGTGGAATTGCGGGAAAAAGGAATGATTAAGCCATTGATAATTTTTCGAAACGAATTGGCCATTAATATATCGGGGGCTGATGGAACGTCCAATTTACCCCTACTTTGTCAGGTCTCCAAAAAGCAACCTCTTAAGCTACTCCATCTAGATTTATTTGGACCCACTCAAGTATGTTCAATAAATCATAACAAATATGTTTTTGTAATTATTTAATGGGTTTATAAATAAATTTGAAATGTCACATATGAGTGAATTAAACTATTTCATGGGTTTATAAATAAGACATAGAAAATTGAACTTTTATAAATCAAGAAAAATACTATAGAGTTTCATTAAAATGCTTTGGAATGGAAAATATCTCAAGTAAACCGACTCCTATGAGTACTACTCTACATTTAGATAATGATGAAAATAGAAAAGATTTCGATCAAAAAATATACCACTTAATGGCTAGTAGACCAGATATTATGATGAGCATATGTTTATATGCATGGTCTCTAGCACAACCAAAGGAATCACATCATTGAGCGGTTAAACGAATTTTAAGATATTTAACTAACACTAAAGATTATGGTCTTTTCTACTCGAAAGGAGGCTCGTTCGAACTCATGTTGATTTCGAGGGTGGTAAAACACATAGAAAAAGCACAAGTGGCATATGTCATTTTATTAGTTAATCTTTAGTTTCGTGGTTTAGTAAAAAAAAACAAAACTGTGTTTCGCTCTCAACATATGAATTTGAATACATCTCAGTGGCTTTAGCATGTGCACAAGTTATCTATATGCAACAATCTCTTATAGATTTCGGTAAAATCATAATGAATTTTCCAATATATTGTGATAATACTAGTGCTATAAATTTATTAAAAAAATCCTAGTAATCATTTTGAACAAAATATACCGATATTCATCACCATTTCTTAGGATACAATGTTGAAAAAGGAATTATATCACTTGAATTTGCGAATACCAAAAATCAAATTGCGAATATTTTTACCAAAGCACTAAACGAATTAACTTTTACAAAACAAGGATGAAACCTCAAAATTTGTTCTTACAATGAGTTAGTAAATTAAAAGTTATATAACTTAAATAAAATACATAAAATAATTTTGCAGAAGTGTTTACAAATGTTTTCTTTTTGTTCGTATGAAAAAAGTCAACAATAACTTCTGTTAAAATTCTATGGTTAGAATTCTATCATCCTAACAAATAAACTGCTAAAATAGTAAACAACTCTTATATTAAAGAAATATTCTGTAAACTAAGTACATATATTCTTATATTCAAAACCATACGCCGCTTCTATTCAAAATGTCATTTGATCATGACTCCACCCAATCAACTTTCGATTTTAGCCCACCTTCATTAAATAACACCAACATATCTCCAACTAAAACCATATCTCCATCAATTTGATCAGCCTCTCTTAATAGTATTACATCACCTAGATATCACACCGGCGTTTCTCCTAAGGAAAAGAAAGCCAAACAAGCAATTGATCTGGAATTGACATCTCTCAACATCAAAGTTGATGCAGTATATCACTATCAATAAGAAATAATGAGAGTTCAACAAGAAATGTATTACGAACAATGTCGCCAAGGATCTCATCTAAACTTTCATGAAAATTGTATTATAACAATTTGTGGTCATTCACCAACAAAAAATTGCATTCATCAAAAATCTCCTCATTTAACCGAAATTCCTCTAAAAGCTTATAATATTACTCCAAAAAATTTATGCAAGCCAGGACCATCAAACCAAGACTGGATTAATACCCCAGCTCGGCCAAGTTGGTGTCCACAAGGGCCTTTTGATGAGGAAATAAAGGTTGAGCCGAATTCATGGGACTTGCAAGAATTAAAAAGTCGAACTCTTCTAACAAATTTTAAAATTTATGATAGCCCTACGTCTAAAAAAAATTCAATGAAATATTTTTTATTTCTTATATATATATATATATATATATATATATATATATATATATATATATTATTGAATGTAATAATAATTTGAATTTGGAAATAAATTATATTCAGAAATTAGAAAACTTGCTAATAGCAGCTCAGTCGAATGAAAATAATGTTCAGTTGACTGAACCAATCAACTCAGCCTTCTAAAAATTATTTTTAGTCAACTAAGTTCCTTCCTTAATCTCTATTTACAATTTGACCCATTTCAGGCAATTGAAATCAAAGATCAGTTGACTGAATCAGGTCCAATGTTCTCTGCCTCTAAAATGACCCATTTCAATCGAAACGTGCTTATCTTCTTTTAAAAAAAATTAAACCATCTCTTCTCTTCATTGCATTCTCAAAATTTATTCTCTAAATCAATTTCACTAAGTTATTCTTCCAGAAAATTAATGGCTCCACATTAAAAGCTTCCCGTTTCGAAGAACGATTGGTCCATCTCATCCTAAATTTTCTCCGGATAAACAATTGCAACAATGGTCGAGCGGAAGTGGAAAGTCTCTTCAATACTACAACAAACAACAATGATAAGCATTGAACAAATTTGGCCTGTGAACATGGATTTCTATTTCTACATGATGCTAAGGAGAATAAGGTAAGAATTTATCCCTTTTTAGTAAGAATATTCTATGCAAACCTTCAAGACGACTTTTTCAAACCTCTATATGGTAACGATAATAGGAAATTATGGAGTAGGGTTTTGGGGGCTGATATAGTTTTAAACGTCCATGACTTAGGAGTTATTCTTTATTGATAACTTTAGTGCAAAACTAAAGGATATCAATCACCATAACATGGATTATGATGAAGTAAGTTACATTTTCCGCACCGAAAAGATAGATAACATCACAGTTAATTTACGTCCTAAAGCATGTGTAATTAACAAAATTCTCATTCACACTATTATACCCCAAACTAGAAGTTAAAAAAGATGTATGACAACAATTATAAATTCCTGCACATGATGTACTCAAACCAAAAGTTGGTTGGGCATGAATCATTCACGATGAAATCAAAAGCTTTCACGCCCGTACTCGTCACACGATATTTTATGGTGCCTATCTAATAAAGATCTTCACTCATTTTGCAATCAATGTTGACACGCTTCAAGACTTACTTCTTCCAAAGATTATGGACCAAAAGTCTATTTCTCTAATGAAGCTTTAATTAAAATGGAGAATCTTCCTCCATATCAAGGATATGTTTCTCATCTTGTTCATATAAGTATAGGACAATCTTCAACTCAACACGTATAATAATAAGAGATTCAAAAAGAAAATCCGGAGGAAACCCAATGGAGTACGGATAGCAATCAAGGAGTTACTTTGTTCAAACCTTCTAGGAATATAACCGCTTCGGACTCAATTCTCAAAAATCAGGAAATAAACTTTAATCAATAAAAGAAGTTGATCAAACCCCAATGAACTTTTGAAAAGACTACTCTAGGATTCTTGAACAACCTTACTTCGCGTTCTCATTCTTCTTCGCCATCTAGTACGGAGCTGGAAACTTAGATACTTGGGAAATACTATCTACAACTTGTTTTTACGCATATCTAAGTGTTTAGAATTCCTTCTTTCTATGTGATCTTTAGAACTCCTTTCTTTATTTGGTTATTTATTTGCTTGGTTGAACTTATGTTTCTGTCTAAATGTCTGTATATGAACTTATGTTTCTGTTTAAATGTCAGCGTATGTAATCTCTTATGAACTTAAGTGTTTATCTTTGGGTAACTACTATTTCAATGTCAAAACTTTATTTTATCGAAGACAAAGAAGGAGAGATTTGTGATAGGGGAAGCATACGTATAAAAAATTCAAAATTCATTTTATATATATATATATAGTTGTCATCATCAAAAATAGGGAGATTGTTGAATCTCTGTTTCTAATGCTTTGATGATGACAACTATATCATCAAATATTTCTAGTTTATAACTATATCACAGGTGAAAAGCCACAACAAAGAAAACATGACCATCAGGATTGATCACATTCTAGAAATTCAAAGGTCATCTTCATCAAACTAGAGTATGTGTATGGTAACAGAATTATATGCAAAATCCCTTGGTATCTCATACATGCGTATACATGCCTTCATACATAACTGCTCACAAAGAATATGTTTATTCCTATGCTTTGAAAAAATAACATAAAGTTATATTTTTTAAACTTTACTCAACTCAGTCGACTGAGTTATTTTCTCAATCGACCGAGGGTAGTCGACTGAGAAAATACCTCAGTCGACTGAACCTTCAAATTATACTATTCTTCCAATTTTTTAAATTTTGGCACGATCTCTTCTGGTCTTTTTTATTTGACTGAATTTTATGCTCAGTTGAATAAACATTGTATAACGGCTAATTTCTAAAGAGTCGCATAAAAGTTGCAACCTTTCTAAAAAGTAGCAATCATCTACAAAGGATTCAATGTTTTATTATACCTCGTTGATTTCTATAAATACACTACAAGATCGGAATTCAAGACTTAACTTGCTAACTTGCTTGCTTACTATCTCTATATTCCCCAATCTCTTTGTACTCATTGCAATTCAATATTCACTCAAAACTACTTCTATAATCACAAACGATATACTTCCACATTACCAAGGGGGCTATAGAAAGAATTGTACCAGCAGTCAATATCTATGTTATTTAGAGTACAAAATTCGTCAAATAAACTCAGTTGTATTAGCCTATTCCTTCGGGCGAAGTGAGGGTCATTTGGTAAAAGGAAATACCGAAAGGGAGCTTCAGGACTGGATGTAGGACGGGAGCTCCAAACTAGTATAAAATATCTGGTGTGATTGCACTTATTTACTTTATATTGTATATAGTTATATAGTTCTTCTTAGATTAGTATATATATACGCTTATTATACACATAAGCCATCTTATATGTGATTCACATCACTCTTATATACAGCGACTTTCATTATATGTTTCGACTTAAGGTTTGGGGAAAATAAAAGACTAGTGGGAGCTTATTGGGAAAATGAAATATGAAGTTTAACCTTATTAACATTGTAAGAATATCTACAATGAATTTTCCTAATAATCTACCACTTAAACTTGTAGAAAAATAACAACTCCAAAACTATTTTTTGAAAATGAAAAACTCTCCGGACCTAACTATACTGACTGGTTAAGTGCAATTAAAATAACATAGACATACGCACCTTTGGATTGCTTTTACATGCAAACCCAAAGAACAAACTACCGATGATGCGAACCCCAAACTACGACTAGCTTATGAAAAATGGGTGGTAGACCTAGAGATCGGTCGAGTTTTTGTGATGTCTATGTTAGACAAGCCGTTGTAGAGGCAACACAAAAATATGTCTGTCGATGAGGTATTTGATAGTCTCAACGCCCTATTTGGTGAATAATCAGGTTTCACAGGGTACGAGCTAATGAAGAAGCTGTTCAATACCAGAATAATAAAACGAAACAAAGTTGATGATTACGTGCTAATGATAAAGTGCTATATTGATAGGCTTTCATAGTTGGACGCACAAATAAGCAAAGAATTGCAAGTAGACTTGATTATTGGTTCGGTTATAATTCAATATGAATCGTTCATACTGAATTATAATACGAACCAATTAAACGTGAACCTCATGGACCTCCTCAACATGTTAAGATCAGCTGGGTTTGCATCTAAGGATCAAGTGGTTATACTTGCTATGAAGGGTAGTGCATCATCTTTGAAGAGTTCGAAGAAGTGGAATAATAATGGAAGAAAAAAAAAGCAAGAAGACTGATGACAAGGGTGAATGTCACCACTATCATAAGAAAGGTCATTAGAAAAGGAATTGTCCTGACCACTAGAAGATTGTTAGGAAAAAGAAGCAGAATGGTTTTGCAGCTCCATTAGGTACATTTATGGTTTGTTTTGTAATTAATAAAATATCATGGGCTTTAGATACTAGATCTAGTACTTGTATATGTAATTCGTTATACGGCATAGGAACTAACATCGCATGGCAAAAGAAGAGATAAGGCATGTTTCTGATGGATCTATAGTAGATGAAACTATAGTAGGATACAATCGTTTAGTTATTCCCAGTGGATTAGAATCGATATTAAATAATTGTTATTTTGTAAAAGACTTTATAGGTGGGATTATTTTTGTTTCTAGATTAAATGAGAATGGATATATATATATATATATATTATTTTGCAAATAATGTTATGAACATTAGTTTGGATGGAAATAAAGTCTGCAATGGTATCATAAAAATGGCATTTATGTAATTAATACTAATTAGGCATGTTTTATGAATAGTGCTTCTAACAATATAAATGATAGTTATCTTTGGCATTGTAAGCCAGGTCATATTAGTGAGAAATGACTACACATACTGAAAGTTGAAGGTTTTCGACTGTCAATTTAATTTGAATCATTTGATACGTGTGAGTCAGAGGATGAGTAAGGAAAGAGCTGATGAACTTTTAGGGTTAGTACATAGTGATGTATGTTGCTCAATGCCTGAAATTACCAAAGATAATGGTTCTTACTTTGCTACATTCACTAATGATTTGTCGAGACTAGGATATGTGTTTCTTATGAAAGACAAATCTAATGTTTACGTGAAATTTGCTGTATATTGAAAATGTACTATAAAATCAAGCAGGCTATATGATTAAAATTCTTCAATCAAATCGAGGAGGTGAGCATGTTGAGCAGGATTTCCAACAATACTTAAAATAAAATAGGATTATCTTTCAAGTTACCCCACCCTATACTCCATAATAGAATGGTTTGTCAGAGCGAAGGAATCAAACCCTATTAGATATGGTTTGTTCCATGATGAATAAGGCTGAGTTCCTCTGTTTTATTAGGGATATGTGCTAGAAACCAAGGTGCATATGTTGAACTTGTTGCCTGCTAAATATATGTATAAAACACCACATGAGATGTGGTATGGTAAGAAATCCAACTCAAATATTTGAAGGCATAGGGTAGTCCGACATAAGTTAAGAACGTTTGTCCAAATAAAATAGAGGTAAGATTGGTACTGTGTAAATTGATACGATATCCCAATAAATCAATGGGATATATATTCTACAATACCAAGGAGCAAAAGGTAATTATTTCTCAACACATTTTCTTTTTAGAAAAGTAAATTCTATCAAAGAAAATTAACATCGAGGTTGTAGACTTAGATGAGATCCAAGAAATAATAGTAAGGTTAAACCAGTGGGAAAACCAAGTTTACCCATATACGAAAGCACGTAACATATTAGAAGGTTTAGTAGCGAATCTCGTGCACCAGAGATATACTATAATTTTCTCGTGGATGGAGAGAATCAGGACGGTGTCTTAGATGATGACACTCCTTAATCTTTCCAACAAGCACTATAGAGTAAAGACTCTGCACTATGGCTTGGAGTAATGAAATCCGAAATGGATTCCATGTACAAAAACAAAGTTTGGACTTTGTAAGACGTACCTAAAGGGATAAAACTCATTGGCTTCAAATGGATTTTTGAGAGAAAGCGAAATGCAGATAGGGAAGTAGAGACTTATAAGGCAAAGCTAGTTATAAAAGGATTTCGTCAATTAAAGGTGAGACTATGATGAGAATTTTTTGCCCGTAGCTATACTAAAGTCTATTCAGATCATTCTAGCTATCGTGCATTCTATGACTGGAAAATATGGTAAATAGATGTAAAGAAGGATTTTTTAAATAGTGATTTAGAAGAAACCATTTATATGTTGCGGCCTGAGGGTTTTTATGGTCAATGGGACTGATGGAAAAGCTTGCAAGTTATTAAAGTCCATTTATGGACTTAAACAATCTTCAGGAAGTAAGAACAACTGTTTTGATAAAGTAACCAAACAGTTTGGTTTTTATCAGAACACGGAGGAATCATGTGTGTATAGAAAGGAACATGGCAAACGCTATAGTATTCCAAGTACGCAATGTCATTGATCTATCATTTATTAGCAATGGCACTTCATTATTGCAGTCAATGAAAGCTTGGCTTTCTACGAACTTCTCCATGAAAGATTAGGGAGAAGCAGCTTATATACTTGGTTTATAGATATATAGGGATAGATCTAAGAAGCCGTTAGGACTTTTCCAATCCTTGTACATAGATATCATGCTGAAAAGGTTCAGTATGGAAAATTCCAAGCATAGAAACATTTCAACACAATCCGGAATCATCCTTTCTAAGAAGGACGCTCTTCATACTAATAAGGAGAAGGAGCGTATGAAGAGGATTCTCTATGCCTTAGCCATCAGACCCATATATACAATATGTTATGTACAGAACCGGATGTGGCTTATGCATTAGGATGTATGAGTCGGTACCAGTAAATCCTCAATAAAAACATAGGAAAGTTGTAAAATGTATGCTTAACTATTTAAGAAATACTAAGGACCTATTCCTCATATACGAGAGTGTAAACCTCCTTATGAAGGGGTATACAGTTTCGAGCTTTCAAAGTGATATAGTGATAACAAATCGATATTCAGTTATGTCTTTATGCATAATGGCGGAGCCATTAGTTGGAAAAGGTCTAAAGAAGAAACAGTGGTGTATTTCATGATGCAGGCCGAGTACATCACCCTCGATGTTGCAGCTAAAGAGGTGTCTAGATGTAACAACATGCACCTTAATGGGCCCAAATTTTGACAAAAATCGAAATCCAAGTCCATCAAAGTATAGATCATTATATTTGGGACCTGTAAATAAACATGAGCATTATCAAAGATTGATAGAAATCTAAACTCACAGCAAAAGCAATAATAGGATAAGAATACTGAATATGACTCTACCTTGGCATTAAGGGTATTCCTTGGGTAGTAGATTATCACATCAGCATGGAGCATGAGAAGAAGGAGATTCTCCAATAACAAAGCACATCCAGCTCCAGTAACCCGTTCCTCGAAATCTATCATATGGGTTGTAATGAGGAGGGGGGTCTGAACAACGTTCTGGTGACTGAGAAAAATATAAACTATCCACAACATAAACTTATACCGATAAGTTTCCATTTAATCATTATGTCCATCAAAGTTAGCAATTCTAATATAATCTTGCATTGCACACACAATTGCATACTTAACCCTTCGCAAGGTACAAAATATTAATTAATCCATATCGACCCCCCAATACTTCTAAATCCATGAGCCACTTATTAATTCTAAATATGAAGCGATCTTCTATAACCCTTTCAAAAAAAGAAATAGGCAGACACCGTAATTTACAACCTTAATTAATGTAGGCCACATCATTTAGACCTATTCCCAAGTGGGTTTCCTAACAATATTGTCAATGGTCAGTGGTCCTACCTACAAGACATCTAACCACTATTTAAGGCTTCTAACATTTAATACCCAACTATAACTGCATCTATCGCCGATAAAATCGTAGTCATGTAATAAACAGTACCGAAGCCACTTAATACCTTTTTATTTGAAAGTAGGTAGACTTTGGTCGTTTAAGACCTTAACTAAGGCGGACCTATCATTTAAGACCTATCCCCATGGCTCTCCTAAATGGTACTATTATTATTTCAACTTTAGTAATGCAAGAGATTGTACCCAAGCCACATAATACTTCCCAATGGAAAATAGGTAGACCCCATCATTTAAGACCTAATTCTATGGACGTGCTCCTCAACGGTACTATCTAGCCGTCATTGCTTAGAAATCTCATTGAGTTACTTAATACGTCTTTTATAGGAAAAAGGATGACTTTATAGTCACTTAAGACCCCCAAAACTGAAGCGAACCCTTCCCGAGATATCCACTCTCACTCTTTACTTATAAATATGACATCTCATTAGGTTACTCTTTCAATAGGGAGGCGGACCCTTTAGCCACTTAAGCCTTAATACTGAAGTAAACCCTATTTAGAGACATCATTCTTTATTTATTTCGAATCTCACTAGGTTACTTAATACTTCCATTTAGGGGAGAGGCGGATCCCTCTACCACTTAAGACCTCAAACCACCGCTCTTAATTTCAAATTTGGACGATTTAATACTTTCTAATTAAGAAAGCAAGCACGATCTCTCACCTCGTCAGGGGTCATTGGATTGTTGATATATCACACCAATAGTAAGTGCACCCGACTGCTAGTAGCCTCAAAGTGAAGGGCAGTCTTCCATCGAGTGACTCTGCTGACCTCGCATTACTAATACACTAAGTCCAATTAACCATCCTAAGACTTTATTTATATTAGCCAAGGTAGACATTGGACTTAGCTTACTAATTTCCTTTTTATTTAAGGCAATAATATTTCCCATAAATATTTATCTACCCATAAATCCTCGTTTAATGCTTATAATTGTCAATTTGTCCGTAAAATCCTAACGGACATTTTCTAAGACATTTATGTATGTTACTAATTTCAAATTAGTAACCTTTTATATCCATTGCATTTATGTAAGTTACATTAATCCAATTTACCCTATTAATTTCAACTTCCACATTTATTATCATTTATTGGAGTTACAACCTTTTAAATTCTTTTCTTATTAGTTAATTATGCTAAATGTGAATATTACTTGCAAGTGTCGTTATTAACGTTTTACTAACCATTGTAAGCGTAGTAATTACATACAAATATTTATTTTATTCACTATAGTTATATATCTTTATCAGAATATACTTTTTAATTCTAAATTACTGGAATCATATCTAAAAAGATTATCTGTTATAATATTTATAAATTTGTCCAAAACAAAATATTTAACTTTAAAATATACAAGATTACATCGTTTGAAATTACAAGAAATAATCGTTTCTTTTTATTACGGAAATAGACAGTGTAAAATACAATGAATTCATACTTTACACATCTCTTTCTCTTTCTATTTGCGCTATTCCTTGTTAGATCAAACGTTGTATCTTTCTAAAAAGGTTAGAAATCAAACTAATTTGCAAAATATTAAACGGATCTAAATTCCATCAATTCCAAATATAGAAAAGTTTATACTCTAAAAGGATTAGGTAATAATCCAAATTTATAACATTCTTATACAACCTATTTCAAATCTGCAATAAATTTCATTCAAATTAATATTCTAAATTCATACTTTTGGGATCGATTTCCAGATCAGGTTGTATACAATGCTAAATCAATTTATAAACAAGAATATGTAGGTGATATTTATTATATTCAGATCATATTCAATTCATTACCTATAACTAATATATAATTATCCAATTAGGCATAAAAATCAAATAAACACCAACAGGGTAATTTTCATATTATAACAATTCCCAATCACCTTTTAAAAGCGATCCAAATCTCTAGATCTGAAGTAGAACCTTTGATTCATCTCCAAATCCTTTTTAATTCAAGAGATATGTATAAAAGGGTATATACATATAGTAGAATTATAGATCTGAGAAGAGATTTGAGATTGGAAGAGAAAATAGATAGAAATATATAAATTACCTCGAATATGCATATGGTTGGTTCTCTTCTCTTCTCATTTTTTTTAGATTTTTACTCTTCTTTGATTTGTATGATTATAGATACAAATATCTTATCTTTATAATTTAGACAGAAAATGGAGAAGAAGAAATGGAAAGAGCATTGCTGCTAATTTTAGAAAAATATGAGAAGAGAAGGGAGGGCTAGGCCTAAATTTATAGGCGCTAGACTCAACCAGAACCGTTAGATCGAAATATATTAAATCAGGGCCGTTGCGGCCTAGTTTTACTAGTGCCATCATGAACGAAGCAGTCGACCGTCCCCTTCCTAGGGGTCGGCTGCTCCAGTACACGGGGAGACTTGCAGGCCCTAGCTAATTAATTATAGACGATAACTATTTCTTATTTAGTTATTTTCATTTTGAACTCGTTTTTCGTACGTAACTTCTTTGTTTGAATTTTGATCCCAAAACTCCAAACATGAAAATTGCTTAGAATTTCACCACGAATACGGTAGTACAAGTTTCATGGTCAAACTCCATCATTTGCACAAATTCCATTTTCAGATCCTAATTAATTAACTAACTAATTAAATAACAAAGGTCAAATTACGGGGTGTTACTTTCTTCTCCACTTAAAAATAATTTCATCCCCGAAATTTCACCAATGACCAAGTCAAGGTTTTGACTCCTAGTTATCCTAAACTACACAATCAATTTTGCAGCCAAACGTGCATAAGTGCATAATGTATTACTGTATCACCACACAAAAAATATGTATGCAGAATGATTCTAAATCAGATCCTCCTATATAAATGCATTTCTTTTGAAAATTTTTTTGAAAAATATAATGCAAACAACTTACATATATACTGGAAGTTCTACATGTATGCAGCTTTTTGAAAAATCTTTTCGACCGAAATCCTCATATTCCTACAAGAGAAGTATGAAGCAACCAATTTTTCATCCACTCCAATATTTAACGCATTGAAAAATCGCTTTCTAAACTTTACTTTTATGCCCAAAAAAATTAGATGGAGACTTTAACATTCTTACCATATTATAATCTTTCCATTCCCATAGTACGGTGAAAATTTCCTCACTGCTCCGTATTTACTCTAAATTTTCCACGTACAAAACGCACAAGAAGGCATATTATCAAGCTCTAAATTTTAAGTCTAAAAATAGCCTTGCATGCGTTGTCGACGAGGCATGGAAATAGAAATTCCAAGGCTAAAACAACTTTTCCCTTATTATCGCTTGCATTAATCGAATCGTCCACCTTAGTGCATCGCTAAATTCATAAATTTCAACTCTATTTGTTTTCCCTACGTCTAACATGTGACCTTCAAAATCAAGGTTCTAACAAAACCTTTTTCACTTTTCAAGTTTGCACGTCATTTAGAAAATAAAATCCCAAAATATTTAGACGCACATTTTTGTTTGAAATAAAATTTTAAACAAAAACTCTTAAAATAATTTAAGAGCCAAAAATTTCTTAAACGTAAAAAAAATTCAGAAGCAAACTTTTCAAATCAAGAGAAAATTTTTCCAATATATTTTCCTTCTCAAAAATTTTGACAAATCGAGCCACACTTCCAGCGTAGTCGGAAGCCTGTTATGCGCCAAACGAATAAACCAGGTTCTAGAATTCTACAACTAACCTTTACCCAAAATTTTGACATTTTATTTAAAAATATCATCATGTTTATTATACAAGAATTTTAGCTTTTAAGGAACATGAGCAATGACCCGTGATATCGAAACAACTTTGTCATGTCCTTCGCTTAAATTTCCAACTATTCTAAGTTTCCAACCTTACATTGCATTTACTATTGGTTAGGTGTCTTTATGAGATTCCTATATTTATAATTCTTCTCAACTATGCATACATATATGAGCGGTTCGCATATCCAAAAACAGTAACATGAAAAAATGAATAAAAACTCAAAATATCGTACGTGCTTTTTATAAGAGTCAACTAATAGTTTTACAACCCAACAATCCAAAAGAAAAGAACAAATGTTGGAAATAAAATAATACAACAATACTAAATAAAACGCCGCCTAAAAACTGTGAGAAGGTCTCGCTCTGCGGTTGGAGCTCAAGCCATTGTCGCGACCGTAGAATGGTCGTAGCACAGCTTGTTATGCACCCAATCTCACACCCTTGGCGCTGCTACTCTATCCTAATCTCTCGAAGCTCTGTTTGAACCTGTCAGATAGCAGCAAGCTCAAGACTCATATATCCCTTGGTGCCTTGCGCTATCCCCGGCTACCGGTGTTGTGGCTCTAGTTGTAGTCCAGGTAGTACTACAAGCGGCAAAGGAATATTCATCCCCTTAATGGTGGTGCGGTCAATGGCAGGAGGGACCTTCCTCACTATTGGCTCTCTGCTCAAATTTACTGCCTAATGCCTAAACACTAGATTGAGCTGGTGGCAATATGGAAAGTGAGTCCTCGGTGTACCAACTCCCTAATCGATCATGTGGAGCATCAAGAGATGAGCCTAATTAACGGCTATGCCACCAACTATTGCACAGGTGACTTTTCGCACTAAGGTGTAGATCTGGTCAAGACTCCCCGTCTTCAGAATGATGATATGTTGAATGATGCGCATGACGAGATGGGGCACTGATCGCAGATTGTCAGTCCTTCAATCATCGATATTTTCAGAAAAGATCCGCTGAAGAATCTCAGGATTAGTCATCTCAATTCCGTCCAAATCTGCATATATTGCAGATATTTAAAATTCTAGCAAGATCATCATCTTTCATCTCAATCCGAGCTCCTTTCACCTCGGGCTCAATGTAGCCGTTGCCATCATCGAAATTCTACACCATCCGTGCATCGAAAAGAAAGACGTGGTGCGGGTAGTATTCCCTGTCATATGTCTCGAAGCAGAGGATCGATGTAAGTCCTATCACAACGAAAATCTCTTCAAGCTCGAGAGCGGAGAACTCTCTGAATTTCATGCTCGTCCGTGAAGGAAATCAAAGTCCTCTATTGCAAGATAGGTAGCGATCTTCCGCTCATTCTGGTCAAGCCAAGTAACTTCTTGCATAGTGCGGCGGGGAAAATGTAAGGAAGATTCGTCGGTACGTGGCGGCGCCATGGGCTGAGAGGCGGTTGAAAAAAGGAGAAAAAGGTTTAAATCCAGACTAGTGGTGGGGAAAGATCCAATGCATAAGGATTTTGACGTCGGTTGTTGGAGGAACAAAGGAGAAAGGCCTTGGTTAAGCGGAGGATGAGGGAAGTGGAATTGAGCTCGGCTAAAAATTGAAGAGGAGGAAGAGAGTGAGGGGGTGCGGGGGCTAAAGGTTTAGACGCGACTTATAATCATGTTTTAGGTTCGGGTTTGGCCCGAATCCATCTTAGCAGTTGACCGTTTTTAGGTCAATCAGTCAACCGCTGGCCCAGATTTGGGTGCGGCCTGAACCTGGACCCAGTAGGGCTAGTTAAATTAATTGATATATTTATGACCTTTTCGCACACCATCTTCAACTTAACCTATCCAGAAAAATTCCACCTTCCACATGACAGTATCCACCCTACCATGTTGACTCTTCCTTGACAAGATTACGATTGCCTTAAACAAAACTATTGCGACCAACAACACTTTCAAAAATCCAAAAATATTCCAGTTGCTATTTCATGCCTACTTCGTACGGAAATATTTCTTTCAACAGTTGGCGGGTTTAACAAAACTTCAAGCTACATACCCCAAATAAAATTCAATGTCATTCCTATTTTGTCCGTACCTTAAAAAAGATAATATATAAACACCCTCGGGTTTATAAACTAAAAATCACTGAGCTAAGTATATGCTCCTTTATACTTGTTTCTAAATAACAAAAACTGTTTCATACTAAAACTTCCCTCAAAAGTTAAATTTATATATATAAACATTTCAGGGTTTCCAAATACCTTCTTAAAACATAAACTTCCCGAATTGGAAAACTGTTTTCTTACCAAAAATAAATATCAAGCCTTTACTAATATATATACATCTAAATATTTAAGGATTTAAAGAATTAATCTTTTATAAGCTAAAAATTTCTTAACACGACCAACTTAGTGGTATACGTGTCTACTTGCAAATTAAAATTTCAAAACTTTCCTAAAACAGAATTTCCAAAATAATTTCTTGAAAAAAGAAATCCTTTGAAAACCCCTTTTTCAAAAATCTCTGCTATTTTCAAAATATACTTTATAAAAATTCTCTCACAGGTTTTAGACTAAGGTATTGACATTAATTATTCAAAAAAAAATTTGGTTTTCCATCAAAGAGGTGATTAATGAATGCACACGAGCAAAACTTGCTTCTGGATAATTACGACGTACGGAATCTAATTTTCCATCCATCTGGAATAATTGTGCGTCTCCAACTAGAACTTAAAGTCCAAAATCACAAGGTTGCCAGAATCTCAATCATTAAGTCAAACATGTCTAGTCGTTGGGATTCAGCAATATGTCATACTCATGCTCTTCATCAACGGCGCTTTACGCATCGTCAACACTCAGGGTACTTCAAAGTCGGTGCGAAAATCTAATCTCTACGGATTTTCCAACTCATAGTTGCTTTGCAAATTCCTTCAGAGTGGAACTCCAACTGTTTCTACAGTCGGAACTCTTGGAATCTAGCGTAAAAATATAATATTACCAGAAAGGAAAGTACGAATATATTCTCTCAATTTATCATAATCCCTATGATCTACTAACCTAGTGATCTGATAACAAATGTAATAAACTGCACCTTAATGGACCCAAATTTCGATAAAAATTTAAAACCCAAGTACATCAAAGAACAGATCGTTGGATTTGGTACCTGCATATAGGCATGAGCATTATCAGAGACCGATAGAAATCTAAACTCACAGCGAAAACAATAATAGGATAAGAATGCAGACTATTACCTTGGAACTAAGGGTTTTTCTTGGATAGCAGATTGTCACATTAACGTAGAGCATGAGAGAAAGAAGACTCTCCAACAAAAAAGCACATCCAGCTTCAGTGACATATTCCTTGAAATATATCCTGTGTGTTGTAATGAGGAGGGGGTCAGAACAATGTTCTGGTGATTGGGAAATACATAAACTGTCCATAACATAAACTTATATCGATATGTTTCCATTTAATTGTTAAGCTCATCCAAGTTAGCAATTCTAATCTAACCTTGCATTGTACATACGATTACATACTTATCCCTTTCCAAGGTACGAAATATTAGTGAAGTTATATCAACCAGCCTATATTTTCAAACCTATTAGTCAATTAGTACTTCAAATAAATGAAGCGGGCTTCTATTTTTAAAAAGAGAAATAGGTAGACCTTATCATTTACAGTCTTAATTGAGGTAGACCCCATCATTTTAGATCTATTCCCAAGGTGATTTCCTTACATTGTTGTCAACGATCAACGAGTCCTAGCTACAAGACCTCTAACCACTATTTAAAGCTTTTGACATTTAATATCCAACTATTATCGCATCTACCGTCGATAAAATGGTAGTCATGTAATAAATAGTATTAAAGCCACTTAATATCTTTTTATTAGAAAATAGGCAGACTTTGGCCATTTAAGACCTTAACTAAGGCATACACCATCATTTAAGACTTATCCCCAAGGCGTGCTCCTAAATGGTACTATTATTAGCAATATAAGAGACTGTACCCAAGCCACTTAATACTTGCCACTGGAAAATAGGTAGACCCTGTCATTCAAGATCTAATTCTAGAAGCATGCTCCTCAACGGTACTATCTAGCTATCATTGCTTGGAAATCTCATTGGATTACTCAATACTTCGTTTATAGGAACGAGGAGGACTTTATAATCACTTAAGATCCCAAAACTAAAGCTAACCCTTCTCGAGATATCCACTCTCACTCTTTAATTATAAATATTACATCTAGGTTACTTCTTTCGGTAGGGAGGCAGACCCTTCAGCCACTTAAGACCTCAACACTGAAGTAAACCCTTTTTAGAGACTCTTTATTCATTTACTTGGAATCTCACTAAGTTGCTTAATACTTCCATTTAGGGAAGAGGCAGATCCTTCGGCCACTTAAGACCTTAAACCAAAAGCAAACCCCTATGGAGATAACCCTCACCGCTCATACTTTCAAATTTGGACCATTTAATACTTTCTAGTTAAGCAAGAAAGCTCAATCTCTCACATCATCATGGGTCGCCGGATTAGTTATATCTCACATCAGTGGTAAGTACACCCGACTGCTGGTGGCCTCAAAGTGAAGGGTAGTCTTCCGTCGAGTGACTATGCTAACCTTGCATCACTAACTAAATAAGTCCACTTAACCATCTTAAGTCTTTATTTATATTGGCATAGGTAGACATTTGACTTAGCTTACTAATTCCCTTTTTATGCAAGGCAATAAGATTTACCTTGAATATTTATCTAACCATAATTCCCCGTTTAAAGCACACAAATGTCTATTTGTCCATAGAATCATAACGAACATTTTCTAAGACATTTATATATGATTACTAATTCTAAATTACTAACCTTTTATATCTATCCCATTTTTATCCGTCTCATTAATCCATTTACCCTATTAATTTATTGCAACTTCCACATTTATCACTATTTATTGGAGTACAACCTTTTAAATTCTTTTCATTTTAATTAGTTATCTTAAATGTGAATATTACATGCAAGATCATTATTAGCTTTTTATTTAATTATTGTAAGCATGATAATCACATACAAATATTTACTTTTATTAAATATGTTCTAGTTATATACCTTTATTAGAATATACTTTTCCATGTTAAATTATTGGAATCATATCTAAAAATATTATCCATTATAATTTTCATAAATTAATCCAAAACAAAATATTTAACTTTAAAATATAAAAGATTACATCATTTGAAATTACAAGGAATAATCATTTCTTTTTATTGCGGACATATGATAGTGTAAAATACAATGATTTCATACTTTACATATCTCTTTCTCTTTCTATTTGCATCTATTCCTTGTTAGATCAAACGTTCTGTCTTTCTAAAAGGGAAAGAAATCAAACTAGTTCACAAATATTAAATGGATCTAAATTCCAACAATTTCAAATATAGAGAAGTTTATATTCTAACAGAATTAGCGTAATAATCCTTATTTATAACATTCTCATGCAACATATTTCAGATCTAGAATAAATTTCATTCAAATTAATATTCTAAACCATTCTTTTGGGACTGATTTCCAGATCAGGTTGCATACAATGCTAAATCAATTTATAAACAAGAATATATATGTGATATTTATTGTATTCAGATCGTATTCAATTCGTTGCCTACAACTTATATATAATTATCCAATTAGGTATAAAAATCAAATAAACATCAATGAGATAATTTTCATATTATAATAATCTATAAAAATTACCACTTACATTTTAAAAGCGATCCAAATATCTAGTTCTAAAGTAGAATCGTCGATTCATCTTCAAATCCTTTTTAATCCAAAAGATATGCATAAAAGGGTACAAACATATATAAGAATTATAGATCTGATAAAAGATTTGGGATTGCGAGAGAATATAGATAGAGATATATAAATATATAAATTACCTCAAATATGCATGTTGATTCTCTTCTCTTCTCTTTTTCTTTAGATTTCTACTTTTTCCGATTTGTGTAGATGCAAATATATTATCTATATAATTTTGATAAAAAGTGGAGAAGAAGAAATGGGCAGAGATTCACTACTGCTTCCAGAAAAATATAAGAAGAGAAGGGAGGGTTAGGCCTTACTTTATAGGCGTTAGAATCAACCAGAACCATTAGATCGAAATATATTAAATCCGGGCCATTGCGGCATAGGTTTACTGGAGTCGTCACGAACGAAGCGGTCGACCGCCCCTTCCCTAGGGGTCGATCGCCCTTTGTCGACCGCTCCAATACGCAGGTCGACCTGTGGGCCCTAGCTAATTAATTATGAACGTTAATTATTTATTATTTAATTATTTTTGTTATGTATTCATTTTTCATTCGTAACTTCTTCATTTGAATACCAATCGCAAAACTCCAAATATGAAAGTTGCTCAGAATTTCGCCATGAACGCAATAGTGCAGATTTCATGATCAAATTCCAACATTTGCATAAATTAAATTTTCGGAGCCTAATTATCGAACCAACTAACTAATTAAATAATTAACGCCAAATTATGGGGTGTTATACTGGATGCATATGTTTTAAGTGAGATTGAAGTGATTTCCGATACCGATAATCCTATAGAATTACTGTGATGACAATGTGACGGTACAAATCACGAAGATGCCCAGAGCGCACAGGCATCACGGCATATTCTTCGAAAGTTCCACCTAATTAGAGAATGTGTTGAGAAGTAAGAATTCATGATACAAAGGGTGGATACCAAGGACAACATAATAGATCCTTTCACTAAATGCCTGGCTTGATCGGCTCTCGAGAAGCCGATTCAAGGGATGAGATTGAGTTTCCATAATTGGCCCCAAGTGCAAATGGAAGATTGATTGAGTTAGGGATATGCCTTAGGGGAAATTCTGTAATTTACTATAAAGTAACTAACTCTGTAATCAATTCTCGTTCGTAATAAATGCATTTTTCATTCTTTTATATATTTTTTATAATGCATTATAAATAATTAAATGCTTAATTAAAGTATATTTAACAGAAAATCTGTAAACGATGTATTTGTGTTAGTAATTACAAATATGTGTAGTCATGAGTATTGTATCACAATATTATAAAACACATCATTTTAAATGTTTCTAGTCAAAATGCATCATGAATATCGATGTATCCATTAAGACTAGAGTACGTAACACTATCCAAATGTTGGGTAGTGTATTACTCATGACTACTGGGTGCACCTAGAGGATACGTACTAATAGTTGTTGGATAATTATGGAATGACTCACTCGATAGTTTTTTGGTTACTATAACTAAGGTTAAAAACCAAAAAAAATCGACGTGACTGATTTACACAGTTCTCTCAACTTGAGAATAATATCGATATTTAATATGAAAGCTCCACTTTGATTATAGTCAAATCATGGCACAGAGACCATCGAGTGACTATAGTTGGATCGAGTGGAAGTATTGGAAGTGAAACACTATTCAAGAAAGGATTCGTCTCCTCGGTTATATTGGATTAGTACCATGGTCAACTCGAGTCAACTCAAAGTCAAAATCTGTAGCCAAAGTAGTATAGTTAATTAATATTATTATTATCGAACAAAAGACTTTATGTTTAGATTATAGAGTTAAATATATTTGATAATGGATTTTTGACCATTATCAAATTACATAAGTCCAATGTGATATAGTTTTGACGAAGAGAATTGGGGTAAATAAAAGTCATAGTCAGGTAATGCTTAACTAAGTAGATTGGGATTTTACCAAAACCAAGTAAGCAATAAATTTGGCCAAAATATCACACCACCTGCTAAACGACACATGGATGTTAATATTCAAATAGTTCGATATTAATCACAGACCAAATTTACACTAAACTAGTCACACAATCGAAATGATGAATTCTCTTTTGACCAAATAATTTAATTAGTTTATAATTATTATAAATTAATTAATATTGATGAAATATTAATTATATAATTCGATTACAATCTAAGGAATAAATATTATTAAATATATTTATAATAGTGATAAATATACTAGTCGATACACGATATCAATAAGTAACTAAACTAGATTTAATTATTCTATGGGCTTAAATGGTAACTTGGCCCATTATGACAGGTACGATTTTCTGCTAAAATAGGAAATAAGTGGCGGCTCAATTAAGGTAGAATTGTTGGTTTCTGGATTGCTCAGATTGAGGAAGATGTGGAAAGAGATATGATCCACTATTTTCTCTCTTCCATCCACTATTTAAATACCTCTAACCTTAATGGAAAGTAACCATTTGCTTCTACTCCTTCCTTTCATTGATGGTCAACTTCATGCCGAAGATGCGCTATCATATCATACTTGAATTAAGTGATTATTATTCGATAGTCAAAGGTCAACAGTTCAAGACTAGAAGTCCACCGAATTGAAAATCTTTCAAAGGGGGGAGAGTTCATCATTACAAGATGTGTTTCAAGGCATTGGTTTTAGGTATGTTTTTCATTGAATTATAGTTTATAATTTATGAATAAAATTTCATTATATATATATATATTATAATACTATTAATTAGGTGATGATTCTTATATGCATTGATATTGTCACAAGCAAGATTGGTCATATGTATGTATTTACTTATAACTGTAAAAAAACAATTTCTATTTAATAAGGCGTGGGTTCGACCCATACCATGATCAACTAACCCTCGAGTAAATTTTTCCCGGTATAGTCGAAGTCTAAGGGGAACTGCGATAAGTTGTATAAGCTTGTGATGGCAGGTGGCTTTATACCTTCCAAGATGAACGACTTTCCGTTGTCTTCGATGACCGTTCATTACACACACATATATAGTTTATATTTAATTATAATATCATTCCATAGTAATAATTGACAATATAATTTATATATCTATAGCAATAATAGTTTTTGACAGCTATAAAACAATTTTTATAATTATTTATTACTATTTAAATCAACATACTATCTAAATAAATCTTATAAAAAGTATATTTAAAAAATTATTGGTAAATTTTGTTAAAATATTTTATCATAAGAAAACCTCTCGACGAGAAAATAAAAATTAAAGAAAATCAATTTTGCTATCTTAAAAATTATTATAACAATAAACTAATAAAAAATAAATTTTGATTGAAAAAATTATGGAAAATTTCTGCAGACTTCAAAATATAATAAAAGATTTTCTGAAAAATTAAAATTTAAATAAAATGTTTCAAAATTATTTTTATTTTTATTTTACTATTTTCTAGTGAATAATTAATTTATATATATTTTAAATAATAAAAATAAATAATAAAATTTAAGGTGTTGTACATTTAATCTGGACTATTAAAAAAATATGTTGTTAATTAATATACACACACATACTAAGATATTATAAATATGTTTATGAATATACATATGCATATACATATATATATTATAAAAGAAATTTATTATTTTATTGATTTAGATATCTATATTCAGTTCATAATTTTTTTATACATTATGTTAATATATTATTTAAATATTTATTATGGTAATATTCATATATATACACACACATTTTATATATAAATACACATACATATATATTTAAATATTTTCATTTCCATAAAATTATTTAAACAAAATTAGCATATATATACAATATTTATATAATTAACAAGTTTGAATACATGTATGTGTGTGTATGTATATTTGGACAACACACAATACATATTAGGTGTGCTAACATGCTAGTTGCGATGTAAATCTCAATATCTATGCATGGATATGTTATACCTTACATAGGCTATCATGTTATACATGCACACACATACATGTATATGATATATATGTGTATATTTATATGTATTAATATATAAATTAAATTAAACCATATAAATTTCAATAAAATAAGAGATTTTATTTAAATAAAATTTAGAAATATTCTAAACAAATTCGACTTCACGGGCCCAGTATAAATCTAATAGGGGAACTTTTTTTGAAATTCACTCATACCTTCCGCTGCGAGCTAGCTCGGTTCCAACATTTAAAAGCCCATGAAGAGGGCTGGACAATTCAGCCATAATGAAGGGTTTATGTGGCTATAAGATGGTGCAACTTAGACTTTGATATGAAAGGCTAAGATGGAAGAGAATCGGTAAGAGGTGATGTTGGAGCTTGATCCTAAAATATCTCTTAATTCTCCTCTCTATAAGCATATCTGTTGTCAACCTTTTAAGGACTTTTGGAAGCCTCCGACCTGATCTGTTGTTGGCTGAATTCCTCTCTTCCTCCTCCTTAATTTCTCAACTATAATCAAACCAAATCAATTGTCGTCCGATAGCTTGTGGTCAATGGTTCGAGGATTAGCACTCTGTTTAATCGAAAAAGGTTTCAAAGGGAGAAATCATTTTTTCAGGGTGTGCTTCAGAGAGAGATTAAGGTTTGGTTTTTAACATATCATAGTTATTCTCTATATAATTTTTTATTATATATGTATATATTATAAATTGTTAGTTAGGTGATGATTCTGATAAGTAAATGATGTTGTATAAAGTAGTTTTTTATACACATGTGTGTATATACGCTTAAAAATAAAAATTATGTACAAATACTTATATTAGCTAGTGAAACTATGAATAAAAATATAATTTATATATATATATATATATTATTTAAATACATTATATAATTTGTAATTAATTAGAAGATATTACCATAGTCAAAAATGGTCACATAATTATATATATATATATATATATATATAATTATTAAAGTAATAATAATTTTCGATCGTAAAAACTATTATTTTTTAATATTTTATTATTATTTTATATTACTTAAATTAATTTTTACATAAATAAACTACGGTAATTTGAATATGTTACGAAAATTATTTTTATATTTTATAAAATTATATTAATATTAGAGAAGCTCTCGAAAAAATTATTAAAAAAACATTTCTTGACTTAAAATTAATTATTTAATTTCAGTTGAAAATGGAGAAAATCACTTTAAAAGTAATTTAAACCAAAAAATTATGAAATATTATTTTTTTTAAACTTCAAAATATTGTTCAAGAATTGCTGGAAATTTAAAATTTGAAGCGAAGTAACTAATTAATTTTTAATTATATTTTATTATTTTCGAATGGATATTTAATTAAAATATACTTTAAAATTAAAAAATGCATATTAAATTATTTTCTAAGCTATGCATAGGTTCTGGTATTTCATATTTGTCTAAATTTTTTCATTTTTGTGTATATATATAGTTATGAATATATATATATACACACACACACGTATATACATATATTTAAATTATATATATATATATATATAAATTTATGTATGTATATACGTTACTCATGGTTTAAAAATATTTATATTTACAAATAATTTATTTATATAAATCTATTACAGATAATATTAGTATTTTATTCATATTATTATACATACATACATACATACATACATATATGCATATATACATATATACATACATACATATATATAAATAGACTTTTATACCTATATAAAATTATCTAAACAAAACTTAATACATATGTGTAATATTTATATACAAATAACAGTGTATATATACAGCTATATATTTGGACAACATATACTTGCATATTGGATGAGCTAACATGTCTGTTGCAATATAAATCTCAACATCTATACACGGGCATGTTTTACGTTGAACGGATTGATATATTACACATTCAAACGCACACGCACACACACATGTGTGTGTGTATCAAAACATAAATTAAATAAACTATATGATTTATAATTTTAAATAGAATAAAAGATTTTATTTAAATAATATTTAGAAATGTTCTTAATGAATTAGACTTCGTAGATCCAATAAAGATCCAATATGGATTTTTTTTTTGAAATTCACCCATAACTTCCACAGCGGGCTCCCAGTTCCAACAGATCTAATGTCTATACTGATGCCAACACTCAAGAACCGAAAGGATGAATCGTTTGGATAAGATAAAAATATGTATATATTCACATGAAGATATCAAATATAATTTTAAACTAACACCGTCTATGCTCAAAGTCTCACAATGGAATGAGCTAAATATAATACATAATAAATACCAAAGTCACATCACCATAACATATCTAAAATATTAACTATACATTTCTGAATAAATACAGGTACACACACATAAAGTCAAATCCAGGGTACAATACCTATATACAACATAAATACAATACATAAACAAATTTCCTTCTCCGATACCATCTTACTACTAGACTCTATTAACCTAGATATATATAAAAATATAATAGGAGTAGATTAGATATAAGTTCGGTAAATGACCCATACTCTACTCTACTCTACATATATTACATTAAAAATATATAACATGACATGAGTCTATCGTCCGACCACCACACGTTCTGTCGCCATTCCATACCCAAGTGTCAGATACATGTAGTCATATTACGCCACGTCTATGTTATTTTGCTACATAAAGTTGGAAGTTATAATTTACTAGAATTAACTCAATTAGCAAGGATGCATCTTCGTATGTCACACCTTCACTATTTTCTATGTACTTATTGTATTTACCCTTATGTGAAAAGGATGGGAAATTATGTAAATTTTACTTTTTAATCAAATTTGATTTAAGCTGCTATGTTATCAAACCTTTTTTTAATGGTACTTTATATACAACATGTCACTGGGACAACATATCACATGTCAATAAACGTTCGAATAATGCTACGCAAGTTTTGAACTTGTGACCTCTCGCATCAAAACCGAATCACTTAACCACTTGGACAATGATGCTTATCATCAAACCTTATTTTACTGTTAGAAACTAATATCATCAATGACAAAAACATCATTGGTATTCATTTTTTAGTCTTGAAACATGGGATATTTAAATTTAATCCTTAATCTATTATTGAGTGAATTATTAATTAGAAACTATTATTTTTTATAAAATAAAAATAACTTAGAAAATCGATGATCTGATCAAATTCAACTGACTCTACACACACATGTATGTATGTATGTATGTATATAAGCATTTTAAACGAGAACAATAATTTTATAGGTTCAGATTTAAAAATGTTCAAACGTAAACATGATTGTTAGTTCAAACCGATCATTTTCGATAATCTACTTGCAAAATCCTATCTAAAACGAGCAAGTTCAACCGGAAATTACAATTACATGTTGAGTTTTCAAAATTCATCGGTACAAATTCTCTAATGTTTTATGAAAAGCTTAAATATATAATATTTTGTAAATTTGAACTCTATTTGATCATGAATCTTATCATTAAGTCAATTACTAATTAAACTATTTTCATATAAATTCCAATAAGTTAAGATTGAGAATCAAGTTTAGTTCAGATGACGCATATTATATATTTAAGCTTTTTGGACAATTGTAATAATTTTGTTCGGTCGGATTTCAAAAGTTCTAAACGCAAACAATACATTTGTTCCAAAATATTATTTTTTGATATCTTATTTCGAAATTAACATGTTTAACTGGAAACTCTGATTAAATTTTGAATTTTCAAAATCTAGCAGTGCAAATTCTTTAACATTAAATAGAAAATCTAAATATGATATCATGTCGTTTGAAATCAAATCAATTTAATCATCGATTTTAAGTAAATTATACATGGAAACTCCAACTCCTTAAAAAGTCTCAAAAAGTATATTACAATAAGAATGATTATTTAAAAAAAATCAATAAACTATACGGTGGTAAAAAAAAATAATAAAACTATATTTCAATAGATAATTAAAGTTAAATAAAAGATAAACAGATGCACTTGTACTGATAAGATCATCAAGATTTATGTTGAGACTATGTCGATCGACGATTAACCGTCGACTGAACATTGTTTGATTGATGGTTATTTGTCGACTGCAGCGCAAATAAAATTAGATAAAAAAAACTTGTAGTCCCAATTGTCCTTAGTATCGTACTATAATTATAATAGAATGTCTATGGAAGGGTTTGGCAAAAGGACCCTACCACAAGAAATTTTATAATGATTTCTCTATATAGCTACATATGCGTCTCAGGTATGGATAGATTTCCCAGTCCTAACGTAGGAAAGACCCTATGCCTCGTTCGTTAAAAATCCCTTCAAAACTTGGTGCTAATTAAATAGCGGGATGTACAAAACGGTAGGAGAAATCTTTATGCCCTTGTTACTCCAAAAACGGAACGTAAGGTATTAAGAGTTTTCACTACTAATTTAGTATTGTCTTGGTAGTGGATAACTTCAGTTTATTTACTCGTCCGCGAGAGTTAATAACTGAATTGAGCAACTTCTGTTGAAAAACTATTGTTCTTCGTCAATTTCATACCAAGACTTTTGAGCTATTTCATGCGTGAGTCCACGCTTCTTGTGAATAGTGATGGGGGCTACTGTATGTTTTTTTTCAAAATAATAATAATAATAATAAATAATAATAATAATAATAATAATAATAATAAACTAGGATAAAATAAAATAGGAAATAATCATACGTTTATGTCTTGGAAGTTGAAACCAAGGACGAAGTAGACAATGAAAAGGTTGTTAAAGCTTGCAATTTTAAACTGGTGAATACATAGGAACAGAGGAGAAAATAGCATGGGTAAACCACGTTGAGGTCCAGGTGTCCAAGAATTGAAATGTTGGTAAACAGGAGATGCCACAATCACAAAGGAGTATACACGTGGCCGAAGATGGTTAGGCTCGATACTGGACCTGAATGTGATGGAGGAGCCGCCACGTACCTTTTTAATTCCAACGGGGTCTCTTCGGTTACGTCATTGTTTGGCGAAAAGATGATTTTCGTTTCCCGATTATTATTGAATGGAAAGGTGCATTTGGATCCCTCGTGACCTGTGAGAGGCTCTACATTTGATCGAGCCACAAAGCTGGACCTAGCGGATGTACAAAGAATGGCCATTTTCAATCCTCTTGTCCTTGTGTTATCATGTACAAACAACCTCTCGTCTATCGATTACGGAGGTCCAATTAATAATTAACATCCATCATATTCTACGTTTGATCAATCCTGTACAAATTATTAGTAAGATGTGTGTGGACACATAAGCAACACGAAAATTGAGAAAAGATGATCCGACTAATCCAAATATAAGTCAATTTTACTGGCATATACATATCATATTAATTAAATCGTTGCATCAAAATTCGATCTCGAGATTAAACTCTTAACTGATATTCAAAAAATCCAAATTTCATTTCGCCATCCGCATTCAAAAAGTTGAAAAATGTTTAAAATTCAAAAAGAACATGGATGAAAATATTGATGGCATCCGCATCCAAGATTATCCATTTAGTTTTTATTCGGATAATAGTCCATACAAAAATACTTGAAATTTGCTATTTTATCAGGACAACGGTTTTTAATGTGTGTCTGTACGTGCATATTACGAATTATCATCATACTCTTATGTTTTACTTTTAAAAGCATTAGTACATAAATTGTAATATCCCACGAATTTGATACCATTGAATAATTTTCTACAGTCGAAAATCTTGAAGGGTTGATAAAAAGACAATTTTGATCAAAGTTGTCTTTTGAAATTTTTTGATATTTCCATTGCATACCGAATACTTGAAAACCAGATTTTGATATATAACGTATTAGGGTCTGAATAAGTTAAACGAATCGGGTATTCTTTGGCCCATAAGCAATAAGTCAAAACACTCACCATAAATATGTGTTGTTCTTAACCTTAGCCGTCTTCGGTTTCTTCTCTCCAATGTCAAAATTATTCTTAATTACATTTTAATTGCCGACAATCTTCTTTAATTACAGATTATTCTTGAAATTCAAGGTGTTCAAACCCCATCAAATTATACATCAAATCAGTTGTCTCGACAAGATGAAGAGGTGGCTACAAAGCTAGGCCATTAGAGGGTCTCGCCAATGATGACGATAGGCGACACGCTAGTATGGTCGGGTCGATAGTGCTGCAGGGAGCTCATACGTGTGGATGGATTGAGGAGGTTATCCATAATTTAGCAAAAATTAGTGAAAGAACAACGCATTTTGGAGTACGGTGGTGGGTGTTTTTCGAGGCATCGTGATTTGGATTCGGTGGCATGGACGAGCGGGGGTCAGACAAAGTGTAGTGCATCCACAATGGCCACAGGAAAGCACGATGTTGAGATGCGGTGGTGGCGCGGGTCATGCCACAATGGAGAAGAAACGGTACATGGTAAAGAAAATTTTCAATTAAGTTCTTTAAAATTCAAGATTTACGTTTTAAACGTTATAACTTACAACTCGTATACATTTGCATAAAACCTCTAATTCACATGCGGTTCATTTCATCGGGTTTGCGGAAAAACTTCAAACTGTTGCTCAAATTTCTTGTAAGTATGGACCGGACCAACCCGAGTCGTGAATATCAGTCCGTATGGTTGATTGGTACTTGTTGATCCATCTAGAGCATTTTCACTAAGTAGATTATTACCTTCTTTGTTTGCATCGCGATTTCCATCTTCGTTAGCTCATCCGTTCTTTTCCTTTCAATAGAGCTTCCTTCATCACATTCAATTGGAGATCTTCCTCTAACTCCGTGGTCTTTTGAACGAGATCCATCTCCTCAGGTGCAACGACCTGCCTTTTTGGACATTTTAAGCAAACACACATGGCAGAATCAAACCATTTAAATTGGCAGATTGTTATGGGGTAAATACAAAAAAGAGAAAGAAATAAAATAAATACATAATCTCGCAGCGAAATGATAAATATAATAATCAAATAACAGTTCATGGAGCCGTTTTATAAATACATTTGATTATTCTTTTACAACAAAAAATCATGGTTACATAAAACAAGAATAAATAAATAAATGCAGTGGAACAACATGATGCAATGGAATAAATATAATAAGTAATATTAGTACAAATCTTCATCTTCATTCTCCAGAAAGCAGTCTTAGATTAACTGAAAAGCTCAAACTGACCCGAGTGAATTGAAAAGACAAAACACTCGAGTCAGAACTAAAAGATCTTATGTAAGTTAAATCAACGGTGAATAAATATGAGTGTAACAGCGTCAGAGATGTTTATGGGGTTTGATATCTCATATCCAGTGTCTAACGTGAGTGCAATAACTTAAGAGATGTTTGAGATTTCCATCTCCTAAGGATCCGTCAAACTATCTACTATATAGTAAATACACTATTATAATAGTATCTATAGTAAAGTATTAAAATAGCGTTAAGGCATTACCCATATCTCCCTTAACATATTTTTATATATTCTCATAATCTATACAGTACAGTAATTCCTCCGTAAACTGGAGAGCTATCAGAGGGCACTCCATAGGTATGGTAAAACCAAACTCGTAGAATGCGCTCTAGGGCATGTGAACACGGCACTCGAGGCAATGCCATGGTAGATTTACCAATTGCAGAACCGGGCTGGTGGTAACGCATAACAGCTACTACCGCACACCTCAGAACACACTCCCAAATCAAAAATAAAGGGGTCGCCACCAAATCATCACAAATTCATAATATGGTATCGAAGAAGCATGTCCGATTGGAGGAATGACCTCACTTGGTCCAAGTATAGCTCCTGTTTTAGTAACATCTAAGCGGACTCGCAGGAGTCAGGGTCACGTCATACCTTATACAGAAATCGTTCGCCAAACCATTCTACTTTATTTATGGAATCACCACCATGTATAAAGTTGTTAAAGTGGTTTTCGGTATTGGCAGAGAGTATGACAATATCCGATTCCGGTCGCAAAAACAACCAAACACTTATTTCACACCGGATGGTTATTTCATGTTTCAAAAGTCAATTTACAATTGATATCAAAATATCATATTCTCAAATTATATCATTGTCAGATCATATTCATTTTCAATAATTACATTCACTTCCAAAATCATATTTACTCAAATATGTCATTTCCCAAAAGGTATCGATTTCAAATTCAAACTTAGGTTGTATCATTATCAAGGATTTAAATCTAAATACTTCAACTTTACACGGTCTGAAATTTTAGAAAATAGTTTAGGTAATTATAAATGGTTTATATAGTTTTAAAAATAGTTTAATAAGATTTAAATTAGTTTAAATAGATTTAATAGTTTAAATAGATTCAATAGTTTAAATATATTTAAATTTGATTTAATTAGATTTTTAAAATGATCTACATAGATCTAAAATAGATTAAATAGATTTAAATTAAATTAAATAGATTTTTTTAATAGATTAAATAGATTAAATAGATTTACATATATTAAATAGATTTTAAATAGGTTAAATAAATTTAATTTGTTTAAAATTGGTAAAATAGATTAAATTGTATTAAATAGGTTATAATAGATTGATATAAATTAACATAGTTTAGATTGATTAAAATAGTTAATTTAATTAAAATAGTTTAAATTAGTTTAAATGTATTTCAAAGTTATATCCAAACATTTTCAATAACTCAATTCCAATAAATTCATTTATATTTGACACTTCAACTTTGAAATTCCAAATTTAAATTCTTTGAACAATTTATTAAATCAATTCCAATTCTACATTAACATTTGGGTTATAGAAAATAATTCTATTTATATAAATAAATTTCCATTTCAAAATCCCATTTAGCTGAATTCAAAATTTAAAGATTCAAAAATCATTTAATTTAACAAATCCGGTGTCCGTATATAATTCTCTACCCTAGGGTCAAGTAACACGGATATTTATCATTTTAATCCGCAATTTACAATGTTACGGATATATATCATTTCAAATCGCAATCTCGAATTAAATAAATATCCATAAAATCACTCGAGTCTATCATTTCAACCCATAATGATTTTTTCCTAATCTATAGATCGTTCGGGTATGTATCATTTCAATCCAAAGGGAACTTGCAGTGTTATAACAATATAAAATACAATATCGAGTCATCCAGTATCAACAATTAAACATCCATTGCAATCATCATCTAAATCAATCAATAAACATCCATAGAAAATTGATAATCAATAACAGATATTAAATTGACAATTTAAAATTCAATACTAAATTAAACAATGATTAAATGCAATAAAAGTCAAATTAGCTAGAATGACAATTTTACACACCAAACAACGATCAATAAATTTCAAATCATGTCATTAATTAATTTTAACTAACATAAGATAATTTAGAAGTTATGAGTAGGTTAAAACACTCACCTTTGAATTTAAATCGATTTGAAATTCAAAATAAGCCCCAAAATTGAATAGTCTTATAATTCGTCCGAATTAGTGTCAAAATGTTCATAATTTTGATATGATCCCATGGAACAAACTGCGCGTGAATTCGAGTTCGCATGCAAAAAATATAGTAGTTAGACAGTCTGAAATTGAGATTTAAAAAAATAAAATAAAAATAAAAGCCACTTCTTAGAAACGAACACGTCACCTTCCTTGCATCTACGCATTCGAACCTATACTCACGACCGAAGCCATGCGTTGGCCACCCAAATACGCCACCCTCCGATCATCTTAGCCGACGCCAACACCACCATTTGCCTCACCTCCGCCTCACGCACCCACGCCCTAAAGGCCATATCGTCTGGTTCCCCCCTTCAACGCTACAGCCGCTTCAATGATTAGGGTTTTCGAACCCTAATCTACCAATTCCCGCCGCTATAGGTCGATTCAACTCCGGCGACCGCCAACATAAGCTTCCCATCCACAATCTCTGTCAAACCCATAACTCAATTTCTTCAATCGCTAACTAGATTGAAAACCCTTGATTAGAACTTTGACCACGATTTTCGGTTGATTCGTGCATTATTATAAAAGCAAACACTTGCCGTAGGTTCCATTCATCAAGACCTTTCCAACGATATAGCTTGAGGAGTTTAAATTTTTTGATTTGATTTTGGTTTGCAATTGAATTATGAATTGGTTTGGGTTCGTCTGCCATTGAAAAGAGAGAAGAAGATAAAATTGTACGTACGTACAATTGGAATAGGAAATAGTTAGAGTTTATAACAGGCTATTTATAGATAGATCAGAAATAGGAATGAATGGACAAGACTGATTTGAAAGTTGAACGATAGTTGACCCGGAAAGCCCGTTCTGTCTCCGGAACGAAAATGGGTCACCCCATATATCAAAATAGATGTTTTCGATAGTTTTAAATTCAATGGAATAGGTTTCAAGTCCAAATTCCTTCATATGAAAAATTTGGCTTAAAATCAACTTATTTCAAATTGATTTCAATTGAATTTATTTAAATTGATTTTGAGGCGTTTCGAGTCTGTACGATCAAACGACAAGTCCGATCACTACGAAACTTGAAACCATACAATAATTCACCATTATGGATCTGATGAAACTTGTTTCGTCGAAATACGAGACATTGACAAAATGGCTAAAAATGAAAATTAAATTAATTAATCACTTTTTAATACAAATTTTGCAAACTAACATATTTCATCATTTTTGATTACTTAAAAAATTATAATAACTTAATGCAAATTTACATATCAAATTCAGTGTTTAATATTTCACTGATTATAGTGTTCATTTTCAAATGTAATTAAATCTAATTAATTAAAATTTAATCCCAATAAATTGATTAAATATGATTTCAATCTTTTCATTTAATCAACCATTATTCTATTGACATAGCTAACATTGTCTTATAATTGACCACATTAATATTCTTCAGTTTCCATCTTTTATTTGGATTAACTACTATATTTCCATTATATTGAATTTTTGTCAATTTTATTATAATTAAGATATCAATCAATTAATTCTTCCTTCTTTCACTCTTTCTATTTCATTAATTATTGCCTTGTAAATAGAATTGACATTTCTATACCTTTTATTATATTCACACTTTGCAGTTATTGTGTTAACTCACATTAATGTAATATTTATTTACATTTGTTTGTAATTGATTTATTAAATTGGTAACATATAACAATTGTCACCTTTCTACATTTAATAACATTTTTAAGTTTATTATTACAAACAATTGTTATAACAACTCACATTACACTAATTTTATTCAATTTCCATTTATTACACGTTATTTAATCAACATTTAAATTAATCAATTGGTCTTTTAATTCAGTTATCAATTAATACATTCACTATTACAGTTAATTTACAATTTATGACCAATTATAACCTTTTTTGTCCTTTTAATTAATTGAATTACATTTAAAGCACTCATCCTTAAATTTATATTACTTCATTTAGTTCCAGTTATATTCATATTATTAAATCACGATTTTTCATTTCTTCCAACATTAAATCACAAAATCTTATTAAATTAACTGCTTTTAATTATCGAAAATTACGGGTCGTTACACTCTCCCCCACTCAAAACTTTTCGTCCTCGAAAAGGAAAAAGAAGGGGAAAAGAAGAAATTAAAAAATCAATATATCTTATTCAAAATATTAAATTTATAAATAATTAATTTACATAATTAAATAACTTAAATAAAATATATCAATTTATAAAAATTAAGTTCTTTTATATTCAAGTTGAAAAAAAAAATTTGGAAAATATTTCAAAAAAAATATCTAAGTCCAAAATTTATGAAAAATTTCGGCATAGTTTCCTTTGTACGGAGAGCTCTGGGAGAAATAATAATATCAATGATAACAATATATCATGTTTTTCAAGAATAAAATATCTCAAACCACGGAAAAAACAATATAATATCGCTATAAAACTGTAATCCGAGAACGTACATATTTGTCGGGCAAATAACGCTTATTTTATGAAACCAAAAGCAGTAGCTATTGCTTCCATGCCTATATTTCACTTATATAATCTAAAAGAAGTTAGCAAATTATATAAAGGGAAATGTTTAAGTTTTTTCAATAAATAACAAACAAAACATCACCACATAACAACAATTTCATTTGCAACAAATAACTTTACAAACATCATTTCAACATAGAGAGCAATCATCCATCCATAGCAACCAAAACAAATGGTTTGTTCAGGTTCAGAGACTTTTAATCGTATAAAATGATAAATAAACTATGAAGTAAACCATACACTCAATAGTCATAGATAACTTTATAGGTTATTTATACATCTTTATACAAAATAGAAATATCCTTTCCCAGCCGATCCATAAACCAAACAAGCAATAATTTCAAGTAATATTTAAGTTTATTCTATTAATCTTTTTCACATCATTTATTATTCATATCTTTCTTGTTTTACATTTTTTTCTTCAATGTTTTTTCTTAAATTCACGTTCATTATTTACAAAGTTTTAAATTTTCATTTACTTATGTAAGGCTTATTTCATTATTTTACATTCTTTACTTACATAGGTTATATCCATTTCAATTATTTGGATAATAAATGAATTCATTATTGAAGTATTGTATACATTTTATTTCAGTTTAAATATAAAAAAAATTCCTTTTTTCACATCATCTACTTTTCTTTTCTCATTCACATAATGTTTATTTTCATTAATTTACATTCACTATTACTTACAAAAGTTCATTTCTTCTTTATTCATATAATGCAATTTCTTTCATTTTATTACTTTACATTTCATTGTTTAAATAAGTTATTTTTATTTCAATTATTGGATTATATATTATTAGGTAAATTCTTTACAATCCAATTTACCATTTATAGATTATTTCTTTTCGTATTCATTATTTTATGCATATAGTGTTGTTGAATATTAAATCCATTTTTAAGTCATTTCAATGTTTTCTGAAGTTACAATCATTCATTTTTTTTATATTACTCATTTTAATTATAAATGGTTTCAATATTAGTTCAAGTTTATAAGTATATACTTATAGTATTCACCTTTTCCATTCAATCTGATTTTAAATAACTTAAATGTTAACTTAAGCTTATAATCATTTTTCTTACATTATTCACTTTGATTACATTTAATTAGTAACATTTCAAACTATTAACCATAGTTTATAACAATTTTTGACATTAAAATTCTTATTTATAGATGTAATTCCATTGAACACTTTTTTTGTAAAGACCCGGAATATAGGGTCGCTAAATTTGAACATTTAATTCATTTTAAATGTCGAATATTGATTATAATTTGAATTTTGAAATAAAAGACTTTGGTTAAGTTAATAAAATTAGTTAAATTTCGAATACGGGAATTTAATTGAAATTTGAATAATAATAATTTAATATTAGAATTGGGGTAATTGGTAATTTTGAGTGTAAATAGATATAAAATTAGATTCTAAAGTTTATTTTAAGTTTAATCGGATTTGAATTATAATATTGGACTGTTGGATGAAATTAGAAGTTAATAAATTTGGAATATTATATTAATTTAATAATGGAATTTAATAATATAATAATGCAAATAATCAGATTTTGATTTAAACTGAATCAGAATGATTTCTAATGTGAATATAAATTTCATACAAGTTATAATAGAGTTAGTAAAATTTTAAAAGTGAAATTTTAGATGATTTCGACGATTTTGGAAATCACTCGATTTAATCGACGAGTTAAAATAGCCTTGCGGGGCACAGTCTCGGAATTCGACAAAACCAGTTCCATTGGATCCGTAATAGTTAGTTATTATCGGATTTCAATTTTCGTAGCAATCGGAGTTGTCGTTTAACCCCGGCAGCTTAAAACGCTTGGAAAATACTTTAATCGATTTAATTTAAAATTGATCGTTTATTTCCGGAACTCGCGTATATGATCGAATTAGCTTTCGAAACATGTTCCATTGTGTTCGGAACGTAGGTAAAACCTTAGGAACGCCTGTCGACACGCGTTGTTTGGAGATCCTTTGTAAAAGTTGCTTTATAATGGATTTAATATTAAAATAATAATTTTAAACGTTTATATATCTACTTAATTTAGGCCGAAACCCTAGTTCTTTAGCAGCCGCCGCCTCTATACTATTTCACGGTCGAAAATCATTTCCCTTTGCCTTCAATTTGCGATCAATCCGTCGAGAGTTAGAAGAAACTTCCAACTGGAAGATCGAAGAGCCCGTCGGGAGCTTCAGATCCAACAGTAGTGATGGATTTTAGCGTTCTGTGGAGGGAGCTAGCGAAGCCCGTACATGGCCGGTTCGTGCACGACTTTCAGTGCAAATTGATGACCGAGCTCGCCGCGTTTCGTGGTGGTAGCGCGTGGGGACTTGAGCTTCGTGAGGGAGGTCTTGGATCGTCGCCGAGTTCGTCGTGGTGGTCGCAGTTGTTAACCCTAATTAGTGAAATTGGGTTCGTCCTTGACTGGGAATAGCGTATGTGAGGAAGATGATGGGGTTTCTGCGGCCGTGATTTCTCTTGAACGTGTGGTCAGATTGTATTTGGTAATTATTAATTAAAGGAAGAAATTTGTTTTAAAATTTGTTTCAAACTTTGAAAATTCATATCTATTACATACGTTATCAGATTTCGACGAAACAAGAAGCGCCGGAATCACAGCGACGCACTCTATGTGCTAGAGTAGGTCCGAAAGCGATTGGAGCTAGCAATAATTTTAGGTTAAATCGAACGCGATTCGATTTAATTTAAAATTGAACGCTCGTCAAAACTCAAGGTGAGTTAATCTCACTCACATCTGCAATTACAGCTGATTTAAATAGTTAAAATTAAAATAATTGATTGATTTGTAGAATATTAATATTTATATCAGTCTGGATTGATATATATATATATATATATTTGTTGTGCTAACATCTGTGGATACAGGGAAACAGGTTGGAGGGGTCCAACTGGATTTCTCACAATATAGGAATTATTTTTTATATAATTGATGATGTATCTCATTCATATTCTGGGTTAGCTAAATTTAGAATTCAGTATGTCGTGAGATAGTTTAATAAATAAAATCTGGAATATTCAATAGAAATAAAATAAATTGGGTTTTTAAAGAAATTATTGAATAAAGAATTTAAGGGATAAAATTTGGAATTTGGTTTGAATAAAGAATGGCAACTTGTAAATTTGGAATTATAAATGAAGTGGAAAATTTGTCAGTTGATAAATGGGAAGTATGGATTTCTGGTGATAAATTCTATAAGAAGTTATAAATTGTTGTAAAATAACGATGGGGTTATTTGATAATGAATAATGTTTTCCTGGAGATTTAATATGTTTTCAAAGAAGCTTTTCAAAATATAAATTAGCAGTGTAAATGTATATTAGAATATTTTTGAAATACTATTTTAAACCGATGGAATTTAAGTAGGTGTTTATTTAAGTGATTTCTTAAGTATGATTTTCATTAAATAAACTAATAATAGTTTTATTTAAAAATATTTTAAGCCTATACTTTGAAAGTGAATTTTCGGAAATGGAAAATGTGTTTAAAACTTCAAAAGGAGTTTATTTTTAAGCATGGAAACAAATTTATGATAATTAAACGTAAATTTGAATTGGAATAAATCGGGCTGGATTTATAAGAAGGATTTTATGGGTTGTTTGAATGGAAGTGTGTTTCCCTGGGAAACCAAGTTCGTGTTTTAACAGATTTTATTTTAGTAAAAGTTAAAGTTTAAAACTTGATTAAAGAGTGTTTTGAGAAATTATTTTTAAAGATGAATAATTAATAACTGGCTATAGTAGTAATTATTTAAGAATATTATTAGTTATTATAATTTCTAACTGGATTTATTTAACGAATAGGTTGATTTAAGTTATTTGAAATTATTATTAATTCTTTTAAAACTTTTTTTAATTTAGTTTTACTAAACCTTTGTTTTAAATCTAGCTTATACCATGTAAAATAGTTTTACTTGGTATATTTGAAACTATATTTCTAAGCACAAAATTGAGTAATCAATTTAAATATTTAAAAGTATATTTCAGAATAAAGTGTTTTTAAATTGTTTTAAAATTTAAATGTTTTGGACTTAGTTGTTTCCAATGGGAATGAATGTTTGGGAAATTTATTTTGACAGAAAGAGACTTTGGGAAATTTTCAAAAAGGTTTAAACTTGGAAAAATGTCTCTTGTAAAGATAGTTGAGATAAATAATTAATGTGGGAAATTATTTACTGTGTGATGGTTGCTTGTGCATATGAATTGATATTTAAATCACCGACTATCAATATTGGACAAATGCGCTGATCATTTCGAAGAGACCGGGATCGAGATTTATTTCTCGAAAACCACTTCGATCCGATTTGTACGTTTCATGGGAAAACATGTTCGGAGTCGAAGATAGAGCAGTGAAGTGCAAGGGCTAGTCGCTACTAATCCTGAGGATATTTTCAAAATGGATGTAGTAGGAGTAGTGCCTTCGGTTCCGTTCGAACCCGGGACGGACATGTATGGACGAATGCTTTCGGAACATCGTCAGGTGGGCGATGGGCATTCTAAGTGAAACGTTCTAAAAGGTAACGCTTAGCCTCAAGCCTCATCAACCGGAAATGACTGAAAATCAGGGGTTATGCAGCAAGGCTTCGTGGGTAGCTCCCACTTGAGAGTAAGGTCATCCCCGTCTAGATGTCCCTTTTTATTTCGGCTTAGCGGTGCGGTCGCTGATCCCAACCGCGGGGTGATCTTATTCGGAACTATCTAGTAAGGGATGGTTCCGGTCTTGTGTTGCAGGGGAGCGGGCGTACTCCTCGGTACTGTGATCTAGACCACGTGCTGTGACAGGTGGTACCCCAGTGCCTAGTCATTGTTGGAAATCCATTCTCCCTACGAGCCTTTTACGAGTTTTGTTTGTATTACCCACTCCGTGGCTAGTAGTTGGAATTTAATAGATGTAACAATTTTGGCTATTTTATAAGTATTTGTAAATAGAGCCTATTATAATATCAGAGGATTTCTATATAAAAGTGTTTTAGCTATCGTAAGGTAAAAACCCGACATGTTTATTTGTGGCGTGGTCTTACGAGATGATTTTGTTTTCAAAAGGATATTTGAAACTTTAATAATCAATTTGGATGCAATATTATCAGCTGGTATTCCATACTGACTCGGGTGTTATTTCATTATAATGCTCAGGTCAGACCGAGTATTATATGTTCGGGACAGGATGCTATGGAGCAGGAGAGGAGCTGGAGTCCGAGACGTATTATCCGTACTAGTATATATATCCGCTGCTGTGAATTGTATGGAATTGTCTGACTGGTAAATGTTGTTTGTATGAGATACTCTGATGATATGATGTATAAAACATATATAGTTTCATTTTGTATAAAGATCCATTATTTACTATTATATTTTATTTCGCTGCGACTGTGAGATTCTGATATTGTTTAGCTTCTTCTTCTTCTATCTCTTCTTCTTTAATCCCTAATGGTTCATTTTTCTGTTCCACTTGAGTTAATTGACGTAGAATAGTATTGACTCAAGGGATACAGATTTACAGGCTGTCGCATTTTTTTTCTAAGTTTAACTTGTATAATATTTTATTACATATCTTATTTAACATTTCAGCTTTTAATAATTTGGTAAGTTATATATATGTCTTTTAGAATGCAATTGAATATTACCCAAGTTTCTCTTATATATTTAGTTAACAAAATGGTCGATAGTTTCCATTTCTTATTTTCATTTCCATTTCATTTATAGTTTCAAAATTTCAGTTTCTTATCTATTTTATTAATCATTTTAACATCAAATTTCTTATTTTCATTTTAGAAAATTCCAATTATTAATACAGTCAAGGTTCCATTCATTACAATAATTTCAATTTCTAATTTTACAGAAACATAATAACTAACCAACCGGTTTCATTTCAATACTTTTAGAATAATATATATAATCATAACTTATATATATATATATATATATACATATATCAAGTTAAACCTTAGAATTTGAAAATTAAGATTGGTTTATCAAAATGGATGTGCAGTATAACTAATATAGCAGTCTTCCCACTTCGAAGCTCGAAAATGAACGTCGATGATGCATGCACTCATCATCGAAATTATTTTCCAGCGACAGAGAAGGGAGTACAGAACTTATTTCCTTTAAAAAAAATTCTTGAAAAAAATTTCTTTCAACAAAATATTTATATCAAAAAGTACTTCTAAACAATATTAATATTATATTCCAAAATCTTATGAAAGAAATTTCAAAAAATCCTGGAACTTAAGTTCTAAAATTTCCAATTTATATTTATTTTATTTACAAATCTTATTTTTCCATCAGATTTGTAAGAATTCACTACCTATCAAACAAATATATTACAACCAAATATATCATTTATAAAATTGTTATTTTATATACAAAAATATAAAATAGGCAAAATTATTTCATTTACCTATATTTCAAAACAAATGTTGTATTGGTTTGCCCTATTAAGTGTTTAGAAATCCTTATCGATATCATAGCGTCCCATGCATCAACCAAAATTTATAAATACAAAATGGAACAAATTAACACAATATAAAAACCTTTTATAACACTAACAAATATGCTCTCTTACACACACACACACTCACTCTCAACGACTCATTCTAGGGTATTACTACCCAATTTCTAAAGAGTCAGACCCCACAAAGCTAAGGTTATCGCTAAAAAGAAGCTCTGATACTAATTATAATAACCTGCCTTTTTGGACGTTTTAAGCAGACACACATGGCAGACTCAAACTATTCAAAAGGGCAGACTGCTATAGGGTAAATAAGAAAAAGAGAAATAAATAAAACAAATACAGAATCTCGCAGCGGAATGATGAAATATAATAATCAAAGAATAGTTCATGAAGCTGTTTTATAAATACATTTGATTATTATTTTACAACAAAAAATCAGAGTTACATAAAGCAAGAATAAATAAATAAATGCAGTGGAATAAATATAATAAGTAATATTAGTACAAATCTTCGTCTTCATCCTCAAGAATGCAGTATTCGATAAATTGAAAAACTTAGACTGACCCTAGAGAATTAAAAAGACAACACACTCGAGTCAGTACTAAAGATCTTATGTAAGTTAAATCAACAGTGAATAAATATGAATGTAACGGCGTCAAAGATGTTTACGGGGTTTGACATCTCCTATCCAGTGTCTAACGTGAGTGTAATAACTTAAGAGATGTTCAGGATTTCCATCTCCTAAGAATCTGTTAAACTATCTACTATGCAGTAAAATATTATAATGCTATATATAGTAAAGTAAAGTATTAAAATAGCGTCAAGACGTTACCCATATCCCCCTTAACACATTTTTATATATTCCTATAGTCTATACAGTACCGTAATTCCTCCTTAAACTGGAGGGCTATCAGAGGACACTCCATAGGTATGGTACAAACCAAACTCGTTGAAGGCATTCTAGAGCATGTGAACATGGCACTCAAGGCAATGCCAGGGTAGATTTACCAATTGCAGAACTAGGTTGGTGTAACGCATAACATCTACTACCTCCCACCTTGGAACACGCTCCCAAATCAAAAATCAAGGGGTGGCCACCAATCATCACAATGTCATAATATGGTATCGAAAAAGCATTTCTGATCAGAGGAATGACCTCACTTGGCGCAGGTATAGCTCTTGTTTTAGTCACATCTAAGCTGACTCGCGGGAGTCAGAGTCACATCTTATCTCATACAGAAATCGTTCGCCAAACCATCCTACTTTATTTCTGGAATCTCCACCACGTACGCAGTTGTTAAAGTGGTTTTCGGTATTGGCAGAGAGTATGAAAATATGCGATCCTGGTCGCTTTCACAACCAAACGCTTATTTCACACCGGATGGTTCTTCTACATTTCAAAAGTCAAATTACAATTGATATCAAAATATCATATTCCCAAACCATATCATTGTCAAATCGTATTCACTTTCAAAAATCACATTCACTTACAAAATCATATTTACTCAAATATGTCATTTCACAAATGGTATCAATTTCAAATTCCAACTTAGGTTGTATCATCAACAAGGATTTAAATATAAATACTTCAAGTTTACACAGTCTGAAATTTTAAAAGTAGTTTAGGTAACTATAAATAGTTTATATAGTTTTAAAAATAGTTTAAATAGATTTAAAATAGTTTAAATAGATTTAAATTTTATTTAAGTATATTTTTAAAATGATCTACATAGATTTAAAATAGATTAAATAGATTAAAATGATATTAAATAGATTTTTATTATAGATTAAATAGATTTAAAATAGATTAAATAGATTTAAAATAGATTAAATGGATTTACACATATTAAATAGAATTTACATAGATTAAATATATTTTAAATATATTAAATAAATTTAATTTATTTAAAATTGGCAAAATAGATTAAATTAGATTAAGTAGGTTATAATAGATTGGTATAAATTAACATAGTTTAGACTGATTAAAACAGTTAATTTAATTAAAATAGTTTAAATATATTTCAACGTTATATCCAAACATTTTCAATAACTCAATTCGAATAAATTCATTTATATTTGACACTTTAATTTTGAAATTCCAAATTTAAATCCTTTGAACATTTTATTAAATCAATTCCAATTTCAGCATTAACACTTGGATTATCGAAAATAATTCAGTTTATATAAATCAATTTCAATTTCAAAATCCCAGTTAGCTAAATTCAAAATTTAAAGATTCAAAAATCATTTAATTTAACCAATTCGGTGTCCGTATATAATTCTCTAACCCAGGGTCAAGTAATACGGATATTTATCATTTCAATCCGCAATTTACAATGTTATGGTTATATATCATTTCAAACCGCAATCCCAAATTAAATAAAAATCCATAAAATCGCTCGAGTCTATCATTTTAACGTATAACGATTTTTCCCTAATCTATAGATCATTCAGGTATGTATCATTTCAACCCATATAGAACTTGTAGTGTTATAACAACATAAAATACAGTATCCAGTATCAACAATCAAACATCCATTGCAATCATCATCCAAATCAATTAATAAACATTCATAGATAATATATAATCAATAACATGTATTAAATTGATAATTTATAATTCAATATTAAATCAAATGATGATTGAATGCAATAAAAGTAAAATTTAGCCAGAATGACAATTTTACACACCAAACAACGATTAAAAATTTCAAATCACATCATAAATTAAACTTAACTAACAAAAGATAATTTAGAAATTGTGAGTGGGTTAAAACACCCACCTTTGAATTTAAATATATTTGAAATTCAAAATAAGCCCCAAATTTGAACAGTCTCATTTCGTCCAAACTAAAAACAAAATGTCCAAATTTCGATACGATCCCAACGGAACAAACTACACGTAAATCCGAGTTCGTATGCAAAAGATATAGTAGTTAGACGGTTTGAAATTGAGATTTAAAAAAATAAGTAAAAATAAAAGCCACCTCTCAGAAATGAACACGTCACCTTCCCTGCATCTACGCGTTCGAACCCATACTCACGACCGAAGCTGTGCATTGACCACACAAATACGCTACCCTCCGACCATCTTAGCCGACGCCACCACCACCATTCGCCTCGCCTCCGCCTCACGCACCCACGCCCTGAAGGCCATCTCGTCCGGTTCCCTCCTTCAACGCTACCGCCGCTTCAAAGATTAGGGTTTTCGAACCCCAATCTACCAGTTCCTGCCGCTATAGGTCGATTCAACTTCGGCGACCACAACCATAAGCTTCCCCACCACAATCTCTATCAAACCCATAACTCAATTTCGCCAATCGCTATCTAGATTGAAAACCCCCAATTAGAACTTTGACCACCATTTCCGATTGATTCGTGCACTGTTACAAAAAGAGAACACTTGCTCTAGGTTCCATTCGTTAAGACCTTTCCAACGATATAAAATTCGATATAGCTGGAGGAGTTTAAATTTTTCGATTTGATTTTGGTTTGCAATTGAATTTTGAATTGGTTTTGGTTTATTTGCCACTGGAAAGAGAGAAGCAGATAGAATTGTACGTATAGACAAGTGAAATAAGAAATAGTTAGAGTTTAAAACAGGCTATTTATAGGTAGATCAGAAATAGGAATGAATGGACAAGATTGATTTGAAAGTTGAACGATAGCTGACCCAGAAAGCCCGTTCTGACTCCAGAACGAAAATGGATCACCCCATATATCAAAATAGATGTTTTTGATAGTTTTAAATTCAACGGAACAGATTTCAAGTCCAAATTCCGTCATTTGAAGAAGTTGGCTAAAAATCAGCTTATTTCAAATTGATTTCAATTGAATTTAATTAAATTGATTTCGAGGCTTTTCGAGTCCGTACGATCAAACGACAAGTCCGATCACTACGAAACTTGAAATCTTGTAATAATTCACCGTTACGGATCTGATGAAACTGATTTCATCGAAATCCGAGAGTGTGGCCAAAATGGCTATTTATTGCAGTAATTAAATAAATAAAAATTAAATTACTTAATCACTTTTTAATTCAAATTTTATAAACCAACCAATTTCATCATTTTTGATTACTTAGACATTTATAATAACTTAAAGCAAATTTACATGTCAAATTCAGTGTTTAATATTTCACTAATTATAGTGTTCACTTTCAATTGTAATTAAATCCAATTAGTTAAAATTTAATCCTAATAAATTGATTAGATTTGATTACAATCTTTTTATTTAATCAACCATTATTCTATAGACATAGCTAACATTATCTTACAATCATTATATTAATATTCTCCAGTTTCCATCTTTTATTTGTATTAACTATTATATTTCCATAATATTGAATTTTGTCAATTTTATTATAATTAAAATCTCAATCAATTAATTCGTCCTTGTTCCACTCTTTTTATTTCATTAATTATTGCCTTGTAAATAGAATTAACATTTCTATACCTTTTATTACATTTGCACTTTGCAATTATTTTCTTAACTCACATTAATGTAATATTTATTTACATTTGTTTGTAATTGATTAATTAAATTGGCAACAAATAACAATTGTCACAATTCTACATTCAATAACATTTGTAAATTTATTATTTACAAACAATTGTTATAACAGCTCTCATTACACTAATTTTATTTAATTTTCATTTATTACACGTTATTTTATTAATAAATCAACATTTAAATTATCACTTGCTCTTTTAATTTAGTTATCAATTAATACATTCAATATTACAGTTAATTTACAATTTATAACCAATTATAACCTTTTTAATCCTTTAAAAATTAATGTGAGTTGGTAGATAAACAAGTGATGACAAAGATGTTTTAAGCGATAATTTTGTAAAAAATATATGCAAACCAAATTTCCACCACTAATTAATTTGAGAATGGGTATTGTTTCTTACAGCCAAGAGATACACTGATTTGATTCATAAGTAAGTTATATATAACTTTAAAAACATGAGTGTTTATATGTGTGTGTAGATCCCTCATCTTTAATTCCCTAGGAAAAACCCCATCAACTTTCTCATGTCAAAATGTATCAAACTGAACCGATAATTTTTAGGCATCATTTTTATTATAGCTAACATCAATACAAAATTTTAGATCTTTCCTAAACTTCTAATCCCTCCACATCTACTTTCCAAATCAAGATTTAAAATAAATAAGTTTGACCACTCATATTTACTTATGATTTTAAAGGAGCTACTAGTTTTGAAATGCTACAAATTTTTGCAAAAAAATTGACGAGCCGATATTTACAATTGCTTTTCGATTTCTTGAAAACCGCGTAGTGTAAAATGAGTCAAGTTTTGAGAGTGAATGGGAATACGTGTTTTACTTTATAAGAATAGACATTTAGTTCTACCGAAGTTGTGAGATCCAAAATGACTTCGGCATTTCCAAGAAATTGCAGCAAGAACTCATCTCCATATGCATTCACATTTCACACGATGACGTTGAACATTATTTTGGAAAAGAAGGCAAGTTTGAAACATAAATGTAATTTACATCAAAAATAGCATTCCGTCACTCATAATAGGACGATCGGTATAAGCAACGTCTACATCCATAACGCAATAAACATGTATAAAAATGTAGGCAAACAAACGTAAGTGGTGGGGCGCCTGAAAATATGTGGGTCTCGAACTAAAAAATGTAGCGAAGGAAAAGGCTGATAATCCCATCTATGCGGTAAGAAAAAAGAGTAGATTCTAGTCGCATCCTAACGCGCTCCAATTAGATATAATGTAGGGCAATAGTATCTTTTGTTTTTGTAAGCATACGTTTGTGATTTTTCGGGTGACTTTATAACATGTATCGGTGGCCGGTGTGATGTTTTAAGTAGGCAACGAATCAAATGATTCTTGTTCGACATGTTAACATGGGTTGTGGCCACGAATGCTGCTTGGCACAACGTAATTAGGCTCCTTCATACCACTTCATTTGTACGACTTTGATTAATTGATTCTATTTATTTATTGTTCACATTTGCAAGGGAATGGAGTGATTGATAGTTCCAATCAGTGAAGTTCTTCACCCCGGTCAAAGCAACACGACTCCCATCTTCTATCAAAATAGATCCCTGTTTTTTTGTATCTGTTTGCCCTTTGAAACTCATATTTTCAGTTTAAAAATTAAAATAACAATGTTGTCACTGTTATAATATATGTATATTATAAAGTGAATATGCTTGTACATTATTTTGTTTAGTCCCACATTGCGAGATAAGTTCAGTCCTTATTTCTGAAGCCTTTATATGAAGTAGGTCATCTAATGTAAATAAATGACTAATCTCTGAATGAATAAAATTGTTCTCTCTCTAATGACTTTCACTTCCTTCATTATTCTAATCCAGAAGATTAGATCCGTTTTTTTCTTCATGTAGGTACATCTCTTTCTCTTTTTCAGTTACTGAAATCAGATACATCTCTTCCTCTTATTCAACCATTGAAATCATGTTTGAAATCTTCTAGATATGCTTTTCAAGATTTATTTTGCGATTAATTTAGATCTAAATTTAAGTATTCTTGTTTAACAATTCTATATCTATTTTCTAATTTTTCATATTTTGATTTAAGTTTTAATATATCTTATCTTTTCAAGATCTTATTTTGTCATAGATCTAAATTTATAGATCTTATTCTACTATACACGTATTTTTGTCATTATATTTCAGATCTCATCCTACAATAGATCCGATTTTTTTGTTCTTATTTTTCTGATCTCATTATATTGTAGATCTCAGAATCACACCCAAATAATGTACCTTTGAGATTTGTACATTGTTTAAGAATAAAATGTTGTGATTTTTTAAATTTGGATTTGAATTGATTTCAAACTTGCTTATTATTGCATGTTTTTTTTGAGTTCATTATTTTGAAAAGCAAGTTTTGAATTTGACAATTTCTGTTGTTGATTCAAATAAATTTATTGATCTTGATTACGTTTTGATTTGTGATATAGATCTAAGTAATATATACATGTTTGATAAATGAAGTTTTCATTTTGAAAACTCTTTGATTTGGATTTTGATTTTGAAAATTATTTTGATATATATTGTTTATATTTCCAGAATAAATATTTTATTATTTCTTAGAAAAACATATACAAGAATAATGCATATTTAGAAGATCATATTAGTTTAGATCCAATATTAATATTGATTTAGTACACCTGAAGTGAATGGAAATGTTAATGAAAACATATACGGTAAACTTAATTTCTAGCATTTAAAATAAAATTTGGGAACCTGCAGTTCCTACAATGCTAAAAGCTTGAGTTTTCATAAATTATTAAATTTCAAGTTTTCTTATAATAAAGAACCAGAAGTTTCAATAAAAAAGCAGAAACTTGAATTATACAAAAAAGGATACGTACACACACACACACATATATGTATGTATGTATGTATGTATGTATGTATATGTATATACATACATATATATCAGAGTTATTTTAGAAATTTTGACTATTAAGAAATAAAGTTTCTCTTATGGTATTCATTTAATTTTATTATTGAGTATATTAAACTTAGCTTTGAGATTAAATTTTGCTAACTAAAGTTAGTTAGATTGATTTATATGTTTGTAAAAAAATCAATTCGTTGTGATAATATTTTATATCATATGCCACAATAATGGTAAATTGCATTCATTTTTTTTAATCATAAATGCATTAAATGTTGTCGTCATGCTAATAAATTAAATTACCATATCATCATAAATGCACTGGCTACAGTAAATTAAATGATGTTGTATTTTTATGTTTGGAATAAAAATAGACATATGGTTTATTATATGATGTATTCAATTTGGCAAACAATGCTCGATATAATGAAAGAAATAAGTTTGAACAACAACCTGAAATTGTGCAAAGATTTTTTTTCCAACCCGAAGTTGTATAACTCAAAGTCCAAGACCTGAAGTCTTGAATTATGAAAAGATTTTTTGATAAACTTTACAAGCTCGAATTCTTGTCAGTATTTTTTTGTCAAAATGTACAAGTCTTGAAATAAGAATAGACTTTTATTTTGTAACAATATGGTACAAAAAGGGGGAGAAGTTTACATAAAATTTGAGAACCTGAAGTTCATAACAAATTAATGAACTTGAAGTTCATGAATTAGAAGCCCGAAGCTTTATTGAAATTATGTAAAATGATAAGGTTGTACTTCCTGAAGAAGTTAAAGAAAATTAATAAATAATCATATGAGAAAATGATGCTGCATTCAAGAGAATACAAAAATCTCCAAATGAGTTATACCTTACCTTATATCGTAACATTTACACTATATTAACCAAATATCCTGAAGATATTATGTTATATGATATTTCAAACATCATTGAATGTGTGTGTGTATATTAATCTCTTGAAAAGATGTTTCAGATATTTATTTATATTTATATTGCAAAATCTAACATCCCAGAAGAGATGTTATAGGAATTTTATTTTTGTTACGTTGCAATTCCTTAAAAGGAAATACTATATTCCCCGAAGGAATAATGATATAATTTTTTTTCCAGAGTAATAACAATAATTTATCTAAAAAAATGATATTGTATACCAATGTTACACTCCAGAAGTAGTGATTTTATCTCTTGCATCTTACTTTTAGTTGGTGAATCTAATTTTGCCACTGTATTTAAAGTTTGATACGCCATTTTAAAAGCAATTACAACAAAAATCTCCAGCATGGATATTTTATGCTACTGTAAAAATAGTAATTATGTAATTTATATAAAATAAATACTGTATATTGATATAGCATTCAAACAGTGCATATACATATATATATATATACATATATATATATATATACATATATATATATACATATATATATATATACACATATATATATGAAGAGAAAGTTCACTCCAGAAGTGGTGATACTAATATATCTCTAGAAGAGATTTATAAATTTGAAAATGATAACATATCTCTAGAAAAGATTTGCTTATATATTTGGTAATTTTATTAAACCAAATAAATGCATAGAAATTTGATTATAAAGGATCCTAATTTAGTTATTAAACCAAATAAATGCATAGAAATTTGATTATAAAGGATCCTAATTTAGTTTAGATTAGATCTAAAAGTTTGAGAGCTATGCAACATGTATCATATATTTCATTATAATTATATCAAACGTGAGAAATATTACACGTATAATCAATTCTTGAAGATATATCTTTAAATATTCCCCTGAAGAGATAGTCTATATTTCATATCATAATTTTCATGCAAGCTATACATATGGTCCTGAGGAAATCTGTATCTATAACATTCCAAATATCCAGAAGATACTATTATTATTTTTGCTGTAATTTTTTTTACAGAACTCTCAATAGTGATGTGTAGAGATGTCTATATGCAATTAAAAATTATTCCTTGATAAGTAATCATAATTAGTGTTCAAAACTGATATTTAAGATATAATTGAGAAATAAAGCTTAACAACTTGAAGTTGTTCGAACCAGAAGTTCGATATGGTTCCAAACCAAATGTCTTGGATCCTTGTAATAGTTTGTTCTAAAATAAAAAAATAAAAAATCACTAATTCAAATGATAAAATATATATGAGAATTTATAATATATATGTAATACGTGGACGCACGTATACATCCATATATGTAAATATTCAGCTAACAACCTGAAGTTTGTTATGAGCTCATCTTATAAATTATGTATATATATTATTTAGTGATTTAAAATTCAACCAACATAAATGTTGAATGACCTGAAGTTGTGTATGTGGTCAAATGATCTATACAATAAGTAAATTCCTCCAATTGACTAGATCAATGAATGAGAACAAACTCTACTAAGCAATATCAATTGAATGCATCTAACCAACTAATAAAATGATTATCCTCCTATAACTGATATACACCTAATGTATTTGCTAGCAGCAATGTGATAGTGGATTAAGATGAGAATCCAAAGAGGATTATTATTTAATGTGACAATTGTCATCATTAAGGGGGAGGATAAAGGGATACAAGTTCATTTTGATCATCAGTGTTAAATATTTATTAAAATATACAATGATGCAAAATATTATCAATATTATCCCTAGTAGACTTACTCCAATATAGATTTGAATCCCCGAAGGATCAAAATTTGTAAACCACATCTGAAATATGGTTCAAAAGTCAGTTCAAAATATTTTTGGAGTAAGTAATAAAGATGCCAAATAATGAGGTGAGTGTTCTTGAAGAAACACTTAAGGGTGCTCTTGAAGAGACCAATGACATGATTGTCAAATTACCCAGAAGTGGTTTAGGTACCTAAAACATAATTAAAGAGATCTCAATAAATCATGTCTAGAACTGACAAGAAATAATCATCGATGATAAATTTGTAAATAATAAAGCGCTTATATTTATAAATAGATTGAGAATCTTGAATTAGGGGAAAATATGGCTGGCCATCATGAATCCTTTAATAATAGAGAAATATGGACATGTAGTCCGCAAAGTACCGAAAGTACTTGAAATGCTTAATATACCCTGAAGGTATAAATGTGGTTTAAAATCATATTAAATAATGAAAGTATACAAATTCCTGAAGAATATAAATAACTTTCATTGTTATAAAGAATGCAAAGAACCAGGAGAGTAGATTTCAACATACTTTTAAGTATTGTTGTAATGAAAATCTTGATATAATTCATGATGAGTAGATTACTTCTTATTTTTAAGTATCGTTGTAATGAAACTCTTAATATCCATTGAAGTGATAGTTGCGATATGCAAATACTTATTAAAGTATACAAATTTCTGAAGAATATATATAACTTTTGTAGTTATAAAGAATGAAAAAGACATGAAGTGTAGATTACAAATTTCTTCTAAGTATCGTTGTAATGAAAATCTTGATATATCAAGATGAGTAGATTACTTCCTGCTTTCTAGTAATGTTGTAATGAAATTTTTAATTTTCATGGAAGATGTATAGTTGCAATGCGCAAAACTAATTTGAAGCACAAAAATGAAAGCACATGAAGTGTTTTTCATAAAAGTAGCATACAAAATGCATAAAATGCAAACCATATTTGGAAGAAACAATCTTAGAAAATTTGATTGTATCAAAGGAAACTATTAACAAATTGTATTATTAATGAGATACATATTTATGGATCCAGAAGTATCTATAATAAATATGAGTTATCGAAAGACGAATATGAATTCAGAGGAAAATTTAAAATCAAGGGGAGAATTCATAAGTATTTTATAATGCACTCTTTTTCCTTAACTAAGATTTTTCCCACTGGGTTTTTATTAGTAAGGTTTTAATGAGGCATTACCTTGATCCAGAAGTATCAACTCACTAGTAACATTTGAAATAAGTTATAATATACTCTTTTTCCTTATTTAAGATTTTTCCCACTAGGTTTTTCTTACTAAGGTTTTAACGAGGCATTGTCTTGATCTAAAAAAATCAAACGTCTTTTCAAGAAATAACATCTCAAATATGTTATTTAAGTTAAATTGTGTTTTTATCCTTGACTAAGGCTTTTCCTACCAGGTTTTCCTTTGTAAGGTTTTTATTGAAGTATTAAATTGATCCAGAAGTATCAAACTCTATCTGATGCAGTAAATTATTGAAATATGACATACTATATTGTACTCTTTTTCCTTCACTAAGATTTTTCCCATAGGGTTTTACTTAGTAAGGTTTTAATGAGGCATTAGTTTGATCCAGAAGTATCAAGCTTTATTTAAAGAAATGAGAAAATAAAATATGTCATTGTACTCTTTTTCCTTCACTAAGATTTTTCCCATTGGGTTTTTCGTAGTAAGGTTTTAATGAGGCATTATTTTGATCCTGAAGTGTCAAACTCTTATAAGAAATATCATTTTTAGTATGATATTTATGATTTCACAAGTTGCACTCTTTTCCTCGTTCAAGGTTTTTTCCCACTGGGTTTTTCTAATAGAGGTTTTAATGAGGCAACAGACAATATCTATATCGACTGAATCGATAAATGCAAGCAAGATAATAATGAGGGGGAACAATCATCATACACGTTTCGAAACGGAAATTTTCAAATTCTCTGAGCATTCAAGATTTTGAAGACGCATACTCAAGGGGGAGTGTTATAATATATGTATATTATAAAGTGAATATGCTTGTACATTGTTTTGTTTAGTCCCACATCGTGGGATAAGTTCAGTCCTTATTTCTGAAGCCTTTATATAAAGTAGGCCATGTAATGTAAATAGATGACTAATCTTTGAATGAATAAAATTGTTCTCTCTCTAATGAATTCCACTTTCTTCATTTCATAATAGTCACATGAATTATTTTTCAATTTTCACTTTTCATTAGTAGAAAGGAAACTCTCTTTAAGGGTATTGCAAAAATAGAGTTTTGACTTTTTATGAGTTAGTTGCTTGCCATAGTACATAACCATATCGGGGACAATGCATAACCCTATACTCAAATTCGATCATTTTAAAACATGAAATTTTTGATAAGTGATTAATTATCTACAGATCTTGTAGTTTACTTAGTTATTTGAACTTGTTGATGTATTTTCCAATCAATAATTTTTTAGAAAATCTATTTTCTATCATATATTTTTGAAAAACTAAATGTTTGAAACAAGTTATGTTCTGTAGTTTATGCATTTTTCTTTTAGTATTTTGATTCTTTTTGCATTCTCTAAATTTTTATCAAAAAATTGTTAAACTTTTTTTTGTAGATCTACGTCTTTTGACTTTTATAATAAGTTGATAATTTCTGAAATTTATGAATCCGGGATATTGTTTTAGTTTATTTAATTTTGAAAATTAATTAAATGTTAGTACCTTTTGGATTAATATATGTTAGGAAATCAAATCTACGGTTTCGATAACAATAACTATACAATGGAAATTGAATATGCATATATATATATATATATATTTCTATATACATGTACTTGCTAGAGTAACATCACTAGAAAGACAAGAACAAGGCTCAAAGAACGTTACAAAAGACAACAAGTCGATATGATCAAAGAAGCAACAAAAAAGATGCACAAAATAGACATGCACAAGTTTCAGACGTCTGGGTGCACAAGCCAGACGTCTGGAAAAGTCATTTGGAACAACCAACAGACCAAACCAGACATCTGGTAGTAGCACTCAGACGTCTGAAAATCTACTATATACAAAAAATATGTAGCACCAGACGTCTGATACAAATACCAGACGTCTAATTTTGAACTTGGATTTTAAATTCAAACTTTAACTGCCACATTCGAATAGACATCTCTACTTCTCTTCGCTGCAACTCTTCATCATCAACAGAATCAATTGTAGAGCGCTTGTTAATGGATGCAACTACTCAAGGAACCTCTCTACAACTATATATATCATTAAGAATCATGAGAACAAATCATTTTACTTACATATGCTCTCTAATTACATACTCTATCATATATTCTTAACCTCTAGCAATCTATACTTGTATTTCACTCTTCCAAATATTCAGCTCTTCATATACTCTCTAGATATATATTGGAAGCATTTGTACTAATTAGTCAATATCTGTGTTATAAAACACAAATTTGACAAGAACAATTTATTGTAACCAAGTATATTCCTTCGGGCGAAGCGAGGGTGTTTGATAGTCGAATTTCAAAGGGGAGCTTGGGGACTAGACGTAGGACGGGAGGTCCGAACCAGTACAAAATCCTATTGTGCTTATTCTATATTTACCTAGATTAATATTGTTTTAGTTGCATCATATATACTTGCATATGCACTACACGATCCACTCTGTAGACTTACACTTGGTATCGAAGCAAGGCTTGATCAAATAAGTAACACGTTTTTAAATCATTTTAATATGGTAAGTATTTTTCAAGAAGGTCAATCCACAGCACGACCCTCACTTTTAAATGGTTCTAACTATGCATATTGGTCAACACGTATGAGAATTTTCATGCAAGCTAATGGATTAGAAATTTGGTCAGCTTTTATCGTGGGGAGAGAATACAATAAGAAGGAATCCATCTTTTAAATTTTATAAAACTTGGACTAAACATAAAAAATTTCTTAGCATTGTTATGCAGGTTTGGCAGGAGAATATTTTTGGAAATCCACTATATATTCTTAAGACAAAGCTTCAAAGGTTAAAGGAAAAGCTTAAAATTTGGGCAAAGGAAAATTTTGGTGAAGGTTCTAAATTCTCTGAAGGAATAAGGGAAAAATTGTTTACTATTCAACAACAACTACAGAAAGATATTATGAATTCATCGTTGGCTAGTCAAGAAGCAAATTTATCAAAAGATTTACTTGAAGCATTAGAGTTTGAAGCATTGATGAGAAAAGAAGTACCGCATGAGACTATTGATAAGAAAGGTGATAGGAATACAAAATATTATCATAACTCTATCAAGATCAAACAAAGTAAAGGAAGAATTTTGAGTATAACTGATATGAATGGAGTAATACAAGATAATGATGATTCCGTCTCAAAAGCTTTTATTGATCATTTCTCTGTTATTCTTGCTAATCCAACTCCAATGATCCCAAACCTTTCACCTCTGTTTTCTATGACTCTTCCTTCTCTGAGCAATATATAAGCAAATGAAATGATAAGAGAAGTTTTACCTGAGGAGGTTAAAAGGGCAGTCTTCTCATTAAAACCTGATTGTAGTGGTGGCCCTGATGGTTTTAATGCTTATTTCTTTCTGCGTTCTTGGAAGATAATAAAGGATGATATAAACAAAGCAATACTTTACTTCTTTTCTCATAACAAATTACCATCTGGTATAAATGCAACCAATATAGCCCTTGTACCAAAATGTCCAAATGGAAGAAGTGTTACTGATTTTAGACCTATTTCATGCTGCAAAGTTCTGCATAAAGTCATTTCCAAGATTATAGCAAATAGGATTCAAAATGTTTTGCCTTCAATTATTTCTAACAATCAAGTTGCTTACATGCCTTGTAGAAATATCACTGATAATATTTTGCTAACATAAGAGCTTTTAAGAGGATATGGTATTGGGAATATATCACCTAGATGTATGATGAAACTTGACATACAAAAAGCTTTTGATTCAATTTCTTGGAGTTCTATTATAGCAATTCTTTCTCGGATGAATTTTCCAAAGCTAATGCTAGCATGGATTTATACATGTATTTCTTCACCTCATTTCTCCATACTTAGAAATGGATGTACTAGAGGATTTTTCAAAGGAACTCAAGGTGTAAGGCAAGGTGATCCGATCTCTGCTTATTTGTTCATTATAGTAATGGAGGTACTTAATTCTTTGATATCTGAATAAGTGAAATCTAGGACGATTGAATTGCATCCTAAATGTAAGGAACCACTCATTACTCATCTATTATTTGCTGATGATCTTGTCATTTTTACAAAACCAACTACATCGAATATCTCCACTATATTTGAGGTTTTGGATAAATTCTATGCAATCTCTGGTTTGAAGATTAATCTTAACAAATCTCACATACTTATAGCTGGTCTTAGTGAAGATTTAAAGGCTGAGATTATTTTATACTCTGGTCTTGGAAAAATGCAGCATAATGCCAAATATCTTGGTTTACCTATTATTACTGCAAGAATCACAACTTCTGGCTGTTTGCCCCTTTATGAAAAAATTACTGAAAAGTTATCCATATGGCCTAACACTAAACTGTCACAAGCAGGGAGATTAGTCATTGTGCAAAGTATTGCTACTGCTATGGTCAATTATTGGATGAGGCATTACATACTTCCATGTAAACTTGTACCAATGATAAATAGTTCTCTGAACAGATTTTTGTGGCATGGAGATCCATTTTCTAAAAAGTTAATTCCAATTTCATTCAAGATGATTCAATTGCCAAAGAATAAGGGTGGTCTGGGAATTACTAATATAAAAATGTGGAACATTGCAGCTATATCTTTATATTATGACAAAATTTTATCAAGAAGTCAAGACCTCTGGACACAATGGATTTTAAAAAATTTATTAAAAGGCAAGGATTTTTGGACTATGATTATTCCAAACTTATGCAGCTGGAGTTGGCGTAATATTCTGAAGTTAAGATCTACTTTTCTGCCTATTATACAATGCAACCCACATGAGAACAATGAATTGAACTTCTGGACATCTCCTTAGGCTAAGGCTGGTTTGATTGTTCAGGAAATTCTCCTTATCCTTTGCAACTTCAGTCTGGAATTCCTTTAAATGCTAAAGTCAATTCCCACATCAATGATGGCTTAATTGATTTACCTTATTGCAGTTCTAAACAAGTCAGGGATTTATGACAATATATATCATCTTTATCACTGACATCTTCAAACTTAAAAGTTCTTTGGACTAAGAAGGGAAAGAAGCATGCAATTTCTGATGTATACAAAGCTCTGTTATATAATGCAAACACAGAAAGTTTTCCTTGGGCATCAAGAATTTGGATGGAGAAATCTCCTGCTAAGGAAAATCTTCTTCTTTGGAAAATCATGGCAAATGCTATTAACACTAAGCAGAAGTCGACTAAACTTGGATTGCTAAACAATGAGGATTGTGTTTTCTATCATAAGCACCCTGAATCAAATACTCATCTATTTTTTGAATGCAACTTTACTTTTGGAATATGGTGCAGAGTACTCGCAAATGGAAACTTTCACAGACCAGATAAAAGCTCTAGAATAAAATGGTTTAATATTTTCAAAGCTACAAGGTGGAAATCTTCTAAGACTGAAATTCTTATGATTATTTTAAAGGCTTTTGTTTATGAGATTTGGAATGAAAGGAATAGAAGGATTTTTGATCAGAAGATGGAAAATGCAAATGCTTTATACAATATAATGCATAAGAAAATTTGCAAAAGAGTGAAGAGGCTAAATTGATTTTGATGAAATTTGTTTCATAATGTACATATGTTTCTTAATGCATGGCTGTAATTGTATGTAATACATTTTTGAGTATATAAATATATTGGGCAGGGCTCCCTTAGCCCATTGCTTTTCAAAAAAAAAAATGAAATTAGGTCAGCCACTTAAAATAAATATGAAGCACCCAACACTGCTATGAACAAATAGAATGATGCATAAAAAACCACAGCTTCTAATAATGCCAAATCTATGAATGTTTTATCTAGTTTGTTAGATAAGAATGCATTTTCACGTGTCATGTTATGTAACACTACATATGATATTTGGCATACCTTACAAGTTACACGCGAAGGCATAAACAAAGTTAAACAAACTAAGATTTTAATTTTACAAAATCAATTTTCATCATTTAAAATGAAACAAAATGAATCTATAGTAGACATGTACTCTAGATTCCAAACTATTCAAGACAATTTAATGACACTTGGAGTCAAATTCACAAATTTTGACTTAGTATCTAGAATACTCAATTCTTTAACTCCAGAGTGGGAAAGAAAAGTATTAGCTATCGAAGAAGCTAATGGTCTTTCAACACTCTTAGTTGAATAATTCATAGGAAATTTAATGTCTTATGAAGCTAATTTGCAGGCACGAAAAGATCAAAATTCGAAAAATAAGAACATAGCATTCCCAGCAACAAATGAAGATTTCGACTTAGACGGAGAAGAAATTGTGTTTATTGTCAAAAACTACAAGAAATTCAAGAAGTTTAGGAGAATGACTAGATTTCAGAAAGGAGGAAAATCAAGCTCAACAAATCAAACGTCAATCAAATGCTATGAATGTGACTAATTTGGACATATGAAGAAAGACTGTCCCAAACTCAACAATGATAAAAAGAAGAACAAATTTAAAAAATTCAAAAAGAAGAAAGCTTTCAAAGTAACATGGGATGACTCAGATTCTTCATCATCATCAAATAGTGACATCGATAGTGACGGAGAACAAGCTAATGTATGTTTTATGGCACAAACTGATGAGGTATGTCCCGAAATTAGCTATGATGAATTATTAGAACTTAGCATGGAATTAGATGATAAATTTAGACAAATTAAAAAATTGAATAAAGAACGTATAAACAAAATAAATAGATTAGAACTTGAAGTAGGAATATTAAAAGATGAAAAAGAATTTTAAAAGAGAAACTAGAACTATCTCAAGAAAAAATTAAAAATAGTTTGGTTGAAAATGAGACTATGGCTATTGATTTTGATAAACTTAAACTAGAAAAGGATAACTTGTTAAAAGAAAATGTCAACTTGAAGAGTAACATAGAAACATTGAAAATTGAAAATTTAGAATTAACAGAAAAATTAGATAAAAGTACAAATAATGTTTCAAAATTTAATAAAGGAAAACAAGATTTGAAAAATATTATCAAAACTTCAAAACCATCAGGTAATAGAAATGGAATAGGATTTAAAAATATTCCTAAATAAAAAAGGAATAGTAAGAAATATAGTTGTACTTATCAAAAGACTAAAAGACCACCTAAGTCTAATACGAATACCAAAAATATAAAATTTGAATTCTTAAGACAAATAATAATTTGATTACACAAAAACATATTAATAATTTTTTAAATAATGTAGTCTATAATAAAAATTATGTTCATAAAGGTACCAAACCTTCTTGGGTATGGCTACCTACTCCTCCTAACATCTAGGACCCTAACAAAGTATATGGGTACCAATTAAATCATCTTTTATTTTGCAGGTACCCAAAATAAAAAATAAGGATAAATGGATACTTGATAGTGGATGCTCTAAGCATATGACCGAAAACTCAAAAATGTTACCAAATATAACATATATCGATGGAGGAATGGTAACTTTTGAAGATAACTCAAAAGGATACGTCATTGACATCGGAGAAGTCATCAACTCTGGTATTTATAACTCTCCTATTATTACAAATGTTTTGTTTGTAGAAAATTTAAAACACAACCTACTTAGTATTAGTCAATTATGCGATAAAGTTTTTCAAATCAATTTCGAAAAAGATAGATGTAACATTTTTGACAATAACAAACAACTTATCTTTAAGGGTTTTAGAAACAAATTTATGTCTTAAATATGTATATGAATCAAAATTCAAATTTATGTTTAACCGCCAAACATGACGATCCATGGTTGTGGCATAAATGATTTTGTCATATTAATTTTAAATATATTAATAAATTAGCAAAATATGAGCTAGTTAGAGATTACCTAAAATAAATTATAAAGTAGAAAATTTATGTGATGATTGTCAAGTTGGAAAACTAAAGAAAAGCTCTTTTAAATCTAAAAATAATATTTCTACAAAACAACCATTAGAATTATTACATTTAGATTTATTTGGTCCAAGTCAAGTACGATCTATAAATCACAACAAATATATTTTCGTAATACTTGATGATTTTTCAAGATATTTATGGACTTCATTTTAAAACAAAAAAGCGACACTTTTGGTATGTTTAAATTTTTTGCTAAAAGAATTAAAAATCAAATGGATTTTAAAATTAAGAATATTCGAAGTGATCACGGTGGAGAATTCAAAAATGATCCTTTTACTAATTTTTGTAATAAAAAAGGTATAAGTCATAATTTTTCTTTTCCCCGCACACCTCAACAAAATGGTGTAGTAGAAAGAAAAAAATCGCATGTTAAAGAATGTGCACGAACACGAAGCTATCGCCATAGCTTGTTATGTTTTGAATCGAGTAACCATACAACCTATGACTAAACAAACTTGCTTTGAAATATTTTTTTGGAAGAAAACCTAAAGTATCATACTTTAAGACTTTCGGATCAAAATGTTTTATAATAAATACAAAACATAATTTAGGAAAATTTGACCCGAAGGCCGATGAAGGAATCTTTGTTGGATATTCAGATCGTAGCAAGGCATATAGAATTTTTAATAAAAGAAATAACAAAACTGAAGAAAGTTTACATGTTTTGTTTGATGAAAATTTTCGTAATCATCATATTAAGGGACGATGAAGAAATAATTCCAATAACAAATACAACAAATTCTGTCACTAAAGAAACAAATGCACAAAATAATACTTTAAAATCATCTCCTAGAATTTTAAAAGATCATCAAAAAAAATATCGTCATTGGAGATCTTAACTCTAGAGTAACTAGAAATCAACTTAACCAAATAAGTCATATAGCATTTATGTTGAATTTTGAACCGAAAAATTATAAAGAAGCTTCAAACGATAACTTTTGGATAACAGCTATGTAAGAAGAATTAAATCAATTTGAACGTAATAATATTTGGAAATTAGTACCAAGACCAGAAAATCAATCGGTTATAGGAACAAAATGAGTATTTAAAAACAAAGCAGATGAAAACGAAAATATAGTTATAAATAAAGCACGTCTAGTTGCTCAAGGTTATAATCAAGAAGAATGTATCGACTATGACGAAACCTTTGCTCCAGTAGCAAGACTCGAGGCCATACGTACATTACTCGCTTTTGCAAACCATCACAATTTTAAACTATTTCAAATGGATGTCAAAAGTGCCTTTTTAAATGGTTTTATTATATGTTGAACAACCTCCATTGTTTGAAAATATCCCGACCATGTTTTTAAATTACAAAAAGCCTTATATGGTTTAAAACAAGCCCCCCATGCCTGGTACGAACATCTTAAAAATCATTTAATTACATCTGGTTTTCAAATAGGTAAATCGATACAAATTTATTTACTAAACGAGAATATAATGACATTTTAGTTATATAAATTTATGTAGACGATATTATTTTTGGTTCAACTAATGAAAATCTTTGTAATCAATTTTCAAATATTATGAAAAATGAATTTGAAATGTCTTACATGGGAGAATTAAATTTCTTTTTAGGTTTACAAATAAAACAACTTGAAGATGGTGTCTTTATTCATCAAGAAAAATATTGTAACGATCTATTAAGTCGTTTTGAAATGGATAAAACTTTTAGTAAACCAACACCGATGAATACTAGTGTTCACTTGGAAAAAGATGATAACGGAAAAGATTTTGATAAAAAATTGTATCGTAGTATGATTGGTTCCTTATTTTATTTGACGGCTAGTCGACCTGACATTACGATGAGTGTATGTCTTTGTGCCCGATTTCAAGCAAAACCAAAAAAATCTCATCAAAGAGCTGTTAAACATATCTTATGATATCTATCTAGTACTAGAGATTACGGTTTGTTTTACCCTAAGAGATCATCGTTTGAACTAGTTTCATATAGTGATGCGGATTTCGGTGGATGTAAAACAGATCGTAAGAGTACTAGCGGAACATGTCACTTTATCGGACAATCATTAGTTCCATGATTTAGCAAAAAGCAAAATTGTATCTCCTTATCTACTTGCGAAGCGGAATATATTTCAGCAACTCTAGCATGTACACAAGTGATATATATACAAAAAACATTTATGGGTTTGGGCAAAGTTACCAATAAATTACCAATATAATGCGATAACACAAGTGCAATAAATCTATCAAAAAGCCCTGTAAGTCACTCGTGTACTAAACATATAGATATACGACAATATTTTGCACGTGACAATGTAGAAAAAGGAATTGTTACATTAGAATACATAACTACCGAGAATCAAATAGCAGATATTTTTACAAACCACTAAACGAACAAACATTTGTTAAGCTGCAACGTGATTTAGGAATATGATCTCTTACTGATCTTGTAAACTAATACTACATCTTTATTTATTCTATGTTAAGCTAAAAAGTTTTTATCCACAAATTAAAATTGATAACTCCTTCACCTTAAATTTTTTTAGGTGGTTGTTTTCTGAAATCACCTATAAATAATTTTTCAAAATCATATATAAACATCTTTACAAAACAAGAAGTAAAGAATATAAAGAGTTCATGTTTTTACAATAGAAAATACAATCATGTCTTCCGACAATTCTCATCTACCCTTCTCGACACCAACAACGGATAGCTCAGTAGATACACCTCATCGCCTTCCTACCCTTACACCAAATCAGAAACCGACGTATAGATGGTCCTCCTACCACTCGAGATTCATTCCCCATAAAAAGAAGTCCAAACGATCTTTATTTGTTTCTCCTAACACCAAGTAGAAAATCGATGAAATACATCACTATCAAAAGCAACAAATAGAGATATAAAAATAAATAGTCGAAAAATAAGCAACACCCTTCAAAATTAGGCTATTTTAAGTCATTTTAATCATTTTAGACGTCCGAACTTTGTCATCAAACATCTGACACTCTGCTACCGCACAAATTGTTAACCATCGTGCATATATCAGACATCTCATAAATCCTTCCAAACGTCTGAAATTTACCTCTGCTTGATAAAAAAATTGAAAGCAGTCTATTTTAGATGTCTGAACTATGTACCAGACGTCTAAACAAAGTCTCTGGACCATATTATGAAAAAAATCAAATCATTTTCAGATGTCCGATATTATATCCATACGTCTGAGAAAACTATCTGTCCTACAAAAATAAAATTTCAACCTATTCCAAATGTCTAATAATACAAATAGATGTTTGATAATTCTCTCTGACTATCACAATATACAAATCGATTAAATCCAGACGTCTAACTCAACCAACTAGATGTCTGATTCTATTTACTGTCTTCAAACTAGGTTAAATCAGACGTCTGAATTACCTTCCAGACGTTTGAAATTCAATCGAAACTCTTATATGCCCAGATAACGTCTACTTTTTTTACTTCTCTCACTTTGTTTCAATTTATATCTACTGCAAAATCAATTTCTTACTTCCCAAAAATACTTCCGCTTCCAAACTTGATCAAATTCGATGGCTCCTAAAACAAAAAATCCTAAGATCTCTAAGCGAAAATAAGACCAAGCAACTTCCTCCAACCCCCAAGTTTGCTCAGATGATTAAATAGAACGATGGATGAATCGTGTACCGCATTCGCTCGAGAGATACGAGGACATTCAAAAGAAGAAACTCCATATAGGTCCATTTTATAATTTACTCAAGTTCCCAATGTACGATTTAGACGAAATGTGTGAAAGTGCTGGTTTAGAAACTTTGATAACTTTTAATCCCAATAACATCCAAATTGATCAGTTAGCCATATTTCTCTTCTACGCTATTTTGGATAGCACAACAGTTTGTTTGGAACACTGAAAACGATGATAATTGGCTATGGTCTAGGGTTTACGGCAACACAATTCGGCTTACTCCAGGGATCATAGGCCGAACTCTCTGATGTTCCGACACTGGAGAAGATTTATACAATATTCCAGACATGCGTCTAAAACCGAGAGATAATATAACACATCAAATGTGGGAAGATGAAATGCCTAGATTCGCATCCAAATATCTACGACCAAAGGCGAGACTTCTCACTAGAATGATTATCAATACTATCATTCCTTGTCTTGGTAGTCATAAGAAGATCGCAGAACTAGAGCACAAAGCCCTATATGCTATATCCAGTGGAACAAGGGTTAATTAGGAAAAATTTATATTTGACGAGCTCAAACACTTTCGGACTCAATCACGCCCATCCTTCATCTATCCTACATATATCATGAGACTTCTACGAGCTCACAACATCCCCTCCTATTTATCTTCTTTTGAAGAAATTTCTTCGAAATATGCTTCCACAAAATTTTTCTCACTAATGCAACTACCGAAAAATCCTCCGGAGTTTATATCATTTGAAGAGTGGACGCAACTTCATCAAGCCAGACAAGCTAGGCCTCCACCTGAAACACAACCTGAACCATCACAAGAGGTGGAGCAACATCATGAAACTACTCCTTCTCCTGCACCATTTGATTATACATCCCAGGATGAAATTTTGGAGACTCGCACATAGACAAATTCAAATGGGAGGGTTCGTGACTTAACTCTCCAAAATCAGCTTATTTTTCCTCGAAATCAAAAATTGTTGGCTAAGTGCATTGATAGTTTTGAAACATCTTTTGCTTCTCGACTAGCCACGGTTGAAACGTCACTTTCAACTGTATTATCCGTTCTAAAGGAGGTTCTTCAAAGCGTTCGTGGTGCTACACCACCTTCAGAAGATTGGCCAACTCTAGTGCCTTCTCCTCCTCCTTCGAAACATTCCAAACTTTTTGACTAAGAGAACGAACCTCTCGAACAAAATCCGACATCTCAAAAACAAGCAAGTTCTTCCAAGGATGAAGATAAAGGAGATGATCAAGAAAAAGCTTCTCTAAAAATCGTTAGATCTCTTAGTATTTCATCTTTTGTATAAATATGATGAATATAATCAATTAATTTGATTAATGAAATTTCCTTTTTGGTATGTCATTCCGATTACTTAATGAAATGGAAATAATGTCCACAATTACAAAGTTATAAATCCTTTTTGATAATATCAAAGGGAAGAAATAATATAAATCAAAATAAATAAAGGAAAGCACATATTTAGGGGGAGATTTATAAAATTATATATAAGAACATTGTATAGTTGTCATCATCAAAAAGGGGGAGATTGTTAGGAAATCAAATCTACGGTTTTTATGGCAACAACTATACAATGGAAATTGAATGTGCATATATATTTCTATATACAGGTACTTGCTAGAGTAATATCACTAGAAAGACAAGAATAAGGCGCAAAGAACGTTACAAGAGATTACAAGTCGATAGTATCAAAGAAGCAACATAAAAGATGCAAAAAACAGACATGCACAAGTTTCAGACGTTTGGGTGCACAAGCCAGACGTCTGGAAAAGTCCTTTGGAACAACCAACAGACTAAACTAGATGTCTGATAGTAGCACTCAGACATCTGAAATCTACTATATACAAAAAATATATAGTATCATATGTCTGATACAAATACAAGACGTCTGATTTTGAACTTGGATTTTAAATTCAAACTTCAACTACCGCACTCGTATAAACATCTCCGCTTCTCTTCGCTGCAACTCTTCATCATCAAAAGAAGCAACTATAGAGCACTTGTTAATGGATGCAATTACTCAAGGAATCTCTTTACAACTATATATATTATCAAGAATTAAGAGAACAAATCACCGGACTTACTTATGCTCTCTAATTACACACTCTATCATATATTCTCGATCTCTAGCAATCTATACTTGTATTTCACTCTTCTAAATACTCAGCTCTTCTTAGAAAATACTCTCTAGAGATATATTGGAAGCATTTGTACTAATTAGTCAATATCCATGTTGTAGAAGACAGTTGACAAGAACAATTTATTGTAACCAAGCCTATTCCTTCGTGCGAAGTGAGGGTGTTTGATAGTCGAATTCCGAAGGGGTGCCTCGGGACTGGACGTAGGATGGGAGGTTCGAACCAGTATAAAATCCTGGTGTGCTTATTCTATATTTACCTAGGTTAATGCTGTTTTAGTTGCATCATATATTTTGTCACATATACTTGCATATACACTACACGATCCACTCTGTAGACTTACAATATAATGCTCTTAGATTTAACGAATTTTTTTTACGTTATTTAACTTTTTTAGTCTGTTGGGAAGTACGAGTTCTTTGACTTATTGTGACTATCTGATATCTTTGAAAAAAACATATTTTGAAGCATTATGTTTTCTAACCTTCCAGTGTTTATTTCGTTTCTGACTGTAGAATTTCCAAAATTCACTTTATCAGAAAAAAGAATTTAATTTTTCATTTTTTGAACTTTTTTATCATTTCTTACTTTTTTCTAAATTTCACAAATATTCAATTTTTTTCCAACTTATATACAATGCTTTTGAAATTTGGAATATATATATATATATATATATATCCTGTACTTTACTGTAAAATGCGCATAATATATATGACAGATCATTGGTTTCATCTACATTTACTATATTGTCAACAACAATACTTGGAAAGAAATAGTTGTAAACATATTAATGAACATACTTTAGATACTTACACCGATATTGTTTTAAATAAATCAATTTTGATAAAACAAAAAAAATAATGTACATGTTAAGTTTTATAGACATGCTCATTTGTACATTTATCCCTTCTTGTTTCTAAGAATATTAGTATACAAAAAAATGCAACGAAATGGAGTGATTCGTAGTTCCAATCAACGACGTTTTTAACTTTAGTTAAAGCAACGGGACTCCCATCTTTAATCAACATAGATGCCTATTTTCTGTCCATTTGTGCCCTTTGAAACTCACCTCTTTATTTGTTAATATTTTAAGTTCTAGTAATTAAACTAATAAGGTTGTCACATAAACTATTTTGCAATTCTGACTTTTCATTAATTAGAGGAAAACTCTCTTTTTGGGTATTGCAAAAATAGATTTTTAACTTTTTGTTAGTTATTTTCTTGCCACATTACATAACTATGTCAAAGGCAATGCATGATTGTATACCTAAATTCGATCATTTTAAACATTAAATTTTTGATAAATGATCAATTATCTATAGATCGTGTATTTTACTTAGTAATTTGAACTTATTAATGTATTTTCTGATCAAAATTTAAAAAAAAATCTATTTTCTATCATATATTTTTGAAAAACAAAATGTTTGAAACTAGTCATCTTTTGTAGTCTATGCATTTTTCTTTTAAGTATTTTGATTATTTCTGCATTCTCTCATTTTTATGGAAAAAATGCTGAACATTTTTGTAGGTTTATGTCTTTTAATTTGCATAGAATGTTGATAATTTCTGAAATTTGTGAATCCAAGATGTTGTTTTAGCTTTTTTAATTTTGAAAACTGATTGAATTTTGGCATCTTTTGAATTAATATAATGTTTTTAGATTAAACGATTTTTTTACATTAGTTTAATTCTTTTAGTTTGTTTGGAAGTATGAGTTCTTTAATTTATTGCTGACTATTGATTTTGAAAATATTTTGGAGCATTGTATTTTCTAACCTTCCAATACTTATTTCCTTTTCAATTATAGAATATTCAAAATTCACTTAATTAGAAAAATGAATTTAATTATTTCATTTGAATTTTTGATCATTTCTTACTTTTCGAGGTATCTAAATTTTACAAATATTCAAAAAAAAAATTTCAACTTAAAGGATTATACATACATACATACATATATAATCCTTTACTATATAATCCATACAATATATGTGAGACATCATTGGTTTCATTTACATGTACTATATTCTCAACAACAATGCTTGGAAAGAAATAGTTAAAATACATATTAATGAACAAACTTTAGATACCTGATATTCTTTTAAATAAATAAATTTTGATAAAACAACAAAAAATAATGTACATGTTAAGTTTTATAAATATGCTCGTTTGTGTTGGAATTAGGTCACCCCGCATGGGATGTTATGAGTGAATTTCAATTTTTTTGCCGTATTGGATTTTTATTGGCACTACGAAGTCTAATTTATTTAAAACATTTCTAAATTTAATTTAAATAAAATCTTTATTTCATTTAAATTATAATTAATAGGTTGAATTTCATTAATTTGTATTTTAAATTAAGTATAACAGTACACATATGTATCATTTACATCTATGTGTGTATGTGCACGTGTAACATAATAATATGTGCATGTGTAACATAATAATATGTGCAAAGTATAACATACTCGTATATGAATATTGGGATTTGCATTACAACGGACATGCTAGCACATCTAATATGTATTATATGTTGTCAAAATATACGTATGTATGTGCATATACATATACATATGCACAAACTTATTATTTTAAAATGAGTATTAAAACAATATAAATACTTACATTTATATATATAATATGTATTACATAAATGTGAAATATTAATATGTATGTATGCATATATGCATGTGTGTAAGTTATGCAAACTTGTTTTTTATTTATATATGTATGTTTTACAACAATAAAATTATATACATGTATGTATGCAATATTTGTAATACCTAAAAATATTTATAAATATATGCATATAAATATTTATTTATTTTATATAATTATACCAACTATAAAATTAATTAAAATTAAATAATAAATAAATAAATAAATATATATATATCTTATAACATTCTAGAACTAATACACAACATAAAAATATTTTATTAAATTATTCTATTAATAATTATTTATATATAAATTTATTAATCGAAAAACATTAAAATAATATTAAAAATAATTCCATAACAAAATTTTCAAATTTAAAATTTTCTACAATTTGAATATGTTATTATAAAGTCACCAAAAATATTTCCATAATTTTCTGAGTTGAAATTATATTTTTAGGTATCTAATTAATTTTGAACATTATTATAAATGATATTTTAAAAATAATAATTTTGACTTTTAAATTCTGTAATTTTAGCTTAAAGTTAATATGATGATGAAATTTTTCTACAAAGTTTATAACATAATTTTTTAATCATATATTATTTTGTAATTATTATATAACTTTTATTTTGATTTAAATAATATTAAAAATAGTAAATATTACAAAAATTATTTTTCTATTACCTAAAATTATATTTAGTATAAATTTGCATATATAAAATATTATACCAATTTTTAACATGATATAGTGACACAATTAATTATAGGTTATTTAAATTTATATAATATGAGTTGTCAATATAAATATGATAAAATAATAAATAATTTCGGTTGTGTATACATCAGGCCTAAATTAAAAAATTATTATTTTTAGTATACATACATACACATAACTAACAATATAAATATTTCATAACCTAACTAACAATATAAATGTGAAATATATGTACAAGCAATGGAATATTTCATAACCTAACCAACAATATAAATATGAAATATATGTACAAGCAATGGAATATTATACTTGAATTATAAATTATATGAAATAAGAAAACAAATTAAAGTATGCCTTGAAGTATACCTTGCTATGATGAATATCTCTCCTTAAAACTCTTCTTAATTCGGCAGACTGCTAATCTTTGAATTGTTGACTATTGAATATCCAATAATTGTTGATTTGAAATCGATTTGAGATGAGCTTTGTTGGAGCTTTGTGTAGATGGGATTGACTAGCAAGAAGATGAAAATAGTAGCCAAAAAAGTCCCCAATGCATTAGGGTTATGAGTTCTTATATGGTGGAAGGAATAGAGAGAAAGGTGGATCAAATCTCTTATCCAGTCTCCTTAAATCCGAGCCATCCATTTAAAATAACCCTAGCCCATTTTTTAGTTTCCCCAACATCCTTTTTGGTCGAAATTTCTAGCCCCTTTCGCAGGCTTTAAACCCCTTTTAAGTCTCAATATATATTATTAATTAAATTAAATTTAACTGCTTATTGATATTACATATCAGTTAATATATATTTATAACTATTATAAATATACAATAATATTTATTCCTTAAATCATATTCAAAATTTAATAATTAATATTCCATAAATATTAATTAATTTAATTAATTTATAATAATTATAAACTAATTAAATTGTTTGGTCTAAAGAAAATTCATCATATCGGTTTTGTGACTCATCAGGTGTAAATTTGGTCGGCTTAACATTGAACTATTTGAATGTCAATGTTTATATGTCACTTAGTAGGTGGTGTAACATTTTGGTCAAATTTATCACTTACTTATATTTGGTAAAGTCCAATTTTACATTAGTAACCGTTACCTGGTTGTGACATTTATTTTATACCAATTCTCTACGTCAAAACTATATCACATTGGATTTATGGAATTTGGTAATGGTCAAAATTCCAATATCATCCATATCCAACTCTTTAGTCCAACACTAACTCTTTGGTTCAATATTAGCAATTATAGTCCACTCGACCCAACAATAGTCACTCGATAGAACGTCATGCCATGATTTGACTATAATCAAAGCGTAGATTTCATATTGAAGATCCATAGTATTCTTAAGTCGAGAGGATTGTGTAAATCAGTCATATCGATATTTTATGTTTGACTTTGGTTACATTAACCAATAGAAAACTATCGAGTGATTCAATCTATAATTATCCAATAACTATCAGTACGTAACCATTAGGTGCCCCCAGTAACCATGAGCAATACACTACCCAACATTCGGAAAGCATTATATACTCTAGTATCAACGTATACATCAATATCCAGTCTCGATGCATCTTGACTAAGAACATTTAAAATGGTATATTTAGTTTTATTGTGATAAATTACTCACGATTACAACATTTTGTTTCTACTATCACAAAATGTACCAGGATTTTCTATTAAATATCCTTTTTAATTAAATTAATTAATATAACTGTTATATCAAGTATATAATAGAAAGAAAACATATTTTACTTCAAACAAGATTGGTTATCGAGTTATATATATATAACAAATTTTATAATTGCCACTAGGGCATACCCCTAACTCTACACTTGCACTTGGGGTCAATTATGGAATCTTATTCCAACTTCTACAATCAGTTTTCTCTAAACCAATCAGGTTAGTCCATCAGTGAACAGGTATGCTATAATGTTTCAATTATCTACTATGTCAATCAACTCTCTCCGATGCCGCTAAACAACCTTTACCATCTGGAACAATTCAGAGTATGTTTCTCCACTTCCAGTGAGCTCTAACTTTTGTTATGAACTATATAGTGACATTATTATCATATAACAATGTTGTGGGATTTTCAACATTTGGAATCACCTTCGGCTCGGTTATAAATTTGTGCATTTATATTTATATACATTTCTTTATTGCTGCACTATACAAAGCGATGTACTTAGTCTTTTCATTGAATCAACCATAGTCTTTCATTTGGAACATTTCCAATTTAAAGATTCTTAACTTGAATTTATTATTGACATATTATACTCAATATGACTTATGAAGTTTGAGTCCAAATACTCCTTCAAAACAAATTTTTTATTTATGCAAACAATTCTCTAATATTTTATAAATACAGATAACATATAGACAACCATTTAAGTGATATCAATTGGATTTGATATTTACTTCATGTATCAAATGCATAAACAAATCACGATATTATAGACAACATAATATGTATGATAATTCCTGTTACTATACGAAAGGAATTCATCTCTTCTCGGATTAAACAATTTAATAAGGCATCATTACATATTGATTTGGGCATACCCAACATATTTTATACTCACTATAAAAGACATAAGTAACAACCCAACGTTGAGCATTAAAATAACTAAGGCTGATTTTAATATAAATACATCGTTAAAATTAACAATGTGTTGTTACTTACATTTTAGAAATATTCATGTACCTTTTAACGTTCTTTCTTATGAATACATATTTCCTTTGCATTTTGATGGATAATCAAATAATTTTATATTCTATCAAAATATTTATTCAATTTCGATACTTTTGTAGCACTCCTAATTTTGTTCTAATATTATCCAGGGCATTTAATAAGATAGATTAAATAGAATATTGTAAATGATTAAGGGGAATGAGAATTGATTATTAAAAAGGTCGTGCCTTGATAAATTAAGCAATGTGATTATTTTGAAAAACTTAACACATAAGAGAATATATGAGAGCGGAAAAATAAGTAGATCCTGCTTTAAATCATAAACACTCTCCTCCTCATTATCAATCTTCTTATTTTCATAACATCACAAATAATCAAAAAGAAGAGAGAGGCTGGCCATTTAACAAGGGGTTAAAAGAGGAAAGTAAAGTTAATCAAAGAAAAGGCTTAGGGTTCAAGAGCTACTTCAAATTTAGGCTTATGGATAGTACCTAAATTATTATTGTTTTTTTTTACCAAGGTTTGGTTGTATAATCATTATTTGTGTAGAAGAATGAATTATGGATTTTTTGTGAAATTATTTAAGTGGGTTTTAGCGATAAAGCCTAAGTTTTTAGTCTCTAATTGATTTTATTTTTAGATACGTGATGTAAAATGTTACTTTGAAGATCGATTTTTAATTTCATAATATCCAAGTTATATTAATTTTTTTATAAATTTCCCAAAAAGTAAATAACTTTTTTTCGAATTTTAATGATATAAAATAATTTTTGGCCCTGAAATTTTTATATAGTAAAGAAAATAATATTTCTTATTTTGTGCGTTTTTTGGAGATTTTTCTCAAGTGATTATAAATTATTATGAATATAATATGCTAAAGAAGCATTTAAAATTATTAATTAATTAAGGCTGTCAATTGATTAAGTTGAAAAATGTTTTGGAACTATAAACCGCATGCGGTAGTTTTTTTTAAAAGGTTTGTATAGAATATAGCCCTGTCTAATGAAAAGTTGACAAAGAACAAGATTTGGTGAAAAATAATTACTTTTATTAGTAATAAAATAGTTTTCACAAGATTTCCAATAACGCCATTGACATTGGGGTTTAGTGTCAATGATGAGAGGGGACCAATATGGGACAACACATCGGATACTTATACTATAAGTATGAGATATTGACATTAATGTTGCTGCTCTTCATCAGTGTCGGCAAACTTAAAACCCCTTGTTTCTATCATTGCCGCATACCATCGCTGCATTTCTTAGAGTCGCATGTTTTCACCCTTATTTTAAATTGATGACGCATACTACTATTTTGAGTATTTTCGATGTCAATTAGGTAAAAGGCGGTGACGCCGCTAGTTTTAACTTCAACCCCATATATGGTTAGAGGCATAATAGCCGAAGTATTTAAATATCCTATTATAATGATGCTGCTAACATGATGCTTGTATTCATCAAAGTCGGCAAGGTTTTGTGTTATATTTGTTTTGGTAATTATGCCATGTTTCTTCAATGGCGTCGATGAAAGCTTTATAGGTCGTTTCACCAAGCTTTATGTTAAATAAAGTTTTTTTGTTTGTTTTAAAAGATGGGTATCTTATGTCTTGTGTAAGTCGACAACCTTGTTTTCGATATAGAATTTTGTACTTAAAATAATTTATGTTTCTAATTACGATCTTGGATAGAGGTCGACATTGTTGTTCATGTCAAGAATGTTCTATATTGACTTATTTAACGGTGGTGAGCCATATGTTATGACTTTGATTTTAATTACTAGGGATACCAATGTATTTTATTTCATGAAGTTTGACACTAATCATTAGGGATAACAATGTATTTATTTTATAAATTTTGATATTTACTATTTGAGATACCAATATATGTTTGCTCTATGGTTTGGACAAGTTTCATTGGGGATACTAATGCGCATTAATATCAACATGTTGTATGTTTAATGACTTCGACTTCAATCCTTAGGAATACTAATGTATTTTATTTTGAGAAGCTATAAGTTTAAAGGGTAAACAACCTAACTAGGGACATCAATAGGCATAGGTTAAACATGTAAGATAAACAAGAATTAAATTGATAAGTAATGGGTTCATAGTAATTATAGGAAAAATATGGGATGTGAGATGGATAGTCCACATCATGCCAGAGATAAATAGTCTCTAAATGGTTAATGAAGGGTTCTAAGTAATCCTAGAAAAACTATGAGAGACATGACAGATAGTCTACATCATTTTAAATAGATGAAACCATATGTGATGGGTAGTCTATATGACATGGGATATATAATCTATAAAAATGTTTATATGTAAGATAAATGTCCACATAACTTTAACAATGAAACTAGTGGGATGGATATTCCATGTGGTAGGGGATGGTAATCCAAGCAATCATATATGAGATGGGTAGTCCATATAAGTATAAGACGGATAGTTAATAAAATTTAAATGGGTAGCCTAACAAAGCTGGATGGATAATCCAATATATGTTGCATAACTGCAGATAATCTTTAATGTTCTAACCATTGTAGATACGAGAGTACAGTATATGGTTAATATGTTTTGGTTAAGGTACTAGTGAGGAGAAAACATGTTCTGCTCAGTGGTGTGGTCTCACTAGATATCTACTTGGTCTGAGATGTTAGGTTATTATCCACACCTGACTTTTTGTTTGACCTGACGTTTTTTCTCCTTATACCCGTACTCACTTGAGCCGGTTGGGAGTAATAGTTTTCAAGTTTCAAGTTAGACGAATAAGCTTCTAGAGACGTGCATGAGGGAATCTAGCTATTTTGAAGTACCTATCTAATCCACTATGTTATTTGGTTTTGTCTATATGGGTGTAATGACAAGTTATATAATTTCCAAGTGTTAGACTCTGATAAACCAAGAGGGCATCTTCATATGTCACTCTTCGAGTATTTTATAATAATTATATTTTTTCTAAACGTGGGTTTGCGAATGATATTATGTAATGAATATAAAATACATTTGTGAAATGAAATATAAAAATTTGTTAAGAAAAGTGAAGTTTACTATTTTTCAAATTCTTGTGCGTCTGGTTATTGATATGATTAACATAGCCACATTTTTTCACCAAAATTTGATATTATGGATGACTGCAGCATCCGCAATGCTTAGTTTCGGGCCTCAAAATAGGGGATGTTAGAAGGTGGTATTAGAGAATAGGTTTATATAAAACTTAAAAGATTAAAAGATTTTTGAAAACATAATCCTAACAAATCAGAGAATAATATTGGAGTATGAGATAACACTATAGTAATGTACTTGTATTTGTTATATATAAGTATGTATTCTATCTCTGTTGTACCTTATCTCTTAGGACGTTCTTTTGTATCTTACTAAGGCTTCTACGTAGATTTACGAGAAAGAAAGATATGGTAGCAGGAAACAGAAGAGTGAATCTAGGTAGCGGAAGCACCACAACTAATGGAAATGCTCGACCTGACACCAGAAGGAGTCTGGCTCGATAGGAAAATGCTAATCAAAATGCAAATGCCAATGTATGTACTATGACCACACTAGTAGATATGGAAGCTATATATCAGTTATTTATCAATCTGATGCAAGTTGGAGCAGCTATAGGAGTAGTTGGAGGAAATGATGGTAATGTGGGAGGAGTCAATCCCATAGCACCGGTTGGTATTAAATATGCTAAACAGAGTCAAGATTACACCAGTCTGGGTAAGAAGCCTTTTCTGGGGACTGAGGATGCAATAGAAGTGGAGAACTGGATATTACATTGTGAAAGGATTTTTGCTAATTTGGGTCTGAATGATAAGCATAAAAAGAGGTTGGCTTTGAGACAGTTGCAAGGGGCTTTTTTGTTCTAGTGGAACGGGATGACTGTAGGAGTACCATTGGAGGAATTGAATTGAGCAGAATTTCAAAGGATATTCAAGGAAAGTTTTTTGTATGAAGTAGCCAAGGCAGTGTTAGAAAACTCTTCTAAGTTAGATGAGCTGTCTAGATATGGGTATTCCATTATTGACACTGTTATCAAGAAAAATGAGAAGTTTAGTCGAGGGTTCGGATCGGAGATTTCTAAGACGACCATGCCACATCTCCAGGATCCATCGAATGTAGTAGTGTAGATGGCAATCAGGAATGAGGAGATGCTTTCTACTTACAAAAAGGACAAGCCAGTCGAAACCCAAAGTTCTCAGAACAAGAAGAGAAAGTTCTTTAAGGGAAAGGGTGCTTAGAAGGGTGGAGTTGCTAAGAAAGGGAAGGCAGACATCGTTTGTTATAAGTGTGATAAGGAGGGCACTACGCAAATGATTGTCGATTAGGTGATGGCAAGATGGTTGTGGGCAAGAAGAATTTAAAGTGCTTTAACAACGACTATGTAGGGTATTATAAGAACAAATGTCCAGAAGCGGTTAAGGCTAATGAAGGAAAGCTATTCGCTTTGGAGTCTTACCCATCAAGACTAACGGCTACTGAGAAGGGAAAGTCTGCGATGTAAGGTACACTTTTGATTCATAACATACTAGTTAGGGTATTATTTGATATTGGTACATCGCATTCATTTAACTCTTAGTGTTTGGTAGATAAGGTATGTTTAGAACCATCATACCACGTTACTCCTTAAGGGTAGCTATTCCAATAAGAGGATACACAACTCTTAGGATGGGGTGTGACCATCTAGAGTTTGTGTTGCTAGGTTATACTTTTACCTGCAGTTTATATGTGTTTGATTTTGTGGGTTTTAGGATTATTTTGGGTATGGATTTGTTGAGAAAATATGATGCTAGGATATTTTATCGAAATAGGAAAATATCAGTTAGACACCTTGATAGTAGAGATCGAATTATATACTCAGTAGATAACTCGAGTGTGGATATCTGTACTTTGTTGGAAGCAATAGAAGTAGAAGACAGAGTGAATCAGATTCTGGTTACGAAAGAATTTGCAGCTGTGCTGGAGCTTGTTATAGGACTGCCACCGAAACAAGCAATTAAGTTTCGTAGATCTTATACCGAAAATCGAACCCATAAGTAGATCACCTAGCAGGATGACATCTACCAAGATGAAGGAGTTAAAAGTATAGCTAGTTAACTCAGAAGGAATGTAACGACCCATATTTTCAACCATTTAGAAATATTAAATTTAATATAATTTTTGAATAAAAATGGTTACAAATAAATTTTTTGCAAGTAATTAATGGAAATGTTATTAAATGTGTGTTAATCTAAGATAAAATTCTTAAACAACAAATTTTAATAAGTTAAAGTGAAAACTCAAAACAATTGAAAATGCAACAATGTTGGGTTGCATATTAACAATAAGGTTTGAAATAACAAATGTTAATGTGGTAAATAATAAAATGAATGTTATCAATAATTGGACTATAATTGTAAAGTTTAAATTGGATATAATTGTAAAGTTTAATAAGGAATAAAATAAATGATGTATTAAAGGAAAAATTATGTGTAATTTAATTGAAATTAGTTTTACCATAAAATAAGAAATCAATTAATTCCTAAGTAAATTTTATTATCATTATTTGTAAATAATAAATTAATAGATATGGATTACTAAGTTGTAACAGTAGTTTTATTTATCATCTCATTAATTAATCTATTTTGAATATTAAATTTTGTAATCAATGGAATTTAATATAATTGAAATATTGCAGTTAATATAAGAAAAGACTTTAACTGTGGATTAATGAGTGTAATAAATGGAAACTTATGTTTACTGAATACATAAGTTATTTGTAGATTTAATATAAAGAACAATTAATCAAAATAAAAGAATTTGTTTGAAATATAAAATATAATGAACTAGGATTTTATTACAATTGTAATTCAATGTTGAAATAAATTTAATATTAAATCTTGGATTTAACATGAAAAATTTAATTTTAAAAGATTATTAATTTCTGTTTAACTAAGAATGATGATAGAAAACTTTTAATTTATAATTTAATAGTGATTAAATCAGTTTAATAATAAATTCTTTTAATTAACGTCTAAAAATAAATATAATTTGATTTTAGGGATAACTTCTATATATAATAGAATTAGGGTTTGAAATTAGTTTCATTGAGTTTAAAAATATTAAAAACCTACATTTTGATATATGTGACAAATTTTTGTTTCGGTAATGAAACGAGTTTTTCGGGCCTTTGTTATCACTTTGGCCAATCGATATCTGTTCCATCCATTCCTATTTCATCTTTGTCTATATATATGTTGTTATGAAACCCAAGCAGCCTTCTATTCTATTTTTCTGCACGTACTTTCCAACCCATCTTCTCCCTTTTAACGGGGATTAGCCAAAATCACAATTCCCAATTTCAAATCTAACTCAAAATTCGCACTGCTCAAACACTATCACATTATATATTGTCGCGAGGCTATCGACAAATGGAATCGGCGTCTATAATTCATTTTTGCGATCGAAGCTTGGTTGGGCAATAAATTGGTGAAACATCCTCGGCCGTTCATCCTAGGGTTTGGAATCAACAAAGGATCCTCATCTATGGGGCGATCGGAAGGCACTAGCGTGTAGAAGAGGAGGCGTGGCATCAATCCATGGCATCCGATCATCGCATATACACTTGAGTTCGCTAGAATCAGGGATGAAAGTTGGAAACAGTCATGACATTTCGAGGTGCTGGAGGTAATGGCATATCTGGCCATGGGTCGGCCGAAGGTGGGCTTCGCGGTGATGGGGTCTAATCTGGGTTTAGGGGCTTGTAGGCGCTGTGGTTGGTGGTAAAAGGAGGCGGCTGTGGGCTATGCACAGGGTTGGGTTCGATGAACATAGGGTTTGAGAAGGTGACGTTATTACAATTTTTCCCTTTGTACATTTTATTTAATTTAAAATTTTTAAAACTTCTAACATGAATAAATTTTGCATATAAACACGAATTCACACGATGCTTCTTCCATTGAACTCGTATTGAAATTTCGGATAGTATGAAAATGGTTTGGTTGAATTTGAGGACTATTGATATTTTGGGCTTTTGTCGGATTTTTAATTGGCTATAAATTCAAAGGTAAGTGATTAAACCTACCCATGCAATACTAAATTTTCTGATGCTAGTAAAATTAAAATCATGAAGTGATAAATTTTTATTGATTTCTATTTCGTAGTTTAAATTAACATTTAAATTAAATTTGGATTTTATGTTGAATTAAATTGACATTTAGAGTAATATTGAATTTAATGGCTAGTTAAATACCGACAATTGATAACTAGTAACTGTTGTGATATATCGGTTGATTTGGATGTTGATGATATTGCATTCCTATTGATTGGTGTTGGATATATGGTTTTTCATTTATTTTGGATATATCTTTGTTATTTTCCTATTTATTATTTGACATTATATAAATTTTCATTCGTATTATTGAAAATGAACTAAAAAATAGGTTGAAATGATATATGCCTATGTCATTTACATGTGGATTGAAATGATATATGCCTATGTCATTTACATGTGGATTGAAATGATACATATCTATCCATGTAATTAAAATTGAAATAAATGATCACTTGGCCATAACGTAGAAAATTATATACGAACACTGGATTTAGTTAAATGAAATGGGTATATAAATCTTAAATTTGAATTGGTATAAATGAGATTGTTTAAAGAAACTACCATTTTGATTTATATGAATTGGATTATTTTCTAATTCGAGATTAGAAATGTTGAAACTGAAAGTGTTTAAAGGAAATTATTTAAGGATTTAATTTGAAATCTTAAAGTGGAAATTGGGATATGATTTGAATTTATATGAAGTCAATAATTATGAAGGTTTGCATTTTGATTTAAACTTTGAATTTACTTTAATTAAAATGCTTTAAATTGGTATTTCCAAGTTTGGACGTGAAATGGATTTAAACTAAATTGTTAAAAACGAAAATTTGAATTGAAATTCTCAACCATTTGAATAGAACCTTTTAAATTGAATATGAAGTAAAGTTTGAATCGTTTTGAATTGAGGCTGATTTAAATCAAAAATTGAATATGAAGTTGACTTGAATTGAAAGTTGAAAAATTGATTTCGTTGTGATTCGGAACATGAATTCAAATCTTGTGAAAGAAACAGTTTTAATATAAACTACATTAATATATAAACTTTCTAATAATCAAATTATTTTAATATGTAAAGTATTTTAGTTATCTAAACTATTCAATATTAAAACTATTTTATATGCAAAACTATTTCCAATCTTAAAAATATTTTAGTTATTCCATACTATTTTTCAATATTATAACTATTTTTAATTATCCAAACTAATTTCAATATTCAAACTATTTTAATTATTCAAAATCATTTTCAATATTCAAACTATTTTAAAGGGGAACTATTTAGATTTAAATTTTTGATTTAAATACGAATGTTTTGGTATGAAGGTAAAACCTATTTTGGAATCAAAATGATTTTTGAAGTGAATCTGATATTTTGATATGAGATATGACCTGTTCTTGAAATTTAAAAGAACCAACCAGTGTGAAAAATGATGTTTGGTTTTAAAGAGACTAGGGCCGAATATTGGCATTCTCTCAGTCAATACCGGAACCACTTTAACAACTGTGTACGCGGTGGATGTCGAGAATGTAGAGGTTGAATTGATGTCGTTTACTGAAATGAAAAAAGAGAACGATGATGGATGACTCTGATACTTGTGTCAATTTGAAATGGCTAAAACATTAGCCTATGACTGGCCTGGGGGTTTGCTACCATTATGGGCCATCCCCCCTTCGTATTACTTTATTGATTTTCGACTTGATCGCTGCATATTGATTTGACTTTTGAGGTGTTGGACTCGGTCGACAGTCGTTGCAACGATGTGTTACGACTAGCCAGAAAGGGTAAACTGGTAGAATCCTACTTAGGGCATTGCCTTACATGCCTTGTCATACTTTTATCCTTATACGAAACCACTATGATTTTATTTTAGTGTTGTATTATCAGGGCGCCCCCCTGGCTACTGACGTTACTGGTGATGCTACTAAGAAAAACTGTAGGACAATGCTTAAGAAGTGTTAAGAGGGGTCAATGTAAAGCCTTAACGCTAATTTAATACTTTACTTTACTGATAGACACTACATATATAGTGTATCTTCCTATCATAGATAGTTTAATGGTTGCCTAGGAGATAAAAAATCATATAACATCTCTTAAGTTATTACACCCACGTTGTACAAATTGATAGGAGATGGAAAATCCCGTAAACATCTCTGAAGCTATCGTACTCATATTTACTTGCTATTGATTTAACTTACATAAGAACTTTTAGTTCTGACATGAGAGTTTTGTCTTTTGATAATGCTCTGGTCAGCCTGACTATTTCAGTGTTGAAGACATTATTCCTTGAAGATGAAGATGTAGTTTGCCGGGCCGTATTTACTATTACTATTCCGCCGTATTATTTTGGTATGTTTGTTGATTGTACTTTGATTATGTTGTAAAATTGAAATCAAATGTATATTATAAAACAGCTTCATGAACTATTTTTTTATTATTATACTTGTCATTCCACTATGAGATTCTGTGTATCTTTTTCCTTATTTTCTCTTATTTTCTTATTAAACCCCACTGATAAATTGTCCTTTTTAATGGTTTGAGTTAGACATGTGTGGTTTATCGTCGACTTGAATCGTCCAAAAAAGATGGGTTGTAATAGTTGGTATCAGAGCTTTGGTTTAGGTATACCTTATCCTGTTTTTGGATAAACTCATTAGAGACAGGGTTAGTAATACCCTAGAATGAGTTTGAGTATGTATATATATGTATATGTATATTTTTTGAAGAAAATATATGTGTATATATATAAGAGAGAATATCTGTTAGTGCTATAAAAATATTTTGTATTGTGTTAATATTGAGTATTTATAAATTCTGATCGGTACATGAGATGCCATGGCATCGATAGGGATTTCTAATACTTAAATAAGACAAATGGATACAGTATTGTTTTAAAAAATTAGTAAATGAAATGATTTTACCTAAAACTATATTTTATATAAAAAAAAGAATAATTTTTCATAAGTTGATTTTGTTGTTATTGTTGTGTTGGATGTTAAGAAATAATAGTACTTGATTATTGTCATTTATTGTTTGGTTTGGTCAAGGTTCTTAAAACTACTAACTATTGTATGCTATAAATTTTTTTTTTTTGTAAATATGGTTTATAAAATATGATTTACAAATAAAATGAACATAAATTGGAAATTTGAGAACTTAAGCTCCGATGTTTTGAATTTGGTTTTCAAAGATTTTGGAAAAATATTATTAGTATTATTTGGAAGTAATTTCATACTTTCCAAAAGGTATTTGAAAGAAATGTTTTACAAGAACTTTAAAGAAAATAAGTTATGTACTCCTTTCTTCTATCGTAGAAAAATAATTTCGTTAATGACCACGGCATCATCGACGTTCATTTTCGAGTTTCAAAGTAGGAAGACCACTATAATAGCTTTGCTACATATTTGTTTTGATAATTTTTTTGATTTAACTTCATTAAGTATGAGTTGATATATAAAAAGATATAAGTATATATTATTTCAAGATGATTTGAAATGAAACCCGGTATTCAGTTCTTAAGTTTCTACTAATTAATGAATTTAAATATTGAAATGAAATGGAATTTTTGAAGATTTTAAATGGTTGGAAACTTTCAAATTGAAATCTAGAATTAAACATGAGTATTTACTGAAAATATAAAAGATAAAAAAAATTCAAAATAAAATTATGTCCGTATATAAATAAAGAATTAAGATGTACAAGAAATGTTGTAAACTTAAGTTAACGTTTTGACATGCTTAATAATTAAATTGAATAGTAGAAAGTGAATACTATTTAAGTAAATTATAATAAAATTAAGAAAATAATGAAATGATTCATTATTGACTATTAATCATGTTATAAGTAAATAATAAATGTGAATTAAACTGCAAAAAAACATATGTAATACTTTAAGAATGTATTCATTGATGATTTCAAATGTTGAATGGGAAATAATCTGTGTAAGTAAATGAATGTAAATTAATAAAAGATGATATTGTATGAATGGATGAGAATTTAAGATAAATGAAAAGAAAATGACGTGTTGAAGAAACTTAAAATATGTAAGTTGCGCGTAGATCATTTTATTCGCATAATAGTTCTGATCTAGATTCGAATACATGATTTGTGGAAATTCACGCCAGTTCGAATCAAGATTTTTCACTCGATTCTTAACTGCGAACACTTGATACGAATTTTGATATGAATTTGAAGTTCTCTATCATAGTTATGGCTATGCAAGGAGAACGGAGATTTCTAATTAAGAAATCGGATAAGAGTCTGCACAAGAGTAGTCGAGTTAACAATATTAGTTCGAAAGTGAAATTTGTGTATTTAAGCAAGTGATTAGGACTGATATTATGTACAAATGATATATGTACATCATTCAAACTAAATAACATTTAAATTCTATGTTGTTTGACTTATGGGAAGTTTGGAAAATGACACTTCAATTAATTTGAGGTTGTATGAATAATCTACTGAATAATTACCTAAGGCTGTTGAGCGTAAGGTACACTTGGTAGTTTATTTATCTTCCTTGTGCAATGAAAAGTTTCTGAACCTAGACAAACCCTTAGTTTTTGGTTGATATAGATGTGTGATGGATTCTTCGGTTGCATATATTGGTCATAATGCTTTTTTTGCATATGATTATTATATATGATGTGTTGCTTGTGCTTTTGATAGGACACTTATATATTACTCTTTTTACATAGTTTTAAATCTTTAGTGGAATTTTATTGTTTTCCCATGTTTTGAGATCCTTTATTTTTGAAATAAGATGTATACCATATAATTATTGAAATTATTATTTTTTCGGATTTAGCTACGCAAAGGAGACAGTGCCAAAAAAATTCATAAATTTAGAACTAAGAAATTTTTTTCATGGAAATTGAGTTAGTTTAAAATTTATATTAAACTTAAATATGTAATTTAATTGTTTACAAATTGACTATTCTGAATAAAATATATAAAATTTCTTGATTCTTTCTTGTTCCTTTTCGAGGATGAAAGATTTTGAGTGGGGGAGATTGTAACGAACCATATTTTCAACCGTTTAGAAATATTGAATTTGATATAATTGTTGAAAAAAAATGGTTACAAATAAAGTTTTTATGATTAATTAATTGAAATGTTATTAGATGTGTGTTAATCTAAGATAAAATTCTTAAATAACAAATTTTAATAAGTTAAAAACGATAACAAAAAATAATTGAACGTGCAACAATGGTTGGTTGCATATTAACTATAAGATTTGAAATATCAAATGTTAATGTAATAAAGAATAAAATTAATGCTCATCTCTAATTGGAATACAATTGTAAAGTTTGAACTGTATAAAATTGTAAATTTTTAATGAGGAATAAAATAAATGATGTATTAAAGGAAAAATTATATGTTATTTAATTGAAATTCGTTCTAGTATAGAATAAAAAATCAGTTAATTGCAAAGTAAATTTTATAATCGTTGTTTGTAAATAATAATTAATACATATGAATTACTAAGTTATAACAATTGTTTTATTTCTCATCTCATTAATTAATCTGTTTTGAAAATTAAATTTTGTAATCAGTGGAATTCAATGTAATTGAAATATTGCGGTTAATATAAGAAAAGACGTTAACTGTGGAGTAACGAGTGTAGTAAATGGAAACTTATGTTCAATGAATACATAAGGTATTTGTTGATTTTATAAAGAGCAAGTAAATCAAAATAAAAGAATTTGTTTGAAATATAAAATATAATGAACTAGGATTTTATTACTATTGTAATTTAATGTTGAAATTAATTTAACATTAAATCTTGGATTTAACATAGAAAATTTAATTTTAAAAGATTATTAATTTCTGTTTAACTGAGAATTATGATAGAAAACTTTTAATTTAAAATTTTATTTGATTAAATCAGTTTAGTAATAAATTCGTTTAATTAACGTGTAAAAATAAATATAATTTGATTTTAGAGCTAACTTCTATATACAATAGAACTAGGGTTTGAAATTAGTTTCATTGAGTTCAAAAATATTAAAAACCTACATTTCGATATATAAGATGACCTATTTTTCGTTTCGGTAACGAAACGGGTTTTTCGGGCCTTTGTTATTACTTTGGCCCAATCAATATCTATTTCATCCATTCCCGTTCCATCTTTGTCTATATATATGTTGTTATGAAACCCTATCAGTCTTCTGTTTTATTTTCCTATACGTACTTTCCAATCCATCAACCCTTTTCAATAGAGATTAGCCAAAACCCTAATTCCCAATTTCAAATCCCATTCAAAATTCAAACCGTTCAAACCTTATCATATTATATATCGTCGCAAAGCTATCAATGAATGGAATCAGCTTATCCAATTAGTTTTTGCAATCGAGGCTTGGTTTGCTAGAAATTGGCATAACATTCTTGGCCGTTCATTCTAGGGTTTGGAATCAACGGTGGATCTTCATCTATGGGACGATTGAAAGGCAGTGACGTGTAGAGGAGGGGGCGCAGCTTCAATCCAAGGGGTCCGAACTTTGCATATACGCTCGAGTTCTCTAGAATTGACGACGAAAGGTGGCGGTAGTTGTGTCATTTTGAGGCGTTGGAGGAGATGGTGCGGCAGCCATGGGTCGGCCGGAGGTGGGCTTCACGATGGTGTGGCGGCCATAGGTTGGCCGGAGGTGGGCTTCGTGATGGTGGGATCTGATCTGGTGTAAGGGCGTGTAGGCGCGGTGGCTGGTGGTAGAAGGCGGCGGTTGTGGGCTGTGCCTGAGCTTAGGTTCGATGATCGTAGGGTTCGAAAGGTGACGTTATTATAATTTTGCCATTTGTTTATTTAATTTAATTTTAAAATTCAAACTACTAACGTGATTAACTTTTGAATATGAGTACGAATTTGCACGCGAGTTCTTTCGTTGGACTATTGAAATTCCGAACAATATGAAATTGGTTTGGTTGAATTTGGAGGCTATTGAGATTTTGGGTTTTTTTTGGATTTTTTCAATAAACTCAACCCAGAGCCATGATGAAATCGAAGGGATGGGCGGAGCCCCCTCCTTCTGGTCTGACCACAAACGGAGGAAGGTTAGCCAGCCCAACACAGAGATTTGATGCCCTCAACCAGTTTATTGGATTTAACGGGGAACCACCTCCATGCCTTGAAATTGGGAGTAGGGCAGACGGGAATCAAACTCACAAACCGATTATCAGAAAGCAGGCATCTTACCACTGTGCAACTACTTGCAAAAATTTTGTTGGATTTTTAGTAGGCTATAAATCAAAGGTGAGTGTTTAAACCAACTCACGCAATACTAAATTTTCTGATGCTAGTAAAACTAAAATCATGAAGTGATAAAATTTATCGATTGCTGTTTAGTATTTTAAATTGATTTTAAATTAAATTTGAATTTTATGTTGAATTAAATTGGCATTTAGAGTAATATTAGATTCAATGGCTTGTTAAATACCGATAATTGATAACTAGTAACTGTTGTGATATATTGGTTGATTTGGATGTTGATTGATATTGTATGCCTATTGATTGGTGTTGGATGTATGCTTGTTTATTTATTTGGATATATCTCTGTTGTTACCCTTTTTATTATTTGACATTATATAAATTGTCATTCAAATTATTGGAAATGAACTAAGATATATGTTGAAATGATAAATACCTATGTCATGTAAATATGGATTGAAATGATATATATCCATCCATGTAATTAAAATTGAAATAAATGACCACTTGGCTATATTCTAGAAAATTTTATACGGACACTAGATTTGGTTAAACTAAATGGGTACAAATCTTAAATTTGAATTGGTTTAAATGAGACTGTTTAAAGAAAATAAAATTTTGATTTACATAAATTAAATTATATTCTACTTCAAGATTGAAATGTTGAAATTGAAACTTTTTAAATGAAATTGTTCAAGGATTTAATCTCAAAGTGGAAATTGGGATATTATTTTTATTTATTGGAAGTGAATAATTGTGAAGGTTTATATTTTAATTTAAACTTTGAATTTACTGTAATTAAAATGGTTTAAATTGATATTTCAAGTTTGGACATGAAATGGATTTAAACAAAATTGTTAAAAACGAGAATTTGAATTAAAACTCTCAGCCATTTGAATAGAACCATTTGAATTAAATTTGAAGTAAAGTTTGAAATTGTTTTTAATTAAGGCAGATTTAAATCAAAAATTGAATATGAAATTGACTTGAATTGGAAGTTGAAAAATTTATTTCGTTGTGATTTGGAACATAAGTTCAAATTGTTGTGAAAGAAAGAAACATTTCTAATATATACTATTTTAATATATAAACTTTCCAATAACCAAATTATTTTAATATATAAATTATTTTAATTGTCTAAACTATTTTCAATATAAAGACTATTTTATATTTCAAACTATTTCCAATCTTAAAACTATTTTAATTATTCCAAACTATTTTTCGATATTATAACTATTTTTAATTATCCAAACTAATTTCAATATTCAAACTATTATAATTATTCAACACCATTTTCAATATTCAAACTGTTTTAAAAAGGAACTATTTGGATTTAAATCTTTGATTAAATTCGAATGCTTTAGCATGAAGGTATAACCTATTTTTGATTCAAAATGATTTTTGAAGTGAATCTGATATTTTGATATTAAATATGACTTGTTCTTGAAATTTAAAATAACCATCCGGTGTGAAAAATGACGTTTGGTTGTTAAAAAGACTGGGGTCGAATATTAGCATGCTCTCTGTCAGTACCAGAACCACTTTAACAATTGTGTACATGGTGGATGTTATCCAGAATGTACATGTTTAATTAGCGATGTTTACTGCAATGAAGAAAGAAAACGATGATGGATGACCTCACACTTTTGTCGGTTTGAAATGACTAAAACAGGAGCCTATGTCTAGTCAAGGGGTTAGCTACCTTTAGGTGTCATCACCTCTTTGTATTATTTTATTGATTTTTGACTTGATTGGTGCACACTGATTTGATTTTTAGGATGGTGGACTCGGTCGGCAGTTGTTGCAACGATGTGTTACGACCAAATAGAAAGGGTAAGCTGGTGGAATCCTACCTTAGGCATTACCTCATCTGCCTTGTCATACTTTTATCCTTATACATAAACACGACCACTATGATTTTGTTTTAGTGTTGTCTTATCACGACATCTCTCTAGCTATCGACGTTACTGTGATGCTACTACGGCAAAACTATAGGACAATGCTTAAAAATGTGATAAGGGGGATCAATATAAAGCCTGAAAGCTATTTTAATACTTTACTCCAATGATAGACACTACATATATAGTGTATCTTACTATATATAGATAGTTTGACAGATTCTTCGGAGATAGAAAATCCCGTAACATCTCATAAGTTATTGCACTCACGTTGTACACTTGATAGAAGATGGAAAATCCCGTAAACATCTTCGAAGCTATTACACTCATATTTACTTGTTATTAATTTAAATTACATAAGACCTTTTAGTTCCGACTCGAGTGTTTTGTCTTTTCATTATGCTCGGGTTAGCCTAAGTATTTCATTGTTGAAAACATTATTCCTTGAAGATGAAGAAGGAGTTCGCTAGATCGTATTTACTATTATGATTCCACTGCATTATTTTAGTATGTTTGTTGATTGTACTTTGATTATGTTGTAAAATTAAAATCAAATGCATATTGTAAAACAGCTCCATGAACTATTTATTTGATTATTATAGTTTATCATTCCACAGTGAGATTTTATTTATTGCTTTCCTTCTTTTATTTTATTTTCTTATTAAACGCCATTGATAATCTAACCTTTTGAATGGTTTGAGTTAGACATGTGTGATTTATTATCGACTTGAATCATCTAAAAAAGGTAGGTTGTCACAAGGAAAGAGTTCTATTAGACCAAATTGTTCACCGTGGGAAGCATTCACGGCATTCGTAAAGAAACCGGATGGATCGTTGAGATTATGTATTGATTATCATAAGTTGAATGAGAAGACGATAAAGAATAGATATGTTGAGAATTGATGATTTATTTGATCAGTTGAGTGGAGCCAAATTATTTTTCCAGTTGGATTTGGAGATAGGGTTCCATCAATTGAGTGTGGTAGAGGATCGTATTCCTTTAACGTCATTTCGAACGAGACATGATTTGTACAAGTTGTTAATGATGCCATTTAGATTAACTAATGCACCTACTTTCTTTGTGGATTTGATGAACTAGATTTTTCGAGAGCACTTGGATATGTTCGTGCATTCTGACATATTCTAAGGATGAAAGAGATAATGAGATTCATCTAAGTGCTTGAGATGTTGAGGCAGCATTAACTAAAAGTGAAGTTTTCAAAGTGTCATTTCTAGAAAAGAGAAGTGAAGTTTCTTGGTCATGTATTTTCAGAGAAAGAGTTGTCAATGGATCTAGCTAAGATTAAAGCTATAAATAATTGGAATGCACCCAAGATAATGACTGAGATAAGGAGTTTTCTCGAATTAGCTGGCTATTACCGAAGATTCATCATGGATTTCTCATGAATAACAACACCCTTGATTAAACTAATTAGGAAGGACGTAAAGCTTATTTGGTCCGAAAAATGTGAGGAAGCATTCCTTCAGTTAAAACATTAGTTGACCAATGCACCTGTGTTAGTTGTTCCAGATAAGAATCAAGATTTGGTGGTGATATGGATGTAGGAAGAACCAAATTAGGAGCAGTGCTGATGCAAATGGGTAAAGTGATTACCTACACTTCTCGACAGCTAGTACCACATGAAGTTAGATATCTGACCATTATTTGGAGTTGGAAATGGTGATTTTCGCATTAAAAGTGTGGAGACACAACCTCTTACGGGAATGATTCGAGTTTTACATGGATCATAAGTCTTTGAACCATTTATTTTCTCAGAAAGATTTGAATATAAGACAGTAGAGGTGGTTGGAGTTTCTAGCCGCTTATGATTTTGGCATTTAGTATATATCAGGGAAATGAAATAAAGTTACGGACGCACTTAGCAGAAAACATCAGAATGTGGTGTTAGTTATGTTGGCTGAAGTCAAAGTACCGCATATTGTCTTGCTTTGAAGTTTGACAAGTATTGATCGAGAGGATTACTTTTGAGTAGAGAAATGATCCAGTGTTAACTGAAAAGATTAGAACGGTGGAACCGAGATGGATAATATAAAATACTTTAGTCTTGACCATAGAGGATGGTTAAGAAAGAAGGGATAGTTATACGTTCTAGATATTGGTGACCTATGAAAGGAAGTTCTTAGGTTGTGTCATCGATTGAAGTTTACTATACATCCTGGAGGTACTAAGATATACTAGGATATTGAAAGAAGTTTCTCCTAGAAAGGTGTGAAAAGGGATGTAGGCTTGTGGGTAAGGCAGTGCTCAAATTGCCAGCAGGAAAAAGCAAAGTATCAAAAGCCGAGCCGATTACTTCAGCCCTTTAGATATACTAGATGGAAATGGGATTCTAAATCCATGGATTTTATTGAAGGGTTGCCAACATCGAACATGGGAAATGCAAATATTTGGGTCATAGTGAATAGACTGACTAAAAGTGCACATTTCATTCCCGTTAAGTCAACCAAGATGGTAAACAATAATCCTCATAAGGCTCCATTCACAAAAGATATAATGTCTATTATAGTTTCATCGCATGCCAAAATCCCTTCTTTGATGTATAATGGAATCACCGACCTCAATGACCAGCTTCTAGCTTTTGAGAGTGAAATGGATTTGCACAATGCCTATAGAGTTGTACGTTGCAACTTTTTCTATGACTTTTCAAGGAGCGGGTGCCAAATGGTATAAACACTATAGAGAGAAAACCATTTACTCTAGGAAACAGTTTTCTTACGAGTTTTCCTCATAATTCTGCATATGCAAAGATCCTACTATTGACAAGTATGATGGAAAATGTCAAATGAAGACCAGGTGAATTTCTCAACAAGTATCTATGGAGGTTTAATACGAAGGCACTAAAGGCCGAAAACATGACTGACAGAGAAAAACTAATGGCAGTGCGCTCAGGGCTAATCGAGCAGACTCCCTTCTAGAAGGAACTCTACATCCATGGATGTATGGATCTCCAAGATTTTCATTTTCATGCTGATAAGTTTATCCGTATAGATGAAATTTACCACGCTAAGAAGAAATCCAAGTCAAAAAAGGAAGGAGGAAAACATAACCATGATCACCCCAACAAAAAGCCAAGATGAGATGAAAGTAAAAGAGGAAGATGGGAGAAGATCCCTAAATCTAACTATGCGTCTTTAAATAAACCCATTTCCTATATTTAACTATGACTAAAGATGAATAAAACTTTCCTGCTTCCTACAAGGCAAGGAACAATCTGGATCTGAAGCAGAGGGACGGTTACTGTGCTTACCGTAAAGTGAATAGGAATAAATTTGACGAGTGCTATGTTCTGACTGGAATAATCCAGAACATGATTAGTCTAGATTCTTGAAGGAGATTTCCAAAGAGAACCAAAAGTCCTCTAGTCCCGAAGGAAACAATCAGATACCTCCATGTAACTCTACAAATTTCGTACAAAATGACACTCAACTAGATTTTATTCCATCATTTAACCTAATTGATGTCATCCATGGAGGTCCCCATCTCGCTGGATGCAGCAAAGGAGCTAAAAGCAGGTGTATAAGGGAGGAGATGGAGTCTTTCTATTCAAGAGGATCCACCACTCAAAAATCACAAATATCGGCTTCAGATGCCCAACTTAACAATAACCCCACAGGAGTTAAAAGGGATCCATCACCCACATATTGATCCATTAATGATAACTTCATAAATTGATCTCTGTGGCAACAAAGATCTTAGTTGGTACTGGAATTGTAGTAAATGTCATCTTCAATCACGTATTCAATCAATTGGGAATTCCATAAGATAAATTGGAACCAAGCTTAGAACTTATCTTTGGAGTTAAACAATAAAGGATCTACTCCAATAAGATAAACCAAGCTCTTGGTGCAGATGGGAATTCCACCACTTTCCAAAACTTTTGAAACTCTATTCGTGATAATGGACCAACATTCCTACTACAATGCTTTCTTCAGATGACCAGCCCTTGATGAAGTAGATGCATTTGTTTCACTAAAATATCAAATGGTGAAATTCCTAACTAAGAATTGTTAGGAACAATTAGGGGGAGCGGTTTAGCTGTTGGGAACTATAAAAATTGTTTCTAATTTTTTGTTCTAAGTGTTAGGAACATCGAAATTTTTTATGTTTCGAAATCATATCATTGATATCCAATTTTTTAAAATAGCTAAGCATATCATTGGTTGGAACATAATATTTAAGTGTTAGGAAGATTAATGAAGTAGGAAATAGAGCTTGGTCGGTATGATATCGAGTTCCAACCATGAGTGGCAATTAAAGGACAAGCTCTGGTCGACTTCGTAAATAAATGTACATGATTCATCAAACAATATTCAAAAAAGGAAAGGAATTCGAAGCCTAAATGGCAATTGATTATTGACGGGGCTTGAAATGAAACAAGGGCCGGTGTAGGATACGTGATCATTATCCCTGATGAAAACTGGTTGCATTATGCAATAAAATTAAGATTTCTCGCTACCAAATATGGCAAAATATGAGTCGATGGCAGCTTGACACATTTTAGCCCTATAATTAAAAATTCCAAGGATTGAGATCTTCAATGACTCACAACTAATGGTAATCAGTTAAACCAAATGTATCAAAGAAAGATGGAAAATTGGTCCTTTATATTAAAAAAAGGTGCTAAAGATGTTGATCCAATTTAAAGATTTCTCGATACATCAAGTACCAAGAGGGAAGAATTTCCAAGTCGATTCTTTGGCCAAGTTGGCCAGCTCACAAGGAGCATCGAAAACTCGAATTGTGCCAATTGGCGTCCAACCAAGCCCTATTATAGAGGAAAAGGTCACAGAGCCAGAAAAGGAGTCTACGATTTTAACTAGATCACAAGCCCTTGAACAAGCAAATAAAGAAAATGAATCAAGAAATAGCAACGAAGAAAACTAAGAAGAAACCATTCATGTAGAAATTAATAGTCAATACGAGAATAATTGAATGACATGCATTGTTGAGTACTCAATGGAGGTGAAACTAACAAAAAGATAAAAGAGAAGCTAGAAAAATAAGGCATCAAGCCTCGATTTTTACCATAATGAGCAGAATACTCTATGGAAAGATATATTCGATGTGTCAGCCCGAAAATGGCTTAAGACTGCTAAGAGAAGCATATGAAGGATTCTATGGAGATTATTTTAATGGAATAAAATTAGCCAAAAAGATCATGAGGCAGGGTTTCTATTGGGTTCAAATGAGTAATGATGTAATGAATTATATAAGGAGATGTGAAAAGTATCAAATTTTTTGGACAATTCCACATGACTCCAAGTGAATCGACCCTAATTTCAAGCCCATGACCTTTTAATGTATGGAAAATCTGTTTAGTTGGACCATTACCTAAATATAAAGGTGGAGCTAAGTTTGCAGTAGTAGCCATCGATTATTTCACCAAATGGTTAGAAGCAAAACCGTTACCAAACATAACATTAGGAAAAGTGTTAAAGTTTGTGATTAAAAATGTAGTCACATAGTATGGAATACCACATAAGATAATATCCAATAATGGAACTCAATTTGAAAATAAAGAATTCTTTAGATTCTGTGATAAGAATTGAATAGCAAAGCTTTTCATCCATAGGCCATTCAAAGGCTAATGGAGCAGTTGAATTTGCCAATAAAGCTATTAAAACTATTCTTAAGAAACGATTGGACAAACAAAATAAAATTGGGTAGAAGAACTACCGCTACTGCTTTTGGCATATAGAACTTCTACTTAGACTATAACGAAACTTACCCCTTTTTCTTTACATATAGATGTGAAGCAATGCTTCAAATTGAAGCTGAGGTTCCATCTCATCGAAGAATTGCATATGAATTTGATTCCAATAAAGAATTGAGAAAAGAATCCTTAGATTAAATCAACGAGTTAAGAGATAAAGCGACTGAATTGGGAAGGTCCTCTTGTAACTCATGAAGTAATCCTACCATGACTTATTGATTATGTCGATCTGATGGCAACATAATAGCGAGAACTTGGATTGCGGAACATCAAAAGCTTTACTTTCCAACAATGAATGAATAAAAAAATTGAGAAAAGTATATCTATGGAATCGGTAATCAAATGAAAGAAAGAAACTACAACAAAAAGCCTAAATCACTACCTATAAGGTAATATGGGTGAAGAAAAGCCTTTGATCCTGCCATAAGAGTTTGGTCAAAGCACCTCCTAGAGGAAGGTCAGAATAAGCCTTTGGTCCCGCCAAAGATGGGCTGGTTAAAGCATTGCAAGCCTTTTGTCCCGCTTATGTGGCCTAGCCGAAGTGCCCCTAGAGGGAGGACGGGGTAAGCTTTTGGTCCTGCCTAAGATGGCCCGGCCAAAGCACTGAACCAGCCTATGGTTATGCCTATAAGACCGGAGCGCGTCCTTGAGAGAGGACGATTAAACCTTTGGTTCCGCCTAAGATGGCTAACCAAACTGACCAATCTAAATCATTACTTATAAGGTAATAAGGAGATCAAGCCTAAATCATTACCCGAAGAGCAGTAACGGACAAAAGGAATCAAAGCCTAAATCATCGCAGAAAGAGTGATAAGGGGTGAAATAGATTAAAGCCTAAATCACCACCCAAAGAGTGGTAATACGCAAAAAGAATCAATCAAGCAAGTTCAAATCTACCTCAAAGATTGGTAAAAACAATCTTCTAGAGGAAGAAATGTCAAACATATTTAATTTCACATCAACGCAAAGTCAAAGTAACCTTCAAATGAAATGTCAAAAACTAAGATTTTGACACTGATATGAGCATTCGAGAAGTTTTGAAACTTAACCTAAGAAATTCAAGATAGAATTATCTCCTAATCTTTTGTTCCTTTGATGGAACTTAAATTTTCTACTTAATAACGGGAATCTTCATTATTACTCAAAGTTCTACTTGCATACTAGTCGGGGCCAAATGGATTTTTGGTCTTCTATTCAAATAATATTATTTCCATATGTATTTATATTATTCTATTTAAGTTATACTACTGCCAGATGGGTTCAGTTCTTCTATTAAAATAAAGTTATTGTTAGATGGATTTATGGTCTTCTATTCAAGTTATATTATTCCCAGATGGATTGTTGGTCGTCTATTCAAGCAATATTATTAGCAAATGGATTTCTGGTCTTCCATTCTAGCAATATTATTTCAAGGTTAATTTATAATCTTCTATTCAAGTAATAGTAGATGGATTTTTGTTCTTCTTAACTAATAAATTCATGGTTTTCTTGCCACAAGGATTCCTAGCCTTCTTCTTAATAGAACTTATGGATTGAATCTCTGGACTTCTTATCAAACGAATCTATAGAATTCTTTTCAAAATGAATTTTTCATTTTCTTGTTAAGAGAATTTATGGTTTTCTATCGAGCAAGTTTATGGTCTTATCAAATAAACAATGCTTTACATCGAAATACGAAAACCTCTTTATATGAAGAAGAGTACAAACTAATTCATATCGTTACCAGATGTGGGAGCAATTGTTTAATGTTATAGTTAATGATTAAAATTGTCATTGTTTACTTTATGTTTTCAAGAGAACAAGATCGAAAAGAAAATATCGTCGAAAGTGGAAAGATGAGAAAATATTTGGTTTTACACTAAAGTGTAAAAGCGTCTTTTATACAAGGAGAGAAGCAAATGTTATCTACATATTTTATGGCTACTATATTATGAGATTGAACAAGAGGGTGTAGAAACAATAGAAGACAATGCAACAAATACGCATAAGAAGCATCTAACACGAAGATATAGGCCCATAAGAGATATCAAATCTGACGGCAAGAAAGGATATTGAACTTATAAACACAAAATGTGATGCCCCTCTTCGGACGCACACTAACAAAGAATATTACAAAGAATATTGTCAGCTAGTGCAGTGAATAGGACTGGTTAGGAGCGACCATCCGTGAATTTTACTTTATGCGAGCATTGACACGTCAATTTATATGGTTTATATTTATTGAATCAGATGGAATCGACATATACAGTTCAAGCTTAAAACAAAAATACAGTGGCTATAATAAAATTTTAGAACAACATATAGTAATATGCAAATCACAGAATATCAAATCGGTCATGGTGGAATATAATAAATACAAGTCTAAACTGACATATAATAGATACATGATTTAGACTATGCATATACGAAGTGTTACATCCCAAAATGTATACGCACATAAAAGGAGTCTAATCTCAACACATGATACTACATAATGTCAAATATATATATATATATATATATATATATATATATATATATATATATATATATACGGGATGACAAAAGGGAACTACCAACTAACTGGTAAGATATCCACTATAAAGCCTCAAGCTGAAAGACCTAAAATATCTCGGTGTGACCCGAGTATTATAAAAATAATAAATATGTCTGCCTAAACCAAGATAAACATGTTACCAAAACTGAATGATAGATAAAGTAATCTAGATCTATGTTATAAGCGTATATCGACAAATATCAATCATGCATCAATAACTTCAAATCACAAAATACAAAAAAACTCAGAATAGCTTATAAAAAGCAAAAAGCTCCAAAATATTTGGTGGTAATCCAACAATGTTAACTCTAGAAATATCACAAATAGAAATCCAAAAATCTCATAAATAAGGGAGACACCAAACTCCAAGATTGGTGAAATAAATTTACCCGCATACATGTAACTCCAAGGTAGAACTATAAGTCTATAAACATCAAGATAGGTACAAAACCTATAAACATCGAAATAGGTATAAAACCTATAAACTCCAAGATAGGCATGAAACCTATAAACATCGAATAGGAACAAGTCTTATAAACATCAAGATAGGTGCAAAACCTATAAACATCAAAGGCGGGTCATAAACTCATCGAAAAGTGTTAAATAATTTTATATAGCAATCGAATAGATAATGTGCATGTGTCCTATACCACACGGGTTGGCCCAAACATTTACTGTATAATAGTAAACTACCCTCGTATGTAACAATGGTTTGGTCGAATAAGTATTGGAATTAATCATTAAAATAAAAGCGAGTGTTCCATAACAATTGTTTTATTTAACCATTTAAATCAATTTATTATTCGATTAATGTCTTGCGATTTATATAATAATTCTACAATTTGAAATTGTAGTTGAAAACATTGTTTTATATGCTATATTATATGTATGTATGTATGTATGTATGTATGTATGTATGTATGTATGTATGTATGAGTGTGTGTATGAATGTATGTATCTATATATGAAAAGCTTTAAAAAAGTCCTTTTATATATTTATGTAAGTAAAGACAACTAAAACTCACTTCTCCAAATCAATTTAAAACTCGTATTATTACACATATATAAGTAGGTTGTGTACATATTATATTTTTAAAATATTCTTAATAAAATATATTTCCACTTGAAAAGATTTCGACAAAACAATTCAATCTAGAAATTTGCCTTTTAGAAAGTCTAGTTGAAATGGTGCAATAAAACCGCTAAACCTTGTGCGAAAAACCATATAGTAATAAATTAAAACTTTCTAATTCCAAGTCTATTCCCTTTGTTATGATCGCTTTTAGTGATTGTTGTCAAGAGTTGGTAAGTGATGATTTTCCCTTATATTGTTGCTTAGGTGAGGGTGTTCGGTTGAGTTGTTCATCCTTGGGATTTAGAGGAAGAAATCCTTTTAAGGAGGGGGAATGTGATGACCCGTACTTTAACGGTTGGATATTTATATAATTTATTTAATATTGAATCGTTAATTAATTAACGGTCTTAAAAATGTGATTTTTCACATACGATCGAATTAGGACTCGAGACTATTTCTGTTGAGTTCGTATCGACGCTGCGAATTAAAATATATATATGAGAATCGGTGGTGTAGGGCGGTCATCATACATATCCATAGGGCATTTCTATTGAATAGAATTCCAAGATGAATTCACAAATTCATGAAATCAAAATCCAGAACTAACATCGAAACCTTTATAGAAACATCCTAAGAAAAAGCAAATGGCTCAAGCGATCAAACTGGCGAATGGTAGAGAAAATGGAAACAAACAGAGCCAAAGACAAAGCAACCTAGGTCTGAGCCTAGGTCATGACTAGTCCATCAGTCATCTCAACCAGTGCACTAGTTGATCACCTTGGTTGAGCTCTAGGAATCTTCGGCAGTGCTTCGTTTGCATTTGGCAGTGTTTTCTTCGCGTATTTGATCCTATACTTCTACGATACTAAAATAGATATCATGCAAGAATAAAAATATCTGTATTTGGATGTGAATCAAGATCATATGAAGTGGTTTCCCCAACTATAGATTTGAACAGCAAAAGCTATGAACAATAGAAGGGTTTTGAGATCAAATTCACATCAAATTCATTCAAAGCATTAAGTAGAAAAAAACATCCATTTATAGTCTAGAAGTGTGAGAATAACTCACTAATACAAGCTTGAATGGATGGCAATAGACTAAATTCTTCTAGGTCGAATATTTCTTAGCTACAACCTTAGGCATATTTCAAAGATTGTAGAAAAAGATTACAACTCTAAGAAAAAACTAAAATTAACAATCGAATTAGACATAATAAAGATGAAGAAGATTACCTGAATTTAGTTTAAACAAGTATTGGCCAAAACCCCTTTGATTTTCTACTTGAATTTGGGAATTAGCCAGAGTTATGTTTAAGTTTAACGAGCATTCGTACATTTAGTTTACTGGATGAAAATGAGAATGACAATGTATGTACTTTGTTTCTCATCTTTATTTACTCTATTTGGGCCAAGAAGGTTTTGTATTGAACCCAATATGCAAAGTGTTGCTAATTATTTTCTATGAGAAAAGTGTTACTAATATACTAGTTCCATCACAATAAGAATACTAATTGTACCAAGCAATGTTTTTTTCCAACATTGTTTTATCGAAATTTTCCCTACAATAATTAACATGTAAAAATTCTAATTCTTAGTAATATTGAAAACACCTCATTTATAAACCACCATTTTTCATTTCAATCAATATTTCACTTAAAATATTGTGATTTCACAATATTTCGCCAAATACTAAAATAACAAAAGTGAATATTTTTATCGATATTACGATGTACTGAAAAATGTTAACAAAGCTTTTGCAAATAAAAGTTATTATTATTATTGTTTAGAAAAAATAAAGTATTAATTGCTATAAATCTTATTTTTAACAATAAACATCAATATTAAAATTTCTATTAAATTTATTGCATTCTTGTTACAACAATTACAAATGGAAAAATATATGTCACTACTTTTATTCAAATTAGTAAGTGAATGAAATATCTTTATTCTTGTCTTAATAATAAAATTATTTTCCATATAATTTATTGAATTTTAATTTTTTGCCCACATTATTCTTATATAAACAAATATAAGATTTAATTAAATATCCAATTTAATTAATCCTAAATCTACAATTTGATAATTAACAATTAAAATTCCCCAAATTCATCTTAAAAATTAATTAAGATAATTTCTAAATCAAATTTTAGATTTAATGTCAGTTAATCTCGGTCAGAGTTGTTACATACTTCTGGTTACAAAAATTATGTCCCGCAATTTCCCTAAGGGAAAATCTATAACAAATTACATAAAGCGGATATTTCTGAAGGAGATTGAGCTATAATTGAGGAATAAGTCAAAACAAGCGACTCCTTATCAATGAATTCCAGAAAATTCACAAGATGCGTTCACTTGATGAACTCTCTAGTTCCTATGGGGATCATCGGCTACAGGACTCAGATGGGTGAAACATCTTTATTTCGAAGGTGCTTAACCTCCAATGCAAGCTAAAAGGTTCACAAATAAAGTCAGGATTTAAGATCAATTTATTTCCCCGGCTTAAGCTAACAAGAGAATGGTTGATATGATTCCCCAGATAAAGTTTTGAAAGGAGTCATACCGATATTATGCTAGAAACTATCAATAATGGAAAAATTCAATCAAAGTAGATATAATCCTCTTAGCTTTTACACGAGCCAAAATACCAGTATTAGGTGGATTTATATGATTTTAACTACATTCAAATCATTGAAAGTTCCCTGTTTAATTTTGCCTGTTAGATATTGTTTTGCTTATTATTTATTTGAGATAAACTCAAATAATAATTTGAATTCTCAAAATTTCAAAAATCTTTAATTTGATTGAAGAATTTAAAATTTACCAGTTTCAATCTCAACTAATCAAATGAAGGTTACAACCCAAAAGAGGTTCTTAGTTGTAAGTTTTCAAATACGTTTTAAAATTAGCTTCAAATCTTAGTTTACTACAAGTATTTTCAAATATGCTTAATTAATCCTATTCAAAGTTATGGAATAATTCTAGGATTTTTCCTTGATATAACTCCTTGATTCATAATGTAATTTCAACATATCACAAAACTCGTGTACAGATTATATTCTTTCAAAGTCTAAGGAAATCAAGTCCAACCCGATCACAAGGATCGTGTATAAAAATCCAGGAGTATACTTCTTAAGGACATATTGTCCTCAGCCATGCACCAAAAGAGAGTAAACACTAAAGTACTAAATATTATCACTGTTAGTAATCATAAGAGCTTAATTATAACATTTCATACCATCCAGTGAAATTCATGTATTTACTAGAAGTGAGTAAATCTTACTTGTTTCAGATACTACTGGAAAACCTAAATTATATTCTCTTCATAATCCATCAATCCCTTGTCAAACACCAAAAGTGAATACAACCCTAAAGTGTTAAATACCTTTCTAAAAGCAATCATAAGAATTTAACCAAAGTATCCCATACTATCCAGTGAAATTCATGTATTCGCAAATGAGATAGTAAATTCCACTCAAACATTCTATTCAATGTCTTATACCATAAAGGATGAAGCGTTACTTGAAAGTATTTAGACCAGTCAATAAGACTAAGTCAATTATTAGTATTCAACATATTGTAGAATTAAGGTTTTCAAAATATTTATTTCAAAAAGTTTCTTCAAATCCAAAAGGTCACACAATTTTTCCAAAATAGTACTTAAATAGCCAAATGCTAAGTTTAATAAAATCCAATAAGAATTTATAGTTTGAACGCAAATAACTTTATTTTTCCGTATAAGAAATGGTTTCTCAAATACTTTATATATATTTATTTACTTTCAAACTCCTAATAGAACAAAACTTCTTATTTTGCTTTAATTAGAAAAGTTCAAATTATCTAACTCATTTTAAAGCATTCATGTAATTTAATTGCATTTCCAAAAGAGGAATTCTCAATTAGGTCCCTTATAGATCTATGACTATTACTTATTATACAGTGAATAAACCAAAAAAATTCATTAAAAAGATTTATCCTTCTAAATGGTTGATTTTATCCTTTTCCAAAATTTCAGACGGGTTTTATATTACTTCAACAATGTGTATATTGGGTAAAACCCAACATATAAATATAGTCTTATTCTTACCCTCGGATTTTCATATACGATTTCTCATCTTTTGAAATTCCAAAACAATTTACAAATTCTAATTATTTGAAATATAAGGCATTACTTAATTTAATATAGAATCAATATACATACATACATACACACACAAATATATATATATATATATATATATATATTGCAGATTATTATTGAGTCTCTCACCCTCTTTAGGAATACATTAAATTTCCTTCAATATTTCAATATATAATTAGAACTAGTATCTCAACTTTTTATATTTTTGAACACAAGCTTATTCGTAAGCTTTAAAATATTTGCTTACAATTGTTTCAAATAAAACGACCATGCTTCTATTTAGCTCTTCATTATATGGCTATTTAAAAATTTGCATGTGTGTTTTTACTTAGATTGTAATCATTCCTTCAAAGCTTAGTAGAAGCTTTATATCAAATTCAATTTTCTAGAAACAATCTTAAACTAATATCTAAATGTTCTACATAAATGTTACCTCTCCATTCAAACCACTACTTTAACAAAAAGTGTATGTCCAATTATCTCATTTGAATGTTTAGAAATCCCATTCAGGTACGTTGACGAAACATCCACGACCAAAATCTTTAAAGCATCTAATGAGCAATTTAACACTCAAAAATATACATTTCACAAATCCTCTTTTAAAATGGAGAATACTTATATCTTGATATGCCTTAGTTCTTACGTATCATAACAAACTTATAATCATCACCTTAGACATCTTATAATTATAGGTTTTGGATCCTTGTTTATTTTATACCCAAGAAATTTAATTTCTCTCGTAGAGATTTCAAATATGAAGATGCCACAAGATTCAATTATTAATCTTTAAATAGAATTTGATTATCAAAGAATGAATCTTAGTTTAATTTAAATTATCATCATTAATCCCATGCAAACAAACATCCAATAAAAATTAAATACAAATCTATTAAATAATGTACCCAACAAAAACAATCTACTTGATCCACTGCGCGACTCCGATCTCAAAAAGATTGATATTATGCTTTATGAGTTGTTGGACAGACTATGTACTATGTCTCAACTGGGCTCACGATATTGTCCTATACTAGAACGAGCGACCCAACCACCAATGAACTACATTTACGGAATGGATAAGATTGGATCAAAGATGGCTTAAGAATCAGAAGATTCGATGAAAGGAACATTAAAGAGTGGAAATGAAATTAAACGATTCTACAATCCTAAAAGACACTTCTTATTCTAAAAGAGATTGGTCCTGTTATCAACCCAAGGATTCCTAATGGACGGCCTCTAAGACTCATGTAGGCCAAGATTTGTGTCCGTAGAATGATATTCTATTCTGAACTCAACTATGATACGAAAATGTGGCACCCCACTCCAAGACCCACACTAATAGAGACTATTAAAAAACTATATTATAAGATATTGTAGAGAATAAGGCTGGTTAAGAGCAACCATCCATGAATTATACTTTAACTGAGCATTGATAGGTCGATTAATATGCAATACATTTCTTGAATAAGTAGAAGCGACGTACACAATTCATGCTTAAAATACAACTATGGTGGCTATAATTAAATTTCAGAACAATATTTAATAATATACAAATCACAAAATATCAGATCTGTCACAACGGTATATAGATACAACTGTAAACCGACACATAATATATACATGATTTAGACTACGCATATATGAAGTTTTACATCTCAAAATGAATACACACACAAAAGGAGTCTAAACTCAACACATAATACTACATAATGTCAAATATATACATAGGATGATAAAAGATATACATAGGATGATAAAAGAGAACTACTACCTATAAGGTAAGATGTCCACTCCAAAGCCTCAAGCTAAAGGACCTGAAACATCTCAGTCTGACCTGAGTATCATAAAATAATAAATGGATCAGTCTAGGCTAAAATAAACGTGTTAGCAAAACTGAATGATGGATAAGGTAACCTAGATCTCAATTATAAGCATATATCGACAAATATCAAACATGCATCAATAACTTCAAATCACCAAATACAAAAAAAATCATAATAGCATGCAAAAAACAAAAACCTTTGAAATGATTTGGTGATACTCCAGTAACGTTAACTTTAGAAATCTCACAAATAGAAATCCAGAAATCTCATAAACAAAGGAAGGCACCAACTCCAAGATTTGTGAAATAAAATCACCTACATGTATGTAACTCCAAGATAGACGTATAAGTCTATAAACATCAAGATAGGTACAAAACCTATAAACATCGAAATTGGTATAAAACTTATGAACTCCAAGATAGGTATGAAACCTATAAACATCAAATAGGAACAAGTCCTATAAACATCAAGATAGGTACAAAAATTATAAACATCAAGATAGGTACAACAATCGAATAGATAAAGAAAATGTGTCCCATACCACATGCGTTTGCCCAAACATTTACTATACAATAGTAAATTGCTGGTTCAGTTGAACAAGTCTGGAAATTAACTAATAAAATAAACATTAGCGTTCCATACCGCTTGTTTATATATCCATTTAAATCAAGTTCTCATTCGAACGATTTAAAAGATTTCGACTAAACGATTTAATCGGTAAAAGGCAACTAAAACTCATTGCTCCAAATTAATTTAAAAATCTTATTATTACAGATATATAAGTAAGTTGTTCCCACATTATCTTTTCAAAATATTCTTAATAAAATATATTTACACTTGAAAAGATTTCGACAAAATGATTTAATTTAGAAATTAGCCTTTTAGAAAGTATAGTTGAAATACTACAATAAAACCTTATGTGCCATCTCATATATCCATAGTGCATTTCTATGGAAAAGAAATCCAAATGAATTCACAAATTCATGAAACCAAAATCCTAAACTAACATCGAAACCGCCAAGAAAACATCATCATAAACAGGCAAATGGCTCAAGCGATCAAATGGGCGAATGGTGGAGCAAATAGGAATGAACAAAGTCCATGACAGAGTGACCTAGGTCTCAACCTAGTTCATGACCGGTCCACCAGTTATATGTACCGTTGCACCGATTAGCATGCCTGGGCTGAACCCTATTCGTCCCCGATGGTGCTCTGTTTGTCCCGTTGGCAATGTACTCTTCGCCTATTTGATCCTATACTTCTACCACACCGAAACTGACATCATGCAAGCAAAAAAGCATCTAATTTGGAAGTGAATCAAGATCATATGAAGTGGTTTCCGCAACCATAGATACATCAAATTCATTCAAAAAATCAAACAACATCAAACATCTATTTGTAGTCTAGAAGTGTGAGATTAACTCACCAAGACAAGCTTGATTTATAACGACCCGTAATTTCCCTGCTTCAAAAATGAGATATTTTGTTTATTTTAAAATTTAAAAAAGGTTTAAAAACTTAAATAAATAAGTTATATAATAGATAATAATATAGGAATTATTTATTCGTATAATTACTAATTAAAAAATATAAATTTAAATTTTTAAACAAATCAGCAAAAGTTAAGTATTGTTAAAAATAAAAAAGGCATAAATAAATATGTTTAAATATTTATTTGAAAATATAAATCTTATTAAAAACATCTAATAAAGATAATAAAAGTATATTAAAATATTTAAAAGTATATTAATAATCGTTTTACAAAAATAGCCAAATTTTGTCGTATTTTGTCAGTTTTGCGTACATTGTAAAAATATACATTTTGGTATATTTAAATATAATTTTAAAATATGAATAGACATGTTTTAATTTATTTAAGAAGTAAAAAAGTTCACTTTTAATTTTTGTTTACTTGAATATATAGTTTAACAAAAAGGTCAAATTTTGACTATAAAATATGTCAATAAAAAACACCGTTTTCAACCAAAACAAGTTGTCGTTAAGTTGTTGCAACATGATATATTTTTTAACATGTATACAACTTTACAAACTTTAAACATTTAAACATTTAGAACATAAGACAAAAGATGATATTTTTGAGAAGTTTAAACATAAATATATGAAAAGTAAAAGACATGATTTGAATAATTTAATTTAATTTTAAATCTTTTTAGACAACATCATTACCATATATCTCATCTCATTAATAGGATGGAATGTGCACATATGGAAAAGGAGCATATGTGTATGTTAAAATATTTCCAAACAATAAAATGATGACACCTCCTTTATCTCCTTACACAACCATCATTCCACAGAATAAATACATTTCATATCAAAGCTAATCAAATTCCAAAAGTAGGCAAGGGAATTCATGTCATTAGTCACTCAAATTCCACATATAAATACAAGTCTAAACCTCTCCATTTTTCACTACATTTCCATTCTACAAATCCCTAAACTCCCTCTCTTCCTCCATTCACCTTCTACCTTCAAGCCATTCACTTTCTACCACCTATACTCCTCCTCCAAAATACCAAAACTCTCCACCCTCGACCAAAATCACCCTACACACATCAAAAGCACATGTACCCCTTCTAAAACCACCTACCCACATCCAAAAGCTCACACACCCCTCCTATACCACATAGCTAGCCCTAAACCCAACTACCCACCTTAGTACCACATGCACCCCCTCTACCTACCCCAACCCGAGCACACACATGCCCAAAAGCCCACCTACCCGCCATCAAAGACTCATGCACCCTCTACCCAAAGCTACCCTAGGCCGTACCCTCCCTTTAAGCCCATGGCCACACAGTTACAAAAAAAGAAGAAAAAGAAGAGAAAAGAAGAAAAAGAAAAGAAAAAAAGAAGGAAAGGAAAACAGCACGAAAAATAGCATGTTAGTTCGAGAGGCGCATATCTTACATAAAAGATTGACGGAGTGGAAATGAAGGTGAGAAAATTCACATCGTTATATGATTTAAATTGATTATCAAGTTAAATTGTTATGTTAGATAATCACCATTTTATGTTATGGGTGTTTGGATATATTAGTGTTATGTTTGAAGAGTTGTAAGTGTTTATGGCTGTGATTATTTATTATATTAGCTTATGTATGGACCACAATTATGTTAGTGACAAATGTTAACTCGATTATGCTCATTTTGATCAAGTATCCCCTTTGTTAAAGTCCAATTTTGGTGATATTATATACTTTGAAAAATAAGTCCCTTTTTATGTAGAATTGAAACTAGAGTTAAAATAAAAGAAAACTAGAAGTGAAATTGAATTTGAAATGGAAAGTTAAATTGAAATTTAGATGAATAGTAAAATTGAAATCAGTTTTGAAAATTGAAATTGAGATTAAGGTTGAAATTTAAATTAAAAATAAAATTAGATTTGAAATCTAAGTTTTAATTGAGTTTAATTTGAAGTTAGAATTGAAATTGGATTTTAAAATTTAATATTAAAATAATAGGAATAAAATAATACTATAATATGATAATTTTGAAATTACATTTTAAAAGCTTTAAAAAGTGAAAATATTGATTTAAAATGATTTGTAATAATTTAATAAGTAATAAAATTCAATTTGAACAAATTATTTCTAGTATTGAAAAATAAGTTAAAACTAGGCGCGCCGCACAACGGTAGTTCGTGATTTCGCACCGAAAAGTTCAAATGAGTATATAGAGCGGAATATAGCTTTGAATTCTTCGAGACAAGGAAATTCCGGACTATTATATCCATATCTTCGAAACGAAGAAAGAAAATCAAAATTTCATTTAGTAGATTTTGAAATATGTCCAAATCAATTTTCTAGAAAAATCGCGCTAGTGCAGTTAAGTGACCAGAATGAAAAATCGGTTTAAATGCACGTTTTTAATTATGAAAAAAATATGGAATAAATTTGATAAATATTCAAATAGTTTAAAATAGATTTGAAGTGGAAAATATAAATTTTCAAATATTAAAAAGTTGCTTAAATCAAATAAGCTTATATAGTTCTTTCCGCAACACTTTTATGCTGCGAGTTCTATAACTTTTGAAATATGAGTTTAAACGTAACGATTTTTCCTAGAATCAATTATTAATGTTTTTTAAAAGAAATTAAGCATTTGAAAGATAAATTGGAATCTTTATAATCATTTCCAGAATAAAGTTGATAACCGAGTACGTGGAAACGACTAGTACATTTGTTCCGCCTGTGACATCTGGGAAGATAAAATAAGGTGTATAACTAAGGTTAGGGATGTAGCAAACAGTGCCCTGAACTTACCTGGCCTATCTTTTCTCTTCTTAGGCGAGGGGTGGAACAGATCGAAAGGAAAGCCCGGATGCTCTAAAAAAGAGATTATATTAAGTTTTCCAAAATAAAAGGAGATTAGTATTATCCAAAAATTTAAGCAATCTCCAAAATGAATAAAGTACAACTAGGATTGCATAGAGATAATCTTCTTATATTTGGTATTAAAATCCGAAGAGGGAACTCGTCTTATTGGTGGAATTTAAAAGGTGATTTCGTCCTTATTCTGCCCATAGCACTTGTTGAATATGAAAATTAATATTGAGCAAAATTAGAATGATTTCTATGATCCTATTTACTCAATAATATTTGCTAAGATTTATTTTATGGTTTACCGTAAGTGATATCTTAAATAACATTGTTTTTGATCCACTTAAAAGTTAAGAAATTTGGATCGAGAGTTAAGTGAGGAAATTTGAAATATTATCCAAAGAAACAGAATGAATCACTTAGAATTATTCTAAGACAAAAGAAAGAGATTTCTAAATCATCCAAAAAGAATTAAAGTGAAAAGAGACTTAATAAATCATGTATACTCATATTCACTTTTTATCGATAATTGGATTTCGAAGGAATCGGGGTCAGATTTGGATGATTCCTATCCGAAAACCAATTCGAACCAAATTATGTGTTCGAAGGATGAAAATATTTGAAGACGGATCGAGACAAATAATAACGAAGGACTACTTGTTGATTAATTGAGGATAAACTCTTGATTCACTATGTTGTATTAGTGGTCCCTTTGTTATGAAAAATCTTAAAACCACAAGGACTTCTCGCCTAGTAATGGCGAGGAAAGTACCTTCAGTTTCGTTCAGTTCCAGAACGAACTTGTATGAAAGAATTTCTGACCTTGTATTTCAAATCACAATGAGTGATCTCTATAAAAGTATATCAGTTTGGTGGCGGAGAAGATACCTTCTCTTAGCTTGACACCCTTTCCCGAGCCTTACAATCTTAGGAAGTTATACATTTATAGAAATCGGTCGTGTGAATGTGGAATGGCAATTTGGCATTCAAAGTAAAAGAGGATGTGCTATGTGAAAAGGTAATCATTGCCTCAAGCCCCATCAAACGGAAATGACCGAAACATGGTATATGCGGCAAGGCTAAGTGGGTCATTCCCATCAGGGTATGATCATCCCTTCTATATATATTTACTCTCGCTAGGACGTTCGGGATGTAAATTGATGTGGTTTATATGCTAGAGCGCGCTCGGTTAAAGGTCGGTAATGACCGGGGGATGACATATTCGGTACTATCTAGTTATAGAGGTAGACAAGTCTTGTGTTGGTAGAGGAGCTTTGTGATGGTTCCTCGGAGCATCTATCTAGAGGTGTACCCATCAGAAGGTAGTCCCTTCACCTAGTCATTTGTATGAAAATCCATTCTTCAATAAGAACCTACAGTTTTGTTTGTATTGGCGTAATGAATAGCCTCGAAATGCTATATAGGTAACCATTTCGGCTAAGATTAATAAGTTTATTCGCAATTGTTTTCAAAGAATGTCATTAAAAGTAATATCAAATGTTTTGATATAAAAGTGTTTAAGTTATCATAAGGCAAAATCCATCCGTGTTTATGAGTAGGTGTAGTCTTATGAGATATTCTTTCTTTTCAAAGGATTTTATTCAAAGGTTGATATATGACATTGTCATTTATTATTGATTTTTCTCACACCGGTTTATCAAGCCTGATCCGGGTATTTTCAATACTCGGGTCAGATCCTAGTAATTTCAGGTTTAGTCGAAGACTGTTGAAGTTTCTAGAGGAGAGTTGGAGATGTTCATCTGCGTATGGACGTATTCTATTATCTGCTGTCTATTTGTTTTTGTTTGATGTTTATCAGCAATTGTAAGGAAAAATGTTTATAACTATCCAAGCTGAATTTAGGTTAGACTTTGATATATGTATTTTGAAAGTTTTCCGCTGTAAAGATATTTGTTCAATATTATATATTATTCTATTCGTGTAAGAATCTATTCTGTCCGTTTTTCTTTATTACCCTTAAAAGTCCACAATTCCGTACAATTTGGGTCAGACATGTGTGGTTTATTGTCCGCAAAGAGTACAGAATTTTGGGATGTCACATGAATGGAGGCAATAGACTAGATTCTCCTAGATTGAATAATTTTTAGCCACAACCTAAGGCGTATTTCAACTTAAATAAGTATTTATCTTAAATAAGTATTTATCAAAACCCCTTTGATTTTCTACTTGAATTTGGGAATTAGTTAGAGCTAGGTTTAGGTTTATAGAAATGTTCTATTTTAAGTTTACTGGATGAAAATGAATATGAGAATGTTGTACTTTGTTTCTCATATTTATTTCCTCTACTTGGGCCAAGAAGGTTATGTACTGAACCTAATAAGCAAAGTGTTACTAATTCTTTTCTATGAGAAAAGTGTTACCAATATATTTGTTCCATCACTATAAGAAAACCAATTGTACTAAGCAATGTATTTTGCAAACATTGTTTTATCTTAATTTTTCCCGCCATAATTAAACATGTAAAAATTATGATTCTTATTAATATTGAAAACACATTATTCATTAACCACCATTTTTTTATTTCAGTTAATATTTCATTTAACATATTGTGATTGTCAATATTTCGACAAATGCCAAAATAACAAAGTTACTATTTTTATCGATGTTACGATGTACTAAAAATGGTAACAAAGCTTTTATAAACAGAAATATCTATCACTACATTCTATTCAAATCAGCAAGTGAATGAAATACATTTATTATCATCTTAATAATAAAATTATTTTCCATATAATTTATTAAATTCTAATTTTTTCCATATATTATTCTTATATTAACAAATATAAGATTTAAGTTACATAAAAAAACATTTTAGGAAACATCCAATTTAATTAATCCCAAATCTATTTCAATTTGATAATTAACAATTAAAATTCCCCGAATTCATCGTAGAAATTAATCAAGATATAGATTTAATGTTAAGTAATCTATATTATGGTTGTTACATAAAAGAAGCTTCAAAGAGATGATATCAACCTCATAGAAAGATACGGATGTCGAACTAGTAAGTATAAAGCTTCTCGAGCATTTAAAAGTAAAGATACATCCCCTACAATGGCCAAAGAGATAATGAATTACTACAATAAAGAATGTCACCATATATAGTGATACAGAATGTCGACTTCCAATGAGATGTCAGATGTTTAAAGGTTCTGAGGAGTAATGCCAGAAACACATAAGATATCGAATGCCTAATAATGAGGGGATATCGAATCTTTGTAGGACGAAGGATGTCGAGCCTTTACAACATTGGTTGTAGGGCAAGAGGCCAAGGAAACATGTGGTATCAGCTGAAGATGTCGAACTTAAAGAATATAATGGATATGGAATATCTGTAGTTGTCAAGGACATCACGTATCATCAATGTTTAAAAGAATATCGCAAATCATCAATGTAAAGAAGAATGCCGTAAGTCATCAATGCTTAAAAGGATATCGTAAGTCATCAGTGCTTATAAGGGTGTTGTATTCCATCAGCATAACAAACAATGCCGAAAATCAACATTTCAGGAGGGATATCGAATGTCGACAATTCACCGCATGCCTAATGACACGTTTCAGCTGATCTGCCTTCTTCAACATCTATAAATATGGACCCAATGGCAATTTAGAAGGGGCTAATCATCTCTCTCTCCCCTTCTCAAAATCAAAAAATTGTAGCTCAAAACTGATTTGGGGAAGAATCTTGAATCGATTGTGAACATTGCAATTTATATGAACAAGGATGTGGACGATCTAGCATAGCCTATTTACCTGGATTGTGCAAATTTGACTATTATTAAACATGGACGTATATATGACCAATTTTGGGCTCGGGCTTGACTTTGGGCATTATCTCGAACAAGGCCACTTAAGCCTTGGCCTAAGTTAATGTTTATTTTGCATAATGCCTACTTTTCTAATTGACATATGGACAATGGATTATGACTTATATGGATTGTCTGCTTTGCTCGTCAACGAATGCTTAATGGACTATTGCACATTTTTGCAACTTATATATTTTACCTTTGGACATATGCCATAGGGTTTTGAACAATTCAAAAGGTCCACGGAAATCATGGGACATTTTTAAAATAACATCATTTTGTACTAAGCTTTGGATATTGAGCCAGCCTTTGGTTTAATAGCAGCATTTGTACCTCTCAAACTATGCTATATTAAGTAATATCATGGATGTTAAAACAAGTTTTTGGCTGAGCGTGGCATCATGGACGTTGCACCAATTTTGGTTTAATAGATTCGATGTTTAATGTGCTTAGGTTAATTCGGATTTACTCACAAAATTATCATTTTGTATGACTTTAAGTTTGGAACATAAGTATTGAAATAGAAAATTCAAAATAATGATTTAGAGTAAGTTATTTATACATAATAACCAAAATGTCTCTTAGTCAATGAGAGCGATATTGAGTTTGTAACTCTTTGGATATTATCCAAGAAATGATAGAGAGTATCATTTTACAAGTGTATGTTAATCACATCAATAATCAAAAGCATATGAATATGAAAAATAGCAAACTCCATTTTCTTAACAAATTTTCATATTTCATTTCAAAATGATATTTCATATTCATTACATAATCTCATTCGTAAACCCACGTTCAGAAAAATTGTAATTATTACAAAATACTCCAAGAACAACATATGAAAATGGTCCCTGGGTTGATCAGAGTTTAATACTTGCCAATTATATAACTTTCCATTACACCCATATAGACAAAACCAAATAACATAGCGGATTAGATAGGTACATCTATATAGCTAGACTGCCTCCTGCACTCTTTGGAAGCTTATTCATCTAAATGGAAAGCTGAAAACCCTTACTCCTGACCTAGTAAAATGAGTACCCGAGAGTTTAAGATGAAAAAAAAAACTTCAAGTCAGACAAAAAATTTGATGTGAGTAATAATCTACAATTTCAAACCAAATAGATGTCCAGTGAGACCACGTTGCTAAGCATAAATGGGTTTCCCCTCAAAAGTAACTTAAACAAAATATATTTTCCATATACTATGCTCCTACATCCACAATGTTTAGAACATTAAAGATTATCTGCAGTTATGCAACATATACTGGATTATCCATCTCACTTTGTTAGACTATCCATCTATATTTTTATTGACTATTCATCTTATACTTATTTGGACTGCCCATCTCATATATGGTTGCTTGGATTACCCATCCCCCTACCACATTGACTACCTATCACATATGGTTTCACTGTCAAAGTTATATGGACTATCCATCTCACATATAAACATTCTTATGACTTCTCTATCCTTTTCTGTATGGAATACCAATCACATATGGTTTCATATATTTAAAATGATGTGAAATATACATCACACATCCCACATTTTTTCTAGAATTACTATGAAACCTTCATTAATCATTTAGAGACTATCCATCTCTGAGATGATGCAGACTATCCATTCACATCCCATAGTTTTCCTAGGATTACTATGGACCCATTACTTATCAATTTATTTTATATTTAGTTTACATGTTCAACCCATGCCTATTGGTGTTCCCAATTAGGTTCCTTACACTTTAAACTTATAATATCTCAAAATAAAATAAATTGGCATCCTCAAAGATTAAAGTCGAAGTCATTCAACATATAACATGTTGATACTAATACACATTGGTATCTCCTATGAATCTTGTCGAAACCATAGAGTAAAAATATATTGGTGTCCCCAACAGTTAATATTGAAATTTATAAATAAAATACTTTGGTAACCCCAAAGTTAGTGTCAAACTTAATGTAATAAAATACATTGGTATCCCAAATGATTAAAATCGAAGTTATAACATATGGCCGCCGCCGCTAACTAAGTTAATATAAAACATTTTCGATGTGAACAACAATGTCGACATCTATACAAGGTCACAATTAAAACTTAAACTCTTTTAGGTAACCATTTCCATTCAAATTACCTAGCTTAGCGAATATGCAGGCGAGATCTCATCTTCCTAAGCATACAACTCCATGGATCTTGCATACGCATAATATTTAAATGAAACTCAAGGATATAAATTCCAATGTCGTAAAAAAATTATATAATTTTACTCTAACCTTTTAAGCTCTCCAAATCTCTCAAATCCAAATTCATCTCTTTACTTGACTCATTTCCATTCTGATCTAAAAGAAAATGTATAATAAGGTATGAATATACTATTAGATTATAGATCTGAGAAGAGATTTGAGGTCAAGGGGAATATAGATTTATAATAATTGAATTTACCATTTTCTTTTGCAAGGTTGATTCGCTTCTTCTCTTCTTCTCTTTTATTATTCGTCCTTCTCTAATTATATATCAATAATATAATATTTTATAACCAATAGAAATAGAAGAGAAGGGAAAATGATAGAGCTTCGTAGCTATGATAAAAAATGCAAGAAAAGAAGTGTGGAGTTTGTTCGGTATTTATAGAATCTCGAATCAATCATATCTGTTAGATCTAACTAATTAAATCCAGACCGTTCAGCCAAGGTTCGATCTTAGTCACTATTATAAGGAATGGTCGACCGCTCCCTTATAGGAGGTTGACAGCCAGCAATTGACCAACCAAGGAGGGGGTTCAACAGTTGGGTATGCATTTAATATAACTTATTCCTATTTTCATTTTTTAATTATTATTTTCCAAAAAATTAAAACGGTAGTAACTTCTTTGTCTGAAATCCAATCGCATAACTCCAAATATGAAATTTGCTTAGAAAATCATCACGAATGCAATGGTTTAAATTTATGGCTAAATTCTAAAATTTTCTCAAATTCCATTTTGGAGACTTATTAATTACCGTTAATTTTATGAATTGCTACATAGGTTTCGAAGGAAGTTGTGTAGAAATCACTTCAAGATAATAACCAGATTTTTAATATATTCAAAAAAGAGGTAAGTCAGAAATAAGTGGAAAAGAAGAAAAGTAAAAAAGAAGGGACAAATAAAACCACTCTGAGTCTGACCCATATGAAATTTTTTAATAAAAGGTTATAAAAATATATATAATATATTTGAAATAATTTTTCTAGTGATTTACTTAAGAATAGAAAAACCTTAATTTTGAAAATAAGTAAATATTAAAAGTTGCTTAGAAAAAACAATTAAAAAGGGTTTTATTAAAGAAATTTCCTTTGAAATAAATTGAAATTCTAGCATATGTGTAGCTTAGTAATTTTTATGATTTTGATATTCAAAGTTTTTAAATTCTTTTAAAGGGGTAGGGAATAAGAAGTGGTACTGGTCTTAAATAGAGTGAAGAAATTGAAGGGCATGAACACCTGATAGTGAAGATAAGATGAATATTTTAGTATAAGGATATATGAAGAAAAACATTTGAAATAGGTTTATTGATAAGAAGAGCCATATGAGGAAATGTTATTTCAATAAGAGCAATTTAGGTAAAAAAATTAAGTTGCAGCAACATTAGAAAATATAAATAGAAACAAGTATATGAGCTTATAATAAATAGTGCTTGTAATCTAATTAGAAGCAACATAGAAAAATTAAAGCTAAACCGAAGGAAAATGGATATTTTCCATAATTTTGCAAATTGATTGAATGTATTTTTCGAAAGCCCCCTTACATGTTATCAGAGCCTCCGCTATTGATGAAAGTGGAGATAGTATGAGTAAAAGGAAAATAATAGATTGGAAGTGCATTTTTAGGAAAAGCGGTTTGGTACAACAATTAATTTTTTAAAGGAAAAACTTAATAAATTGTTTAAGTTAAAAAACCTTACATTTTAAGAGGTGGAATCTTTGTTATGAAAGGTTTTTAAAGGAAAGGATCTTTTAAATTAAAATGCCTAACAATGACCGTGAAGTTAAATAATATTGAAAAAAGAGTAGTAAAAAATACCAAAACAATTTTGACATAGAGTAGACATGAATGACTGCCTAGGTAGGATAGGATAAAAGTAAAGGCTATGAAGGATATAGAGTAGTAGCACGAAATCCTCGTAAAATATAAGGAATACGGAATGAACCTAGGAATATTTTATTTGGTATGTGTGAAAGCCATAAAAAGAACCCATAAAGAATGAAAAATGATATCAAAGTACATTTTTTTTGAGTTTTAGAGCATACCCACATAAGAATTTAAAAATAAAGAAAGTATTAACTGAGATTCAAGTATACATCAAGAGAGTTGGATAAAAAGAAGATATTTATATATTTGGGTATGATAATTGAAGTAATGGACCAAATTTATTAGAAGCCAAAAGGGTAAGTTAAGATATGTGAGTTATGATAGAATAGCATAGTAAGAATGTTCATTTTATTAAGTGAGAAGTAGTAGGGCCACAATATCATTAATATCAGCTGAAGTTGAAGGGTATCTCTAGCAATTGTTTCTTACCCATTTTTTGACGAGTTACTCTAAAAGTGCATTGTGCAATTGTTTCTTACCCATTTTCTGACGAGTTACTCTAAAAGTGCATTGTTCGTATTCCTAGCCCATTGAATGTGAAAAATGCACAGTTTAATCTATAATTGGTTGAAGTAGTTAAAAATAATGGATGTACCTTATTTATTAGAAGCCCAAAAGGTAAGTTAAGACTTGTGGGTTATGGTAGTATGGCATATTAAAGTGTACGTTTATTTAAGTAAGAAGTGATAAGGCCACAACATCACTGCAGCAGTTGATATTGAAGGATAGCTTCAACCAATTGTTTCTTTTACGCTTTGTGTTTTAAACAGTAGTTGTCTGTATATATTGGAAAGCAGAATAAGGAAATCTTATGTAGATACTTAACTAATAAAAAATAGTATTGGAAGTATAAAAAATAAATTAGAAAATTTATTAACTGTGGATTACTATCCCTCTTCTTTAAAAGCTGAAATTTATAAATATACTTGTATGCTATAGTTGTTCTAAAATTAAAAGGAAGAGTTTTTTAAATTTTATATTAACTGTATTATTACTTAGGATCAATCATAAGCATTAGCCTATCGGCTGAATCCCAATTACATTGGATGTGGCTTTGAAAAATTAAAAACAAACACTTTTTAAAATTTTGTTCAAAGATCTTTGATTTTTAAATGTAAAAAAATTTTGCAAAATTTTTGAAAAGCAATGTTTTATTTTAAAAATTTTCAACTATCAAAAAAGTTTAACTGAAAAAGATTTTGATCGAAATAGGGAAATTTCTGATAATTGAAATGCTATATGCTCAGCATAGGAAAAGTTGACGCGTTAGCAAATATGAATTTTGTTGTTCAGTAGAAGTGACATTACGTAAAATATAGTTATGCAAGGGAAAAAGAAACTTTAGCTCTGAAATTTCTTTTTCCATACCTTGTTTATAGAGGGACAAAAGGTTGTTTTGAAATAATTCCATTTTCAAATTTTAAAAATAAATTTCCTTGTGTAGACTAGACTTAGAGAAGTTGGAAACGAATCTAGTGCAAAAGAGAAGGTTCCGAAGTATAGCAAAATGGGTACACAAGAGAATGATGGAAGTATGGATTTCTACGTCTAAAACCTTTTTTCCGACATAAGGATGTAGGTTAAGAAAATTGGATTTTCAAAAAATTTCGTGTTAATAGTGATCTGATTGGTATTCGATGTAGGGATTGGATGAGAAATTGGTTGAACCATACATCTACTCGTAGAAGTTTAGGAAAATTTGGATGCGAAAATAAAGATTTTGATTTTACAAACTTGCATGCATATGGAACTTCCAGTATATATAGATTGTTTGCACCATATTTTCAAAATAGTTTTGAAAGAATGCATTCAAATGGAAGGCATCAATTTAGCATTATTCTGCATACATATCATATGTGCTATGATACGCCATGCACTTGGACACGATTGGCTGCAAAATTGATTCTTGCTAATCTGTTAGATAGGTTAGAATGGTTGTACATTATGTTACATGATTTAGTCCTTGAGAAATATCAGGGATGAGAATCTTTTTAAGTGGGGAGAATGTAACACTATGTAAATTGAATGATAATTAATTTAAAATTTTAATTAATAGTTGTTAGAGCTGAAAATGGAGTTTTCACAAGCTTTATATTTTAGCTACGAAACTTGCACCATTGTGTTCGTTGTGAATTTCTAATCAACGTTCATATGTAATGTCTTACGGTCAGAGTTCAAACAGAGAAGTTACCAATATTTGAAGATTTTAGATTGAAAACAATTGTGTACGTAATTAAGGAAATAAATTTAACAAATTAAAGTTATTGGATACTTAAATTCTAAGAAAAATTAATTTTAATCTAAAATCATATAAAATAACGTGCAAGAGGAAACTATGCTTAACATAAATAGGCAACTGATCGAACCCTTAACAGGATCGGTCGACTGGTGCTAACCTAGCATTCAACCGCTGATAGGCTAGCAGTTCTACATTGAACCTAGGCCGAACATGCCAAATTTAATATAATTTAATCTAAAGGTTGACGTTCATTCCAACTCTTATAAATATGGGCTCAACCCCTCACTTTTATTCTCATATTTTCTTAAGCAACGGCAAGGCTCTGCCATTTTCTTTTGTTCATAAATTCTTATGTCTATACATATTATAATCTTTACATATATATTAGTGGAGAAGAGTAGAGAATAATAGAGAAGAAGAATATGATCTAATCGCCAAAGTCAAGGTAAATTATAAATCCAAATCTAAATTAAATTCAAATCTCTTCTTAGATCTACGTTTCTAATAAACATGTATAGGTTTTCATACATATTTCAGTTGGAAGAAAAAGAAGTCAAATAGGAATAACAAGATTTAAATCTGGAAGTTAGGAATGTCAAAGGTGAGTGGGAAATTATATAATTTAACATAGTATTGAACTTATATTATCGCAAATATGTTCCTTGTGGCCTAAATGTAATTTTCGAGTTGTGGGCTTAAATATATACATGAAATGAATTTAAGAACCATACCGACATATCCTGTGAATTATTAATTTTAATCAAATATTTGATATACTTGAAACTAAAAGTAAGGATGAAACTAGTACCTAAATTTATAATATTGTATAATAATTCCAGGTTTATTGGTTGAATGACATACGTTAGTTAATGTGAATTGGAAGTTATTATAATGAGCATTGGATTTAATTAGTATTTTAATTCATGGGAATGAAGTGTGTTGTAATGTAGATTTCTATAAATTATATAGTTTAGAATTATGAAATAAAATTGTATCGTTTGAAATAATAAGGAATCTGCCCAAAAGAAAGAGATGTACAAAACATGGACCGTATTTTGTACCATCTATTTCAATAACAACAAAAATAATAATTCCTTATAATTCCAAACATAACACAAGTCCTCTTTTAGATAATTTATGGAAAATTACAATGTTAACGTTTTCTTTTGGGAAGATGTAATTCCAACGCATTAAAATGCAGAACTCCCTATGTATAAACCATAGTATGGTAAGTAGGGATCATAACAACAATTTAATTGTAGATCTAACATATGCAGTTTTAGATAAGTTAAGAAATAAACAATGACCGATGAAGCATAGGTAAAATAGTGGAATGGGTAATTAAGAAGTTATGAAGAAAGACAATAATGGTAAAAAAGAAACAATCGAATATATGAAAGTAAGTGGAAGTTGAACGGTAAGGGATATTTGATCTATTAAATTAGAAGTGAGCGGTAAATGACATTAACTAGTGTTAATGTGATAAGAAGTAAGTCATGTAAAAAGATGAACAGTAACCATTGAATATAGGAGATGAATCTATGAATTAAAATTCATATAGCCTGAAGTATGCATTGATGATGAGTGTGAATATTGAGTCTAGTCAATAACTTAGTTTAGTTAAAATGACTTAGTCATTAGTTATGGTTGGAATGTGAGGTCAGTAGTGTTGCACAATAGAAGTCTGCCCTCGGTTTGATGTGTCAAAGAGTCAAGTAGAGTCTTCTTTAATCCTTTTAGGGGGTACATGTTAAGTAACCAAGTGGTAATTTCCTTGATTGCACTAGGCAATCTGAATGAGGTAGTGAGCATAGGGTCGGCGCTATGTCAGCAAGGTTGGTAACAAATATGTGATGAGTAAGGCTATAAACATAGGTCGAGAGCATCATTGGTCCTAGAAGCGGTTAGTAGAAAGACTAGGGCTACGCCTAAACGGACTACACCTCGTACTAGTGTAGATCACGTTTGGGACATGCACTGCTTCATATATGTTTGTTAGTATGTTTACTATAAGGAGTCAAGGCTTGACAACCCCTGTTTGAGGTTTTTCAAGCGAATATGATAGTCATAGAAGCTGAGTCATTAATAGTCTGTGGAGCTGAGCTCATGATTGGTTTGAGGAATAGAATTCTCAATACTGATCTATTATATGAGTCTTTAAGACAAATATAATATAGCTAAATAGTTGTAATACTATTATTAGGCACCAATGGGAAAATCCATGGTGTATGTAGGCAATTCAATCTGGACACAAATGGTGGATACCTGGTGCGAAGCATAGTTATGGATATTAGCAGGGAATGTGTCCTGGTCCATAAGAGACTATGGTACTTGTATCTATATATACATATACATATATTTAGACATATACACACATGTATGTAGTTATTATATACCTTATCTAGGCGAGGCGTATCATAGGTGTACATGAAGTCAAGACAGCTAAGCTAAAATAGTAGACGTAACATGTAGTGGAAGTAATTGGTATAAATCAGTGTCATATGTAGAGTATGTAATTTTACAATCACCAAAATATTATTTTTGACCCTCTCCTCATTACAATCCACATGATAAACTTAGAGGGAAATGTACCGGTACAAGGCGGAAACGGTGAATAGTCAGATTTCCTTAGCATACTCAGCATTAACAAGGGTATATATTTCATAGGTACTAACTTTGGTTAGTAATTATATGTTTTATTATACTCTATTATTCCATTGTGAGTTTATATCAATATTACTCTAATATGCTTTTGTTATTTACATGATACCAATACCAACGATTTGTACCCTAGTGCAATTGGGGTTTTGATTTAGCAAAAATTCGGACCCTTTAAGGTGTGAGTTGTTACAGATCCCTCAAGAATAATTACTACACATAGTATTTCGACTTGCATAACCTACCAACTCCTTGGTCTTGAATATGTTCGGATTTCTTATAAACTCTTATCTTGTATGATTTTATAAACTATTCTTTAGATGAAATTAATTTAAATCTTGTGTGCTACTCTTAAGTATACAATCTTCTAAAAAGAAGTTAACTCGGCCTCACTCACCATTGATCATTCCTTGTTCAATAATATTCGATTATTCTATATCTATACATCATTATGCACCATAGGAAAGAGTGACTTTTGAGATCGAATCTTTATTCATTTTAGGTACGGTTGGAACTATTTACAATATACTCTCCTACTTGATAAAATCGAATCAATTATATTTCCAATTTCATTCTATTTAATTTACTTCCGTTTTATACCGTATAAGCTTATCACAAACATACTACGTGTGCATCAAATGCACTTGTCATCTCAGCGATAACGTATCAGTGAATATAATGAAGTACATGGAACCATTTTTGTATTAACAGACTTAAGATTGCAAACACGCTTGCTTCCATACATACATACATACTTACATACACACAAACATATATATATATGGTGTGTGTGTGTGTGCGTGCGTGCGTGTGTGTGCGTGTGTGTGTGTTTGTGTGTATCATTCCGAAGAGTTCATCAACTCTCATCACACTACCACTCAATGTATCTTTTTCCCTTCATCGTTTGAGATATAATTCACTAGTACCATGTGATTTATAATCATATAATTAGAAAGTTATTTTTCCAAACCGTGGCTTAGTGCATACTTCTAAAATAATTGCAAATAAATTCACATACATACGTATTTTCCAATGCATCAGAAATACCAGTACTATAATTTTATTTTATAATGTATATTCATAATATTTATACTCAAATAAAACTATTTTCATTTTCAATCAATACTGTATAATATTTATTATTTCATAAACAAAATGTGATATGTTCAATAATAACAATTTTGTAACTTGATGCGATCTATTAGTGATATATGGAATGCTACCACTATTTCTAAAATTACTATTATAGCTTATGATATACAAAACTTTATTCAACCACTCAATGTAGGCTATTTATTTCATTTATTTACAATCAAGAATTTTCAGGATAAGTATATTAAATTCAAAGAAATAAATTTCATTGAAAACAATTTTCTATGTGAAACACATTTGGAATAGAATCATATTCCTTATTCCTTGTTAACATCTATTATTATTTTACAATTTCCAGTTTCAAATTTAATAATGAAGCAGAAGTGATCATTTACTCTCTTCATCCCAACCATGCCTTAAGTTACATCCACTCTTATACATTCGATTTCCTTTCTATATAGTCGAACCATCAAAAGGAAATGTTTAGTACAATATCATAATGAACTCTTTACAAAAGTGCATCTAGTCATCCTTAACTTTTAAGGATATCAAATAAATTGCACTTTATATAAACTTATCAAACTGATATTTCAGCTATCGAATTCTCAGACCTATCTTGTAGCCTTTGTTCTAGTGTTGCATTTGACACAGCAAGATCATTTTGTAATCGATCATGTTGAATACACGATCTCACACTACACATTGAGCACAATAAACAATCTATTGCTTGGTTAGAGATTTGGACGAGGTCCTATAAGCCATTATTACTAAAAACAACTCCTCTGACCATTTTCCTTCAGCCTTTAGTAATCTCTTCTTAAGGAACTTTTTGATGGTTTTGTTTACTGCTTTGACTTGCTCGATTGATTGGGTTCCATTATCTGAAATTATTTTTTTGGGGATCCCAAATCTAGTAATGATCTTCCTCAACCACAAAAGTGACTATTTTTATGGTAATTTAGCTAGCGGTTCTGCTTCTACTCACTTGATGAAGTAGTCTGTTGCCACTAAGCATGCATTGCCCCTACCTTTGACGTAGGGAGTGGACCTAACAAATCTATGCTCGATATGTCAAATAACCATAGGTTTGCTAAGGGATGAGCTCTATGGAAGGCTGCCTTAGGATCATGCGAACCTTTGACATCTATCGCGTCTTCTCACATATTCCTTTGTATCATGAAGCATAGTGGGTCAGTAGTAACCATGCCCCGGTTCCTTCTTTGCAAACTTAGCCGCTTCGAAATGATCCCCACACAGCCCTTCATCTTGTGACCTGTATTCCCTCTTATTTGGAAGTGCATCTTGGGTAGAGCACCCTCTCTAGTATAATATGCCATTAAAGAAGAAGTAATACAAAGTATGATATATTATTTTTCAGGCATTGTTTATACCTAGGTCATCCATGTGTTTTCTTCTGTCTGTTGAGGCATAGCTCAATTGGAGATTGCTCTCGATTTTCCTCCATATCTTGGTTCTGAGCCCCTCAAATCATTGCTCATTGATCCCTAGTTACGACCAGTATTTGGTTAGCTTTTTTGATGCTTCGTTCAGCTTGATGCCCTATTGGAATAACTTTCATTTCATTTGCTGCTTTTGTTCTAGAGAGTTTGGCTAATGAATTAGCTAAAGAGTTGTTATCATACAGAATCTGCTCTATACCAAACTATTCGAATTGCTCTAATAACATTTTGGAAAGTTCCGTGTACTTAGCTAGAGTTGGCACTTTTGCTTTGTAATTACCTTGTACTTGGTTTACGACTAATTAGGGAATCACTATGATTTTAATTTAGGTTACCTTCATTACTTAGGTCGTCCTTAAGCTTATAAGGAGAGCCTCATATTCTACCATAATATCGGCAGCCTTGAATCTAAGTTGCACTGCTCCATATAGTTTATCTTCATTTAGAGTAATCAACATATATCCAATCCCTACTTCCTGTTCATTTGTTGCTCTATTAATAAATAATTGCTAAAACTGCAGAGTGGGTGCTTCTTCCCTAGGTTAGGGATCATTAGGTAATATGCTTTCCATTATGAAATCTACCAGTGCTTAACCTTTAATTGCTGCTTTCTGATAATAAGAGATATCATATTACTGAGCTCCATTGCCCCTTTTGTCAAGCGAACCGATGTTTCTAGTTTTTGCAGTATCTGTAGCATTTTGTCTGTAAAGACTTTGATGAGATGTTCTTGAAAGTAGGGCTGCGATTTCCTTGCCATGAGAAGCAAGTTGTGCGCTAGCATTTCAACGATGGAATAGTTGAGTTCAGCTCCTGATAAGCATTCACCTTTGAAATAGCTTGGCCTCTTGGTCCCCTTATCTTCTCGAACCACTTCAGCACTAATATTTTAATCGGTCACAGCTAAATATACATACAAGTCCTCACTTGTTACAGGTAGTGATAGGATAGGTATGCTAATCAGATGGTCCTTTAGATTCTGGAATGCGATTTTGCATTCCTCTGTCCATTTAAAATTACGTCCCTTGTTCACTTGGTCGAAGAATGGTATAAACTTAGCGGGTGGTTTGGAAATGAACCTTCTTATGCTTGCCAGCTTGCCATTTTGGCTCATGATGTCATTTTTCTTCTTCGGGACATCCATATTCTTTATGGTCTCTATCTACTCTGGGTTTGCTTCCATACCGTGGGCGCTCACTAGGTATTCTATAAACTGTCTTTACTGAACATCGAAAGTTCTTTTTTGTGTATTCAACTTCATATTATACTGCCTCAGGATTGCAAATGTTTCGTCTAGATATATTACATGACTCGATGCTACTTTTGACTTGGCTAGCTTATCATCCACATATACTACAACATTTTTGCTGATCTGATCTGAGAACATCATATTATCCAACCTTTGGTAGATTGCTCTAGCATTTTTGAGTTCGAACAACATGACTTTGTAGTAGTATAAGCCTTTGTCTTTGATGAAACTATTATGCTCCTGATCTGGCTTGAACATAGCTACCGGGTTGTAACTCGATTATATGAATGAGGGCAGTTCATGACTGCTATTTGCATCCACTAATTGTTCATTTCTAAATAATGGGAAGACATCCTTTTGGAAGGCCTTGTTGAGGTTGGTATAGTTTATGCAAGTTCTCCATTTCCCATTGGGCTTCTTCATAAGAACAGGGTTGGCGATCCACTTTGGGCAGTATATTTCTCGAGTGAATCCATTTTCTTTTAGTTTCTTAACTTCCAAAGAGCATTGTACCTTTCCTTATCTGGAGTCCCGTGCATTTGCCTGATTGGATGAGCATTAGAAAAATTATGGCTGGATCTATTTATACCATGCCTGAGTGTGCTTAAGCAAAAACATTTGTTGATTTCTTTAGGAAGTCTATCAGCTCGATTCTGGCTTCTATACTGAGTTTTTTCCTATCTTGAGAACTTTTGTGGGGACTTTAGGATCTATTTGTACATCTTCAAAATCAATTACTGGCTTCAACTATGTCCTCGTTTCCCCTAACTTCGAGTCTATTTTACTTCCTTCTTTCTCGTTGGGTTGAGTGGTAGCTAAGAGTGCTAGTTTTTGAGCTTCCTTGGAAAGTATTATACATACACTGGTTATACTCATCGATGTCGATGCTGTTAAATATGCGAGTATATGATTTTTGTTTGATGATAATAAACATATATACATTTAAATGTATTTGTTAATGTACTACTTTATTTTTCATAGATTAAATAAATATTTGCTGAATAAAATAAATAACACAGAATTTGAATTCAAATAGAAATTTTATTCAAACAAATATTTATTATTATTTTTTTGAATAGTACAAATTTAAAAGTCTCACTATATACAACCTCAATTACAATACAATTTTGTTTACGTCACAATTTCTAATTTATATTTGACCTCACTACATATCAATCATTCACTCAACTCGCATTTATCTTCAACTTTATTCCAATGTGAATCCAGCATCTGAGCAATCTGCAGAAATATACATTGACGCAGCAAAATTGAAAATAAATATTTTTGCAGTACAAAATAAAATGTGGATTTTGAAAATAATATTTGCCTCAGTTATTTGGGTTGTTCTTCATCATTTAAATTTGAATTCATCATACACGAACAGCTTGTGACATACACAGTATATCACTGTATATGCCATAAGGCCGTGCACACCGATATATACACTTGATAAAATTACAGGGACAGGTGAGCACAGGTCAAACCCAAAACGCCGGGTTCAACTCATGTGCAATAAAAAAAAAGTCACAATATCAGCACAAGGTCAAACCTGAGCTCCAAGCTGGACTCAACACAGGTGCAGTTCAAATATACAAGTTTAATAAAATGGTCAGGTGCAAGCACACTCAAGGCATAGTACACGTCAACCCAATGAAAACCAGAAATGTGCTCAAAGCAAATCCAGACCACATAAATGAATAAACACATGAATGAACAACTACAAATGTGTCAACCAAACAATTCAATGCAGCAGCACAGGCCTCAACACCAAAGACAGAGAAACCAGAATGCAAACATATATAACAGTGTCAATGCAATGAACAGACACAAATAACAATGGCACTGCCTCAACTGTCGATTCATAAGCACATGCACCAGTGATACCAGTGAAGACCACAAGCTAATCAAAACAACAACGAAGTCAACAATGAATCAGAAATTACAAACCAAAGGCTAACAGTTCAAGTCACTACTACCATGACTCAAAGCACATATAGGAATGCAACAGTAAATCACAAACCAAGTGCACCAATACTACACAGAGAAACACTTCAACTATAAGTGAACAGTAAGATGGCCAGGTGACTGTAACGACCCGTAGATTTTAATAATTTTAAATGGTTTTATTTAACGTAATTAATTGAAAATTTTGAGATATTTTATATAATAATATTTTGAAATAAAAATTTAATATTTGGATTACGTCCAATTAAACATAGTAGATTTTAAAATTTTAATTTATTTTATCAAAGTTTATTCCATTGTGAAATTCTATTTAACTCAAGCTAGCTAATAAATTGCTTTAATAAATATTGCTGTATCAATTTCTTTAATAAATATTGCAGAATCAATGCACAGATGTTATCAATTTCATTTTTATGGTGGTACGTTCCTTTGCGTTTCCTACCGGTTAAATTATAAATAATTTGCTTTGATGGGTCAGCTAAATCAAAGCAACGTGACTGTTGCTATTTATTTCTTTTATTAATTGCAACAATTATTTTCACCAAATCATGGGTTGACCGTTACTTGGCTTTCAAATTTTGGACTCTGCATTCAAAAAGAAACGTATAATATAATAAGTACTTCATATTTATTTTCAGTACGTTTCATAAAATTTTCTCTGTCCGTTCTTTTCTTTTAAATATATACTTGCAGCTGTTATCAATCCATCGTTTCAATTTATTATATGGTCCGTTACTCTACCTTTTCAGATTTGAACGTGCAGCTGGTGGCATTAAAAGTTGCTCTAATTATCCACTGAATTATCGTGACTGTCCCGTTACTCTATATTTATTCTGTACGTTTTATCTTTGCTTAAATTTCTCCGTCCATTCCTTGTTTCATTTTAAATATCATTGCCTTTCCAAACTTATTATGTACTATCCAAACAAACAAAAAGTTATTGCTTTAAATGTAGCTAAATCAACTCATGAACGTTGCCATTTCAAAGTTTGAAACGTATAAAATACTATACGTTATTTCGCATTCATTGATTTCTTTTATTTATTTCTTTCTTTCTTTATGTTTTCATTACAATCTGATTTATAACCTTCCTTGTTCGCTTCGTACATTTTATTTATTCTAGCCTGCTCCTCCTTTCTTTTACCTAGTACATCTGCATTCTTTTCATCCTCTCTCTGCAAATTTTCTTTCCACCAAGCACCTGTCACCTCCTTCTCCCCTCCTCTTCTCTTAAGAAACACCCTACCTTCTAGCCGAACCCAACATCTTCCCTATCCACATCGGCAGCCTCATCATAGCCAAGTGTATAGCCTAGAGGTAATAACTTCTGACAGCACATAGGTGGCGTTAACATTTTCCCCATTGTCTGTAGTTTCTTATTTATTCCTTTTGCCCACCTATCAGCGACTCGAGTTTACATAGGGTATGTTATACATTGCATTATATTATATATATTTGCTAGTAATATACTGCCTTAAATTTACATATTTTAGTGTATATATGTATGACGGCTTACGTTATTTATATACATAAAGTAAGCTATATGTACAAACTCAGTGCAACCGCAATTTTCTTTATAAAAGGCAAATAATACAAATTGTAGTACCCAAAGATATATATGTAAGGCTGCACTTAATAATAATTTTTTTTTCTATATAACAGTATAAGCTTATATATCAATTTCTTAGTTTATATATATATTTTGTTATATTGTTTTTTTTTGTATAATAAGTATGTAAGCTTATTTATATTCACATATTAGTATACATAAGTTGCAATATATTGTTTAATAAGCCTAAAGCATTGTATATCATCATACAGTTATGATGTGCGTGCTTTAATAATAAAGCTACTGATCGGGTACAGATAGGTTAAGTAACGTGTATATTTGGTTAATTTATATAAAAGTATATATAACCGTTTCGATTATAGTTATAATGAATATATAAGAGAGTTATATAAATGAATTTTATACTATGCGTTAACTAAATACATTGTTATTTATATGATCCAGTTTTTGAATATATGTTTGAAACGTTTTGATTTCTATATATACAAATATTTTATTTTATACATATATTTTGTTATATATGAAGGTTTTATAAATTTTTTTTCTTATAAACTGTACTGCATATATACTCTTTAAAAAAAAAGAGAAAAAAAGGAGTGAGTTAACAATGTATTATAAAGAATATTGTTTATCTGCATATATATGTGCATAAGTTTGTTTGATTTCCCGTTGGATATTTTGAAAAGGAAAGTAATAAACTATAATAATTATATATATACATAAGTATTCATTTCAAAAGATATTATATATATGTGTGTTGATCTTTAATATATGTGTTTTATGTTAGAACATTGATTTTTAACTATACATATATATTATTTTAATATTGGTTTAAAATGAATATTTATTACATGGAAACGACAACCATAAAATGAATATACTATATATGTGACATTTTGAATAATTACATATTTGTTATTTAACATTAATATGAAATGGAAGCATTTTAAAGTTATATGGTTTTCATGGGTGTGCATATATATATATTTCATTTTTTTAAAATGCGTGTTTTGATTTAGCGTTCATTTTGAAAGAAAGTAATAAATCAATCATATAATCTCCGTTTCAACTTTATCAAGCTAATTTGATCCGTTCTCATCAATTTCATCTATCAGCTTTTCCGTCGAAATCGTACCATCTAACTTTGCTTTGGAAGTCGTGCTTGCATTTCGTAACTCCACTTCATTGTCTATCTCTCTAACCTCGAAAGATGAGCAATCACTCACGATTAACATTCTTTTATTCATTAAATTTGATTTCAATTGAAACGACTATTGAAATATGCTGCCGTAGTTATTTAAATTTGTTATATATGCTATTATCTGTAACTGTTCACCTGCGGGATATGACACCATATCCTATTGTTTATGTTATACTGTTATTGATGATATATGCCTGTTATTTTATTGTATTTTCTGTTATCACTCTGCAAGCTCCCTATAGTTTAGAAATCACTATGGGTTGAAATGATACATACCCGAACAGACTTTAGAATAGGAGAAAATCGTTATGGGTTGAAATGGTAAACCCAGGTGATTTTCATTTAATTGAATTTGGGATTACAGGTTGAAATGATATCCACCCGTATATATTTAGTATACGGATTGAAATGATAAATATCCATAGCACTTGACTATATGATAGGAAATATATACAGACACCGTTGGTCCATATAAATATTTTGAAAATAATTTCTATAATTCTGGAAAGAAATATATGGTTTAATAAATTTGATTCTTAAGATATTATATAAATGAAAATTGTGTATATAGATTTAGTAGTAATATTTGATTTAAATTAGATTGATTTAATGCATATAATATGGTTAAGTATTTATGTAAATCTATATTTCAAATAGATTCTCTTGTAATAAATTGAATAATTAAGATTGGAAGATAAATTTGGGTTTATAAAAATGGTATTTAAATAAGGATTTATTTAATTAAATTGATTTGAAATTTTTGAATGGGAAATTTAAAGGGTATGATTTTATTACTGGATTTTTGATTTAAGTTATTTAATGAATATTTCACGTTTAAATAAATTAAAGAAAATATTGAGTAAAATGGAATTTAAGATTACTTAAATGATATTGAATCTAATAAGGGAGTATTTCAAGACTAAATAATAATGAGGTTAAATCGAGATCTATATGAAACTGTTATATAGAACTTTTAAATATTAAAGCCTTGAACTATATTGGAATTTAAATGGTTTATGTTGAGATTCGGATCTGTATTTGAAATCAACGTAGTTGAATTTTTTATTTAGCAACTAAATTGAATTGAAATGAAAATTTAGGTTGAACTAAATTTGAATTTATTATTTAGAAAACTAAATTGAATGAAAATTTAGATGAAACGTTGAATACTTAAAGTTTTGAAATATATGAAAATATAAAGGGGTATTTGCGATTATAAATCCGAATTTGAGATCGATAAAATTTAAGTGGTTATTTTAGAAATTGAGTTGAATTTAAATTGATAAATTAAGATTGAATTTAATTTGAATGGGAAGGTCGGGTTGATGTTGGAACGTTTTGTTAAGTTGAGGAAATTGAAAATACTTTACTGTATAAATTATTTAATATATATAAATACTATTTTGGGAAATATAGAGATATTTGAAGTGAAAATATGATTTGGTTTTGAAGTATAAATTAAGCTGAAATGACCATGGTGTTATAGTGTATATTTCTACCTTGTAGAAAGTTCCATGGACCCTTAGAGGATGGTTATCCCAAACATCCTTTAAGATATTTGTATTTCAGTTGATATTTCACTTGAGTTGGATTTATTGATATAAGAATGTTAATCCTGACTCGAGTGTTTTGTGTTTTGCTTTACGCTCGGGTCAGACTGAGTGATACAACATTTGAGACTCACCTTTGGAGTTCGGAGCTTCATTTGGAAATCCAACTATCAATTCGGATTCCAGCCTTTCCAGTTGATTAGTTCAGAGAAGTCATCTGTTGCATTGGAGACTTCACTGCATTTGAACTATTCGGTTGTATTTTTCTAACTCTGGTATATATAGTAGCTTCATGAACTACGATTCTTTATCTATTCCGCTGCATTATATTACTCTGTGATCTGTGATTGATTTATTTAATGTATCTTTTAAGTTTTGCCAAATTTTAATTAACAATTCGGTATTTTGAATTATTCAAGTCGGATATGTATGGTTTTATTGTCGATTTGAATAGTCCAAAATAGCGGGTCGTTACAGTTGGTAAAAGAGCTTTGACTCTAGGCAAAACTTAGCATATATGGTAAATTTATTTACAGAATCACTTTCGCTCGAGTTGAATCTCTTCCTTCTGACTTGATTTACTTTGAATTTTTGAATGTCCCTCGGTTCTGAAATTTATTCTGTCTCTCCCTATTTATATTCGTTTGATTCCGAAGTATCCCATAACTCCACTGATTGATTTGTAAAGGGGGTGAAAACTCCTTTTCAATTGGCATTGACTCACCGAAGATTTCTCTATCCTCGGTTTACGATGCTGCTATATCTTGTTATGCCGAATTCTATATCTCTGGCGATCGAATGTCGAATTGCCTTGGAATTCTACACCGATCTAATTTTGGAATCACGGTTGACCGGAAAAGGTCGCCCGCGATTTATAGAAGTATATCCATCTTCTATTTTGTAATTTAATTATCTCATCTTCGATCGAGTCTATATTCGAATCAGGATTCTATTGATTGGAGTTCCTCTAAATTAAATCTCTATCTTTGTTTTGAAATCCATTCTTGAATCATCCTTTGAAAATCGGGTTTTGTTTGTATTTTTGAAATTGTTTATGCCAAAATTTTATTTTGATAACTATGATTTTTTTTTATATATAAAAGTGAAAATGTTTTCGATAAGGATTATATATATATAAAGCAAATAAGAAATGTTATTCTATATAAAAAGGTTTTGAAAGGATTTGAAATTTTGAAAAATTATAAGAAATTGATTTATATAAAAATGATTTATAACTGTAAAGTTAAATTTGAAATTCGAGAATTGAATTCCAGTATTTTGAAAATGGTTTTAAGATTTTGGAAAATATATAAAAATAATAAGATTTAAAAGTATTTTTCCGAATAAGAAATGTTTCAAATGAGTTCAAATGAATTCAAATAATTTTGAAGAAATTTCAAAGAAGTTTTCAAGAAAATAGAAGTCCAGAACTCACTTGTGTCGCTGGAAAATAATTTCGGTGATGAGTGCACGCATCATCGACATTGATTTTCAAGTTTCAGAGTGGGGGAGAGGCCACTTTAATAGCTTCGCTATGCAAGTGATTTTGTAAAACCGTTTTTGATTTCAAATTCCGAAGTATAATTTGATATTTTAGAAAGATATAAGTATATATTTGAAACAATTTAAAATGAGACCGGTGTTCAGTCCTCGAGTTTCGGATTTAATAATTGATTTATTGATTTATTGTTGATTTTCAACTCTTGAATTGAAAATTTGATTTCCCTAACTATTTTGAATGTTCGAACACTTCCAAATCGAGATTAAATTTTCAAAGCTAAGAAATTTCGAAAAGTATAAAATGTTTGATAAAGAATATAAATTTAGTTTTGAAATGTTTTGAAAAAAAATAGTTTTGAATAATGGTTTTCAGAAAGGTAAATTGGATATTTCAAATAGAAATAGATAGTTTAAAAGTTTTAAAGGGATAATTATAAAATTTGGAAACCATTTTAAGTATAATTGACTTTGAGAAAATATTTGGTTTTGAAAATTAAATTGAAATTAAAAACCAGTACTTAAATGGTGATTTTGGAAATGAATTTGTTTGACTTGAATTATTTTAATTTGGAAACTGGGATAATTTTCTAAACCTTATATTTTGGGAACTTTGAAATTTAGATATTTAATTTGGAAGAAAATTTGGTGAAATCATATATGATTTTGAAACAGAATTGATATTGAAATGATTTGAAATTGAGAACCTTAGATTACTAAGCACTTGATTTGGGAGTGGTCGAACTTATATAAAATGGATTGTATAAGCGTGAAGTTGATTTGAAATCTGCTGATTTGAAAGGTACTCAATTTGGAAAGAGATTTTATGTAACGTATACGGATTTTCGTTCTTCGAAAAACCGAATTGTTATGGGTTTTAAAAAGAATTTAAGAAAAGAAAAGTAGAAAAGAAGAAGAAGAGAAGAAGAAAGAAAATTTAGATAGGGAAAAGAAGATAGAAAATTTTAAAATAGAAAGAAAAGAGAAGAGAAAGGAAAAAGAAAAACAGAAGAAAATAGGACGGAATAGAAAACAACAGAACAACAACAGAATCTCACAATTCGCAGCGGAACAACATATAATAATAAATGAATAATCTTTAAACAAAGAACTATATCAGTTATTACATTACATCACATTTTATTACATCATATCATCACATCAGAGTGTACAACAACATACAACAACAAACAATGCAGCGGAAAAAGAAATACTATATAAACTAGTAATACGCCATGCCATCCAGCTTGCCTCCAGCAACTCCAGAATATCCAGAATATCCTGATAAACCTAACTCTTAACTGCCCGTGTGGAAATTGGTGGGCACCCAGAGTTTAGGAAGGAAAACAATAAACTCCAAGTCAGTCATGTGACTGGTGTGAGAACTCAAAACAGTTTATTTATCTTTAAAATCCAAATAGAGGAATATTTTTAAATCAATTCGCAATGCTTTTTAAAAATGAGACTACCATAAGGCCTCCCGCACACACACACATGCAAACGCAGAATCGGAGGAGATTTCTCCTTATGATAGTCAAAGATGCTTGATACGCATTTAAAATAACATTTGATATTATTATTAGTGCATAGTGTAGGAAATTATTTCGAAAGTAGAATATAAATCTTAGCCAACATACGACCATTATCGTATGCCTACTATAGCTACTATCCAAACAGTGGTGACCACCATAAGTGAATAGCAGGTTCTACAACTAATACCGTACAAGTTTCGTATTGGGAATTGGATTTCCAACAAATGGTCAGGCCAAGGAACTTCCCATTGCCACTGAGAATGCCTCTGGATGGACATCCCCGAGAACCAAACCGGATCTCAACCAACACAAGGCCGGGTTACTCCTAACTGAGTAACAACTGACCGAATATGCCATCCCCCGGTCCTTTGGGACCTTTTTCCGAGAGCGCTCTCTAATCAATTCACACAATCATAACAAAGTGTTTTCAACATGAGTAAGTATCTGGGCTCCATACCATGATACCACCCTTTTCCAGAAGGAAATGGACACATCCTAAAGGGTGCTACCCCTCATAACCTTGCTGCTTCTTTCCTGTTTTGACCATTTCCCGGATGTGAGGCTCGACGAATTCACGTCCACAAAAACATACTTTATACAAAAGCCATGCTTTGGGTCAACAAATGATCAACACAATGATCACTAAGATAGACGATCAAATAAATGATCCTATCACAATAATCAACACAATGATCATTTCAGCATCACTCAGCATGTCACATTACCAAATTAGGAATATATCGCTGATAACTTCAACTATATAACCTTTGAGCTCGTACGTCTCAAAGAAGGGTGTTAAGCAAAGAATAAATTCTCCGCCACCAACAGAAATATATTTGAAAGAAATCGGCTTTATATCTCAAATTGTAATGTCAGACATACAATCCATACAAGTCTGTTCCGGGATCGAACAGAACCGAAGGCACTTACAAAGAAGTCCTTGCAATCCGGATATTCACAATCCTGATCGGATTTCCCATCACTTAGGGAGTTTCTATACCGGCGCGACTCGGTGCAGAAACAATCGATAGGTCATCCTATCGCTCTTGCAAATACCGGTCTTCAACACCGATCTTCAAATGCAATTCACAACGACGTATCACATATTCGGAATGGGTTATACGACCCCATGGTCCTTTCCCGGTTAACCCGAATAGTGAGCGCTTATTCAAAAATAAGTGTGCATTCAAATTCAAACAAATCACATCAAATACCCATTCAAAGGGAAATATTGATAGTCGGTTATTGAACTATCACTGGATATGCACACATCACCAGATTCCAAATAATTTTCCAAATTATTTATTTTCCAAAATATCTTTACTAGATATATAGTTTCAACACTTCAAAAATAAATCAATATTTATTTTTAACCAATTTCACTTTTCACATATAAATTCCATAATGAATTTGTATTTCAAAATATTCGTGCATATACGATTTCAATAATTCATTTCAATTTATCTTTAAAAAGATAAATTCTAATTTTTCACTTCATATTGGAAAATATTTCCATACTTATTAAAAATAAGTAATTCACAAATCTTTTTATTTTCAACACTTAGAAAATATTCAATATACTTAAATCGAAATAAGTATATATTTCATTCTATTAAGGAAATCATTCACTTAAACATATTTATTTGGGCCAAAACGAATGTTACGTAAAACATCGTTACGACAACCCAAAATCACTAGTATAGGGATTCGAAATTAAAATAGATATATAAATCCCAATACTATACAAAAACATTTCCTTTCGGAAATCATTTACTATAACAACAGTGTTATAGTACATCATCTCCTTTCATTTCTCGAAACATCTATTTCAACAATAAATGTTGAAATCTATGGTTTCGAATCTCAACATGTTTAAAAACATCGTTAGATTGTTTTAATTCTATTTAAAACATCACATTCAAAACAATTCCTTTAACGTGTTATTCACTATTCAAAAACGTGAATATACTTCATTAACAAATTTCATCCTTTCTATTCATTTTATTTTAAAGGATTATTCACTGTCTAAAGACGTGAATGTAACTCCATTTATAAGTTATAACAATTAACTTATCAAAATAAGTCGTTTGCGAATTCATAAAAACAACGTTTATAAATTCCATTTCCATTTATTTCATAACAACTTCCTTTATAAATCTTCTTTATTTACCTATTCGATTTATAATCTTAATTATAAACCAAAAGTCCAAATTATAAGTCAAACACTTATAATTTATTTATTTGCAAAAATCGTTCCTTTGAACTTTACAAATTTTATAAACCTATTGTTTATAAAATTCCATTTATAACTTCACCGTTATATAATTCTATAAATTTCATTTATTAATGAATTTCATTTTCACTTCATTCAAACACTTATAAAGACTCGTTTTATAATGTCAATATTTTCGATTTATAAATATCCGTTTATAAATCTCTTAATATAAATCAGTTTATATTATTATTCTAAAACGTCTTTAAATTCCTTTATAATTTCATCATTTCGATTTATAAAATAATCAAATTTTATAAATCCTATATTTAAACTTTTATCATATATTCAAAAATCCAATCTAAATTATTTTATAAAATCATTAGTTCATATTTCTTAAAAATCAACTTTTAATCGTATTTCTAAAAATCAGCTTTTTAACTATATTTCACAAAAACCATAATTTTTATAACTTTAAAAATTATAACGTTATTTATTTATAATGGATCAATTCCAAAAATATAGTATATTTTCTAAAATCACTTTAAAACATTTTAAAATCCCAAAATCTGGGTCCAATGATGCTACACACCAAATAGTCAATCACGACAACAACGATATCATATATCGATATGATAATCCATCAAATATCAAAATATCTGAAATCAAATAAATACTGTTGAGGAATCCAGTTGGATCCCTCCAACCTGTTTTCCTGCATCCAAAAACATTAGCACAATACCAATTTCGCTCCAGTACGAAATTATCGCGGTACATGTTCTTATTAAATATTATCCGCTTAATAACGGCGCAATAGGGTCTCATCCGCAAAAAAAATACGGGATCTCAATCAACTGCAATATATACATATGCCAATATATATATATTGATATTATATATAATACCAATTTCACTGTTTATGAAATATTCGCGGTATATGTTTTTATTAAATAACATCCGCTTACTAACGGCGCATAATGTCTATTTTAACAATCAATAATTTACAGTCATCATTCAAACATGCATTCAAATATTTTAAATCTAACTATTTAAAATAAAATCGAAATCTATTCGATTGAGTGAGAAATTCTCACCTTGGTTTTAATTTCCCGTTTTAGCTTTTATTTCGAATAAAATTAAACGCGCGTTTAATTTTACCCGAAATTCTCACTAACTCCAAACGACTCCAAACCAACTCCATCGCGTAGTGCTCGTCTATACGATTCCAACGCAACTGGTTTCGCGCAGTTTCGACCTCGTATGAAAAAGTTATGCATTTTATAAGATCATACACGATTTAAATAACTTAATTTACAACTAACTTTAATTATTTACAACCTAAACCATTATCTGCCATTGGATCCACTCACCCCACATCTCCACCCTAGAACGCAACCCCCCTTCCTCACGTCCTTCTCCTACAGGTAGAGCCGCACGCATGAACCCATTACCATAGATTTAGGGTTTAAATTTTCTCCTTCGATAATCAACGAAACTCGATCACTCCAACGCCATGACGAAGCTCTCGAGACAAGCTAGGTTCGGCCCCAACCCCAGCAAGCTCGGCCTCATGATGAGCCTAGGGTTGCGTGCGCAAGTTGCAAGTTTCTAGCTCGATTTGCCGCCAATCCGAAGCTCCAAACACGATCATAGCCGTTGATATCGTAGATCTTGATGTGCTCTACGATTTCTTAGTTTAGAGTTTGTGATAAAAGTGAATGGATTTCGAGATATGAGAGGGGAAAGAAGGAGAAATGCTGGCCATTGAAACATGGGTGGCGGCTGTAACATAGAATTAGGGTTTTATTTTTTTTTTATTAAATTTATGAAGATGATGTTGTATTTATAGAAAAAGCTAGCGTAAACACTATTCATCCCGGGAATTCCGAACTCCGATTTAGACGCCGTAACCAGCGTACCTAGGGTTTATCCCGCGTTCCGGACACAATGGAACAGGTTTCGGAAGCTAATTCGGAAGTATGTGCGAGTTATGGCTGAAAACGTTCAATTTGAATTAAACCGATTTAAATCGATTTCTAGGCGTTTTAATTTGTACCGGACAAACGGTAAATCCAATCGACTTGAAATTTGAAACCTTACAATAATATCACATTACGGATCCGATGAAACTGGTTTCGTCGAAATCCGAGACTTTTTGAAAAATGGCTATTTTGACTCGCCAAATTTAAATTAAAAACAATTCGATGCGTTTCGAGCTGCCACGATCAAATGATAGCTCCGATTGACACGAAAATTGAAATCCGGTAATAACTAACTATTACGGATCCAATGAAACTGGTTTCGTTCAATTCTGAGACTGTTCAAAAATTGGCTATTTTACAGTCGATTATTAAATATTAAAATATTCAATTTTCACAAATTAACTTTTAATTCGATTTTAAAAGTTCTAAAATATTTCTATAACTCCAGTATGATTAAATAAAACTTTACAAATTATTTACAATCATTTTTAACTATATTTTCAATTATTTCCATAATTTCACATATTAAATTATCGATTTAATTATTCAATTAAATCCAAAAATTCAAATAAAAATTTATTTGACTTAAAAATTCACTTATAAATATTTAAAATTAATTAAATATTCAAATTTTAATTAAATAAAATTCTGGGTCGTTACAATCTTTCCCCCTTAAAAGAATTTCGTCCCCGAAATTACAAGTAAGAAAGGTTACAGAATTTATTAACTTTCCAAAATTTATAATTAAATTCCTTACAATACTTTACTAAGTTTTCAAATCATACTTAGTTATCTTTTCAAAAACAACTACTATTGTTTAACTTTCAATTCCAAAATAAAGTTTAAAGTTTTCAAAATTTTCCAATTTTTTCTCAAATTTTTCTAACGCCTTAAATTTCCGGAAAAATTCGCCATAGTCTCCTTTGCGCGGCTCGATCCGAAAAAAAAAATGACAGTATATATATCACAAATATACATCTCATCAAGTAATGAGGCATCCCGAAGGGAAAAAAGTATAAAAGTGCGATATTTAATCCGAGATATGTACCTTATATTTTATTAGCGAGCATATACGGCTAATATAGCGCTAAAGCGAACTCCAAATGCGAAGCAAACGCGATCCGCACCTACTAAACTCAACAAACAACATGAGAACATGCATATAGGCAATAGTATCGATATACAACATATATATCCATATGCTATCATAGCAAAAGCAACAAATGCAAACATCAACCAACTAACATCCATATCCAATAAACATTCATTCATATTCTCATTCATATTTAATGAATTGGTTTTCACTCTAAATCATATTTGATTTATTAACATTGGATTTTATCAACATTCATTCTCAATTTTAATTAGTTTGCATTCACTAATTAAATCCAATTCACGTTCAATTCTATTCAAATTTATTTATCTTTAATTTGAATTCAATTTCATAGCTTTCAATTTCATTAACACTTAATGAATTACATACAATCAATCAACAATCATATAACAACCAAAGTATATATAATACAACCAAATTCCTTTTCACTTATATTCATTCAATTTGATTTAACACCATCATTTGCAATTGGTTTAATTAAATTGATTTCCATTCAATTTTATTCAACTTCTAATAACATTAGATTTTAATGAATTAATACTTTCATTAATTATTCCTTTAACTTTAAATTCACTTTTATTCACAACTCATATTTTATATAGTTTCACTTCTTATATATATAAGTTTATTTCACAATTGTAATCCACTTTAATTATAATTCCAATTCTTATAATTCATTTGCTTATACAATTATTCTCTTATTTAGATTATTCAAACAACCTAACAATCAACTTATATACACTTTAATAATTTTGAAAAATTATTCCTTTACATATAAAAATATAATCAAGGCAAAATTATTCCATTTACCCAATTTAAAATCAATATTGTGTCGAATTGTTCTATTCAAGTGTTTAGAAACCCCTTCGGCTCAGTTTCGAGGCTGTGCTGACGAAAGTTCATATGCCACTCAATAAACCAATCATCACAATATAAAACAATTTTTATATTCACTAACAAATACGCTCTCATAGCTATTATTACACTCAAACTCATTCTAGAGTACTACTGACTCTATCTCTAATGAGTACTACCCTACAGAACCATGGTTGTCGCTTAACCATCAAAGCTCTGATACCAAATGTAACGTATACGGATTTTCGTTCTTCGAAAAACCGAATTGTTATGGGTTTTAAAAAGAATTTAAGAAAAGAAAAGTAGAAAAGAAGAAGAAGAGAAGAAGAAAGAAAATTTAGATAGGGAAAAGAAGATAGAAAATTTTAAAATAGAAAGAAAAGAGAAGAGAAAGGAAAAAGAAAAACAGAAGAAAATAGGACGGAATAGAAAACAACAGAACAACAACAGAATCTCACAATTCGCAGCGGAACAACATATAATAATAAATGAATAATCTTTAAACAAAGAACTATATCAGTTATTACATTACATCACATTTTATTACATCATATCATCACATCAGAGTGTACAACAACATACAACAACAAACAATGCAGCGGAAAAAGAAATACTATATAAACTAGTAATACGCCATGCCATCCAGCTTGCCTCCAGCAACTCCAGAATATCCAGAATATCCTGATAAACCTAACTCTTAACTGCCCGTGTGGAAATTGGTGGGCACCCAGAGTTTAGGAAGGAAAACAATAAACTCCAAGTCAGTCATGTGACTGGTGTGAGAACTCAAAACAGTTTATTTATCTTTAAAATCCAAATAGAGGAATATTTTTAAATCAATTCGCAATGCTTTTTAAAAATGAGACTACCATAAGGCCTCCCGCACACACACACATGCAAACGCAGAATCGGAGGAGATTTCTCCTTATGATAGTCAAAGATGCTTGATACGCATTTAAAATAACATTTGATATTATTATTAGTGCATAGTGTAGGAAATTATTTCGAAAGTAGAATATAAATCTTAGCCAACATACGACCATTATCGTATGCCTACTATAGCTACTATCCAAACAGTGGTGACCACCATAAGTGAATAGCAGGTTCTACAACTAATACCGTACAAGTTTCGTATTGGGAATTGGATTTCCAACAAATGGTCAGGCCAAGGAACTTCCCATTGCCACTGAGAATGCCTCTGGATGGACATCCCCGAGAACCAAACCGGATCTCAACCAACATAAGGCCGGGTTACTCCTAACTGAGTAACAACTGACCGAATATGCCATCCCCCGGTCCTTTGGGACCTTTTTCCGAGAGCGCTCTCTAATCAATTCACACAATCATAACAAAGTGTTTTCAACATGAGTAAGTATCTGGGCTCCATACCATGATACCACCCTTTTCCAGAAGGAAATGGACACATCCTAAAGGGTGCTACCCCTCATAACCTTGCTGCTTCTTTCCTGTTTTGACCATTTCCCGGATGTGAGGCTCGACGAATTCACGTCCACAAAAACATACTTTATACAAAAGCCATGCTTTGGGTCAACAAATGATCAACACAATGATCACTAAGATAGACGATCAAATAAATGATCCTATCACAATAATCAACACAATGATCATTTCAGCATCACTCAGCATGTCACATTACCAAATTGGGAATATATCGCTGATAACTTCAACTATATAACCTTTGAGCTCGTACGTCTCAAAGAAGGGTGTTAAGCAAAGAATAAATTCTCCGCCACCAACAGAAATATATTTGAAAGAAATCGGCTTTATATCTCAAATTGTAATGTCAGACATACAATCCATACAAGTCTGTTCCGGGATCGAACAGAACCGAAGGCACTTACAAAGAAGTCCTTGCAATCCGGATATTCACAATCCTGATCGGATTTCCCATCACTTAGGGAGTTTCTATACCGGCGCGACTCGGTGCAGAAACAATCGATAGGTCATCCTATCGCTCTTGCAAATACCGGTCTTCAACACCGATCTTCAAATGCAATTCACAACGACGTATCACATATTCGGAATGGGTTATACGACCCCATGGTCCTTTCCCGGTTAACCCGAATAGTGAGCGCTTATTCAAAAATAAGTGTGCATTCAAATTCAAACAAATCACATCAAATACCCATTCAAAGGGAAATATTGATAGTCGGTTATTGAACTATCACTGGATATGCACACATCACCAGATTCCAAATAATTTTCCAAATTATTTATTTTCCAAAATATCTTTACTAGATATATAGTTTCAACACTTCAAAAATAAATCAATATTTATTTTTAACCAATTTCACTTTTCACATATAAATTCCATAATGAATTTGTATTTCAAAATATTCGTGCATATACGATTTCAATAATTCATTTCAATTTATCTTTAAAAAGATAAATTCTAATTTTTCACTTCATATTGGAAAATATTTCCATACTTATTAAAAATAAGTAATTCACAAATCTTTTTATTTTCAACACTTAGAAAATATTCAATATACTTAAATCGAATTAAGTATATATTTCATTCTATTAAGGAAATCATTCACTTAAACATATTTATTTGGGCCAAAACGAATGTTACGTAAAACATCGTTACGACAACCCAAAATCACTAGTATAGGGATTCGAAATTAAAATAGATATATAAATCCCAATACTATACAAAAACATTTCCTTTCGGAAATCATTTACTATAACAACAGTGTTATAGTACATCATCTCCTTTCATTTCTCGAAACATCTATTTCAACAATAAATGTTGAAATCTATGGTTTCGAATCTCAACATGTTTAAAAACATCGTTAGATTGTTTTAATTCTATTTAAAACATCACATTCAAAACAATTCCTTTAACGTGTTATTCACTATTCAAAAACGTGAATATACTTCATTAACAAATTTCATCCTTTCTATTCATTTTATTTTAAAGGATTATTCACTGTCTAAAGACGTGAATGTAACTCCATTTATAAGTTATAACAATTAACTTATCAAAATAAGTCGTTTGCGAATTCATAAAAACAACGTTTATAAATTCCATTTCCATTTATTTCATAACAACTTCCTTTATAAATCTTCTTTATTTACCTATTCGATTTATAATCTTAATTATAAACCAAAAGTCCAAATTATAAGTCAAACACTTATAATTTATTTATTTGCAAAAATCGTTCCTTTGAACTTTACAAATTTTATAAACCTATTGTTTATAAAATTCCATTTATAACTTCACCGTTATATAATTCTATAAATTTCATTTATTAATGAATTTCATTTTCACTTCATTCAAACACTTATAAAGACTCGTTTTATAATGTCAATATTTTCGATTTATAAATATCCGTTTATAAATCTCTTAATATAAATCAGTTTATATTATTATTCTAAAACGTCTTTAAATTCCTTTATAATTTCATCATTTCGATTTATAAAATAATCAAATTTTATAAATCCTATATTTAAACTTTTATCATATATTCAAAAATCCAATCTAAATTATTTTATAAAATCATTAGTTCATATTTCTTAAAAATCAACTTTTAATCGTATTTCTAAAAATCAGCTTTTTAACTATATTTCACAAAAACCATAATTTTTATAACTTTAAAAATTATAACGTTATTTATTTATAATGGATCAATTCCAAAAATATAGTATATTTTCTAAAATCACTTTAAAACATTTTAAAATCCCAAAATCTGGGTCCAATGATGCTACACACCAAATAGTCAATCACGACAACAACGATATCATATATCGATATGATAATCCATCAAATATCAAAATATCTGAAATCAAATAAATACTGTTGAGGAATCCAGTTGGATCCCTCCAACCTGTTTTCCTGCATCCAAAAACATTAGCACAATACCAATTTCGCTCCAGTACGAAATTATCGCGGTACATGTTCTTATTAAATATTATCCGCTTAATAACGGCGCAATAGGGTCTCATCCGCAAAAAAAATACGGGAAATCAATCAACTGCAATATATACATATGCCAATATATATATATTGATATTATGTATAATACCAATTTCACTGTTTATGAAATATTCGCGGTATATGTTTTTATTAAATAACATCCGCTTACTAACGGCGCATAATGTCTATTTTAACAATCAATAATTTACAGTCATCATTCAAACATGCATTCAAATATTTTAAATCTAACTATTTAAAATAAAATCGAAATCTATTCGATTGAGTGAGAAATTCTCACCTTGGTTTTAATTTCCCGTTTTAGCTTTTATTTCGAATAAAATTAAACGCGCGTTTAATTTTACCCGAAATTCTCACTAACTCCAAACGACTCCAAACCAACTCCATCGCGTAGTGCTCGTCTATACGATTCCAACGCAACTGGTTTCGCGCAGTTTCGACCTCGTATGAAAAAGTTATGCATTTTATAAGATCATACACGATTTAAATAACTTAATTTACAACTAACTTTAATTATTTACAACCTAAACCATTATCTGCCATTGGATCCACTCACCCCACATCTCCACCCTAGAACGCAACCCCCCTTCCTCACGTCCTTCTCCTACAGGTAGAGCCGCACGCATGAACCCATTACCATAGATTTAGGGTTTAAATTTTCTCCTTCGATAATCAACGAAACTCGATCACTCCAACGCCATGACGAAGCTCTCGAGACAAGCTAGGTTCGGCCCCAACCCCAGCAAGCTCGGCCTCATGATGAGCTTAGGGTTGCGTGCTCAAGTTGCAAGTTTCTAGCTCGATTTGCCGCCAATCCGAAGCTCCAAACACGATCATAGCCGTTGATATCGTAGATCTTGATGTGCTCTACGATTTCTTAGTTTAGAGTTTGTGATAAAAGTGAATGGATTTCGAGATATGAGAGGGGAAAGAAGGAGAAATGCTGGCCATTGAAACATGGGTGGCGGCTGTAACATAGAATTAGGGTTTTTTTTTTTTTTTTATTAAATTTATGAAGATGATGTTGTATTTATAGAAAAAGCTAGCGTAAACACTATTCATCCCGGGAATTCCGAACTCCGATTTAGACGCCGTAACCAGCGTACCTAGGGTTTATCCCGCGTTCCGGACACAATGGAACAGGTTTCGGAAGCTAATTCGGAAGTATGTGCGAGTTATGGCTGAAAACGTTCAATTTGAATTAAACCGATTTAAATCGATTTCTAGGCGTTTTAATTTGTACCGGACAAACGGTAAATCCAATCGACTTGAAATTTGAAACCTTACAATAATATCACATTACGGATCCGATGAAACTGGTTTCGTCGAAATCCGAGACTTTTTGAAAAATGGCTATTTTGACTCGCCAAATTTAAATTAAAAACAATTCGATGCGTTTCGAGCTGCCACGATCAAACGATAGCTCCGATTGACACGAAAATTGAAATCCGGTAATAACTAACTATTACGGATCCAATGAAACTGGTTTCGTTCAATTCTGAGACTGTTCAAAAATTGGCTATTTTACAGTCGATTATTAAATATTAAAATATTCAATTTTCACAAATTAACTTTTAATTCGATTTTAAAAGTTCTAAAATATTTCTATAACTCCAGTATGATTAAATAAAACTTTACAAATTATTTACAATCATTTTTAACTATATTTTCAATTATTTCCATAATTTCACATATTAAATTATCGATTTAATTATTCAATTAAATCCAAAAATTCAAATAAAAATTTATTTGACTTAAAAATTCACTTATAAATATTTAAAATTAATTAAATATTCAAATTTTAATTAAATAAAATTCTGGGTCGTTACATTTTATATAATCGAAGTCTATATAAGTATGATTTGATCTACTATTGATATGGAAAGTATTCGATTTGGGAAAAATGGAATCCTATATATATGGACTTTATATAAGTACGATATTTGAAAGTGATTTGGAAAGGTACTATATGATATATATTTTCGAAGTAAAGATATGGAAAGTGCTTTCTGCTTGATATCCGCTTTGTGGCCACATCGTGGATTCATTCTATCGATATTATTCTCTCTGGTTTTTGGTTTTTCGGATGTAATACTCGAGTGTTCCCACCGTGGTGTAACCCATGGTTTTTTTTTCTCTCGCGACTGCATAGCACAATTGCCTGGCTGAGTCTGGCCTAGGAGTACGGATTGTTTCCTGGGGGATCCAGGCGTAACCATTGTGTATCCTGCAATCTGTGTAGGTTGTGAATAGTAGCGAAACTGCCTGGCTGAGATAGCCAAGGGGTACGGATTGTTTCCTGGGGGACCCAAGCGTAACCATTGTGTATCTTGCACTCTACTAGTCATCATGGCGTAACTCGCAGGGCTGAGAAAGCTTACGGATACGGATTGTTTCCTGGAGGATCCAGGCGTAATCATTGTGTATCTGCGAACCATGGTCGGACAAAGGTTTTGGTTTGGTTGTTTTGTTTGGATTGTACTTTCCATATCTGTCTTAAAGGTTTTTCAAGTATTTTCACTGGGTGTTGAAACAAATCTACTAAGTACTTGAAGAATTCTAGCTTTGTGCCTGATCAACGCATGGCCGGAGTCTGCAAGAACGAGGATAAACTTGTTGAAACATCGAGTTATAAAAGTATTTTCGAAAGGAAAATTTATTTCGATATAATAGTATTTTATTATAAAAGTATTATTATAAAGGTATTTATTATAAAAGTATTTTTCCCAACAAAGAAATTTTGAATTAATATTTGAAATTTAAATTCTTATGGTTCTAGATTAATTATTCGTGCCCGATACTATTCCTTGCATCTACCTTATCTGCTTAGTTTAGTTATTCACCTTGATTCTGTTTTCCAAATCTACCTTCCTTCCTTGTTGGATATATCCTTTAAAATATTGTTTAATTATATACTACATGGTTTAATAGAAATTTTAGTGTTATAAATATTTTAGAAGTTATTTATCTAAAATAAAACATAATTAAAAAAATGATTTGTGATCTAATAATAATATTTGGAAGGTTTCTTGAAACAAAATAAAAATTTATGAATTTTGGATTTAATATTTCAATAGCTTCTTTGTAAATATAAGTAATAATGTAAATAATTGTTTTCGAAGGAGTTTGAAAAGTATTAAAGTATTAAAGAAAATTAAATTTCAAATGAAGTTATCAAATAAATATTTCAAATAAAATTTATATAGTTTTAAATTAATTGTTTATCTTGTCTTTCAATCTATTTTATTTCTGGTTGTTCTATTCTCCTATCTCCTACCTTTTCGGAGACGAAAAGTTTTGAGTGGGGGAGAGTGTAACGACCCGTAGATTTTAATAGTTTTAAATGGTTTTATTTAACGTAATTAATTGAAACTTTTGAGAAATCGTATAAAATAATATTTTGAAATAAAAATTTAATATTTGGATTACGTCCAATTAAACATAGCAGATTTTAAATTTTCAATTTATTTTATCAAAGTTTATTCCATTGTGAAATTCTATTTAATTCAAGCTAGCTAATAAATTGCTTTAATAAATATTGAAGAATCAATTTCTTTAATAAATATTGCAGAATCAATGCACAGATGTTATCAATTTCATTTTTATGGTGGTACGTTCCTTTACGTTTCCTACCGGTTAAATTATAAATAATTTGCTTTGATGGGTCAGCTAAATCAAAGCAACGTGACCGTTGCTATTTATTACTTTTATTAATTGCTACAATTATTTTCACCAAATCAAGAGTTGACCGTTACTTGGCTTTCAAATTTTGGACTCTGCATTCAAAAAGAAACGTATAATATAATAAGTACTTCATATTTATTTTCAGTACGTTTCACAAAATTTTCTTTGTCCGTTCTTTTCTATTAAATATATACTTGCAGCTGTTATCAATCCATCGTTTCAATTTATTGTATGGTCCGTTACTCTGTCTTTTCAGATTTGAACGTGCAGCTGGTGGCATTAAAAGTTGCTTTAATTATCCACTGAATTATCGTGACTGTCCCGTTACTCTATATTTATTCTGTACGTTTTATCTTTGCTTAAATTTCTCTGTCCATTCCTTGTTCCATTTTAAATATCATTGCCTTTCCAAACTTATTACGCACTATCCAAACAAACAAAAAAGTTATTGCTTTAAATGTAGCTAAATCAACTCATGACCGTTGCCATTTCAAAGTTTGAAACGTATAAAACACTATACGTTATTTCGCATTCATTGATTTCTTTTATTTATTTCTTTCTTTCTTTACGTTTTCATTCCGATCTGATTTTAACCTTCCTTGTTCTCTTCGTACATTCTATTTATTCTAGCCTGCTCCTCCTTTCTTTTACCTAGTACATCTGCATTCTTTTCATCCTCTCTCTGCAAATTTTCTTTCCACCAAGCGCCTGTCCCCTCCTTCTCCCCTCCTCTTCTCTTAAGAAACACCCTGCCTTCCAGCCGAACCCAACATCTTCCCTATCCACATCGGCAGCCTCATCATAGCCTTAAATTTACATATTTTAGCGTATATATGTATGACAGCTTACGTTATTTATATACATAAAGTAAGCTATATGTACAAACTCAGTGCAACCGCAATTTTCTTTATAATAGGAAAATAATACAAATTGTAGCACCCAAAGATATATATGTAAGGCTGCACTTAATAATAATAAAAAAATTTCTCTATATAACAGTATAAGCTTATATACCAATTTCTGAGTTTATATATATATATATATATATATATATATATATATATTGTTATATTGTTTTTTTTTTATTTTTATATAATAAGTATATAAGCTTATTTATATTCACATATTAGTATACATAAGTTGCAATATATTGTTTAATAAGCCTAAAGCATTGTATATCGTCATACTGTTATGAGGTGGGTGCTTTAATAATAAAGCTATTGATCGGGTACAGATAGGTTAAGTAACGTGTATATTTGGTTAATTTATATAAAAATATGTATAACCATTTCAATTATAGTTATAATGAATATATAAGAGAGTTATATAAATGAATTTTATACTATGCGTTAACTAAATACATTGTTATTTATATGATCCAGTTTTTGAATATATGTTTGAAACATTTTGATTTTTATATATAAAAATATTTTATTTTATACATATATTTTGTTATATATGAAGGTTTTATATAATTTTTTTTTCTTATAAACTGTACTGCATATATACTCTTTAAAAAAAAGAGGAGTAAGTTAACAATGATTATAAAGAATATTGTTTATCTGCATATATATGTGCATAAGTTTGTTTGATTTCCTGCTGGATATTTTGAAAAGGAAAGTAATAAACTATAATAATTATATATATACATTAGTATTCATTTCAAAAGATATTATATATATGTGTGTTGATCTTTAATATATGTGTTTTATGTTAGAACATTGATTTTTAACTATACATATATATTATTTAAATATTGGTTTAAAATGAATATTTATTACATGGAAACGACAACCATAAAATGAATATACTATATATGTGACATTTTGAATAATTATATATTTGTTATTTAACATTAATATGCAATGGAAGCGTTTTAAAGTTATATGGTTTTCATTTTTTAAAAATGCGTGTTTTGATTTAACGTTCATTTTGAAAGAAAGTAATAAATTAATCATATAATCTTCGTTTCAATTTTATCAAGCTAATTTGATCCGTTCTCATCAATTTCATCTATCAGCTTTTCCATCGAAATCGTACCATCTAACTTTGCTTTGGAAGTCATGCTTGCATTTCGTAACTCAACTTCATTGTCTATCTCTCTAACCTCGAAAGGTGAGCAATCACTCACGATTAACATTCTTTTATTCATTAAATTTGATTTCAATTGAAACGACAATTGAAATATGCTGCTGTAGTTATTTAAATTTGTTATATATCCTATTATCTGTAACTGTTCACCTACGGGATATGACACCATATCCTGTTGTTTATATTATATTGTTATTGATGATATATGCCTGTTATTTTATTGTATTTTCTGTTATCACTCTGCAAGTTCCCTATAGTTTAGAAATCACTATGGGTTGAAATGATACATACCCGAACAGACTTTAGAATAGGAGAAAATCGATATGGGTTGAAATGATAAACCCAGGTGATTTTCATTTAACTGAATTTAGGATTACGGGTTGAAATGATATCCACCCGTATATATTTAGTATACGGATTGAAATGATAAATATCCGTAACACTTGACTATATGATAGGAAATATATACAGACACCGTTGGTCCATATAAATATTTTGAAAATAATTTCTATAATTTTGGAAAGAAATATATGGTTTAATAAATTTGATTCTTAAGATATTATATAAATGAAAATTGTATATATAGATTTAGTAGTAATATTTGATTTAAATTAGATTGATTTAATGCATATAATATGGTTAAGTATTTATGTAAATCTATATTTCAAATAGATTCTCTTGTAATAAATTGAATAATTAAGATTGGGAGATAAATTTGGGTTTATAAAAATAGTATTTAAATAAGGATTTATTTAATTAAATCGATTTGAAATTTTTGAATGGGAAATTTAAAGGGTATGATTTTATAACTGGATTTTTGATTTAAGTTATTTAATGAATATTTCACGTTTAAATAAATTAAAGAAAATATTGAGTAAAATGTAATTTAAGGTTACTTAAATGATATTGAATCTAATAAGGGAGTATTTCAAGACTAAATAATAATGAGGTTAAATCGAGATCTATATGAAACTGTTATATAGAACTTTTAAATATTAAAGCCTTGAACTATATTGGAATTTAAATGGTTTATGTTGAGATTCGGATCTGTATTTGAAATCAACGTAGTTGAATTTGTTATTTAGCAACTAAATTGAATTGAAATAAAAATTTAGGTTGAACTAAATTTGAATTTATTATTTAGAAAACTAGATTGAATGAAAATTTAGATGAAACGTTGAATACTTAAAGTTTTGAAATATATGGAAATATAAAGAGGTATTTGTGATTATAAATTCGAATTTGAGATCGATAAAATTTAAGTGGTTATTTTAGAAATTGAGTTGAATTTCAATTGATAAATTGAGATTGAATTTAATTTGAATGGGAAGGTCGGGTTGATGTTGGAACGTTTTGTTAAGTTGAGGAAATTGAAAATACTTTACTGTATAAATTATTTAATATATATAAATACTATTTTGGGAAATATAGAGATATTTGAAGTGAAAATGAGATTTGGTTTTGAAGTATAAATTAAGCTGAAATGACCACGGTATTATATCTACCTTGTAGAAAGTTCCATGGACCCTTAGAGGATGGTTATCCCAAATATCCTTTAAGTTATTTGTATTTCTGTTGATATTTCACTTGAGTTGGATTTATTGATATAAGAATGTTAATCCTGACTCGAGTGTTTTGTGTTTTGCCTTACGCTCGGGTCAGACTAAGTGATACGGCATTTGAGACTCACCTTTGGAGTTCGGAGCTTCATTTGGAAATCCAACTATCGATTCAGATTCCAGCCTTTCCAGTTGATTGGTTCAGAGAAGTCATCTGTTGCATTGGAGACTTCACTGCATTTGAACTATTCGGTTGTATTTTTCTAACTCTGATATATATAGTAGCTTCAGGAACTACGATTCTTTATCTATTCCGCTGCATTATATTACTCTGTGATCTGTGATTGATTTATTTAATGTATATTTTAAGTTTTGTCAAATTTTAATTAACAATTCGGTATTTTGAATTATTCATGTCGGATATGTATGGTTTTATTGTCGATTTGAATGGTCCAAAATAGCGGGTCGTTACAGTGACAGTATTGGAAAGGCAAGTTGATGGCTATGTGTTGTATGAAGAAGATGTGCAGTAAATGCACGTAATAGCAGTGGGCAGTTGTTTGATGAATGTGAAAGGAATGGACTTGAAGTGAGTTAATGGCAGTGGAATTTCATAGTGATGTTTGCTCAAAAGTGTAGTAGTGAATGAATATGTGATGCTGTATAAAGTATTCTCTGGTGGCATTGGTAGGTTATGTAATGAAACAGGTAGAAGAAGATGATGTACACTTTTGATTGTTGCAGTGTTAAGCCTGGCATGCAAATACAACATGCAGTGATATAAAGTGACATATGATCAGAAGAAATGCAAGTGAGACAAGGCTACGAGTTCAAAAGTAATACAATATGAATCATATCAGTAAACATATATAAAACATGAATCCAACAATGCAAAAAGTCACAACGGTCAAGTTAATGATACATGTACAAGACTCAAGACTACAACACTACGACAACTTCAAATAAACATCACATTGAAGCAACTCAAGCTCAAGATAGTACAACCCAAAAACAAACTACAATGAATCAGACGGAACTGCAACAACAAGAATGAGCACAGCATCCATCCAGTAACCATCAAGTTACAGTTTTCAATGCTAAATGGAGTGCAATAAAATACAACTGTCGACCAGAGAATCAAGCTTCAAAAGTACAGGGTGCAGTGATGCAAAAATCACAGCAGAATCAAATTCGTAAAATTCAAGTCAAAGTCTGGTAATATCAAAAACAAGCTGAAGCCGTGAGCTACTGACTGGAGTCAAAGGAAACAAAGAACGAAATCAACATCAGCAAAATCATTTCAAAACCGTGGTGGCCAAGTAAATTGACCAAGTCAGAAATCGACAGCGTGACAGCCAAGAAATCAAGTCATGACAAGCAAGCAAATTGTACAATTGAAAAAGTCAAAAATCAAAGCCAAAGTCAAGTAGGAAATTCACTACCGTAACGACCAAGGAAAGATCGAAGGGTTCTGAATCGAAACTGTGACAATCAAGGAATCGAGCGAGTTCGAAATCAAAACCGTGTTAATGAAGTAAACGAAATTATTCGATATGAACAAGTCAGAACGTATCATCAGCATTAAAACAAAATTGAATGGCCGAGAAAAATCAAGTGATGAATTCAAGTAAATGTATACGAACGAAATAAAGGGTCTCGAATCATATATAAATAAGTAACATCATTGGCAAATAAAGGGCATCGAGTTCAAGCATTCAAACCAGAGAGCAAAAGGAAAAAATTACATACCCGAATCAAGGTCAAACTCAATCAAATAGAAGCAGCCGAACGCATCTCAAGAGACGATCAATCGATAGAGAAAGGAAATCGAAATCAATCGATCTAATTAAAGTCAGCATCTTCAAATTTCTCCAAAGCCCTAATTTTGATCGAACAAGGAAGAAGCAACGAGCCGTCGTTCTACAGAGCAAAGAAATACGGCCGATATAATAAAAAGAAAAAGGGATTGGGCCGGACTTGTTTCAATTAGAAGGCTTAATATTTACAAATTAGGGTTTTTATTTTTAATTGTGTTTTAAATTGTATTTTTCCTTTTTAAAACCATCGTAATTTCTAGTTGTGTGACCAGGGGACAAACTACGTGGCGTAGTTTGAGAATTCGCAACTCAATGGCTGAGTTGTGGCAGGGTTTTGAGCGCAGAGTTAGGTTAGTCAATAGCAGGTGTTGCAAGTTTACGTGTGTAAGCATTTGACTATCTAATTTCTAGTAGAAACCTTGGTGGCAGTACGTAGGTAGGGTTTTGCCGAAGCTGGGTAAGTTCTATGTCATTCTATTTTTGCATTTATTTTGCTATTTTCTGTGCTGCTATTGTTTTGATATATCTATGTTGAAATAATTTTATAAGCTTTCGAAATAATTTTATAATTGATAGTATCACCCTATTCACCCCTCCTCTAGGGTGAAATCGATCCTACAAGTGCTATCAGAGCTAGGAATAGAAGACAGCTTTTGTTTTTTTAAAAATAAATTTCAAGATCAACTTTCGTTTTAAAAAGTTGAATTTTTAAAATGGCTTCTTTTAATAATGCTTTTGCTGAGGGTCAGTCCATAGTTAGACCACCAATGTTCAATGGTGAATACGCCTACTGGAAAAATAGAATGAAAATTTTTCTGAAAACCATTGACGCTTGGAATATTGTTGAGACAGGTTATAGAGCACCAACTTTAATTGTAGATAATCAAGAAATAGATAAATCGATGGATCAATGGACAGAGCTAGAAAATAAATTACAAAATGCTAATACTAAAGCTATGAATTTTATTATCTGTTCATTGGATCAATTTAAATTTAATCGTGTCTCACTATGTCTTACCGCGCAGGAAATATGGCACACACTCGAAGTGACTCACGAAGGAACATCTCAAGTCAAAGAATCTCGCCTTGCCATGCTAAGCAGCGAATACGAGAATTTCACAATGGCCAAGGAAGAAAATGTCAAAGAAATGTACGGACGGCTTTCCAATATTGTATACAAACCAAAAGCTCTTGGAAAATCATACACGGAATTGGAAATAGTTCGAAAAATTCTCAGAGTTCTTCCATGGAGTTTTGAAGCAAAAGTCACAGCTATTCAAGAATCGAAGGATTTGAAACAAATCAAGGTGGAAGAGCTCATTGGAAATCTCACCGCTTATGAGCTAGAAATGAAATTCAAGGAAGAGCGTGAAGGAGGTGACACTCGAAAGAAATCAATAGCTCTCAAAGGAACAACTGGATATGAAGATGATGATGATGGTGAAGCTGAATTAGCACTATTAATAAAAAGATTCAAAAAGTGGAATCGCAAAAATGGCAATCCGACCAAAAATCATCAAGTAAAGAGTAGAATAAACAAAGTACTAGACAATTCAGAAAAACAAGAGATCATCTGCCACAAATGTAATAAACCAGGCCATATCAAGCAAATTGTCCTCAAAATCGACCTAGTCAAGGAAAGAAACTGAAGAGGAGAAGTTTTGCAGCTACTTGGGATGAAATTGATGAAGATTAAAGTGATAGCACGGTAGTGGGAGTGAAAGAGCAAATCTGTGTCTTCATGGTGAAATAACTGACAGTGATGATGACGAGACAAGTGAGGTATCAAAACTTACTCATTCAGAATTACTTATATATTTCCATAAAGTAAATGGCTGTTTTGAACGACTTAGGGAAAAGTATGCCAAACTTGAATCACAAAAAGATACTTTGATAGATTTAAATAAACAACTTGACCAATTAGTTAAAACCTATCAAAGTAGGATCCCTAAGTGTGATAAGTGTCCAACATTCGAAGAAGAGATTAAAAAATCAGAAATCAAAATTAAATCAAATGAAATTCTAATTTTAAAAGAAAGTGAAAATACAAGAAGAGAAAATTCTATTAAAAGGTTCCCACAATTGTTAAACGAAAATGAATCTCTCAAAACACAAGTCCAACAACTATCAACGACATTAGATAAATTTTCAAAAGGCGAAAAATCATTGAATATGCTATTAGGAAAACAAACCGTTAATACAGTTAGACAAGGACTTGGATATAATAAATCTCAAAATGTTAGAAATAAAATTAATCAAGTTGATTCAATGTGCACAATTTGTAGAAAATATGGACACAATCAAAACAATTGTTGGTATAGGCCCAAACACGTGAAAACTATACCAGTTTGGGTTCCAAAAGGCACAAATATCAAATGTCTTAAAGATAAACTAATCTGGGTCTCGAGAGTAACATATATAAACAGTTTTGGGTCTCCGCAAATCTATCTTTCAAAATTTATCTCCACTAACAATCATGGACCTATAAAAACAAATAGGTCACTAAACTCTCTTCTTGTGTAGGTATGATGGTAGGCAAAGGAACAACAACAATGGTACCTGGATTCGGGCTGTTCCAGGCACATGACATGCGACAAATCAAAGTGCCTTAGCCTAGAAAAGCATAGAGGTGGCAGAGTCACAATGGGTAACAATGACAAGTGTAGAATTGTTGGTAAAGGTAAAGTAGGTAGCAATACATTTACCTTACATGATGTACTATATGTTGAAAATCTGCACCACAATTTGATATCAATCAGTCAGCTATGTGATAGAAGTATGAATATTATTTTTGACTCTGACTTGTGCAAAATTGTTGATCAATCATCAAAAGAAATCTTATTTTCGGGTAAGAGGAAAGGTAATATATACTCTCTATCGTTTGATGATATTACCCTTTCAAAATGTTTGGTAGCCAAGGATATAGAAGTAAATTTATAGCATAGACGATTAGGGCATGCTAGCATGAATCTGTTAAACAAATTGAAAAGAAAAGATTTGGTAAAAGGGCTGCCATCACATGATTACGAAACAAAATTTTTATGTAAAGCATGTACTATGGGAATTAAAAAATCATCGTTTCATGCCAAGAACAATGTAAGCACTTCTAGAGTTCTTGAACTAGTTCATATGGATCTATTTGCACCTAACGACATTGCTAGCTTAGGTGGTAAGAAATATTGTTTTGTGATTGTTGATGATTACTCAAGATATACATGAGTATATTTCTTAGCTAAGAAATCAGAAACATTTTCATACTTCAAAAATTTCACAAAATTAGTTCAAAATGAAAAAGAAGTTTCTATTATTTCACTAAGAAGCGATCATGGTGGAGAATTTGAAAATTATGAATTTGAAATTTTTTGTGATGAAAATAGATTCAAACATGAATTCTCTGCTCCACGTACTCCACAACAAAATGGGGTAGTTGAGAGAAAAAATTGGACATTGCAAGAGTTGGCTAGGTCTATGATAAATGAGTATGAACTACCTTTGCATTTTTGGGCAGAAGCAGTAAATACAACATGTTATGTAATGAATAGAGTTATGATTAGACCGATTCTTAATAAAACACCCTATGAGCTATGGTTCAAAAATAAACCAAACATTGCTTACTTCAAAGTGTTTGGGTGTCCTTGCTATATTCTCAATACAAGTGATCAATTAGGAAAATTTGAAGCAAAAGATGATGAGGGCATTTTCATGGGATATTCTTCTAGAAGCAAAGCTTATAGAGTCTCAAACAAAAAGACAAACAATCGTGGAGTCAATCAATGTGAAATTTGATGAAGGCATTGATGATCAGGAAACAACCAAAAGCAATGTTGAAGAGGAGAACGAAAAAGATGAACATGAAAAACCAAAAGAAACTGCCACAACTAAAGAAATCCGAAGGAATCTGGATCTAGAGAAACTGAAATTCAAAGCAGATCATCCTCCAGAATTGGTAATAGGAAACCCTATATCAGTTATACAAACTCGTTCATCCTTTAGAAATATATGTGATCTGTGTTTATATAGTGGATTTATTTCAGAAATAGAACCAAATAACATAGATACAGCTCTTAATGATGAAAACTGGTTTATGGCCATGCAAGAAGAGCTAAATCAATCTGAACGAAATGATGTTTGGAGTGTCGCACCTAGATCTAAGGATTATCCAGTCATAGGAACAAAATGGATTTTTAAAAATAAATATGATGAATCTGAAAATGTAATTAGAAATAAAGCAAGATTAGTCGCTAAAGGATACAATCAAATTGAAGGAGTTGACTTTGATGAAACTTTTGCACCAGTAGCCAAACTAGAATCAATTAGAATATTATTAGCTTTTGCTTGCTACAAATGATTTAAACTAAGACAAATGGACATTAAAAGTGCTTTTCTTAATGGAATTTTAAAAGAAGATGTATTTGTTGAACAACCAGAAGGTTTTGAAAGTCATGAATATCCAAACTATATATATAAACTTAAAAAGGCATTGTATGGATTAAAACAAGCTCCTAGAGCTTGGTATGAATGTCTTAGTTCTTATCTCCTTGAAAATGGGTTCAATAAGGGATGTGTAGACACCACACTATTTCTGTTGCATGCAAATGATGATCTTTGATTGTTCAAATATATGTTGATGACATCATTTATGGTGCTACTAACAAGTTATTGTATGAGAAATTTGAAAAAGTTATGCATGAAAAGTTTGAAATGAGCTTGGTTGGAGAGTTAATTTTTTTTTTAGGATTTCAAATCGAATAAAGCGATAAAGGTACATTCATTTCTCAAACAAAATATATTAGGGAACTTGTCAACAAAGTTGGATTAAAAGATGCTAAACCAGCAAGAACCCCCATGAGTACAACAATTAAACTTGACAAGGATGAAAAAGGTAAGGTAGTTGATCAAAAGCAATACAGAGGTATGATTGGATCACTCCTTTATCTTACCGCTTCTAGACCTGACATCATGTTTTCTGTCTGCTTGTGTGCACATTTTCAATCTAACCCAAAAGAATCTCATTTAAAAGCTGTTAAAAGAATTATAAGATATTTGTTGCACACCGCACGGTTTGGTATTTGGTATCCAACAAACGATAACTTGAATTAAAAGGTTTTTTAGATGTAGATTATGCTGGAAGTCTAATTGATAGAAAAAGTACTAGTGGAGCATGCTTTATGTTAGGACATTCAATAGTAGCATGGGCAAGCAGAAAAAAGAATTGTATTGCATTATCCACCACAGGGGCAGAGTATACTGCTCTAAGTGGTTGATCTGCTCAAATCTTATGGATGATACAGACTTTGCAAGACTATGGTATAAATTTTAAACGTGTGCTACTAATGTGTGACAGTAAAAGCGCAATTGATCTCACAAATAATCCTGTACATCACTCACGAACAAAACATATAGATGTTGGACATCATTTTGTTAGAGACCATATTTCCAAAGAAAATATCAGCATAAATTTTATTTCAATCGATTCTCAATTGGCAGACATCTTTACAAAACCCCTACCAGAAAATAGTTTCTGCAAACTACATCTCAGTTTAGGTGTTTTAGAAATTTGACTTTTTGCCTATTTAACAAATCTTTCTCCCTACTAATTATCCAAAAGGTAAATAGTGATTGAAAAAATATATGATGAGGGTTGATATTAATCATACATTATTACTCAAGATAGTATATTTAGTAAATTTCTTTAGAAATTCAAACAAGTGTTATAAAAAAAATTGTTTGGTAAAGATTCCATGACCATTTCTATTTCTATCGACCATCGCTCATCAAAATTCAATATAATTTGTTGATATGTGGTACTTTAAACAGAAATCATTCGTTTTTCATTTTATATATAAAAAAATTAAACTAAAATCCAAAGTATTCACTCTCATTTAAAAGCCCTCACAGTTATGCATGGGTGAATTACTTGGAATTTGTTATGTGCTTCCATGCTCATTCAAAAGTCCTCACGGTTATGCATGTATGGAACGCATATCAAAGTTGATTTATTAAATAAACAAGTTGATTCTAATCCCATTTAAAAGTCCTCACGGTTATGCGTGGTTAGAAGACACTTGAATTCATTTTTTAAAATAAAATTGGCATACTACTAATCACATTTAAAAGTCCTAACGGTTATGCACGGTTAGTAGATATTCAAATTCCTGATATAAATATACCACAAATAGGCACAACTGTATGATTTTATATGATGACATCATTCCCATCATTTCTAAAAGTGGAATATGCGCCTAACAAGAGTAGTTATGATTTTTGTTTGATTTTTTATTGAAATTTCATATTTGTATTCGATTGAGTTTTAATGTTGTATTACTATCTATCACCTTATCTCTATTTTCATAACACTATTACTCTTTTGTTGATAACAAAAGGGGGAGAGAAATGTTAAGATTTTGGCAAATAAATATCAAATATTGCATCTAGACTCATTTGCATATTTTTATGTTGCATCTAGACTCATTTGCATATTTTTATGCATATATGAAGGGGGTGTTTTGTGTAAAGACGAAGCATTCAAATAGGGGAAGTAGATTGAATAATCAAACACATTTAACAAATTAAAAATCTTAAATATATGTTTGTTATCATCAAAAGGGGGAGATTGTTGAATATGCGAGTATATGATTTTTGTTTGATGATAATAAACATATATACATTTAAATGTATTTGTTAATGTACTATTTTATTTTTCATAGATTAAATAAATATTTGCTGAATAAAATAAATAACGTAGAATTTGAATTCAAACAGAAATTTTATTCAAACAAATATTTATTACATTTTTTTTGAATAGTTCAAATTTCAAACTCTCACTATATACAACCTCAATTACAATACAATTTTCATTACATCATAATTTCTAATTTACATATGAGCACACTACATATCACTCATTCACTCAACTCGTATTTATCTTCAACATCATTCCAATGTGAATCTAGTATCTAAGCAATCTGCAGAAATATACATTGACGGAGTAAAATTGAAAATAAAATATTTTTGCAGTATAAAATAAAATGTGGATTTTGGCAATAATATTCGCCTCAGTTATTTGGGTTGTTTGTCCTCATTTAAATTTGAATTCATCATACACGAACAGCTTGTGACAGACATAGTGTATCACTATATATGCCACAAGGTCATGCACACCGATATATACAGTCGATAAAATTACAGGGACAAGTGAGCACAGGTCAAACCCAAAACACCGGGTTCAACTCAAGTGCAATAAAAATAATGTCACAATATCAGCACAAGTTCAAACCCAAGCTCCATGCTGGATTCAACACAGGCGCAGTTCAAATATACAAGTTTAATAAAATGGTCAGGTGCAAGCACACTCAAGACACAGTACACGTCAACCCAATGAAAACCAGAAATGTGCTCAAAGCAAATCCAGACCACATAAAGGAATAAACACATGAATGAACAACTACAATTGTGTCAACCAAACAATTCAATGCAGCAGCACAGGCCTCAACATCAAAGATAGAGAAACCAGAATGCAAACATATATAACAGTGTCAATGCAATGAACTGACACAAATAACAATGGCACTACTTCAACTGTCAATGCATAAGCACATGCACCAGTGATACCAGTGAAGACCACAAGCTAATCCAAACAACAACGAAGTCAACAATGAATCAGAAATTACAAACCAAAGGCTAACAGCTCAAGTCACTGCTACCATGACTCAAAGCATATACGAGAATGCAATAGTAAATCACAAACCAAGTGCACCAATACTAAACAGAGAAATACTTCAACTACAAGTGAACGGTAAGATGGCCAGGTGACAGTATTGGAAAGGCAAGTTGATGGTTATGTGTTGTATGAAGAAGATGTGCAGTAAATGCACGTAATAGCAGTGCGCAGTTGTTTGATGAATGTGAAAGCAATGGACTTGAAGTGAGTTAATGGCAGTGGAATTTCGTAGTGATGTTTGCTCAAAAGTGTAGTAGTGAATGAATATGTGATGCTGTATAAAGTATTCTCTGGTGGCATTGGTAGGTTATGTAATGAAACTGGTAGAAGAAGATGATGTACACTATTGATTGTTGCAGTGTTAAGCCTGGCATGCAAATGCAACTTGCAGTGATATACAGTGACACATGATCAGAAGCAATGCAAGTGAGACAAGGCTAAGAGTTCAAAAGCAATACAATATGAATCATATCAGTAAACATATATAAAACAATGAATCCAACAATGCAAATAAGTCACAAGGGTCAAGCTAATGATACATGTACAAGACTCAAGACTACAACTGTAACATTCCCATTTTTAAATCAAATTTAAATTGGTAATTTATTTAATTTTAGCAATTTAATTATGGATTAATTTGGTATTTTCCAAATTTAAATAGATATTTGTTTGTTTATTAATGAAAATGAATATAAATATGATTTTAAAAATAGAATCTCTAATTGGAAAATTAAAAATAAATATTTTTGGGAAAATTATATCAACCATAAATTTGACTTTGGATTTAATTTGAAAATTTTGAATAAATATATATATATATATAGATTAAAAGTTAAAATTGTAAATGAAATTTTGATTTGGAAAATTCAAAATGTAAATATTTATAAATATACTAGATTTGGAAACTCTAAAATCAAAATATATTGTAAATAAAATTCTGAGTATGTTTGAATTTTTCAAATTTAATAAAGATATATGTTCATTTAATTATACAAATGAATTATGATTAATAAATATAATAAACGAAGTTTAAAATAATATTAGCATAAGGACTGAATACATATTGGAATTGAATTTAAATTTAAAATGAATGTTTTTTAAAATAAATGGAATTTAAAATTCATTGAGATATAATGTATATAATGTAAATATTGGCTAAGAAAAAAATTCTTTTAAAATTGTATATGTATATACACACATACAAATGAACTAAGAGGTGTGTTCATTTATAAAATAAATATGATATAAAAAGATTGTCTTTGAAAATTGTAAATGTAAACATTTACATAAGGAAGTGAAGAAGTAAACATACATATGTAAGTTTGAATTTGTACAAGTGTTAGATCTCATGATTATTTTGTTACAAATGGCATTAAATTTAATTGTTTAAATAAAATAATAGAATTAAAAATTACAAGAACTCTTCATTTTCCCATATGCAATCATATTAAACATCTCACCAAATCTGAAAAAATCAGTAATCAAAGATTTAGCTTTTTAAAAATTCGACACCCAAGAAAGCAAATAAAGATGGAAAGAAAGAAATGATAAAACCTGAAAAACCAGAAAAAAAAAGAAGCAGTTTTCAAAAGCTTCAACCTCAATCTTAAGCAAAGCAGGGAAAATTAAAACAGAAAGATCAAAACGAAACACGAAAATTAAACAACCAGATCAAGTGTTCCAGATCTTTCAAAAAAAAAGCATTTCCAGTTCAAGTATCAAGTAACAAATCAATCTTCAGTTCAAATGTGTTTCCAGCAAGTTTAAATTCAAAACAAAGAAGCAACTCAGTAAACATGCAAGTTCAAGGTCACTAGAAATCAAATGTTTCAGCAAACAAACAAGATTTCCCCATCAAAGCAGAAGTGAAAACAATTTACATTCACAAGTTTAAAACCAAAGAAATCAAGCAACTTCAGAAATCTGGAAACCAAATGCAAAGCTCCTTGGAAATAATTGAAGGCAAGTAAATTTCTTTTTCTTTAAAATTGAATTGACGTTAGTAATCAGAAAATGAAACAAAGATTTAAACAACTTTATCAATCTAAGTTGCAGGAGTAAATCAAGTTAAAGGCTAAAGTAAATTCTGGATTTCAACTACAGGAAAAAAAAGCTTCTCTGTGTATAGCAGAGATTCATACTGTAAGTAATTAAGATTGTTTGTATTTGATAAGTTAAGTAGAACAAAGAGTAAATAGAAATCTGCATTTACAATTTACGGATCTAAATTCTAAGATTTAAGGAAGAAAAAAAAAAGATTCAGGCTTCCCTTCTTTGAAACTGTCAAACACTCCTCTGTCTTTCTGGAATTTCCAGGTGAGCAAACCTTCTTTAAACCAGCCTTCTTTATTTTTTTTCACCTGTGATCAATATTGATTGTGTGAAATCTGGATTGTATGGGCATAGTTATGTTTGTATATACATGATTGTATATACATAAATGTCTGTTACAGGGGTACATGCACTCTCTTCTTCCTCTGTTCAACCTTTTAACATACCAAATCTATGAAATTTTTTTCCAATACTTCTTCCTCGATGTGTTTTAGGTGTTAATCTTTGAATGAAAGTTGATCCTAACAACATCATATCAATTTTAAAAATAATTCCAACTATATTTGTTAAGGATTTATTTCTAAAATAAATTAATATAGTAAACTTTTTTTTTGAAAGGATAAAAACAAATAATTTTAATTTCGAATCTGGAATGCGTAAGCTAAATTGTACTATGGAATGATGAATTTAGAAAATAAAATCAAGGTCTTTTGCATATTAAATTTTGAGAGATGACGAGTTGAACGGAGATGGCACTTTGGTCAAATTCCGTCGAATGGCGAAACGAAGCTTGTTGTGCTTGGGTCAGGTGACGGTTCGAGTATCAAGAATCAATGGAAAAATACAAGTTGAATTTACAAATGATTGAGGCATGGGAACGAAGAGGATTTAGGTTTTAAAACCTAAATAGTTCGAGCCTGGTGACTTGATCACCGCTTCCTCTAGGTGATTTCGAGTTCAATGGGACCAAGGGGAATAGCTTCGTGGATGGTCGGAGATTGAGTGGTCGAGGTGGCGCATCGTCTGGTAGGCGGGGGCGTGAGATCGAGGAGGGTTTTGGCCATGGTATTGGTTCCAGTTTCGACTGTGAACCTCGATTTTGATCGGGGACGTGGGCTTGCGTTCAGGTGATTGAGTTGGGTTGCTGCATCGATTGCTGATGTGCCAGCGAGATGATCGGAGCCCGGAGGTGGCTTTGGTGGTGGTGCATGTGCACGAGGAAGAGATGGTGTCAGTTTTCTAGGTTTGAGCTTTGTTGTGAGTTGCTCGAATGGAAACTCGAAGCACTGCTCGGGTCAGGGAGGGGAAAACTCGAAGTCATGCTCGAGTTGTTTTGGTTTGCATCGGGTTGAATTTAAAAACTTAATAAATTTTTGCAAAAGAAGGGCAACACGGGTAAATCTGGGGGAAACTCGAAGTTAGGGTTGTTTTTCCTCGGGTATGACTCGTGGAAGGCTCAGGTTAGTCATCAAACAACAAGCAATCCATTTTTTTCTTTTAACTAGATTTTGGAACACAAGTTAATTAATTTTTCTGAATTAATTTATAAATGGAATATAGGTAAATGGTATTGAAAACAATTATTTGAGGTTTATGGAGTCCAAGAATGTTTTATATTTTATATTTTCTTTAAAATAAAAATTGTTTTAAAGGTTTAACTTAATAAAGAAATTCTAGAAGTAAATCAAAAATATCAAGTGTTAACTGTAAATCAAATTCATTTATATGACAAAAAATAAGGATTAACATTAATGTTTTTGGTAATGATATTTATAATTAATAGTTAATCAATTGAAGAATAGTCAATTAACAAAGATAATTAAACTTAATCAGGTTAACAATTAAGAATTCGTAAGTTATAATAATTAATTAAAGGAATAATTAGTTAATAAAACCAATTAAGATTTAATTGATTCATAATTAAGTAAAATTAAACATTGACTTAAAATAATTAAAGTAAGAATATTACATGGTTAATTCACCTTAAACGCAATCACCTAATCAAAGATGATTGACTATCATCAAATATTCTGTTCTGGATTGACATTTCTGTTGTGATACTGTGGTTGTTTTGTGATGAATTGCGATTTGTGATTTGTTCCTATATGTTTGTGAAACCCCTTCTGCCCGTAAAACGGCGTTTAAACTTCGATGCGACAGGGAGTCGGATTCCAATTGGTTATCCGAAACCCACATCGAATTATTAAGGTAATCTTTGTGATTGATAAGTTTATTTTATCTATGAATCTGTGAATAAAGATAAGCGTTATGGGATATACCGCTTATCGATATGATTGAATCTGTGGTGATGATGTTGTGCACTATTGTGTTGAACCCTGGACCACACTTATACACACACAAATATGGATTGCACGTGGAAATGGGTTAAGTCACAGATTTTTTTTTAAATCCAAAATAGTTTTGGAATTAGAATTGGAACTTTGAAAATGAATTTTCAAAAATAAAAGTTATTTTGAATAACTTGATTGAGTTTTGAAATTTAAATAATTTGATTTAAATTTGAATTCAATATTTGAAATTGAATTCTATGATTTGGGACTATTGTTCAAAAGGGTTATTCAACTTATAAATGGGTTTTTAAACCATTTTAAAAGCGTTGATTGGGAATTTAAATTCTAAACCCAAAGATTTTAACTTGTATAAATATAATTGAATTTTTCTGAAACGGAAACTATATGTTTTCAAATAATAAGAGCTTTCGCATAAGAAATGAATTTCCAATTCGGGTTAAAAGGATTTCAAGTCTAAAATGGAAATAGTTTCCCAAGTTATAGATAAATCTTTGGAATCGTGTTTTGAAAGCTATAAATTAAATCTTTAATTTAAAGATTTAATGTGTTAATCCAATTAAAATGGAATTGTTTGAAATCTATGAATGATCTTTGTGAAACTAGGTGAACTTTGTGAAATGAATCTTTTTATTTAAAGATTTAAAATAGTAATTTGTTTAACCATTTGAAAGAAAAGCTTTGGATTTTCAAGTTGTGACTTAACTGAAATCTCATATCCATATGTTTTAAACTATTGCGCTCATTATTCGGTTTAGCCGGGAGAGGACCTTGTGTCATATAACCTATTCCGAATAGCGATACGACGTTATGGATTGCATTTGAAGACCGGTGTTGAAGACCGGGTGTCTTCGAGAACAATAGGATAACCTGCCGATTGACTCTGCACTGAGTTGCTCCGGTATAGAGTTCTCCCTTAGTGACGGGAAGTCCGATCGGTATTGTGGATACCCGGATTTGCAAGGGCTTCTTCGGAAGTGCCTTCGGTTCTGTTCGAACCCGGAACATACTTGTATGGTTGTATTGTTGAGTCACAAGTTTTATGAAGCTTTTGATTTCTGACAAATAACTAAAGGCGATCGACAAAACAAGGTCATTATGGCTATAAAGAGCTACATATGGTACTCTAGATTGTAGATTGATTATTTGATATTATATTAGTGATAAACTTGTTAAAATCTATCCTCAAATAATCATGCATTTTCAAGAAAATTAATATATATACGATTAGAATGTAGTTGCACATTCAGTGTGCAACTTTACAGGGACCGGTCGACCGGTCACAATATAGGCGGTCGACCGTTCCTGCATAATTTGCACACTGAACGTGCACACATGCACATAACGTATATATATATTTAAATTCCCGTCTACTGGTCACTTTTTAACCTGTCGAACGTTTTTAAACAGAAAGCAATTTTTCCAAAAGACACTTCTCTTCTCCAAAGGTTGCATCTCTTACCTTTCACCAAAGATCATATCTCTTAATGGCAACTGCTCACAAAGAGTTACAATCATTCTTATCTATATAAACTCATCTAATTCGTTGATTAAAACAACATGATTATATATGCTTTTTAATCTAATCTCTGAACTTACTACATACTCCTGCATTCTAAAAGCTCTCGATTATTTATTGAATTATTGAAACTATTTCATATCTTTTGATTCAATAAGTAATATACTTTCCTTAATCTTTTCAAAACATCATTCGCATACTTTGAGGATAAGATTATAGGAAGGGTGTACTACTAGTGACAAATCCGTGTTTTCAAGAACACAAGTTGTCAACAACAATTGTAATTGTTCTTGTGTTGAAGTCCTCTGTGTTGTAAGAGGCAAGTGTTGAAGTCCTCAGTGTATTAGAGGCGTGAAATCCCGTTCGGTTGTTCGGGTGTTGTAAACCTGTTCCTCCGGGTGAAGCGAGGTAGTTAATAGTGAAAATCCAGATAGAAGTCTGAGACTGGACGTAGGACGGTGCTCCGAACCAGTATAAAAATCTCTGGTGTGATTTTTCTATTTTTTATTTACTATGCTATTATCATCTATTTCCACATTTATATTGTAGTCCACATTACACGATCCGTGTGTACTATATTAGCACATATAATTGTATACACACCGTACTTTCATTTGGTATCAGAGCAAGGTCATCATATAACCGTAACACAGTTATTTGATATATTATAGTAATATGGCAAATAACGTAAGTACTAGCACTCAAAACACTACTTACACGGAGGGTCAATCGACACAAAGACCTCCATTTTTCAATGGTCTTAACTATAGTTATTGGGCAACACGTATGTCATTCTTTATGCAATCAAATAGCTATGATGCTTGGAATGCCACTCAAAGAGAAATAGTGAATCCAACAACTGATTATTCAGAATGGACTACAGCTGAGAAAACGGCAGCAGCCGTAAATGCAAGAGCAATAAATATGTTATTCTGTGCATTAGACCAAAATGAATATAACCGTGTTAGTATCTGCACTACTGCATATCAAATTTGGCAAACACTAAAAATCACTCATGAAGGTACTAACAAGGTTAAACAAGCCAAAATAGCCATGCTGAAAAGTCAATTTCAAAATTTCAAAATGAAACCAAATGAGACAATAAATGACATGTATTCACGGTTTCAAACTATTCACCATGCACTTATTGGCTTAGGACAAAAGTATTCTGATTTCGATGTTGTTTCAACAGTCCTACATTCTCTGACTAGTGAATGGGAAGGAAAAGTATTAGCAATTGAAGAAGCTAATGACCTTTCCGTCATGAAGCCAGATGAATTGATAGGAAATTTAATGTCCTATGAAGCAAATTTGCAGGCTAGAAAGGAACAGAAAGAAGAAAAGAAAAATGTAGCATTTCATGTTGAGAAAGATGAAAATGAATCAGATTCTGAAGATGAAGATTTGGCATTCATTGCGAAAGGATTTAAAAAATTCCTAAAATATCGAAAAGCCAGTCGTTACAATAAAAGGAAACCTGGATCAAACAAACCATCTTCATCTGCTATAGAATGTTTCAACTGCCACAAAAAGGGACACATGCAGAAAGATTGTCCAGAACAAAAGAAGAAGTCAGAAAATGACAAATTCAAATATAAGAAGGACAAATCTAAGAAACGAGCTTTCTCAGTAACATGGGATGATTCAGAGTCATCTTCATCAGAAAGTGAAAGTGATTCAGTGAATGAACAAGCTAATGTTTGTTTTATGGCAACAGAAGATGAGGTACAAATTCCTACATTTGATGAATTACTTGATATTAATGCTGAATTAATAGTCAAATATAAAGACATAAAACGTCAATTAAAAGTAGTCAAAGCAGATTTAAGTAGAGTAGAGTTTGAACGAGATATGTTAAAAGATGAGAAGAAAATATTAGAAGAGGAACTTGAAAATATTCAAGAATCATCATCTAATGTTGACTCTCAAATATCTCTTTTGAGTCAAGAAATAGAAGCTCAAAAAGAGAAAAATAATGCTCTCACTACTGAAAATCATGAGCTTAAAGCAAAAGTCAAAATTCTAGACCTAATGTTGTATATTGATATATGCTATTCTGTTTCTTCCGCTATGTTGTACTTAATGTGTTATAAGCTCCGGCGAACCAGATTCGACATTTGGATCTGCGGCATTTGAATACGAGTGTCGTATTCGGTGCCGATTTTCGAAGGTCGAGTCAGGATCGTCACAAGAACACTACAGCAACTTCAAATAAACTTCACATTAAAGCAACTCGAGCTAAAGACAGTACAACCCAAAAACAAACTATAATGAATCAGATGGAACTGCAACAGCAGGAATGAGCATAGCATCCATCCAGTAACCATCAAGTTACAGTTTTCAATGCTAAACACAGTGCAACAAAATACAAATGTCAACCAGAGATTCGAGCTTCAAAAGTACAGGGTGCAGTGATGCTAAAATCACAACAGAATCAAATTCATAAAAATCAAGTCAAAGTTTGGTAATATCAAAAACAAGTTGAAGCCGTGAGCAAAAGACCGGAGTCAAAGGAAACAAAGAACGAAATCAACATCAGCAAAATCATTTCGAAACCATGGTGGCCAAGTAAATTGACCAAGTCAGAAATCGACACCGTGACAGCCAAGAAATCAAGCCGTGACAAGCAAGCAAATTGTACAATTGAAAAAGTCAAAAATCAAAGCCAAAGTCAAGTAGGAAATTCACTACCATAACGACTAAGGAAAGATCGAATGGTTCTGAATCGAAGCCGTGACAATCAAGGAATCGAGCGAGTTCGAAATCTAAACCGTGATATTGAAGTAAACGAAATTATTCGATATGAACAAGTCAGAACTTATCATCAGCATTAAAACAAAATCGAATGGCCGAGAAAAATCAAGTGACGAATTCAAGTAAATGTATACAAACGAAATTCAAGGGTCTCGAATCATATATAAATAAGTAACATCATCGGCAAATAAAGGGCATCGAGTTCAAGTATTCAAACCAGAGAGCAAAAGGCAAAAATTACATACCCGAATCAAGGTCAGACTAAATCAAATAGAAGCAGCCGAACGCATCTCAAGAGACGATCAATCGATAGAGCAAGGAAATCGAAATCAATCGATCTAATTAAAGTCGGCATCTTCAAATTTCTCCAAATCCCTAATTTTTATCGAACAAGGAAGAAGCAACGAGCTGCCGTTTTACAGAGCAAAGAAATACGACCGATATAATAAAAAGAAAAGGGGATTGGGCTGGCCTTGTTTCAATTATAAGGCTTAATAGTTAAAAATTAGGGTTTTTATTTTTAATTCTGTCTTAAATTGTATTTTTCCTTTTTAAAACCATTGTAATTTCTAATCGTGTGACCAGGGGACAAACTACATGGCGTAGTTTGAGAATTCGCAACTCAGTGGCTGAGTTGTGGCAGTGTTTTGAGCGTAGAGTTAGGTTAGTCAATAGCAGGTGTTGCAAGTTTATGTGTGTAAGCGTCTGACTATCTAATTTCTAGTAGAAACCTTGCGGGGCAGCACGTAGGCAGGGTTTTGTCGAAGCTGGGTAAAGTCTGTGTCGTTCTATTTCTGCATTTACTCTGCTATTCTCTGTGCTGCTATTGTTTCGATATATCCGTGTTGAAATAATTTTATAAGCTTCCGAAATAATTTTTATAATTGATAGTATCACCCTATTCACCCCCCCTCTAGGGTGAAATCGATCCTACAGATGCCAATCATGTGTATGTATTTTCTCTTTTCTTTCCTTTCCAATATTATGATCATAGAATGACCTATTTCTACATCAATCTTGGTATCTTGTAACGAAGCAGTTCTTAGAACTGGCTTAATTTATTTTTCAATATCATTGTCGCAGTTATTAGATGAGATATCAAAATAGTTTGGAATAATTTATTGCTAGAATCAAGGTTGCATTATATAATTACATAGCTAGCAATTGTCCCTCACTAACTAATCCTATCCAATCAGTGGTGTGAAACTTCATGAGTAGGTCCTTTCTAGATATAACTGCCCCTAAGTCAATTAGTGCTGGTCTTTCCAAATTTGCATTATATGGTGATCGATGATCAAGAAGCTCACATAGAAGGATTTGTAAAGGGGCATAGTTCCGGAGGTGGCAAATGGGCATGCCAAACCAATGGAAATGGTTGCAGTGTTGTTGAAGCCGAAGATTGTTTATGGACTTAACTTTAATATTTTCATTGGAAGCTTCATTATGTCGAGTGCAGATTTAAAGATGACATTCACAGAACTCCAAAAATCAATGAAGACTTTCTTCCTCGTGCAGTTTGAGATCTGTACTATGATAATGAACAGATCCTAATGTGGGAAGACTACTTCAGTGGCATCGGCTACTGTAAAGACTATTTTCTATGTCGGTTTTTATTTAACATGGAAAATGGTCCTTTGCCCCACTTTGGCTTATTGCATATACCATTCTCGTGCTTTCTTTCTTTTTCTTTCCAGGGATGGTCCTTCAGGGGCTACGGCTACATAAGGTTAGAGGGGTTTCCTAGAATGTTCTCATTCAGCTCCGGTGTCAGATTTAAGTCCCTTCCCTTTTGTTTTCCTTCTGGAAACTAGCCAAGTACCCTGTCCTAAATAGTCTCTCTATTTCATTCTGCAAGTATCGAAAGTTGTCAATATGGTGACCATTTGCTCCATGGAAGCGGCATTGTGCTCCACCTCTATTCTGTTCCACCATTGTTCCCTTATTTAGGACATTATATGCGAACTTTATCCGGGTCATCTCGTATAGTTTTTCCAGGAGTGTGGGTGAAGGGAGTTTTTACTATGAAGTTTAATTCCCTTTGTTGCTTCACCGGTTGATGATATCTCTCTTCCCCCATTTTCTTCTTACCATGAGAAGCATAAGACCTCTAAGACAGTGTCACAGATCTAGTTACTTCCATTCTGATGTAGCGCTAGCCCTTTCAAAGAAGGCCTTTATGTTATAACTTGGCTTTCCCTTATTCTTTTCCCATATGGTAGTATCCCTTCTATGCCAGCATACACTACCATCAATAGCGCTTCTTTATAGGTAACTCCTATTCAAAGTGCCTTGAATTTGAAGTATTTTATGAAGTTGCATGGAATCCCATTATTTCCCTACTTTACACAGGACATGGTGTTTACATTTGGGGAAGCTTCCCTTACTAAGCTGAACAGTTTTAGGAAACCGGTTAAACTGGAAAGACATTGTTGTGAGCCTTCCTACACACTATAGAATGCCCATATAGTACTCAAAGATTTTGATATGGTCATCCGGATTTGTGGTTCCGCCGAATTTTTTCGATCGATGAGGCTTTGAAGTTGTCAGGAAAGACTTTTTCTATAATGATTTCACTAAACAGGGAAGATCCTTCTTTCCTTACTTCTTCTTTGCTATTCTGCCAACAAAGTTTGCCAATTAGTCCACACGAGCTTCAATTGTAAAATCTCATCTTCTCTGGGATCCATTTGAGATGAACCATCTCTGAGGAGTGAAGTAACTTCATCATCATCAAGAGTAGTTCATGGATGATTTCTTGTAGTAGTGGGTTGATGTTAGCAGACTTTTATTTGATCCGAGAGCTGATCTGGGACTTGCCTTTGAGCTTGGCATCGGTTTTTATGCTAGCTTCACCGTTTTCATTTTTGAGAGCACCATTATCGCTGACACGCTGCATATCCAGCATAGTCAATGAGTGATGGAGGTAAGCCATGGATGGTTGAAGGGAGGTTGGCCTAAGAGCAGTATGTTGGGCTATGGATCTCTCCGAGCATTGGTTCATTTGGTTCCTAAAGGCTTGAAGAGCAGCTAGGATAGGGTCTGAGGTAGGCTCTATAGAAGCCTCCATCTCGGTTTGGGCTATAAAGGGGTTAAATTGCCTTTTGGGGATTTTCGAGGATAGGAGTAGGTGTTCTTGTACAAGGGGAGTAATGGAATCGATGGGATTTATAGTATCGCTACTGTATTTGAAGAAAGTGTAGATAAGTTTTGTTAGAGAGGGAAATTGGCCCTCCATCTAGCACCAAAATTGTTAATGAGATTTTCATCCCAGAAACACTCAAATATTTTTTATGTAGCAATCAAGATGATGGACCCTTTCGCGATTAAGAATTCACAAATTTAACTGTTATTATAATTTCCTTTAGGAGGAGTAATTATATTGCATTTGAGCTTACAAAATTATGAGGAAAGATGTTGAGAATATTAGTTTGTTAAAGAGAATCTATCTCGATTTTATCATTGGAAAATTTAAACAATATAGTAAAATACTGCAAATAGATGGGACATAGAGAATTTATATGGTTCAAATGTTAAGGAATCCTATGTCTATGGGCAAAATGTCTATCCTTTTCTCTTGATTTCTTGGTATAGATAAAGATGTTAAAGAGTATAAATTTTTGTTTTGTGTATCAAAAAAGAGTAAAGAAAAATTCATCCTTTTCCTACTACAGTTGTAACATCCCCTATTTTATGGCTATTAAATAAGCGCTACTAATGCTGTAGTCATCAATAGTATTAATTCTCGATGATAAAATGATATCGGTTAATTATATCTATAACATCAAGGGCACATGAATATGAAAGATTTCAAAACCCATTCTTTAATAAACTTTCATATTCATTACATATTCCCATCGATTCCGTGTTTGGAGAAAATTTAATGAAAACAATTATATTCCTAGTGCGGCATATGAAGATGCCCACTTGGATGATCAGAGTCTATCTACTTGACAGTTATAAATTCAGTCGTTACATCCATTCAAACATAGCATAGATTTCAAACAATATAGTGGAAATAAACTCATAATATTAGCTTGCCTCCTACATGTCTCCAGAAGAGTATTTATCTAACCTGAAAACCCTACTTCCGATCTACTTAAATAATTATCCGAGAGTTTAAGGGAAAAACCAGAAACTTTAGGTCAGACAAAAAGCCTGGTATTAATAATAATACACCATATTGAACTAAAAAAGATATCTAGTGTGACTATGCCATAGAATGAAATGGGTTTTCCCCTCATAAACGATGCACCTGCAATCACAATGGTTAAAACAAAACGTGACATGATCATATGCATGCAATATGGGTAAATATGACTAGTTTGTCATGAAAGGGTTATGCATTTCCAAAGTTCTACCCGCCCCATAAAATTGATTGTTTGTCCAAAATCATAATTTTCCAAGGGTCACTATAAGCATATTAGTTTTTACAAACCAACTAATAAATTATCAGGCCGACTCATGCCAAAATATAACCTGATGTCCTAAAATCTCCAAATATGGTTAAGAGCAAACCCAATTAAACAATATAGTAAGCATATAGAGCTACGAGTTCCATTTTGTGCATACGCATCTTTTAGTCTCACTACTGACAAAGCCTTATGCATTGAAATCATAAAACTTTACCAACCGGGGGCTATGGGTGAAGCATATGGTGCAACCCTACACCTGTCCCAACTAAAATCTTATATGGTTTTAAATCCATGAGTCATATCTTTTTGATCAATTCAAGGCATCCTAACACAGTTGACAAATCTGATCTCCTGGATGCAATTCTACTAACTTAGGAGTTTAGTTTTAGTATACTCACTATTGGAACAACCTAACTAGTAATTACGTTCCTAAATCCCAAGGTATAATGTTGGGTAATGAAAATGTGAGCATGACAAATGATAAATATGTAAATTTAACAGATCAAATGGTAACAAGAGCATATAACATCACTCTTCAAATATGATCAATTCAATAGTCATATTCATAACAAAATTACTTAAGTAATATTTTCTTTTGGAAAATTCATATTAAATGGGTTAAAAATCCATTTCATTTCCTTGAAAAAATTTATCTTTAGAAAAATAAACCACTTGAAATCATTATCAAAACAAGGAAAATAAAGCCCCAATACTTAGCCAAAATCTTGGTCAAAGCACTATCATCTTTTCATAACTTTTAAAACACTTTCTATCAAAATAAGAATGTCGAACATCTAGAAAACATGGGCTATTGAGCCTTTTCAACATAGATTTCAAGTTTATAAAATATACGGGTAACATATGGCTGTATAGCCACTAGAATATAGGCATCGAGGATCTAGAATACATGGTTTATCGAGCTTCTAAAACATAGTTATCAAGTTTGTAGAACATATGGCTATCGAGCTACTAAAACATAGTTATCAAGAAGCTACATGAAAGCTATCGAGTCACATAAGACAAGGGGTGTCAAGTTATTAAAAACATAAAGTGTCGAGCCTCCAAAAACTTAAGGACGTCGAGCTTTAACAAAAAGAAGTTGCCGAGTCTCTAAACCATGCGACTGTCTTGCCTCTACAAAACATTGGGCATCGAACTCTTACTGTACATAGGGTATCAAGTCTTTAGAAACCTTGGGATTGAACTTTTACAAAACACAGGGTATCGAACTTATACAACATAAGTTGTTGACATCCTATGAAAGCGGATACATCACACAGATATCGAGTATTATCACATGCATCAACTCTTTTAATTAATGAGCTTATATGAATACAAATGTATCATGACTCTAAATTATAGTGCCGATGGCATTTCTGCAAATGAATTAAAAATTGATTTGTTTCCTTTCAAAGTTAAACTTTCCAGTAGCTCTTGCCTCATGTCAAATTTTCATTGGATAATAAAACACTTTTCATATTCTTTACTGAAAATTATGGTAGGTAACATACTATCTTCTTAAATAACTTTGCACCCTTATAATTAATATTATTAAATCATATTAATATAAACATTCATAGAATAACAAATTCGTAGAAAATCATAACAATCAGGGAAATATCCCTAAAATTGGAATTTCCTTCTTTCATATACAAAAATTTCGAGACTAAAATATTAATTTAATTATATTTAAAAATTAAAAACCCAGAAATATACACATTTTCCTCTTAGGAAATTCACAAAATATTCATGCGAACTTGAAACACTATGAAATTAAAAACCCATCTTCAAAGTAATGTTTCACACAACATATTCAAATTTCAACTCAATAGAAGATCAAACTTAGGTTTTGTCTTTAAAACCCATTAGAACAATTCCATAAAATTCTAAACCATCATTCAATCTAATAATGATATTAGCATTCCACACATGACATACTATCTTAACCAATTCAAAACGAAAATCTTAAATCCAAAAATAAAGCATAAAAATTTAGATCGTTATTTATTATTCACCATGGATTGGATAAGAGAAATTGAGATTTGATGTCGATTAATTCCCCTAAGCTTTCCGTTTTGAATTCCTTAGATTTCCTCTTCTTTCCTCTAGGTAGTAACCGACCTCCTCTTTTATTCTGTTTTGATTGTAGAAAATGAAATGAGAACGAATGAGAGTGGGAGGATTTAGGGATTGAATTAAGGAATTATTCCCATTATACCTCTATCATTAAGCCCTTTCTATTTTATGTTTAAAACAATCTTATTAATTAATTAATTAACTAAGGCCCGACCCATTAACAAACTCATTCTCCTTATCACCCCATATTATTCTAATTAATTTATCCAATTAAAATCCTTGAATAATATTAAACAAATTATTGATGTTATAGGCTCCCCCCTTAAAGAATTTTGTCACCGGAATTAAGATAAGGGAAATAAAAAGCATAACAATCATGCAAACATGTTTGACAAATACATAACAACAATACTGGCATATCCTACTAGTAAAAATTCTATATGATAGATATATAATGCACCATCAAACAACATGGGAAAATTATCACAAATCCCATCATCTGTCTCCCAAGTATAGTCTTTCTCATTGTCACTCCATTGGAATTTCACTACTTGATGGTTTTGCTTCTTAATTGCTTCTCATCTCTTGCTACAACATGAATTGGTTATCTAATAATGGTTCAATACTAAATATTCCAGTATAGCCGCTGCGATAGTAGTATCTAGATCATGAACACACTTTCTAAGATGAGAAACATGAAAAACATTATGGACTCCTGCCAAACTATTTGGTAAATCTATCCGATAAGTGGGTTTCCCGATCCTCCCTATGATAGGAACATACCAACATATCTTGATGCCAATTTTCCCAACTTTCCAAACTGTATCACACCTTTCATTGGTGATACTTTAACAAAAACATGGTCACCAACTGAGAATTCTAAATCCTTACGCCTCTTACCTGCGTAAATTTTCTGTCTAGACTAAACTTCCTTCATCCTTGCTCGGATCAACTCAATCTTTTCAGTAGCTTCTCTCACTATATCAGGGCCAAGAATCAACCTGTCTCAAGTCTCTAGTAAAAATGCTTGTGATTTGCATGGCATTTCGTAAGGAGCTTCGAAAGGCGCCGTTCCTATACTAGTTTAATAACTATTGTTATAGGAAAACTCGACTAATTACAAATGGTTTTTCCCTGACCCTCCAAAGTCTAGTACACAACCCCTTAACAAGTCTTCAAGAACTTTGTTAATGCTTATCATCTGCCCATCTGTTTATGGATGGTAGGCGGTACTCATCTTCAACTTGGTAAGTAATGCTTGTTGTAGACTTTTCCAGAATTCACTGTGCACAAAGTATCTCTATCACCGACTATACTACCAGGAATCCCATGCAAATCTTATAATATTCTTTACGAATGACTTTGCCAGAGTAGTTGCTGCCCTTGTCGACTTAACAAAAATAAAGTGTGCACTCTTGGTTAGTTGGTTTGCAATGACTCAAATACTTTCAATCCCCCTATGCGACCTTTGCAACCCATCAATAAAATCCATGGATATAGATTCTCATTTCTAAAGTGGCACTTCTAAAGGTTGAAGAAATATACTTGGTTTTTGATGCTCCACTTTTACTTGCTTGCAACTTAAACATTTTTTCACCCATAAGCCTATATCTCTTTTCATTCCTTACCAAAAGAAACACCTTTTCATATCCTAACACATTTTATTTCCTCCAAAATGAATAGCAAACTTCGATCTATGACAGTCCCTAAGAACTTCCTTCCTCAGATTATAAACATTTAGAACACACAGCCGTCCCTTCTTCCTCTACCATCCATTTTGCTCAAAACTAAAAACTTTTAAATCATCAGTCTTAGTTCCATCTTCAAGTCTTTTAATCTGTTCGGCTAGTACTGAATCATCTCTCTGGTCGGAGGTAATTCGATCATTACCGATCGAACTTCCAAACATGATAACATTGTTGTATTGCAATTGGAACTAGTCATCGACCTTAACCATACACCAAAAGTAGTCAATGCCTCTAAATCTTTCCATTCCACTAACATAGCTAACATGACACTCTGGTGTTTTCTGCTAAGAGCATTCGCAACTTTATTTCCTTTCCACGTCGTATAGTTAATATCAAAATTATAAACTTCCAAGAACCCTAACTTCATATTCAACTCCTTATAAGAGAATAAATACTTCAACGACTAAAGATCTGTAAATAATTTGAATTATTCTCCAAAAAGCTAATGTCTTCACACTTTCAAAGCAAAGATCACTGCTACCAACTATAAATCATGAGTTGGACATCTAACTTCATGTGATCGAAGCTATCGGGAAGCAAAGGTAATCACTTTACCCTTTTACATTAGTGCAGCTCCCAACCCTATCCAACATGCATTGGTATTCACCAGTAAGTCTTAATTTCCATATGGAACAGCTAATATGGGTGCACTTGTCGGTAAATGTTTAAATGTTTTCGCTTTAGGAATGTTTCTTCACATTTATCGGTCTAAACATACTTTATGTCCTTCCTTGTTAGTTTAGTCATGGGTGCCGCTATATGAGAGAAATCCCTAGTGAATCTCCGATAATAGCATCTGGCCCCAAAAAACTTCTTATCTTTGTCACAGTCTCAGGTCTTTTTCAAATTATTAACTGCTTCAATATTAGCTGGACCTACTGATGACTCTTTACTTGAAACTACATGACCAAGGAACTTCAATTCTTTTTTCCAAAAATGGCATTTTGAAAACTTTACTTTTATTTGATGTTGCCTCAATGTCTCTATCACTATTATAAGATGAATCTCATGATCTCGTTTATTCATAGAATATATTAGAACGTCATCCACAAACACTAAAATAAATCTGTCCAAATGATCTTGGAAAATTCAATTCATTAAATCCATAAAGAAAGTAGGCACATTGGTCAGTCGAAAGGGCATGACTAACCATTCATACAAAATCATATCTTGTTCGAAATACCATTAATGCAATGCTATCCTCTACCACTCTCAATTGATGAAACCCTGTTGCTAAATCCAATTGAGAAAATACCTTGGCTCCACTCAGCTGATTAAATATTCATCTATTCTCGGTAAAGGGTATTAATTCTTTGTCGTGTTCTTATTTAACTTTCAATAATCAAAACACATCCTTAACAACTCGCTCAATTTTTTCACAAACATCATGGCCGCACCCCAAGATGAACTGCTTAGTCTTTTAAAATTCTTTCATTCTCTGTCCTCTAGCTTCACATTAACTCTTTCATCTTAGTGGGTGTCATTCTGCTCGGTGGCCTACTAATAGGTTCAGCTCCAAGTATAAGATCTATTCAAAACTCAATAGCTCATTTCGGTGGTACTCCTGTAACTGTTCAAAAATATTTGCATACTCGCTAAATTGAAACCTAATTCACTTCATTATCTACTTCCTTTGCACCCAATAAAGCACAAGCATCTGAGATCGAATTTTCTACTGAGTATATAATTCAACTAGGCTATTTGGTTGTCTTAATAATATCTTCATATCCTGGCAAAACATCCTAGCATCATATTTGTTTAACAAATCCATACCTAAAATAATCCAAAAACCCAAAAAATCAAACACATGAAATTTTCAAGTAAATGCATGAACTAATAGCTCAAATTCTAAACGATCACATCTCATCCCAAGAGTTGCATAACCTTCTATCAGATTTGCAACCTTTAAGGAAGTAATAGGATATGATGGTTGTAAGTTTATTTTATCTACCAAACATTGTGAGGTAAAAGAATGTGATACACTGGTTTCAAATAAAGTTTTAATAGGTATTCCATGACCCAAAAGCGTGCCTCCCATCACCAACTTTCCTTTCTTTTCTGCAGTCGGTCCAGAAGTTGATGGTTCTGGAGCAAAATCTTTCCCTTTATCATCCTTGGCTGGTTCTGGACAGTATTTCTTGTAATGCCCTATCTTTTTCCAGTTGTAACACTTCACATCCAACTTTCCCTTGACCTTCTTTCCATTACCAGATCGACACTTGTTAGAAAAGTGCCCTTTCTTATCACATTTATAACAAATAACATTAGCTTTCCATTTCTAGGTAGTTCTGCTTTTTTGAGATCCCCTCTTATTAATGAACTTCCTTTTCTTCTCTTGGAAACCTTGAGTCTCCATAGGTTTGTCACTTTCAAATGTAGAAAGCATTTCCTCATTCCTTAACACCATCTCCACCACCACATCGCACGAATCTCATAGATGCAGCATAGTTGCCCTGGCAATTTTTGGCCTCAATCCATGAATGAACTTCTTGTTCCTTCTTATCATAGTGTTAATAATAGGATATCTGTATCTGGCCAACTCATTAAACTTAGTTGCATACTCCAATATAGACATCTCTTCCTGCTCCAATCCAACAATCTTCCTGAGAAAATTTGACTTAGCTATCTTGGACAAAAACCTTTCCTCGAATCTCCTTCTAAATTTAGACTAAGTCAAATTCTCCTTTGGTTTTCCTGCCGTCGCACTTTTCCACCAATATAAAGCAGCTCCTTGTAATTGTTTAGATGGCAACCTCCTCTTCTACACTTTATTTAAGCCTAAGTCAGCGAAGATCCTTTTATAGTGCAACGGACTTTCCATTCATGGAAAAGTCTTTTCTCCAAGACTGGTATAATCATGGCTCAACTTGGCATAATTATTTCTAGCAGGTACCTGAAATTAGCACCTCCCGCATTATCAACATTCCCTCCAGTCAAACTAGCCGCAACACTAGCTTGTATCATATTCATGAAGGACTCATACATAATCCCCAAAGCTACTGGTGGGGTTCCAACACTCACATTAACATTTTGCATTTGGATTAGTATCTACTGGTTGACCTAGATTCCTTTTAGTATCGAGTCGAGCATTTCTATTAGTTGTGATGCTTCCTCCACCAAGATTCACTCTTCAATTTCCTGCTTCCATATCTTGCTTTCTCATAATCAACATACGAATCTTTGTATGAAATAGAAGAATGGACTAAGAGAGATGGGAGAATAGAGATAGAATATATACTTATATATAGCAAAAAAAAGTAAGTTGCTATAGTGTTATTCCATACCCTAATCTTATTCTCTGATTTATTAAGCTTATATTTTCAAAATCTTTTAAGTTTTACATAAAACTATACTCTGATATCAAGTTGTAACATCCCCATTTTGAGGCCCAAAAATAAGCGTTATTGATGTTGCAATCATTATTAGTACTATTTTCCGGTAACAAAATGAGATCAGTTAATTATATCTATAACATCAAGAGCATATAAATATGAAAATTTTCTAAACACATTTCATTAATAAATTTTCATTACACAAAGCATCGATTCCATGTTCGAAGAAAATATAATAAATAAAATTATATTCTAAGAGCCATATATGAAGATACTTCTTGGATGATGAGAGTCTAATTACTTGACAGTTATAAATTCTATTGTTGCATCCATTCAAACGTAACATAAGCTTCAAACAACACATCGGAAATAAACCCCTAATATTGGCTTTCTCCTTGCACATCTCCGAAAGCTTATTCGCCTAACATGAAAACCTACATCTGATCTACTCAAATGAGTACCCAAGAGTTTAAGGAGGAAAAAAAAAAAACGTTAGGTGTAAATAATAATATACCATCTCAAATAAAAATAGATATCTAGTGAAACCATATCGCAGAATGGGCCGGGTTTTTCATTACTAGTATCCTATCAAAATTTGTCAATCTTAACATAAATCATGCACCTGCAATCAGAATGGTTAAAATAAAACATGATATGATCGTATGCATGCAATATGGGTAAATATGACTAGTTTGTCATAAAAGGGTTATGCATTTCCAAAATTTTACCCACCCTATGAAATTAACTGTCTGTCTAAAATCATAGTTTTCTTAGGGTCGCTAAGAATTTATTAGTTTTCATTAGCTAACTAATAACCTATCAGGCTGACTCAAGCCAAAACATGACCAAATGTCCCAAAATCTCCAAATACAATTAGGAGGAAATCCAGTTATATAATACAGTAAGCATATAGAGCTATGAGTTCCTTTCCGTGTGTTCACATCTTTAAGTCTCACTAATGACAAAGTCCTACGCACTGGAACCATAGACCTTTACCAACCGAGGGCTACCAGCTCAAGTATAGGGTGCGACCCTACACCAGTCCCATAAAAATTCTTATCTGATTTTAAATCCATGAGTCATATGTTTTTGATTAGCGCAAGGCATCCTAAAACAATATATCTATGTGATCTATTGGATGCAATTCTACTCACTAGGGAGTTTAGTCTGACTGTACTTATAATTGGAACAACCAAACCAGTAATTCCGTTCCTAAATCCTAAGGTGTAATGTTGGGTGATGAAAATGTGAGTATGACAAATGATGAGTATGTAAATTTAACTAATCAAATAATTATAAGAACATATAACATCATTCATCAAAATATGTTCAATCAATAGTCATGTTCATAACAAATTTACTTAAGTTTGAGTTGTATTTTCCTTTAAAAAAATTTATGTAAAATTGGGCTAAAACACCATTTCATTTCCTTTAAAACATTTATCTTCAGAAAGATAAACCACTTGAAATCATTCTCAAAGCAAGGAAAACATATTCCTAATACTTAGCAACACAACATATTCAAATTTCAAATCAACAAAAGATCAAAAACTTATGTTTTGCCTTTAAAACCCATTAGAACAATTCAATAAAATTCCAACAAACCATCATTCAATCTATTAATGATATTATCAATCCAAATATCATAAATTATCTTAACCAATTCGAAAATTAAATATTAGAACTTAAATTAAAACGTAACAATTGAAATGGCCATCTATTATTCATCTTGGATTGGATAAGAGAGATTGAGGTTTGATGTCGATTAACTTCCCTAAGCTTTACTCTCTTCGAATTCCTTACACTTCTTTTCCTCTTGATAATGGTCAACCTCCTCTTTTGTTTTGTTTTGTTTTGATTTTAGAAAATGAAACGAGAATGAATGAAAGAGGAAGGGTTTAGAGAGCGAATTAAGGAATTATTCCTATTATGCCCCTCTCGTTAATCCCTTACTATTCTATGTTTAAAACAGCCTTATTAATTGACTTGGCTTGACCTAACTAGTTAACACACCTCATTCTCCTTATCGCATATATTGTACTATTTAATTTATTTAATTAAATTCCCTAAATAATCTTAAAATAACTAGGGATGATACAAAAGCACCTTATCCATTTATAGTAGTTAGGGATTCACATGGATAGCCGATATCATCCTTATGTATTCTTGATTTTTGCCATTGGATTACCTCACATGTTGAACATCCATATTAATTTTTTGGTATGCATGTATTACTAACGTGGTTTTGGCAGGAAATTGCGATTTAAACAGTTGGATTTCAGATTTTGGCGGGAAGCTTGAAACCCAAGTGGGAACGTTCGAAATTCATGCGAGAAAACCTAAATTTGAGTAGATTGTTCATTTTTAATTCTATAAAGCAACAGGCCCATGGACTGCACATACGTGTAGATGAAGCTGCAATAGGGAACTGCACTTTCTTCTTAATGAGAGTTGTATCATTATGAACAATTTATAACTTTGTTTACTTTGTTGGTGTTTGTGCCTTTATTATGCTTGTGGCTGGGATGCCGTATAGCCTTTGAACTGCACCAACACTTCTAAAGTTGGACTGGATCATTGTTTTGTCACATCAAGATGGTAACGCATTCTTTATTGATTTTTTTATTAACATAGGATTACGGCTTTTACACCCCATAATTACACCCTGAAAAATAAAATTTTATACAAGCCATCATTTATCTATGAAAGTTGCACTATTAGGTCCATGACAATTTTCCAATCAATTTCTATATTGAAGTTCTCCGATAAAAGTTCAAACAAAGAAATTATTAAGTTTTTGAGTCAGAAATAATTGTATATATAATTAAGGAAACAAAAAAATTAACAAACATTAATCATTGTTAGTTAAAATTGATGGATAATTAACGTCGCTTAGATGTTAAGGAAAAATGTTAAGGGAAGGAAATTGTATCGATCGAGTTAAACAGGAAACAAATCAAGCAAATCAACACGGTAATTAATCACCACTAAAAACACAAGCAAGGTCGATCCAAAACACCATCAAGTAGACCGATAGCAGTCGACCAAAGGCTTTGAGTGGTCGACCATTTCTTTTATTCATGCAACAATAATATATGGCCAAAATGCCTAGATACAATATACTTCATTGGAACGGTTGACACTGATTTGAGCCCCTATAAATATAGACCTAGACCCTCACGTCTAAAATTATATTTCGGAGTAACACTAGAGCTCAATCATTTTCTCCTCTCCTTTAAATCCAAAATTCTTTGATATAGTTATAGTTTAGATGTATATACAACTAGAGAATTATAAAAGATGATGGAAGAAGTGAATATGGTCAAATTAAATCGCCAAAGCCAAGGTAAATTGTAAATCTGTTTCTAAATTGTAAATCAAATTTGAATCTCTTTTCTACTTTAGATTTTTGATAAATCTTGTAAGCATGCAGTGTACAAATCCTAGTAGGGTGAAAATGGAGTTAAACTGGAATAACAGAGATGAGATCTGGAGATTTGAAAACCTAAAAAAAATAGTGAGAAATTATATATTTTTATATAATATTAGATTTATATCATTTTAAATATATTCCAGTAATCTTGAAATGTAAAGTGGAGTTGTAGGCTAAATATGTATTCATGAAATAAAATTATAAACCCTGCCTACATATTCTGTTTTTGATAACTTGTATTGTATATTGCATGTATGTAAATCTAGGAAATATTGGGTATTAATAGTCCCTGAATTTAGTATATAGTAGTTGTTGTTCAGGAAGCTTATAATATATGTGGAGATTCAAGATTTGTATATTTAAAACGAATTATACGAGTAAAAAATGTAAATTTAGTTACCATAGTAAATTGTAGGGATTCAAGTAATATTTTAATTTGTTAAACTATATAGTCTGTTGTAGTGTGGATTTCTGTAGACTATCAAGTTTCAGATTTACAAATAAAAGAGTAGCGGTTGAAATAATAAATAATACACCTAAAAAGGAAGAGTGGTATAAAATAAGGATATTAGCGTATTTTGTACAGTCTCTTTCAATAACTATGAAAAGATAATTCTTTATAATTCCAAACATAACAAAAATTCCCTTTTTAGATAAAATTTAGACCTGCACAGTGTTAATCATTTCATTTAGGGGGAAATTTAATTTTAATGCATTAAAATATGGAAATTCCTAAGGATAAATTTAGAAGAATGAATGTGATAATAAAAACTGTCTAAGAATATGCATAATATAAATAAGACAGAAAGTAAATAAAAGAAGTGAAAAACTGGACAAATCATAATTCAAAATAAAAATGAATAGAACTAGAAAAGTAAAACAGTAGGGAAATATAGGAAGTAAATGAGAAAAGTAATTTAAATCTTTTAAAAAGAAAGTGGAAAATATCCTTAAACTAAATAAGTTGTAAACACATAAAGAAGTAGAGAAATATTATTAAAAATGATCAGGCACATAAATAAACAACAATGAAGATATATATATATATACATACATATGTGTGTGTGTGTGTGTATACATATATACATAGCCTCAAGTATGAATTTATGATAGGTGTGAATTATATAAGCATGTAAATAACTTAAATGGATAAGAACGACAGTCATTAGTATGGGTTGGAATGCGAGTTCAGTAATGTTACTCAATAGATTTCAGCCACCGTAAGAGGCCACCAGCAGTTGTGGATACACTATAGTGCTGTTGGACATATCAGACTGTAGAACCCATGGAGTTATATACGCATGTGTATAGTTGAAGGAATACCCTAAGTAGAGTCTACTTCAGTTAGTTAGGGAGAGTATTGCCTTGATTGTGTTAAGCAATCTAAATTGGATTGTGAGCGGCTCGAAGTTATGTCAGTTGCGTTGGTACAAAATCAAGAGTATGAGCTGTACATAGATTGAGTATGTCATCGCTCATACACGATCGATGGGGAAGATAGGGTTACAACTAATGGGCTACACCTCCTACTGGGGTAGGCCACGTTAGGTAATGCATGGCCATAATTGTTTGCTAGTTTATCTTTTAGGGCAAGCCTAGTAAATCACATAAAAAATTTCAAAAATGAATTGGGCAGTCCGAGGAGCTGAGTCCTCTATAGTCCATGGAGTTGAGTCCATAATAGGAAGAATACAAGTAGTAAATACCCAAAGCAAAGCGGGATAGTATACGACTAAATTATAGTGACGCCATTATTAGACACTACGGGAGTTTCTTGGTATGCACGACAATGAGGATATGACACCGCGTTGGCAATGCATCCTGATAGGGTGCCAAGATACAGATACTAATGGAGATAGTATCTTTGTCCAAATGGGGACCATGGTCTACTTTCAAAAGATGAGGCGTATCGTCCATGTATATAGAGTCGAGATGACTAAGTAAAATTAAAAAACATAACCTGTAATGGAAAAAACCGGCATAAACTAGTGTTATGTGCAAAGTGTACAATTCATCGATCACCAAAACATTGTTCTGACCCCTCCTCATTACCATCCATATGATATCTTTAGAGAGAGACACGTACTGGTGCAAGGTGGGAACAGTGGAAGGATAGGTTTTCTAATGCGTGCTCGGCACTAATAAGGACATTAGATGTAACATCCCCCATTTGAAGGCCGAAAACTAACCGCTACGGATGTTGCAGCATCTATAGTTATTAATTCCCAGAGACCGAAGGTGTGACATTAGGTAAATTGCTAACATAGAAGCGTATGAATGTGATAAGGTTTTAAACACAATTTAAATTCAAAATTTCTCATTTCGTTACGTAACAACATTTCATATTCATTACATAAACCTATACGTAAACCTTGTTTAGAGGAATTACAATTATTACAAAATATGCCAAGTGCGTCATATGAAGTTGTCTCATTGATTGATCAAAGCCTATATATATTTAAGGCAACTAAACAACTTTGCCTTTACATCCGATTAACACAGCAGAAAACAAAAGATGGGAACTCCTAATGGTTAGCTTGCGTCCTACATGCCTCCAGAAGCTTACTCATCTAAAGAGAACCCGGAAAACCTACACTCTTAATCTACTCAAATGATGCAACGATCCTTACTCGACGCTTGAAAATCAACACCCGATACATCACCCGTATCTGAATGCGGGAGATTCGAATGCCGAATCTGTTTCGTTGGAGCTTATAACACATTAAGTACAACAACACAGCGAAAGAAAAATTAATAAATTTATTGATAGGCAACATTTGATACAACACACTGATACAAATGACATCGATACATATATCAGACATAGATGCAACAGTGGAAAAATGAATACCGACAGCAGCGGAACAATATCTTCAATGCCAAGCTCCAAAACTCCAATCTAAGAAGCTCGAACCACCATCAAGTTGTTATGAAGCAAACCAGGTGCACTGATGAACCAAATGCGATGGCCAAATCCAAAGGCTAAATGCTGCTGAATCAACATCTACAATCCGACTATCTGAAAATCTGACTCTATGCTGCCCGTGTGCAAAACTATGGGAATCCAGAGTTTAGAAAGGGAACATTAAACTCCAGCTTAATCATGAGACTGGTGTGAGCAAATAAAAACACTTTATTTGAACAAAACAAAATAGAATTTAAAATTGAAATCCGCAATGCTTTTTGGAAAATGAAACTACCATAAGGCCTCCCCGCACACACACAATGCAAGCGCATATTTGGAGGAGACTTCTCCTTATGATAGTCAAACATGCTTGATAAGCGAAATCCTTTTGATATTATTATTAGTGTATAGTGCAGAAAACATTTACAAGTATAATATTAATCTTAGCCAGCATATGTACCATTATAGTATGCCTACTATAGCTACCATGTTAGACGACAGGTTCTATAACAAAAACCGTACATGGCTTATATTGGTGATTGAATTTTCAACAAATGGTCAGGCTAAGGAACTTCTTAGGCCACATGAGTACGCCTCTAGAGGGACGCCTTAAGAACTTAACCAGCTCACTGCCAACACAAGGCCGGGTTTCCTCTGTAACTAGGTAACTACTGACACGAGTATGCCATTCCCCGGTCGTTACCGACCTTTATCCGAGCGCTCAACACCAACAACAATAAAGTAATAAATTTGCAGAAAACAAATTGGTTAAATACCTGGGCTCCATACCATGATACCACCCTTTTCCAGAAGGAAATGGACATACCCTAAAGGGCGCGACCCTCATAACCTTGCCACTTCTTTCCTGTTTCGACCATTTCCGGGTTGTGAGGTCCGACGTGGTCACGTCCACAAAGCTACGCTTTTAACAAATGCCATGCTTCGATCAACTAATGATCAACAACACTTCATATGCCACATTACCAAATTGGGAATGTATCACTAGTAACCATCAACTACATAACCTCTGAGTTCGTACATCTCGGAGAATGGTGTTAAGTTAAGAAAATAAATTTTCCGCCACGAAACAGAAATGTATTTGATAGAAACCAGCTTTACATCTCAAAGTGTAATGTCAGACATACATCCACACAATTTTGTTCCGGGTTCGAACAGAACCGAAGGCACTTCAAAGAAGCCCTTGCAATCCGAGTATTCACAATCCCGATCGGACTCCCCATCACATATGAAGATCTCTATACCGGCGTGACTCAGTGCAGAGACATTCGACGGGTAATCCTTTCGTTCTCGAAAATACCCGGTCTTCACCACAAGTCTTCAAATGCTATCCATTTCATCGTAACACTGTTCGAAATGGGTTATATAACATAAAGTCCTCTCTCGACTAAACCGAATAATGAGCGCTTACTTTTAAAACCATATGGACATATGGAATCTTAGTTAAGTCACAACTTATTACCCAAAACCTTTCTTTCAAACGTTTAAACAAATTTCCACTTTTAATCTTTAAAATAAAAGATTTACTCTTGAAGATACTCTTCAATTTTAAAATAAGATTCACCAAATCTTTCACAAAGATTCATTCATAGCTTTCAAAACAATTCCATTTCAAACTTGAAATCTTTCAACAAAAACTGGAAGTTCTTTCTTTATATGAAAGCCATTATCATTTGAAAACAAATGCTTTTCGTTTCGGAAAAATCTGATTAAATATGCACAAGTTATAGCCTTTAAAGTATAAACTTGGGTTAAATTTAAATTCCCAAAATTATACTTTTTGAATATTTTAAAGATGGTTTAAAAATCCATACATATATTATATAACTTTTATAAACCTTTCAAACCAAATTTCCAAAACAATTTCTAAATTTAAAGAAGATATATTACATTCAAACTAAATTTTAATTTCAAACTTCCTTTTCAAAAGCTTTTCATATTCAACCCAATTCCATTTCCAAAAGCATTTGGATTCCAAATTTAACTTTCATCATTTGAAAAATATTAAATTCCAAAATCTGTAACTTAACCAATTCCTCATGAAATCCATATTTGTGTGTGTATGGTGTAGTCCAGGGGTTTTACACACAACAATACAATATCACCAACATCAATTCCAACACAATAATATCGATAAGCTGTATAATCTTATAACGCTTATCTTCATTCACATATTCATAAATAAATAATATAAATTCATCGCAGATAAATAATTTACATTCATCATAGCTCAAATCAAAATAATTCATATCACAAAGCATCACACATCAGGGATATCAAACAATTCAAAGCATTCCATACAATCCAAATATTCATAAGTAAGATCAATCAATTACCTGATTAATTTAAATCAGATTAATTACTTACAAATAAATTACCAATCTTGCTTAATTAAGATTAATTAATTACAAACCATTTTTATAAATTAATCTTTAATCATTTATTAATTTACCTTTAATAGTAAATTAACTAACCTTTAATTATTAATTAACCATCCTTAATTAATAAATCAACTTTTAATCATTAAATAATTAACCTTTGATTATTTAATTATCCTTTAATTATTTATCCCTAATTACATTAATTAATTAACTCTAAATTAATAAATCATGCCTTAATCACTGTCATTTATTAATTCTTAAATTAATTAATTATCCTCAAATTAATTACCTTAATTAATTTATTGCAAAAATAATTATGCTTTAATTATTCTTTAATCACTTGATTAATCAACTTTAAATCATAAATTAATTATCCCTAATTACTTTCATTAAGTAATTATCTTTAAGTAATTAATTACCCTTACTTAATCACATTAACTAATTAATCACATTAATTAATAAAACTTTAATATATTTAATTAATCCTTTTTATCACACTAGGTAACGATCCTTTTTAAATTACTTTCATTAAACGATTATCATTTAATTACTTTTATTAAGTAATCAATCCTTTGATTGATTACATAAATAAATAAATCACCTTGATTAAAATAAATTAACCTTTAATAAGCCATATTTAATTAACCACTTTGATAAATTATCCATTTATTAATCACCTACCCTAAGTAATTAATTATCGAATTCCATTTGAAAAGCATTTAAATCAATTATATAATTAACCTAACATATATTACTTTTAAAAACAGATCAATTTTAAACATTTAACTTAGAAATTAAGCTTTTTTCATCCTCAAAAAACTTGATTTTAACATTTGCATTGTTTTAAACTTTGCTATTTCTCTTAAATTAAAAATTGCATACTTCAATTTAACTAAAACCCGAGCGAAATATCAAATTACCCGAGCAACAACCTTCTCTTTGTTTTTCCCGAGCTATCTCCCGATTTTCTTCGAGTTCGACCCGAGATCATCGTTTCTTCCTCAACTTACAACTACATCAGACGCAACCATCCACACGTGCACATGCACGATCACCAGAACCATTTCCGCCAGCGTCGCGACCACCTATTAGTCACCCTTGACCTCATCGACGAACTCCACTACCCAGTTCGACAATTTCTTCATGAATAAAAAATCGAGCTAATCGGTTCATCCTGGAACCCAATCGCCGATAACAAAATTTCCTCTCCTGGTCACCACCGATCACCTACGACTACGCCACCGTGTCCAGACATTCGCCACTCACCCACATCTCGATTCCACTCGGTCTGGTCCACCTTGATGCACCGACGACTACTCAAACTCCACCCAACCTGATGACCAAAAACAGGCTCGAAAACCCTAGTTCATCATCGTTTCATCGCCTCAATCATTAATAAATCCAATTAGGATTTTTCCAATGATCACAAGACCCCTGACCACCTCCAGTATCAACCTCGACCCATGAATCGACGTCGATCATCAGATTTTGATGAAAACGTGTTTTCTGTTTAACCATAAATTTCTTGTCCAATATAAACCTAAATTTTTTGAAATGATTGTTGAAAATCATGATTTCACATTACGAATCTATTTGTATAGTCAAAACATGCAATTGAAATAATTGATTTTTGATTTGAATTAGATTACCACAGTAATATCCAATTTTCTAAATATTTCTTAAACATTTCCACTCGGAATTATTTTTAAAAATGAAATCATGATGTTACAAACAATTTCTTTTTAGAAATTAAAGCTTAATTTTGTTAAGATATGAATTTTTTTTCAATATGTGGTTCTTAATTTGTTGATATAACAGAGTTAATATCTGTACACAGATATACATACCATTATATATATACACAGATATACCCGTATCCGAATGTGGGGTATTCGAATGCCGAATCTGGTTCGCCCGAGCTTATAACATATTAAGTACAACAACACAACGGAAGAAAAATGAATAAGTTTATTGATATACAACATTTGATGCAACACACTGATACAAATGATATCAATACATATATCAGATATGGAAGCAACAGCGGAAAAATGAATAGTGACAGCAGCGGAATAATATCTTCAATGCCGAGCTCCAAAACTCCATTCCAAGAAGCTCGAACCACCATCAAGTTGTAATCAAGCGAACCAGGTGAACTGATGCACCAAATGCGATCACCAAATCCAAAGGCTGAATGCTATCGAATCTACATCTACAATCCGACTATCTGAAAACCTGACTCTAGGCTGCCCGTGTGGAAAATTGTGGGCACCTAGAGTTTAGAAAGGGAACAATAAATTCCAGGTCAGTCATGGGTCTGGTATGAGCAAATAAAAATAGTTTATTTGAACAAAAACAAAAAAGAATTTAAAATTGAAATCCGCAATGCTTTTTGGAAAATGAAACTACTATACGGCCTCCCCGCACACACACACAGAGTGCAAGCACACAATTGGAGGAAATTTCTCCTTATGATAGTCAAACATGCTTGATACGCGAAATCCTTTTGATATTATTATTAGTGTATAGTACAGAAAACAATTGCAAGTATAATGTTAATCTTAGCCAGCATACGTACCACTATATTATGCCTACTATAGATACCATGTTAGATGGCAGGTTCTACAACTAAAACCGTACAGGGCTCGTATTGGTGATTGGATTTCCAATGAATGGTCAGGCCAAGCAACTTAGTGGGCCACATGGATACACCTTTGGAGGGATGCCCCACTTAACCAGCTCTCTGCCAACACAAGGCCGGGTTACCTCTGTAACTAGGTAACTACTGACACGAGTATGCCATTCCCCGGTCGTTACCGACCTTTATCCGAGCGCTCAACACCAACAACCACAATGTAATGAATTTGCACCAACCACATAGGTTAAGTATTTGGGCTCCATACCATGATATCAAACTTTTCTAGAAGGAAATGGACATACCCTAAAGGGCGTGAACCTCGTAACCTTGCCACATCTTTCCTGTTTTGACCATTTTTGAGTTGTGAGGTCCGATGAGGTCATGTCCACAAAGCTACGCTTTTCATAAAAGCCATGCTTCAATCAACAAATGATCAGCAGCACTTCGTATGCCACATTACCAAATTGAGAATGTATCATTAGTAACCATCAACTACATAACCTCTAAGTTCGTACGTCTCAGAGTAGGGTGTTAAGCTAAGAGAATAAATTCTCTGCCACCGAACAAAAATGTATTTGATAGAAACCTGTTTTACGTCTCAAAGTGTAATGTCAGACATACATCCATAGAAGTCTGTTCCGGGTTTGAACAGAACCGAAGGCACTTCAAAGAAGCCCTTGCAATCCGGGTATTTACAATCCCGATCGGACTCCCCATCACATATGGAGATCTCTATACCGACGCGACTCAGTGCAGAGACATTCGATGGGTAATCCTTTCGTTCTCGAAAATACCCGATCTTCACCACCGGTCTTCAAATGCTATCCATTTCATCATAACACTATTCGAAATGGGTTATATGACATAAAGTCCTCTCCCAGCTAAACCGAATAATGAGCGCTCAATTTTAAAACCATATGGACATATGGGATCTTAGTTAAGTCACAACTTATTACCCAAAACCTTTCTTTCAAATGGTTTAAACAAATTCCCACTTTTAATCTTTAAACGAAAAGATTCATTCTTGAAGATACTCTTCAATTTTAAAACAAGATTCACCAAATCTTTCACAAAGATTCACTCATAGCTTTCAAAAAAAATTCTATTTCAAACTTGAAATCTTTCCACAAAAACTGGAAGTTCTTTCTTTATATGAAAGCCACTCTCATATGAAAACAAATACTTTTCATTTTGGAAAAATTCAATTAAATATGCACAAGTTATAGCTTTTAAAGTATAAACTTGGGTTAAATTTAAATTCCCAAAATAATACTTTTAAAATACTTTAAAGATGGTTTAAAAATCCATATATATATATATAATATAACTTGTATAAACCTTTCAAACCTAATTCCAAAACAATTTCAAAATTTAAACAAGATATATTATATTCAAACTAAATTTTAATTTCAAACTTCCCTTTCAAAAGCTTTTCATATTCAACCCAATTCCATTTCCAAAACCATTTGGATTCAAAATTTAAGTTTTGATCATTTGAAAAATACTAAATTCCGAAATATGTGATTTAACCAATTCCTTGTGAAATCCATATTTGTGTGTATGTGGCGTAGTCCAAGGGTTTTACACACAACAATACAATATCACAATCAGCATCAATTCAAGCACAATAATATCGATAAACGGTATAATCTTATAACGCTTGTCTTCATTCACAGATAAATAATATAAATTCATCATAGATAAATAAATTACAATCATCACAACTCAAATCAAAATAATTCATATCGCAAAGCATCACACATCAGGGATATCAAACAATTCAAAGCATTTCATACAATCTAAATATTCATAAGTAAGATCAATCAATTACCTGATTAATTTAAATCCGATTAATTACTTTTAAATAAATTACTAATCCGGGTTAATTAACATTAATTAATTACAAACCATTTTTATTAATTAATCTTTAATCGTTTATAAATTTACCTTTAATAGTAAGTTAATTAACCTTTAATTATTAGTTAACCATCCTTAATTAATAAATCAACTTTTAATCATTAAATAATTAACCTTTGTTATTTAATTATCCTTTAATTAATTATCCTTAATTACATTAATTAATTAACCCTAAATTAATAAATCATGCCTTAATCACTTTCATTTATTAATTAACTTTAAAAGCAATTAATTATCCCCAAATTAATTACCTTAATTAATTTATTACAAAAATAATTATCCTTTAATTATTCTTTAATCACTTGATTAATCCACTTTAAATCATAAATTAATTATCCCTAATTACTTTCATTAAGTAATTATCTTTAAGTAATTAATTACCCCTAATTAATCACATTAATTAATTAATCACATTAATTAATAAATCTTTAAGAAATTTAATTAATCCTTTTTATTACACCGGGTAACGATCCTTTTTAAATTACTTTTATTGAGCAATTATCATTTAATTACTTTTATTAAGTAATCATTCCTTTGATTAATTACGTAAATAAATAAATCACCTTGATTAAAATAAATTAACCTTTAATAAATCGCATTGATTAATTAATCACCTTGATAAATTATCCATTTATTAATCACCTACCCTAAGTAATTAATTATCAAATTCCCTTTGAAAAGCATTTAGAAATCAATTATATAATTAACCTAACATATATTACTTTTAAAAACGAATCAATTTTAAACATTTGACTTAGAAATTAAACTTTGTTCATCCTTAAAAAACTTAATGTTAACATTTGCATTGTTTAAAACTCTGCTATTTCTTTTAAATTAAAGCTTGCATACTTCAATTCAAGTAAAACCCAAGCCAAATATCAAATTACCCGAGCAACAGCCTTTTCCTTGTTTTTCCCTAGCTATCTCGCAATTTTCTTCGAGTTCGACCCGAGATCATGATTTCTTCGTCAACTTACAACTACATCGGACACAACCATCCACGCATGCACGTGCACGATCACCAGAACCATTTCCGACCAACGTCATGACCACCCACGAGTCACCCTTGACCTCGTCGACGAACTCCACTAACCAGTTCGATGATTTCTTCACGAATTCAAAATCGAGCGAGTCGGTTCATCTTAGAACCCAATCGTCGACAAAAAATCTCCTCGTCTGATCACCACCGATCACCTGCGACTACACCACTGCGTCCAGACATTCGCCACTCACCCACGTCTCGATTCCACCTAGTCTGGTCCACCTCGATGCGACTACGCGAACGCCACCCTAACCCGATGACCAAAAACAAGCTTGAAAACCCTAGTTAATCATCGTTTCACCGCTTCAATCATTAATAAATCCAATTAGGATTTTTTTGATGATCATAAGACGCATGACCACCTTCAGTATCAACTTCGACCTATAAATCGACGTCGATCATCAGATTTTGATGAAAACGTATTTTCATTCAACCTTAAATTTCTCGTCCAATATAAACCTAAAATTTCTGAAATAATTATTAAAAATCATGATTTCACATTATGAATCTATTTGTATAGTCAAAACGTGAAATTGAAATCATTGATTTTTGACTTAAATTAGATTACCATAACAATATCCAATTTTCTAAATATTTCTTACACATTACCAATCGGAATTATTTTTAAAAATGAAATCTTGATGTTACAAACAATTTCATTTTAGAAATTAAAGCTAAATTTTGTTTGGAAAGAAAGATATGAATTTTTTTCACTATGTAGTTCTTAATTCTATTGATATAACAGAGTTAATATCCATACACAGATGTACATACCATCACACACACACACAGAGATATATATATATATATATATATATATATATATATATATATATATAAATTACACAGACATGCTGTTATGAACTGAGTTGATGATGTTTTGATGACAACAACCTTATATAGTTATTATACTTTACTTTATAAAATATATACTAACATTTTTCATATATATATATATATATGTATATAGGAAGTATATGCAGGTATTATCGAAGACTGATCAGTATAAAGACTCAAGCATCAAGATGAAGATTAGAGATTCAAGACTCTAGAGAATCAAGATTTCAAGATCTCAAGATAAGTGTCTAGTATTTTGTTAAAACTTAATAATAGCACTCTCATCTTTCTTCCAATTTTTTTTCGGGATGGAACCCAATTTCTATCGAAACCAGTGGCTTACAAACCCACGACAAGTAGCTTACAAACCTACGACAAGTGGCTTACAAACCCACGAAAATCAAAATCATTTAAACTACTTTGTACAAGTTCTCGAGTCCTATGGAGGAGCTCTGTAGGAAGGTTCTTGCGATTTCAGTTTGAATAGATTTTTCAAAATGTTTTTAAATCTGTTTTTCAAAATGTTTTAGCCTTCAAAAATCATGTTTTCAAAAATGTTTTCAAACTTTGTTTTAGCCTTGAAATATTCCTCCATTCTGATTTTAAAAACTTCTATTTTTAAAACATCAAAACTTATTCTGATTTTAAATATTACTTATATAATTGACGGTCTATATCAATTATATATATATATATATATATTTAAAATAATGTTTTATATTCATTCTCTATCTCAAAATATTGTTTACACACTTTATTTTGCTTCAGAGAAGTTTCAACTTGTTTTAAATTCAATTGCTTTTACAAAACAACATCTCTATAATTTTGAACTGAGGGATGTCGACATATGGGGATACCCCATGTCGACATGGTGGCCGTTGGATTCAAAATTCAACTTTTCAAAAGAAATGTCCATTCGTTCGAAAACCTTTCGCCAACGGTTATGACTGTTGTGCATCTATATAAAGGCTTCCAAAACGAATTTTTTAACAACTACTTTCTTATTTTCTTCACTCTTTCTTCTTCACCATTCCATATCCATAAAACTTCATATTTTCAAGGTCGTGCCATCATTCTGCCAAATTCTCAATAGGAAATCATTTAGATACTCTCTCTATTTGATTCTCCATCATTCTACTAAAGATCAAAGTGCTATTCAGATTTATAGGATTAATTTGTATTCAAAAAGTCCATAGAGTCTATCCATTCAAAAGGATTGTTATTAGAAAGTATTAGGGTGATCTTGTGTCCCGTAAATCAAGAGAGTTTACCCCAGACTCGGAGATAGGAGGGTTCCTCAAGGCCTTAGAAATTGAGGGTTGTAATTTGGATATTGGCTTATAAAAATCTATACAAGGATATTGCCTTGGTGCAGGACTGGATGTAGGAGGATTCCGAACCAGTATAAAATCCGGTGTGTTCTTTCCTTTTACTTGCTTTACTTTACTATTTGCATTTTTTATATGTTCTGTGATCATTCTGTGTTAGAATTCTGTTTAGATTTGTGTTGAAAGTTTTAATTTAGTCATATAGTTCATATATTCTTTAAAACACTATTCACCCCCCCTCTAGTGTTATTTCTGCCTTAAGATCCTTAATCCGCATCCCCAACAATTGGTGTCAGAGCATTGGTTTTCATTATTTTCATAATCTGAAATTTTGAAAAGTTTTAATGGAACAACACACTAATAATGTCACTCCTGTCACCACTACTTCTGACAACACAAGCACTAACACTAGTTCATTTGTAGAGGGTCAGTCTACTGTCAGACCACCACTTTTTAATGGCAGTAATTATGCATATTGGGCATGTAGGATGAAAATTTATTTACAATCCATAAGTTTAGATACTTGGAATATGACACAAATTGAATATGTTGAACCAACTACTAATTTTGCTCAGTGGACTACTGAGGAAAAGACGGTTGCATAAAACAATTCTAAGGCTATGAATATACTATTTTGTTCACTAGATAGGAATGAATTTAATAGAGTCTCTGTTTGTAAGTCTGCATTTGAAATCTGGAAAACTTTGCAAGTAACTCATGAAGGAACAAGCAAAGTAAAACAGACTAAAATTTCCATATTAACTAACCAGTTTCAATTGTTTAAAATGCATGAAAATGAGTCCATTTCCGACATATATTGTCGATTTCAAGATATTGTACATTCATTGATTGCTTTAGGAAAGGGTTTCTCAGAAGAAGATCAAGTCGGAAAAATACTAAATTCACTCACTCCAGAATGGGATCAAAAGACACTTACTATTGAAGAGGCAAATGATGTTAGTCAAATGAAGATCGAAGAGTTAATCGGTAATCTAATGTCTTATGAAGTTCAACTACAAGGGAGAAAAGAATCTAAGGCAACGGAAAAGAAATCGATCGCATTCAAAGCAACAACTGGAGATTCAGAACAAGAGAGTGATGAAGAAATTGCTTTCATCACCAGAAATTTCAGGAAATTTCTGAAGTATAGAAAGATGAATAACTTTAAAAGAAAGGATCAAAGAAATTCCAGAAATACTTCAGAGAACTACAACAACAACAATAATTGTGATAGATGCTATAACTGCAACAAAACAGGGCACTACAAGATGGATTGTCCATATCCAGACAAACAGACATTTCAACCAAACAACGAGCAACCAAAGAAAAGAAAGAAGGCATATGTAGCAACTCTTGACGATTTAGATTCATCCAGTGATGACGAGAAGAAAACTGATAATTCAAATCTGTGCTTCACGGCTATTCTCGAATCAGAAGATGATCGGAGTTTGGATCTAAAAATAGGTACACATTTATTTTAATTTTATTGGATGCTTGCTTGCTTTGATTTTGTTTGCAATTTCTTGAATTTTTAAATTCAAAATCACCCTTTGAAATTTGAATTTTTAATTTCAAAATATTATTATTCAATAATATTTTAAATATTAAAATATTTTAATATTATTATATTTAATATTATTACTGAATTAAATATAGATATAGAATATAGATTAGTTTTCTTAGGATTTTAGGAATTTATTAGAATTTAGAAATAGACACCGCCTTTCAAATTCAACAGGCACATGTCGACATGCCATGATACCCCATGTCGACATGCCTCTCAGAAATTTGATTTCAAAATTTGAATTCAAAATTTTGAATTTCCCTCCACCTTTTCACTTACTTCAAAATTCTGAAAAGACACCTCTTGACCAGAGAACATGACTTTAGAGAATCTATTTAATATACTTCTCTTATCATCTCTTTTCACTTTATTCTCATAATTCAAACTTTCTTCATTATCTTCTACTCCTCTCAAACACTCATCAATGGCTTCCTTAAGTACCCATCAACTATGAGGCTGCCCAAATCCATCAAAAATGATCTTTTCAATGACCCGGAGGCTATCAAAGCTTACATAAGCTATGTAAACTATGGTAAAGTCAATACGAGAAAATTTTCCATTTTTGATAATTTTTCTTCTTATGAAATCGATCAACTTTTTGAAGAAAACTCCATTCTTAGCTTGATTGATAACAAGCAAAATGATTTCGTTTGTTATCCAAACCTTGTCAAAATGTTTTATGCAAACCTAAATCGTGGATTTTATAATGGAAATGAAGATCAAATTTGGAGTAGTGTTAAAGGAACACTTATTGTTTTGGATTCCGATATTTTGGGTACTATTTTGGGTTGCAAATCTACCGGTATGTATCTCTCGGAATTTCAAATCAATGAAACCGATCGAGAGACTTTTCATCACATTTTTGAAAGCGATGACCACATGGATTTTAAGAGTCGCTTTTTCCGCCCAAAAGCAAGAATTGTCAACCTTCTTATTCAACACACAATTATTCCTAGGTCGGGAAACTACAATAATCCCACCTCAAAAGTGTGTAAAGCTCTTTTCGCTATTTTTTGAAAATATGTTATTAATTGGGCACAAACTATTTTGGATGAGTTAAGACCCAAAAATTTTAATATGGGAGAAAACACTCTTTATCATGGAATTTACCTTACTCGGATTTTCAATTATTTTGGTGTGGATGTTAAAAAGGAAGAGTTTGTAAGTAGAAAAGTGTTCAATCATGGGAACATTTCTCTTATGAAAATCCCACTTATGTTTCAACCATATGAAACACTTGCCAAAAAGGAAGAGTGACTTGCTCATGAAGAGATGGAAGAAGAGGAAGAAGAAGGGGAAGGAATGGAAATTGAAGAAGAAGAGGAAGATGAAGAAACATCTTTGGAAAGTATAGAGTATCCACATACCCCCGCCAATCCGTCCAACAAAACCATACTCAAGAACCAAAAGATACTTGCCCAAAACCAAAAGGTTCTTAAGAGATCTATTAGCAAGAAAATGGATAAAATCTCTACCAAGATCGACAAGTTCTTTGGGAAGATAGGCAGGAAACTTGGCTTGTCCTCATCATCATCTTCATCGAACTAATCCTAGCCATTATCTCTCTAGCTATCGTTTATCTATCTTTGTATTTTCTACTTTTTTAGTTAAGATTATGTAATGTTAACGAATATAAGTAATGCTATCTCATTCTCTGTTTTCCAGCTTTATATATCTCTGTTAGTTATTTATTTTAAGTTTATATAGGTCCACGAGTACAAAAATAAACTTAGAAATAAAAAATAACTCAACTTGGTCATTCTGTCTAGACCATGTCAACATGCCCCATCCCCCCATGTCGACATATAACAGTCAGAAAGTAGTTACAATCTCTAATTTCAAATTCTTGTAACTACCAAGTGACAATTCATTTTGAACGGCCAATAACTCCTATAAATACCTATTTCTTCCAGAAAAACTTCTCTACCTCCATTTCTATTCATCTCCTCTCATACTTCAACTTATTTCTTAAATTATGGCTTCTCCAGTTAAGAATTTAAGTAAAAATCTTGAAGAAACTCTTTCTTCTTTCAAGAATATTCTCTCTTTTATACTTAGAAATCGAAGGCACTTAGAATTAAGCCAAATGGAGATGATCAAAGAGCAAGAGAAACATTTCGACGCACTTCGTTGGATGATCTCAAGCCTTAGCAAAGACGAACCCGAAGCAAATCCACCGGTCACTCTCGACAAAGATAATTGGGATGTTATCAAAACTGATCCTATCTTTGGAGAAGATGGATGGGTGGAAGTCCCAAGGAATGTCTGATCGTTATGTATGTTTGTTTGTTTGATTTGATTTGATTTAGATTTGATTAGGATTTAATTGAATTGTTTACTTAAGTTTGATTTGGATTTGGTTTGTATATAACTTCATATACTCTACATGATTGGTTTGCTATGTATGATATTGATTTGATTGTCAAGTTACACTTATATATATGCACACACACTTGATCACTTACAAGTTCACTTTACACTTTTATTCTATATATGCTTTAGAACAGGTAAATCTTTTATTCCTTTTTGTTGATGACAAAGGGGGAGAAAGTTATAAAAATATATGTGCTTGGTGTAAGGGGGAGTCATGGAGTAAGGGGGAGTTGTAGTTTTAAGAAGAAGTCACGGAGTAAGGGGGAGTTATGGAGAGTTATGATATGGTAAGAATATTTTATAAATAAAGGTTGTCATCATCAAAAAGGGGGAGATTGTTAGAAACTGAGTTGATGATGTTTTGATGACAGCAACCTTATATAGTTGTTATACTTTACTTTATAAAATATATACTAACATTTTCATATATATATATATATATATATATATATATATATAGGAAGTATATGCAGGTATTATCGAAGACTGATCAGTATAAAGACTCAAGCATCAAGATGAAGATTAGAGATTCAAGATTCAAGACTCTAGAGAATCAAGATTTCAAGATCTCAAGATAAGTGTCTAGTATTTTGTTAAAACTTCATAATAGCACTCTCATCTTTCTTCCAATTTTCTTTTGGGATGGAACCCAATTTCTATCGAAACCAGTGGCTTACAAACCCACGACAAGTAGCTTACAAACCTACGACAAGTGGCTTACAAACCCACGAAAATCAAAATCATTTAAACTACTTTGTACAAGTTCTCGAGTCCTATGGAGGAGCTTTGTAGGAAGGTTCTTGCGATTTCAGTTTGAATAGATTTTTCAAAATGTTTTTAAATCTATTTTTCAAAATGTTTTAGCCTTCAAAAATCATGTTTTCAAAAATGTTTTCAAACTTTGTTTTAGCCTTGAAATATTCCTCCATTCTGATTTTAAAAACTTCTATTTTTAAAACATCAAAACTTATTCTGATTTTAAATATTACTTATATAATTGACGGTCTATATCAATTATATATATATATATATATATTTAAGATAATGTTTTATATTCATTCTCTATCTCAAAATATTGTTTACACACTTTATTTTGCTTCAGAGAAGTTTCAACTTGTTTTAAATTCAATTGCTTTTACAAAACAACATCTCTATAATTTTGAACTGAGGGATGTCGACATATGGGGATACCCCATGTCGACATGGTGGCCGTTGGATTCAAAATTCAACTTTTCAAAAGAAATGTCCATTCGTTCGAAAACCTTTCGCCAATGGTTATGACTGTTGTGCATCTATATAAACGCTTCCAAAACGAATTTTTTAACAACTACTTTCTTATTTTCTTCACTCTTTCTTCTCCACCATTCCATATCCATAAAGCTTCATATTTTCAAGGTCGTGCCATCATTCTGCCAAATTCTCAATAGGAAATCATTTAGATACTCTCTCTATTTGATTCTTCATCATTCTACTAAAGATCAAAGTGCTATTCAGAGTTATAGGATTAATTTGTATTCAAAAAGTCCATAGAGTCTATCCATTCAAAAGGATTGTTATTAGAAAGTATTAGGGTGATCTTGTGTCCCGTAAATCAAGAGAGTTTACCCCAGACTCGGAAATAGGAAGGTTCCTCAAGGCCTTAGAAATTGAGGGTTGTAATTTGGATATTGGCTTATAAAAATCTGTACAAGGATATTGCCTTGGTGCAGGACTGGATGTAGGAGGATTCCGAACCAGTATAAAATCCGGTGTGTTCTTTCCTTTTACTTTCTTTACTTTACTATTTGCATTTGTTATATGTTCTGTGATCATTCTGTGTTAGAATTCTGTTTAGATTTGTGTTGAAAGTTTTCATTTAGTCATATAGTTCATATATTCTTTAAAACACTATTCACCCCCCCCCCCTCTAGTGTTATTTCTGCCTTAAGATCCTTAATCCGCATCCCCAACACATGCAAGCATATTTACTCAATCACACAACATATTTCACATCACAGCTTCAGGTATTTACCACACACAATCAAAACATAAGCAGGTTTGAGGGTAGTTTGCTCACCTGGAACAAAGCAGAAAACAAAGAACAAGGAATGGCCAGTAATCTAGAAATGATTTTTATTTGATCTGGAACTGTTGTTGAATTTGATATGTAAGCTTATTGTAAACTTATCTGAAGCTTTAACAAAAACTAAGTTGAATCTTTAACTTGCTTTGATTTTTTGATTCTTTTTTGCTTCAGAATTGTTTCAGGCTTTTGAATCAGGTTGATTACCTTACTGTTTAAGCTGAGTTGATCTTTGATCTGATTACTTCAGATTTGAGATGCTGTTGATTTTTGTTTTGTTTTAATATCAGGCTTTGGTTTTGTTTTCGGTTTTGTTTGATCTGTAGTTTGATTTTGTTTTGATCTTCATTTCCAGGTTTTGTCTCTTTAGTTTTATTTTTAGCAAATGAAGACGAGAAGTTTTTGAAGCCTGGTTTCTTTTTAAGTCATATGCTTATATTTTCTAATTTTAAAACAAACCTATTTGCCACTTGTCTATAATGTAATATGCATGTTTTAAATTTTTATGCACTTGTTAATACCTTTTCTTATTGTTTTACAAATGTCAAAATGTAAATAATTTATGTTTAAATCCTTACTTAATTTAATTTAAAATTATGTTTTAACCCTTGTTTAATTAATTATTTATGTTTTATATATTAACATATGTTTAAATGTAAGATTAAATGGTTCACACTTGTTAAATTTTATTTTACAAATGTAATATACAAAATAATTTATGTTATAACCTTGTTTAATTTTGTATTTACATATGTGTATTTTAAAGAGAAAGAAATATTATTTATTTACTAATATCTTATTTAAATATTATAAATTTTCAAAAGATATGTATAAATGTATATTTTAAACTTTTATTTCTTGTTTTATATTTGCACTCATACATTATAATTTATACTTTTATAATTTTTTAAATAACCTTAAGAAAAATAATTTGAAATCAAATTATACACTTAATAAATAATCATATATTCATATATACACTTAATAAATAATCATATATTCATATTTAAATCCAATTTTATTTCAACATATATATATATATATTTGAATTTCAAATTCAAATTTCAAATTATAATCTATTCATATACATATATATACATAAATAACAAACATATATCTTATTTAATTTGGAAAAATTCAAATTAATTCACAATTTAGATCCAAAAATTTATATCAATTGCCAATTTAAATTTGACTCAAAAATGGGGATCGTTACAAATGAGCACCTGAGATTTTATGGGGAAAGACAAAAACGTCGGTTAGACAAAAAGTTTGGTGTGAATAATAACCTATGATCTCGGACCCACTAGATATCTAGTGAGACAACACCGCTAAGTGGAACGAGTTTTCCTCTCACTTGTATCTTAACCATAGTACAATAACCATATACTGTGCACCTACTCCCACAATGATTAAAACATAACATAATATGATGATATCAAAGCTGCAATATACCCTAGATTACCCATCCCGATTTATCTGACTAACTATCTCATTTTCTAGTTTCTAAGTTTACTATTAACCTATTAGCTTTTATGGGCTGACTAATAACCTATTCTAATCTTACTGACTATCATATAATTTCATAGTTTTCATGGGATCGCTAAGAATCTAATGGCCCCCACTAATAACATTTGTCATAATATAGTTTTCTTGGGCTAACTAAGAAGCTGTCTAAATAAATAATCTTTTGATCAGTTCTTGGCATCCTATATTCTAGTCTAGCTGAACTTCTGGATGCAAATCTACTCACACGGGAGTTTAGTAAATATATATTCACTATTGGATCAACCTAGCTGGTTATCCCACCCTTAACACCTCAAAATGCAATTATGGGCCATAAACGAAGTGAATCTGATTATGATAACATGCATAAAAACCGATTAAGTACCCCAAAACATAAACCACCATAATAGAAGTCCTCGTAATCATTTTCCTAATGATATATGGTTAATATCCTTAACCTATAATTTAAACATAGTAATCATCTCTTTGTATTTAAAAGTCTAAAGGCATTTGTAAAAGCCTTTTTATATTTCCATTTACATGATTGAAAATGACAAAAGGTTTGTCACCTTTAAAACATTTTAATTTAATCCATGTCGATACCATCTCATGTCGAGATTCCTATTTAAGTCTACCTTCCTCTATTAAAATGCCTTTAAAACAAAAAGTGTGGTGTTAAGCGCCTCATCGACAGTAGTGATGTCGAGCTCCAAGAACATAAGCTATTTGCCTACTTTCTTACTTGCATCAACATTATCGAATTCGACGACATGATAATGCGGCAACTCGACAAGGTGGCAACTCGACAATATGACATCATGATAATGCGACATCATGAAACATGTCTACGCTATCCAATGTTGAAGGCTCCTTTCCCCTGTTTTACAAAACCTATAGCATGGTATATGAATGCTGCTACCTTTTTGACCTTGACGAGTTCAAAAACACTCCACACTATCGAAATGGTGCCCTGTGTTTTCGTCTCATCGACATCGAAGATTATAGGCACAACAACGTCCTAAAAGGGAGTGGCATCGTCATAAATATCCGTAAAGCTGCATTTTTACTTAACAAAATATGTTCTTTTTACCAAATCTTCTCTATTTGTCAAAACATGATCCGGTATTCCAAGATTTTTCGGTTTCTTTTCAGTATAGCTACTGCACTTACATTTCCAAAGTTCACAAGTATGCTAACAAACTAATTTCACAAAATTAATCAATTATTTGACCATTTAAATGACATTCTTGCATTTTAAATCCATCTATCTTCCAAAATAATGGGGAAAATCTAAAAAACTCATATAAATTTCAAAATGTTTTTTCTTCAACATATTAAAATTTTAGCCTGAAAATCAATATTTAATTACCTAACTAAATTTCTAACCCAAAATTACCCATTTTCCTACATATAAAAATTCTTAATATATTCCCCGTGCATTAAAAAATTATGAAAATTAAAACCTATCTCCAAAATAAGGTTTTACATAATATATTCAAAAATGATGATATTTGAGAAATATTTTACTATGTTTTTACCCACAAAACCGAATTAATCCACTTTGTAAAACCCTAACTTTATCACCTAAATCAAAACATGGCAAACATTAATCATTGCATATAATCCACATCCATGCGTTTAGTTTTAATCCTAAACCGAATTAAATCAATCAATACAAAACAAAATGTGATGTTATAGATCATTATTTACCATGGATTGGTAATGGATTGAGATTTGAATATTGCTCAATCTTTCTAGCTTTCCTTCTTGAATTTCTTCTTGAATTCATGACTTATGTTGTGATTAATGGCGGCCTTGCTTGGCTCTTTCATTGTTTTGGTTTATGAAAACATGAACAGAATGGAATAAGGGTTTAGGGTTATAAAATCTATCCATTCCTATTTTATCCTTTCCCTATTCAAATACTTGTGTAGGTTATAAAACAAGCTTAAAGATTTATTTGGTTAAGGCATGATGTTAATAATTTTCAAATCTCGGTTCCCTTATCATGCTATATTATTCTATTTAATTTATCTAATTAAATCTCTTGAATAATGTTAATTAAAATTAGGAGTGTTACACTAGATATTGGGAATGTCAATCTTGGTCAGTACCTGTATGTTCTATTATACATTACTATTCCATTATGAGTTATACGAATAGTGCTATGATATGCATTTATTTATAGCATACAAAATCAATGATCCATTCATTGGTGGACTTGGGTTTCCAATTTAGCAAAAATTTAGGCCCATTAAGGTGCAGGTTGTCACATTTACTACCAAATCTTAGATTAGTCGATCTTGAAAAATTAGGAAATGCTGAGTGAACGTATTTGTAATTTTTCTGATAGTAAATATATTACAAGCCAAATCCTATAAATTCCGACTGTAGAGTTGTTGTAACCATTCATTGAAATAAAGATAAGTTGATTATGAGTCGGAACAATGAAAGAAGTTGATGAGGTACGCCTACCCCGACTACCCGATGTGAAGTAGGCCGTGCGAAAAGGCGTTGACTTAAAAGAGCATGAGTACATCATGTGGAAGGTCCCTGAAGCTGGATAGTACATGACTCTCTATTGGGTTGTGATGCCCCACCTCTATGCTCACGCTAGCTAAGGACACTACGGAGTAATGCCGTCAACTAGCATGAAGAATAAGGCTGTTGAGGAGCGACCATCCATGTAATTGCTTTGTGCGAGCACCGATATGTCAGATAGTATAACATGCATTTCATTTCAAGAGGAAATCCGACATACCGATACAAACTCAAAGCTACTACACAGTGGCTATGTGGTCTTCGGAAACAAATATAGAAATAAACATAACATAAATCTGTCACAGATATTCATATCACAAAAGCGGAAATAGATATGAATATTACACATAGAAGTGTACATCAGAGTAGTGGTCACACAAGATCCATAACGTCACAAAAGAATAGACAAAAGTGCTAGGCAAAAGAATAAGTATACATCAAGGAGTCTCTGTCTCGAATGTATAAAAAACTACTAATCTAAAGTAGTTAGCCAAAAATCAGTCGACAGCCCCTGATAAGAAGTCATGTAGAAGCACCCGTATATCTCGGTCTGACCCGAGTATTATTTAGTACGAAAATAATAAACGGATCAGTCCAGCTATAAATATCAGATAAAATGAGATAGAATAAGAGATGTGGCAAAAAAATACGATAAGAATAATGTCGTACCATGACAAGTATACATTTAACAACAACAAAAATCATACAATATCTCAAGAACCTCAAAAGACCAAAAAGAATGTCATATTCTTTATTTTATTCACCAAACCACAAATTCTAGAAATCATCAATTAGAAATCCAAAAATCATAAAAGGGGGAGGACTATCACAAAATAGGAGCATAAAAACTCACCAACACGTGCATCGCAAACGGAACGCTATTCCATGGTTGCTAACCATCAAATTTGAGCCGAAGCTCCACAAAACGGCCCAAAGACCTTTGAGCCGAAGCTCCGCTAAACAGTCCGAAGACCTTTGAGCCGAACCTCCACAAAACGGTCCAAAGACCATGGGTCGCTAGCCCACAAAATTGAGCCGAAGCTCCACCAAAGGATCTTCGTAGATCCACGAGTGTAAATTACACTAAGCTAGTAATAAATGAGTTAGGCTTCATGTCCCATAACCACTGGCTTAACTTAGTTATTTACGAACAAATAGTAGACTTCCACTCGACTTCCACTCGAAAATAAGTGTAAATTACACTAAGTTAGTAAATATATGAGTTTAGCTTCATGTCCCATAACCACTAGCTTAACTTAAATATTCACGAACTGAATGTAGATTCCCACTCGAAAATTGTCACAGGAGTTTCAATCGATCAAGTCCAAAAATTAACCGACGAAGTAAACACAAGCGTTTCATACCACTAGTTTTACTTAGCCGTTTAATTAGATTTCCTAAACGAATGAGGTAAAGGTTTGTATATACTAACAGATTGGAAAACGATTTTATAAACGAGTTTGATATTGAAAATAGAGTTGAAATCGTCTTTGTGAAAGAGTTTGAATATTTACTACTAGTATAGTAACCTTTGTATTTTAAAGTGACAAAACACAAAAATGGTTGTAAAAACTATTAATCATCAAAATTCATATTCGAAGAAGTGAATAAATCCATAGAAATCGATACTGAATCCACAAAGATGGATATTCCCCAAAATCTCGAAAAAGAAGTCATCTAAGTCGAATAAATGATAGCAACAACCCGGATAATCATGAATCGAAATAAATTGGAATCTGCAAAAAAATAGGCAAATTGGGATGAAGCAAGCAGGTCAATCGACTGGACACTGAGTTCAGTCGACTGGCCCAATGCCTGGAAAACTCTAGGGGTTCCAGGTCAGTCGACTGGACTCAGAGAGCCAGTCGATTGGAACCTGTTTCCCAGTATTTTCAACCTATCACAATGAAGGGAAAACTCTCAACAATTTGCGATCGGACGAGCAATGGGCGCTAGGGGTTTATGCCTAGCGACAACCCAGCCCTATAGGCTCTCCGATACACCACCAAAAGCATGTTCATACATCAAAGCAAGGATTTTTAAAGTTTTTGACTTCAAAACACCATAAATTGAAATGTTCACCAAATCAGTTTAAACCAAAAGAAAATGAACATGAATAGATGTTAGAAATTCATACCTAACAATAATGAAAGTTAAAGACAAGGATGTGAGATAAAAATCTCACCTTTTCTCAAAAACAAGAAAGAAGTAGCTTGAAAACAGGAGGATCAACCACTCTTCAATCTCAACTCTAAAAGCTTCAATCTTAGATCATAAGCAATAATTTCTCAAATTAGGTTAGAGGGAATTACTAAAATTGGAGAGAGATTGAGATGGAGAAGAAGAAGGAGATACTTACCTAAGCTTCTCTTTGAATTTGGAGCTAAAACTTGGATTTGCCCCTTGGAAGCTAGGGCTTAGGAATTTCCATTTCCAATCTCTTCCCCCATTTTTCCATAGCTTGAAGCGTTAGGAATTTTATGGAATGAAGAGGAGTGGAGTGGAGTTGGGTTGATAAGTTGGGGTTAATGGGTGAAACCCAAACCCAAAGCCCTAAATGAAAATGCCGAAATCCTAGCTAACTCCAAACATATCGACGTTTATACTCAAAAAGGTCGCAAATGGAATTTTGGACTCAATGGAAGTGGTCTAGAGTCCTAATTCGGTTGTTTACAAGAAGTAACTTTTCGGACCTAAATCCGACCAACGATGCTATATTTAAATAAAATATTTAAAAATACAATCGTAAAATATGCGGGTTGTTACAGGCTCCCCTCCTTTAAGAAATTGCGACCACGCAATACTTAAGAAGAAAATAAAGAGTAACAATCATAAAAACATATCAACACAAAAGAAATTTGAATTAAGAAGTTCACCTCAAAGAGCATAAGAGAATAAGTCCGGATGTGTTCGCTCGATGAATTCCCAAGATTCCCAAGAACAATCCTTAGGATTTGAGGACTATTAAACTTTCACAAGAGGGACATCTTTATTTCGAAGCCGTTTTACCTCCGAAGCAATAATATGAATAGGATATTTCTCATAAGTCAAATTAGGCGAAACTTCAATTTCTTCCATAGATATATGGTCCAACATATAGAGGTGCTGATTTTCTCGACCGACTGAAACGCACAACACTCTTCATAGGTGAAGCACGAATAAACACCAAATTTCCCACGGAAAATTCGAATTTCCTTCTTCGGTTATCGGTGTAGGATTTTTGCCTAATTTGAGCTTCTTTCATCCTATGGCGAATAAGGTCAATCTTTTCTGTGGAATCACAAATAAAATCAGGACCTAAAACCAGCTTCTCACCGGCCTCAAGCCAGCAAGAAGGAGATCGGCATGGCCTTCCATAGAGTGCCTCGAAGGGTGCCATACCAATACTAGATTGGAAGCTATTACTATAGGAAAACTCAACAAGGGAAATGTGATCTTCCCAACTTCCACCAAAATCAAGAACACATGCACGAAGAAGATCTTTAAGAGTTTGATTCACATGCTCGGTTTGTCCATCGGACTGAGGATGATAAGAGATGCTATAATTAAACTTCGTTCCCAAAGCTTTTTGTAGAGTCTTCCAAAATCCACTAGTAAACAATGGATCACGATCGCTAACAATAGAAGTGGGAACTTCATGCAATTTATCAATTTCTTTGATAAAGAGTTTGGCCAAAATAGGTACGGTCCGATTAGATCGAACGGGAATAAAATGGGCAGATTTTGTAAGTCTATCAACTACCACCTATAGGCTATCATAGCCCGAACGAGAACGGGGAAGACCGTCAATAAAATCCATGGAAATTTGGTCCCACTTACAAATTGGAATGTCCAAAGGTTGCAACAACCCGCCGGGCCTTTGATGCTTGGCCTTAACAAGTTGACAAGTCATGCAACGCTTAACAAAGTAAGCAATATCGGATTTTATTCCATCCCAATAATAAATTCGCTTCATATCCGCGTACATTTTACTACTACCGGGATGAATGGTAAATTTAGAACGATGAGAATCTTCCAAAATGTCTTTATGAAGATCACTAATATTTGGCAAGATAAGTCTACCAAATTTTCGAATGCCGCCACGAGAATCGATATCAAAGTCTTTCAAACCTTGATTATCAATTTTATCCCTATAATTTTGGCTAAGAAGAGCCAATTCGAGATCTAGCTTATGAGCATCAAGAATGCGATCTAAAAGAGATGGATGAGCCTCAAGGCTACATAGAATAAGAGATGATCATAAATCGGATTCACGATCTCGAATCTCACAAGTGGATAAATTCTCGAGATCCCTCCATTCGAATATCATCATGGAAACAACCGCTTGTTGCTTACGGCTAAGTGCATCGGCAATAAGATTTTCCTTTTCGGGAGTATAAAGAATATCAAAATCACAAGATGCAAGGAACTCGATCTAACGTTGTTGATGCAAATTAAGTTCCTTTTGAGAAAATAATTACTCCAAAGATTTACGATCGGTGTAGAGAACAAATTTCTCTCCCAAAAATAATGATGCCAAATTCTAAAAGCGAAAACAATAGCCGCGAACACTAGATTATGAGTGGCATACCTAGTCTTGATAGGCTTTAATTGTATAGAAGCATAAGTGATAGCACGTCCCCTTTTTCAAGAGAACGGCACCCAAACCAATACGACCAGCAATGGTACAAACAGTGAAATCTTGGTTCCCTTTGGGAATCACAAGAATAGGAGTATCGAAAAGAGAGAGTTCTTTTAATTGATCCTCTTTCCTGAAAAGCTAAAACTTTCAAAATTACAATTAACTTTATGTAATCATTTTTCTAAAAAATTTACTTATTCCAAATCAATTTACTGTGTCTGATTGTCTCATCAAAGCGTTTAGGAGATTCCTATCGATAACGTTGATCAGGCGCATCGACCAGAATTTTTAAAGCACTCAATGGGCAAAACAACACAAAATCATCTTCTATATGATAAAAATATCTCTTAAATTTTTTACGAATACTCTTTGCTCGTTTTGAGAACAAAATCCAATTATACTTAGAACTAAACCTTACGAAAAATATTTGCAAATTTTAAACTATTATTTTCATATATAATTAATAAATTCAAAGCACACTCATCGAGATATTCGTCGAATTTTCAATTAATAAGATGGATGAAATAAGTTGGGTAACTCGAATGACATCACGTGTCATTCATAAGAATCATAATGATTGCAGAATGCGGTTAGTGGAACGCTATCATCCGCAACTCATAGCTAATGAAAACTGGTGGTAAAGTCAAACTGAAAAGACCTTAGCACCACTCAAAAGATTTCTTAGGTGTTAACCCTAAGACAAGCTCAAAGATACCGAAAAATTTCACAAACTAGTTGAATGAGAGAAATAACATTTTCTTCAACAAGCGAGTCTAGAAAATAAAATGATGCCACCAAATTGGAATCAAAATCATTTTAGAAAAATAGAAATCTGCTTAACAGGTTGAAAATGTCGAAGATGGATAGTCCACTCGGGACATAGGACAGGCTTCATAATGATTAAGCCAATCGTTGCACAAAATCAATTCCGAAGCCTAAGTAACGCATAACATGCAAATCGCCCAAAAAGAATAATCACATAAAATAATTTCGACATCTTTTCAAAATAAACCGAGCGTTGCGAATCCACTATCCGGATAGCAATTCTCAGCGAAGTCGTCAAGCCCAAAATATTTAAAGAAAAGAAATCAACAAGTTCTTTCGATATAAAAATAATAAGATCAACCCATATCAACAAGAACTCGAATAGGGTTATCACAAAACAAATGTCATCAAGGACCGAATGAGAAATACCTTGACCAAGAGAAGTGCTACTAGGCGCTTGCACAACATTTAGCTATCCCACCCTCTTGCTTGGAAGTTTGGGACGTGAAGACAAAAGATGACCCGAACTTTTGCAATAACGACAAAAGAGAGGTTTCGGACACCTATTAGCATAATGGTCCGTGGAACCACAATTGTAGCATTGTCCACAAATAGTGGTAGGAGTCTTTGCTACCGGAGTTTCTTGTTTCCCTTTCTTGTTGGGATTGGGGCCTTTGAATTTAATAGGCCTCTTCTTGTTGTTATTGAGGCCCTTTTTGAAACCTCCAACATAACTATCGCTTCCTTTATCAACCTCTTCTTCTCGTAGGGTAATATCTACAAGCAGATCGAAAGGAACTTCTAGTTTCAGAGGTAAAACCTTTGTGGGGTTCTTACTCAAAGCACATGTAAACCTTTGATTCTTTGCAAGATTCAAAAGTTGTTGGGCAGACATGAATACGCCATCCAGAGAAGGACTACTGGATTGACCAGCGCAAGGACTGCTAGAATTAACCATCTCTTCTTCTTTAAGAAAGAAAGAAAGAAGAGGAAAAAAATGTTATTTTCAAAATGAATATCAAACAACCATGGTTGATAAAATAAGGGATAACACAAGAAAATAGGATAGAACGGGTCCTAAGACTCGGATAAATCCAAGGCACGACTCCTAAGAAGGACTTAGGACAATGATCCTTGCTAGATTATTCTACATTGTTTCGATGTTTGGCTCTGATACCAAACTGTGACACCCCACCTTTATACTCATGCTAGCCAAGAACACTATGGAGTAATGCTGTCAACTAGCACGAAGAATAAGGCCGTTGAGGAGCGACCATCCGTGTAACTGCTTTGTGCGAGCATCGATATGTCAGATAGTATAACATGCATTTCATTTCAAGAGGAAATCCGACATACCGATACAAACTCAAAGCTACTACACAGTGGCTATGTGATATTCGTAAAGAAATATAGAAATAAACATAACATGAATCTGTCACAGATATTCATATCACAAAGGCGGAAATAGATATGAATATTACACGTAGGAGTATACATCAGAGTAGTGGTCATACAAGATCCACAACATCACAAAAGAATAGATACAAGTGCTAGACAAAATAATAAGTCTACATCAACGAGTCTCTATCTCGAATGTATAAAAACTACTAATCTAAAGTAGTTAGCCAAAAATCAGGCGACAGCTCCTGATAAGAAGTCATGCAGAAGCACCTGTAATATCTCGGTCTGACCCGAGTATTATTTAGTAAGAAAATAATAAACGTATCAGTCTAGCTATAAATATCAGATAAAAAGAGATGAATAAGAGATATGGCAAAAACGTATGATAACAATAATGCCGTACCACAACAAGTATACATTTAACAACAACAACATCATACAATATTTTAAGAACCTCAAAAGACCAAAAAGAATGTCATATTCTTTATTTTATTCACCAAACCATAAATATTGACAAACATATATATGCCAATCGCAAAAGTGTGTGAAATACAAATTTTACAAATCATCAATTAGAAATCCAGAAATCACAAAAGGGAGAGGCCTATCACAAAACGGGAGCATAAAAAGTCACCAACACGTGCATCACAAATGGAACACTATTCTGTGGTCGCTAACCATCAAATTTGAGCCGAAGCTCCACAAAACGGCCCGAAGAAATTTGAACCGAAGCTCCACTAAACGGTCCGAAGACGTTTGAGCGGAAGTTCCACAAAATGGTCTGAAGACCATGGGTTGCTACCCTACAAAATTGAGCCGAAGCTCCACCAAAGGATCTTCGTAGATCCACAAGTGTAAATTACACTTAGCTAGTAAATAAATGAGTTAGGCTTCATGTCCCATAACCACCGGCTTAACTTAATTATTTACGAACAAATTGTAGACTTCCACTCGAAAGTAAATGTAAATTACACTACGTTAGTAAATATATGAGTTTAGCTTCATGTCCCATAACCACTAGCGTAACTTAAATATTTACGAAGTGACTATAGATTTCCACTCGAAAATTGTCACAGGAGTTTCAATCGATCAAGTCCAAAAATTAACCGACGAAGTAAACACAAGTGTTTCATACCACTAGTTTTACTAAGCCGTTTAATTAGATTTCTCAAGCAAATGAGGTAAAGGTTTGTATATACTAATAGATTGGAAAATGGTTTTATAAACGAGTTTGATATTGAAAATAGAGTTGAAATCGTCTTTGTGAAAGAGTTTGAATATTTACTAATAGTATAGAAACTTTTGTATTCTAAAGTGACAAATCAAAAAAATGATTGTAAAAACAATCAATCACCAAAATTCACATTCGAAGAAGTGAATCAAATCCATAGAAATCGATACCGAATCCATCAAGATGGATATTCCTAAAAATCCCAAAATAGAAGTCATCTAAGTCGAATAAATGATAACAACAACTCGGATAATCATGAATCGATATAAATTGGAATCTCATGCAAAATTGGCAAATTGGGATGAAGCAAGCAGGTCATTCGGCTGGACACTGAGTTCAGTCGACTGGCCTAGTGCTTGAAAAACTCTCGGGTTCCAGGTCAGTCGACTGGACTCAGAGAGCCAGTCGACTGGAACCTGTTTTCCAGTATTTCCAACCTATCACAATGAAGGGCAAACTCTCAACAATTTACGATCGGACGAGCAATGGGCACTAGTGTTTTATGCCTATTGAAAATCCAGCCCTACAGGCTCTCCGATGCACCACCAAAAGCATGTTCATACATCAAAGCTAGGATTTTTGAAGTTTTTGACTTCAAAACACCATAAATTAAAATGTTCACCAAATTAATTTAAACCAAAAGAAAATGAACATGAATAGATGTTAGGAATTCATACCTAACAATAACGAAAGTTATAGACATGGATGTGAGATAAAAATTTCACCTTTTCTCAAAAGCAAGAAAGAAGAAGCTTGAAAACAAAGGAGGATCAACCACTCTTCAATCCAACTCTAAAAGCTCTAATCTAAGATCATAAGCAATAATTTCTCAAATTAGCTTGTAGGGAATTACTGAAATTGGAGAGAGATTGAGATGGAGAAGAAGAAGGAGATGCTTACCTAAGCTTCTCTTTGAATTTGGAGCTAAAACTTGGATTTACCCCTTGGAAGCTAGGGCTTAGGAATTTCCATTTCCAATCTCTTCCCCCATTTTTCTAAAGCTTGAAGTGTTAGGAATTATTATGAAGGAATGGAGAGGAGTGGAGTGGAGTTGGGTTGATAAGTTGGGGTTAATGGACTGAAACCCAAACCCAAACCCAAAGCCCTAAATGAAAATGCCGAAATCCTAGCTAACTCCAAATATATCGATGTTTATACTCAAAAAGGTTGCAAATGGCATTTTGGACTCAATGGAAGTGGTTTCAAGTCCTAATTCGGCTGTTTGCAAAAAGTAGCTTTTCGGACCTAAATCCGACTAACAATGCTATATTTAAATAAAATATTTAAATGTACAATCGTAAAATATGCGGGTTGTTACATGGGCCCTCGATAGTCCAATGATTATAGATCCTCGTATGATGGCCGATTGAAAATGTACAGAAGGTTTTGTTAATGGGAAAGTAAGATTCTATATATTGTAGATATCCAAAAGTAATTGGTTTCCCGAGGGAGGATGTGATGTAATCATTCCAAGATGATGGTAGGATATTAATATTTGAAAAATTAAGGTAAGTCATTGGCGAGTTGAAAGAATAGGAGGCCAAAAGAAATGACAAATAGAAATCCACTTTAAGTCCGACCCAATAGAAAATAGTTTTAAAAGCTGAGAAAACTATATAAATAATATATTTGAAAAATATATAGTACGTAAGTAAATACTGAGTTTTGGAGAATATCTATATGATAAAAGTTTTTTCGAAAACAATTATATTCGGTTAAATTGAAAAATATCTATAAATGGGTTTACAAAAGCTATTCATTTGTAAATAAATTTATAAATTATATATAGATCATTAGTTTTTTAGTGGAGAATGAAAACTTTAAAGTTGAGAAATTATTTCTGGGTAGATAATAGGAAGTGGTACTAGTTTTATAATGGGGTAAATAACGAAGGATTGGAAATTTAATACTAGATGGAGATAAGTGTAATGCGGTAGGCGAATGCATCATGGAAGGTAGATATGAGTTTCTCAGAGTAACCGTAATAAAGGTGGTGAAGACGAAGGCAGAACGGAGTAACGATAGTCAATAAGTAGTGAAACTGATTTAGTTTGACCTAAAATGGGTCTCGGCTCAACCTAGACTAATTTATCAACAAGCGATCGACCAGGGGTTCCCCATGGTCGACCGATAGTTGTCGACCTTTGAACCCTAGAGGTCGACCATTGATGTTGTGAAACAGTATATTCGTTGCCAGGGTCATGCTCATTCCTCACCCAAAATCTTTCCTCCTAATATGATTTCTAAATCCTCGCCCTCTCTTCCAGCAGCCGCCAATTGCCTCCAAAGTTCGCCCCAAACAACAGACATCAAATTCCCTAACAACTCCAAGACAGTACATAATCCTTCCCCCCTCTCAAAAATCACAATTTTCCAACGCCCTAGATATGTTCTAATAAAAATATATAGCACCTCTTCGTAGCACCCTCACCGAATAACACCTAAGGCTGACCTCGCAAGAGATAGCGTGGTGCCAGAAGCAGGAGAATGTTGTTAAGAGTTACGAGGAATCGACCCATTTCAAGATTCTACAAGGGAGATCGGTGGACTTTCAGAATCTCACTACTTTTGGATTGGAGGACTTGTTCACTATCACAGAATGTTTTATATTTTGCGCCACAACATGTTTGAGTAAGTATGCCATCCAAGGTGAGTGTGTCTATTCGATGCTAATTTGGTATCTAATTTTAATAAGTATGAAGTCACCTTACCATTCGAAGGAAAGAGTATGAAGATTCGGATGACAGTAGTTTAATGGGATCCTACATATCAGAGCTATAGGAAATGATCTGGATGATATTGGGACTATCAATCCCTCCATACTTAACCAGATCTTTCAACTAGGGTCAAGCATCCGACACCCAGAGTATTTACAAGTCAAGCCCATCTAAACATTTACATTATCCAGCATAACATCGTCCCCAAGACAGCGAGTTACGATCAGATTTATCCCCAAGTCCAAAAGGCCAACTATTTCATTATATGTAGTATTCAGGTAAACTGGCCTAGGGTGATTCTGGCTCATTTTGCAGGTATACCAAGAGTAGGGATCCGGAGGAACTCTATCTCGTACTATCATCTTTTCAGCACCATCTTTAGAAACTTAAAGGTGAACTTCCTAGGTAAACCATCATAGAGTGATGTAGCCCCACCAGTGGATAAAACATCTCTTAAGAAGATGAAGATAGAGGAGCCAGCTGTAGTTTTTGGAGCACAACAAGAGGAGGTAGAGCCAGCATACATAGAGTGGGACCTATTACTCGACCAGTAGGCCCCAGGGTATCAACAATACGCTCTAAACGATAGAGAGCTCCTAGAGCCCCAGCTCCAGCTCGAGGTCAAGATTCAAACGATGTAGCGACAGTAGCATGAGATCCTGGAGTGACAATAGGAGCTGCAGGTAGAGCAGAAACGCTAAAGGCGTGATCTAGGATGTATGACCACCATGATCTGATCATTTGGGTGCAGCCGTGGTTCTTGCTCTCGTGGAGAGCCATCTCCTAGCCCACAGATAGTAATAGTTAGTGGCTAATAGTAGTAGTTGTATTTCCTTCCAGTAGTTGTTTTTCTTTTTGTTTAGGTTGTAAGTATTAGTCGTCTCTATTGTATTAAAACACGTATGATATTAGTGAAAATGTTCCTTTTTATCCATTCTTTGTGTAAATCATAATATTATTTGGAAAACAATAAATAAGGAAATTTCAGGAAAGACACTTAACTAAAGCAAAAGAAAAGAAAATAGCAAAAGGGTGGAAGTATAAAATAAATTTAAAAATTAAATTTAATTAGCTACTAAAGCAAAAGAAATAAGATTTAAGTCCCAAACAGAAAATACTGGGAAGTAAATTTTGGCAAGCGAAGGATAGGGAAAAGCTTATTGTGAAGCCACGTATTAGTGCCCCTACACCTTGGTTATCATTATAAATAAAAGGAATGTTTTGAGATTCCAAATTTACCTCATAAATTGGTGAAGTCCATTATGGACGTTAGATTTTTGACTAAACTTGATTTCATGAGGTGTGGTATAATATATTTTGATACACACACACACATGTATGTATGTATGTATTTATGTATGTATATGCATACTTTTGGAAAATAAAAGCATTTTCATGAGAAGTTTCGGAAAATTTAAGAAATAAAAATCTAAATTTTTTACTAACATTTTAAAAAGTAATATAAAAAATATTTTTGGGCAGAAAAAGAAGGAATTTTCAAATTTTTGAAATGCAACATATTTATCATGGTGGAATAGTTGACGAGTTAGCTAATATGAATTTTACCGTGCAATAGAAGTGGTAGTAATAGAAAATGCGACTAGATATAAAGAAGCTATTTTAACTATGGATTCATTTCCTATATACCTTGTCTATAAATGAACCAAAAAGTTGATTTTGAAATAATTCTGTTTTAAAACTATAAAATAAAAATTGATTATATGAACTGTACTTGGAAAGGTTGGAAGGAGATATCTGGGAAAAAGAGAAGGTTTCAAAGAACAGTGGGAAGTTGGGTACTCGAGAGAAAAAGGATGGAAATATTGAATTTTCCATCTAAATTCTTTCCCCGGCATAGAGAAAATAAGTTTAGAAAATTGGATGTTAATAATGGTATGTTAGAGTTTTGGATGGTACGGATTGGATGAAAATTGATTGAACTATACATTTATTGTTGAAGGGCAGGAGAATTTGGATTCAAAAACAATGTTTTTGATTTTCAACTTTTTTTGCATTCAAACAGAACTGCTAGCATATTTAGGTTGTTTGCACCATAATTTCATAACTATTTTAAATGATGCATCCATATAGGAGACACCGATTTCGAATTGTTTAGTATGCATATCATATATATTAAGATAAACTGTGCACTTATATACTATTGATTGTAAAATTGATTGCACAGTAATTTATTTATTAGTTTAGAATGGTTGTGCGTTATATTACATTATTTAGCTCTTGAGAAATTTCGAGGATGAATACTTTTAAGGGGAAGAATGTAACCCCATAATTTTTACGATAATTAATTTAAAATAAATAAATGATAACGTCGAAAAATAGAAGTTTATAAACGTCAGAATTGGCTACGAAAGTTGCACCATTGGGTTCGTGGTGATTTTCTAACCAATTTTTATATATAATATTTTCCAATCGGAGTTCGAATGAAAAGGTTATTACTATTTGAAGTTTTTGATTTAGCAATAATTATATATGTGATTAAGAAAATAAAAATTAAAGTTAGCGAATAGTTAACGTTGCTTAAACATTAAGGAAAAATGTTAACGGAAGAAAACTATATCGATCGAATTAAACAGGAAACAAATAAAACAAATCAACATGGTAATTAATCACCGCTTAAACACTAGCAAGGTCAACCAAAAGCACCTTCAAGTCGACCGGTAATGGTCGTCCCAAGGCTTTGCAAATTTTGCTTGTGTAAATATGGCAATATCACATAGTGGAACAACCATGATTCAATATACTTCAATCAAACGAATAATACTGATTTTAAATATAGACCTAGACCCTTACTTCTAAAATCATATTTTCGGAGCAACTCTTGAGCTCTGTCATTTTCTCCTCCTCTGAATACTAAATTCCTAAAAATAATTATGGTTTATACACACACACACACACACACACACACACACACACACACACACATATGGAGAAGTATACAAGATAACTAAAGAAGAGAATATGGTCAAATTAAATCGCCAAAGCCAAGGTAAATTGCAAATTCATATCTAAATTGTAAATCAAATCTAAATCTCTTTTCTGATCTACATCTTTGACAAAATGGTATATGCCTATGATGTATTTATATCCTAATAGGGAAAGGAGGGAGGCAAGCTGGAATAACAGGAATTAGATATGCAGATTTAAAAACTAGAAAAGTGAGTGTTAAATTATATATTTTCATATAATGTTAGATTTATATCTTTGTAAATCTATTCTTGTATGCCTAGAGTGTAAATTGGAGTTGTAAGCTAAATATGTATTCCTGAAATAAAATTATAAACCCTGCCTACATATTTTGTTAGTGATAACTTGAATTCTATATTGCATAAATGTAAATATGGAAGATATATAGTAGTAGTAGTTCCTGAAGCTTATAATATATGTGATGATTCCATATTTGTAAATTTAAAATGAATTATCCAAGGAAAAATGTAAATTTGGTTATCATAGTAAATTGTAGGGATTTGGGTAGTATTTTAATTTATTGAACTATATAAGTGCATTGCAATGTGAATTTCTATAAATTATCAAGTTTTAGATTTATAAATTAAACTATAGCGGTTCAAATAATAAGTAATACACCTAAAAAGAAAGAGTGTATAAAATAAAGATATTTACCATATTTAGTACTGTCTATTTTGAGTAATCACGAAAAAGACAATTCTTTGTAATTCAAAACATATCACAAATTCCCTTTTTGTATAAGATATAGAAATTCACAGTGTTAACTATTCCATTTAAGGAGAAATGTAATTTGAAAGCATTAAACTATAGAAATCTCTAAGGATAACTTTAAAAGAGTTTGAATGTTATAATCAAAACAGTCTAGAATATGCGCAATATAAGTAAGACTGAAATGAAATAAGTTAAAAGGAAGATAAGTCATAATTTAAATAAAGAGAAATAGAAAAGTAAAATAGTGGGAAAAAGGGAAAGTAAATAGAGATGGTATTTAAATCTTTTAAAAAGAAAATGGTAAATGCTCTTGAAATAAATAAGTTGTAAACACATAAAGAAGTAGATAAATATTGTAACAGTAGATGCATGATAATTAGATAAGAACTACTGAAGGTACATATAAACATATATACATGTATACATAGTCTCAAGTATGCGTTTATGATGGATATGAATTATATATATATATATATATATATCTGTGTGTGTGTGTAATAACTTAAATGGATAAGAATGATACAGTCATTAGTATGTCTCAGAATGTGAGGTCGGTAGTACTATACAATATAGGTCCATCCATAGAAAGGGGTCACGGGCAATTGTGTATACATTATACTGATGTAGGATATATCCAAGTATAGAACCCATGGAATTATATGCACTTGCGTATAGGTGAAGGAATACCCTTATAAGAGTCTGCTTTAATAAGTTGGTAGAGTATTACCTTAATTGCGTTAAAAAATCTAAATAGGATGGTGAGTGGCTAGATGTTATGTCAGTATGTATTGATACCAAATCAGAAGTAGGAGTTGTACATAGATTGAATACATCATACGTCCTGCATGGTCAATGGAAAAGATAGGGTTACACCTAATGGGTTATTCGTCATCGGCCCTAGGCGCTCATCGGTCCTTGCGTATTCTACCTCTAAGGAGCTTAGTCCTCTATAGTCCGTGGAGTTGAGCCCATAATAGAAAGTGTAGAAGTAGTAGATCACTAAAGTAAAGCGGGATAGAATATGGCTAAATTATAGTGACAGTGTTATTAGGCACTGTGGGTTTTTCTTGGTATACACGACGACGAGGACGTGATACCACATTGGCGATGGATCCTGATGGGATGTTGGGATATGGATACTAACGGGGATAGTTTCTTGCTCCAAAGGGGGATTACGGTACTTGTATATTAATATATATGCATATGCAAGAATGGTCTATGTCTGGTAGATGGGGCTTAGAGTACGCATAAGTTGAATCGAGATGACCAAGTAAAATTAAAAGACATAACATGTATTAGAAGATAATTGGCATAAACTAGTGTTATATGTAAAATGTATAATTCACCAGTCACTAGAACGTTGTTCTAACCCCTATACATTACAACCTATAGGATATCTTTAGAGAAAGACAAGTACCGGTGTAAGGTGGGAAGACAGGAACGATAGGTTTCCGAATGCATGCTCGACACTAACAAGGACTCCAGATATTGGAATTGTTTATCTTGGTCGGTATTTATATGTTATATTATATTTTACTATTCCACTGTAAGTTATATCGATGGTACTCTGTTATGCACTTATTTGTTTATTTGCAGGATGCCAAGTCAATAAATCCATGCTTTAGTGGACTTGGGTTTCTATTTAGCGAAAATTCAGGCCCACTGGAGTGCGGGTCTTTACAACGATGTTGTTATGGCACATCAGCGTCGAATGGAGGCTCACCATTATAGATTTTTGATACAAAGTTGCAGCATAGACCTGCCAGTTTTAGATGTTAGTTTAAGATTCCAGCACATCCCAATTTTCGTATAGTCCCTTATAGGGTGGTATTGCAATTCTTGTTGTTAGTGCTGCCTTTGGGGCCGTATCATAGTTTCTACATCTCATTGTTATTTAGAAACTACACCATAATTATACCTATTGAAGCGAGTGTGAAGATAGCAGATTAATTCTAGAATCTTGTAGCCATTTCAAGCTATAGTGTCGAAGCTACATTTAATGGGTAGGTGCAGTCTTTATATTTTAACCCTGCTCAAGGATTTTAGGCACATTACTATCTGGATTCCATTTTTGCTCCCTTTCCATAGTTTGACTCCAACTATGGGGGCATTTCGTCTGAGCTTGGTGCTATTATTAATTTCACTTTATCAGTGTTTGGAAAATACGGGTGTAACACTTGTCCTCCAAGTTACAGTGATCGTAGATGGGTATGGACTTGTATCTACTCTCATATTTTCTCTACAACACATCACTTCTATCTATTCTCTTCCTTCTTTTCAAAACAAATAAAGTTTTTATAGGCGTTTCTCATTTATTGCTTAGGTACATGTTTTGTTCCTTTGTTGGCCTGCCTTCTGAAAACCTGTACCTTTATTCTTTTCAACTCCGAAGAAAATTTGTACTAATTCTTGCACTAATTTTTTCTACCAATAATCAACTGACATTTTGAGGATTCTTCAACATTCTAATTGTGTGGTTGAGATCTTTATCAAGGCAAGTATATATCTTTCATTTTCTTCTTCTTTATTATTTTACATGCTTTCAAAAACAAAAGGAAATCCTAGTTGCTAATCTCATATTCTCCAAGGATCAATCCTTTTGCGAACTAAACTAATGGTATTACAATAAACCGCATCTTCTGACACATCGACCCAAAGCCTAATGTGACTTTCGGACTGTGTTATACCGAGAAATACGAGCTATTGGGATTTTAAAACCTTAGAGAGTACAATTACAAGTGTAAATCCTAAGACATTCTACACGTTTAGATCTCACAACGGAAGCAATTAAAATATAAGTACACAAAAATAGACATTAGAATTTTTTTTCCAAATACTTATTTTACATATACACTATTCAAAAGTACAATATAAGCTTTACAGATATTCAATACAATAAGTGACTACAAGAGGAACAATCAATTATATGAGAACTCCAACCTGAAGCTGTTGTCTCCATGTATCCCCAATCAACTGCTAACCTATCATCCTGAGGCAGGGAAAAATAAAAAGGAGGAATAGGTCAGATAAAAGTCTGGTGAATGATTATTCTGTGAAGATAATGTGTATTTAACTTCAAAGATATTCTAAATGACACATGGTGTGCTACAAGTGTCCGTGAACTCCTAAGGTCTAATATCCAAGAGTTCATATCTAAAAAAAAGGGTCGAACTACTAATCGAATCTCACACTATCGATCGACAAAAGCGAAACTACTCTCCCATTATACCTATCATCAACACTACGCTTGAAGAGGAGAACATCGTAATGCAAACTCACATAGTGACTTATTGTATGAACCCATATTCATCTCTCGATCATAGTAGCAAAATGCCTCTTATCATGGTGCGTCGGTGTCCACCTTAGGAATTCCCGTTAGTACAGGGCCCCAATTTACTCTATAGCCTCTAATCATACTGCATCGACATCCACTTGCAACACGATGTGCTAGAAATCTTGCATACATGGTTCTCCCGTTAACACTGGGCTCATTCAGGTAGAGTCTCTGCCAGTGCTACGCCCACTCATACAGATGCCCTTGAGCCTCTGCAAAAGACATCACCCTGATCAACATCCATGTTTTTGAAATACATCATTTAGATAAACATCCATGTTTATGAAATATATCGCCGTGATCAACATCCATGTTTGTGAAAAACACCGCCTTAGTCAACTCTGATCGGGAACTGATTTCCCTACTTCCTCAAGCATGTGTACCTAGCCCAAAACAGGCCAAAATAAATAATTCATCTTTTAAATAATTTCTTACTAAATTACATTAATTTTTATTACTTAGCTTGGATCTTAGACCGAGGTTCAATTTGGCAAGTTTCTTCAGGAACAGTCGACTGCTGCACTGAGGGTCCACGGTCTACCTTTTTCAAATAAAAATTTAGTTTTCTACGATTTTTAATTGTTGATTTTTGTTCGTTGTTTAACCATATGTTGTTAATAGATATCAGATCCTAATTACTATATAATCATTTCATATTCCAATTAGCAGTTCAGTTTTGGGTTTGTTAATTTAGGCTTTGCAAGTATAACTATAGAAGGGTTTATACATCAAATTTCAAGTTTTAAAATTTATAGTGCTTCAATTGTAGTCAACTTTGCATATTCAAAGTTAGGGTTTTACATATTCAATTTATATTTCTAGCAACCTAAATTAATTAAAATAGCTTGAATCTAATTGTAATAATTATCTTACTATAAAATTTCCCACTCACTTCTGCCTTAAGCTCTATCTATTGCTCTTGCCTAAGAATCGACCCTTTATTTGCTAGCTACGCTTTCTCCGCCTTTATTTCAATGCTTCTTTTCTTCTAGGTTGCTTTTATTTTAATTTATTTTGTTTTAAGAAATTTTAGAGTTTGGAGAAGAGGGAAAATTTTGATAGAGTTTCATTGTTGTAATCTGTTATATGAGAATTAGGGTTAGGTCAGGCTAGAATTAATAGGGTTTGCAAAATAGTTTAGAGTGCTGGATTTTGCTAAGGGAATATTTTCAGTCATTGGGTTTGTTTTCAAAACTTGGCTTGATGATCAAGGCCGTCAAACAACGCTCAAAGCAATGCCTAGGTTTCTGCATTTTTTCTTTCCAAGGTCAAACTAAGTTGACCTATGGTCGACCAATACCAATAGACCATGACATCCCTAGGGTTGCCATATGGATGTTGTTTATTTTTTTCTATTTTATTCCCAATCTTTCGACGCCAATAACTTTCAATATTAGCTCTTATTTCGAAGTGTTATATGCAAAAATCACCTAGAAACTCGCTAAGGAAGCAATGGTGCAGTTTTCATAGCCAAATTCGGGCATTTGTGAAAATTTTCATTTTAATCCTTTTCTTAATTAATTTTAATTTTCTTATTAAGTTTTAATTTAAATTTCTATCAAACTCTTGTTAAATTTTACATAAGTTTTCGAGGTGTTACAAGTATATTTCTTTTCTTGTTGTTTCCTTTGCTTTCCCCACACCCTTACTAGTTATTGAACGTCGATCCGGTATATTCTTTTTGATACGGAAACTACTTTTGTCTCTCCCATATCTTTACTATCTAGAATGTCAAAACTAAGTGAAATAGAAAGTGTTTTGGGTCAATTTGGGTTCCAAGGGTATATAGGCAGAGTCCCAGAGCCTCATGATCGTATTCACATGTCCCCAAAAGGCTTCATTTCTATCACTCTTGAACATAGGTGTGGACATTATCTTCCCACAAACCAAATTCTTTACAAATGGCTATCCATCATTGGCGTCGCACCCATTCTACTTGCTCTTATTTCTTATACTCCCTCGATTTCTATATTCATCCTCTATTGTGAGAAGAGCACGACCCCTCGTGTGAAGAACTCATCCACTAACATTTCTTTGTATAAATGCTAAGGTTTATATCACAGTTGGAATATTAGCTCATCTAGTATACACATATATCGTCCAAATGCATGCTTATATACTTTAACTTATGTAACAAAATATTACATATACATACATATACAATACATATATATATAGTTTATTTTAAATATATATATATATATATATATATATATATATGCGCGCGTGTGTGTATGGAATTTATTATATATATGTAAGTATGTATATATGTATGTATGATTATGTATGCAAAAAAATATTTAAAATATATTATAAAATTTAATTATTTATTTTGTCATAAAACTAAAAAACAAATAAATTGTTGTTATTATTTACATATAATATATATACACACACATATAAATAGTTGGATAATAAATAACCATATATGTATAAATATTCATGAATGAAATATACATACATACATATATATATATATACACACACACTTTCCTAATAATAATCATAGCAATATTAGTTATTTTACAGTTGATTTAATTGAAATTTCCAATTGAAAATAAATAATAATATTATATAAATAATATGTTTACAAAATTATAATTTTGTATTTTAATATTTTATAAGATAAAGTAGAGATATTTTAGCATTTGAATATTTCAATATATGTTTTGTATTTAAAATCAACTTTCAATTTTAATTTCAGCATTTTTATTAATTTTTAATTAATACATACATATATAAATTATAACTTTTTTGCAACCTAAATTATCATGTATGAAAACGATTTTATAAAATTTAAATTATATTTTATGATATATTTATTTAAGTGATTTGAATTAAATAATATTTACATATATTAAAAATATATTTTTTATGCCAAAAATTATTTTATTTATAAAAATACTTAAATGTAATTTTTAAAACATGTTTTTTTATAATATAATGTGTGGTTTTTAGATTATAAATTTTAGGTTATTTAAATAATGTATACTAAATTAATTTAGATAAAAAGAAATTTATTTTAATCTTAAGCCATGAGCATCAAGGCATGTATATGTTAAATTTTTTTTTTAGTTACTTAATCATATGAACAAATAACCTTTCTGGATGCGCCGATATACCAACATACTAGAACCGTCACCGAACAAGCAATATAATACATGATACATAAATTATTTTAACATTAATATATAGTTGTAGATTAGAAAATTACCTTATTTCCAAATCCTATTAATACATGTTGAAATGAAGAGACTGGCTCTTTGAATAATATTCTAATTCAATAGTGAACGATGACCATAGACTATAGAATAGCGATTATTTTATTTGATCTGTGCTTGGGAATGGAGGGTGTTAGAACCCTGATTTTATGACAAATTGAAAGATGACAACTTCAAATATATATTTGTGCCTCTTGTAGCATCTTTATACAGGACTTTGAAGGCATTGATGATACGAAAAGACATGAGGCAAAAGAAAGATGAAATAGTCGCCAACAAATCAAAAGGTATGTCTTTTGTCTTTAAAAATAATTTGTACAATCTCCTAGATGATTCATATGCATGTACACAACACCGATAGACAATATTTTCAAAAAAAAGCCAAAAGTAATTACAAATAAAATTTTATAAAGCTGTAAATAAAAAAAAATATGAAGGAGGAGTCGATCGAAAATGCTCATGTATCGACTGAGTGTATCGCCTGGATTCACTTTATGTCGACTGAACAAGTTGATTACTCAAGCCTTTTATGCTTCTGTTTTGTTCTTCTTCTCTGGAATGTTTTTTACAAATAGCCAGTTGACTGGTCATCATTCTAGTCGACTGGTTGAACAGTCATGACTATAGCAACTGAATTTTCGAAAATAAAACTTTGAAGGGATATAACCCTTCAATGTTTCTTCTTATAAGAAGTGTGAGTTTCTGGAATCAAAATAACTTTTGATTACTATAAATAAGCTTAGGACAAGAAGTTTTGGTTTTCAACTTACTATTTATCCTTATAAACCTCTTTTTGATCATTGTTTTCAAAAAGCCTTTATTACTCATTCACTTAAAACACTCCTTGCACTTCCTTGATCACATCATTGAATCATTAATAGAGAGTAGAGGAATTTTTCAATAGAAATCGAAATCCAAGTTGATAGAACACAACCTTTTCAAATCAACAAACTATTATCATGCCTATTCCTCCAGGCTAAGTGAGGGTAATTGATTAGTGGAAATCCGAAGGGGAGCTTCAGGACTAGATATACGACAGAAGGCCCTACCCAGTATAAAAAACTCAATGTAATTGTTTTCACTTTACTTTATCCTTATTTAACTTGTTTATGCACACATTTACATTAGTTAGCCATATTAGAGATTCTTTGCACTTTCTTTTGGTATCAAAGTAGGAATTTGAATCAACTGCAACAAAGTTTTCGCAAAATATAATAATATGGAAAGCATGTTTCTCAAGGGTTAATTAACTGCACGACCTCCTCCACCTATTTTGTTCAAACTATGCATATTTGTCTACACGAATGAGAATTTTTACGGACGCTAGTTGTGACGACCCGCAAATCCGTACCCTTTGAATCGACAATAAATCACACATGTCTGATCCAAAAAGCACCGACTAACGGAAAGTCAAGAGAAAGAAAAGAAGAGAGAAGAAGAAAAGAGAAGAAAAAGAGAAGAGAGAACCAACAGAACAATACAGAATCTCACATCGTAGTGGAAAACATATAATAACATATCAATGATCTTTACAAAATAGAAATCGTGTATACATACATCAATCAGAGTTCGACAATCAATCAATAGTTATCAACAAGACAATTACAATAGCATATCCTCACAATTGCCGATGATATACAACAACTAAGCACAGCGGATAATCAAAATAAATATGTGTATACGAAATGAAGATCTCCAGCTCTCCTGTTGAAGCTTCGAAAACACCAAATCCTAACCTGTAGATATACACAGTCTGACCCGAGCATTGAAAGGTAAGATTTCCCGAATCAGTCTGGTAAACCAGCATGAGAAACACACGCAACTAAATTTATTAAATTACCAAACTTTTCCTTTATCAAAAAAAGTATCTCGCAAGACACGCCTACATATAAACACGGACATGTTTTAACCTTACGATAACTAAATCCTTTCATATCAAATTATGTTATACTATAATAGTTTCTATTGCACAAATAATATTAATCATCACTGAAATTGTTACATTGATTAAATTCCAGCATATAGCCAAAAATGGGCAATATAATCAAAATGGCAGGTACGTAGAGGAGTTTGGATTTCCATGCAAATGACCAGGTGAAGGGACTACATTCCGACAGTACATTTCCAGAGGAATGCATGGATGACCATCATAAAGGTTCCTCTACCAATATAAGACCGGCCTACCTCTATAACTTGGTAGTACCGAATATATCATCCTTTGGTCGTTACCGACATTTTCCGAGGGCCTTCGAAGCATACAAATCACAATAATCAGATACACAAGGTTATAACATGTAAAGATATAACTATAAGAGGATGATCATAACCTACTTAGGAGCGACCCACTTAGCCTGCCACATCTAACCCTGTTTCGGTCATTTTCGGTTGATGAGGCCTGACGTAATGATTACCTTTCACAAATCACATATCACATCACTTTGAATGCCACACAGCCATTTTCGTTGACTACTAATTGCCTTCCATAAAAATACAACCCTTAAGCTCATACGTCTCAAGGAAGGTGTTAAGCTAAGAGAGGTTGTCTTCTCCGCCACCACTGATGTACGTTTGTAAAAACCAATGTACGTAATCTTTAGAAATGTAATGTCAGACAAACATGCATACAAGTTGTCCAGGAACAGGACAAACCGAAGATACTTTCCTATCACTTCCTGTCGAGAAAATCCTAGGATTAGTAGCGAATAGTCCTTACATTGGATATTTAATAATGAAGAAACTACTGCTACTGAATATATATTGGGATTTTAAGTCTAAACGATCAACAAGCGGTCCTCCACTATGAAAATCCTGAATATCAGTATCATCCAAACCAACTTGCACAATCGTCTCATAAATGATGGTCCGAAGTGGTTTTCAGATAAACCGATCCCGGTCTCTTCGCACCAACAATGCAAAAGCGGTTCTCAACCTCACACAGAAACGAAGTCTCATAGACTTATCACATCTCCAATTTTTAACTTGTTATCCTTCAGCCAAGAAGGAAGCTCGATAGATTGGAGTAATACTACGCACTACAAGAATCAACATCCTCAACATAAATGATAATAAAGTCAACACAGAAGGCTACATACTAAGTGTACGACTAAATAGTTCCCACATCAAGTCGAGGAACTAAAATAGCCAAATTTGATAGTCGGTTATTTAACTTTCAATGCAAACAAACAAATATTTAGCACCATATGCAACCACTAGGTCCTTTAATTAATCTTTTATTAATTAAATCGCTTGCCTAATATTCACTTCAATTATCTTTAAAAATAGATATATTTCCAAACCCATTTGCGCTTTTCAATATTGAAAACATTTCCATATACTTATTTAATAATAAGTAATTCGTAAATCAATTTATTTTCAACACATAGAAAATATTACATATACATAAATCACGATTTAGTATATATTTCATTCTTTAAGGAAAGCATTCTCTTTAAACATATTTATTTGGGTCAAAACGAATATTGCGTAAAACATCATTACGATAATCCAAAATCACTAGTATAAGGATTCGAAAATTAGATAGATATATAAATCCCATATACTATACAAAAACATTTTCTTTCGAAAATCATTTACTATAACAATAGTGTTATAGTCCATCATTTCCTTATTTCTCGAAAATGTCTATTTCAACAATGAATGTTGAAATCTATGTATTCGATACTTAACACATTTAAGAAACACCTTCAAACAATTTAACTCCATTTAAAATATCACTTTCCAAAACGTTCATTAAATTTAAAAGATTATGTTAACGGGTTATCCACTATCCAAAATAGTGGATGAAATTCCTTTAATAAACTTCCACTATTTAACTTATCAAATTCAATTGATTTCGCATTTATAAAACAATGTTTATAAATTCACATTTATATATTATAAAACTTCCATTTATAAAATTACGTTATTAACCAAACTAATTAATCTCTTTTATATGCCAAAACCATATTAGAAGTTAATGACTTGTAAATCTCTTTATTTATAAAATCATTCCATTATAACTTCATCAGTTATAAATCTATAATCCTTATTTACTTATAAACTCCATTTTAACACTTATAAAACTCCTTTAAAATTTCATCACTTTTGATTTATAAAATATCAATTTTATAAATCTAATATATAAACCGTTTGAAATAATTCAAAATTCTCAATTTATACAATTTACAAAATAGTTCACTCCATATTTCAAAAATCATATTTTGATAATATTTCACAAAAATCAAAATTTTTATAACATAAAATTATAACATTTATTTATTTAAAATAAATCCATTCCTTTGACAATCCAAAATTTAATAAAATATCTATTTTCAACATCACTTGAAAATCCTTTAAAATTTCGAAACCATCACTTAATATTTCTAAATTACCAAAAATAGGCCTAATGCTGCAACAACACTAAATACATCAATCACGACATCCAAACATCAAATATCATATGATAACAGCATATTTATCAAAATCTGCAAATAAAACCAATACTGGTGAAAAATCTAGTTAGATCCCTCCAGCCTATCACCTGCAACAAATAAACATATGGGAATATGTGTATAATGTCCACTTCGAGGCAGACGCACGTACAAAGGGTCATCCGCTCATACATGGAAACGTCTATGGTCTCATCTGCTCCAATAGGCAGGAATATATCCAAATACCAATAAATATATAGATAATATATCATATATCATATGTCATCCAAGCAATCATCAATCAGCATAAATAAATTTATTCTCACTTATATAAAAATATCAGTGAGGCAGAAAGAATGAGTTGTACTCGCTTTGGTTCCAATAGCAATTTCAGTGTTTATTCCGAATAAAATTTTACCTAAAATTAGCACTAGCTCCAATCAACTCCAAACAAGATCTAAAATGTAGTGTTCGTCAATACGGACCCAACGCAACTTTTTTTGTCAAAAACGGACCTCGTATGTAGAAGTTATGTTATTTAGAAGTTCATATAAATTATTATATAAACAAATTTACAAATTTTTTTAAACCTAGCTTTAAATCTGGCCGCTCATTCTTTTGCATCAAATCTCGACCGATCATCTTTTCTTCTCCCCCCTTCATTCAACTCACGTACGAAAATACCAATAGCCGCCACTTAAACCTGATTGCCGCGGCCTCCACCGATCATCTAGCCTCAAATCAACCACCACCACTATGAAGCACATCACCAACTCCATCACCGCCAAAAATATGGAAAAGCTCGGTCATCTCCTTGCATGGAAAAACATGCTCGAATGCATGATGAATGCGCACTCTAGCAGCCACCCTGTTGCCCCAAATCCGATCATAACCATTGATCTCGAAGATCTCGCATTGCTCTTCGACTTTGTAGTTGAACATTTTTGCTAAAAGTGAATGAATCATGAGATATTTGGGAAGAAGAGGATGAGTTTCCGGCCATTGATGTAGAACTGGCGGCTAGCCCTAACTCTATTAGGGCTTTGTGAAAAAAAAGTTATGAAGTCGTCTCATAGAAAATTTCGAAACATTATTCACCCAAAAAAATTTCAAACTCCAAACGAAGCATGCCGCCTGACATTTAAAATGTTTTACCCCTATTCCGAACACAATGGAATATATATCAAGAGCCAATTTGATTGTATTTGGAAGATAGGTTTTCGAATCGACTTATTTATACTAAAATTTCACTTAAACAAATTTCTACGCGTTTCAGCTTGCCATGACTAAACCGTAAATCCGATCGACAGAAATTTGAAATCCTATAATAATATAACATTACGGATCCAATGAAATTAGTTTCGTCGAAATCTGAGACTACTTGGAAAATGACTATTTTTACATGTTAATTAAATATTAAAATATTCAATTTCTACAATTTAACTTTTAATTCAATTTTAAAAGTTTTCTAACATCGTTCTAATTCAAATAGAATTTAATTCAACTTTATAAATCATTTTTAATCATATTAAATTCAAATTATTTCTGCAATTTCAAATATTAAATTAACAATTTAATTATCCAATTAAATCACTATATTTCAAATATAAGTTATTCATCTTATAAAATTTACTTGTGAATATTTAAAATCAATTAAATATACAAATTTTGGATGACTGAAATTCTGGGTCGTTACACTAATGTTCCTAAGATTTAGCAAGCCAGTCAAAATAGTTAAGAAGTACCATTTATCGAAATGAGTACCTAGTCGGATGCTAAAAAAAACTACGAAAACCAATAATGCAAAAGCTATGAATGTTCCATTTTATTCCAATGATAAAAATGAATTTTCTAGAGTCATGCTTTGCAAAACCGCCTATGACATTTGGCATGCACTTCAAATTACACATAAAGGGACAAACAAAGTAAAACAAACTAAGATTTCTCTTCTTAAATATCAATTTCAATCATCTAAAATAAAAACTAATGAGTCTATTATGGATATGTATTCAAGATTTCAAACCATACAATATGATCTTGTGGCAAATAATAAGGACTCCGAGTTAGATGAAGATGAGATTGTATTCATTGCTAAAAACAAAAGGTTCAAATAAAATTATTAAGGCACAAAATTTTAGAAACTCAACCTCAATTAAATGCTTTGAATGTGAAAAATTCGGTCATATGAAGAAGGATTGTCCGCAACTTAACAAAGATAAGAAGGAAGACAAAAGAAAATTTGAAGTGTTTAAAAAGAAAAGAAAAGCATTTAAGTCATGTGCGATGACTCGGATTCCTCTTCATTAGAAAGTGGCAGCAATAGTGACACGGAACAAGCTAATGTTCGTTTCATAGCCATCAACTAGGCAAGTTCGATCTATCTTCTAATGATCTTCTTGAAATTAGCATAGAACTTGAAGATAAATTTATAAATTTAAAGAAATTGTATAAAGAAAATATTAGCAAGTTAAATAGGGATGAGTTAGAAATTAGAACGTTAAAAGATGAGAATGTATTTTAAAAGAAGAGTTAGAGAGTTTACAAAAATCTTGTGAAAAAATTAATTTCTCAAAATACATCCTTAGTTGAGGAAAGGGCATGTAACATTGAGAATGTGAAACTTACAAAGAAGTTTGAAAATCAAATCTAACTTAGATTCTACTGAAAATGAAGTGTTTGAGTTAAAACAAAAGTTAGAAAAAATCACTAACGATGTTTCAAAATTTAATAATGGAAAGCAAAGTTTAGAAAATTTAATTAAAATTTCAAAACAGTTTAGTAGCAAGAATGGACCAAGCTTTAAAAAAATCAGCGAAAATAAAAAAAATAGTACTAAAAAATATATTACCTTATTTAGGAAACCTAAAAATATTAGTAAAACAAAATACTCTAATGTTTAAAAACACTAAGATTTGGGTTCCTAAAACTAATAATAATTTGATTAGACAAAAGTATAAAGATAGCTTCCTAAAAAGAAATACTATAGTAGTAACTACATTTTCAAAGACCCCAAACCCTCTTGGCTATGCTTACCTTCAATCTAACCCTTACAACCCTAACGTACGAAGTGGATACCAAAGTATAAAATTTATTTTTTGTAGGAAACCAAGAAAGACAAAAGGATGATGTAAATTTCGGATAGTAAATGTTCCATACATATGATGGAGAACGAGCATGTATGGATAAAGAAACCGTGGCAAAATAGGTATATCTTCATTTTTTACATAAATAGTTTGTTCTTAGAATTTTTAAATTTTAGAGTATCATCAAGTAAAAAAATTTTGGGAAATAATTAAATATTTTTGTCAGATATTGATTTCAAAAGAGCTAGAAATATATATACACACACACACACATATACATACTTACAAATATACATATATACACACACATATATATATAGATATATATCATTTTCCTTTATGCTAAATGATTGTAAAAAATTATTTTGAGGAAAACAAAATTATTTTTTAAAAGTAACAAATACTTTCGAAACATATAGGTGCGCTTGATATTATACAAATCACTTTTTAACACTATTCAATATTATGTCCATTTTGTTAAAAAATTTCAAAATTGGCTAATAATTACAAATATTTTGAAAACGCTTAAACGATAGAATTCATATTCAAAAAATTTATATAAGAAGTGCTAAAATGTAACGACCCGCAAATCCACACCCCTTGAGTCAACACTATTCTACATCAATCAACACAAGTTGCACATAAATACGAACCATATAGGTTAAAGAAGAAGAGGTAGAAGAGGAGAAAACAGAAAACAACATCAAAATCTTACCATCGCAGCGGAATAAAATATAATAGATAATAACAGATCTTTACTCAAAAGGAAACTATATTTGTTTATACATACATCACAAGAATACATCATCGGAGTTCAATAACATCAATAACATACAACTGGATATACAGCGGAATAATAATCAAGTATGGAAGTACGTATTGCCATCCATCTCGTCTCCTGAGCTCCACAGCATCATATCCTGTATCCTATAATACTCGGTCTGACCCGAGCATTACAGTTAAATAACACCCCAGTAAGTCTGGAATACCAGCGTGAGAAATCAAACTCAAATTGATTATTAAAGTTTCAAAAACCCTTTGAAAACAAAAGCATCTCGTAAGACCATGCCACAAATAAACATGTCGGTTTTTTACCTTACGATAGCTAAAACATTTTTTTATTAAAATCCTCTGATATTATAATAGGGTCTATATACAAATACTTATTAAAAGAGCCGAAATTGTTACATGATTAAATTCCAGCTACTAGCCACAGAGTGGGTAATACAAACAAAACTCGTACAAGGCTCGTAGGGAGAATGGATTTCCAACTAATGACTAGGCACTGGGGTACCACCTGTCACGGTACGTGGCCTGGATCACTATACCGAGGATCACTCCCGACCCCCTACAACGCAAGACCGGGACTACCCCTTACTGGATAATCCCAAGTGAGATCACCCCACGGTTGGGATCAGCAACCGCACCACTAAGCCGAAATAAAAGGGGACATCTAGACAGGGATGGCCTCACCCTGAATGGGTGCAACCCACCTAGCCTTGCTGCATAACCCCTAATTTTCGGTCATTCCCGGTTGATGAGGATTGAGGCTAAGCGTTACCTTTTAGAACATATCCCTTAGAATGCCCATCGTCCACCTGACGATGTTCCGAAAGCATTCATTCATACAAGTCCGCCCCGGGTTCGAATGGAACGAAGGCACTACTCCTACTACATCCATTTTGGAAATATCCTCAGGATTAATAGCGACTAGCCCTTGCACTTCACTGCTCCATCTTCGAATCCAAACTAATTTTCCCACGAAAATGTATAAACCGGATTGAAGTGGTTTTCGAGAATAAATCTCGATCCCGGTCTCTTCGAAACGATCAGCGCATTTGGCCAATATTGATAGTCAGTTATTTAACTATCAATTAATATTCACAAACATCCATTAAACAATAAATAATTTCCTAAATTATTTATTAATCCCAAAAATATATTCACAAGATATATTTAAACTTTTCAAACCCTTTTGAAAACATTTTCAAACTATCTTCCTTTCTCAGAATAAAGTTTCCAAGCATTTTCTATTTCCACTGAAATTCCCAAGCACAAAACTTAAGATTTTTAAAATAACTTAAGATGCTTTTCTTTGAAATATACTTTAAAACATTTAAGTTAAAAATTACTTCAATAATTTTTAAAAAATACATACTGTATGAATATTTGAAAATAAGGTTACTATATAAAATATAAAACTGGGTTTTCACTTTTTAAAACAAAATACTAAGTCACCTTTAAAATAATTACTACGATAATAGATTTGAAAAATATTTACTTTAGAATTTAGATATTAAGAAATAGTAAATTCCTAAAACATGCTTTTTAAAACAACATTAAAACCTTTTATCTTATATTCAAAAATTCACTTTGAACGTACTTGGCTATCCAGAGAAATATACTTCTCTTCACATTCTTCTTTAAATTTCCAATTTCAAACACTTGAATCAATTCCCAAATTGATTTCCAATTTACTCCCTTTTATTCCAAAATCCATTAATTTCAGATTTTATTCCTTAGTTATGATTTAAATACTTTTAAATGAAAATACCAATTTTAGATTTCTCAAATTACTTCTTTATCCTTTTAAATAAATTTAAACTTTAAATTTTAAAATAATTCTTTATTCCTTTTAATTGATATCACTTAAGTTTACAATTCATTAATTTCTGTTTTATTCAAAATTCTTTTTCCATACTCAGAATTTTTATTAGTATTTTAGTATCACTTCCATTCCTTTTCAATTCATTCTTAATTTATTAACTATAATTATTTCGCTTACAAATTCACTTCTTTATTTTCTTTCCAAAATCCAATTTATATATTTCTGGCAACTCATTATACCCCAAATATATTCAATCAAATCATAGCATTCAATATTCCAATATAATTCATTATAGAATACCAAATAATCACAACAGAGAATATCAAATAATTTAAATAAATGTTGAGGGATCCAGTTGGATCCCTCCAACCTGTTCCCTGCATCCACAGACGTTAGCACAACATAAAATATCAATTCCACTTCGAGGTGGAATATCGCGGTATATGGGTTAAATATAATATTATCCGCTATTATGCGGCGCATAGGGTCTCATCCGCTATATAATGAGGGAAATCAAACATTCCAAGATGTAGTATATGCTATAATATAGCACATCAATCAATTCAACCATTCAACCAATTATTTATATTTAATCATTTAAATTAAAATTAAAATTCAACTGAGTGAGATTAACTCACCTTTGGTCTAAGATTGCCATTCACCTCAACTCATCTTGGTTCCACGATTTTAACCTTGTACAAACCAATTTACGATTTATTAATATTCATATAAATCGGACCCTTAATTACCATTCAATTAAATTTTGAACTAATTTTCCTTTATTAAATCTTTTAGTAACAAAAATGGTTTAGATATGTGGATTTACCAATTTAATTCCTATAATACGTCATAATAAAATAATTCAGTGAAATTATATTTATTTTACTTATGAACTATATATTAGTGAAATACCCTATATTCAAAGAAAATCTAATTCGTATAAGTTTTCAAACACATTTTTTTATATTAAAATTGTACCTTCAAAATCCTATTCCCATATATATACACACACATTACTGTTTACAGATATATACAGAACCTTATAAAATATACTTGATTTGCATCCTTCTATAAATTAAACCCTATATGGACATTAAATTTAAATAAAACAAATTTCATTTTCCAAACCTAGATACATGTATTAAATCAAAAAGAAACAGATCTATTATTCTTTTTTTTATTGTAACCATTAAGTTTATTTTCCTCCTGCATGCATATATATTTATTAAGTTTAAATTGGAATAGGAAAATTCGAGAATACCTCACATGCACAACGACAGAGCGAAATCAAATCGCCGAATCTTCCTTAAACCTGCTAGCACGCGACCCTACCACCGGCTGTCCCATCGCAACCACCACTTCGCGCTGCTCGCGATCGAGCCTTCAACTTCGCCTCCAGTTCAAAATCCAAATACTGACAACGTTCCACCACTTAAAATGGTCACAACCTTCAGCCAAGACCCAACATTCACCACACAACTACGCCCTAAATCGCTACAATCGTACCCTGAACACTCTGAGCAACAACCTCGAACCCATTGAGCAAACCTCGCTGCCTCATCCCCATGACTCATCCACACCACCTGCTTCTCTGAAACCAAATCCAAGTCACTCCCATATCCCTAAACTTCGCCATGAAACTATCGCTGTCGAAGGCATATGCGAAGCTGTTCCACACGACGATAACTTACTATGGTGTTTCACTAGCACGAGCGTGTTCACCATTGCGGCACGATGTTTGAAATCGGTAGCCATGTAGAAGCGTCAGCTTTACCATAGTTTGGAATTAGTAGCAAATCGTCACTCCTAGTTGGAAAATCAGGAACAGGAGGCCGCAAATCTAGGTCGACGCTGTCGCGATGAACCCTAGATTAAAAGGGAAAACTGAAAAAAATGAAACGAAACGGCCTAAAGGAGGGAGTAAATTAGAGAGGCCGGGATTGGGAAATTTGCTAAGAGAAAGAGGATAAGAGTAATCAAGTTTGAACGGAAGTAATAAGAGGAACGAGATTTCAAACTTTCTTCATAAGATTTTTCTCTGTTTTGTTTTCATTTGAAACTGGAAAGAGAAAGAATGGTTGCATGATGTTATAAAAAAAAAGGAACATGGATATGAAAGGAAGTCGGCTGAATATTAAAAATGAAGCGTGTTTAAGAAGGCGCCGATGACATTGATTTGATCAATTAAAGTTTTATTTAATTTTCAATGCGTTTACTTATCGTACGCTCACACAACAATCTCCGATCAATACGAAATCTGAAATCCGATAATAATTCAATATTACGGACCCAATGGAACTGGTTTCGTCGAATTCCAAGACTGTGCCTCGAAAGGCTATTTTTTAAATTCAATTTAAAGTATAAAATTTTAAAACTGAACAAACCACTGTTAATTTCAATTTTACAACTTCTATTATCTTCAGTATTATCAATATAAATTTTACAAGCCTTCAAATTATTTTCAACAGGCTTAAAACTTCAGATTCAACATTTAGCTCAACTTCAAATTATTTAATTCAATAATTTAATTATCAAATAATTAGTGATACTTGAATTCAAGTTAAAAATTAACTTCTAAATATTAAAATCAATTAAATATTCCGATTTTAAAGGCTTAAAAATTCCGAGTCGTCGCATTCTTCCCCTCTTAAAAGAATTTCGTCTCCGAAATTACTAGTTAGAAAGAATGGTCCAATATTCATTTACTTTTTCCCCAAAACCCATAATCCAACATTCTATCAACTATCTTTTTATAAAAGACCCATTATTATTCTTACTAACTTCCCAAACTCCCCCCATAATTTGCAAACAACACTATTAGCTCAATCATTCAAGTTTCGATTTAAAACCAAATTTTGAATTACCAAAATTTTCTCAAAATTTTTCTAACTCCTTAAATTTCCGAAAAATTTCGCCAGCGTCTCCTTTGCGCGGCTAGCTCGGTACAACTACAAAAGGCCTCTATGGGCTCTCAAATGCCAAAAGAAAATAAAAAGCCAAGTGGCTCGTTCAAAAACCCAATCAAATTTCATACAGAAATTTAAACATATACCTTTTTGTTGAGCAATTCAAATTTATCTTCTGAAATCAAATCCAATTTTCTTTTTCTTTATAATACATGTATATCCTACATAGCAATAATATCCAATCACAACATTCAAAACAGACTTCCTTACAAAATGTCAATGCTTATTCCTTCAAATATTAACTTAGAATATATTTGTAATATCAATTTCCAATTAAGAATTCACCATTCTTTTTTTTAATTTTAGTATAAGCATTTAATATGCTTCTTTATTTATTTTCACTTTACCACTTTAGTTTATATCAACTTCTATTCAATTTAATTTTCCCATTTCCATATGAATTCAATTTATTCTTAATTCTGAATATAAAATTTCATCTTCCATTTATAACTGATTCATATTATTATTTTAAATTAGTTTCATTCCCTAATTTATTTCAATTTCCAGTTTGAAAGCATTTTGTCGCTAACTAAAATTTTCCAAAATTTCAAAAAAAAATCTAACTGCCAAATTTTTCGAATTTTTTTGGCAGAGTCTCCTTTGTACGGAGGAGCTTTTGCAATTTGACAAGAGATATAAATATATATACATCGACCCACACGGTCGGAAAAACCAAAAACAGTTCATATTTCCTATTTTTATTGCATAGGCGTACCTTTATTTAGCATTTTAAGCAAGCGGCTTATTATTTTAGCAATTAGCGTGACCAAAATCCTGCCATACGGCCTTCAGATACCTGTACTTACTCAATTAAAACATGTAAGTGCTAAATATATGCAAATTTATTAACATTTCTGTTATTTTCAAAAGCAAACACATAAATTTCACATATAATTCATGTTATATAATTTCCACAAGCACAAATAAGGTTCCGACACTTATTACAATTGCTTACAACCAATTCTCAAACCATTCCATTCAGTTTAAGTGATTTACAGCTTACACGCTTATATTTAATTGATTCTAAGAAAGACAACTTATATCCATTCCAATTGATTTCAAAATCATCCTATTTCACTTCTAATAACTCATAGAATTTTATCTAATCCCGTTTACATCAAACGATCCATTTTCTAATGCAATTCGACAATATTAATGTGAATAAATAATTACGTAAGCTTCATAACCATTTAAATCGATTCCAACTCAAAGTATATAAATTCCATTCCAATCTAACTTATTTATAAACCATAAAGTTACATTCCATCCCGTTTCACTTTGGTTTTGTTCAAAGCCATTTTGTTGTACTCCACATCATCCCATGCTTCTATTAATTTTAAACTTAAGTTAATTTACTTCAATTCACTACCATTTCATAACTTAGGTTCATTTTCATTTTAATTTATTCATACTCGAATTGGATTTATTTTCATCTCAAATCATTTTTATTTTTAATCCAATTCCATACAACTTCAATTCATATTAAATTCACTTACAATTCTAAGTTGAATTTCTATTTATAACTCAAGCTTCATTTCCAAACCTTTTTATTTAAACTCGACAACCAATATATTAAATAACCATTTCACACTTTACTTAAGTTATTTATTTTCTTCAAACTATTCCACCCAATAACTTAAGTTTATTTTGTTCCACCAACCTCTATTTATATCTTTGATTTGATTTTCTTTTTGATCAAATCCCAACCATTATACTAATTTATTCGATTAGTTTATTCTTTTATCCATTTTTAAATTTTAATTCACATTAACAATTCATTATTGAATTTATTAATAATAAGGTCATTCAACTTATGCTTGAATTTGATTTGTTTACAACTCACACCAAATCTATTTTAATCCAATTCAATACTTACTTAGTTTACATTTATTTATTTAAGTAAGAATTTTATTCCATTCATTATTATCTATAACTTAACTGAATTTATTTCAATTCAATTTTATTTAACTTAACTCCAGTTAAATTTAGCTACATGCCATTCTTTTGAATTTTGTTAAGCAAGGACTTAATTCCATTTAATATCATTCCAATATACAAATTTTCAACTCATGTGCCTACTTACCTGAATCAATTAGTACTTACAAATCTTAATTCCAATACCTTTTTTTAATTTAGTCCAACCTGACTAATTTTCCCATTCCACATAATTCAACGCAATTCAATTTTAGGTTCCACTATTCAGTTTCACTTTACTTTTACAAATTTAAATAAATTTGTCCTCCCACAAATTCACTTCCAGTAAATTTTTACTTTTATTTACTAGGTTCAATTACATTCTATTTCCATTCAATTTTTTTTACACTTCTTTAAGTTTCCAACTTATCTATATTTCATTCCCATTTCTTTTTAATTCAGTACATTGTATTAGTTTACTATCTTATTTTGTTTCCTACTTCCTTTAATTTAACTCTTTCAAGTTGAATTTTATTTCAACAAATCCAAATTTACAAGTTATCAAACTTATTATATGCCATAAACATTCTTAGTTAAAATTCCAGAGTTTAAATAGTCTTTTACATTTCAAAATTTCCTTTGAAATCACCTATATTCAAAATTCCTTGCATTTCAAAAAATCCAATTTATCTTTTGCAAACAATTCCAATTTAAAATAATTTGGTAGCAATTTCTCTCTTGGAAACTCGAAAATGAACACCGATGATGTCGCGATCATCATCTGAATTATTTTCCAGTGACCAAAAAGAGTTCAATGCTTTTATCTCTTTTAAAACCCTTCAAATATTTTGAAATTCCAAATCTCTCTAGATTTTCAAATCCGATTCAGAAATATTTCTCACATATATATTATTTTTCCCAACCTTTGGGAATCATTTTCAAATTCAAAGGAATCTAAATTTCCAAATTCCAAATCCCAAATCCTTTAAATTTATATTCAAACATTACTTTGGAATTTTATCTTATTTTAATTATTAATCACACTATAATTCATATTTATTGTTTACATTACAAATCTCATTTGTTTATGAATTTGTTTCTTAGTTTTTAATTATGGTTTCAATTCCTTATTCAATTATGAATCACATCTACAAATTACATTTATCTATTAATTTATTCCTTAATCTCTGGTTATTATTTTCAATTTCTTATTCAATTCTCATACAATAATAATAATTTAATATTATCACTTTCTAACAACCAAGCATCCATATATAACTATAACAATTTATGAAAAATCATTTATTTTATATACAAAAATAATTCTGGGTAATTATTTCATTTACCCTATTTAAAATAATACCGTGTCGGTTTATCTTGTTTAAGAGTTTAGAAACCCCTATCGATGACATGGCGTCCCACACATCGACTAGAATCCATAAACACTCAACCGATAAAATCAACACAATACAAAACAATTTTATATACACTAGCAAATACGCGTTCATATCTATTAATACGCTCAAGCTCATTCTAGAGTACTATGGACTCTATTCTATGAGTAATTCCCACCAGAGCCAAGGTTATCACCAACCTAAGCTCTGATACCAACTGTAACGACCCGCAAATCCACACCCCTTGAGTCAACACTATTGTACATCAATCAACTCAAGTTGCACAGAAATACGAACAATATGGATTAAAGAAGAAGAGGTAGAAGAGGAGAAAACCAAAAACAACATCAGAATCTTACCATCACAGCGGAATAAAATATAATAGATAATAACAGATCTTTACTCAAATGGAAACTATATCTGTTTATACATACATCACCAAAATACATCATGAGAGTTCAATAACATCAATAACATACAACTGGATACACAGCGGAATAATAATCAAGTACGGAAGTACGTATCGCCATCCATCTCGTTTTCTAAGCTCCACAGCATCATATCCTGTATCTTATAGTACTCGGTCTGACCCGAGCATTACAGTTAAATAACACCCGAGTCATTCTGGAATACCAGCGTGAGAAATCACACTCAAATTGATTATTAAAGTTTCAAAAACCCTTTGAAAACAAAAGCATCTTGTAAGACCACGCCACAAATAAACATGTCGGGTTTTTACCTTACGATAGGTAAAACATTTTTTTATTGAAATCCTCTGATATTATAATAGGGTATATTTACAAATACTTATTAAAATAGCCGAAATTGTTACATGATTAAATTTCAGCTACTAGCCACAGAGTGGGTAATACAAACAAAACTCGTACAAGGCTCGTAGGGAGAATGGATTTTCAACTAATGACTAGGCACCGGGATACCACCTGTCACAGTACGTGGCCTAGATCACTGTACCGAGGATCACTCCCGACCCCCTGCAACGCAAGACTGGGACTACCCCTTACTGGATAATCCCGAGTGAGATCACCCCACGGTTGGGATCAGCAACCGCACCACTAAGCCGAAATAAAAAGGGACATCTAGACAGGGATGACCTCACCCTGAATGGGTGCTACCCACCTTGCCTTGCTGCGTAACCCCTGATTTTCAGTCATTCCCCGTTGATGAGGCTTGAGGCTAAGCATTACCTTTTAGAACATATCCCATAGAATGCCCATCGTCCACCTGACGATGTTCTGAAAGCATTCATCCATACAAGTCCTCCTCGGGTTCGAACGGAACCGAAGGCACTACTCCTACTACATCCATTTTGGAAATATCCTGTCACGACCTGTCTTCCACTAACCAGAAAGACGTATCATGAATTAAGAAAGAAAGGGATAGAAAGATAAAGAAAGTGAAGAAAGAAGAAACAACAACAGAATCTCAACAGCGGAACGAATAAATTATATTAATAACAAAAGTATTACATAGATATACAACACTATTAGAGCTACACAGATTATACATCACATACTAGACAGTTACAAACACCTGTTTAGTTATTACAACACAGTACAAAACAAACGACCCAGAGATACCAACACAGCGGAATACTAGATAACTACAACGCAGAAGCCTCCTGCTCCATTTGCTCCTCCATAATTCGTCAAAGCTAACCTGAATCCTTTGTCTACTCGTAAAAATTTGAGTACCCAAGAGTTTAAGAAAAACAGAAATAAACTCCGGGTCAAACATGGGTCTGGTGTGAGTAACAGGTTAAAGTTGCTTAACTTTTGAAAAACCTTTAAAAAGAAAGGTATCACGTAAGACTTCCCACACATAAACATGGAAAAGTTTTTACCTTACGCTAACAAAAACATTTGATAGGAAATCCGGTGATATTATAATAGTGTCTAGGGTTTTCAAATAAAATGAAGAAATAGCTGGAATGCTTACATCTCACGTTCCAACATAGTTGGGCACAACTAATACGTACGGCACTTATTGGATTTTGGATTCCATACAATGGCAGGGCTACTGGGGTACCGTCCGTCACAGTAAGTGGCCTAGATCAACGTACCGAGGAGTACGCCCGCTCCTCTGCAACACAAGGCCGGAACCATCCCTTACTGGATAGTCCCGAATAAGGCAACCCCGGCAGTTGTCGCGAATCAACCGCCCACACAGCCGAATAAAAGGGACCTCTAGACAGGGAAAAATCTCGTCCTACTTGGGCATGACTCACATAGCCTTGCTGCACCTCCCCTATTTTAGTCATTCTCGGTTGATGAGGCTTGAGGCTACGATTACCTTTAGAGAACACATCTCTTAGAATGCTCATCGTCCACCTGACGATGTTCTGAAAGCATTCAATCCATACAAGTTCGTTCTGGGTTTGAACGAAACCGAAGGCATTACCTCGTTACACTCATTTTGGAATCACCCTCAGAGTTAACGACAAAAACCCTTTCACTCTGAATCTTCATCTTCACTTGAGATTCACGACCGATCGTTAATTTGGATTGATGTGGTTTTCGGATATCCAAATATGGAAACCCGATCATGGTCTCATCGAATCCAAAACGCCATCTTTTAGGTCCAAGTTGTTTTAAGTTTAAAACAATCCAATTAAACTATCTATATACACACAGATAGATAATTCACATCATCACAATAGATAATCATCACCACAGATAATCCCTATTATCATTATTAGAAGATAATCCAATCATCATCACATTACAACTAATGCATCTATATCACACATCATTACTAATCTCATATCTGAGATTCAAACCGTTCAAGGAAATCTATATCATCCATATAGAAACAAGGATTAATAATCACACCATATATAATTAATTTAAAATGAATTAAATTAATTACATCATCTCTAATTAATTTAAAGTAAATTAAATTAATTATCTCAATCTATAAATCCTGCTTACACAACCATTGATTACAAATCAATCAACTAATTAATTAACCACTAATTAATTCCCTTGATTTATTACCCTTGATTAATCATCCTTTAATTACATTCAAGTAATTAATTTCACAATACAGTAATTAACCTCTAATTACTTCATTAATTAATTATAATTAATCACATTAATCCTTAATTAATTACAACAATTAATTACTTTAATTACTTATCATTGATTAATTATTCTTAATTAATTAATCTTAATCACATTATTAATTATATTAATGATTCCTAATTACATTTAAATTAATTAACTTCATTAAGTAATTAACCCTAAATTATTAATCACCTTTGATTAATTAACTTCAGTAATTAATTATTCTTAATTACTTCATTGAGTAAATTGATTACCCTTAAATTAATTATATTTAATAATTAACTATATCTTTTATTAGTAATTAATTACCCTTAATTACATTACTTAATTATTTTCCAAATGACTTAATCAATAATTGCTTAAATTAATTACACCAAGTAATCAATTATTAATTACTTTCACAAAGTAATTATGCTCCATAATAATTACACAAGCAAATAACCCCAACTCTTCCATACTTCAATACATTCAGTAATTACTCATCTTAATTACTCTTCTAAGTAATTATTCTTCATTAATTATTTATCAACCCATCAATGATTATTCTAAATTAATTAAACTTAATTAATTAATTTAAATTAATAAAATTAATTAATTAATTACAATGAGTAATTAATAACTTTAATTACTTTCACAAAGTAATCATACTTAACCAATTACCATAATGATTATCTAATTTAATTAATCTAATTAATTATCAAAATTAATCATTTAAATTAATTAATAAATAATCCTAAGTTAATGACCTTCATTAACTTATCATCAATTTCCTTAATTACCTTTATTAAGTAATTAACTTAATTTAATCATTATTAATCACAAATTTATTAATCTTTAATAATCATTTAATTAATCACTAATTGTTTAATAAATTAACTTAATTAATCTTATCCTCTTGATAAATTAATTTTTAAATCATTAATTAAAATCATAACTTATTTAATTAATGATTTTATTTCCAAATTAATTAATCTTAATTAATTAACCCAAATTCCTTACTTACTTAATTAAATTAATTAATTAACCATCTAATTACCTTATTAATTTAATAAATCAAAATCATTTAATCTTTGATAAATTTTAAAACAAAGCATTTCTTATTAATGATGACATTATCATTAACAAAGAAAATTTAAAACAACTTACTTTAAAATTTGTTTCCAAATTTCATTTTAAATTTTTAAATTTAAAATGAAAACCACACTTTAACTTTAACAAAGTTTTAAAAACATTTTAAAACCTTTTTAAAACTTATGCAAAAGAATTTCCTATTTTATAAAGAAGTTCAAAGGAATTTAAACCCATATTTATTTTAAGATACAAATCATATTTAAAATATGTTACAACATCAAAAGTTGTTTAAACATTTAAAATATTTTAAACTTCCTTTATTTTCAAACATGGATTCAAATTGGATCTTGATTTCTAGATTTAAAAACTTATGTTTAAATCTCTACTTTAATTTAAAGCTTTAACTTTAATTTCAGATTTATTAAACCCTTTTAAAGTTGCTTAAACATTTTAATTAATAAAATTTAAATTAAATTTTAAAACTGGAATTCAAATCTCAGTTTGAAAACCATACCTTAAATTTAGTTTTAAATTCTTGTTTAAAACCTTGTTCCAGATTTTAAAACAAAATTTGAATTGAAATTTACAGGTTTCCAAAAACCTGTAACCACGGAAAAAAACCCGAGCTTCCCTTTATTTACTTCGAGTAAATCTCTGAACTACTTCGGGTAAAAACTCGAATTACTCGAGTATGACCCGAGTACAAAACTACTGCAAAACACAACCCTTCACCTGACACCATTCTTCACCGTGCATATGCACGGTGGTCATGGCCACCTCCGGCCACCATCAAGGCAACCAACAAGTCGACGATCACCATAGAAGCACATCCCGAACTTCAGATCCCCACAATCACCAAGAAATCAAATTTTGGTTCCCCAATTCTAAACCTGAAACAAACTGGCAACCCTTCACCATCAAGCCCCAAACCTGGAAACTGTTCGTTCCCCCTCCTCCGGCCATCGCAGGCCTTGCAACGCCGTGCATCGCTTCTACAACACCCTAGCAACCATCTCCCCAAAAATTGTTGCACTCGATACCCTGTAGCCTTCATGCTAATCAAAACATTGCACAACCCCGAAACTAGGTTTACAAACTTCATCAACCTCCCATCGCCTCCACCAAGCACTATTCATCCTCCTGTCATTTTTGCCACACCCTCTGATCACTCCACCACCACCACCAAGAACCCCAAACATTTCGATCGACTCGATCACTATAGATTTACTAAAACCCATATTAAGTTCGAACATGCACTGCAGTCACAATTCCAAACTAAGCACCATGATTTTAATTTTAAAATCATCTTTTTGTTTAAGTTTTCAGTTTATAATACTGAATTTATAATTTATCATGTTTGAAATTTTACCTTCATTGAACATGCTCTGATGTTTTAATTATAGAGACAACACCAAATTTATTTTTACTTAATAAGTTTTAAACTTAAACTATAGTATAATTAACATGTTTGTCTCAGGATTTAAGCCTTAACAAAAATATTGAACAAGAGCAAGAGGATTTCGGAGGATGTGCAATCAAAGGAAGTACAAATATATGCACAACAACATTTCATATATACACAAGCTCACTGATAAATTCATTCATAACATACTAATTGTTATAGATGATCAGGCAATATAAATATTTACTTAAATCTTTAAAACTGTGATGTTACTCAAAAACATACTTATTTAAATCATCAATCAAGCAACCAATTTATACTTATGTAAAAAAAACAGGAGTTACTCACCTGAGAATAGCGTGAAATAGAGCACAAATTTTTGAAAAGCTTTTGATAAAACTTGAGTTGCTTTTACTCCTTTGATTTAAACTGAGTTGCAGATTTTTATTTGAAGTTGAGTTGAATGCTAATAAAACTTTTTTGAAGACATATGACTTGTTTTAAAACTTGCATGCAGGCCAAAATCCCAGACGCAGAAGACAAACCAAGATTTATATAGCTCAAACTTGAATTGCAGTTTTCCCCCTTATTCTCCCAGGTTAAAAGATGCATGTAGGTTTTTCATTTTTCTTTTGTAAATGATTTACAGAGGATTTGCTTTAGAAAGGAATTACAGATTGATTTGAAGAGGGATTTGAAGTGGATTACAGGATTAACATGCAAGCTTGATTATTATTTTTGTGGAAGAGTTTCAGCTGAAAACATATCTTTTAACTTTGAAAAAAATTTAAGATTAGAAAAGAAGAAGATTGAAAAAAACATGTTTATATATAAGTGTAATTGATTTATTAAAAATTAAAAGAAAAATTAAAAATAAAAGACACTTGTTACATTAGTCTCTTATCCTAAGTACACTTGTCATTATATCACCTAAGATAATAACATGTGTCTTAAGTACTTTTATTTGTTTTTATTTATTTTAAAATTAAATGAAATCCTCTTTTCTTTATTTATTAAATACATATATATAAAGTATTTTCATATCCATCACTTTTTAAAGAAAATGACATGAAACAATTTATATAAAAATGAAAGCTCATTTACAAGATTTAGATATGTTTATTCATTTGAATTTCAAAATTAATTCAAATTCAAATGCTATTCATACATTTAAAAATTCCATTTAAAACTAATTTATATCAACGTTTTTTTTTTGCAAGGCAAGCCGGTTTTATAGTGGGCCGTCCACTTTTTATTACGAACGTAATAAAATCGTTAGATACAGGAGATAGGTAAAAACACCTAAACTGCTATGAAAAAGAAATAGAGCACTGGAGTGTGACAAACATGCCACAGCTACAACAAAATACCTAGACTACGTCCCCAACGGAGAGGCAGAAGCACCAACATCCACTATCACATTGGAAGAAACCGAAGGGACATTCCCAAGGAGACCAGCAAAGGGGCGGAAAAGCATAGCAAGACAAGGGTCATAAACCACCACATCAGAAGAGTAAATGAAAGATCGATCCCAAGTAGTGTCAACAAGCAAGTCAGAATTCAAATCCGCATACGGACCATCCAAATCGAGAACTAAGGAGTCACCAGATGGTCTATAGTAAAGGCAACGAAGGTCCAAAAGATCATCCGAAACAAAACGAAAGTAGGAATCATCCACAGGGTTGAACCTCATATCAGAAAAGTGATCCACCCAACATCTCTCAGGCTCGTCCCAAACAACAGGCAAACGCGGCGGTACTGGAACCAGAGCAGCAATATGATCCACAGAAACACACTAGGAGCTACAGCAATAGAAGCATGCCGATCATCAGGACATGGAGGCAGATCCGGGACAGAAAAGGAAGCCGCAGGAGGAGGAACAACCTTAGAGGAAACCTTAGGAACCCATTTCCTAAGCGGAGGCCGAGGAAGAGGTATCGTAGAGCAGTCGCTCTAACAACAGAATGCGTGCAATCAATCGCTAGGTGGCCAAAGGAGTGACAGGAGGAACAAATATCAGGAACCCAACCATAGCGAACACGGACTTCCACTACATGCCCTACAGCTAGCTGAACAGAAATAGAGGAACGTAGGGCTTAGAAGGGGTAATCTCAATCAGAGCCTTGGCGAACATCAATTTTTCACGCACAACCGTATTATTGTCAAAACATTTCAATTTACCCACATTACAAGCCAGCCAATTCAACCCAAGTAAAGGTTGGAGAGCAGAGGGAATATGGAAAAAGTAAACCCAAACGGGGATAGAGAGAACTTGCTCACGAGCGCATGCAACTGTCGGACACCAAGGAGTAATAATAAATGGTTGCCCACCAAAAAAAGAAGGCTCGGCCTTGAGAACACGACAGCGATCTTCTGCGGAGGAGAATAAAAAGAAATACATGGAGTCAACCAGCCTAACACGAAGATCACCACGAAGCCGCCAAGTCCTACGACAAACCGTAGCCGCATTGTGCAGGCGATGAGAAGGGTCTAGGAAGAAACCAACCAAGCATTCTGACCAATAATCCAAACCGGCTTGCATAACAATAGGAGGTGGGATCTTCACACCATTTTCCTCAACAATTTCAAAATCAATAGGTTTGTAATCGCCCGCATTACGGGGCAATGAAGTAAAGAGTGAAGACCAAGATTTTATAGGAGCTGCAGGACCGGAAGGCTCCACTACAATGGGATTTACTTCAGCGGCATCAAGGGGAGGAATATCGAAACTCTTAGCAATTTGAGTAGGAGTACAATTCTCAACAGCATTTAAGCGAACACTTGGGGAGCATCGTGCAAAATGAGACGCAACGTCAGGTAACACACAGCCACACGAATTGGAGCATGGCAGAGCAGGAGCAGTAGAACAAAGCTTAGTAGAAGTTGGAACAGGAAGCTCCACCACTAAGAGGCAATGAACAGGGGCAGAAAAAGTAGATTCACCAGGACACTTAAAACTGGGTAAGGGGATACACCTCTCAGCAGCAATAACACAAGCACCAGGGGTGCATTGTTTATTGCTGGAAATTTCAGCATAAGCGATACATATATCACTACCTAACGCTCCATCAACCATATTGTTTCCAACAGAGTCATTGAAATTCACATTTGCAACATTAGAGTCATTCACAGAGCCAGACAGCCCCACATCATTAATCGAATTCTTACCCAAATTTTGCGCACCACCACAAGGGCTGAAAGGATCGATCACCAACGAAGGCAACACATCAATTCCAGAAGCACGTATCGCACCTGGCACAGAACTTGTAATGCCAGAACAACTAGCAGCAGAGTGGAAAGTGGGTCTAATAGCGGGAAGAGGTGGAAATTCAGATTCAGCAAGGAGGAGGGGAATAGGAAGGCGGCGCGCAGACAGACGTTCGTTAAAGACACGTCCAGATCTGGTGGACGATGGAAAAGGGGAAAGAGAATGGATATGCTGCAGTGGTGAAAGAGGCATGAGAAGGAGAGAAGCTAGGGGAGGAAAAGCAAAAGATAGGTAGAAAACAAACCACGAGAGGACGAAGGACGTGAATCAAACGAGAAGTCGCCATTAATCGTATATCATGTTCAATTTAAATTGATTAAATGATATAATTATAAAATAATATTACATCTATTATTTTAAAATAATTATAAAACTGATTAATATATCAACATATTTTAATTTTAAAATAATAATATATTCTTTAAAAATCTATCTATAATTATACATTTATTACTATTATTTGAAAATAACATATTTATTGATATAAATAATTTATAAAAGGAATTATAAGTTACATATCTTATTTGTCTTAATTAAATGCATTAATGTTAAATATATAAATGGTATTTTAAATTTTCATATATAATTCCAAACTATATTTATTAAGCTTTATTTAAAAACAAAATAAAATAAACCTTTGTCTATCTAATTAAAATTTAAACTATGCTTAAAATATATTTAAACAATTTAAAACAATTTCTTTAAGTATCTTAAACCCAAATAGTTATTTATTAAATAGTTTTGAATAGTTATTTATTAAATAAAATAATAAATTCCAAATTATAAAAATGAATATTAGAATTTAAAAACAAGATTTTATTTGTTTATTTATCTACAATCAAAACTTATCTATCTACAATATATATACATATATATATATATATACATTATAAATAGAAAGCAATTTATTAGCCTTTAAAAGATAAAATTCACCAATTAAACATTTATTTAATTGAATTATTAAATCAAGTTAATTTTTATTAAAGAATTTATCAACTTAATTTAATTTTAAATACAGATTATTAAATTGATATTGCCAAAACTTCCGGGATATCACATATCCTCAGGATTAGTAGCGACTAGCCCTTGCACTTCGCTGCTCCATCTTCGAATCCAAACTCATTTTCCCACGAAAATGTACAAAACGAATCGAAGTGGTTTTCGAGAATAAATCTCGATCCTGGTCTCTTCGAAACGATCAGCGCATTTGGCCAATATTGATAGTCGGTTATTTAACTATCAATTAATATTCACAAACATCCATAAAACAATAAACAATTTCCCAAATTATTTATTAATCTCAAAAATATCTTCACAAGATATATTTCCACTTTTCAAACTCTTTTGAAAACATTTTCAAACTATCTTCCCTTCTCAGAATAAATTACCAAGTATTTTCTATTTCCACTGAATTTACCAAGAACAAACTTAAGATTTTTAAAATAATTTAAAACGCTTTTCTTAAAATATTCTTTAAAACATTTAAGTTAAAAACTACTTCAATAATTTGTTAAAAATACATACTATATGAATATTTGAAAATAAGGTTACTTTATAAAATATAAAGCTAGGTTTTCACTTTTTAAAACAAAATACTAAGTCACCTTTAAAATAATTACTACGATAATAGATTTGAAAAATATTTACTTTAGAATTTAGATATTAAGAAATAATAAATTCCTAAAACATGCTTTTTAAAACAACATTAAAACTTTTTATCTTATATTTAAAAATTTACTTTGAACGTACTTGGCTATCCAGAGAAATATACTTCTCTTCACATTCTTCTTTAAATTTCCAATTTCAAACACTTGAATCAGTTCCCAAATTGATTTCCAATTTACTCCCTTTTATTCCAAAATCCATTAATTTCAGATTTTATTCCTTAATTATGATTTAAAATACTTTTAACTGAAAATACCAATTTTAGATTTCTCAAATTACTTCTTTATCCTTTTAAATAAATTTAAACTTTAAATTTTAAAATAATTCTTTATTCCTTTTAATTGATATCACTTAAGTTTACAATTCATTAATTTCTGTTTTATTCAAAATTCTTTTTCCATACTCAGAATTTTTATTAATATTTCAGTATCACTTCCATTCCTTTTCAATTCATTCTTAATTTATTAACTATAATTATTTCGCTTACAAATTCACTTCTTTATTTTCTTTCCAAAATCCAATTTATATATTTCTGGCAACTCATTATACCCCAAATATATTCAATCAAACCATAGCATTCAATATTCCAATATAATTCATTATAGAATATCAAATAATTTAAATAAATGTTGAGGGATCCAGTTGGATCCCTCCAACCTGTTCCCTGCATCCACAGACGTTAGCACAACATAAAATACCAATGCCACTTCGAGGTGGAATATCGCGGTACATGGGATTAAATATAATATTATCCGCTATTATGCGGCGCATAGGGTCTCATCCGCTATATAATGCGGGAAATCAAACATTCCAAGGTGTAGTATGTACTATAATATAACACATCAATCAATTCAACCATTCAACCAATTATTTATATTTAATCATTTAAATTTAAATTAAAATTAGTCGACCCGGTCTACGAATTTATTCCAACTATAAAAAAATTCCTAAGATTTTAGGTGGAATGGGAATTGTAATTCTTTCCACTTCTCGAGGCATAATGACAGATCGAGAAGCTAGACTAGAAAAAATTAGAGGAGAAATTTTGTGTTTGAGTGAGATTAACTCACCTTTGGTCTAAGATTGCCATTCACCTCAACTCGTCTTGGTTCCACGATTTTAACCTTGTACAAATCAATTTACGATTTATTAATATTCATATAAATCGAACCCTTAATTACCATTCAATTAAATTTTGAACTAATTTTCCTTTATTAAATCTTTTAGTAACAAAAATGGTTTAGATTGGTGGATTTACACAATTTAATTCCTATAATACGTCATCATAAATAATTCATTGAAATTATATTTATTTTACTTATGAACTATATATTAGTGAAATACCCTATATAGATTTCAAAGGAAATCTAATTCGTATAAGTTTTCAAACACATTTTTTTATATTAAAATTGTACCTTCAAAATCGTATTCCCATATATATACACACACACACATTACTGTTTACAGATATATACAGAACCTTATAAAATATACTTGTTTTGCATCCTTCTATAAATTAAACCCTATATGGACATTAAATTTAAATAAAACAAATTTCATTTTCCAAACGTAGATACATGTATTAAATTAAAAAGAAACAGATCTATTATTCTTTATTTTATTGTAACCATTAAGTTTATTTTCCTCCTGCATGCATATATATTTTATTAAGTTTAAATTGGAATAGAAAAATTCGAGAATACCTCACATGCACAATGACAGAGCGAAATCAAATCGCCGAACCATCCTTAAACCTGCTAGCACGCGACCCTACCACCGGCTGTCCCATCGCAACCACCACTTCGCGCTGCTCGCGATCGAGCCTTCAACTTCGCCTCCAGTTCGAAATCCAAATACTGACAACGCGCCACCACTTAAAACGGTCACAACCTTCCGCCAAGACCCAACATTCACGATTCAACTACACCCTATATCGCTGCAATCGTACCCTGAACACTCTGAGCAACAACCTCGAACCCATTGAGCAAACCTCGCTGCCTCATCCCCTTGACTCATCTACACCACCTGCTTCTCCGAAACCAAATCCAAGTCACTCCCACATCCCCAAACTCCGCCATGAAACTATCACTGTCGAAGGCATATGCGAAGCTGTTCCAGATGACGATAACTTACTATGGTGTTTCAATAGCACGAGCGTGTTCACCATTGCGGCACGATGTTCGAAATCCATAGCCATGCAGAAGCGCCAGCTTAACCATAGGTCGGAATTAGTAGCAGATCGTCGCTCCTAGTTGGAAAATAAGGAACAGAAGGCCACATATCCAGGTCGACGCTGTCGCGATGAACCCTAGATTAAAAGGGGAAACTGAAAAAAAAATGAAACGGCCTGAAGGAGGGAGTGAATTAGAGAGGCCAGGATTGGGAAATTTGCTAAGAGAAAGAGGATAAGAGTAATCGAGTTTGAACGGGAGTAATAAGAGGAACGAGATTTCAAACTTTCTTCATAAGTTTTTTCTCTATTTTGTTTTCATTTGAAACTGGAAAGGGAAAGAAGGGTTGCGTGATGTTATAAAAAAAACGAACATGGATATGAAAGGAAGTCGGCTGAATATTAAAAAGGAAGCGTGTTTAAGAAGGCACCGATGACATTGATTTGATCAATTAAAGTTTTATTAATTTTCAACGCGTTTACTTACGTACGATCACACAACAATCTCCAATCAATACAAAATCTGAAATCCGATAATAATTCAATATTACGGACCCAATGGAATTGGTTTCGTCGAATTCCGAGACTGTGCCTCGGAAGGCTATTTTTTAAATTCAATTTAAAGTATAAAATTTTAAAACTGAACAAACCACTGTTAATTTCAATTTTACAGCTTCTATTATCTTCAGTGTTATCAATATAAATTTTACAAGCCTTCAAATTATTTTCAACAGGCTTAAAACTTCAGATTTAACATTGAGCTCAACTTCAAATTATCTAATTCAATAATTTAATTATCAAATAATTAGTGATACTTGAATTCAAGTTAAAAATTAAATTTTAAATATTAAAATCAATTAAATATTCCGATTTTAAAGGCTTAAAAATTCCGGGTCGTCACATAAAATATATAACAGCATACATTTTAAGCTATTCATTCATTGTACCAAACTTTTAAAAAAATATTAACAAAAAAATACTAGGATTATTTAAGTCAATCATGAGTATATTCATTCTTGTGTTCATTTTGGTGTGCATATTTCTATTCTTTTCAGTCTACTTTTTCTTTTTTATTGATGATAAGGGAGGAGAAAGTATGGTGAAAGGGGAGCACTAATTAATGGGGAGTGTATACATATATTTCATGCATATAGCTATCATCATCAAAAAGTAGAAGAAAGTTAGAACTATGATCGTATGATTGTTTTAATGATATATATATATATGTATATGTATATGTATATGTATATGTATATGTATATGTATATGTATATGTATATGTATATGTATATCCTGTAGCATATTTTATACAGGTCTTTAGAGGCATCTATGATTCAAAAAAGAAAGAAACAGAATATAGAAGAAATAGTCGTCTATAAATAAAAAGCATGTTTTTTGTCTTTAGAAGTAATTTGCAAAATCTCGTAGATGATTTATATGCATATACACATATCACTGGTACAAAAGATTTTCAAAACAAAAGACCCAAATAATTACAGTTAATTTTTTACAAAGCTCCAAATTAAAAACGAAAATATGAAGGAGCGGTCGATTGAAAGTGCTCATATTTCAACATTGAGCGTCGTTGAGTTCATTTTATGCCGACTGGACAATTCGACTACTCAAGTCTTTTATTTCCGTTTTTGGTCTTCTTCCTTGAAATGTTTTCTACAAAATAGTCAGTCGACTTTTCATCGTTCCCAGTAGATTGGGTGAACAGTAACAACAATATTAACCAAATATTCCAAAACTAAACTTTGAAGAGATATAACTCTTCAATGGTTCTTCTTTTAAGAGGTGTGACTTTCTAGAACCAAAATAACTTTTTAAAATAATTTAATTAATATAAATAAGCCTAAGACAAGAAATTTAGTTTTTAGCTCGCTACCTATCTTTCTAAACTTCTTTATGACTATTGTTTTCAAAAAAACTTTTGTTATTTATTCACTCAAAACACTCCTTGCACTTCCTTGACCACATGCACGCATCATTGAATCATCAGGGGCGATTATATGAAGCTTGTGACAGAAGTCAAAATCCATGTTGATAGAACACAAATTTGTTAAATCAGCAAATAGTTATAATGCCTATTCCTCCAGGCTAAGTGAGGACAATTGGTTAGTCGAAATCTGAAAAGGAGCATGCGAACTGGATGTAGGACAGGAGATTAGAACTAGTACAAAATCTCGATGTGATCAATTTTACTTCAATTTACATTATCTTTATTTAACTTGGTTAGATACACATTTACATTAGTTAGCCATATTAAGATCCTTTATACTTTTATAGGGCTGGATAAGGATTACTTTCGACCAGCAATAAGGTAGATGGAGGCTCTAAATATTACTAAATTAGTCTGGGTTCAGAAGCTTACATAAAGAAAGGATTAGAGAGATAATTTAGAATCAAAATCCATATTTGTCTGTTACCCATTTTTCCCTAGTCAAATGAAAACCCTAACGCTTCCTGCCATAATTTGGTCGCCCCTTCCTGGTCCATTCGTGGTCGAAATATTCATGCTCCTATATGGGATTCAAACCCATTTAAAGCCCAAAACAAATTATATTGCATTTAAATCTGATTTAAACGCGTATCGATATCGTATATCGATTTATTTATTTATAACTATTATAAATATATTAATTAACATCATTCATCAAATGAAATAATTTTTTTATCACTAATATTTCATAAATATTAGTTTCTTTGATTTGTAAAAATTGAAAATTAATTAATTTATTTGGTCAAAGGAGTATTCGGCGTTTTGGTTCTATGACACTTTAGGTATAAATTTGTTCAACAATTAATACCAAACTATTTGAATATTAACATTTACACATCATAAGTAGGCGGTGTGACTACTGGCCAAATTTATCGCTTACTTGGTTTTAGTAAAATTCAATATTACTTTATTGAACGTTACCCGATTATGGTTATTATTTACATCAATTCACTTCGTCAAAATTATGTCACTTTGAAATAATGGAATTTGATAATGGTCAAAATTCCGATATCATTCATATTCAAATCTATAGTCTAAACACAAAGTCCTTGGTTCAATAATAACAATTATTATTAACCAAAATGCTCTAAAGAGATTTTGATGTTGAGTTGACATTAGTTGACCGTGATACCAACCTTATATAATCAAGGAGAGGAATCCTCTTTTGAATAGTGTTTCACTTCCAATGCTTCCGCTCGACCCAACTACAGTCGGTCGATGTAGATTATGCTACAATTTAACTATAATCAAAGTAGAGCTTCCACATTGAAGATCAACGGTATTCTCAATTCTAGAGAACCATGTAATTTTTTCATATCGATATTTTCGATTTGACCTTAATTATATTAACCAACAGAAAACTGTCTGGTGAGTCATTCCATGGTTATCCAATAACATCAGCACATAACCCCTTGGTGCCCCCATAGTTATAAGTAATACAGTGCCAAAAATTTGTAAAGCGTTACATACTCTAGTGTCAATGGATGCACTAATGTCTAGTCTCGTTACATCTTGACTAGAAGTATTTAAAACGGTATGTTTTTTATTTTGATAAATCACTCATGGTTACAACAGATTGTAACTACCATCACAAAACATATCATTTATGGATTTTCTATCAAGTATACATTTAATTAAATTAATTAACATATAAATATAACATATTACATCAAGTATATAATATAAAGAAATCACATTTTATTTCAGACAAAATTGGTTATCGAGTTAGAAATATGTATCAAATTACATAATTGCCCTTAGGGCATACCCTTAACTCTATCATTTCTGACAAAGAATATATCAAATAGCATGCTGCAAAAGTATATTTGCATTAAATTTGCTATAAAGGCAAGGAATGCACTTTGTACGGTTCCAATTTAAGCAGTCATCTCAGGCGCATACAAAGTTTTAAATCTCGACAATCTCAACTGAGATCACGACCAAGATCTCGTTTTCAAGGTCGAGCGATAAATAAGAAATATTTGATGCTTCTCGGTACAATTGAATCTAGACCGAGATATTGAAATCATAGTCGAGATCTTCATTGAAATTAGTTTATGAGATCTGGATCATGTAACGACCGTAGGCTTTTCAATCATCCAACCGTGATGATCGGTAGTCTTTCCAACATCCCCACCCCACCGTGGCATACACTGGTAACATCTCCTAATTTTGTCATGTTCCTTTTCTATTCCTGCCAATCCTTTATTTTCTTCATTTTCCAAACTGGTTTCTTTTAATTGCTAGAAAATTTATTTGGTTTTCTTTTATTTGAAGTCTTTCTTTCTTGCTGAAACTCAATATAATCGTCTTCCATATTTAAAGCTTCAGCAACTATCATCTCATAATATTTACATTGATCACCAATAACATGTCTTCTTATTGGGCGAATTAATCCATTTGCAAATCTTCTAGCTTGTTTTTAGGTGTGTCAATTAAATGACTTCCGAATTGAGATAATGCTTCAAACTTATTTTGGTATTGAACTACCGTCATACCTTCTTGGGTAAGATTTTGGAATTTTGTTTCCATTTTCTCTCTTTCATTTCTTTGGAAATACTTATCCAAGAATTTTTCCTTAAATTATCCCCAGGTCATCCGTTCTATCTCTTCTAGACTAGTTGTTGTTCGAACGAGCTCCCATCAATTTCGAGCTTCTTTTGATAATTGAAAGACTACCAACTTCCTTTTGTCGACATTGGTACATTCCAAAACTTCAAATATATTTTCCAAATGTTGGACCTATTGCTCTGCTCTAACATGATCAGCGTCTCCAATAAATTTCTCTGGTTTTAAAATTTTAAAATAGCTCAAAAGAAAGTTGGTTGAAGTTGTTGAAGAAACATGCTCCATTTGCTTGATAAAAGATACGAACAACTCCATAGCATTTGTTTATGTGGAGGATTGAGCCTCCTGATTTTGATGTCGAGTTATATTTGATTTTCATTCATGACCATAACGAGAATTTTTTTTTAAATAATGGTCATGAGAAATCAAAATAACTCGACAACTCAAAGTCAAGATGCTCAATCCTTCACACAGACAAATGCTATGGAGTTGTTCACATCTTTTATCAAGGAAATGCAACATGTTTCTTTGACATCTTCAACCAACAGTCTTTTCAGCCATTTTAAAAGTTTGAAACTAGAGAAATTTATTGGAGACGTTGATCATGTTAGAGCAGAGCGATGGGTCCTTGGAAGATATATTTGATGTTTTGGAATCTACCAAAGCCAACGGAAGGAAGTTGGTAGTCTTTCAATTATCAAAAGAAGCTCGAAATTGGTAGGAGTTCGTTCGAACAACAACTAGTCTAGAAGAGATAGAACGGATGACCTATGAAGAATTAAAGGACATTTTTTTGGATAAGTATTTCCCAGAAAATGGAAACAAAATTCCAAAATCTTACCCAAGAAGGTATGACGGTAGCTCAATACCAAAATAAATTTGAAGCATTATCCTGATTCGGAAGCCATTTGATAATGTGTGTTCTTCGAAATTCAATTTTTCTAAAAAGCCAGGCCTAGTATATATGCCTTATTGGCTAGACTCAAAATCATGCTTTATTTCAATAAACAAGCTGGACATTTTATTTCATTGTCAACCATTTCAGTTTTTTCTACTCTCGAGTCGCAAACACATTTCCAGGTTTTATTCCTTCCCATTGGCAACACCGACTTTCTTTCTAAAACTTTGTTCTACATCTTCAAATCCAGTAAAATTTTATGTTTAATTCTTGTCATTTTACAAAATCATCTCGAACCCTAATTCTTTGGTTCTATTTCATTCTTTAGTTTCTCTTCCATTCAAATTGCTATATTTATATATTTTTTAGTTCTTTTTTACATGATTTTGGAATAAATCCATTACTGTTAACTTTTAGTTTCATAGCAAAATCCAAAATTTTGTACTTAACCTAAGTTTTTGTGCTGGGCCTCGATTTTTTTACTTAGTTCTATATTTTTTACTACGAATATGTTTTTTCTTTTCACATTTTACTTGAAATTTATGCCTCTTATTGATTCAAGTCATTTTTGTTTAAGAGACACTGAAAGGCCCCATTATTAGGTTGTTTTCCATTCTTGTTCAGCATTGTTTGTGAACCAATATATTGTATATTTATAGATATATATCTATGTGCATATACTTACATACATACGTACATATACATTCTTGTTCAAAAGAATGATATTAGTGAGTTAGCCTGATAGTTAACTGATTATATATTCTCTTAAAAGAAATTTAGTACCGAATTCAACAATTTAGCTTAATATATTCTTTTTAAACGAGTGTATTTGTTTGCTTAATGAATTCAACCTAATATACTGAACGATTAATTGAATGTTCCTATTGTCTGCTTATATAGTCTTGCTTAGCATAACTGTTGATATATATGTTCCTAAAAGAAGTTAAATCTGTTATAGGTTTTGATTAGATGTTCCCTTTTGTTTATAATTTCTTAGCTTTCTGATCTAAGAATGATACTCACTCTATTTGCTTTAAAATAATAAACTGAATTATTTTCTTTTAATTTTTAGAATGGATTCATCGTCAGGTGCATCAATTGTTCCACCAATAATTTAAACAACCAATAAAGTTAAAGGTAACCCATTTGGGGTGCATAAAACGAAGGTCAATGGTGGAAAGCGTACTATATGTCTCTTTTACAGTAAAGAGTTTAGTGAAGAGATTACTCGATTGAAACAACATTTAGTTGGTATACAATGTGATTGTGGGCCTTGTTTAAAAGTTTTGAAAGAGATTCGCTAAAAGTAAAAGCTTAGTAACTCTGAAAAAAGGAAAAAAAGACACAAAAGTGGCGGCAACGGTGCTTTTTCAATCTACAAATGGGTAACAACAAGGGTGCTCTTGGTGAAAATAAAGTGAGTTAAATCATTTTTGTATTTAGTATTTATAACTTTATTTACGTACTTGAACTTAAACCAATATTGAAAATATCAAACCGTCTGAGTTCGTTTTGTGATGCACTTTTGGTTTTGAGATGTAATACCAAGATGAACGCTTGATGTACATTTATCTCATTTGAGACCTCACTAGATACGAGATCGGGTCCCCTAAATCTTCGAGATGAAATGTGATCGAAATCCAAGATTTAAAAGTTGACCATGCGTTCTTCTGACCTTTACAACTGTCTCACATTAGCCCATTTGGCCTGATCAATGGTCTAGTGCACTTTTCGCTTGATTCACAGTGCAATCTTAGCCATCTAGCATCGGTTTTAACTACCATAAATGCCCCATGCATTGTCACTTCAAGGGGGCTGAAATATATGAATTATGAGTATTTTACACTATTTAGAGCTCCTTATCTAAGTTCTTAAGATTAGCTACTTAGTTAATTGTAAGCCCTTCACCATCTTATTATTTTCTTGTAATCCCCTATGCAAGAGATAAGTATACTAAGGCAACTTCATAATAGGCGTAGGAGAGCTTGCCGAACAACTCTATACTTGGTGTCATTTACTTTTATTATTTATTTTCTTTCTCATTTTCCATTTCTATGCCTAGTGATTAGCAAGTAACTTTTGTATTTTTCAACACATTAGTCTAATTCCAATATTGACCAAAAACCGACAATGGTACTCTATTAATGTTTATTTGTAATTATGAACATTTGATGAAATACTTCATCTAAAAAAATTACATATGCCACTGCAAAAAAACGACTATAACACTAGATAAATAATGGGGACCTTTGTTGAATATCACTAAAATGCACTGAAATATGTAACATCATTTTCTCAATCACATCGCTATTTTCTATAACACACTTAAATCATTAAAATGCCTCGAAAATTAATATATAACACTACTAATTTCATTAATTCATTTTTGTCTTCAATTTTATTCATACTAACTAACTAAATAAATAAATCAATTAGAAAATTTTAGTGCATCTTTCTTTAAACATTTGATTTTAAAATACTTGCTTTTTTTCCTACAAACATATGAAGGTTTTAATACAAAATTTTGCATTAAAAATGTAAAATTTCAAAAAAAAGTCGATGTCTTTGCTGTTTTTTTCCTAGAATTAACCTTGGCTTTTTTATAGATTGTAATTGTTAAAAGAAAAGCAGAAATTACTTTATCATTCAGATGGGATTTCACTTAGCTTGCACTAAAAAGTATGGACTTGGAACCAATTAGAAAGTGGCTTTTTTATCATTTAAGATGGAAGATTATTAAACATGGGTATCAAATGATGAAATTGACGGTATATAACTTTTCTATAGGATAAAGAGTTGGTTTTATGCAATGATGGTGGGTTCCATGCCAATAATGAAGGGATTTTGGCTGCCACAGAGTAGGATCGAAAATATATCTTCATACTTTGTTCATTGAGATACTACCCCAAGCTCATCGGATGGTTTCGTGGGTGCATCGATCTATAGTAGGTTATGCTCTACTTTTTAGAGAGCCTCTAGTATGCATATTCTATTTTGTGGATCTAATGATATGCCTTTAGACCTATATTACTAAAGAGTACTACTAAGTAATACCGTCTAGTAATACAAATAATAAGGTTTGTTAAGAGCGATCTGATGTGAATATTCCCTTAAGCTGACACTGACAGGTCATTCTTACCAAAAAATTAAGGATCTGAATTGAATAATTAATGTATACAGTCTCGGCACAAAAAAATAAACACATATGTTAAAATAATTCGGGATAGTATATAATATCAGTCATAGAATCACAGACCATAATGGAATAATATACATCACATACAACTACAAAAGTATGAGTCTACAAAATGATAATGCTAGACCTACATATCTAATATATAATACTATATCCAAACCAATAAAAGGATATTATCTAAAGTAATACACATAACATCCCATACAAACACACACACACACAAAAGATAAAATCAAACTGTCAAAACACATTTATCCCTATGCTAGTACACACATATAAGGTTAACAAGTCCTACTACCTGCTTATAAAATCTCAACCTGACCCGAATATTATTGAAACAAACGGGCCATACTATATCTATTTTAATGGTGTGATAATAATAAACCACAATAATATATGACTACACATAATTATAGAGCTATATAAAATACACCAATCCAAATCAATCCAAAATGATATATCACAAAATAATCACCATTTCATAAAACACTCAAGTCTGACATAGAGTTTCACATGCAAGTATGGTGATTAACATATGCTATTTCAAATCAATAGAACTACCATAAATCCATATAAGGATATCACCAAATTAAAAGTACGGTCCCCACTTAGACAAAACATTGAGGTATGTTCCCTCTGGACAAAACATAGAGGTACGGTCCTCAACTGGACAAATAACAAAAACACGATGTAGCTACTAGAAAGCTACTAATAGTTGCATATCTCTTCTTAGGCAACATGAAATCATAATGCAACCATTAGTAAGCTACTAAATGCATAAGCACCAAATTGCAATGTAGCCATCAGTAAGCTACTAAATGCATATGGTGATAGCTAGTAGTCGACAATAGCTTATAGCGACCATCAATTGATCTCCGGAAGAAGATAGCATCCCAGAACCGTCTAATAAGTTACTAGGATCATGAACGATCAATGAACTGTCAAAATCAAACCATCATCATGATTGTCAAAAAATTAGGAGTTATAATTTTTTTAGGGATCTATCAGCCCATATAGCCAAAAACACCAATACAATACAACTCTAAAGTATTAACAACTGTCGCGTTAGTAATTACTAGAAAATACCCCATATCACCTAGTGATATTCAAGTATTTACTTAAAAGCTAGTAAATTCTACTTACTCGAATATTTTACACAACAAGTATTACAGTTAACTAATGAAGTGTTACCGAATGTCCCATAACACTTGATGCTCCTAAATCGTCTAATTAGGTTTCTCGTTCCATAGAAAGAAGAATTTACTGTAAAGTAATATTTCAAAAGTAATTAGAAAATATGAATATTTATTTATAAAACATATATTTTATTTTTAAAATATAGGTATAAAATTTCTGAAGGCTAAATCAATATTCCTTCCAATATACTTATTGCACAAGGGTTAAAAGCGTATTATTTTAATATAATTTTAAACAATATTCTTTAGAAATGTTAATAAATTTTCCAAAAATCATTTTCAAACCTTGTAACTATTTTCAAAAGAGTTATATATTCAAAGGCTATTGAACTCTTTTAAATCATTTAAATAGATTTCATAATTAAAATCACTTGAAATTGAAATTATTACTTTCATAACAGCTTTTATAAAATAATACCATATTTTATCTTTTTCCTCTAAAACATTTCCAAAATTAAAATATACTTCTAATAGTAAATTTAAAAAGGTCTGGTGAATAAATATTACTCGTCTTTAAAAGCTTTGATTATACATTTTAAAATAAGAAACAAATTAATAATATAGTATTATTTATTCTATAAAATAAATTGCAGTAAAGATCAAAATAAATAAAACCTCATTTTAAACATAATTTAAAAATAATTTAAAAACATTCAAATAATTCAAACAATAAATCCGTCAAGAATTCAATTTCTAGAGCCAAAATCGCCCTGTATTATATCATTCTATAATATAAATTAGTGATCCGAGTTGCTTTCTGGCAACTCTGATCACATAAATAATGCATATACTTCTGTGTAAGTAAATAATATTCAATTTGCAATCAAATAGAGTTCCATTTGCAAATTGACCTCTTTCAATCCCATAACAATCCCCATGTCACCAAGTAATCAATTTTCAACCCAATTATTTGGTAAATAGGATAGACAATCGCATACATCCATATTTCATCCAATTAATTCACACATAATGAATATTCATTGAAATCCATAATTACGAAAGGACATGCAAAGAGAAATTCATATTATAGAGATAATAGTGTGAGTTGAACTAACTCACTTTAACCATTCACTTGCTGAAACTTCTTTTTACAGCCACCTACATCATAAAACAATTTTTTTCAAAGCCCTAGATGTAGTTCACCACTAACCACCGAAGCATCACCTCCTTTGGCTGCACTCATTACCGAACCCAAAGTCGAGCTATTGCAAAGATGTCAACCTCCACACGTCGTGCACTAGAATTTGCACACGCGGGCACAACTCCCTGCTAAGGCTGCCACGACTTGCATCGCCACCCATCTAACATCGCATATGCCAGACCAAATGCGAAAATAGCCAAGCCTTGCATCGTACTTTATCTTCCTAAGCTCTTATGGGCGAATATCGGGTGTGCATCGGTTTCTTTTTTCTTTCTTTCTAGCGACTTTGAATGGGGAAAGGAATAAGGGATAAGGGAAAAGAAGGGAAGCGGGTTAGGGTTTAAGTAACGGAATGGGTATGGGTTTCGGTATTTTGGGCCTTGGAAAACTTTTTTCCGAAGTAATAAAAAGAAAATGTTTTCTCTTTATACATGAAACCAAATTCCTACCTTCAATCAATTAAAGTCACTAAAATACTTGTAAATTTTATGGAAACAACTACAAAAAAATATCCTCAGTTTTATTCCTGCCTGAAATAATTTTTCGATGGTTAAAATACCTCTTTTTAGCCTTAAATCAATTTTAAAATATTTATTTATTCCTCAAAATAAATTCAAAATTCACAATTATCATTTTTTTCCAAAACAAATTTGTAGACGAATTTTGGACGTCAAGCACAATTCAAATTTAAATATGAGTTTTAAATCAGTTTTCTTATTTTATTATCAAACAAATCCAAAAATTCAATTTATTTAATTAAATTCAATTAAATTTCTAAATCTATCTTTATATATTTATTTTATTTTAACTACGCATAAGAATGTTATAGACTCCTTTTCTTAAAAAAATTGTGTCATATAATTCCTTATAAGGTGACGTCATACACAACGCAAACCATTAATCTTCTTCACATTCTACAATCTACAATTAAGTTGAAACTCAATTAATCCTATATATGGTTAACATTAGAACTAATCTCACCATAAGTTATAAATTTATGTAGACTTATTTAATAACTTTATATTTTTTGTATACGAATAATTTAGTGAAAATTTTCTACCTATAGGATATTTTGGAAATTTTTTGATAGAGTTTACTTTGTACGGAGAGCATGCCAAAAATTCACAACAACAAAACCACAATATACATACCCTTATTTTAGCATTTTAAAGCAAGTTATCTAACTATTTTGCAAGCAAAATCAAGCTGAAGCCACCACGTAATCGCACTAGGCCTTTTAGAGCACCTATGCTTAACTCAACTTCAAACATGTAGGTTGTTTTATTTCAAGTTATCTCTCAAATGAAAAAATATTCACCTTATCGGACCATATAATCAAAAGTTATGTCCGCAATGTTAAAATACATCAAAATGAATTATTTTAAAATTTACTTGTGTTATTTACTTCATATATACATTTTTTCTATCAAATGCTTGCTACCATGATCTTTATAACTTAGGCCAGTTCTATTCCACCCCTTTTTTTGCCTTTCACATCCCATTAAATTTTGAACAAATTAATTGACGTTTTTACCCTTATTGTAATTAGGCTGAAATGCATATGCCTATTCATATTATTTTATTTTTCCTCTTTAATTTCCACTATCAACAATCCTTTTTTTGGTTTTTTCGCTTTCATGCGTCGGTATCTTTCGAACGTTGTAAGGGATTATGTTTGACTTGTTTGAAGTTTCTACAATAACGAATTAATCAATGTCAAAAGCGGATATAAAAATAATAATTAAGGAAGCCACGTTACCCCCAAACATGGACTATATGATAAATTAGTTAGGAAGCAACGTGTATTATATTATATCAAAGTTAGGCAGCAATGTGGTCATCGCACAATCAACGTCCAATCCTAACATGGTTAAATGATAACAACGCTTCCTTTTCATGTTTTTTTCTATTGATGTTGGTTAATTGAAGCAAGCATGTCAAAATGAATTCATTTAACAAATGATAGCAGAATTATGTAGTAATTACTATGATGTTGGTTGGATCTATGTTCGCCCACTCTTAAAGCTTGATTTTTTGCTGAAGTGAAGAAAAGAGAAAGAGAAAGAGAAAGAGAAAGAAAAAGTTGGCAGTACATAAAATCAAGGGTGGTTTTGGAAGATAAAAGGGGTGGGAATGGTAAAAAGTGAGGTATGGCTTTTTATTTTGAAATAGTGGGGTGGAAAAGGCAAAAAACGGGGGAGAATAGTATTGGCCTATACCTTATTTGCACTTAATTCTTCTTTATAACTTAATCGAACATTTGAACTGTGTTTATGCTTTAAGTTTCTTAACGACTCATATTGTCTTATTCTCAATGCCTAGTAACATTAGAGAATTGACAATATTCTCTAGTTATAAAGCCAATATTTAAGCCTAAGTGAAATATAGCCTAGAAATACTAGTGCTTCATGAAGTTGATACATAGCCTAAAGTCTATTGAGTTTAATGTTTTGCCACTCAGTTTTAATGTTCATTCTCGTTCTAATAAACAAATTTACATTTTAATACATGATTACGATTTTCCTTTTCCTTCGAATATCTCTAATGTGATCTACACACAGAATTGAATATTTTATAGCAAGTATTCTTTCATAACATATTATGATAGTCATGCCACGAGTAACTAATTGTAACGACCTGCAAATTTATCACTTGGATAAATTATATTTAATTTTAAAATATTTAGATATGAGTTTAAAAGTAAGAAATAATAATGTTTTAAGTGGTAAATAATAATAGTTATTTTGTTTGAAAAATATTTGCGGACAAATTACCAAGGTAAAATATTGATAATTTGTAAATATTGTCCTAAGTAAGATATTGAAAAACAGCTAAAAATCATTTTATTAATAAACCTGTTTTTAAACCGTAAGAATCGTGCATGTGGATTCATACACTAAAATATGTATTCAAACAATATTATAAAATAATATAATTTATTTTTTAAAAATAAAATGTATTTACAACATTGACGGCTGATATCATCGGTTTTTATACATTTCTTCGAAAATTCAAGTTAAATATAAATAATAAATAAATAGATTTTTATTTACAAATAAACTATTTTAGTTATTTAATAATGATGGTAAAAATATTTTAAAATTTTGTTTACCAAAATAAATAGTTCTTAGAAAAATAGAAAATGTTATCAATGAACATTTCTGGAATTTCGACTTTTCGATACCAGAAAGTTATCAGAAACGTTATTCGCCTTTATGCACTATATACACACATATATAGTTAACCATATAATCATATACTTAATTATGTTTTAACTTATGTTAATTATGTTTAGCAGGTGATGTGACAAGACATGGTTTTAAAATAATAACTTATATATACAAAGTACATATCATTATCTCTTATCATTTCTTTAAGTGTAATCATCATTATACATCATGGCCTAGGTATGTGAATAGAGAGGAGGGGGATGTTACATATGAGGGAGAGGAAGGTGGTGATACGACTTGTTAATATAATGACATGTTAGTAAACTAAGGTTAAAATGGTAATTTCCTTATTTTCTTTCATCTATAAATACACACCCTCATAGACACATTTTCATTTACATTCCAACTTCATTTTTCCTAAACCTTCTTTTATAAAAATTCCACAGCTTCCATATTTAAAAAAAAAATTAAAAAATATTAGCATTTTATGTTGTAACTTGCTTCCATAACTTCTACACTTCTTATACTTTCGTTTCAACATACTCTCTTATAAGAAATATGGCCGTCACTACTCCACAAAGCCCTATCCAAGCCAAATCACCTCTGGACGAACCCATTCTAATGCCTTAGCCCCTTCAAAGTTTGAATTTTTTTAACTAGAGTCGAGCGTAGAGGCTTTGCTGAGTTATAGTCGAAGTTCGGAAGAAGTTAGTTAGCATAAAGGTGTGTAAAATACTTTATTTTGGAAAGCTTTTTGACTCTACTATGATGTATTATTGTGGTGATAATATGATAAGAAAATTAAATGGTTATTGTGTTGGTCAATAGTGATTTGATGGATGTTTGCGTTTGGTGTTGAATCTGAGATATGTATGTGATGTTGTCGAGTTAGTAAGCGTATAACCTTATTTTTATATACGTGTTTCATTGTGATGTTAAAAGTATGGTAGTATGGATGTACGGTTGTGATCTAAGAACCAAAGTATGTTGAGTTGAAATAAAGCTAACAACTTTGTGTATTGCGACGGACGTGAAATCCAATTTGAAATCAAAACTATGATTTCTAATTTCGAAGTTTGGAAATGGTTTTAAGTTCTATCTTGGTTTAGAGTTTCAAAACTTTCTAAATTTTATTTCAAAACATATAGGGGAAAGAAATTAAGTGAAGTATTTCACTTAAATAAGTAGAGCGAACCACGCTTATAGCGATAGTCGCTATGGATGCAGTTTGACAAAAATTCACGATTTCCATCTTTAAGTGATTCATTTTGGAATTGTTTTCAAAAAAAATTCAAACTTATTTAGTAATATAAAAGAGATTAAGTTTAGTTAAATTAATATTTTATTATTAATAAATTAATTAAAAGTGATTATCATTTAATTAGTAATTAAGTAAGTGATTAAGGTTTAATTAACACTTAAGGAAGGTCGATGATTAGTTAGTGATTAATATAGTTTTTAATTAGTGATTCATGAAGTTAAGAAGTAATTAAATTGTCAATTATTATTTAATTAAGTTGAGTAAGGAAATTAATTATTATTTAATTAAGTGATTATTTAATTAATCCTTAATTAATTAGGGTTTAACTAATAATAAATTGTTTGAACCATAACTAAGATACATTCAGAAGTTAATTAGGTCTTAACTCAGTTCATTAAGTTAGTTAAAATTTAGTTATGAATTAATCTTGATTTAATTAAGATATAATTAGGGTTTAAGCTGATTGAATGTACTTTAATCTTTTCAAAGCTATTTTTAAACTTAATCGGTTATATTTTAAATCAATTTTCTTTTTGAGATTAGTTGGTTTTAAATCAAAGGATCTCTCGTCTGGACCATTAAGTGGTCAGATGAATTAAAGTAGTGATTATAAAATGTTTCCATGTTTAATGGGAAGTAAGTGACTTGTGTTTAGTACAAATGTCGAATATCGGTACTGTGATAAACGCAAGGAAGTTAATTTCAATAAGCGGGTCATGGTAACTTAAGCATATAGAATATACTATTATACGTACATTTTTCACTAATAATGAATGTATCTATATTTGTAACTTGGACATTTTCCAACGATTGATTGTATGTCATATGTGAATACCTTACACATCTAATCTTTGGCAGTATCTATGATATAACTTAGATTAGATAAACCCAAATTTAATGATCCATTATAGTCGTTAAGCTCCTATTTGGTTTTGGAAAGTTAATTTTTCATTTTCTTTTAAAATGGTCTTCGATTATTCTATTTTGAATAAGATATTTGAAGAATGATTTGCCAATTTTTCTGAATAATATATAAAGAAGTTTATGAATAATTTTGGGATATTCATAAAAGGAGTTTTAGAAATACACAACACCAGAGTTGTCATTTTGTAACGGTTATAACCGTTGGTACGTTATAATTTTTTACACATTTTGTAACGGTTATTACTGTTGGGAATATTTGTATTTCCAATGGTTATAACCGTTGGAAAATTGGAAAATTCCAACGGTTATAACCGTTGGGAATTTTTTCATTTCCAACGGTTATAACCGTTGGGAATTAGGTTATAACCTACGACTATTTTTATATTTCCAATTGTTATTACCACTGGAAATTTTTTTAATTTCTAACGGTTATAATCGTTGGGAATTCCTCGAACACATAGTTAAACAGAAAAATTACCAACACTTATAAGTGTTACAAATTTGGCATAGTTGAACCATATCATATTCAGCATCTAATAGTATTTCATTCAACCATATTTGTATGAATTTATAACAATAGTAAACACGAAACTAACATATCTTTTAATTATTAAAAAAACATCAAACGTACGAAATAGTACATAATAAAATTCATTGTGACAACTTCAAATTTCATTCCTACAACATATCTAGAAGCTTGCAAACAACGAAAACGACACTCCTGCCAAACTATAAAACCACCATCAATCAACTTTAACAATGTATAATGACCAATTTGAGGTGCATCCAAAAGTGGCTCGTCCGGATTAAGAACATCCTCTACCCAAATAACCTTTTCTCCATCTCCAACCATTCTACCATGACAAACCTTTTGCACTCCAAGATGTCCTTTAGCTTCCACTTCCAGTTTTCGTGACAATAATTGCACTGCTTGTCTTTTAACCGTAGATGATCCATAATTGTTAGTCCTTTAGATGATGGTTTTGATGATAACAACCTTAGGACTTATTATAAAATATAAAATACTAACATTATAGTTTAGATATATATGTATATGCATGATATAAACATGAGGTACCAAGAATGAAGACTGTACAGTATAGAGATTCAAGACCGAAGATATCAAGATTGAAGACTAATGAGTATCAAGATATCTAGAGTTCAAGATTTCAAGAGTACAAGATAAGTATTGAGTCTATAATCATGTTAAAACTTCTTGAAAGCACTTACATCTTTTTTCCAAATTTATTCGTGGAACCTACGACAATATCTAGTGGAACATATAGTGGTCCAATTTTGATATCCACTAGTTTTATAAAAATGCTTTTCAAAAATATATCTCTTGTTTTTAAAAAAATTATTTTCAAAACTTTCTTTTCAAAAAAAACGTCTCTCTTGGTTTTAAATATTTTAGCCTCAAAACTATTTTCATCATTTTTTTATTTTGATTTCAAAAAAATTCTTGTTTTTAAACCATCTCTTGTTTTAAATGTTTATACTCAGATTTTAAATCACTTTATAGATTTAGATTATATTTATTAAAAACTACTTTCAAAATTCTTTTATATGTTTAAACTATATTCAAATATATTTATAAAGTTTAGAAATTTTTTTGACAAATTATAGAAACCATTTTTAATAAGAAAATCAAATCATCAATTTTTGCCTTGAGAATGTCAACATCCCTCAACCCCCCATGTCAACATGGTGCCCATTAAATTCAAAATTCAAATTTTCCAAAGAAGTGTCTATTCGTCGTATCCTTTCACGAATAGACATGGCTGTTGATCTCCTATAAATACCAGCAGTTCTAAATGCTTTTTTCATCAGATTTCATTTATTTTCTCTCCTTTTTACCTTCCACATTTATTCTAAGAATCCCAAACTATATTCTGTCGAAATACCAAGTGAATCAAACTTGATTATATCTTATTTGATTCTCCGCCACTCTCTCCATAAGATCTCAGTGCTATTCAGAGTCATAAGATCTTTTGTAAATCAAAATATTTAGTAAAATGTGAGATTGAGCCTTGAAATCAATTGGGTGTGATTATGGCCTCGGAAATCAATTAGGTGACCTTATAGCCTAATTAAATCAAGGGAGTTGCCTGAACTTGAATACAAGAGGGCGTAGTTCGTAGCCTTGAAATCGAGGGTGTTTTCTGGGAGATTATTTTGATAAGAAATATATAGGATTGTACGGAACTGGACGTAGGGTAACTTCGAACTAGTACAAAATCCTGATGTGTTCTTTCCTTTACTGCTTTTATTTAGTATTTTCATCTATGTCTGATTCTGTGATTATATTTGTGTCTGTGAATTGCATTTGTTGGTGATTAAATTACATAAGTTTAAAAAACATTTAGAAAATCCATAAAACACTATTCAACCCCTATAGTGTTATTCCAGCCTTAAGATCCGTAATCCACATTTCTCACAATAACAACATTAGATGTAGTAGGGAAAGGATGGCGCTCGGTATGCGAACCAATTTCTGTTCTTAGTGTCGGCGAATTCCTTCCAATCTGACTAACAAGTTGCCTTCTACATTGTTGCATTTCAGCTAGAGTTGAATTCGTTATTCTTCTTTCTTCATGCATTTGATCAACCTTTTGTTGCATCTCTATTTTCCATCGCTTATCTTCATTCTCTTTGTAATTGATAATTACTTTTGAAGCTTGAGTGAGTTTTACGTGCTTTGCATTAGATGTAGAACAAATTGCACGGAAATAGCTTTTTTTATCATTTCCAAAAACTTCAGCAACGACATCTCTTTCAAAGTCTTCCAAACTAATTGCTCCTTCATTACCATTAATGCTAGCTTCTTATTTTTGACACTCTTCTGCTGCTTCTATTAAAACATGAATATTAAAATGAATTGATATAAAAATTCATGAGAATGTATGGGTTCTAATATGATACATGTAATGATTTTGCAAACGGTTGATATAAAAATTTGTTTGATAGAATTTGCTGCCATACAAGAAATACCAAGTACCAGCTATACAAGAACTGAAAATAAGGCATATACATAGAAAATCGTTGAATAAATAAGCCTATTAAGTTGTTATTGGATATGATAGTGCAGTATATTATAAAAAATATTATTAATGGTTTGTTGTACACTTCTACTTCAGTTTACCACATCACTAGGAATGTCCACAGTGATGCAATTTAATGTTTAGTACTGAATTTTTGTATGCAACATGAAGAATAAAATTTTATATCCATATTTATGTGGAAATCTATTGATTTTGTATGTTGGTGTCGAGTGTTTTGGTAGACTCATCAGCAGTTGGGGTAGCAAAGTAAAATCCTGCAGGTTGAAACTTTTAAGAATTTTTTTATTACTTTTCAAACTTATATCATACAATGAGATTCGGTGTTTTGAGGTTCTGTATTTTAATGTAATTTGTTGGAGTAACAAGATTTGTTTCATTTTTCATGAAATGGTTCTGATTATCTTCTTTGGCTAACCAGGTTTACTTGATTTTATTTTTTTACGTGCAGTCGAATCTACAAGATAGCAGATGTCAAAATTGAAGTTCATTGGAGTTTGTAGCCTAATTTGATTTGCTTATTTAATTTAGTGCTAGTGGCCAGATAAGGGGGTGTGTGTGTAACATTTTGTTATATGCCTTAGTTTAATTCACTTTTGTGTTTGAAGTGATTTACCCCGTTTTGTTAAATGAATGTGGGATATTATGAAGGAGCTCAATGTAAAAAATGATGGCAATACTCAAAGTCAAACCATGTTAGAAAAAATAGTTTATCCTACAACCAAATTGATGTTATCAACACTAGCATTCAAACCGAAAACACTTTCCACGGGAAGATGATCAATTTTCAAACCAATAACCATAAATAACTAAGACTGGCTTTGTAACGTAGTTTTCGGTAGTATACATGCAACTGTATTGAGTCAACGCTTACTATATCCATTGACAGGAAAATATAGCTTGGTACATTTATTATATGAGAAAAATAGTGGCTTGTTATAGGTTCAAATCATGCAATTCAAAATAACTGTAATAATTCAGGCAACAATTATTCTAGATGGTGTGGATACTAGATTGTAACATATAAAGCCCGAAACCAAATGATCACAATAAAGTCCAATTGGAGAGTTTAATGCTACTCTCTCTTTCTCCACACGTATTGTGATCTCTATGCTTTGGTTGGTAAAATTTTCAACTTGAGCAATTGAAAGCCATTAAATTTATATCAAAATTAACCAAATATTGTGGGCTAGACTGCGTACAATGACACATGCAATGCATCTACCCACTGTTTATATTTTCAGTCGCTAACTTTCTCTATTCATCTCCGTTCTTTCTCGTGGCTCTCATCACTTGATATTTCTCATGCCAATGACTTATCTTACGCCACATGGCTACCATGTCTATTTGTTACACCCTTAAGGATTATATATGTTATCTTTATAGCATTACACTTATCTTAGGTTTTTGCTTTTGATCCTAGTCAACTCTGTGAGAAATGCGGAATATGGATCTTAAGGCTAGGATTAACACTAGAGAGGGGGTGAATAGTGTTTAAAGAAATTACTAAATCTTTTTGAGTTTTTGTTAATTTGAACACAGATGTAAGCAATATTCAGACATGGATATGATCACAGAATCAAACACAGATGCATATATAAAGTAAAAGCAATAAAGGAAAGAATACCGGATTTTATACTAGTTCAGAGTTACCCTACATCCAGTCCCGCACACAAGTACGGATTTCCTTTCAAAAACAATCTTTACAATTACACCCTCGATTTCAAGGCCACGAGGTACACCCTCCAGATTCACAATCCTCTGGGTAGACATACTTGATTTCTCGGGAAACAAGTTCACCCAATTGATTTCCAAGGAAACAATCACACCTTTTCTCGCTTGATTGATTTCCAAGGCCACAATCACACCTTTTCTCGGTTAATTGATTACAAAGAAGCCTATAACTCTGAATAGCACTGAGGATTTTGTTGAGATAGTGATAGAGAATCAAACCAGACATAATCTACTTAGATTCAATGTTGATTTCGACAGAGTAATGTTAAGAATGTGTATAAAGAAATGTGGAAGAAGAAGAGAAATGAAAACCAGAAAATATGATTAAAAATTCGTTGAAAACAGCCCCTATTTATAGAAGAACAACAACCATGTCTATTCGTGAAGAGATATGACGAATAGACACTTGTTTTGAAATTTAAATTTTGAGCCCAACTGCTACTATGTCGAACGGGTATATTGAGCATGTCGACATCCCAAAGGAACTTTTGGTGGTTTGTTTTTCTTTGAAATAACTTTTATCTTATATTAAAACTATTTTAAACTTTGTAAATATACTTGACTATAGTTAAAATACATAAGCAAATATAGACAATAATATATATATAATTTTATATTTAAATATAAGTATAAATATTAAAAGTTAAATATATTATTATTAAAGATAGTTTAAAAACTAAGAATAATTTGATTTTGAAATTAAAGATTATTTTGAGGCAAAAAGTATTTGAAATCAGGATAGATGTTTTTTATTCTTTTAAAAGGAAGGTTTTGAAAACATTTTGAAAACAAGATATAATTTTGTAAAATAATTTGAATAAAAATTAGCACATACAAAACAATGTTCCACTAGATTTTTCGTAGGTTCCATCCTACTTAGGCTTCCATCCCTCTAACGGGCTCGAAGTGGATTCCATTTCGCGAATAAATTGGATTTTAAGATGCCAGTGCTTTTCTAGGAGTTCTAACAAAATTCATAATTAAAAAATATATTACTTGAAATCTTGAACTCTTGATAATCTTGATATTCTTGATACTCATGAGTCTTCATTCTTGATATCTTGAATCTCTATACTGTACAGTCTTCATTTTTGGTACCTGCATGGTTTAATCCTGCATATACATATATCTCTAAACTATAATGTTAGTATTTATATTTTATAATCCTATTCTAAGGTTGTTGTCATCAAAACCATCATGTCACAGACTAACAATCTCCCCCCTTTTGATGATGACAACCTTTGTTTATAAAATATTACTTCTATCCTAATAACTCCCCCTTAATCTATGCCTAACTATCCTATTTTATACTTCTCCCCCTTTGTCATCAAAAAAAACTAAATCCAAACTATATAACTCCCCCTCAATCTAATACTTTATGATATGTCATTATAATGATAGTGTTATCATAAATAATCAACACTTATCTCTAAAACTTAAAATTTAGTCCTAAACTACTAACAATCCTAAGTATATAATAATATTTTTAATAGAACATATATAAGAACACAACTTATTTATTAATCATATAGTTATATTTACATTTCCGTGGGAAACGTAAGAAAGAACATACAACAACAAGAAAAAGAGAAAAGAAACTAATGAGTGTCTTTGAAAATAGGAGATCTATGAACCGAATAATTTGGATAGATGAAACAGAAATTTCCTTGTTCAACAAGATTTCCATCTTTGTCAAAGCGCACTTCACCAACGCAAACGACTTTGTCGTCATCTTCCATGTGCACCACTTCCATGGGGACTTCTTCTTCTTCCTCGCTGGCCTCTTGTACTTGATCTCCTGAAGAATCTTCATCAATCAAGATCAGGTTAGCATGATTGTCCATTAGAATTTTTTGTAAATTCCTAATGATTTTTCCTTACCTCTCTTGTTCTTTGGTCATTCGAAGTTGCATCACTTGGATTTCTATCATTAACTCAAGTGCATCCTTCAAAGAATCCTCCATTTTCCTCACACAAGCGAGCGTTGTTCGTTGAAACGGTCCAGAAGTAGGAGAAGGGAACGAAAAGGTTGAATTTTTGTTTGATTTGGAAGAGGAGGCCATTGATTATTCAATTTCAGAAGATAGAATAGAGAAATAACAGAAAGAATGAATAGAATTTTGAAAATAGGAAGAATATATAATCAATTATTTGAATTTTGATGGGAAAATTTTCAAAAATGAAAAAACGTTGTATGTTGACATGGGGTACAAGGGGTTGTCGACATGGTGCTTGATTTTTTGCTTTTTAATTTATTTTGATTTAATTTTTAATTAAACTTTGTTATTTAAAATTTATATTTCACTTATTGAACAAATACCTAATTCTCTTCTTAATTTAGTAAATATAGATTCATTTAAGGGTTTTGTAAATATATTAGCAATTTGATTCTCGGAATTAATATAATCAAGAGTAATTACTTCCTTATTTATATTATCTCTGAGAAAATGATGTCTTATATCAATATGTTTAGTTCGAGCATGTTGAATAGTATTTTTGGATAAATTTTTCGCACCAGTATTATCACAATAAATTGGTGATTTTGAGATACTTAAACCATAATCTTTTAAAGTTTGTTGCATATATTACTTGAGAACAAGCCAAAGCAGCAGAAATATATTCTGCTTCAGTTGTTGATATAGAAACTGTGTTTTTCTTTTTACTAAACCAGGAAATCAGAGAATACGCCAAAAAGTGACAAGTTCCACTTGTGCTTTTTCGGTCCGATTTACAACCAGCATAATCAGCATCACAGTAAGATATCAAATCAAAAGAATCATTTTTAGGGTAAAATAAGCCATAATCAGAAGTGTGTTTAACATATCTTATGATAAGTTTTACGGCTTTTAAGTGGGTCTCTTTAGGTTGGGAATGATATCTTGCATAGAGACAAACACTATGCATGATATCAGGTCTACTAGTAGTGATATAGAGTAGTGATCCAATCATTCCTCTATATTATTTTTGATCTACATCTTTCGAGAGATCTTCTTTACTAAGGTAATTATTGGTTGCCATCGGAGTGGGTTTTCCACTCGAAATAGTCAAACCAAATTTATTAGTTAGGTCTTTAGCATATTTTTCTTGACTAATAAAGATACCATTATCTAATTGTTTTATTTGTAATCCTAAAAAGAAGTTTAATTCACCCATATGACTCATCTCAAACTCTTTTGTCATTATTTTAGAAAATTCTTTATTCATTTCAAAATTAGTTGGTCCAAAAATGATATCATCCACGTAGACTTGTATTAGTTGAATATCATTTTTATTTCTTCTAATAAAATGAGTATTACCTACTTTACCAATTTCAAAATTTGATTGTAACAAGTAAGATCTTAGTCTATCATATCAGGCTCTAGGAGCTTGTTTTAGACCATATAAAGCTTTCTTAAGTTTGAAAACATGATTTGGTAATTTTTCATTTTCAAAAAGTGGTGGTTGTTCAACATATACTTCCTCTTTTACAAATCCATTTAAAAAAGCACTTTTAACATCCATTTGATATAATTTGAAGCTATTATGATTTGTGAAAGCAAGTAGAATCCTAATGGCTTCTAATCTTGCTACGGGAGCAAAGGTTTCATCAAAATCTATTCCTTCTTCTTGACAATAACCTTGAGCGACTAACCCGGCTTTATTTCTAAAAACCTCTCCTTGTTCATTCATTTTATTTTTATAAACCCATTTAGTTCCAATTATAGTTTTATTTTCAGGTGTAGGAACAAGTTCCCAAACATCATTTCTAGTAAATTGGTTTAGTTCTTCTTACATAGCCAAAATCCATGAATCATCAGTTGATGCTTCTTTTGGATTCTTGGGTTCAATAGTTGAAATAAAAGCTACACTACTCATTTGACTTAGTTGATTTCTAGTTTTAACAACTGATTGCATATCTCCTAGTATATTTTCAATAGGGTGATCTTTTAAAAGTTTAATCCTTTTATTAGGATGATTAATTTCATTATAAGTTTCAGTTAACTCTTGATTTTGAGTGACTAAATCCTCTTCATCATTTGTATCTTCAAAATTTTTGAGATTTCATCAAACGAAACATGCATTGTTTCTTCGATGGTGTTAGTTCTTAAATTAAATACTCTGTACGCTTTACTTCTATTAGAATATCCGATAAAGATACCTTTGTCGGATTTAGGATCAAATTTATCTAAGTTATCTTTAGTATTTAAAATAAAACATGTACTTCCAAAAATTCTAAATAAGATACTTTAGGTTTCTTTGAGTGAAGTTCATAAGAAGTCTTATCAGTTAAAGGTCTAATTAAGATTCTGTTTAAAATATAACAGGCGGTGGCAACTGCTTCTGCCCAAAAATTCTTTGGTAATTTACTATCTGAAAGCATAGTTCTCGCACACTCTTGAATCGTCCTATTTTTACGTTCTACTACTCCATTTTGTTGTGGAGTTCTTGAAAATGAAAAATTGTAAGTTATTCCCTTTTTTTTACAGAATTCTTTAAACTTTTCATTTTCAAATTCACCACTGTGATCACTACGGTTGGTTATAATTTTTAGATAAAGTTGATTTTGAATCCTTTTTGTAAAGTTCTTAAAACATTCAAAAGTATCACTTTTATGTTTCAAAAATATAGTAAATGTAAATCTGGAATAATCATCTACAATTACAAAAACATATTTACTATGATTTATTGACAGAATTTGAGATGGACCAAATAAATCAAGGTGAAGTAATTCAGGAGGTCTTGAAGTTGAAATCGAAATTTTTCTAAGTTTTCCTAATTGACATGCGTCATATAGACTATCTACTTTAAAATTCATTTTAGGAAGACCTCTTACTAGATCATGTTTTGACAGTCTAGATAAGAGTTTGAAATACAAATGCACAAATCTCTTATGCCAAATCCAAGGTTCACTTGTATTTGCCAAAAGACACAAGTTATCATCTAAAACTTTCATACTAAGAATATAAATATTCTTTTTACTAATTCCCTCAAATATTATGGTTGAATTATTATCTTCCATGTGACACTTATCTTTTTCAAATTTAATTTTATATCCTTTATCGCAGAGTTGACTTATACTTAGCAGGTTATGCTTCAGATTCTTAACTAGCAAAACATTAGTAATAATAGGAGTCTCAGAGTTACCGACTTTGTCGATGCCAATCACAATCCTTTTGAATTTTCAGAAAAGTTAACCAGTCCTCCGTCTTTGTATATTATATCATTCAGCATATCTGGATTGCCAGTCATGTGTCTAGAACATCCACTATCGAGTATCCATTTATTCTTTTTGATCTGCACAATTTGTCCATTGTGGATTGATTCCTCAACTCCCATAAAGCATGTTTCATGTACATCAAACAATTTTGGTAGACAACTTGAATTTGAACATTGATTATATGCAGACTCAAGAGACAATGATGATCTAAATATTTCTAAACCAGTATTAACAAACATAGCCATTTTAAAAAAAAAATTCAAAAATCAGATTATGAAACTTTGAAAACCTCGCACTGATACCAAATGTAAGAAATGCAGAATATGGATCTTAAGGCTAGGATTAACACTAGAGATGAGGCGAATAGAGTTTAAAGAAATTACTAAATCTTATTGAGTTTTTGTTAATTTGAACACAGATGTATGCAATATTCAGACACGGATAGGATCACAGAATCAAAAACAGATGCAAATGTAAAGTAAAAGTAGTAAAGCAAAGAACACACCGGATTTTATACTTGTTCGGAGTTACCCTACATCCAGTCCTGCACACATGATTTCCTTTCAAAAACAATCTTTACAATTACACCCTCGATTTCAAGGCCACGAGGTACACCCTCCAGATTCACAATCCTCTGGGTAGAGATACTTGATTTCCGGGCAACAAGTTTACCCAATTGATTTCCAAGGCTATAATCACACCTTTTCTCGCTTGATTGATTTCCAAGGCCACAATCACACCTTTTCTCGTTTAATTGATTACAAAAAAGCCTATAACTCTGAATAGCACTGAGGATCTTGTTGAGATAGTGATAGAGAATCAAACCAGAGATAATCTAGTTAGATTCAATGTTGATTTCGGCAGAGTAATGTTAAGAATGCGTATAAAGAAATATGGAAGAAGAAGACAAATGAAAACTAGAAAATATGATTAAAAATTCATTGCAAACAGCCCCTATTTATAGAAAAACAACAGCCATGTCTATTCGTGAAGAGATATGACGAATAGACACTTCTTTTGAAATTTAAATTTTGAACCCAACTGCCACTATGTCGACATGGGTATATTGAGCATGTCGACATCCCAAAGGAATATTTGGTGGTTTTTTTTTTTTTGAAAATAACTTTTATCTTATATTAAAACTATTTTAAACTTTATAAATATACTTGACTATAGTTAAAATACATAAGTAAATATCGAGAATAATATATATAAAAAAAATTTATATTTAAATCTAAGTATAAATATTAAAAGTTAAATATATTATTATTAAAGATAGTTTTAAAACTAAGAATAATTTGATTTTGAAATTAAAGATTATTTTGAGGCTAAAAGTATTTGAAATCAGGATAGATGTTTTTGATTCTTTTAAAAGGAAGGTTTTGAAAACATTTTGAAAATAAGATATAATTTTGTAAAATCATTTTGAATAAAAAATAGCGGATACAAAAAATGTTCCACTAGATTTTTCGTAGGTTCCATCCTACTTAGGGTTCCATCTCTTTAACGGGCTCGAAGTGGATTCTAAATTGGATTTTAAGATGCCAGTGCTTTTCTAGGAGTTTTGACAAAATTCCTAATTAAAAAGTATATTACTTGAAATCTCGAACTCTTGATAATCTTGATATTCTTGATACACATGAGTCTTCATTCTTGATATCTTGAATTTCTATACTATGCAGTCTTCATTTTTGTTACCTGCATGGTTAAATCCTGCATATACATATATTTCTAAACTATAATGTTAGTATTTATATTTTATAATCCTATTCTAAGGTTGTTGTCATCAAAACCATCATCTCACGGACTAACAAACTCCAGAAATTTTTTTAGTCACGAATTTCCCCAACAGTTATTTCAATATAAATTTTGATTCCCATTTATGTTTTATATCTTGCAAAATCTTTGATTGCCAAGATATATTTATTTTCTCTTACATTTTAATCATAACTTCCATCATGTACTTAACTTGCAGCATTATGAATGGATTATTCTGCAAGTCACGGAAGCAAAGAAAAAGATCTCTTATTATCTAGACTGGACAGACTTTGAAACTCAACAAAAAAATTCATTCTAACTTGACTGCAACTTAAAGTGGTACAAATTGCAGGCCTAAATAATAAGCTTATATATTAATGGGCCTATCATGTTCAAATAATTTAAAACATTGTTAATCATAGTTTGTTCTTTATAACATGACTCTTTCAGAAACAAAGTGTGCATAGATTTTCATATGATTTGAGAAATTTCCGCGACATGCTAATTATATTACTAAATTTACACAACTTAATTATCACCTTCACTATTTAAAGCAAATTATATGCTTCAAAAAGGCTAATTTTGAATGTACTAAAGCGAAGATGACAAAGTAAGTCTTGATTATCATGAATTCAATTTGAATTATTACAACAGTTATGTTCCCATTTTATAAATAATAGTCATGTTTGATACTTAAATGACTACTTTTGGTTATGAATTTAATGCAAAATCATTTTTATACTTACACATTTTTTGCTACGCACGGAAGCACCTCTCCAGTTTTCCTACTTATGCGCACTACTTTCCATGCCTTTGCTCGTGTAGGCTTGCATTCTAGATTCTCCGCTTCCTACGGGAATATATATGAATTCATTTGTAAATTATGCATTACCATTAAGATTACATGTGCAATAACGAGTACATAACAATTCTTCATAAAGTCGAGTATATGATTTTCTTCTCAAAGTATGAGTTATGATATTTTTTCCTATATTTTTAACATTTGTTTTGCATTGTTTTATTTTCCTATCAGTGTACTCAATATCGACGAATTTCTCCCACTGGACTTTATCAATATCATTCGGATGGTTATCAATCGTAATGCATCTAGGTAAAAACTCTTTATCTTTCTTCAAATATTTGTGACGAAGTGTGGGAAGCGAATTCGACGATGTAAATCGAATCCGTCCAGGATCTCACACGATTAGCGGAAATAATCGGTGAATAGAGGAAGAATCGATGGATTTAAGAATACCGAAAAGGCCCAAATATGTTGATCTCGAAGATACCGGATTTTAGCAATCTTCGACACGTTGATCGCGCACGATACTGTGAAGAAAGATCTACAATTCTTTGAGCGTTGATCAAGCGCACTTGATTCCGCGAATTGGCTTCAACGTTCGTTGATTCGAGCGCACTTGAATGCCGAAGTGGTGATAAGAGATAACACTCGACTACCAATTTAAAAATGGAGGCTCAAAGCACAAACCAAATTTTATTCAAATTTTCTACCTTTACAAATGACTCAACTCCGCTATTTATAGCCTTTACAACACAACACAAACTTACCAAACACGAACTAAACACACAGCGACTCACGCTAGGTCATCAGCAACCTAAAGTCGACGACCTATGACCTAAGTACAAGACGACTTAAAAATCAGGCGACTTAAGGAAAAAAATTCAATACTGCTCACTTCTGGCACTTGAACAACTTAAGGATCACTACAACGACCCAGGGCCTCTCGCGACTTAAATTTCGCGACCTAGGAACTTTAACGACATAGTTATGTCGTTCGCGACTTAACTGGGAATGATTGCGGTATAAAGGAGGGAGTGACTTAGGGCTTCACGAGATTTACTGGGGCTCTACGTTTCGCGAGTTAGGGAAGCTCGGTCAGCGACCTATACTACTATGTCGCGCGCGCGACCTAGGGTTAGTTTGCGGTGAATGTTAGGTCGTGTAGGGAGGTTAGGTCGCGGCATACGGTGATGATATAGGTCGCGGCATACGATGATGGGATAGGTCGCGGCATACGGTGATGGGACAGGTCGCGGCATACGGTGATGGGACAGGTCGCGGCATACGGTGATGGAATAGGTCGCGGCATACGAAGGAGGGAAAGCGATCTAGGGTCGCGAGTTAGGTTGGAGGAAGCTTCGACAATTTGGGTTTCTTCATGATCTTCGCCTTCACGACCTAGGTTAGGTCGGCCGCGACCTTCAGAGGTACGCTCTTCATCATCCTCCCCTTGTTGAAAGGAATTCGTCCTCGAATTCATACTCTCGTCATCTTCGATAAGTTCCCCCCCATAATACGGAATCAAATGTTTAACGTTGAAAACATCTGAAGTATGAACCTCTTCCGGCAACCTTAACCGATACGCATTATCATTGATCTTCTTCAGGATTTCTACTGGACCAATCTTTCGTGCTTTCAACTTGTTGTAAGTTCCAACTGGGAAACGATCTTTCGTCAATACTGCGTAAACAAAATCACCCACTTTGAAGTCCACATTCCTTCGTTTCTTACCGGCCAGTTGTTTATACTTCTCATTCGTCTTCTCCAATCGTTCCTGAACGATTCTATGGCATTCTGTCAACCCATCAACAAAATCAGCAGCCCGCATAACTGTCCCCTTCGGTTGTGGCACTATCGTTAAATCCAACGGCCCTTTGGCAAGCTTGAATATACAATCTGAAATGGACTGAAACATGTACTTCGGTTAACTGCATGATTGTGAGAAAATTCAGCATGACACAACTTCAAATCCCAACTCTTCAAATTATCTTTCACAAGACATCTCAGTAAACTTCCCAACGATCGGTTAACCACCTCTGTTTGCCCATCAGTTTGCGGATGGTAAGCGCTACTAAAATTCAGCTTCGTTCCGACCATCTTCCACGAACTCAACCAAAAATGGCTTAAAAATCTAGTATCTCGATCAGAAACAATAGATTCGGGTAAACCATGCAATCGATACACCTTTTTAAAGAATAATTGAGCAACTCAGACGGCATCGGCTGTCTTCTTACAGGCTATGAAATGCGCCATCTTCGAAAACCTGTCCACTACAACATATATAGAATCATTTCCCCTCTGAGTTCTCGGCAAACCTAACACAAAATCCATGCTAATATCAACCCATGGTTTAGTAGGCACGGGTAATGGCATGTATAATCCCGCATTCGTCGCTGTTCCCTTCGAAACCTGACAGATATGACACCTTTCCACAAATCTCTCTACCTCTTTCCTCATTGATGGCCAAAAATAAGATTGAGAAATCAACTGCAATGTACGATCTCTGCCTACATGGCCTTCATGTAACTCTTTGATAATCTTCATTCTCAAGCTGCAGTCTGGTATGCATAATCGATTCCCCTTGAACAAGAATCCATCAACCAACACAAATTCATCAGTATTCCCATCCTTAACTTTCTCAACAAACTTTGCAAAGTAAGGATCCTCCTCAATCAACTCTGGCAATAATTCGAATCCTGTCACTTCAACCTTCAACGTTGTCAACAAATGATTCCTCCTGCTCAAAGCATCCGCTACACGATTTGTCACCCCTGATTTGTGTTTCACAACAAAGGTAAATTGTTGTAGATATGCTATCCACGAAGCATGTCTTGATGAAATCTTGTCATGCCCTTGTAGATGTTTCAACGCCTCATGATCAGTGTAAAGAACAAACTCCTTCTGAAACAAGTAATGTCGCCAGTGCTTCACAGCTTGAACAATCGCATAAAACTCTACATCATATGTACTTTATCTCATCTTGGTTCCAGATAATTTTTCACTGAAATAAGCAACTGGTCTTCCATTCTGACTCAAAACTCCACCAATTCCGACCTTCGAAGCATCAGTATGCAGCTCAAACAACAACTGAAAATTCGGCAGTACCAGCATTGGTGCTGTCGTCAAAAGTGTCTTGACCTTCTCAAAAGCAACCCCTGCTTCCTTTGACCATGCAACCTTCTTTCCTTTCATGCAATCAGTTACAGGTGCCATCACACTGCTAAAATGTGGAATGAATCTTCGATAGAAAGATACCAATCCATGAAAACTCCTCACTTCAGTAATTGTCTTTGGCTGTGGCCAACTCCTGACAGCTTCCACTTTATTTTCATCCACTTGAATACCTTCCTTTGACAGAACATACCCCAGAAATAAAACACTGTCCGTCATAAACACGCACTTCTTTGTTGCTGCATAAAACTGCTCTTGTCGTAAAATCAACAATACTTCTCGCAAATGCTGGATGTGCTCTTCCGTACTCCCACTATAAATCAAAATATCATCAAAGTAAACAACCACGAACTTCCCAACAAATGTTCTGAAAATCTGGTTCATCACTCTCATAAAAGTATTAGGAGCGTTTGATAAACCAAATGGCATAACCAACCATTCATATAGACCTTCCCTAGTTTTGAAAGCAGTCTTCCACTCATCACCCGGTCTAATACGAATTTGATGGTATCCACTTTTCAAGTCAATCTTTGAAAACACCATTGCCCCACTCAACTGATCTATCAAATCATCAAACCTCGGCATAGGAAATTTGTATCTCACAGTGATTTTATTAAGAGCCCGACTGTCCGTACACATCCTCCACGTCCCATCCTTCTTCGGTACCAACAACGCTGGCACAGCACATGGACTCAAACTCTCCTGAACACGCCCTTGTTCTAACAACTCCTCCACCTGCCTTCTTAGTTCTTCATGCTCTTTAGGACTCATCCTGTAATGTGGCCTGTGAGGTAATACTGATCCTGGCACAAGATCAATCTGATGTTGAATATCCCTCAAAGGCGGTAGCTCCTTTGGTAACTCTTCTGGAAACACATCACTGAATTCTTCCAATATCGGCTTCACTTCCTCTGGGACTTCAACGGATTCAGTAGCTTCATGTCCAATCAACAAAAATACTTCAGGACTCTCCTCCACTTCTTCAACAAATTCCTTCAAAGTCAGCAAAGTTTTAAGCTCCTCAATCTCTTCTGACTTGCTCTCTCCCTGTGGTCTCTTCTTTGAAACTAAAATAATCTTAACGCCTTCAAACATAAAACTGTAGCTATTGGTCCGGCCATCATGTTGCACTGCTCGATCATACTGCCACGGTCTTCCCAAAAGCAAATGACAAACATCCATCTCACCCACATCACACCAGATCTCGTCTTTATATTTCTTCCCAATAGAAAATGGAACTCGAACTCGCCTGTCCACCTTCACCTCTCCTCCTTTTCTTAACCACGCTAACTTGTAAGGATTAGGATGTTTCTCCGTTTTCAACTTCAACTTTCTCACAGCTTCAGTAGATATAATATTGTCACAACTTCCTGCATCAATCACAAACTTACAAACTTTTCGCAGAATAGTGCATGTAGATAGAAAAATGTTGCTCCTCAACCAACTAGCCTCATCCTCTTGCTTCGGTGTTAAAGAAGACCTCCTCATCATTATATTACATCCTTCATCTCCCGACGCGATATCCTGCTCATCTTCCTCCACTGGACTAGAATCACTTTCAACAACATCCTCGCCTTCAACTTCAGCAATCATCGTTCTCTTCTTTGGCTTTGGACATTCGTTACTTTTATGACCCACTTCCTGGCAATTATAACATTTGAAACTGTTGTTGACTTTTGCTTTCGCAGCCTCATTCACAACTGGTTTACTGACAACTTTAGAAACATTGGAACTCCCACTGGCACCCTTCACTTGATTGTTGGAATTTGTAAACACACCACCTCCTCGTCTTCCCTGCTTCTCCCAAGCCAACGCCTTCTGGTGCGCTTCAGCCACAGATCTCGGGTCAAACATATTAACCATATCCTGAATCTGCATTCGCAAACCTCCAACAAACCTAGCAGTCAACTGTTCCTCTGTCTCCATAATGTCATTTCGAGCAATCAGTTGATAAAACTCGTCAGCATAATCATTAACAGTCTTTGTCCCTTGCCTCAAGTTCTGCAATCTCTGATACATGAGTGATTGATAATTGTAAAGTAAAAATGTAGCTTTCATCAATTTCGTCATTTTCTCCCAGTCAACAATCTTCGACTTCCCCATCCGTTCTCGTGTAAGTTTGGTTTGCTTCCACCACGCCATAGCTCTCCCCCTCAATCTAGTAGCAGCCAACTTCACTCGACAATCTTTCGGTACCTCCTTGAAATCAAAGATCTCTTTAACATTAGACAGCCAATTCAAAAATTCTTCTGCAACCATTCCACCCTTGAACTCTGGAATTTCCATCTTCATTCCCGATTCCCATCTACGGTCATCTTCAAAATCTCTGTCTCGATTTCGTACTTGACCTCGATCTCGATAATGCACACTACCTCTATCACCATCAAACTCCTCATCAAAGTCTGAAGTATATCGATGGCGATCACGACTACCAACCTCTCTTCTACCACCACTTCTTCGATCTTCATTCCTATCACGATTGTCAACACTTCTACGATCATGATCTTCTCTCCCGATCTGAATGTGGTGAAACTCTACTTCTCGCATGGCTCGATTCAGGTGAAACTCTTCTTCGATTTTGATTCATTTCAAGCATCATTCTCTCTAATCGACCAATTCCTTCATTCAACTTTTCAGTGAAACTCTCGTTGATTCATTGTTCCATTTCATCGGTCACTTCTCTTCCATACAAAGCATTAATATTGCGATGACGTTGAGCTCATCTCGGAGGCATGATTGAACTTCAAACAAACTCAAGAATAAATTTCAAAAAATTTCCGCACTTTGATCCAAAGTGAGATGGATCGAAACTCCCAACTTTTTGCAACTTCACGATGAACACGATGAACACCAAACTTCTCAACAATTTGCAAATCCGATCTCCAAACTTCAAATTCTCGAAACCCAAGTCTTCAAATAATGCAAACTTCTTGCGATCTAGCTCTGATACCAAACTGACGCAGCGTGGGAAGCGAATTCGACGATGTAAATCGAATCCGTTCAGGATCTCACACGATTAGCGGAAATAATCAGTGAATAGACGAAGAATCGATGGATTTAAGAATACCGAAAAGGCCCAAATCCGTTGATCTCGAAGATACCGGATTTTAGCAATCTTCGACACGTTGATCGCGCACGATACCGTGAAGAAAGATCTACAATTCTTTGAGCGTTGATCAAGCGCACTTAATTCCGCGAATTGGCTTCAACGTTCGTTGATTCGAGCGCACTCGAATGCCGAAGTGGAGATAGGAGATAACACTCGACTACCAATTTAAAAATGGAGGCTCAAAGCACAAACCAAATTTTATTCAAATTTTCCACCTTTACAAATGACTCAACTCCGCTATTTATAGCCTTTACAACACAACACAAACTTACCAAACACGAACTAAACACACAGCGACTCACGCCAGGTCATCAGCGATCTAAACTCGACGACCTACGACCTAAGTACAAGACGACTTAAAAATCAGGCGACTTAAGGAAAAAAATACAACACTGCTCACTTTTGGCACTTGAACGACTTAAGGATCACTACAACGACCCAGGGCCTCTCGCGACTTAAATTTCGCGACCTAGGAACTTTAACGACATAGTTATGTCGTTCGCGACTTAACTGGGAATGATTGCAGTATAAAGGAGGGAGTGACTTAGGGCTTCACGAGATTTACTGGGGCTCTACGTCTCACGAGTTAGGGAAGCTCAGTCAGCGACCTATACTACTATGTCGCGCGCGCAACCTAGGGTTAGTTTGCGGTGAATGTTAGGTCGTGTAGGGAGGTTAGGTCGCGGCATACGGTGATGGGATAGGTCGCGGCATACGGTGATGGGGTAGGTCGCGGCATACGGTGATGGAATAGGTCGCGGCATACGAAAGAGGGGAAGCGATCTAGGGTCGCGAGTTAGGTTGGAGGAAGCTTCGACAATTTGGGTTTCTTCGTGATCTTCGCCTTCACGACCTAGGTTAGGTCGGCCGCGACCTTCAGAGGTGCGCTCTTCATCAATTTGTCTCATAGCTTTGATTTTTTTGATCTAAGATATTGTGAAAAACCTCTCTGCAAAATAGGTCGAGCAATAGTTGGATTCAGATTCATGTCAAACTCTTTCTACAAAAACAAAAGAAAAAAAATTAAAACAACTATTGATCCTGATTCATGTCAAAGTTAAATAAAAGATATGTCGGTAATCTTGGATCCTACCAAATGTGCAGATATATCCTACCAAATAGTCTATGTCAGGTTGTGTGAGCATAATATCTTAAATTTAAGCTCTTAACAATAGAAGCAAAATCATACCCTAAATTTAAGTTTCCATAGTTAGAGCATTAAAACTAAATATTGTATTATAAAAGGTGCCACCAAAGGATGTAAATATCCTAGTTATAGCCTATAAGTCCACTAGAAGGTGCCAACTTTATATTAGAAAATCAGTTATTATCAACAATTCAATTTTCATGTGAAAACGATCTCTCAATATACATGAAGGGTTAATTACACTTTTTTCCAGTGTGAAATTTCTCATAACCATGGTATTTAAGAATGGAGCTTGGCCAATCTTCGATAACATATTTGAAAACAAATTTGAAAATGGTCTGTTCAAGATTTTTCATTCAACAAAAACATCTAATAAGTGAATGTAACAATAAAAATATACCAAACAAAAATAAATGTTGCAGAACCCACTAAGGAATATTAGTCTGCATTATGTACAGTTCGAATGCATTATGTGTGCATACAAAATTAATTACATTGGCCTATCATAAACCCATGACTTTAATTGTAATTCAAACAAAAGCAGAAGAGTATATAAATGGACAATAATTCATATAAACATGGGTTCTAAAGCAAAGTGAAATCATGTGAAAAAATGAAAATAAAAAACTGATTCAGCGGTAAGTACAACAAACTCTGCTAGCACAAAATTTTATGTTACTAAGCATACAAAAGACCAAACAATCATTTACTAATTTTAGCTTTGTTTTTTCCTCAAATATGTGCAATTCTAGTAATAATACAAGCGACTCAATTTCCAATGAAAAGAAAGTGCATTGATTGGTAGTCAGTTTAAACACTATATTACTTTTAATAAAGGCCATAGTTCTGCTACTTTAAAATTTAAACAGTGATATCACAAAAACAATGGAAACATTTTCTAGCTCGGAGAATAGTAGAAAGAAATAGTCATAACATGGAGCAAGATCGAAATATACATAAAATAGATAATACTGAATTAGTTATCGGTCTTGATTTATATAGTTCATCCGATCAAATTACATCAAATACAATAGTTCATCCAAATCCCGAGAGACTTTACAGGTTGAATCTCCTCCTTAAAATGCCTTATCCACTCATTCTCAACCTGTAGCATCTGATTCTTACTTAACCAGTAATGAAAAAGTTCATTTAGTCTTCGATTATAATACGGCTGCTATCCACATTACTGACTCTCAACTTGACTAGACATTGAGCTTGGACCCTCGGACCAATGAACTTAAGGCAGTGTAAACTATATATTAAAAAAACCCAAGGATCGGTAGAATTGAAACACCAATAAACAAAATGTCGTTCTTTCAAAAATAGTCTGCATGGCAATATGCTAGAAATTTAATGAGTTCAAGCACTTGGTCGCCATGTAGCATAGACTTACATTTCAATGGAAATATCAGGCTTAGGATTCGATCACTGGTTCTAGATCAAAATGAATCGTTGCGTACAGAAGGTACTTCACAGACTTGTTTTAAGAATGGGTGATATGTGCTGGACTAAATTGTTGTTGGACATGAACACAGAAACAAATTCATTAGACTTAAATGGGAATTAGGAAAACATTAACACATATCTTCTTATATATTACCACACATAGTATTGGAGATAGGGTAAACTTGGAATGTAGGGCAGCATGCAAACTAGAAAATAACACATATGGTAAAAAATATGTGCAGCTTAGTTTCGTTCGCAACAGAGCCCCTGAAATCATGCCTTAAGTGAAACTAATGCACTGATAGAATCGTATAGTCAAACCGACCGTTAGGGAGGTTTGCTTACTGTCACTTGCCAAAATCAATTTTTCTGAAGCCAAAAAAACGTGGATCTTGTCTCATCGCGGTTTCCCTAAACTTCCTCCTTTTATTTCGTGCATCAAAGATTTCAAATTTAAATCTATTATGATTTTCAAATTCTAAAATTTCAATTTCAAATCGACAATTTTGAATGCTTTGATTAATATTTAAATTTGAAATTCGTATTTTCAGATTCAAATCTCAATTTATTCTTTTCCAACATATTATCACTTAATGTTTAAGTAATATTAACAAAAATTTTAAATGTATATTTCTTATCAAAGTTATACAATTGAACGGTCGGTTTCTCCACCGTTGTGCGGTTATACTAGTATTCCTTTAATGCGGGTATCATTTAAATTAAAACGCATTGAAAAATAAAAGTAATCATGTTAATAACACTATTGCATAAAATTGAAAACTTAAAAATTAAATTCAGACTCAACAAACTAGTTCAACAGTTGGAGTGTAAGGAAATATAGGCTCATATAGACAAATAAGCGAATATATATGATAGAGTATTCGAAAATAAAACAATGAGCAAAATAGTGAGTGAATCAGCAATGAATATGGGTCATTAAATTTTGTGAATGAAGTTACAAGCATACAAAATACAAAAAGGCAGTCAGCATTTCTTAATCATTAAAAATAATCTCAGTGATACTCCTAAATTCTAGCAAAATGAATACAACAAGGCATTTATTTTTGTTACATAATTTGAACTGCTGGTTTCCAAAATTCTAACAAAATGTACACGTATCATTAGAGTTAGTTGCATCTCAAATTGCAGGTCACCTGTTTCATTTGATAGAAAAATGATTCGACATTGAAAGGTGGAAACAGGTTACCTGTTTTAGTTTTAAATTTTTATTACCTTTTCTAAAACAGAAAGGAACTTTCCTCTACCTTAAAATACCATAACAGTATGAAATCTATTAACTGAATGACTAATCCTTATTGGTTGTGAAGTAAAAGGACATCATTGTTACAATGTTTACGAAAAAGACACACAAGCTATTTGTTTTTATAGCATATTTTCCTGCATTTTCACTCCTACAATTAGTCACTCATTTGTTGTTGGAGCATTGCCTAATGCTATTGCGATACTGTAAAAAAAGTAGATATTATACACACACATATACATACATACATACATACATATATTTAGTGTAAATCTTTAGAACATAAATTCATCGTGAGACTGGATTGTACGAGGATTGAACCCATAGGTTACCTATTGTAAATCTAAAAGGCCACAGCTTGGATGATATTTCCATGTGAAATCAAAAGTTTAGGTGCTCTCAGTGGCAAATAGAATGTTTGACTTGCTAAACAATATTTCCATGGAAGAAAAAGACATGATTTAAATGAGTAAATACTTTAAGTAAAATACCGTAAGTGCTTTCCATAAATTATCCTTATAAAAGCTGTCTAGTTTCCTCCAATCATCGTAGCTAACAAGAATGAGTGCACGAATCAAAACCCCACAACGAGAACTCCATTTTTTTGCATCTCTACTTTTAGCACCATCCATTTCAACAATTATTGAGTACTTTTTATTCGTTTCACGAAATTCCCAACGATGTTTTGAAAATAAATTTCATTTGATAAATATTTTTCTTCCTTTAAAAAAAAGAAAAGAAAAACAAAAAACAAATTTTCGCTTCATTTTTCAAATCTTGTTTCATTTTCCAAACTCGATTCTAACATCCTTATCTTCTAGAATTTCACTTGTGCATGAGTACTTGGACTCGCGACTCAACCACTAATCGTTTAACTCGAATAGACGATCCTTCCACAATGGCGAATGAGAATGCCCCTCGAACTCCTATGGATAGAATCTTTTCCGATAGAGTTTCTATTCCATCTGGCATCACGTTACCACCTCTACGGATAACCATTTCGAAACTCACTCAATCCATATTGCCACGCTTCCAAAATTGACAATTTTAAACATGATGATCCATACATTTTCTGGACTAAATTCAAAAAGGTTTGCACAACCATTAAACTTCAACAGCTTTTCGATCACAGAATTAAACTTCTCTTAATCTCATTCGCTCTTAAGGATTACGTTGAAAAATGGTTGTATAGCTTACCGTCAAATTCGATTAAAACTTGAAAAGAATTCGTAAATGCTTTCTTAAAAAAGTTCTACCCTTTGGAAAAAACAAGTAGAATCCGAAATAAAATTGTAAATTTTCATCAATTCAAGCGAGAACCATTCGGAAAACATTTTGAAAGATTCAAAGAGCTTTTGAAGAAATGTCCACACCATAACTTCGAAAAATGGATGATTTGCCAAATCTTATACAATGGACTCAAAAACAGCTTAAGAACCATGCTCGAACCAATGTTCCAAGGAAAATTTCTTGCCCAACATCATGACGATGCTTGGCAATTTCTTGAAAACCTCGTCGAAAAATCATCCCATTGGGAACATTCGAAAGAAAAATCAATTTACTCATGATCAAGTGCACATTCGATAGGATCTTCTTTTGCTTTGGAAGCTAAAATCGACGTAATGATTAAAAAATTCGATAACATTTTTCCATCGAATCAAATGAACCAAGCTTCCCAACCGATGTGTTATAAATGCAACGATCATAATCATATAGCCGATCAGTGCCCTAATTCTGTCAAAAAATGAATGCTTTCAATAAAGCCAAAAATGACCCGTTTTCTTCAACGTACAATCCTAGTTGGAGAAATCATCCGAATTTTTCTTGGAACCAAAACAATCCCAACACGAATACGATTCGTCCCAATTTTCAAGCATTCTTGAATAATGCTTCAAATCCACCCTTTAAGCCCAATAATTTTCTAGCAAACTTTACGGATCCGTCTCATAATCAACCCCAACAATTAAATTTTCAACCAAATCTTGCTCATCCTCCCCAAGACGATAAACGTTAAAGTTCACTTGAAAAAACTCTTGAAACATTGGCTAAACAAACTAATCAAAGCCTTCAATAAAACATCAATTAGCAAAATTTACCGACCTCATATATGCAAAACACAAACCAATCAACTGCGAAACTTGAAATGCAAATGAGTAAATTAGCCGCAACTGCAAGTGAACGTGAACAAGGAACATTCCCAAACCAGCCTATTCCAAATCCCAGAAATCAAAACACAAATTCAAATCAAGTCCATGTTGGTCAAGATAGCAAATCACCCAATTAAATGCTATCAAAACTCTACGTTCCAGTAAACAAATCGATAATCAAGTCCTTTGCCCAAACGATATACCGAAAACCTCTCTTGATGCTTCAAACGAATCAAAATAGAACGTCAATTGTTGAATGGAATGTCAATCGAAATTCTTCTTCTTCTACTCGAGTAGACCCACCTATCGAGTATCGTGTTCCATTCCACATCATCTCTGACCCAAGAAATACTCGGACCAAATGGAAAAGATGTTGGAAATTTTTAAACAAGTGAAAGTGAACATCCCACTTCTTAACATTATTCAGCAAGTCCACACTTACGCGAAATTTCTTATGGACTTGTATATTCAGCGTGAAATTTCTTAAGGACTTGTGTATTCAAAAGCGACACACTCAAGTGCTGCAAAAAGTCTTCTCAACCGCCAGTTTAGGTGAAGTCTTGTCCCAATCCATGCTCGTCAAATACAAAGATCCTGCATACCCTACTATTTCGTGTACAATTGAAGATAAGATGATTAACAAATGCTTGATAGACTTAGGCGTGAGTGTCAACTTGATTCCATACTCCATGTACAAACAATTAGGCTTAGGAGAGCTCAAACCCACAAAAGTCAAACTTCAATTTGCTGATTGCTTGATTAAGAAGCCCATGGGAGAAATCAAGGACATGATCATTCGAGTAGGGCAATTCATATTCCCCATTGATTTTATCCTTCTAGAAACATAACCCGTGACAAATCCACTAAGTCAAATACCATTGATTTTAGGCCGACCATTCTTAGCCACCTCGAATGCCTTAATCAATTGTCGTAACGAATCGATGAAACTCTCTTTTGGATACATGACTTTAGATCTTGACATTATCAATCTTGAAATCCAACTGAATGAACCTCGTGACCTAATGTTGGAAGTTAGTGCCATTCATGAAAACTTCGAAAACGAAACGATTGACCTTAACGATGAACGCGGGGCCGAGTACGAAAATTGTTTCACGAAATTCCCAACGAGATTGAATACACTCTTCCTTTTGAATCGCTTCCAACTGAGTCCGAACCTTAACCCAATTCTTTAATTGAGCAACTCTTGAAGTTGGATGTCAAACCACTTCCTGATCACCTTAAGTATGCATACGTGATAACGAAACATTTGCCGTCATAATTTCTACGACTCTCTCTCTCAATCAAGAAACTTATTTACTTTCAATCCTGTCCAAAAACAACGAAGCGATGGGAATTGGTCCCGCTCTTGTTCAACATCACATCCATTTAATCGATGATGCCAAGCCTGTTCATGACGTGCAACGAAGGCTCAATCCAAAAATGAAAGATGCGGTGTGTGATGAAATTCTTAAACTTCTAGACAATGGAATCATTTACCCAATCTATGATAGTTCATGGGTTATCCCAATTCACATTGTAGTAAAAAAGTCTGGGCCAACCGTTGTCAAGAACGATTCAAAAGAACTTATTCCAACTCGTACTTAAACTGGTTGGCGTGTTTGCATTAATTATCGAAAATTCAATGCTACAACATGTAAAGATCGCTTCCCTCTTCCTTTCATGAACCAAATGCTCGAACATTTAGTCGGCCATGAATTCTACTGCTTCCTTAATGGTTATTCCGGCTATAACTATTTTCTAATTGCTTATGAAGATCAAGAAAAAATAACTTTCACGTGTTCATTCAGTACCTTTGCTTATCGACGTATGCCATTTGGACTTTGTAACGCTCCAGCTACTTTCCAACGATGCATGGTTAGCATTTTTTCCGGCATGATTGAATGCTTTCTAGAAGTTTTTATAGATGATTTCTCTATCTTTGGTGATTCTTTTTCCGAATGTTTACATCATCTTAAGTTGGTTCTAAATCGTTGTAAAGAAAAACATTTGACTTTGAATTGGGAAAAATGCCACTTTATAGTCAAACAAGGCATAGTCCTTAGACATATCATCTCAAATAAAAGGCATTCAGGTAGACAAAGCGAAAGTTGACGTAATTGCAAACCTACCCATTACCGAACATATTAAGAACATTCGAGCATTTCTAGGACACACCGGCTTTTACTGATGCTTTGTGAAACACTTCTGCAAAATCGCTCATCCTTTGATGACTCTCCTCGAAAATGTCATTTCTTTCGATTTTAGCCCTGATTGTATTTCTTTTTTTGAACGTCTTAAGAAGGAACTTATTTATGCTCCAATCATTTGTGCACTCAATCGGGATCTTCCTTTCAAAATAGTGTGTGACGCTTCTAACTTTGCTGTTGGTGCTGTCTTAGGACAACGCATCAACAAAATCCTTCATGTCATTTATTACGCGAGTATGACTTTTGAATGATGCTCAACTCAACTACACAATAACCGAAAAAGAGCTTCTAGCTGTCGTTTTTGCGCTTGAAAAGTTTCCACCTTACTTGATAGGTTCACATATTATTGTATACATGAACCACTCTACGCTTCGATACCTCTTCGCTAAATAGGATGCTAAATCCCGCTTAATTCGTTGGATCCTTTTATTATAAGAGTTTGATCTTACAATCAAGGACAAAAAAGGATCCGGTAATGTCATAGCCGATCACTTGTCTCATCTTCCGAACGCACCATCTTCTTTGTCAATCAATGAAAACTTCCCCGATGAACAACTTTTTTCAATTTTTATCGATCCATGGTACGCTGATATAGTGAACCACTTAGTCACTAAAGAAACTCCCTCATCTTGGTCCAAACAGGACAAATGCAAATTCATGTCCCAAGTGAAATATTTTTATTGGGATGATCCATACTTGTTCAAATATTGTCCCGACCAAATCATCCGACGTTGCATTCCGGATAATGAGATCAGGAGTGTTCTTTCGTTTTGCCACGATCAAACGTGCGGTGGACATTTCGGTCCTCAAAATATTGCGGAAAAGGAGCTTCAATGTGATTTCTATTGGCCTTCTCTCTTCAAAGACTCATTCAAATTTTGCAAAACTTACAATCGATGTCAAATACTTGGATGAATTTCTCGGCGAGATATGATGCCTCTAAAACCTATTCATATGATTGTAATCTTTGTTGTTTGGGGTATCAACTTTATGAGACCTTTTTTCAATTCTTTTGGAAACTTGTATATCCTTCTCGTTGTTGATTACGTCTCAAAATGGTGAAGCCGTTCCTTGCGAAACCAAAGACCATAGAATTGTTGTGATATTTCTCAAAGAAAACATCTTTTTGAGGTTTGGCACACCTCGCCCAATAATCAGTGATAACGGGACCCATTTTTGCAAACGTTCTTTTAAAACTTAAATGAAAAAATACTCGATAACCCACAAGTTATCCACTCTGTATCATCCTCAGACTTGTGGTCAAGTTGAAGTTTCAAATCGACAAATAAAAAAAATCTTGGAGAAAACTGTTAACAAAAATCAAAAAGATTGGTCTTAGAAATTGACCGATGCGCTTTGGGATTACCGTACTGCTTTTAAAACTAACCTTGGGATGTCTTCATTTTGTTTAGTTTACGGTAAAGCTTGCCATTTACCCGTTGAAATCGAACATAAAGCGTTGTAGGCAATAATGACTTAAACTTTAATTTCAATAAAGTTGGCGAAAACCAAAAACTACAACTCAATGAACTGGAGGAACTTAGGAACGATGCATGTGAAAATGAGAAAATTTAAAAAGAAAGAACAAAATTTTTTCATGACAAGTCAATCCTAAGGAAAACGTTTTCACCTAAACAGAAAGTTATTTTATATGACTCAAGACTTCATTTATTCCTTGAGAAACTTAAATCAAGATGGATCAAACCATTTGTGGTACAATTCCACATGGTGCCGTAGAAATAGAAAACCCCAGGGATGGATCGATTTTCAAAGTCATAGGTCATCGTTTGGAACCTTTCTTGGTATTGCCAAATAACCAAGAGGAGGAGCTCATGATTCTTCATGAGCCAAGCCACGTCTAGTAAGAATGTTAACCCTGTTTTGTAATGTACATATCATTCCCTATTACACTCATTATATCATGCATTGACTGTGGAAGCACAGTTAAATATTAAGTGTGGGGGAGTCTCATTTTTATTTTTTAAGTTTCATGGCATTTTTGAATTTCCATTTTCTTTTATCTAAAAAAATCTCAAAACTTCTAAATCTAAAAAAACATTTTCTTTTTAGCATTTTGATTTATTTTTGAAGAAACACTATAAGATAAATAAAAGTTTTGGTAAATAAATTGAAATTTTTGAAAATTTATTTGTCTTAAAAAATGAATTTTTATTACAAAAACAATGGTTTAACTAGTATATAGGAAGGTGCATATGTGTTAATTATGAAATATATTCTAAATGAAAATCTTTGTTTAAAAAAGTGGTAAATTTAAAGTAAATGATACAACACTTTATCTTTTAAGTTAAATGGTGTTAAGATGATTTTGCAAAACTCTCTCTTTTAAAAAAACACAAAAATATATGTAAGTAATCTTTTTTGTATATATTTATATATTTTTTGTATATATTTTTAACACCTGGAGTCATGTGTTCACACTCGTGTGTTCACTCGTCATGCTCTGTGCCCTTCTCACGTAAGCCCGAAAGGCAGTGCACGATCAGTATATCTGGCCTCAGTTTATCCGAGTTAGGTGTATGTATATAAAAATTCTTTTTAATAACGCCTACAGTCGATAAGTGTTCAAACTTGTGTATTCATTCCCTACGCTCTATATTCCCCTCACATCAATGCGCAAGGCAGTGCGTGGGTAATATATCTAGCCTCCTTTTATCTAAGTTAAGCATATGTAGATATTGTTAATATTAATAAAATTTTCAAATAAGAGATAGTAAGAATTGAAATCCAAGCACTATTTTGACTTGTTTGATTTAACTTGTTATTGAAAAGAAATGAAAATACCACTTTGAAAAACTTTGACAATCAACTAAGGATCCATTTCATAATTACATTGTGTTATCAACCAAAACAACTAGCCAAACTATAGTCTATCTGTTATGACAACTTAATTTTTGTTGAAAATTTTGACAAGTAAAAGGACTTAAATTTGTTGATAATGACCAGAACTAATATTTTACTTATTTGTGTCGATTTAAAAGAAAATCCTTCATTGTAAATATTTTCAAAAACTTGCATTCATCTCATTGTGATAAATCTTGCATTTTGTAAATATTTTCACTTTGCATTCGGATTATGTATGTAGTATCTGCTGAAAACCCTCGCGAGAAAACATTCACCAACACCTAGAGATTTAACGGCTTTTTGAATACGCTCGATGCAATTGTGCTCCCTATGAAAATGGATTTATCTTAGTTTTCCTTTATTCGAGAACGAATAAAAAGACAAATGTGGGGGTATTTGATGTGCATATAAATGTGTATATATTTACATCCATATTTTATCTCTTTTTATTTAAATAAATATCAATTTGGGCATTTTAACATGTTTAAAACCAAAATTCAGTTATTTTCAAATCAACATATATTCATTTTCATTCAGGAACAAAATGGTCATTTTTGTGTATATGTCAATTTGAGAATTTTTACTTGGATATTTTTTTATGATTTTTATAGGAATTTGGATGCATATGGAAGACGCTTTCATGAAGATGTATGCATGCACAAGGGAATACAAAGGAATGAAGAGGAAATAATTCGAGTTCATGATCACGGAGGATCCCACCTACCCACTTACCTAAATCTACAATTAGAAGCTAATGAACAACTAAGTGGAGGTTGAAACTTCATGCACATTTAGTGATGGATTAATTAGTTGCTAATGGTTATTTGGTGGTTACACTTCCTTGAGGGAATTTTAGGAAGCACCCTAAAAATGGAATTAGAGTTTATGCATGTATAAATAGCCCTCTTATAAGCATGTAAATATCTTCTACTCTTTTAAACTTAGTTAAGAAACTAAAATGCAAGTTGTAAGCTCTATGTTTCATGAAATGAAAATGGCTTCCTAGCCTCTTTCTCTTCTCTTTTCTACTTACTTTTATTTACTTTTATGCTTATGCTTATTTCTATGCTCTTCTTTTCTTTGTTAGTAGATTAGATTTACATTCATGCAAGTATTGTAGCTTTGTTCTTATGAAAGAAGTTAGTAGTTAATCTCTCTTTCTTCCTTTACTTAGTTTACATTTCTTTGCATTTTTATGTTGAAATTTACAATTGTTGATTTGATAACACAAATGAGCAGCTAAACCCCTTCAATTTTGGGGTAATGAAGCTCTCTAACTTAATATAATTTCAACAACTCTATGATTTATGATCTCTTCTATTTGTGCTTCATGAAAGTGAAATTTGATGTATGTTTATACAACTGGGTTTGATAGCATATGTTGCTTTTGCAAATGAGCTATTCTTATTCAACATAAACACAATTCACATCATCATTTGCTAATTGATTCGTTATTTTGAAATGAAAGTAAAAAACAAAATTTGATGATCAATATTACTAATTACAATAGTAAATAGATCATACTTAAGATTGCTTTTGCTTTGGCTTCATTTTCATGAGAATTCGTAACTGGTTATTTGTTGTATTATGGTTTGATGGTTAAGTTATGTTAATTAATAACACAAATAAGCCATACTTATGATAAATTCAATAATTATTTCACTTAATATAAAATTAGAGATCATAAATTATTTGTTTGTTGATTTATAAAAACATGAGAGTGGATTTGCCTCTAAATTGTTCTCTGATCTCATAGTTTAATCTCATTATAATTCTAGTTTTAGCTTCATTTTGCTTGTAGTTAAAAATTTTCCCTCTATTTGGTATAATTTGATTGAATAGATTTTTAAACTCCAACAATTCCCTGCAGATCGATCCGTACTCGCCAAGTACTAACTTTTGTATGTCATGCGCTTGCAGTAAAATTAATTCAAAATTTATCGGTATTTTGCTAATTCAATAGAAAAATTGTCGTTAAACATTGGTGGAGGAGAAACATCTTCTTCAGTGCTTTCTTGATATTGTGATGCATGTTTGCAACTAGTTGACATTCTGCAATATACATGTTGACTTGTGAACCAATTGATAAATTGAGTAATCATAGCATAAAAGGATGAGTAGTGTTTAATATATAACTATAAACAAGTAGACTACCTTTAGTGCAAAGATGTAAATCAATATAAAAATGTCTAAGCATTAAATGGATTCAATATGCCAAACAAAAAAAAATCATGTTTTACTACTGCAGAATTTAGATGTCAACATACATTCAATACATCAAACAAAAAAAAAACATCACTAGTTCCAATTACGTTTTTCTAGCTAGATTCCACGTTTCAAAAATAGTAAGTTGTGTTGCTCATTCAAATTGGAGTGGAAATTTGTTGGTATCTCATAATCATCTGTGTCATCAGTCAAGTGCTTAGGCGAACGACGTACAATGGACCAATCAGTATTTTATATGTCTTTTATGTAAAAGATTTGGCTTACTTCAGATGTAAAAATAATGGACTCATCATATTCTCCATTACTACTTTTAAGCTTCTTTAGATTTACCATCAGTAAACTAGAGTCCGGACAAATCTTACACCCACATGTTTTGTCGGTGATATTTACTCAGTCGCAGTAGAATACTACATGTTGAAATCATAATAATCAACCTCAATGATCTCCTTGACAACACCAAAGCGAGTAGTATCATCATCCATGGGATTTAAATCTTTTGCGCTTGCGATAAACGTTGTAATTGCACCCATGCAAACACCACTATCTTGTGTTGAATGAGTGTTGTCGTAGTGCAGTGGAGAAAATACATAATCATTGATTCTATATTTGAGATGAGTTTTGGCTTCCCACGTTGGACCACTAACATAATACCATAACAATGAACTCATGCAGTATTCTTCCATTAACTTTTAAAATCACTAAAATATATTATATAAAGTCGTAATTGTGTAATAAAACTATTGTTTTGTTGAAGCCTGACAAACCTTGATGTGCAACCAATCAATGAATTCAGATTGTATAATAACTTCTGCCTTGGTTTGAAGTCTTTTTTATTACAATAAGCATCTTCTAATGACAATTGATACTCGCTACAAAGTAAACATGTTATGTATTAAGTAAATAGAAAGTTAATTTATAATTTGTAAAAAACCCAAACCTATAATAATCGTTTTGATCTGGTATATCCATTCAAAGTATCCAACTTCGAATTTGTATGCGTTGTACGCCACTTAGGTTGATAGTTTTACCCTCAATAATGGAGCATTCGTATGTATCATTACCATTCTCATCCAAGAATGGTGCTTGTTTAGAGTTATGATTTCCAGCACATGGATCTGGCATATACTCCATTGCATACCTAACAGATTCTGAACAAGATATGCTTTGGCAATTGACCTTTCCGCATATCGTTTATTGCTTGGTATTTTTTTACACTCCTTCATAGCTCTAAGAAAACATAAAATAATGCACGTTTTTATATTATCATTGAATAATAATCTGGATTATAATTATTACAAAGAATCACTCACCTTTCAAATGGATACATCCATGTATAATTACTGGTCTGCAAGGTAGTGCTTGCTCAGCTAAATGCTCCATTAGATGTATACTTATATCAAAAAACCGAGTGGGAATATAATGGAACAACACGCATAACGTCTCCACAATCATATCTTTGGTAGCTTAGACATGCTCTCGAATCAAAACCTTTGAACAAATAATATCGAAGTACAAGCATGCTTGCAAAATTGCATGCCTAAAGTCACGACACTTTAGAAATGCATGTTGAACCATGACAGGAAAAAATTATTAGATAATAATATGATAGTCGTATGACTTTTTAATATTCAAACTAGGTGGTTGAATGCTTACTAAGTTGCCTAATTCAGTTCCAAAGCACAATGGAAGTTTTACGTCTTTTAGAACTTGACAACATTGGATCATGTAAGCTTTATCAAATGCAAATTTAGAGCATTGTTTGGTTCTGTCGAATAACAAATTAATAAAATGCCCTGCCACATTCTTCTCAGTATGCGTCACGTCTATTGTATGTCGCACTTTATAGCCACTCCAATACTCTAAGGAAAGAAGAATCGACTTTTTATACCATGCTGGTATTACACCATTGTCATTCTCGTTTATAAGGTGTTCATCATGATCAAAATCATCTCCTATACGCTTCTTGTTTCTATTCAATTTACCAAGTGTGTATTTTATATGAGCAATTTTCTCCAAAAGAGCCGATCCTGTCAATCGTGTTGGAGGTTCGTTAAACTCTATATCTTTATACCATCCATGTTTTGGTGCTCTATATGGATGATCAACGTGTTCCGCCTCGGTCTCTGTAGCACAAATAAGGCATGCTTCATAACCGTGAGTCACACAACCCGATAGATTCCCAAATGCAGGTAGATCATGAACTCCTCAAAATAGCATTGCTTTCAATGTGAATACTCTTTCTTGTCCATGTCAAATGCAAACACTCCTATTGTCTAAAGTTTCTTTGACTCATCCACAAGGGGTTCTAAATATATATCAATATCTTGGCTTGGTGCTTTAGGTCTAGGAATTAGTAAACACAACATTTGAAATTCTGATTTCAATCACAATAAAGTAGGTAAATTATAGGAACTATATACACCGGCCAATAACTATAGCTGTTAGTCTGGATTGTATTAGGATTGAACCCATTGGTAGCAATTCCAAGCCAAACATTTTGAGCATTGTTAGAAAACTCTGGCCACTTATTCTTAAGTGATCTCCATTAAGATGAGTCGATAGGATTGCGCATGGAATTCCATTAAGTTTTTGCTTCACTATGCCATAACGTTTTTCGAACTATCCATGGTATAGTATGCAATCTAGTTAATCTAGGAATTAATGGAAAAATATTTTGCAACTTTTCTTGGTTTCTTTGTGACTTTTACAATTTCACCTTCATCTTTTAGGATAAATCTCAAAGTACGGCAACGAGGACATTCAACAGCATCTTTATTCTCCTTCCAAAATAATATGCAATCATTTTCGCAAGCATGTATGCACTCTACATTCATTCCCAAATCCTTTAATATTTGTTTCATTGTGGGGTATTTATACGGTGGGGTATTTTCATTTGGAAGCCACCTTTTCAATCACTTTAACAACTCGGTCACACTGTTTCATGACCAATTGAATTCTTTTTTCAAATTATGTAGCTCTATAAGTACACTTAACATTATAAGACCGTCTTCACAAGAAGAATATAATTTTTTATTTGCTTTTCTTTTGTACTCGTGGTACTTTCTTCCCTGATAACCATCACTGATATCGAGAATGCTATCATACACACCATATTCATTATCAACAAGGTATCCAAGAGAACCTTCTACATGGTTTTCCACTCGAATTTGATGAGAGATGCAAGCCTCATTAGCGGTAACATTTGGTGTAGGATTAATTACTGCATCTGTGTCGTTCCTCTCACCATGAGAAAACCACTCATCATACGTTGGATCCATACCGTAAATGATTAAGTGTTTCTCGATTTTTTTGAAGGATAATTTTTTGAAATTTCTACACTTTTTGCAAGGACAACTGCACATTTCAAAGTCAGGCCGTGCATGATGCTTTGCGAAGTTTATAAAATATGGAACCCCCTGTATGTACTCATCGATGTTCCTACGTCGACATCTAATCACTCGCTCGAAGTAGATAACGACATTAGCAAGACTATTATCTCTTCCTGTCATTTCATATAAACATAAAAAAATTATTTAGGTTGCTTTCTGAAAGTTCAAGTAAACAATTCAACTGATACTAAAGTCTTGTAGGAATAATTTTCAACACTTTATCACTGTAAATACTTCACCATCGTAGAAAATTCAAATAAGCACTTCACTTTATTTTTTAATTTTTAGTTTATTGGTATTTTACTTTGATGGTCGTCCATCTTACTTCCTATTACAAACACAATAATGTAATTACATTCCATAAATCATTTCGGATTAAACAATTCAACAAAATTTTTACAGCACTTACCTTTTATTCCCTGTATCGTACACAAATGCGTGTACACAGGGAACGAGTAGGAAGTGCCATTAAAATTTTGTAAACCATTTAAATGAAATGATTTATAAAATGTAATTACTTTATTGTGTCTGTAACTTGTCCAATACAGAGACAAATCTGACAAATATTGTATCTGATGAATATAGATGTCTATTCTGTTAAAAAACGAATATCCGTATAACGATCATATACAACACTTGTCAGACGGGGCCAAAAACTCTCTAAGAGATTAAAAAATAAAACACATTTTACAACTACTATTTTAACAACTATAAAAACTATTTTATATTCCTGATTCATATGGATCTTCTTAATTTTTATCTTGCATTACATTGATTCAAAATAATAGTGATGAAGTACTGTTTAAAAGAATCAGATAAAATATTCATCTATTGTTGCTTATTTATGCTTCATTAGGAAAAAACAGTTAGCATGATCTTTGTTAAGCAAGCATTATATGTTTAGAGAAGTTATAGTGATGAAGTAATGTTTGTCACTCGTGAATTAGACTCAGGTAAACTGCATAAGAAATAAATAATATAAGTGGAGTATGAAGGATTTTAGTGGTAGTTTTCTTATTTTAGTTTCTTTCTAGTATTGAACCATTACATTTACTCTTAGAGAAATCACATTAGCTACACAGGGTAACTATCCTAAGAAAGAAAAAACAATTACTTTTCTCATCGATAAATCCTATCTAATGCTTCAAAATTGGTTCATCAAGTTGCCAAGTGATCTAATGAACCCACGTTTTATTAAATTTGTTGAAAGTAAATATTTAACCGATCAACTGTAAGTTTAATTCATATTTTTGGTAATATAATAATATTTTCTTTCCTATCTACATCACCTTAAATTGGTTAATACTCGGGATAATGGTTGTTTTCTTTAAAATATACTTCATTTAAAATATACTTCATTTAAAATTTCATCAAACAGTGGTTGCTTCAAAGTCATCGATAATTGTGTCAGTACCCTCATTTTTTTTGGGTTAAACCCACCTCATTATCCTTTATACTTTGTGCATTCTATTATATTCTTTGTCACTTTTATGGAACTATTTTAATGCACTTGTGAGTGTTACATAAGGTTAAAAGGCAATTTGATTGTGCGAAAAAGTAGAAATGTCCTAATATATTTACGCCTGGTATAATTTCAATATGTTGCAATAGTATGTATTACATTGCATAAAGCAATAGGCTTTGCATGTACATCATAAATACTGTCTTAGATATTCTCATTTTAGTATGCATTAACATTCTGAACATCTTAACTTCATAAAGATTTTTTACTTCAATTGAAAACCCTCAAAACATTAACTTATGCATGATAAAAGGAGTTTTAAATTTTTTATAATGTTAGCTTCAATTGTACAATATGTTTCACTGTTGATTCAAAGCTGTACAATTGACATGAATACTTCGCTGTCCTTGAAGGCTACGAAATTTCAACTTCTACAAGAGTATGATTCCTAAGCAAAAGTAAGTGTGTTTTCTTCCTAAAAGCTAAGAAAATTGCACACATAATTGAGTTACAAAATTATGTCCATATACTTCAACATATGAATACAAATCTGATATGATTTTCACTGTTCTAATTTTGCCGAATACATTCACCTTTAAGGAGAAGCTGTGAATGGGTCCATTTATCTTTTGTCTAAGTTCATTTTTTTTACTGTTAGCATAAATAAATGAAGTTACATTTGCCTTTTATTCTCAAAGTTTTTGTTATACTTACTTATCATCATCATTTATAAGAGAATTTTTGATTTAATCGGTAGAACCATATTTTCAAAATAAGAATAGGTGTTAGCTACTTGAATTGAATGAAGCTTGCAATCTAGATAAGCTAGTACAAAGGTATCATGTACGTATATAAATTAGAATATGATAATAAATCCACTTGTTAAACTATAGGCTAGAAAATATTTTTTGATAAAAATCAAGTTTATTAAAATGCTGATCATTTTAATATTTAGTTTGAAAAAATGCTAAAATGTTTTTAGTTCATTTTATTAGTCTATACCAAAGTGAAACATAATATCTCGGATAATGTTGCTTTAATATTATAGCCATGCATTGTTTTTCGGATATGCTCTTTCATGACATAAGTTACCTTTTAAATTCATTAATTTTCTTTTAAATATGGCTCGCTCATGGCCAGTGTATTTCCATAACCTTACATAAGTTAGCATTTAAATCTATTAATTTTCCATGTAATGCTTATTATCTTGTCCTTAACATTCATAATCTTTAAAGAGAAAATTAATAACAAAATAGGCAACTATAAATGGGCAATTTGATGTTAGATTTCTTATCTATATGTGATTTTATAATATAGTAATTTGGCAAGATTTGTCATGTATAGAGATATGCATTGTATTACTAAATTTCTATAACAATAAACCCGAAACAATAAACGAAGTTCAATGTTTAGCAAAATTCGTTTATGTAAAATCTTGCATAAAGTAAGCATATAAAATAGTTATGGCATAACTATCCTGCATGATAAATAACATTTCATATTTTTTTATTCTGTCTATAAAAAATAAAAGTGGAATGGACTCAACATCGAATGTTTCTTAACTCATTAGTGGGTGAAAATTTCTTAACTCATTGCAAAATTGACCGAACTTTCATCAACATCAAATGTTTCACAATTTTTTCTAATATTCATGCTAATATTATGAAAATAACTCTTGGATTAGCAACAACAAACTCAATAAAGTTATGTGTTTGCTTGAAAAATGAGGCATTGGGCAATCCTCCTTTTATATTTCTCAATAAATTGAAAAATGTCAAAAGGAGTTTTAAAAGAAATGAATAAGGGCCGAATTAGCCTAAGATTATTACTGGACAGTATGAGAAATCAAAACAACAGCCTTTACAACAACATTCTTCAAAATATTAACAATATTAATGTTGTTTAGGCGTATAAAGATAGTTCACTTCTGCTTGAGCTAATGATGCACAAGCACACTATTGAAATTCAGAAGATATAAAAAATAAAGTGGCTGACTGAAGGAGACCAATGCATCGTATTCTTTTACGCATATGTATCTTCAACCAAAAACAAAACAAACAATTTGACATTTCTGCTCACATGGAAATAAATACAAACTAGTATATTCTAATTTAGAAGCACAGAAAAAATGAAAATTATTACCTGACTTTAAAGAAGGGCGAAAGTGGTGAAAGAGATGGACGGATTTGGCGAAAGAAATGGATGGAGGCTTTGAAATTACGGTGGTAGGCGGGCGACTCGTTGGATCGAAGGAAGGCTGGAGCGACGGCTGCTTAAACCTAATTTGATTTAGGGAAGAATGATAGAAGACAGACGCGTGACAAACACTTGAAGCAACAATTGAAACATAACCTATGACCCTATCCAACGTCTTCGAGTTATTTACGAAAAGCCCAAATTTTGTCACGGAAATAACCGTGATAATACAATGTAACAATAATAACCGTTACAAATTTCCAACAATAATAACCATGACAAAATGAAATGAAAAAAGTATGACAAAATGGCTTGTTTGGTGTTGTGTCAATGAACTAAAGGAGAACGAAAAAGCACAGTAATCATAAAATAATCTTGATAACCAGAAAAACATGGCCATCGGGATCAAGACATTGACAAATCAGTTGACTAGAATGCAACATGCAAATGCATGTACTAGCAACCAATATAATAAATGTATGCAAATTGATTGGCTAGAGGAAAAAATGATGTATAAAGAAATGAAATGCATTCCCATTTAATTAGCACCATTATGCGCCTTGTTATCATGTTACTAGCAACTAAGACCCCTCCACCAGATCCGGATTCCACTCCACTAGATCCACCTTCAGGCTTCCAGGCTTTGCCTATTTCTGCTCCTCATTTTGAGGACGATGGTTTTGTAACGGTCAGATCCTAAAAGTGGAAATGCCAAGCCAAATCTCCTCAATTGTCCACTTTTCATATTCCGCCTCTTATAACTCACAGCCCTTTAATATTCGTCAATCCTTTATCCAAAAAGTGAATTCCAATAATTCGACTAACCCTACCAAGACCATTGAGATTAGACCGAATAACAACCAATGGAAATTTTCAACAACCTCAAGTCGAGCATGGAATGAAGTTGTTAAAGGTAATTGTAACGACCCAGAATTTCTGTCATTTGAAATTGAGATATTTAATTGATTTTTAATATCAACAAGTAAAATTTGTAAGTCGAATGAATTATATTTCGAATATTTAGATTTAATTGGATAATTAAATCGATAATTTAATATTTGAAATTGCGTAAATAATTGGGAATTGGGTTTATTGTGATTAAAAATGATTTATAAAGTTATGTTAAATCATATTGGAGTTAGAACAATGTTTATGAACTTTTAAAATTGAATTAAAAGTTAATTTGTGAAAATTTAATATTTTAATATTTAATCGACTAGTGAAAATAGTCATTTTTCAAATAGTCTCGGTTTTTGACGAAACAAGTTTCATCGGATCCATAATGTCAAATTATAGTAAGGTTTCAAATTTCGTGTCAATCGGATTTACGGTTTGTCCGGGGCAAGCCAAAACGCATAGAAATTAGTTTAATCGATTTAATTTAAATTTGATCGTTTATTGCCGTAACTCGCATAGACGATCGAATTGGCTCTCGATACCTATTCCATTGTGTCCAGAACACGGGTAAAACCCTAGAAACGCCGGTCACCGTGCGAGATTTGGAGATCGGAAAATTTTGGATGAATAGTGTTTTGGGTAATTTTCTATAAAAGGGCATAAAGTTTGCTATTTTCACAAACTAAAACCTAGCTAGGGTTTCAACCAGGAGCCGCCGCTTCTAACAATTCCAATGGCCGATGTTTTCCCATCTTCTTTCTTTGATTTCTTCCAATCTACAAACTTTCACGACTCGGCTACAACTACAAAATTGAAGAACGCAGAGAGATTGTCGAGATCAACGGCTGTGATCGAAATCTGTGCGACCAATCATTGGCAATTTGCTCGTGAATGTCGCACGTTCATTCTCGTTTTGCATGCAAGAGGGGTGACCGAGCTTTGTTCTCTTATGGGCGTTGGTCGAGTCGGCTACGAGCAACAAGATGGTGGTATCTGATCATCTCCTCGATGATCATAGATGGTCGTGAAATTCAGCGTGTTAGGGCGGCTCGTGGGTTCGAATTGCCTGGGTATTGCGCATGATGGAGAAGAGATCGTGCGCGGCCCAGATTTGTTTACTCGAGATCGAACGGCCATAAATTGTTAGGTTAAAAATTATAAAAGAAAATGTAAATTTAATTATATTAAATTCGTATAAACTTTGTAATAACATAACTTTTTCCTACGAGGTCAAAAAACGCACGAAATGAATTGCATTGCAATCGTATGGACGAGCACTACGCAATGGAGCTGGTTTGGAGCTAGTGATAATTTCGGGTAAAATTAAACGCACGTTTAATTTTATTTGAAATAAAACGCTACAACTGTTATCGAAAACTCAAGGTAAAAATTTCTCACTCAATCGAATTGTTTCGATTTAAATTTTAAATTGTTTGATTTAAATTGCTTGATGATATTCTTGGATGATAAATTATTATCTATTGTTTTGAAATAGACCATATACGTTGTATAATAAGCGGATGTTGTTTATAAAACACATATACCGCGATAATTCCAACTTGACATGGAATTGGTACTATATATGTATTTGGAGTTGATTTCCCGCATTATATAGTGGATGAGACCCTATTGCGCCGCATAATAGCGGATAATATTTTATAAATCCCATATACCACGATTTTTCACCTCGAAGTGGAATTGGTATTGTGCTAACATCTTTGGATGCAGGGAAACAGGTTGGAGGGATCCAACTGGATTCCTCAAACATTTGAATTTATTTCATATGTTGTGTGTTGGTTGATTTATAATCCGTGTGATTATCTTTGTGATTGAGATTGTTGAAGGATATAGGTTACCCGAATATATTTTTGGTATCGTTGGATACCGAAAATAGATAAAATTGGATTTTTGAAATTTCAAGTTGAAAGTTTATAGTAAAAATTATTTTTGAGAATTGGATAAGTTAAAAAGGATTTTTAAAAAGATAAAGTTATTTTTGAAACCATATTGAATAAAATTCCAAATTTCGGGAAAAAGGGCTAAGTAAATGGATTTCGATTTATATTATTATAAGTTGAAGAAATTTATTTTAAAAAGGAATGATTTTGTAAATTCATTGGAAATTTATTAAGCAGAAATTAATTGGTTTTGATAATTAATTAAGAATAATTAATCAAGTATTAACTATTAATTAAGAGTTAATTAATGATCAATGAAAGGATAATTTATTAAATATTTTTATAATAAATTGGCTATTAATTTACCATAACTAGCAAATTTTATTCATAGAAATTTATTTGATTTAAATTAATCAGATGATTAAATTTATCCTACTTATGGATGTTTGAATTATATTGGATGTTGAATTGTTTGATATCTTTGATATGTGATGCTTTGTGAAATATCCTGATGTGTGTTGTGATCTGTAATTTGTTTATCTATGATATATATATATATATATATATATTTGTGATCTGTGGATGAAAGGTAAGCGTTATAGTTTATACCGCTTATCAAATATATTGTTATATTTTGATCTGTGATGGTTGAATGTTGTTGCACTATTGTGTTAAACCCTTGGACTACACAATACACACACAAAATGTGGATTTCACGTGGAAATCAGTTAAGTCACAGATTTTTGTCAATTCTAAAGATTGATTTTTTGAATCCAAATTAGTTTTGGAATTGGGATTGAAAAGTTTTTGAAAATGAATTTAAAAAATAAGATTTATTTTAAATAACTTAATAAAAATTGGAATTTAAATCATATGATTTAAATTTTGAATCCAAGGTTTGAAATTGAATTCAATAATTTGGGTACTATGGTCTAAAAGATTGTACAAGTTAAAAAAAAGAGGTGTTTATATGGGTTTTTAACCATTTAAAATATAGTTTTGGAAATTTTAAATTTAAATCCAAGTTTATACTTGAATGGCTTTAACTCATGAAAAATTGTAATCAGTTTTTCCCAAAACGAAAAGTATCTGTTTTCAAATAATAATAGCTTTCACATAAGGAAAGAAATTCCCATTTGTGTTAAAAGAATGTAAATTTGAAATTAAACAATTTTGAAGGCTATGAATTAATCTTTGTGAAAGGTTGCTGAAATTGACTTGAAATAAATGAGTATTTCAACTGGTGTATCTTTTATATTATAAAAGACTTGAATTGTGAATAGTTTTGAAAGCTATAAGTTAAATCTTGATTTAAGATTTAACGAGTTAATCCAATTGAAATGGAAATTTATCTGGGAATCTGGGAATAAATCTTTGTGAAACTGGGTAAACTTTGTGAAGTAAATCTTTTTGTTTAAAGATTTAAAAAGGTAATTTGTTTAAACCATTTGAAAGGAAGGGTTTGGGTAATAAGTTGTGACTTAATTGAAATCCCAATATCCATGTGTTTTAAAAATATTGCGTTCACTACTCGGATTAGCTGGGCGAGGACCTTTGTGTCATATGAACCATTCCGAATAAGTGATACGACGTAATGGATAGCATTGAAGACCGGTGGTGAAGACCGGGTATTTGTGAAAACGATAGGATGGCCTATGGATTGTCTCTGCACCGTTAGCTACGGTATGGAGATTTCCTTTGTGACAGGAAATTCGATCGGGATTGTGAATACCCGGATTTCAAGGGCTTCTTTTGAAGTGCCTTCGGTTTTGTTCGAACCCGGAACAGACTTGTATGGTTACATGTCTGACATTACATTTTGAGTTATAAAGCAGATTTCTTTCAAATACATTTCTGTTGGTGGCGGAGAATTTATTCTCTTAGCTTAACACCTTCTCTGAGACGTACGAACTCAGAGGTTATGTAGTTGAAGGTTATCAGCGATATATTCCTAATTTGGTAATGTGGCATGCTGAGTGTTGCTGTGTGATGATTATTTATTGATCATTTGTTGATCAAAGCGTGGCTTTGTGAAAAAGCGTAGCTTTGTGGACGAGACTTCGTCGGACCTCATACCCCGGAAATGGTCAAAACAGGAATATACGGCAAGGTTATGAGGGTCGCGCCCTTTAGGGTATGTCATTTCCTTCTGGAAAAGGGTGTGTAAGGTATGGAGCCCTGATGCTTAACCTATGTGGTTGCTCCAATCTCATTTTCTGTATGTTTGTTGCTTTGTGATCGAGGGCCCTCGGATAAAGGTCCCAAAGGACCGGGGGGTGACATATTCGTGTAGTAGTTACCTAGTTACAAAGGTAACCCGTCCTTGTGTTGGAAGAGAGCTGGTTAAGTTCTCGGGACGTCCCGCAAGAGGCGATCCCATGTGGCAGTAGGAAGTTCCTTAGCCTGACCATTTGTTGAAAATCCAAAGAAACAATACGAGCCCTGTACGGTTTTAGTTGTATAACCTGCCATTTACTTATGGTGGCGCCCCACTGTTTAAATGCTAGCTATAGTAGGCATAGTTCAGAATGTCGATGCTGGCTAAGATTAATATTCTATTTTCGAAATGCTTTCATCACTATGCACTAATAATAATATCAAAAATGATTTGTTTTGCGTAGTAAGCATCTTTGACTATTATAGGGAGAAATCTCCTCCAATTCTGCGTTTGCATTGTGTGTGTGGCGGGAGGCCTTATGGTAGTTTCATTTTCCAAAAGCATTGCGGGTATTTTTCCACTTCCCTTGTTGTTGTTGTTTTAAAAGATAAATAACTGTTTTGAGTTCTCATACCAGTCCCATGACTAGCCTGGAGTTTATTGTTCCCTTCCTAAACTCTGGGTGCCCATAATTTTCCACACGGGCAGCCTAGAGTCAGGTTATCAGGTCATTCTGGATTCAGGAGTGCTATGGAGCTCAAGTGGCGAGTTGGATGGCGAGACGTATTACTTGTATATGATATTATATCTTTCTGTTGTAGAATTCTGTGACGCCCCACCTCTATACCCATACTAGCCAAGGACAGTACGGGCTAATGCTGTCAACTAGCACGGAGAATGAGGCTGTTGAGGAGCGACCATCCGTGTAATTGCCTTGTGCGAGCACCGATATGCCAGATAAAATATAACATGCATTTCATCTCAAGAGGAAATCCGACGCAAACTCAAAGCTACTACACAGTGGCTATATATAATCTTCGGAAACAAATATAGAAATAAACATAACATAAATCAGTCACAGGCAATTCATATCACAAAGACGAAAATAGATATGAATATTACACATAAAAGTGTATATCAGAGTAGTGGTCTAACAAGATCCACAATGTCACAAAAGAATAGATACAAGTGCAAGCCAAACGAATATGTGTACATCAAGGAGTCAATAACTTAGATGTATACAACAAAAACTAACAAACTAAAGTAGTTAGCCAAAAGATCATATGATGGTCCGATAAGGTGGCAAGCAGAAGCACCTGTAGAATCTAAGTCTGACCCGAGTATTATTTAAGAAGAAAATAATAAACGGATCAGTCTAGCTATAATTATCAGATAAAATGATATATAATAAGAGATATGGCATAAACATATGATAACTATAATGGCATACTACAATAAGTATGTAATTGAAAATCAACAGGAGATTAATCAATATCACAAGAATCTTCTCAAAGATCCAAAAAGAGTATCATACCCAAAACTTGTATTCATAACAAGTCAATGACACATGAATTCACCAATGCACAAAAATTGATAAAGCTTATCAATAGAAATCACGAAAATAGGTGAAACATAAAATTTCCAGAAATCAACACACGAAATCCAGAAATCATAAAAAGGAAAAGAGGCCTATCACAAGAACGGGAGCATGAAAACTCCCAACACATGTATCGCAAAACGAGCCGAAGCTCCTCCAAACGAGCCGAAGCTCCTCCAAACGAGCCGAAGCTCCTCCAAACGAGCCGAAGCTCCTCCAAGCGAGCCGAAGCTCCTCCAAACGAGCCGAAGCTCCTCCAAACGAGCCGAAGCCCCACAAAATGAAGTATCGTCCTCGACGTGGACAAAGAGACATCACACATTTGCTAGTCTAAATCACAAAATGATCATCATTGATCGATAAGTGTAAATTAGACTAAGCTAGTAAATATATGAGCTTAGCTTCATGTCCCATAACCACTAGTTTAACTTAAATATTTACGAACAAATTGTAGATTTCCACTAGAAAATTGCCACAAGAGATTCAAACGAACAAGTCCAAGAATTAACCGACGAAGTAAACGCAAGCGTTTCATACCACTTGTTTTACTAGGTCGTTTAATTAGATTTCTCATACGAGTGAGGTAAAGGTTTGTATATACTAATAGATTGGAAATCGGTTTGAGAAAACGAGCTTTGTTATATAATAGTGTTGAAATCATTTGAAGAAAGAGTTTTGATATTTACTACTAGTATTGAAACCTTTATATTTTTAAAGTGACAAATCATAGAAAGGATTGTAGAAACAATCAATCATCAAAATTCACATTCGAAGACGTGAATAAAATCCAAAGAAATCGATTACGGAATCTATCGAAATGGATATTCCCAAAAATCCCGATATAAAAGTCATCAAGTCCATAATAAATGATAATCAACAAATCGGAATCAACATAAATCGATTAAAGTTGGAATTCTCAAGCAAATAGGCAAAAAGAGTGCAGATTCAGACGTCCGAAATCAAGGATTCATACGTCTGAATTTGGAAAATAAAATATTTTCCAAAACAGAATTCAGACGTCTGAATGGTTGATTTCAGACGCCTGAAATAGGCACTTTTTAGCCTATTTCCTTTCTGGTTCCAAATGAACCAATTCCGACGTCTGAAATATTGATTCAGACGTCTGAATACTGGGGAATAAAAATTCCCAGTATAATATTTAGACGTCTGAATCTAACATTTCAGACGTCTGAAACTGAGGTTCAGGGCATTCCCTGAACCTAGACCAAAAATGGCCGAACAAATACCGGAAGCGATCGGACGAGCAACAATGACTAAGGATTTACGTCGAGCGACAACCCAGCCTTAACGGCTCTTCGGTACGCCTCAAATATCAATGTCCAAATATCCATAAAAGGATTTTCATAGATTTGGATTTCAAAACATCAAAAATTGGAATATATACCAAATCAATCCAAACCAAAATCAATTGCACAAGAATAAGTGTTAGGAATTCATACCTAACAATCGAAGATAATTATAGACTAAGATGTGAGATAAAAATCTCACCTTTCAACCCAAACAAATGAAGAAGAAGCTCGAAAGCAAAGGAGAATCAACCACTCTTCAACACAACCCAAACGAGATTGAATATATGCTCAAAAAGAAGAACATTCCCAAAGTTAGGTTTAGGAATTACTGAAATTCAAGAGAGAAGGAGTTGGAGAAGATGAAGAGAAGGCTTACCAATGGGTTCTTCTATTAGTTTGGAGCTAGAGTTTGATTTGCAAAAGAAAACTAGGGTTTGGAGTTTTAATTTCCCATTCCACTCACCATTGTTGCTAAAGCTTGAGTACTAGGAATTAGAAATGAAGTAATGAAGAGTTGGAGTGGAGTTGGGATTGAATACATAAGTGGGGTTATTGGGCTCAGCCCAAACCAAAGCCCTAAGTGAAAAAGTAGCAAAATTCCACTAACTCCAAACATATCAAATTTTACACTTAAAAAGATCGCAAACGGCGTTTTGAACTCAATGGAAGGGGTCTCGAGTCCTAATTCGACCGTATGCCAAAAGTAGGTTTTCGGACTAAAATCCGACTAACGATGAAATATTTAAATAAAATATTTAAATACACAATCGTTAAATATGCGGGTTGTTACAGACTCCCCTCCTTAAAGAAATTGCGTCCTCGCAATACTTAAGAAGAAAATAAGAAGTAACAACCATAGAAGCATATTAACACAAAAGAAAATTTGAAATAGGGAGTTCACCATAAAGAGCAGGAAAGAGTAAGCCTGAACGGGATCGCTCGATGAATTCCCAGGATTCCCAAGAGCAATCCTTAGGATCTGAGAACCATTGAACTTTCACAAGAAGAACATCTTTATTCCGAAGGCGCTCAACCTCCGAAGTAATGATGCGAATGGAATGTTGCTCATAAGTCAAATCTGGTGAAATTTCAATTTCATCAATAACACCGGGCTCAAGAATGAAAATAGGAAACCTAAAAGCATTTTCTTAGTTAAAAGACGCGGAAAACATCAAGAATAGCACAAAATTGAGCCAGTGCAACGGCGTAGTACAAAAACGGTACGCCCGAGAAATGAGGAACTCGAATAATTTGGAACAACGGCATAGTACAATAACGGTACACTAGATGATCCTATACGTCGTATATTAAGCGGATGTTATTTATAAAACACATATACCGCGATAATTCCAACTTGATTTGGAATTGGTATTATATATGTATTTGGAGTTGATTTCCCGCATTATATAGCGGATGAGACCCTATTGCGCCTTATAATAGCGGATAATATTTTATAAATCCCATATACTGCGATTTTTCACCTCGAAGTGGAATTGGTATTGTGCTAACATCTTTGGACGCAGGGAAACAGGTTGGAGGGATCCAACTGGATTCCTCAAACATTTGAATTTATTTCATATGTTGTGTGTTGGTTGATTTATAATCCGTGTGATTATCTTTGTGATTGAGATTGTTGAAGGCTATAGGTTAGCCGAATATATTTTTGGTATCGTTGGATACCAAAAATAGATAAAAATTGGATTTCTGAAATTTCAAGTTGAAAGTTTATAGTAAAAATTATTTTTGAGAATTGGATAAGTTAAAAGGAGTTTTAAAAAGATAAAGTTATTTTTGAAACCATATTAAATAAAATTCCAAATTTCGGGAAAAGGCTAAGTAAATGGATTTTGATTTATATTATTATAAGTTGAAGAAATTTATTTTAAAAAGAAATGATTTTGTAAATTCATTGGAAATTTATTAAGCAGAAATTAATTGGTTTTGATAATTAATTAAGAATAATTAATCAATTATTAACTATTAATTAAGAGTTAATTAATGATCAATGAAAGGATAATTTATTGAATATTTTTATAATAAATTGGCTATTAATTTACCATAACTAGCAAATTTTATTCATAGAAATTTATTTAATTTAAATTAATCAGATGATTAAATTTATCCTACTTATGGATGTTTGAATTATATTGGATGTTGAATTGTTTGATATCTTTGATATGTGATGCTTTGTGATATATCCTGATGTGTGTTGTGATCAGTAATTTGTTTATCTATGATATATATATCTGTGATCTGTGGATGAAAGGTAAGCGTTATAGTTTATACCGCTTATTAAATATATTGTTATATTTTGATCTGTGATGGTTGAATGTTGTTGCACTATTGTGTTAAACCCTTGGACTACACAATACACCCACAAAATGTGGATTTCACGTGGAAATCAGTTAAGTCATAGATTTTTGACAATTCTAAAGATTGAATTTTTGAATCAAAATTAGTTTTGGAATTGGGATTGAAAAGTTTTTGAAAATGAATTTCAAAAATAAGAGTTATTTTAAATAACTTAATAAAAATTGGAATTTAAATCATTTGGTTTAAATTTTGAATCCAAGGTTTGAAATTGAATTCAATAATTTGGGTACTATGGTCTAAAAGATTGTACAAGTTAAAAAAAAGAGGTGTTTATATGGGTTTTTAAACATTTAAAATATAGTTTTGGAAATTTTAAATTTAAATCCAAGTTTATACTTGAATGGCTTTAACTCATGAACAATTGTAATCAGTTTTTCCCAAAACGAAAACTATCTATTTTCAAATAATAATAGCTTTCACATAAGGAAAGAAATTACCATTTGTGTTAAAAGAATGTAAATTTGAAATTAAACTGTTTTGAAGGCTATGAATTAATCTTTGTGAAAGGTTGTTAAACTTGACTTGAAATAAAGGAGTATTTCAAATGGTGTATCTTTTATATTATAAAAGACTTGAATTGTGAATAGTTTTGAAGCTATAAGTTAAATCTTGATTTAAGATTTAATGAGTTAATCCAATTGAAATGGAAATTTATCTTGGAATCTGGGAATAAATCTTTGTGAAACTGGATAAACTTTGTGAAGTAAATCTTTTTGTTTAAAGATTTAAAATGGTAATTTTTTTAAACCATTTGAAAGGAAGGGTTTGGGTAATAAGTTGTGACTTAATCGAAATCCCAATATCCACGTGTTTTAAAAATATTGTGTTCACTATTCGGATTAGCCGGGAGAGGACCTTTGTGTCATATAAACCATTTCGAATAAGTGATACGACGTAATGGATAGCTTTGAAGACCGGTGGTGAAGACCGGGTATTTGTGAAAACGATAGGATGACCTATCGATTTTCTCTACACTGTTAGCTACAGTATGGAGATTTCCTTTGCAATGGAAAATTCGATCGGGATTGTGAATACCCGGATTGCAAGGGCTTCTTTTGAAGTGCCTTCGGTTCTGTTCGAACCCGGAACAGACTTGTATGGTTACATGTCTGACATTACATTTTGAGTTATAAAGCAGATTTCTTTCAAATACATTTCTGTTGGTGGCGAAGAATTTATTCTCTTAGCTTAACACCCTTCTCTGAGACGTACGAGCTCAGAGGTTATGTAGTTGAAGGTTATCAGCGATATATTCCCAATTTGGTAATGTGGCATGCTGAGTGTTGCTGTGTGATGATTATTTATTGATCATTTGTTGATCAAAGCGTGGCTTTGTGAAAAAGTGTAGCTTTGTGGACGAGACTTCATCGAACCTTACACCTCGAAAATGGTCAAAACATGAATATGCGGCAAGGTTATGAGGGTCGCGCCCTTTAGGGTATGTCATTTCCTTCTGGAAAAGGGTGGTGTCAGGTATGGAGCCATGATTCTTAACCTATGTGGTTGCTCCAATCTCATTTTCTGTGTGGTTGTTGCTTTGTGATCGAGGGCCCTTGGATAAAGGTCCCAAAGTACCGAGGGGGTGGCATATTCGTGTAGTGGTTACCTAGTTACAAAGGTAACACGACCTTGTGTTGGCAGAGAGCTGGTTAAGTTCTCGACACGTCCTGCCAGAGGCGATCCCATGTGGCAGTAGGAAGTTCCTTAGTCTGACTATTTGTTGGAAATCCAAAGAAACAATACGAGCCCTGTACGGTTTTAGTTGTATAACCTGCCATTTACTTATGGTGGCTCCCCACTGTTTAAATGGTAGCTATAGCAGGCATAGTTTGGAATGTCTATGTTGGCTAAGATTAATATTCTATTTTCGAAATGCTTTCATCACTATGCACTAATAATAATATCAAAAATGATTTGTTTTGCGTAGTAAGCATCTTTGACTATCATAAGGAGAAATCTCCTCCAATTCTGTGTTTGCATTGTGTGTGTGGCGGGAGGCCTTATGGTAGTTTCATATTCCAAAAACATTGTGAATATTTTTCCACTTCCCTTGTTGTTGTTGTTTTAAAAGATAAATAACTGTTTTGAGTTCTCATACCTGTCCCATGACTGACCTGGAGTTTATTGTTCCCTTCCTAAACTCTGGGTGCCTATAATTTTCCACACGGGCAGCCTAGAGTCAGGTTATCAGGTCATTCTGGATTCAGGAGTGCTATGGAGCTCAAGTGGCTAGCTAGATGGCGAGACATATTACTTGTATATGATATTATGTCTTTCCGCTGTAGAATTCAATTGTAAGGACATGTTTGTATAACTGTCCATTGTTTTGTTGTGTTGTATATTGTTGTTGTACACTCTGATGATAATGTAATGTAATAACTGATATAGTTCTTTGTTTTAAAGATTATTCATTTATCTATTATATGTTGTTCCGCTGCGATTGTGAGATTCTGATATTGTTTCTATTCTGTTTTCTTCTTCTATCTTTTTCTTCTACCTCTTCTTTTTAACCCTCATGGTTCGGTTTTTGGGCATTCGATTGCTCGGTAGTTGATATAGTGGACGTATTGATGTCGACTTTCGAAAGTCGAAGAATTGGGTCCTGACAGTAATAACATCCCGATTTCTGTCCCACTAAAGTTCTATCAACCACGTAATTTTAATTCAATGAATTGTGCAAAAATGTCAGATGATGTGGTTCAAACTCTAGAAAACAATGGGTTAATGTCATTGTGACTTACATGGTTGGTCCTAAACCATACTATCCTTACTTTAGGGACTACATAAGTAAAGTCTGTAAACCTGAAGATGATTTCTCTATCTACTCTAAGGAAAACGGTTTTTATGTTATTAAATTTAATAACAAAATAGACTGTGATAAAACTCTGGAAGAAGGTCCTTATTACTATAACAAAAAATTGATGATGATGAAGAGATGGTATCTTGTGATGCAATTGAAAAAAGAACTCCTCAATCTTATTCCGACTTGGGTTCGTTTTCCTAATCTACCTCTTGACTACTGGACGGAAGAAGGGATTAGTCGGATAGCCTCTGCTCTTGGCTCTCCTATCACGTTGGATAAATTTATTGAAGGTGTAATTAAAATCACTTACGCAAGAGTTTTGATTGAGATAAATAACTCTTTTACCTTTCCAAATAGAATCCCTAATTTATCGTAAAAGGATGAAATTATATGGCAAGAGGTTCCTTATGATTGGAAACCATCTATTTGCTCTAACTGTTCTAGTTTTGGCCATAATGAATCTCATTGTCAATTTACTAATGTATGGCGTCCTTTTATCCCTCGAGACCAACCAATTGAAATCAATGATATGAATATTGATGACCCTAATCAAGTCAAATACAATGATATGCCCATGCCAAATAACACAGAGTTACAAGGCGGTACAGTTCAAGGAGATATTATGAACATCCCTAAAAAAAGTGATATTAACTATAATACACAACTGTAATCTTCATATAAGAAACATATAGTCCAGTCTGAGATCACTCTCTCGACTATTTTTACTGACTCAACACAAAATAATAATTTTCCAGCTACAGAGGAGTCTCCTCAGATTTTTGGGGAAAATAATGACTAGGAATCCATCATGATAGATGTTGTGCCTGCTTAAGCCAACGAATCCCTAATTGGTGTCGAAAGTGCTGTGCATACTCCAAATTTGCAACTGGTTATCAAACCTAGAGCCACGTGCAAGACCAAACCTGAAGAAGCCCCTTTCGAATTTAAAGCATCCACCTCAACTGATGTGGTAGATAATCCTGCATAGAATTTACTAGTTAATCATTTGATAGGAAAACATAAAAAGATGAAAAAGCCTAAGACATTCTGGGTTGCTACTACCCCTATTGACAGTAGCAAAGCTGATAACTCTTAACTTATGGATTTCTTCTTTTGGAACATTCGGGGTATGAATGCCCTATCTAAGCAGTTAGAGATTAAGAATCTGATTAATTGTAAGAGGTTCTCTTTTGTTGGTATTCTTAAAAACAAACTATCTACTGAACTCATTGATAGATTTATGTCTTCAGTTGATAATAAATGGAAATACTCCCACAATGTTTCTAGCAATCCTAAAAGTAGAATCTTAATAATGTGGGACTCATCGCAATGGTTGAATATTATTATTCATTCTGGCGATCAGTTTATTACTAGTATTCTTCACAATGCTAATGGCACTAGCCTATTGTGTACTACGGTTAATGCTTTCAACGAAGAAACTAAGAGAAAGGATTTGTGGCATTATATTATTGAGCAATCAAAAAATATCAGTCTCCTTTGGGTTGTGGCGGGGGATTTCAACTCCATTTTATCACCGAATGATAGAATTAAAGATGGTATTTATAATGTAGTGGGCGATCGGGATTTTATCGACTGTGTTACTTTTTCGAATCTTGTGGAGCCTAATTTTACAGGTAATTTTTTTACATGGAGGTGATGCCAAAATCTTTCTATACACAGCAAAATTGATAGAGTTTTCGTCAATTATTTATGGTTAAGCACTTTTGATCAATTTGGTATTAATTTTGGTCATCATTCGATCAGCGATCATTCCCAAGTTATTCTAAACTTAGTCGTTCATAATGTCAAGAAGAAGAGAATACCTTTCAAATATTGCAATAATTGGCACTAGCAAAATGGTTACCAGTCTGCTCCCAGCCATACTCTTCCTTTGGAACTTCATGGAAATCCACTTTACATTCTTCATGGCAGATTAAGAGCTGCTAAATCTGCACTAAAAAATTAGGCCAAAAGTAAAATGAACTTTCAAACTACTATTACTACTTTGAAACAGGAAGCTTATGAATTTTACAGTCATCTTATCAGACAACTATTGAATGACAATTTAAAAAATCAATATACGACGAAAGACTCTCAGATTCATTTTTTGATGAAAAGAATTGCGATAGAAACTGAGCAGAGAATGAAGTTTGATTGGTTGATAAAAGGAGATAGGCCAACAAATTATTTTTACTACAAAATTAATGTTATCAAACCAACTTAAAGTAGCAGTTTTATGATTAATTCAGATGACAAATGGACTTTGGCATTAGATAGACTAGCTTATGAAGCAGTATGCTATTTTTCTGAATTGTTCTATTCATCACAGGCTACAAGTCAATTACCAAGTATTACATGTAAAAGAATCCTCTCTGAAAATGCTAAAAACAATCTATGCAAACCATTTCAGATTGAGGAAATCAAAACTGTCGTTTTTCAAATCAATGAAAATAGTTCTCCTGAACCTGATGGCTTTAATTCAAATTTCTACAAAGTTTATTGGGATCAAACGAAAGAGGAAATTTTAAATGCTATGAATCGTATATTCCAATATGGAAAAATAATAAGGGAAATCAACCATTCTTTTACTTGCCTCATCCCAAAAAAAACCCGATGATATCGATTTCTCTGATTTTAAATCAATTTCTCTTTATAATGTCTCATATAAGATTTTTAGCCAATCTTCTTTGTAATCGACTAAAACCTTATATAAATGACTTGATCTCACACAATCAGAATGCTTTCATCCCTGAAAGAACTATTACAGAGAACTCTCTTCTTGCTTATGAAATGGTTAGAGGATTCGATAGAAAAAAATTCCAATAACATTTGCCTGAAAATTGACTTGCATAAAGCCTATGATACAATAAATAGAAAGTTTATTCATCACATGCTGATTGCCATGGGATTCCCTATGTTATTTGCTAATCTATTAAATGAGTGTATTTCTACCCCAAATTTTTCGGTGCTAATCAAAGGGTTGGTTTCATTGAGAGCTCAAGGGGATTAAGGCAAGGAAAACCCCTCTCGCCATATTTGTTTTCTATAGCTATGGAGTTCCTTTCTATTAACCTCGAAGTGGAATATTTGAAAGGTAAGTTATCTCCATTAGTGAAATTTATCCCATGATCACGTATTTATTATACGCTGATGACATATTAATTATGACCAACGCTAACATTTTAAATGTTCAAAGTATCATGCTGACTCTGCATAAACTGAAGTGCTTCTATGGTCTAGATGTTAATGAGAACAAATCTACTATTTTTTAGTAAATGGGCTAAAAACAAACAGCAATTAGCCGACATATTAAAGTTTAATGTTGGTCAGCTGCCAGTGACTTAGCTAGGCATCCCATTATCCAGTAACAAGCTAAAGTATAAGGATTTTGGTTGTCTTATTGACCAAATAAACAAAAAAATTAACTATTGGAATAGTAAATTGCTAAATATAAGTGGAAGAATCGAGTTAGTAAAAACAATCATTCAACCAATTATTCAATTTTGGCTTCAATTTTGTCAATTCCCTATTAATGTCATTCAAAGAATCAATTTCATTCGTGCAAACTTGTCACGATCCAGAATTTCAGTCATTTGAAATTCGTATATTTAATTGTTTTTAAATATTCACAAGTAAATTTTATAAGCTGAATAACTTATATTTGAAATACAGCGATTTAACTGGAAAATTAAATTGCTAATTTAATAATTGAAATTGTGTAAATAATTTGATTTTGAATTTAATATGAATAAAAATAATTTATAAAGTTGTATTAAATCCATTTTGAATTAGAATGATGTTAGTGAACTTTTAAAATTGAATTAAAAGTTAAATTATAGAAATTGCATATTTTAATATTTAATTAACATGTAACTGGTCATTTTTCACATAGTCTCAGATTTCAACGAAACCAGTTTCATTGGATCCATATGTTATATTATTGTAGGATTTTAAATTTCTTGTCAATCAGATTTATGGTTTAGTCGTGGCAAGCTCAAACGTGTAGAAATCTGTTTAAGTAAATTTTAAATTTAAATAGTCGATTCGAAAACCTATCTTCAAAATACGATTGAATTGGCTCCTGATGTATATTCCAATGCATTCAGAATAGGGGTAAAACATTATAGACGCCAGGCGACATGTCTCGTTTGGCGTACGGAAAAAATTCGGGTGGATAGTGTGGCGAAATTTTCTATATAAGGCCATATTATTTTCTATTTTCTACAAAGCCTAGTTTCTATAACCCTAGCCACCGTTATATTTTCTATGGCTAGAAATGCATGAATTTCTTCCCATAATCTCTCTCATTCCGTAAACAATTACGTGAAGTTTTCAACTACATCATTGTCGAGCATCGCGAGATCTTCGAATGCATATGGCTAGGATCAAAAACTATGAAGAGGATGAACGACAATTCTTGCTCAAACATATTCCATTCACTCACGTTTTTCAAGAATCATAGAGAGTCGAGCTCCATGGTGTTGCGGCTAAACGTTGGTGGGCTTGTGGCTGTTCGAATGAGGGTGGCCGATCGTCGTCAAAGTGATCGTAGGTGGCGCATTAATTCAAGCAAAAACGACGGCCAGTGTGTTACGTGTAGGATCGATTTCACCCTAGAGGGGGGGTGAATAGGGTGATACTATCAATTTTAAAATTTTAGTGTGGAAGTTTGTATAAAAATATTTCAACACAGATATATCAGAATAGCAACACAAATAATAGCAGAATAATAAATGCAGAAATAGAATGACACAGAATTTACCCAACTTCGGCAAAACACTGCCTACGTGCTGCCCTCAAGGTTTCTACTAGAAATTAAGCAGTCAGATGCTTACACACGTAAACTCGCGACACCCGCTATCAACTAGCCTTAACTCTATGCTCAAAGCCCTGCCATAACTCAGCCACTGAGCTGCGAATTCTCAAACTACGCCACGTAGTTTGTCCCCTAGTCACACGACTAGAAATTACAACGTTTAAAAGAAGATTTTAAATTTAAAAACAAATTCAAACAATCAAAACCCTAATTGAAAAGATTAAGCCCAAATATAATTGTAAAACAATAAAGGCCGGCACCTTTTCTTTTATTTCTTTATCGGCCTGGTTCCTCTTTTATTTGCTCCGTTCCTTTCTTTTGTGAAAATACCGGTCATTCCTCATTTGTTTCCTCTTTAACAAAAATTAGGGCTTGTGAAATTCTTTGAAGCCGCCGCTTGAATGTTGATTGATCGAATGGATAATCGCGTGTTTGCTTTGTCGATCGTTCGTCTCCTTGAATTTCGCTCAACTACTTCTCGATTGAGTTCTATTCTTGACTTTGGTATGCGATTTTCGCTTTTACTTCTTTTGATTTTGCGTACTTGAACTCGATGACTTTTTGCCGATGATGTTGATTGCTTATATAGGGTTCGAATCCCTATTTTTCATTCGTCTGGAGTTATTTGAATTTGTCAATTGATATAGCTTGGCCATTGATTTTTGTATGGATGATGGTGATTTTTTCTAACTTGTTCATAATCATATATTTATGATTTACTTGATACTTACGGCTTTGAATTGCCTTGCTCATCACGGTTTCGATTTTGCTGGTTTGACTTTGGCACTGACTTGTTCAATATCGGCTTTGACACTTTTGTTGACTTTATTTGAAACTGCTACCTAATGCTTTATTCAAAATCGCTGTTACATTTGAATCTCTGTCATTTGTTGATTTCGGCCACTTGATGCTACTATGTGAATTTTTGACTTGACTGAATCTTCATTGACTTTGTATATTGGCTTCAACCATTATGTCTCTGACTTTGGTCACTTCAATTTGAACTGCAGGTGACTTTCAAACTTGATATTGATTTTTGTTAACTCATGTTTCTCATATTACCTACTGTGAGAAAACAATGACTTTGACTTTGCATTTTCTTTGTGCATTGTCACTGCATACATGTTCATCATGTCTGTATCATGTTTGAGATTGCGCATTTGCGCTGCTGTGGCCTTCACTTGATATTGTCATAAAACTGTACACTTATTTGGTTCATTGGTATTTGATCATTCATGTAGTTTCTGGTATCACTTTTTGAGACAGTATGCATTTCAGTTGTATTGTGTTTGGTTCGGTCTTGTATCACTTGTGTCTGCACTGTGTCTAGCTCAGGTTGAAGTGTTGATTGATGTAGTCTTGCTTCCATACTGCTATGATGTATTGTGTTGTCCTGTTGCCTGATCTTTGTTGCCTTTGATATTACTTTCATGTTAACCTATTTGTGCAGTTGCATCCCTGTAGCATACTTGACTTGTTTGAAACATATATCTTGATTTTTCTTTGATTTAGCTGGTGTGTTTAACTGTCATGTGTTTGTGGTTGACTTCATTCTTTGTGCTCGACTTTGGCCATTGAATTTTTCTCTACAGCTTGTATGGTTCATTGTTTCATGTATTCATATATGTGCTATCATCTTGTACATCTTCGTCAGGAGTAGTTCTCAATTGTTGTGTTTATACATTTGTTGTCGCTGCATGTTTGAACTGGCATGGTGCACTTTGACTATGTAGGTTCACTTTGTTGATGATGCTTTGACTATTGAACTTGGTTTGGATTTGTGTTCTTGTTAACATGTCTGCATTGCACTATCCTTTGTTCTATATGTTTGCTCCTTCGAGCCAGTGAAACTTGTATATGAATGTTTTATAGTTTTAAGTTTGTATTCTACTGTCACGATGTGGTTGTATACACTTTTTTTTGTCAATTTGGGCAGTTTGGATACAGTTTTGGTGTTGGTTTGAGCATGACCATTGCATTGTTGAGGCTATGTTGCTTTGATCGAGCATTTTCACTTGTGCTCGACAATTTTGTATTGCACTTGAGTTGAATCAAGCTTAAAGCTCGGGTTTGACCTTGTGCTGATACTGTGACATTATTTTTATTGCACTTGAGTTGAACCCGACTTTTGATTTGGGTTTGACCTTGTGCTCACCTGTCCCTGCAATTTTATCAAGTGTATATCGGTGTGCACGGCCTTGTGGCATGTACAGTGATACACTGTGCATGTCACAAGCTGTTCGTGTATGATGAATTCAAAATTAAATGATGACGAACAACCCAAATAACTGAGGCAAATATTATTTTCAAAATTCACATTTTATTTTATACTGCAAAAATATTTCTTTTTCAATTTTACTGCTTCAGTATATATTTTTGCAGATTGCTCAGATGCTGGATTAATTTGGAATCAAGTTGAAGATAAAATAGGAGTTGAATGAATGATATGTAGTGAGGACAATTATGTAAATTGAAATGTGATGTGATTGAAATTGTAATGTTATTGAAATTTATATATATAGTGAGAGCTTGAATTTGTATTATTCAAAATTGTAATAAATATCTGTTTGAATAAAATATCCGTTTGAATTCAAATTCTATGTTATTTATTTTATTCAGCAAATATTTAATTAATCTGTGAAAATAAAATAGTACATTAACAAATACATTTAAATGAATATACATACATACATATATATATATATATATGTTTATTATCGTCAAACAAAAATCATATAGTCGCATATTCAACAATCTCTCCCTTTTGATGATAAAAAATATATATTTAAGATTTTGAATTTGTTAAATGTATTTGATCATACAATTTGCTCCCCCTATTTGAATGCTTCCTCTCTACACAAAGCTCCCCCTTCATATATGCATACAATTAAAAATATATAAATGAGCCTAGATGCAAATAGAAAATATTTGACCTTTATTTGTCAAAATCTTAACTTTTCTCTCCCCTTTTGTTATCAGCAAAAGGGTAGTAGTGTCAGAAAAAATAGAGATAAAGTGATAAATATTAATATAACATTAAAATTCAATCGAATATAAATATTAAATTTCAATAAAAAATCAAACAAAAATCATAAATACTCTGTTAGGCACATATTCCACTTTTAGAATGATGGGAATGATGTCATCATATAAAACCATAAGTTGTGTCCATTTGTTGTATATTTATATCAGGAATTTGAATATCTACCAACCATGCATAACCGTTAGGACTTTTAAATGAGATTAGTAGTATTCCAATTTTATTTTAAAAAAAAGAATTCAAGTATCTTCTAACCACGCATAACCATAAGGACTTGTAAATGGGATTAGAATTAACTTGTTTATCTAATAAATCAATTTTGATATGCGTTCCATACATGCATAACCGTGAGGACTTTTAAATGAGCAAGGAAGCACATAACAAATTCCAAGTAATTCACTCATCATAACCGTGAGGACTTTTAAATGAGAGTGAATACTTTGGATTTTATTTTATTTTATTATATATTTTTTTATTAAAAAGATATAAAATGAAAAACGAATGATTCCTGTTTAATGTACCACATATCGACAAACTATATTGAATTTTGATGAGTGATGGTCGTTAGAAATAGGATAGAAATAGAGATGGTCATGGAATTTTTACCAATAAAAAGTTTTTATAACTCTTGTTCAAATTTCTAAAGAAATTTACTAAATATATCGTCTCAAGTTATAATATACGATTAATATTAACACTCGTCACTTTTTCAATCACTATTTATCCTTGTTGATAATTAGTAGGGAGTCAGATTAGTCAATGTTATAATTTAAAAATTAAATTCAAAAATAATTACAAAATCAATTTTTCTAAAAATGACCGATCTGAAAACAAGATCAAAAATGATTTTCTAGAAGGGGTTTTATGAGAAAAATTTCTGCTATTTGAAAATTATTTGAAATGAAAAATACGCAGATATTTTCTTTGAAAAACGATGCAGTTACTAAATTTCTTAACATAAATCACGTTTCACTAGTAATTTTTCTATCAACTAGATTACCAGCGTAATCTGCATCTGAATTTTTCTTTCACTCCAAATTATCATTAATTGAATTTGATAGACCAGACCATGAAGTGTGCATCAAAATGTCTTAAAATCAATTTTAACAGCTTTTCAAATGACATTCTCTTGAATTTGAATTGAAATCGTGTAAATAATCAAAAATCATGAATATAGAGTCAGCCGTAAAATAACCAAATGTATTATCATTACCAATAAAACACTATCATTAATCCAAACTATTACATATGTAGTAGTTCAAAGATTCTAGAGATTTTTATAGTGTTCTTGGCATAAGAATATAATTAGCCAACAATTTTGAATAAGTCAGAATCAAAATCATCATTTATTTCATCATCACATTACTGGCTGATTTAATTCAGACTACGGTGCAGATTATCACATTTAATATATCATTCAAAATATACCATAGCCTGTTTTACCTTTACGATAATTTTTTGTTGTTATCCATTGTGATTCTGTCACCTTTGTACTAGGCTAAGGAACTTTGCTTTGTTGCCCATTGTGTTTCTGGAACAGCCAGAATCCATATAACACTATTGTTGTTCCTTAGCCTACCACCACTCCTACACGATAAAAGATTTTTGTGACCTATTTGTTTTTATAGGTCCATGATTGTTAGTGACAGAATATTTTGAAAAATAATTTTGTGGAGACCCAAAACTGTTTAAATATGTTCCTTTCGGCACCCAGATTTGTTTAACTTTGAGAGATTTTATATTTGTGCCTTTTGGAACCCAAATTGGTATAGTTTTCACGTGTTTGGGTCTATACCAACAATTATTTTGATTGTGTCCAAATTTTCGACAAATTGTGCACATTGAACTGACTTGATTAATTTTATTTCTAACATTTTCATATTGATTATATCCAAGTCCTTGTCTAACTGTATTAACAGTTTGTTTTCCTAATGGCATATTCAACTATTTTTCACTTTTGAAAATATATCTAAATTCGTTGACAGTTGTTGGACTTGTGTTTTGAGAGATTCATTTTCGTTTAATAATTATGTTCACCTTTTAATAAAATTTTCTCTTCTTGTATTTTCACTCTCTATCAAAAACAAAATTTCATTTTCAAGCGATTTAATTTTGATTTCTGATTTTTTTAATCTCTTCTTCGAATGTTGGATACTTATCACACTTAGAGATCCTACTTTGGTAGGTTTTAACTAATTGTTCAAGCTGTTCATTTACTTCCATCAAACTATCTCTTTGTGATTCAATTTTAGCATATTTCTCCCTAAGTCGTTCAAAACAGCCATTTACATCGTGGAAATATATAAGTAATTCTGAGTGATTGGGTTTTGATACCTTGCTTGGCTCATCATCGTCGCTATCAGTTATATTACCTTGAAGGCACATATCTGCTTTCTCACTCTCACTACTAGTACTTTGAATATCTTCATCACTTATATTCCACGTGGCAGTAAAATTTCTCCTTTTTCATTTCTTTTCAAAGTCGAGTCGGTTTTGAGGACAATTGGGCTTGATGTGTCCGGGTTGGTTGCACTTATGACAAATGATCTCCCGTTCTTCTGGATTGTCTAGTACTTTGTCTATTCTGCTTTTCAATTTTTGATTTCAAGCTGGATTTCTATATTTGCAGTTCCACCTTTTGAACTTCTTCATTATTAACGCCAGCTCAGCTGCTCCATCATCATCGTCATCATCATCACTTTCAGTTGTTCCTTTGAGAGCAATTGATTTCTTTCGAGTATCTCCTCCTTCACGCTCTTCCTTGAATTTCATTTCTAGCTCATAAGTGGTGAGATTTCCAATGAGTTCTTCAACTTTGATTTGTTTTAAATTTTTCGACTCTTAAATGGCAGTCACGTTTGCTTCCAAACTTCGTGGAAGGACTTTGAGGATTTTTCGGACTATCTCCAACTCTGTGTATGATTTTCCAAGAGCTTTTGATTTGTATACGATATTGGAAAGTCATCCATACATCACTTTGACATTTTCTTCCATCTCGATTGTGAAATTCTCGTATTCGCTGCTTAGCATGGCAAGGCGAGATTCTTTGACTTGCGACGTTCCTTCGTGAGTCACTTCGAGTGTGTACCATATTTCCTATGCAGTTAGACAATGTGAGACATGATTAAATTTAAATTGACCTAATGAACAAATAGTCGAATTCAAGCTTTGGTATTAGTATTCTGTAACTTATTTTCTAGATCTATCCATTGATCCTTCGGTTTATTTATTTTCTGATTATTTACAATTATAGTTGGTGCTCTATACCATGTCTCAACAATATCTCAAGCGTCAATGGTTTTAAGAAAAATTTCCATCCTATTTTTCCAGTAAGCATATTCACCATTGAACATTGGTGGTCTAACTATGGATTGACCCTCCGCAAAAGCATTATTAAAAGAAGCCATTTTAAAAATTCAAATTTTTTTTTTTAAAAAAAATTGTTTTTGAAAAATCAAACTTTTTAAGACAAAAATGGCTTTTGTACCTTGCTCTGATACCACTTGTAGGATCGATTTCACCCTAGAGGTGGGAGCGAATAGAGTGATACTGTCAATTTTAAAAATTTAATGCGGAAGTTTGCATAAAATTATTTCAACACAGATATATCAGAATAGCGGCACAAATAATAGCAGAATAATAAATGCAGAAATAGAACGACACAGAATTTACCCAGTTTCGGCAAAACCCTGCCTACGTGCTACCCCCAAGGTTTCTACTAGAAATTAAGCATTCAGACGCTTACACACGTAAACTCGCGACACCCGCTATCGACTAGCCTTAACTCCACGCTTAAAACCCTGCCACAACTTAGCCACCGAGTTGCGAATTCTCAAACTACGCCACGTAGTTTGTCCCCTAGCCACACGACTAGAAGTTACAACATTTAAAAGAAGAAGTTAAATTTAGAAACAAATTTAAACAATCAAAACCCTAATTGAAAAGATTAATCCCAAATATAATTGTAAAACAATAAAGGCCGACCCCTTTTCTTTTATTTCTTTATCGGCCTGGTTCCTCTTTTATTTGCTCCGTTCCTTTCTTTTGTGAGAATGCCGGTCGTTCCTCGTTCGTTTCCTCTTTAACAAAAATTAGGTCTTGTGAAATTCTTTAACGCCGCCGCTTGAATGTTGATCGATCGAATAGATATTCGCGTGTTTGCTTTGTCGATCGTTCGTCTCCTTGAATTGCGCTCGGCTGCTTCTCGATCAAGTTCTATTCTTGACTTTGGTATGCGATTTTTGCTTTTACTTCTTTTGATTTTGCGTACTTGAACTCGATGACTTTTTGCCGATGATGTTGATTGCTTATATAGTGTTCGAATCCCTATTTTTTCGTTCGTCTGGAGTTATTTGAATTTGTCAATTGATATAGCTTGGTCGTTGATTTTTGTATGGATAATGGTGATTTTTTCGGATTTGTTCATAATCGTATATTTCTGATTTACTTGATAATCACGGCTTTGAATTGCCTTGCTCATCACGGTTTCGATTTTGCTAGTTCGACTTTGGCACTGACTTGTTCAATATCGGCTTTGACAATTTTGTTGACATTATTTGAAACCGCTACCATATGCTTTGTTCAAAACTGCTGTTACATTTGAATCTCTGTCATTTGTTAATTTCGGCCACTTGATGCTGCTATGTGAATTTCTGACTTGACTGAATCTTCATTGACTTTGTATGTTGGCTTCAGCCATTATGTCTCTGACTTTGGTCACTTCAATTTGAACTGCAGGTGACTTTCAAACTTGATATTGATTTTTGTTAACTCATGTTTCTCATATTACCTATTGCAAGAAAACAATGACTTTGAGTTTGCATTTTCTTTATGTATTGTCACTGCATACACGTTCATCATGTAGTTCACTGTATCATATTTGAGATTGCTCATTTGAGCTGCTGTGTCCTTCACTTGATATTGTCACAGACCTGTACACTTATTTGGTTCATTAGCGTTTGATCATTCATGTAGTTTCTGGTATCACTTTTTGAGACAGTTTGCATTTCAGTTGTATTGTGTTTGGTTCGGTCTTGTATCACTTGTGTCTACACTATGTCTGGCTCAGGTTGAAGTGTTGATTGATGTAGTCTTGCTTCCATACTGCTATGATGTATTGTGTTGTCCTGTTGCCTGATCTTTGTTGCCTTTGATATTACTTTCATGTTAACCTGTCTTGTGCAGTTGCATCTCTGTAGCATACTTGACTTGTTTGAAACATATATCTTGATTTTGCTTTGATTTAGCTAGTGTGTTTCATTTTCATGTGTTTATGGTTGACTTCATTTTTTGTGCTCGACTTTGGCCATTGAATTTTTCTCTGCAGCTTGTCTGGTTCATAGTTTCATGTATGCATACATGTGCTGTCATCTTGTACATCTTCGTCAGGAGTAGTTCTGCAATGTTGTGTCTATACATTTATTGTCACAGCATCTTTGAACTGGTATGGTGCAGTTTGACTATGTAATTTTACTTTGTTGATGATGCTTTGACTATTGAACTTGGTTTGGATTTGTGGTCTTGCTAACATGTCAGCATTGCACTTCCCTTGTTCTATATGTTTGCTCCTTCGAGTCAGTGAAACTTGTATATGAATGTTTGTAGTCTCGAGTTTGTATTCTACTGTCACCATGTGGTTGTATACACTTGTTTTGTCAATTTGGGCAGTTTGCTACAGTTTTGGTGTTGTTTTGAGCATGCCCATTGCATTGTTGAGGCTGTATGCTTTGATCGAGCATTTTCACTTGTGCTTGACAATTTTGTATTGCACCTGAGATGAATCCAGCTTAAAGCTCGGGTTTGACCTTGTGCTTATATTGTGACATTATTTTTATTGCACTTGAGTTGAACCCGACTTTTGATTTGGGTTTGACCTTGTGCTCACCTGTCCCTGCAATTTTATCAAGTGTATATCGATGTGCACGGCCTTGTGGCATGTACAGTGATGCACTATGCATGTCAAAGCTGTTCGTGGTATGATGAATTCAAAATTAAATGATGACGAACAACCCAAATAACTGAGGCAAATATTATTTTCAAAATTCACATTTTATTTTATACTACAAAAATATTTCCTTTTCAATTTTACTGCTTCAGTATATATTTTTGCAGATTGCTCAGATGCTGGATTCAATTTGGAATGAAGTTGAAGATAAAATACGAGTTGACTGAGCGATATGTAGTGAGAACGATTATGTAAATTGAAATGTGATGTGATTGAAATTGTAATGTTATTGAAATTTATATATATAGTGAGAGCTTGAATTTGTATTATTCAAAATTGTAATAAATATTTGTTTGAATAAAATATCCGTTTGAATTCAAATTCTGTGTTATTTATTTTATTCAGCAAATATTTATTTAATCTGTGAAAATAAAATAGTACATTAACAAATACATTTAAATGAATATATATATATATGTTTATTATTATCAAACAAAAATCATATAGTCGCATATTCAACATTATGTGCGTTCAAGAATCTGATAAGGAGGAGAAGATATTGGGGACGGTCATGATCTGCCTTGGTAAAATACACGGCTATGATGAGATGCAGGTTTTTAAAATAAAAAAGAATTTGTAATTTATTTATATATAAATTAATATAAACTTTGAAATGTTGTAACTTCTTCATACGAGATCTGTTTTTGAAGAAATAAGTTGTGTTGCGTCCATATTGACGAGCACTACACTTTAGAGTTAGTTTGGAGTTAATTGGAGCTAGTGTAAATTTTAGGTAAAATTAAACGGCCGTTTAATTTTATTTGGAATAAAACGCTGCAACTGCTATTGGAACCAAAGTGAGTACTACTCACTCTTTTTGTCTTGCTGATATTTTTATATAAGGAGAATAAATTTATTTATTCTGATTAATGATTGTTTTAATGATATATGATATACGATATATATTGATTGGTATTTGAATATATTCCTGCCTATTGGAGTAGATGAGACCCTATACATTTCCCTGTTTGAGCAAATGACCCTTTGCACGTGCTTCTACCTCAAAGCGGACATTATACATATTTTCTAATATGTATATATATTTGTTGCAGGTGATAGGTTGGAGGGATCCAACTGTATTCCTCACCAGTATTGGTTTTATTTACAAATATTGTGATATACGCTGTTATCGTATGATATATGATGATTTGGATGCTATGATTGATGTATTTAGTGTTGTTGCAGCATTGGGCCTATTTTGAAATTTTAAAACATTTAAGCGATGATTTCAGTTAAAAGTATTTATAAAGTGATTTGGAAAATTGTTGTTTTGATAAATTTTGAATTTTTAAGGAAATGAATTTATTTTAAATAAATAAATGTTATAATTTTTGTGTTATAAAAATTTTGAATTTTGTGAAATATATCAGAATGTGATTTTTGAATATGGAGATAACTATTTTGTAAAATCGTTAAGTTGAGAATTATGAAATATTATAAATGGTTTATATATTAGGTTAACAAAATTGAATTTTAATAAATCAAAATAACGGGATTATAAAGGAGTTTGGTAATGTTGATAAATGGATTTTATAAGTGAATAACATTTTAGAATTGTGGAGTCATAAAATGAACGGATTTTGCAAATAAGAGATTTTTAAGTGAATTAACTTATAACCATATTTTAACGTGTAAAGGATATAGTAAAGGGATTTTATAAATGGAAGTTTTTATAGAATAATAAATGGAATTTATAAACATTGTTTTATAAATTCGAAATCAACTTATTTTGATAAGTTAAATATGAAATCTTATTAAAGGAATTTCGTCGACGATTTTGGGTAGTGGATAATCCTTTAATAAATATGTAGAAATATTGGATTTGATAGATAAACTATATTCACGATTTTGGACAGTGAATAATATATTAAGTAAAATGGATATGTTTTGGAAAGAACTTTTAAATTTAAAGACAAGTTTTGAAAAGTGATATTTTAAATGGAGTTAAATGGTTTGAAGATGTTTTAAAATGTGTTAAGTATCGAATACATATATTTCAACATTTATTGTTTACAATAGACGTTTTCGAGAAGTAAGGAAATGATGGACTACAACGCTGTTGTTATAGTATATGATTTCCGAAAGGAAATTTTTTGTATAATGTATGGGATTTATATATCTATCTAATATTTGAATCCCTATACTTGTGATTTTGGGTTGTCGTAACAATGTTTTACGCAACATTTGTTTTGACCCAAATAAATATGTTTAAGAGAACGCTTTCCTCAAAGAATAAAATATACTTAATCCTGATTTAAGTATATGTAATATTGCTAAGTGTTGAAAATAAAGAGATTTATGAATTACTTATCGTTAAATAAGTATATGGAAATGTTTTCCAATATTGAAATATTGAAATGGTTTTGAGAATACAACTTTTTAAAGATAATTTGAAGTGAATATTTGGCATGTGATTTAATTAATAAAAGATTAATTGAAAGGGCCTAGTGATTGCTTATGGTGCTAAATATTTGTTTGTTTGCTTTGATAGTTTAGTATCCGACTATCAAATTAGGCCATTGAAGTTCCTCGACTTCTTGTGGGAACTATTTAGTCATACACTTAGTACGTAGCCTTCTTTTTTAGGCTTGGTTATCATTTGTGTTAAGGATGTTGATTCGTGTAGTGCGAAGTATTACTCCAATCCATCGAGCTTCCTTCTTGGCCGAAGGATAGTAAGTTGAAAGTTGAAGACATGATAAGTCTATGGGACTTAGTTTCTACGTGAGGTTGAGAAATGCTTTGCATTATTGGTGCGAAGAGACTGGGATCAGTTTATCCAAAAACCACTTCGGACCAACATTTATGCGACGATTGTGCAGGTTGGTTGTGATGATATTGATATTTAGGATTTTTATAGTGGAGGACTACTTGTTGATCGTTTGGGTTAAAATCCTAATATACACCAGTAGCAGTAGTCTCTTCATTATGAAATATCCAATATAAGGACTATTCGCTATTAATCCTAAGGATTTTCCAACAGGATGTGGTAGGAAAGTACCTTCGGTTTGTCCTGTTCCTGTACAATTTTTATGGATGTTTGTCTGACATTGCATTTCTAAAGATTACGTACATTGGTTTTTACAAACGTACATCAGTGGTGGCGGAGAAGGCAACTTCTCTTCGCTTAACACCCTCCTTGAGACGTATGAGCTTAATGGTTGTATTTTTATGGAAGGCAATTAGTAGTCAACGGAAATGATCGTGTGGCATTAAAAGTGATGTAAAATGTGATATGTGAAAGATAATCGTTACCTCAAGCCTCATCAACCGAAAATGACCAAAACATGATTAGATGCAGCAGGGCTAAGTTGGTCACTCCCAAGTAGGATATGATCATCCTCTTCTAGATATATCATTACACGCTATGACGTTGTGAATCTAATTATTGTGGCTTGTACGCTATGAGGGCCCTCAAAAAAGGTCGGTAACGACCGAAGGATGACATATTCGGTAATACGTGGTTACAGAGGTAGACCGGTCTTGTGTTGGTAGAGGGTAGATGTTTTGTGCCTCGGGACATCCATCTAGAGGTGTACCCATTGGAAGGTAGTCCCTTCACCTGGTCATTTGTATGGAATTCCAAACTCCACTACATACATGCCATTTTGATTGTATTACCCATTTTGGGCTATATGCTGGAATTTAATCAATGTACCAATTTTGGCTATGATTGATATTATTTGTATAATAGACACTATTATAATATATGAGAATTTGATATGGAATGTTTCAGTTATCGTAAGGTAAAAACATGTCCGTGTTTATGTGTGGGAGTGTCTTACGAGATACTTTTGTTTTAATAAAGGAAATGTTTGGTAATTTAATAAATTCAGTTGAGTGTGTTTCTCATGCTGGTTTACCAGACTGATCCGGGCGTTCTTCCCTTTCAATGCTCGGGTCAGACCGAGTATATTTACAGGTTCCAATTTGGTGCTTTTGGAGCATCAGTTGGAGATCTTCATTTTCATATACACGTATCTGTTTTGCTTATCCGCTTTGCGCATTGTTGCTGCATATTATTGGTAATTGTAAGGACATGTTATTATAACTGTCCAGGATGATGATTAGTGATTGATATTTGTATATACAGCGTCTGTTTTGTAAAGATCATACATGTGATATTATATGTTATTCCGTTGTGATGTGAGATTCTGTATTGTTCTGTTTTATTTTCTCTTCTCTCTTTCTTCTCTTCTCTTTTTCTCTCTTCTTTTCTTTCTCCTAACTTTCCATCAGTCTATGCTTTTTGGGTCGGACATGTGTGATTTATTGTCGATTCAAAGGATACGGATTTGCGGGTCGTCACATTTGGTATCAGAGCTTAGATTTTGTATATTCCTAAGCTTTGATGTGTACTCAGTATAAATAAGGGCAGTAGCACCCTAGGTTGAGTTTGAGTGTATTATATATATGAGTGCGTATTTGTTAGTGAATATTAAAGGTTTCATATTGTGTTTACTTATCCGTTGAGCTGTTTGTGAATTCTGGTCGGTATGTGGGACGCCATGTTATCGATAGGGATTTCTAAATACTTAAACGAGCAAGTCGACATAGTATCATTTTAAATTGGGTAAATGAAATGATTTTACCTCGACTATATTTTGTATATAAAGGAACAAAATTTCAAGAATTATTAAACTATATAAAAGTTAATTGTTTGGCTGTTGAAAATGTAAATATATATAAGTTAATAAAAAGCTGTTTGAATAATCTAAATAAAAACAACAATTATAAAAGACTAAATTATATAAGCAAATGAATTATAAAATATGGAATTATAATTGTGAAATAATCTTATATATAAGAAATGGAACAACATGAGTATATTTATAAATATGAGTGATAAATAAAAAATGAATTTAAACTAAAAATTTGAAAATTTGAATCCCATTGATTTTGAAAGCTATTTTTCAAAGTTAAACAAGTTATATTATTATAAATCTAAGTAAGATAAATGAATTTGGAATAGAACTTATATAAGTGAAGTAATATAAGTGAAATTGTAGAAGTAAGAAAATTTTATAAATGTGATTTACAAAAAGAATATAAAGCATTGAATTCACTATCGTTGCTAGGAAATAATAAGGATGATGACTGCATCTCATTACTATCATTTTTGAATTTCTGTGTGATGGATTGCTACCATGGTATATGAAATTTAAGTTTTGTTGTGATAAACGAATTTGAAATTAAAATCCAAGTCGATATAGACAAATATAAGTGAAATGAGTTTTGGACTTATAATATGAAATAATAAAATTTAATTTTGTTAAGGTTAAATAAAATAAATTGAATTTAAATTGGATTAGATAACTTATTGAAATGGAAATTAAATTAAACTTAATTGGTAAGTGATTATATAATATGAATTTTGAAAGTTTAGATAATTAAGTTGTATAACTTAGAAAATGGGAAAATGTAAGTAAAACCAAATATTAAAATGGTTAAACAATTTTGTTAAGCAAAACAGAATCTGAATTTAAATGGTGATATGAAATTTGACTTAAGTAAAAGTTAAATAAAATAGAATTTGAATTAAAGTAGAAGTGAATTAAGTTGCATGGTGAAAGCAAATGTTAATGAAGGTGAAATGAAATATAACTTAGGTGATGCTGAATGAAGTTGATTTGATATCAAAATGAATTAACAAAGTGAAGTGATGAATATGAACTTGAGTTATATAATGAAATTCAACTTTAGTTGTAAAGTGAATTAGAAATTGAATAATTGAATGAAAGTCAATTAGATATTAAACTAATTGAATTAAATGTTATAAACCAATTGCAGGTAAACAAATATAAATTAAATAAAGGGGCATTTCACTAGAAGGACAAACATTGCGGTCCAATAAGTTTCCAGGACACACATCCACAAAAATTAATTTCAAGGCCAAAATCAGCAGAATAATTATTTTTAAGGACAAAGTCAACAGTCTAATTACTTTCAAGGACATAATTTCAAGGTTTTTAGGCCTTAGAAACTAATTATTTTGCATTTTGTCCTTAAAAGTAATAATTTCAGTTGTGTGTCCTAGAAACTAATCGCAGTTGCTAAAGAGTCCCTTGTGGCTAATTTCCACTTAAATAAATTTGGTTATGTTGGTTATACATTGGTTTTTAGATGGTTGTTAGTTGATTGTATAGAAATACATATGGAATTGAATTAATAAAATTGAAACTTAGGTAATTGAATTCCAATTGGAAGTGAAGTAAATCTAAATAGAATTGAATTTGATTTGAATTGAAAGTGAACTAACTTGAATATAAATTAGTGAATGTAAATTAATTGAATATGAATAAATGAATGTTCGTAAAATTCAATTTAATGAATCAAATGTGATTTAAATTGAAACCTAATTTAATGAATATTAATAAGAAGTGAATGTATATTGGTTTGGTTATGGATTTATTGGATATTGTCGGTTTGTTGGATGTTAGTTGGATGATAGTTGTTTGATGGTTGGATTTGTTGCTTTTGATTGCATTTGCTATATTGGCATATATAGTTGTTGTATTGGTATATTTTGTATATTGACATTAGTTTCATATATACACGTTTCTCATTTGTTTATTGAGTATATAGTAGGTGCGTATGGCGCTTGCTTCGCATTTGTAGCTCGCTTTCAAGCTATATTAGCCATATATGCTCACTAATAATATATAGGGTACATATCTCGGATTACATATCGTACTTTTATACCTTTGTTGTGCGGGATGCCTCATCCTCGAAGATGAGATGTATATTTATGATATATATGTTGTGATCCTACTATGATCGAACCGTGCAAATGAGATGCTAGCAGATTTTAAAAAAAATTAAGGCGTTAGAAATTTTTTGGAAATTTTTTTAATAACTAAAATTTTGATATTGAGTTATAAATTGAAACAATATTAGTTGGTTTTGAAAAGATCACTATGAATGGATTTGAAAATTTAGAGAAGTTTGTATATGAAGTTTAACTAATGGATTTTGGAAAAGTTAAAAGGTTTAAGATTTTGGTAATCTAATTTGAATGAATTGTTTTGAAAAGTTAATGGATTTTGTGACATTTTCTTACTTGGTAATTTTAAGGACAAAATTCTTTTAAGTATGGGAGAATGTAACGACCTAGAATTTCAGTCATATGAAATTCATATATTTAATTATTTTTAAATATTCACAAGCAAATTTTATAAGCTGAATAACTTATATTTGAAATATAGTAATTTAACTGGATAATTAAATTGTTAATACTATAATTGAAATTGTGAATTTAATATGAATAAAAATAATTTATAAAGTTATATTAAATTCTATTTGAAGTAGAATGATGTTAGTGGACTTTTAAAATTGGATTAAAAGTTAAATTATAGAAATTGAATATTTCAATATTTAGTTAACGTGTAGAAATAGTCGCTTTTCATACAGTCTTGGATTTCAACGAAACTAGTTTCATTGGATCCGTAATGTTATATTATTGTAGGGTTTTAAATTTCGTGTCAACTGGATTTAGGTTTAGTCGTGGCAAGCTGAAACGCGTAGAAATCTGTTTAAGTAAATTTTATATTTAAATAGTCAATTCGAAAACCTATCTTCCAAATACGATTGAATTAGCTTGTGATATATATTTGAGTGCATTCGGAATAGGGGTAAAACATTATAAACGCCAGGTGGCACACTTTGTTTGGAGGTCGAAAAAAATTCGAGTGAATAGTGTCGCGAAATTTTCTATATAAGACTACATTATTTTATATTTTCCACAAACCCTAGTTTCTAAAACCCTAGCCGCCATTATATTTTCCATGGCCAGAAATGCATGAGTTTCTTCCCTTGATCTCTCTCGATCCGTAAACAATTACATGAAGTTTTCAACTACAACATTGTAGAGCATCGCGAGATCTTCGAATCAATACGGCTATGATAAAAAACTATTAAGTGGATGAACGATAATTCTCGTTCACACGTATGCCATTCACTCATGTTTTTCGAGAATCATAGGGCGCCGAGCTCCATTGTTGTTGTGGCTGAAGGTAGGTGGGCATGTGTGCCTTCTAATGAAGGTGGCCGATCGTCGTCTAAGTGATCGTGGGTGGTGCGTTAATTCAAGCAAAAAGGCGGCTAGTGGGTAACGTGCATTCGAAATTTGAGAAGGGGGAGAACATATGGGGGACGGCCACATCTATGTTGGGATATATATGGCTATCATGAGATGTATGTTTTTAAAATAAAAAAAGGATATGTAATTTATTTATATATAAATTCGTATTAACTTTGAAATGCTATAGCATTTTCATACAAGGTTTGTTTTTTACGAAAAAAGTTGCATTGGGTCCGTATTGATGAGCACTACATTTTAGAGCTAGTTTATAGTTAATTGGAGCTAGTCTAAATTTTGGATAAAATTAAATGGCTGTTTAATTTATTAGGAATAAAACGCTGCAACTGCTACTGGAACCAAAGTAAGTACAACTCACACTTTCTGTCTCACTGATATTTTTATATAAGTGAGAATAATTTTATTTATGCTGATTAATGATTATTTGGATGATATATGGTTTATTATATATATATATAGATTGGTATTGGATATATACCTGTCTACTGGAGCAGATGAGACCCTATACGTTCCCACGTATGAGCAGATGACCCTTTGTACGAGCGTCTGTCTCGAAGATGACATTGTATATATTTTCGAATACGTATATTTGTTGTATGTGACAGGTTGGAGGGACCAAACTGGATTCCTCACCAGCATTGGTTTTATTTAAAGATATTGTGATATATGCATTTATCATATGATATATGATGATTTGGATGTCGTGATTGATGCATTTAGTGTTGTTGCAACATTGGGCCTATTTTGGAATTTTAAAAAAGTGATGATTTCAGTTAAAAGTATTTTTAAAGTGATTTTGAAAATAGATGTTTTAATAAATTTTGAATTATAAGGAAATAAATTTATTTTAAATAAATAAATGTTATAATTTTTATGTTACAAAAATTATGATTTTTGTGAAATATACCAGAATGTGATTTTTTGAATATGGAGATATATATTTTGTAAAATCTTTAAATTGAGATTTTGATTATTATAAATGGTTTATATATAAGATTTATAAAATTGAATTTTTATAAATCAAAATAATAGGATTATAAAGGAGTTTGGTAAATGTTGAAATGGAGTTATAAATGGATTTTATAAGTGAATAAGATTTTAGAATTGTGAAGTTATATAATGAATGTATTTTGTAAATAAGAGATTTATAAGTGAATTGACTTATAATCGTATTTTAGCATGTAAAGGAGAATAATAAAGGGATTTTATAAATGGAATTTTTTTATAAACTAATCAATGGAATTTATAGACATTGTTTTATAAATCCAAAATCAACTTATTTTGGTAAGTTAAATATGGAAGCTTATTAAACGAATTTCATCCACGATTTTGGACAGTGGATAATCCTTTAATAAACGTGTAGGAATATTGGATTTGTAAATGAAATATATTCACAATTTTGGATAGTGAATAATATATTAAGTAAAATGGATATGTTTTGGAAAGTGAACTTTTAAATTTAAAGATAGGCTTTGAAAAGTGATATTTTAAATGGAGTTAAATCGTTTGAAGTTGTTTTAAAATGTGTTAAGTATTGAATACATAGATTTCAACATTTATTGTTGACAATAGACATTTTCGAGAAGCAAGGAAATGATGGACTATGACACTGTTATTATAGTATATGATTTTCTAAAGGAAATGTTTTGTATAGTGTATGGGATTTATATATCCATCTAATTTTTGAATTCCTATACTAGTAATTTTGGGTTGTCATAACAATGGTTTACGCAACATTCGTTTTGACCCAAATAAATATATTTAAGAGAATGTTTCCTTAAAGAATAAAATATACTTATTTATAATTTAAGTATATGTAATATTTGTTAAGTATTGAAAATAAAGAGATTTGTGAATTACTTATTACTAAATAAGTAATGGAAATGTTTTCCAATATTGAGATGGTTTTCAGAAGATATCTTTTTAATGATAATTTGAAGTGAATATTTGGCATGTGATTTAATTAATAAATGATTAATTAAAAGGGCCTAGTGATTGCTTGTGGTGCTAAATATTTGTTTGTTTGCTTTGATAGTTAAGTATCTGACTATCAAATTTGGCCATTTTAGTTCCTCGACTTTGATATGAGAGCTATTTAGTCGTACACTTAGTACGTAGCCTTCTGTGTAGGCTTAACTATCGTTTGTGTTGAGGATGTTGATTCGTGTAGTGTGGAGTATTACTCCAATCTATGAAGCTTCCTTCTCGGCCGAAGGATAGCAAGTTGAAAGTTGGAGACATGATAAATCGATGAGACTTAGTTTCTGCGTGAGGTTGAGAAATGTTTTTGCGTTGTTGATGCGAAGAGACTGAGATTAGTTTATTCGAAAACCCCTTCGTACCAACATTTATGTGACGATTGTGCAGGTTGGTTCTGATGATATTGATATTTAGGATTTTTATAGTGGAGGACTGCTTGTTGATCGTTTGGGGTTAAAATCCTAATATACATCCAATAGCAGTAGTCTCTTCGTTATGAAATATCCAATGCAAGGACTATTTGCTACTAATCCCAGGGATTTCCCGACAGAATGTGGTAGGAAAGTACCTTCGGTTTGTCTTGTTCCTGGACAACTTGTATAGAAATTTTTACAAAATTGCATTTCTAAAGATTACGTACATCAGTGGTGGCGGAGAAGGCAACTTCTCTTAGCTTAACACCCTATTTAAGACATATGAGTTCAAGTGTTGTATTTTTATGGAAGGCAATTAGTAGTCAACGGAAATGGACATATGACATTCAAAGTGATGTGATGTGTGATATGTGAAAGCTAATCGTTACCTCAAGCCACATCAACCGGAAATGACCGAAACAATGGTAGATGCAGCTGGGTAAGTGGGTTGCTCCCAAGTACGATATGATCATCCTCTTCTAGATATACCTTTACATGCTATGACGTCGTGTATCTGATTATTGTGGTTTGTATGCTATGAGGGCCCTCGGAAAATGTTGTCCACGACCGAAGGATGACAAATTCGGTACTACCTAATTATAGAGGTAGGCCGGTCTTGTTTTGGTAGAGGGCAGATGTTCTGCACCTCGGGACAACCATCTAGAGGTGTACCCATTGGAAGGTAGTCCCTTCACCTGGTCATTTGTATGGAAATCCAAACTCCACTAAGTACCTGCCATTTTGATTGTATTGCCCATTTTAGGTTACATGTTGGAATTTAATCAATGTAAAAATTTCCGCTATGATTGATATTATTTGTATAATAGACACTATTATAATATAAGAGAATTTTATGTGAAATGTTTTAGTTATCGTAAGGTAAAAACATGTCCGTGTTTATGTGTGGGCGTGTCTTACGAGATACTTTTTTTTTGATAAAGGAAAAGTTTGGTAATTTAATAAACTCAATTGAGTGTTTTTCTCATGCTGGTTTATCATACTGATCCAGATGTTCTTCCCTTTCAATGCTCGGGTCAGACCGAGTATATTTACAGGTTCAGATTTTGTGCTTTTGGAGCTTCAACAGGAGAGCTGGAGATCTTCATTTTCGTATACACGTATCTATTTTGCTAATCCTCTTTGCGAATTGTTGTTGTATATTATCGACAATTGTAAGGACAGGTTATTATAACTATCCAGGCTGATGATTAGTGATTGATTGTTGAACTCTGATTGACGTATGTATATACAATTTCTGTTTTGTAAAGATTATTGATATGATATTATATGTTATTCCGCTGAGGTGTGAGATTCTATATTGTTCTGTTTTGTTTTCTTTTCTCTCTTTCTTCTCTTCTCTTCTTCTCTCTTCTTTTCTTTCTTCCGACTTTCCATCAATCTGTGCTTTTTGGGTTGGACATGTGTGGTTTATTGTCGATTCAAAGGGCAAAGATTTGCAGGTCGTCACAAAAATTCATTTGGAAATCGAAAGCACACAAAATGAAGTTTGAAGATGTTTGTAAAACTAAGAATGAGAGGGGTCTGGGTATTTGGAAATTTGAGGATATAGCCAGAGCAATTGCTGTAAAAATGGTTTGGAAATTCTTGTAAGGTGATTCTTCTTGGGCTAAGTGGACGTATAACAAATATTGCAAAAATTCTGACTTTTGGGCTGCTGTCACAAATAATAGTGCTTCAAACAGTTGGAAGTTATTAGAATCCATATTATGCAAGGAGACATTGCTTTTGCTAATTCAAATTGACTTAAAGCTAGACAATGGTGCTCAGGGCTTATTGATAGGAAAATAGTTAATGGGGAGACCACAGACATGTGGCTCGATCCTTAGATCAATGGGACTTCTTTGGTGGATAATTTTGGTGAGAGTTATATATTTATTTATGGTGGAAACAATAAAACAGTATCTACTCTCATTTCAAAAAATAAATGGAAATATCATCTTGAACATATTCCCACCGAATTTCACAATTTAGTGCATAATATTCAAATCCATTACCAAATGAATCATGATTTTTAGTTTTTCGCTTCTTTCCAAGAATGGCCATTTTACTTTTAAATCAGCTCGGAATAACATCAGGAGAAAACACAAGGAATTCAAATGGGCTAATGTTATCTGGGATAACGAGTGTGCACCAAAAATGTCAACTTGTTCTCTATTGGCTATTCTAAATAGATTGAACACTAAGGAAAGAATCAGTGAACGGAATAACAATGTTGGTCAATCATATGGCCTATGCTCTAAAATAAATGAAAATAGAGACTGCCTGTTTTTTAGTTGTTCATATTCCAGGCTTGTTCTAGATGACATTATGCATAAACTTCGGATTAACATCGGGAATTCTACTGATATCAACTCTATTTTGGATATAATATGCCAAAATCCGAACAATAATAGCCTGCACAATCACATAATGAGCATTGCTTTCACTTCGATGGTTTGGCATATAGGGTGTGAGCGGAATTCGATAATTTTCAAAAGTGTAGAACTTCCAGTTTGTATTAGCAATACTCTTATCGCGCAAGATTTCAAGAATCTAATCCTAGGAAATTTGGATTCAAAGAAATTTAACAGAGAAATTGAACTTATCTTATCCAATTTTAGAGTGCGTATTGATGCAAATCTAGAGTTTCACCCTCCTTGAGCTGGTAGCGTCTCTGTCCTTTCAACTCCGATCAATTTGCTGCGATTTTCGGACTTCGTGAAGCCTCTCGACTGCCATTAATTTGGTATATTGAAGCTTTTACTAGATCTACTTTTAGTTTAGACACTTGTGGGTTGAGTCTCTCTCCTTCTGACCGTGTCGAAGTTTTTTTTAGTTGCAGCTGTCCTCTGTTTGGTATCCGCTGTTCTACAACAAGTGTCGTGCTTTGTTTTCCTTTTTTCTTTGTATTTCATTTTTGTAATTGTTTTTCCCCCAAGTTGAACTTATGGATGATTTTGAGTGCAGTTTTACTTGATTTCACTCCTCCATCTGTTTGTCTTCTTAGCTTTCGGGCATTTCCTGACGTACTGTTAATACGTGGACATGATATGTACTCTTTTCCCTTGTAAGGCATCCATTTAGGTTAGGAGGATTGTAAGGTTTTAATGAGGTATATTATAGAAACATATATCTTGTTTGTTACATAAAGTACCTTTTTCAGAAAAATAATTAAATAAGCATGCAAATTGATCGACTAGAGGACAAAATGATATATAAAGAAATGGAATGCTTTGCCATTTAGCAAGTACTAATATGTACCTTGTTATCCTATAATAATAGGAATCAAATGTCCTTCCAAAGCCATTTGAAGTATGAGCTAAGCATGTGACATTATGTAAAATATTCTTGTTGTACAAGTCAACAAAATATAATGTGTAAAAATAATAATTCATGAGTTTGTTTAACTGAACAATAAAATTCAAATTATTTTTTGCACTATAAATAGGTACAATTGACCAAAAGCTTAACATAGAAAAAACCTAATGAAATATTGAATAATAGATTGTGCATTCGATTTTGTGGCAATGAAATGCAAGTTAGCTCATCACAGGAAGATAATACTAAGAAATAAATACTTATGTGCATTGGTTGATGCATATTTTATTGATGGCAACCTTATTATAATTGTATGTATTATTTAGTGCAAAATAATGTGTTTTCCTACTTGTATAACATAGCGAGGAATGTAAGAAATATACATACCTATGGCCTATATCATGTACAACACTTAGGAAAAAGAATATGGACCAATTCATGCAGGAACTAGCAATGGATAAAGCTGTCAGGAATACAACATCATTCTTATTCAATTAAACAACATTTCCCCCTATTCAAGCTCTAGTTCAAGAGTAGCAATATTGTCTAGTAAATCTAATAAATAATCATAAATTTCATGTGTGGAAATTGTTAAAATGAAAACACTGTAATTAAACTAAGCTATTTATTTCTTAACCAAAACCCATATATAATGGCATCAAGAACATTTGACAAACAAGAACTAAAAAGTTACTTTTCTTCTCAAATTTTATCGTATGAACATTCAGTCTTCCTATCAAAAATCCTTTAATCAGGGATAGCAACAGGATGGGTTTTGGGTTAAAACTTGGTAGACCTATCCCACGTTTGACCTGTCAATACTTGGTCCATTGCGTACGTGTAAAGGGTATATCAGAGACCTGGTTTAATAGGTTCATGTGGCATGTTGAAGCTTGGCCAACCCAACCAGTTTTACGATTTACAAATAAAATGTAATATTATATCTGACTTAATTTTATTTTTGCTCTATTTAATCTATTGAGAACTCTTCTCTCTTGTTTCCATCCTCTCATTTCATTGTCACAGTCTCTCCTCCTTTCTTACTACCGCATCTTAAAACATTATTAATTTTTGTTTTATAAATTTGAAATAAAATTTTTAGAAGAAAATCTGGTCTACTAACTTGATTGTAAGTTAGCTTTGTAGTTTGTTCGTGTTCATGCATAATGTAGAATATGCTTCTTTTTAGTAATTTTCTTTTTTTAAAATCATTTAACTCAATTTTACAATGAATTTATTTCTCGATGGATGTTCAATGAAAAATCATTTTCACCATGGTGTTTCACTTTGGGTTTGATCGAAGGTAACAAAAACTAAAATCATAAAATAATTGGCTTAACAATTTAGGTGTCTCAATTTATCTCTCAAAAAAAGCAAAACACGAGATTGGAAGGGCTCTAAAGTGAAACATTTCAACTTGGCTATTTCTTAAAAATATGTATGCAAACATGGATATTCATAGTGTACATAACAAGAAAAACTGAAATCAAGATCGATAGGAACCTGAGTGTATAGCACACTAAAGAAATAATATTCTTATACACATTCCTTACATCATTGTTTTCAAAAGTCTTAAATTTTATGAATCAAATCTTGTTTTGAATCGACACTAAACAGTTAAAGTTCGATTCTAAACTTGGAAAGAGCAAACCTAATGGAAATCAAGATTAGCCGATTTCGTAGCACAAAAAACCTAGTTTCAAAAAATAAGTTAAAACTGAAGAAATTACCTAATTTGAAATCAAAAATTAGGTTGAAATAGATCACCGAAGCTGAACACAAGGCCTAATCTTCATTTGTCTTAGTCAAATTGGTGGAAGATAAGCAACAGAGACGATGATAGAATGACGGAGGTAGTGGTAGAGGCGATGGTAGAATAGATCAGATTGGCGATAACCCTAGAATGACGGAGGAAACAAAATGAAATGATTAAATGTTATCATGAGAAATGGGATAAGTGGAAAAAGAAGATAAAATTACTAACTTATCCATGTTACTTTTAACTATTTACAAAATTGCCACATTTAGTCACGGTATTAACAGTGATAAATGTTTGCAACCGAAATATCTGTTACGAATTTGTAACGGTTATTACTGTTACAAATTTAAAGTGGAAAAGCATTATAAAATAGTCTATTTGGTGTAGTGATAGTTTAGAATGTATATAAAAAGATTTATAAATGGGTTTGGATGTCTATAAAGGGAAGTTGTATACAAGGTTTAAAAGTTTATAAAGAAGTTTATATAAATGGGTTTGAATATTTGTAAAGAGTCTCATAAATGAGTATGGAGGTTGATAAATATTTTGTAAACGGTTTTGGGTTAAAGGAAAAAGGATTTCATGGGTAAGGGAAATATATAAATGGATTTATTGAAGATAATTACAACAAGAATTCGAGATTTGTGTTTCCTAAGGTTGACCCTTTAAAAAAATGGTGGTATGAGACATCTGTTCCATAGTTAGCACCGAAGGAATAGTGCTAGAGGTATCCTTTTCTCCAATTTAAATAATATAGTTCAATCCTTTTTAAGGGATTTGGTAATGGGAAATCTTACAAGTGTTTTATGAATATACTAATGTAAAGGAGATAAGTATACGAATGTTGATAAATGTTAGGGAAAGGAGATTTATAAACGAAAATGGTTTTGAGGCTTAGTGATAGCTTTGGGTAATTAAATTTCTAGATTTTGTGTTTTTTATTTGATAGTTAAATAACCGACTATCAAATTTGGCCTAATTAGACATAGGAAGTACCAATGTAAAATTCGAGTTTTCGACAAAGACTCGAATACTTACTTCCAAAAGAAACGGTAATGAGTCAATCAGAAATTATCAGTTGTTGGTATGGAGAGATCGGGATCCGGTTTAAATATCCGAAAACCACTCAAAACCAATATGTACGTTCGAGTGGAAGACATCTTGATGATGATTGAAGACGGTGTTCTTTAAAATGCAAGGGCTACTGCTACTAATCCTAAGGGTGATTCCAAAATAGATGTAGTAGAGTTAGTTCTTTGGTTTCGTTCAAACCCAAAGCAAACTTTTATGGATGAATATAGGCATTACATTGATGCCTAGAGGGCAATATTAGCATTCTAAGATGGTCTGCTAAGAGAAAGACGGTAAAGCGTAGCTTTAAGCCTCACAACCGAAGGAATGACAAAAGCAGGGCATGCAGCAGAGCTATTGGTTAGCTACCATTAGAAGCGGTCACCCCATTCTAGATGCCCCTTGCAGAGTTGGTTTGTGCACAAATACCGTGGTAGTGTAAGGACTCGGTGTCAAGGGGTGAGGTAATTCGGTCTGCCATGTTAAAGGGGCAGCCGGTTCTGTGTTAGCGTTAGCGCATTTTCTAGAGGGTATCATCAAAAGGTAGTCCCCTACCTTGTCATTGTTGAATCCAATCTTCAATACGTGCCTTATGTTTTGATTATAAAGCCTAGTATGTTGGAATGTGAGATGCAAGCATTTCATCTATTTTATCTATTTACTTTAAACCTAGACACTATGATAATATCACTGGATTTTGATATAATATGTTTTGGTTATCATAAGGTAGAAACCTATCCGTTTTTATGTGTGGTGTGGTCTTGCGAGATACCCTTTGTGAAAAATTTCAAATATAGAAATAAGTTTGGTTGTTACTTGTTGTCGAGTTTTACTCACGCTAGTTTACCAGACTGATCCGGGCATTATTCCATGTAATGCTTGGGTTAGATGGAACATGTTTTTTCCAGGTTAGCTGGATACTTTGGAGCTGGCGGGGAGCTGGATGGTAAAGACGTATTCAGGTATATTTTTCTTCCGCTGCATTATAAAGTCTGTATGTTTGTCAATGTAAGGACAAGTTTCTATAACTTTCCAAATTTAGGATAAGTCTAGTGTACTCTAATGTTATACGAATAAAGATGTTTTCTTTTTCTAAAGATCATTTTGTATTATTTTATTCATTGAATTGTGAGATTCTGTATTATTTAATTTTCTTCTACCTTCTACCTTCTTCTTTCACCTAACAAATCAGTATTTTCGGCACTTGAATGTTCGCATATAATAAAGTGGACGTATTAGTGTCGATTTTTGAGGGTCGAAAATCCGGTTCGTTACACTAATCAGGTTATTAACTATGTTATCCTTTTACAGGTCTATCATGCTTGCACACCTTACCCTTCTACAGTGTAATTTCCCACTACTTCAAAATGAGAGTGGAATATTCCATTTACAAGCGTAACAAGTCTTGGTCATCCAGAAGAATTTAACAGATGTAAACATTTAACAAACAAAATCACACTAAATTTGCGACGCCACCATCTGACATCGCACCCGCCTGATCGAACACACAAAGCCAAGCCCTGCATCATACCTGTGTAGTTAATGCCCCGCTATAACCTCGCTATATCTCATAGCGGGTTTCTACTGCTACGATTTTTTCATGTAGCCCCAAAATATAGCATTTCCGCTTTAAGCCCCGCAATTTCCGCTATATCCCGTTATTCCCGCTATATTCCGCTATTTCCGCTATATCTTCTTTAATAAAATGAATTGAAAAATTGCATTTATACATTATAAATATTATGAAACTAATTTATTTGATTTAATTTTTAATATATTTTCAGAAATGAAAATATTCTAATATTCTACTAAATTCAGTTATGTTATATAACAATTTTACGTATATTTAAAGCATATTCGCACATGTTTTTATTTAAAACTATTTATGTGTTAATTATAATTCAATTGAATGATATTTTTTCATTTATTTACCATATATATATATATAGATATATATTTGTAAAAACATTAAATACAAGTTTTATATGCTATTTTAGAGCCATCCGCTATATCCCGCTATATCCTCGCTATATCCCCGCTATGACTTTTTGCATCTCCACCGCTATGAATCCGCCGAGCGCATTAACTGCACAGCACCATAATCCACGTCTCAAGCTTTTTCTAATGAATATCTAGCGCGTGTTATTTTCTTTTTTCTTTTTCCTTTTTTTTCTTTCTATCGACTTTGAATCGGGAAAGGGATAAGGGAAAAGAGGGGAAAGCAGTTTTGGGTTTAACCAAGGAAATGGGTATGGGTTTAAAGTATTTTGGGCCATGGAAAACATTTAAGCCCAAAAGTAATAAAAAGAAAATGTTTTCTTTTTCTACGTGAAACCACAATCCTATTTTCAATCAATTAAAGCGATTAAAAGACTTGTAATTTTTATTCAAGTCAGTATAAGAAAAAATATCCTCGATTTTATTTCTGTCTGAGATAATTTTTCAATGGTCAAAATACTACTTTTAGCCTTAAAACAATTTTAAATTATTTATTTATTCCTCAAAATAATTCAAAAGTTCACAATTATCATTTATTTTTACCAAAACAAATTTGTAGATGACTTTTAAACTTCAACGCACAATTCAAATTACAAACAAGATTTTTAAATTAAATTTCTTCTTTCATTATCAAATAAATCCAAAAATTCAATTTAATGAATACATTCAATAAAATATTAAATTAAAATTTTGAATCTATCTTAATATATTTATTTTAGTTTAACTACGAATAGGGGATTTTACAATGGACATATGTGATGTCTTACTTTTATGTTTCATGATATTCCTATGTCATGGACGTTATATATCCAAGCACATTGGGTTTTATGCATTTGGATTGTTTTGCTATTTAGCCAGGCATGCCTGCTTTTACGTTGTTGGACGAGCCCGATTGTCCCACTCTCTTGTCATTATGTGTGGTTGTATGATTCTTGGATCATGCATCATTTTCCAAAAAAGAAAAATTATTGGGTAATTTATAGAATTAGAACTAAGGCTATTTTAATTCATGTTTGGAATAGGAGGTGGATCCTTGATTGAAATAAAAATTGAGATAAGAAATAGAAAAGGAACCAAAGTTCTACATATATACTAATATTCATTAAAAACTCCTTCATTCTAATAATATCCAAATATTAACGAGTTGTCACATATATAAAGGGTGTGTTTGTGGACAATGTAGGGTTAGAGTTAGATGTTGGTTAGAGGTAGAGGTTGATCGCGTTTTTTGTAAAATAGTTTCACTATAGATTTATTAAAGATTGAGAAAATAGTACAAATTATTGTGTATTTTATGAGTAGTTTGATATTAATGATTAATTTTGTCTTAAAATAATTAAAACTCCATGGGTAACCTAGATGATTAACTATATATCCTTGCGAAAAGCTTTAAGAATATATTTTTGTTGGAAAATTCTATTTCAACACAGATAATTACTTAGTATCCTAGAAAATAAATAAAATTTTAAAGACTAAAATATCTTTAGAAAGCTGCATACTTTCTTTCTTCTCAATTCAATTATCTTAGTACGTTAGTTTCATGTTGTCTAAACCAATGCTTCTTCAAAATCCTTGTTTCTAAATCAATGAAGAAAAAATTCAATTTTTCGCTACTATGTTAATTTTTGGGTTTATAGAATTTTTTAATTATAGTTATGGCGAAAATATGAATTGGGTTTCTAAATCAGTGAAGAAAAAACATCAATTTTTCACTACTAAGCTAATTTTTTGGTTTACAGACTTTACCAAGAAAAAATTTAAATTTTCACTACTTATTTTCTCAATCAGTGAAGAAAAAATTATAACCCTAGTTTCTAAATCAGTGAAGAAAAAGTTCAATTTTTCACATTTTGCGTGATGGGAAGGGTAGTTCTGCAAATGGTAGGGTGCTACTAAGTTATTTTTTGGGTTTACAGAGTTTTTTAATTTTTGGGGTCTAACTTGAGTTGAAATAGAATTTGTCATTTTTGCTTCGGCATATATTACTTCAATTACTAGTGAAACTTGATTCTCTGCATTGAAAAAAGAAGTTAAATTAATATATGGGAGGGTGTTCTAGTAAAATATTGGGTTTTTACTTGTTTTAGGTGGGCAGTGGCTGTCAACAGATATCCGAAAAATTCGAAATCCTTCCGCATCGGCATCCGAAAGCGAATAAATATCTGATATCTGGAAAAGCAGATGCGGATGCGGATACAAAAACATGCGCATCCGAAAATTATCCGTCCGGTTTTTGTTAGTTCAAATTATGTGTGTTTTAGTTCAATGAAAAATATTCGTTTATTATTTTATTAAGTTAGTAGTTTATATTAAGTGCACTTGATGCTTATTAATTGTTCAAAGTATTCATTATAATCATATTTGTTACTTTTTAACACTTTTATAATCAGTAAGATTGAAAAATATTTTTGTTAAACTAATTTTTTTTTTATAATTATTGATTTATCAGTCCTTAGCGGATAGGATAATTATCTGATATCCGTCCGTATCCGCGGATGCGGATTTTCAATATCCGAAAATAATTTCGGATGCGGATGCAGATTAACACTATCCGCATCTGAAAGCATCCGTTGACGGACCTAAGCACATTCAACGTTTGAAAATGGAAGTTGAGTCCAGAAAAGTGTACAGTGGAATATAACATTTTAAACTGAAAAAGAGAAGTAATGGTACATCTCATTTATTACATCAGATTTACAAAGTATAAATAATAAGTTTACATCAGATGTAGAATCCGCCAGACACAAATTACAAAATGGAATGTGGTCACCCATAGTTTTGGCGTCTCATTATTTCTGACCTTTATCTGGTGTGAGTTTCCAATATTTCGTTGTCTAAAGTATGCAATTAAACGTTATATATTCGAAGTAGAGGAGTAATTTTCTTTCTTCAATTCAAATGCCAAGCTTGTTAAACACCACCAATAAACATTCCTACTTTTTCCTACGCATCAATTCAGCATTATTGAAATGCACATTTATGTATTCCAATATAGGAGTCAACTCTCTAAATATAAAACGCACATTGTGCAGATGGGGATTCGGGCAACAAAGACACGTGATGTAACATGAACATTTTTTTGCACAAACCGTGTTGCCTTTTTCATAGGATTTTTTACTTTTCACAATCCACACATTGTTTATTCAAACACGAGAAATGGGTCAAATTTCAATTTTATTTTAAACTGAACGCTGAAATTTGTACCCAACTTTACTTTTATTTGAATCGAAAGGCTGTGGACACATCATGTTGATTTGTTGTCAAATTGAAAAAGAATTTGTATTTACGGTGTTAATTTAGCTAATGAGAGGCAACATTGTCTACGGCACCATCCATACAGTTCAAAATTTGTCGGCTGATTTCAGTTCTGTGTTCACTGGTCCTTTTATTAGAAATGCCTTGCTGATTTTCAATTTCCATAAATAAGAAGTAACTTAGGCAAAGATATTACTATATGCCCACACGTTTTGCCCTCAACCAAATCGACGATAACAATACCTTTATTAAAAGTGGGTGATAATGTACTGCAGTACTTTTATAACACATCACTTATGTCACATGTATCATAAGTTAGCCGGGCACCATATTTTCTTTATTTTTACCACTTCCAATTTTAGAAATACTTATGTATTCATTGCTAAATGCTTTCAATAACCAGGCTGCCAAATCACAACATAAATTAGGTAAAACTCATTTGTAAAGTTTTAACAAACAATTCCTTTTCCGTAACCTTATACCAGGTAAGAAAAAAATAAAATCATTTTCACATAAATCATCCTTATGCTATTTTTCATCATTCAGCATTCACCAAATTCTAATTTGATTTGATATAATATAAGTGTCGATATTAATTCATAAGTCCGATCATCAAGAAATAAGTTACAACAATGTTACTTTTACTTGCAAAATAGCAAGTAACGTAGATTTATTTTATTTTGGATTAAAAATTAACCTAAGGAGATGTTAGGGTAGACTACTAATAATCAATATACAAGAATCATGGAACACGGGGGTTGCCACTGTCTTACTATGTATGTCTACAAAATATTCCAATAACATCGGATTATCTTTTACTCGGTTTTTACCCCGAAATGTATAATCCTGATTTACCTAACAAAATATATATTCTTTCAACGAATTATAGAGAACGATCCAAAATCTACATTTTGTACGGCTAGGAAAGTAATTACAGACTATCTTTCATTTAGAGAATAACAAACATTCTCAAGTCATATCCTAATCTTTTGTCAATAAAAGAACCATCCCTTAATAATACACAGAATAGACAAATATTTCAAGCCTCTCACCCTATGTCATCAGCTTATTGTTGTAGATCATATTTATGATTTTCATTTGTTCTATAGACTAGAAGAGTGTAAAATTTCTACTGAGCATTGGACAAAAGAAAACATGATAATTTAAAGCATTGAGTCCAAGATCTAATACAAATCTTGACTTAATTTTGTTAGGATTTTCAGTAAAAATATTAAATATAAATATTATTTCCTTCTTGGGTATATGATTACACAATTAACGCTGGTTAAAACCTCATTAATACCCTGTTAAAGTGCTTAGCATATTCAATGTAGCGCTATTAAATAGTAAATTCATTTGAAGTCCATTTATTTTCCGCTATGTCCACTAAATCAAGTGTTTTAATATTTGTTTTAGCAACTATATACAAATATTAATTTTGGTAGTTCATTTATAATTCAAATCAATAAATTTAGGACATATATCTAATTTCAAGTCCTAAGCAATCAATCTAAATTAAAACTCTATTCTTTTCACCAAGTCTGAACTGTATGGATCATGATATCTTTCGATTTTGTGATATAAGAGTGAACTATGTTTCTTTTTCTACACGAATGATGTCGAAACTATGTAGTTAAAGCGCTTAGCGATTCTACAGGGTGTAGGTGTAAAAAGTTATAGCGTTGATAAAATGAGAATATAGTGGAGGTGCAAAAAGTTTCATTATATATAAAACCAGATATATAAAGTTAATTTATTATCGTTCTCACACTATTTGTGTAGATAAAGGAAATATTTTTTAATTTTATATAACAAAACTGAGGAATATCATGAATTATGCAGACAGGATTTGGTGATTACAATAAACTTCTAACTTATATTGAGCACTTATACGTTAAAGTTAGGTCTTCAACATAACTTTTTCGATTTAATTTAAAATAAAACCACTCAAATCAATTTTTTTATATTAATGTGGCTAAAGCGGGTGCTAAAAATCCTTGATTTAGTGGCTGTAGCACAAAATAGCAGGGCTTAAAGCGGGTCTACTGTTAAATAGTGCTAAAGTAAAAAAGTGTAGCGGGTGGAGAGTGGTATGTACTATAGGGGGGATTTTGTGAGTCTTTAACGAGGCTTTAACTGCACAGTGTGAAAATGAGAATAAATCAACTTTGAAGATTTGATTTTATCCCCAATATTTTTTTTACACCTCCACTCTTTTCCTATATATTCCGGTATAATTTTCTGCACGTCCACCAATATAAAACCGCCGAGCACTTTAGCTGCACAACTACACACTTGTATCCTATAAAGCTCAATCTCCATTCCTTTTTGTCAAAAAAAAATCATATTGAAGTGAATATTTTAAAATATTTCTCGAACCATTATTGGAATTTACATTAATATCCATAAATACTATAATACATATAAATGTGATTACTAGAATTTACAATTAAGTATCATATATATCTATACCTACGTACATACACACACATGCACGCACGCACGCAGCTCGTGCGTGCATACACACACACATACATATAAACATACATACAAACATACATGTGTGCGTGTGTGTATATATATATCATCAGGAAAATTTCGGATTAACACCCAAACGCAACATAATAAAAAAATCATGTTGATGATGATATAGAACAAACATAAAACTCATATTTCAAAGTAAACCATCACAGATCACAGATCCACACATAAAAGGAAATCACACATGAGATTTATAGTGGTTCCACTTTTGCGAGATCATGTACATCCACTTGGAGAGAGGGAGTTTAATTACTTTATGGGAAAAGAAAATTACGGGATTGGTAATGGAAGCCAAGAAGAAGAATATGAAGAAATACAACTTCAGAGGATTATACAACTCTAAAGAATGGCTATCTTTATATAAAGATTATTATTTGGGGTTGGAGTAATTGATTTATGCGTTGCCTCATCAATTCTCATATCATAGGAAAATGTTTTCCTATTTGATTTTTCCAATTTCCTCCAATATGCATGCGCTTGATAAAATGTCTTGTTTAGTCAGTTGATTAGGAAATTGATTGAGTACTTCCATCTCCTAAAATAATTCTCATTTCTTGTAGATACATTTTTCTTCTTTATTGCAATAAAAGAGGCAATGTATTTGAGTCACACTTTCATGTGACTCACAATATCTCCAAAATATACTTTTATATGGAAATATTATATCCTCAAAATCTTACAATCTCCACCTTGATATTTTATTTCCATGCAAGCCTATCAGCTCTACCTACATTCTTCAGGAAACTCTCAGACAAGACACCATGGATACGTTCCAATGAGCTTCGGCATGGTCATCACCCAATGCGTTTTTCAACAAAATCAAGCAAGGCCACCGCCTGCCAACAAAGTATGAAAATACCATCTCCATATAGGACCCATCAATCTTCATAATGAAAACAAATATCTCCATCCATCAACTTACTCTTCCCATGGCCACCATATGGCACCTATCAACTCAACAAGCAAATCAAGTTCGAGCAATGCTCAAATTTTGTAGCAAGAAAACTTGGTAAACATATATGCCATATTTTCCTCCGTGTGGGACGAACTGGCTTCTCTTCATTCGTCGAGATAAGAAAGGACTCTCTCACCTCTATATGTTCCATTATCAAGCAAAATCCATACTTTCAGCTAAGTGAACTATGGTTTGACTATCACAACTCACAACAACTCCATCATATACGAAGCCCAAACCATACATCAACCGCTTCAAGTTGAGTGCCTTCTTAGCTGCTTCAATAGCAGCTATCTGCTCTACATCTACAGTAAACAAAGCAACTATCGTATTCAAACTCACTCTCTAACTAATAACTGTCCCTCCAAGAGTGTTTACAGTTTGCCAATTCAATTTCAATTTAACAGGTTAATTATGGTTCTTAAGTAATCCAATCAATTGAAATATATTAAATTTAATTCACACAATCAAATCATTAGATCCGTGCCCACTCATCTTATAGCTATAGCTCTAGATCTAAAAAAATGGCTTCCAATCAATAGCATTCCTCTAGATCTCCTAGTTGTTTGCCTCCTCTCTTAATCTTGCTCTTTGATTCGATTTTAATTTGGGTTTAACTAGAGTTTAATTTTTTATTTGAGAATTGGGAAAGGAATTAGGATTTCAGTTTAGATTTTAGCAGCAGAATTTTACTATCTTTGAAAATAAGAGATAGGGGTTAGGGTTAAGGTCTAATATATAGAGTTAGTTGAGTAATATCGGTCATCAGATCGGTTCAGAACCCATTAAAACCGCTCGTCCCACACTGTAACGACCTGGAAATTTTCATCCATAAAATTCCAGATAGTTAGGAAAAGAAGAAAAGAGAAAGAAGAAGAAAACAGAACAAGACACAGAAACCTCACCTTCGCAGCGGATCAAAATATAATATCACATAAATAGCAGTTTTACAAAGAAGAACTGTATCAGTACTCTTATATTTTTATACATCAGAGTTACAACATTTACACAACATTAGACAGTTTAAAACAACATGTCCCAAATAATCAGCAATAATACACACAACGGAAAATGCTCCGTACGTTCCTGCCATCCAGCTCGCCTCCTGAACTGCAGAACGTCCTTACTTGAAAAGCTGTAATACTCGGTCTGATCCGAGCATTACATCAAAGTAACACCCGGGTCAGGCTGGAAAACAGCGTGAGTAAACTCATCTAACAAGGAATGCCAAAACATACAACTTATTCAAAACCTGGGGTAACTCATATAGATTTACAACTTCAGAAGTTGTTATAGACATCACTTATTTCACACATCAATTTCTAAGTACCAAAACTTAGATTAAATGGTCCAATTCACTTAAATCATTCCATTTCAGCCTATTGAATTCACATATCAATTTATAAAGAATCGAAGTGGTTTTGGATATTAAATAATACCCGACTCCGGTTTATTCGAATCCAGTGTCATCTGATCCCAAGTTATTCAAGTGAATACAATTTACTTTTAAATACCGGATGTCAGTTTACATAGCATTTCATCATAGATAACCACATTATCGCTGTTCAACCCAACATATCGTATTACAAGAACAATTCATATCACATAGCATCACGATCACATACCAGGAATAACAATTAATTCAAAGCATTCAATATCGTTCAATCATCCATAAGCAAGATAAATTAATCATACCATTTCTAATTAATTCAATTATCTACCAATGAATTAAATTAATTACTTATTACTTATAAATCTTGCTTATATAACATTAATTAATTATATTCAATTAATTAATCATCCCTTAATTATTCATCTTGATTAATCATTCTTGATTAATCATTCTTTAATTACATTAAGTAATTTGCCCTTAATTAATTACACAAATTAATTATTCTCAAACCCCTCACATTAATCAACTTTTAATTATCATCTTACTCAATTACCAAATTTGAGTATCCATCAATCCATTGATTAATTAATTCTCACTCATTAATTTCATAAATTAATCAATCTTTTAACTCATTATACTAAGTAATTAACCCTTAATTTCTCCTGTTAAGTAATTACCATTAAATAAATCACCTTTAGTAATTACCCATTAATTACCTATCCTAATTAATGGCATTAAGTAATTACCTTCATTATTATCATTGATTAATTAAGCGATTAACCTTTAATTACTAATTAAATTAAATAATTCGTAACAGTTAATCCTTTAAATTACTTACATTAAGTAATTATCATTACTTGATTACATTAAGTAATTTAGCCTTAAATAAATCGATCATCCTTTAATTAATTTCCTTAATTAATAAATCACATATATAGATCAGTTCTTTAATTTATCCCACATCATTATTAATTAAATTAATTAATCGTACCTAGTTTTCCTTAATTAATTTCAAGACATTAAAACCTTAATTATCTTTAAGATAAAACATTATCTTAATAATGGCTAAATTTCCATTTACATATTTAAACCATTTTATTTTTATGAAACTTACTTAACTCAATAATCAATTAAGATTTAAAATAAAATAAACATTTTAACTTGATAAAATAAAGTTATCAAAACATAACTTCCATAACCTTAAACATTTATCAAATGATAGTTCAAACTAAATTCAATTTAAATTTAAACTTGTCTAAATGCCTTGCTTTGTACTAAAATCATACTTTAACTTGGAAACCTGTTTTAATTATTTTTAAACTTAGTACTATCTCTCCATTTTATAAATACTGTTTAAGTTTCACTTACACAAATATCAACCTGGAAATTCATCAGGCAAACCCGAGCCATATCTCAGTTTTCTCGAGTAGGACACGAGAATCCTTCATCCTATCATTACTTCGAATTCCACCAAATCCCACGCGGGATAGAACCCGATACCCACATCATCTTCCCAAACTTGAACGATGCCTGACACAGGTGCACATGCGTGCACATGCACAAGAATTACGACCATCTCCGGCCATTGCCGAGGCTACCAGCAAGACAACGACGAACCTCCTTTTTGATGACGACCACTTGAGCTTTGAGATGAACATGGAAACAAAAACGAACACCAGAACCCAAATCTGTAACAAACTTCCCTGACAAACCTGCCTTGCCTAAGTCAACACCGATCGCCATCGCCTATGCCACCAAGACCCTAGCTTCGCCTCAACTCTAGCCTCATTTTCCCTCCGGTCCGAAGCAACTCGACGCTACGTGGATGGTGAAACAACTCTGACAACCCCTCTAACCCAAACCTAACTTAAAACCCTAATCTGCCTCGCCGTGCCCACCACGTTCATCTGGAAATTCCTTCTCCAATTTTCCCAAAATCTATGATACACAGGCCATCTCCGAGCCAAATCTCGACAAACTAAACCATGTCGTTCGTCAGCAATTGACGATATTTCCAATTTCGACTAATCCCAAAATTCTCAACATGTTCAATTTTTAAAATCATGAAATATGTATGAAAAATCATCATTTTGTACTACAAACCATATTCCGTAATCAAAGATTGAAATTAGCATGCTTGATTTTTTTTCCTATTTTCAGATTATCACTATATTCTTATATTTTATAAAAATACTGAATATAAAAACTCGAAACTATTTTTTTTAAATCAATATTACACTGCTATCGACAATTTTTATTCAGGAATCAATGCCTAAAAATAATTGCATGAAGAAAATTTGAATTTTTACTCAGGGTTAAAACCTGAAAAGTTGGATAGGGGTTTATAACAATCTGTTCCAGTCAAGTTCACAAGTACTAACACACACACACACATATAAAGGTCATTTTTTTTCATATACTCAACATAATTCAATCACATTCCAAAGATCACCACTTGCCAATTCAAGGTATACCAGATTTAAGAGATTACTCACCTGTTCAACTCAAAAACAGAGAAGCTTGGAATTGATTTTAGTTTGAACTTGTTGATCTGCAATCTTTGGTCTCGAATTGATTTTGATTTGTTCCTAGTTGCTGCATTATTGATTTAGCTTTTAGCTTGAAGACTGAAATCTAGAACCTGATTAAATTTTGAAATACCGCTACTTTTTTTTAGAAGAGAAAAGAATATGAAGGTTTTAATTGAAAGTAGATGATCAGGTTTCTCAATTATTATTATTTTTTAATTATTTTTTTAAAAAGAAAATCATATTTAGCCAAATGTAAATTTGCATGTTTTCAAATGCTTACACATGTTATCCTTCTACAAATGTCAAATGCAAGGCTTTAGTGAATAACACATGTCAAGTTTATAATTATATTTATGATTTCATTAATCTATGTTTTACTTATATATATATTACTTATGCTTTTTAAAGATTTAGATATTATGTTCAAATTATATGTATAAACTATACTTATTTATTTATATTTTTTTTTCTTTATTTATTTTACTAATTATAAATACTTATCTAAATGCACATGAATTTCTTTGAGATAAAATGTTAATTGTTTAAAATATATTTTTAAGCTTAGATTTAAGTTTAATTAAGAGTAATAAAAAGATTTGTTTTATAATCAATTTTTTTTAAGATGTTTGGATTTCAAATCCAAACTTCATTTACCATTTACTAATACACATTAAAATAGAAACATATTTATCAGTAAAAGATAAATTCTGCCAAAATAATAATAAAGAAGATTATTAAACAAATATTTTCAAATTTCAATAATTATATCAGGATATTATTAAATGAATATTTATCCAAATATTTAAAACTTAGTATTTATTATAGTTCAAATTCATTTATACACAAATCCAGATATAAATATTTATTATTAGATTTATTTGTTAAATTTATAAATTAGTATTTCAATTAATTAAATTCAGTTAATTTATCAATTACAGATATTCTAAAATCCAGGTTATCACATTCTTCCCCCCTTTGAATCTTTTCGTCCTTGAAAAGGCACGAAGTCAAATTTTACTTAAAACTTAAAACCATATAAATTTTCTTTGATCGTCATTTTTTTTAGAATGCTTTAAAAATCTATATAATATTACTAAAATACTTTTATAAAATACTTTTTATAACTTGATGTTTCAATAAGTCCATCTTTGTTCTTACAGAAATTCGGTCATACGTTGATCAGGCGTAAGACTGAAAATCTATAAGTACTTAGCAGACCCATTTTCAACATCCAGTGAAAATATTTTGGAAATTAATTTTATTGAAAATATAGAAAATTCTTTTGAAAATAGAGGAAATATCTTTCGTGAGAATGCTCTGGAAATCATCACCCCCATCCATGGTCGCAGTTAACCCGATGGTTACGTTACCATCCCGACAAAATCCATCGATAACTGTAGACCTCCGCGCCCCTCGATTACACCATGGAACCCGCTACAGATCGCAGATACAACTGGGGTTATGTTGCTATCACAGCAAAAACCCATATAACTATAGGCATCAATGCCCTCGAATTTCGCTACCAAAAGAATGAAACTTCTCCACTCCACTTGACCATAGATCGCAGTCTACCGATGTTACGTTGCCTTTCTGGCAAAATCAAGTGTAGACCGTTGACACTCACCTCCACACGATTTCCGCTATGGTACACACAGTAGATCGCAACAACATCGAGTTACACTGTCGTCACAGCATAACCTAAATGCCTCTGTAGGCATCAGCACCCTCGAATTTTGCTACCTAATAATCCTCAGGAACTAGTTTGTCCGGACTTCTCACGAGATCAACTTTAGAACCTCCCCCTTAGAGGCTCAAGGCAGTACCAACCTATGGTATTCCTGAGAAGTTCATCCCAAGGGAGCGCCTTTTTCTCCAGAGCCATTTTCAAAACAATTTATACTATACACATATAGTATCTTCCAAATCATACACCTAGTATGAATCTCATATTAATCTCCTTTCTCAAAATCGATTATCCCAAAATCGATAATTTTCAAATTAGGCTTTTCCAAATTCCAATATTGATTTTACCCAAAAATCAAAAGCCTTTCCAAATCCAAAGGTTCCCAAAACCTTTCCAAAATCATCCTCATGAAATCCTTTATATATATATATATACATAGATATATATAATCTTGAAAAATCTTTGGATCTCTTCAAACTTGTATAAAACCCTTTTTATACTTCAAATATTTTCAAAACCCTTTCTTCTGGCTTTAGATTCAACAAGGGAAGATTTATCTTATATAACAAAGATATATAACTTTGTTTATTCCAAATCAAATATTCAAATTTGATTACTCTATAAAGTCATTAACTATATTACTTACTTTCATAAAGTAAATTCCTACCATAGAAATATCCAATTTCTATTTTATTTCATCGTATATTTCACAAAATATATTTTCCCCTTCAAAAACCCTTTTACAGTTCTTATCCAAAAACTTTCAATATCAATTTCATTCCAATCCGTACGATGTATACATATCATCCGTACGCAATATCAATCTGATCGCTTACTCGATCACATAATTTCTCTTCCGAAATAGTATCGTCCACCCAACTTTCTAGTGCAGACACAGATCTGGTTTCTTGATCAGAAACCGTCATTCTCCTTGCATAGTCATAACCATGATAGAGAATATCCAGAACCAATCAACAATCCATATCCAGGTTCACCGTCGAAAATCAAGTGAAAAAAATCCCAACTCGGATCGTCATAATTATCTCGAAATTCTGTGCTCAAATCTGGATCAAATCACTATGCGAATAGAATAATATGCGTACATCCTACGTATTTATCTCATTGATTATTAGCCAAATAAATTTCTTTTCTATTCACATTCACTTTAATTTTCATTCACTTATTCACAATTGCTTCAATCCCATTTGGATTATCAGTTTAATCCTTATTTCAAATGGATATGTAATCATAAACAGTTTGAACTCTGTCCAGCTTGAATTTAGAAAATAGCTTGAAAAATTAAAAATAGACAAGTAGTTGAAAAATAATTATTAGTTTGTAAAATAGCTGTAAAATGTTGAGTAATTGTAAGATAATTAGAAAATAGTCAAATAGTTATAAAAATTTTAAATAATGGCAAAATAGTTGTAAAATAGTAATTAGTTATAAAGTAGTTGAAAAACAGTAACTAGTTTATAAAACAGTTGAAAAATTGTTAAATAGTTCCAAAAATAATTGTAAAACAAGTATAAGATTGTTTTAGGTTTTAAAAAGAAAAGTTGTATAGTAAATAGTTTGGAAAAATATATTTATATCAAAACAATTTATTTTAAAAATAGTCCAGAGTCAAAACTGTTCAATTCCCAATCTCCATTTCCAATCAATTCAATTTAAATTTCCACATCCTTTTAAATTGACTCATTTCCAATTTAAATAACTTCAATTTCCATTGAAATTGATTTAACCCCAATTTTCAAGTTGAATTAATCCTCAATTCCTTTTCTAAATTCAAATCAAATTCCATTTGAATTTACTCATTCAACTTTAACCACAATTTCAATTAATTCAAATAAATTTCAAATTGTACCAATTTCAATTCATATCAATTCCAGTTTGAATTAATCCCAATTCCCATTTGAATTTAAACTCATTCAATTTCAATTTCATTTCAAATTAATCCAATTAAAATTTTCCATTTTAATTTTAAACTTGTCCATTTTCAATCACAATTCCAATTAATTCAAATCAATTCAATTTGAACCACTTCAATTCAAATTCCAAATTTAAACCATCTCGAATTATATAAATTCGATTTAAATTTGTAAATGTTGATTTAATCCTTTAAATCAAATCAAATCAACTTATATCTTTGAACCTTTTAATTCTGAATTTAAATTTCATTTCAAACTTATTTCAAATTTCAAATAATAATTCAAATCTTTTTAAACAACTAAATCTTTGAAATTCAATTTATCATCAAATTTCAATTTTGAAACCAAACCTTTGAAGTTTTATCTTAAACATTCAAATCTTAAGTCCAAAATGATTCCACTTTACCTTAATAATGGATATATTACCACACCCCATTTCTTTAAACAAATCCAATTCACAGTTTAAAGATTATTAATAACAATAGGGTAATATCATCCAATTATTTTAAAACATCCATCCGTTTACAATTTTCGGATCTCAAACCCAATGTGAGATCACTCAAACTCGCAATTCCAGTCAATCATTTAACTTTCCAAGTTAAATTTTAATTTCATCTTGAAATTTCCAAATCAGGTTGTCCATTCAAACTTATTTACCTAATCTATTCAAATTTACAAAATTTGAATTCCCGTTCAAATTTACAAAATTTGAATTCCCATTCAAATTTTAAACTTCAGATTAATATCCTTCCCACTTAAATTTAAAACCTACTTCACTTTGGGTTTCACATCACATTCCAAGGAAAATATCAAACCATCATTGATATTATGTATACTCCTTATACATATTATTTCTTTTACACACCTGGTTACTTTTAAATTTTAAACCACCTTTGGCTTTAAATTCAAACAAATTCCTTTAAAATTTCAAACAACACTTGTTTGAAATAGGACCCTTTCATTCAAATATATTAAACAACATTTCTTATTTTAAAATAAGATCATATTCAAAATAGTTTGAATAATATTATTTCCTTTAATATTTTGAAACCAATTTAAATGTTTAAATTTAGAATTTAGAACTTCACAATTTGAAACCCACTTTAATTTACATCCTTTCAAATTTACAGGTTACTCTCTTTTAAATGGTTACTTCCTTAAAACATTCTATTGTTTATTGGAAAACAATCATCCCATTATTAAACACAATAACCATTTATGATAATGACCAAGATTATTGCAACTGGAATCCAACTCACTATTATCTTTATTCTGAAAATTCTTCTCCAAACTCAAAATTTTAAATTCAGTTTGAATCCATTTCAAACTTGTTCTTTATTCCATTTAAATTTGGTTGTATCTCTATTACCACTTAATTCTTACTATTACTTTTAATTTAATTACTACAACAACCAATTTCATTAATATAATAGATAATCTATTTCTTAATAAACTTATATAAGATTCATTTACTTTTGAAACCATTTTAAAACCTTTATATAAGAAATAACAAGTACGCTCTCTTATATTTATACACTCAACTCATTATAGGGTACTATTGACCCTATCCTTAATGAGTATCCCACCAGAGCCAAGGTTCTCGCTTAACCTTTTGCTCTGATACCAAATGTAACGACCCAGAAATTTTCATCTAGAAAATTCCAGATAGTTAGGAAAAGAAGAAAAGAGAAAGAAGAAGAAAACAGAACAAGACACAGAAACCTCACATTCGCAGCGGATCAAAATATAATATCACATAAATAACAGTTTTACAAAGAAGAACTGTATCAGTAGTCTTATATTTTTATACATCAGAGTTACAACATTTACACAACATTGGACAGTTTAAAACAACATGTCCCAAATAATCAGCAATAATACACACAACGGAAAACTCTCCATACGTTCTTGCCATCCAGCTCGCCTCCTGAACTCCAGAACGTCCTTACCTGAAAAGCCGTAATACTCGGTCTGACCCGAGCATTACATCAAAGTAACACCCGGGTCAGGCTGGAAACCAGCGTGAGTAAACTCATCTAACAAGGAATACCAAAGAATACAACTTATTTAAAACCCGGGGTAACTCATATAGATTTACAACTTCACAAGTTGTTATAGACATCACTTATTTCACACATCAATTTCTAAGTACCAAAACTTAGATTAAATGGTCCAATTCACTTAAATCATTCCATTTCAGCCTATTGATTTCACATATCAATTTATAAAGAATCGAAGTGGTTTCGGATATTAAATAATACCCGACTCCGGTCTCTTCGAACCCAATATCATCTGTTCCTAAGTTATTTAAGTGAATACAATTTACTTTTAAATACCGGATGTCACTTTACATAGCATTTCATCATAGATAACCACATTATCCCTGTTCAACCCAACATATCGTATTACAGAAACAATTCATATCACATAGCATCATGATCACATACCAGGAATAATAATTAATTCAAAGCATTCAATATCGTTCAATCATCCATAAGCAAGATAAATTAGTCATACCATTTCTAATTAATTCAATTATCTACCAATGAATTAAATTAATTACTTATTACTTATAAATCTTGCTTATATAACATTAATTAATTATATTCAATTAATTAATCATCCCTTAATTATTCATCTTGATTAATCATTCTTGATTAATCATTCTTTAATTACATTAAGTAATTTTCCCTTAATTAATTACAAAAATTAATTATTCTCAAACCCCTCACATTAATTAACCTTTAATTATCATCTTACTTAATTACCAAATTTGATTATCCATCAATCCATTGATTAATTAATTCTCACTCATTAATTTCATAAATTAATCAATCTTTTAACTCATTGTACTAAGTAATTAACCCTTAATTTCTCTTGTTAAGTAATTACCATTAAATAAATCACCTTTAGTAATTACCCATTAATTACCTATCTTAATTAATGGCATTAAGTAATTACCTTCATTATTATCATTGATTAATTAAGCGATTAACCTTTAATTACTAATTAAATTAAATAATTCGTAACAGTTAATCCTTTAAATTACTTACATTAAGTAATTATCATTTGATTACATTAAGTAATTTAGCCTTAAATAAATTGATCATCCTTTAATTAATTTCCTTAATTAATAAATCACATATATAGATCAATTCTTTAATTTATCCCACATCATTATTAATTAAATTAATTAATCGTACCTAGTTTTCCTTAATTAACTTAATTAATTTCAAGACATTAAAACCTTAATTATCTTTAAGATAAAACATTATCTTAATAATGGATAAATTTCCATTTACATATTTAAACGATTTTATTTTTATGACACTTACTTAACTCAATCATCAATTAAGATTTAAAATAAAATAAACATTTTAACTTGATAAAATAAAGTTATCAAAACATAACTTCCATAACCTTAAACATTTATCAAATGATAGTTCAAACTAAATTCAATTTAAATCTAAACTTGTCTAAATGCCTTGCTTTGTACTTAAATCATACTTTAACTTGGAAACCTGTTTTAATTATTTTTAAACTCAGTACTATCTCTCCATTTTATAAATACTGTTTAAGTTTCACTTACACAAATATCAACTTGGAAACTCATCAGGCAAACCCGAGCCATATCTCAGTTTTCTCGAGTAGGACACGAGAATCCTTCATCCTATCATTACTTCGAGTTCCACCAAATCCCACGCGGGGTAGAACCCGATACCAACATCATCTTCCTAAACTTGAACGATGCTTGACACAGGAGCACACGTGTGCACATGCACCAGAGTTATGACCATCTTCGATCATTGCCGAGGCCACCAGCAAGACAACGACGAACCTCCTTTTTGATGACGACCACTTGAGCTTTGAGATGAACATGGAAACAAAAACGAACACCAGAACCCAAATCTGTAACAAACTTCCCTGACAAACTTGCCTTGCCTACGGCAACACCGATCGCCATCGCTCATGCCACCAAGACCCTAGCTTCGCCTCAACTCTAGCCTCATTTTCCCTCTGGTTCAAAGCAACTCGACGCTATGTGGATGGCGAAACAGCTCTGACAACCCCTCTAACCCAAACCTAACTTAAAACCCTAATCTGCCTCGCCATGCCCACCATGTTCATCTGGAAATTCCCTCTCTAATTTTCTCAAAATCTATGATACACGGGCCATCTCCAAACCAAATCTCGACCAGCTAAACCATGCCGTTCGTTAGCAATTGACGATATTTCCAAATTCGACTAATCCCAAAATTCTCAACAAGTTCAAATTTTAAAATCATGAAATATGTATCAAAAATCATCATTTTGTACTACAAACATATTCCATAATCAAAGATTGAAATTAGAATGCTTGATTTTTCCTATTTTCGGATTATCACTGCATTCTTATATTTTATAAAAACTACTGAATATAAAAACTCGAAACTATTTTTTTAAAATCAATATTACACTGCTATCAACAATTTTTATTCAGGAATCAATGCCTAAAAACAATTGCATGAAGAAAATTTGAATTTTTACTCAGGGTTAAAACCTGAAAAGTTGGATAGGGGTTTATAACAATCTATTCCAGTCAAGTTCACAAGTACTAACACACACACATTTAAAGGTCATTTTTTTCATATACTTAATATAATTCAATCACATTCCAAAGATCACCACTTGCCAATTCAAGGTATACCAGATTTAAGAGATTACTCACCTGTTCAACTCAAAAACTAAGAAGCCTGGAATTGATTTTAGTTTGAACTTGTTGATCTGCAATCTTTGATCTCGAATTGATTTTGATTTGTTCCTAGTTGCTGCATTATTGATTTAGCTTTTAACTTGAAGACTAAAATCTGGAACCTGATTAAATTTTGAAATACTGCTACTTGTTTTTAGAAGAGAAAAGAATATGAAGGTTTTAATTGAAAGCAGATGATCAGGTTTCTCAATTATTATTTATTTATTATTATTTTTTTAAGAAGAAAATCATATTTAGCCAAATGTAAATTTGCATGTTTTCAAATGCTTACACATGTTATCCTTCTACAAATGTCAAATGCAAGGCTTTAGTGAATAACACATGTCAAGTTTATAATTATATTTATGATTTCATTAATATATGTTTTACTTATATATATATATTACTTATGCTTTATAAAGATTTAGATATTATGTTCAAATTATATGTATAAACTATGCTTATTTATTTATATTTTTTCTTTATTTATTTTACTAATTATAAATACTTATCTAAATGCACATGAATTTCTTTGAGATAAAATGTTAATTGTTTAAAATATATTTTTAAGCTTAGATTTAAATTTAAATAAGAGCAATAAAAAGATTTGTTTTATAATCAATTTTTTTTAAAGATGTTTGGATTTCAAATCCAAACTTCATTTGCCATTTACTAATACACATTAAAATATAAAAAAAATTATCTGTAAAAGATAAATTCTGCCAAAATAATAATAAAGAAGATTATTAAACAAAATTTTCAAATTTCAATAATTGTATTAGGATATTATTAAATGAATATTTATCCAAATATTTAAACCTTAGTATTTATTATAGTTCAAATTCATTTATGCACAAATTTAGATATAAATATTTATTATCAGATTTATTTGTTAAATTTATAAATTAGTATTTCAATTAATTAAATTCAGTTAATTTATCAATTACAGATATTCTAAAATCCGGGTTATCACACATGCTTCATCGCTACGGCATTAATCTCGGCCCTTAAATGAATCGACATTAGATCCAAATCACCCGATTTTACTGGGGTCGGGTCAGGTTGACCATCCCTAGGGTTGGGTCGACCGCCTACGGTGGACTTAGCCCAATCAAGGGTCGACCTAGCCCTTTTTATTTTTTTATATTTATTTTAATTTCCATTTAATTCCTCTGACACTAATAACTCTCTCATACTAACTCGAATTAAGACAAGTTATATATGACGATTGTCCAAAAAAATTATATAGACACAGTGGTGCAAGTCCCATAGCCAAATTCAGATGTTTGTGAAATTTTTAATTTTAAGTCCTTATTTTACTTTTAATTAAATTTTCTTATTTAATTCGGGGGGTGGGGGGTTGTTACATCTTTTTCCTTGGTTTTAGAAGCTTCCCCACATCAACACCCCTTAAACCCCAAACTCCAAACCTAGTTGATTTATTTTTCCCTCCCATCTAAAACCCTAGCCCTATATTTCCACCCGAGCCCTAAATTTAACAACTTGAATGCACACATCAATTAAAAATATATCGCTCATGGGGGAAATCACGCGGCCGTACTGGCAAGCAAGGGGAAAGCCCGAAGGCCGACAGTTTATGTTGGTGGCTGTCATAATGCTTATGTGAAGGCATTAAGCTTCGTGGTAGTCACGATGATGATGTGGGTTATGCATGAGGTTAGAGACTCTAGAGAAATAAGGTAGTGGTAATGATATGGGGGGCCGCATGGTTGATGTGGCGATGTTGAGATGAATGCAAAGTTGAAAGCTGGCAAGGGCAGCTAGAAATTGATGTTTTTTCTGAGGGTACTCATTTTTCCTTGCATCGTTTTCGATGAGTTATTTCCTTAACTCACAACTATCGTTTAACATTGACTAGATCCCTTTTTTACGATTTTAGTTAGATTGTTTGGTGATGAAATGTTGGTTGAAATAGTTTGAATTAGACGAAATTGATTGTTATTGGATGGTATTGATTGAAAGAGTGTTGTGTCTCTTAGTTGAGTTATGATGTGTATGTATTGGTTGAATTTTATGATGGTACTAGTTAGACACAACACTCAAAATTAATCGAAAATGGGGTAAATGAATAAAAAGGCGAAGATTTGAAATAAATAAACTATTTTTGAAACATATAGTAAATTTTCAAATGATTTTCCCTATTTAATATTGAAGAAATTGTGATTGATGGGAAACTTGAAAGAGGAAATGATTTTGGAAAAATATATAAGTGGAATAATTTTGAAGATCGTAAAAAAAGAGATAATTTGGAAAATAATGAATTTTGGGATTTTATTGAAAAAGTGAATTTCGAGTATTTATATTTTTATTTATTTACTAAAGCTTATAAATATTTTTAAAGGAGATTTATAAGATGATATTTGAATTCCAAAATTTTAAATTGGTAAGTTAATTTTATTTGGATCTAATAGATTGAAAATTTCTAAAATAATATATTGAAGTAATAGTAAATTGAATGCAAATTATTTACTGAATGAAAGTTATCATTATTGGGATTTGTTATCTATATTGTTAGGCGAATTTTTAAAAGTAATATATTATTGTGTTTGAATATTGAATTATTTTGGGAATGTATTTTGTAAGATAAAATTTATGTTTGATGAATTACTTTATTTAAAAGAATTTGAAATACATACGTAGGTTTTAATGGCCTTTGTTTTGGAATTTTATTATATGGATTGGGAAAATTATTGTAACATCCCAAATTTCATTAATTCGAATTGGTAATTTATTTGAATTTTTGGAATTTAATTTCAAAATAATTTGAAAATTTTCAAATCAAATAAAATAATTGTTAAATTGTATGAATAAAATTTCAATCTTCATTTGAGTTTAAAATTTGAAATAACGAATGTTTTTAAAATCATTTGAATTTAAAATTTTAATATATATATATATATATGTGTGTGTCTGCGTGTGCATGTATGAGTATATTTGAATTTGACTTTGAATTTGAATTTAAATTTTAAGTAAACGCTTTAGTAAAATAATTGGGATTTACAAATATATATATATACGTAGTTTATTTAATGTGTATTAATTTCAAAACATTCTCTTTTAAATAGTATTATTGATAATAAGAAAATGTCTTTATAAAATGGAAAGTGTAAATTTAAATACAATTTAAATAATATAAAAATATTATTCTAATGAAAATACAAATGTTAAATAAGTAATATGTATAAAGACAAGTGTTAAAATTTAAGTAAGTGGATTAACAAGTGTAATCCATGTAGAAAGAAAATGAACAGGTGTCATTTTATTTTTGAAAATTAGTAAAAGGAAGATTTAAATCTATATAAGCTACTTCATCTCCTCCCTCTTACCTCTTTTATTCATCTCCAAGCCCTGTACAAAATTTTAAACCAAGAGAAGAAAGATCATCAGCAGAAAGGAATCAAAACAACTAACTTCCTCCACTTTGAAATCAAGACCAAATTCCAGAAAAAATAAAATCTGAAAAACAAATTTTTCAAAATTTAACTAGGAAAGCAATTTCAACAAGAAAACAACTTCAGCTCTCAAACAAGCAGTTCAATATCAAAGCAAGTTCAAGTATCTAACTTTTTCAAAATCAAGCCTAAAAGATTCAATTTTAACAACACAATCAGAATCATCTCAGACCTTTGGATTCCAGTTTTAAGTTGCAGACCAGAGTTCCTTCTTCTCTGTTTCATAAAAAAACAAAATTGTAATTAAATCTTTTTAAAATAATTTGAATTTGAATTTGTTGTTAAGGAATTAAGCAAGTCATTCCATCAGAAAACTAAGCAAGCTTATATAAATTAGTTGCAGATAAAAAATTTCAAGATCAAATTTAAAAACAGTTTACAGACTTTCAACTTTTAAAACCCAGACAGAAAGCTCTCTGTTCAAACTTCACAGGTGAGTAAACTCTTTGATTTGACCTAGAACTTGTAGCCGTGAACAATATTGAAGCTTGAATGGTAAATGTGTGTTTAAATGTATATATATATACATGAAATTGAAGATGCATGTCTGTACACATCAATATGAACTCTGTTCTAGGCCTACAGGTTCCAAAACCTGTATCAAAATTCAAAAGCTCTATCTCAAATTGTTTTTAGGCTTTGAAAACAAAAGGAAACATGTTTATATGATCATGCTCTAGGTTTTAAAAATAAATTTAAGTAAATTAAACAAAAATCTTGTCTGGAAATATAAGAATAGGCAAACCCAATATAAACAAAAATTTCATCAATCCTGATTTCAGATTTTGAATATATAAATTGAAACGTCATCGAAGTTGATGATTTTTAAAAGTGAAATCAAGTTTTTTATCTAGTATTCTACGAGAAAAAGGAGGATGAACGGAATCGCCATTTTCTCTAAGTGCTGGCAATCGATAAGGTGATGGACTTCGTGTTCGTAACCCGAGCTAGCTGGAAGATCATAGAATTAGCGAAAAATGCTTGGTTAAATTCTAGATCAACGATGATGATGATCTTGATTGATTTATGGTTTAAGGTTTAAAATGGGTTGAGGTTAGAAACGTGGTCAGTGCGTCGTCTTTAGGCCATCAAAGATCATCGAACTTGGGCCATCGGAAGTGTGGGAGGCTGCCGGAGCTTATGATGGAGATTTTCGATCTCTGAAGATTAGAGGAGGGAGAGAGAGGTGATAAATTGGGACTTAATTTTGTTCCAGATTTGGGTCTAGGGGCTCGATTACAAAATCACCATCGTTTCGGAATTATGGGTGTTTGTGTGGTTCAGGAACGTCATCGTGGACTTGTCGATGGCCGAAGATTCAACCTGAGGCGGTCGAATTGATTGTGCATGTGCACATGGCTGGGGTTGTGTCAGGAGGCAGTAGTTTGGGAAGAAAGGGGAAACTCGAAGTAACCTTCGGGAAATAGGGGAACGAACTCGGGTATAGCTTCGAAGTGAATTTTGGGGTTACACGGGTTTGTACGTAAACAAAATTTTAGTTTAAAAACTATAGGGCATAGGGTGGATTAGGTAAACGAATCGAAGAAAGTAGCAAAATGGTTCGGAGAAGACTTGAATTGGCTTCCGGGTTGATACACAAAACAATTTTACTTTAAAATAAAAATTCACTTTTAAACAATTTTAAATGCATCTTTTTGAATGATGATTTTAATTTAAGTTTAAACTAATTAAGGTTTTAAGTAAGATATTTTTAAAGTAATTAAATTAAATTTAAATTTTGTTACATTATTTTATAAGATTATTTATATTAATTAAATAATGTAATTAAGAAGGATAATTAAGATAAAATGCCATGTGAACTAATCTTAATCCTTTAAGTTAATTTATATGATAAGGATGATTTATTAAATAAGGTCTACAAGATAATCAAAATGATTAACAAAGGTAAAAAGATTTATCTTTTAAACTTATTAGGTAATTAATGATTTGTTAATAAATTATTTAAAGAATAACTATTTAATTAATTACTTAATATTAAAAATTAATTAAGTAAATCATTAAGGTTAATTGATTTGTAATTAATATTTAATTAATTAAGGAAATAATTAATTAATAAAAGTAATTAAGATTTAATTAATTAACAATTAAGGATTAATTAATTAAGATAATTAATTAAGGAATAATTAATTAATGAAGATGATTAAGATTTAATTAATTATAATTAAGGATAACTAATCATTGATTAAAGATAATTAATGAAAGTAATTATGCGATTAATTAATTTAAATCACACGATTGATTCATCTTAATTGTAGATGATTGATAACTATTGAATGCTGTGTACTGATTGATATCTCGGATATGTAAGTGTGATGCTATGTGATATGAATTGCTTTGTGCCGAGCTGTGATTTCTATGATGAATATATTTCAGTGGGAATGTGAAAACCCATTGGCTCGTAAAATGGCATTTAAATTTCGATGCGACAGGGAGTTGGATTTCAGTTGGTTATCTGAAACCCACATCGAACCTGTGAATCTTTGTGAATGATATATCCACATGTTTTTGAATTAGGCGCTCACTATTCGGTTTGACCAGGAGAGGACCTTTGTGTCATATAACCCATTCCGAATAGTGATACGACGAAATGGATAGCATTTGAAGACGGTGATGAAGACATGGTATCGTCGAGAACGATAGGATAACTTGTCGAATGACTCTGCACTGAGTTGCTTCGGTATAGAGATCTCAGTATGTGATAGGGAGTCCGATCGGGATTGTGGATGCCCGGATTGCAAGGGCTTCTTTGGAAATGCCTTCGGTTCTATTTGAACTCAGAACAAACTTGTATGGTTGCATGTCTGACATTACACTTTGAGGTATAAAGCAGATTTCTTTCAAATACATTTCTGCTGGTGGCGAATAATTTATTCTCTTAGCTTAACACTCTTCTCTGAGACGTACGAGCTCAAAGGTTATGTAGTTGAAGGTTATCAGTAATATACTCCCAATTTGGTAATGTGGCATGCTGAGTGCTACTGATCATTTTTTGATCGAATCATTACTTTTGTGAAAAGCGTAGCTTTGTGGACGAGAATTCGTCGAACCTCACAACTCGGTAATGGTCGAAATAGAAAGGATGCAGCAAGGTTATTGGGTGTAGCGCCCCTTAGGGTATGTGCATTTTCTTCTGGATAGAAGTGGTATCATGGTATAGAGCCCAAGTACTTAACTTATGTTGATATTGCAATTATGTTGCTTTGTGATTGTATTTGTTGGGGCCCCGGATAATGGTTGGTTACAACCGGGGGATGGCATACCCGTGTCAGTAGTTACCTAGTTACAGAGGTAACCCGACCTTGTGTTGGCAGAGATCCGGTTAGGTTCTCGGGGCGTCCCTCCAGAGGCGTACCCATGTGGCCTAGGAAGTTCCTTAGCCTGACCATTGTTGGAAATCCAGTCACCAATATGAACCCTGCACGGTTTTAGTTGTAGAACCTGCCATCTAATATGGAAGATATAGTAGGCATACTGTAATGGTACGTATGCTGGTTAAGATTAATATTATATTTTTTTAATGTTTTTCACACTATGCACTAACAATAATAATATCAAAAGAGTTTTCTCGTATTAAGCATATTTGACTATCATAAGGAGAAATCTCCCCCAAGTGTGCGATTGCATTGTGTGTATGCCAAGAGGCCTTATGGTAGTTTCATTTTCCAGAAGCATGAACGGTTTTCTTTTAAAATTTGGTTTTATTCGAAACAACTATTTTTGTATACTCACACCAGTCCCATGACTGACCCGGAGTTTATTGTTCTCTTCCGAAACTATGGGTGCCCATAATTTCCACACGGGCAGCCTAGAAGCAGGTTTTTCGTGTTTTGGTGCTGGCTTGGAATCTTTTGAAGTCTTTTGGTTTGGAGGTTATCAGTTTTTGAAGGCTTTTGACTTAGATATCTTTTGGAAGCTTTTTAGATCTCAAGATGCTTAGTTTGGAAGCTCGCTATCGCTCTCTTTCTTTGGAGACTTTCTCGAAGTGTGATAACTTGTTGTTCCGCTGTGATGTTTCTATTTTCAAGTGTGTTACACATATACAATTCTCTGATGTTGGTGGTAAATATTGTAATGGATATTATGATGATGTTGTATCTGTGATGTTGATTTATGTCAGTTCATTTTGTTTCCGCTATTTATATTCATCTAATGTTGTTATAAGCTCCATCCAAACTGGAGTTCGACGTTTGAATCTCTAGTAGTCGAATACAAGTGATGTATTTGATGTCAATTTTCGAACATTGGATTCTGGGTCGTGACAAGTGGTATCAGAGCTAAAGGTTGAGTAAGAACTTTAGCTACGGAGTATGACACATTAGGTGGCTCATTAGAGGTAGGGTGAAGTATACCTTAGAATGAGTATAACCTGAGACCAAAACCCTAAATTTTCTTGGTCTATTTCTTTTAACTATTGATATTCCCTAAGATGTCTCGTCCATTTATCTAAGTCAAGTTTTCTCACTAATTACAGATAGTAAGAATGAGCGGGAAAAGAGGGAAAGCTAGGGGACAGGGAAATACCATAACTGGTCAAATCCCCACAATAGCAGAAGCAGCTATGCCTACTCAAACTCAACCGAATCTGGCTGATTTGTATAAAAGCTTCTCGAGACTTGATGGTAAAACATTTACAGCCAAGGAATCTATTGTTGAAGCCCAAGCCTGGATCAGGTCATGTGAAAGAATTTTTAAAAGGGCAAATGTTAGAAGACGATCAAATGCGACTAATAGCTTCTTGGTAACTCCAAGAAGAAGCTTTAGCCTGGTGGGAGACAGTTACTGTAGATGAACCTGAAGAAGAGTTTACTCGAAGTCGATTTAAGAAAGTATTTGAGAAGCGCTATATGCCGTCGGCTGGCATTTCCCAAATGTACCAGGAATTTATGGACTTGAAGTAGGGGAGTTTGTTATTTGAGGAGTACTTGAACAAATTCAATGAATTATCCCATTTTGGTCCAGAATTGGTGAACACACCTTTAAAGAAAAATCAAAGGTTCATTCGTGGGATGAATAAGAAATTCCACGAAAGGATGACCGCAAAAGTCAAAGAATCTTTTTCTGATCTTATCGATATAGGGTATAGGTATGCTACCCTGGATATGCAGGAAGTCCCAAGGGAAGGAGGAAATACGAGCTATCAAATATGGAAAAAACGAAAGTTCGAGGGTAAGAAATCATATCAAGGCAAAGAGAAGAGGAACAATCAGGGAAACCCGGCGAGAGATATAACTTGTTACAATTGCCAAGAAAAGACCATTATTCAAACAGCTGCAAGAATCCGAAGAAACAAGTTAAGAAAGAACAACCTGTGAAGACTGTTTAGGGAGTTAGAGAATGCTATAATTGTCACAAGCCTGGACATGTAGTTAAGAATTGCCTGACGATGAAGCAAGCACAAGTGGCGAATGTCTATACGATAAAGGATGACCCCTCAACTTCAAGGCAAGATAAAGGGAAATGTGTTCTAGAAGGTAACCTTACTATTTATGATAAAGTTGTTAGAGTTTTGCTTGACATGGGAGCTTCATATAGCTTTATTTCCCAACAAACCATAAATGAATTAGAACTTAAACCTGAATTTGTTAACGACCCCATTTGCGTGAAGAATCCGATTGGTGGTCCCGCAAATCTATGTCTATATTGTAGGAAAGTCCCTATCTCATATTCTTGCCATCAATTTCCTATCAACCTTTATGTTCTCAACTTTAGTGAATTTGAAATCTTACTCGGAATGAACTAGTTATCGAAATATGAAGCTAAATTGGATTGTAATAATCGAATGATTTCGATCAAAACAAAACTGGGAAATTTTATTGAAATCTCTTGTGAGGATCCGAGTCCTAAGAAAGATAAATTGATGTATACTTTAGGATATCCTGAACCCAGTCTGGAGTCTATATCTATCGTCCAAGAATTTCCCCACGTATTTGAAGAAGTAAAATCCTTACCTCCACATAGAGAAATATAATTCAGAATTGACTTAGTACCCAATGCTCGTCCAATCGTTCATGCAAGCCGCAGGATGGCACCCAGGGAAAGAATTGAACTAGTCAAGCAAACTGCTCATTTGCTGGAAAAAGGGTTGATTCGTCCTAGTGTTTCTAAATGGGGTTTAGCTGTGGTGTTTGTGGATAAATCGGACGGATCCTTGAGATTGTGTGTATACTACCGCGATCCTAATAAACAAACTCTCAAGAAAAAATTCCCTTTACCTAGAATCGACAATCTATTCGATCAACTTCATGGCGCTCGATTCTTTTCTAAGATGGATCTTGCTCAGGGATTCCATCAGCTATGAATTGCCGAAGACTGTGTTCACTTGACTACTTTCAGGGGTCCAGACATTTCCTACGACTGCATGCCTTTCGGACTAACCAATTCTCCTGCGTACTTCATAGATTTAACGACCCGTGTGTTTCGAGAGGCGTTGAATAAATTTGTTCTTGTGTTTACTGATGATATCCTAATCTACTCCAAAACCGAAGAAGAGCATGTCGAGCATCTTAGAATTGTTTTGGAGATATTAAGGAAGAACATTATGTTTGCAAAGTTTTCTAAATGCCATTTTTGGGTTAAAGAAGTCAGATTTCTCGGCCATGTTGTTAATGAATAAGGAATCTCTATTGATCCGGGAAAGATTTCTGCTATTCTAGTCGGGAAGCGACCCACTACCCCAAAAGAAGTTCAAAGTTTTCTAGGTTTAGCAGGATATTATAGAAAGTTTGTCCAAGATTTCTTCAAGTTGGCCAGTCCATTGACTAAGCTAATAATGAAGAATGCTAAATTCGATTGGACTCCAAAAATGTGATGAAGCTTTCCAGGAGTTGAAAAGGAGATTAACTACCGCTCACGTTCTCGCTATCATTAATGGGAACCAAGGTTTATCTATCTATACTGACGCTTGTGGAGATGGTTTGGGTGCGATGCTAATGTAGAATGGGAAAGTAATTGCCTTCGCGAGCAGACTGTTACGTCCGCATGATAAAAACTACCCAACATATGATCTCGAACTTCTGGCAGTTACGCTTTGAAAATCTAGCGACACTATCTTCTGGGTAAGAATCTCTTTCAGCTTTACTAAAATTTAAAAGTTTGACCTGACTTAAAATATATACTTAATAAATCCTTCTTGTTCTAGGTGAAAAATTTGAATTATTCACCGACCACAAATCTCTGAAATATCTCTTCACCCATAAAGATTTAAATTTGAGGCAACAAAGATGGTTAGAATTTCTAGCGTCATATGACCTAGATATTCTCTATACGCCTGGAAAGGCTAATGTGGTTGCTGATGCTTTAAGTAGGAAACACACTATTCTTGCTTACCTTGTTATCACTACTACTCATCTTGAGAAAATCGCTAGCAGAAAAAAAGAAGACAAGTTTCTTTGAGATATTTATGGGAGAATCCTTCGAGGCAAAGATACCAGTTTTGAAAGCAATCATAGTGGAGTTATTAGATTGAAAGGCAGGTTGTGTGTACCAGATATCCCAGAATTAAAAAGTGAAGTTTTAGATGAATGTTGCAAGTCTAAACTCAGTATCCATCCAGGAGTTAATAAGATGTATAGAGATATTAAAAGAACTTTCTGGTGGAAGACGATGAAAAGGGATAAATCTATATATGTGAGTCGTTGTTCTACTTACCAACAAATCAAAAGCGATCAGAAGAAGATAGCGGGTTTACTCCAGCCTTTGGAGGTACCCAAGTGGAAATGGGATCAAGTATCGATGGATTTCATCGACAGGTTGCCCCACACTCGAAAGGGGAATAAAGAAATTTGGGTTATTATGGACCGTTTGACTAAAACAACCCATTTCATTCCGCTGAAATCCACCCGAACAGCGGCAAGTTTGGCAGAGCTATATGTCAAAGAAATTGTTCGTCTCCATGGTATACCCAACAGTATAGTGAGTGATCGTGATCTGATCTTCACCAGTAGATTTTGGGAGGCATTCCAAGCTGCATTGGGAACAAAACTGAACTTTAGCACTACTTATCACCCATAGTCTGATGGGCAGACTGAAAGGATAAATCGAATATTAGAAGACCTTTTGCGAGCTTGTATTCTCGACTTTGGTGGTTCTTGGGAGAGCTATTTACATCTAGTCGAATTCTCATATAACAATAGCTATCAAGCCAGTATCGAAATGGCTCCTTTCAAAGCTTTATATTGCCGTTCATGTCGATCACCGGCATGCTAGATTGAGTCTGGTGATAGACTCGTTCTTGGACCAGATATGATTAAAGAAGCCACTGAAAAAATTAAATTTTATTCGAAAGAAGTTAATAACTGCTCAAAGTCGCAAGAAGAATTATTACGACCGCAGGAGAAGAGATTTAGAATTTCAAGTTAGAGATTTCGTTTCTTGAAAGTGTCTCTAATGCGTGGTGTGTTAAGATTCGGGAAGACTGGTAAGGTGGCACCACGATACATTGGTCCTTTTCCTATACTGGAAAGGAACGGTCCTCTGGCATATCGAGTGCAGCTACCTAGCTGGTTATCTGGCATACACGATGTGTTTCACGTTTCACATCTTCAAAAATATGTGCACGATCCAGATAGTATTATCGAAGAGGCTGCTCAGCAGGATCTTGAAATCACTCCCAACTTAGCAGTTAAAAAAGAGGCATTGAAAAATAATCAATCGTGATGAAAACAATAAAGGAACAAAGTTGTGAAACTGGTTAAAGTGCAATGAAGCGGTGATCCAAAGGTCTGTACTTGGGAGACAGATGACTGTATGCAAAAGTCTTATCCCAATTTCAGAGTGGATATTCCGGCTTAAACTAGTAAGCCCTTCTCTATCTTTTTCTATATTCTTATATCCTTTGTTTGCTTTTCTCTCTCTTTCAAATTTCGAGGATGAAATTTTCTTAAGTTGGGAATCTGTAACATCCCAAATTTCATCAATTTAAATTGGTAATTTGTTTGAATTTTTGGAATTTAATTTGAAAATAATTTGAAAATTTTCAAATCTAATAAAATAAGTGTTAAATTGTATGAATAAAATTTCATCTTCATTTGAGTTTAAAATTTGAAATAACAAATGTTTTTAAAATCATTTGAATTTAAAATTTTAAAATATATATATGTCTGTGTGTGCATATATGAGTAGATTTGATTTTGACTTTGAATTTAAATTTAAATTTTAAATAAATGCTTTAGTAAAATAATTTGGATTTACAAATATATATATATATATATATGTAGTTTGTTTAATGTGTATTAATTTCAAAACATTCTCTTTTAAATAGTATTTATTAATAATAAGCAAATGTCTTTATAAAATGGAAAGTGTAAATTTAAATACAATTTAAATAATATAAAAATATTATTCTAATGAAAATACAAATGTTAAATAAGTAATATGTATAAAGACAAGTGTTAAAATTTAAGTAAGTGGATTAACAAGTGTAATCCATGTAGAAATAAAATGAACAAGTGTCATTTTATTTTTGAAAATTAACGAAAGGAAGATTTAAATCTATATAAGCTACTTCATCTCCTCCCTTTTACCTTTTTATTCATCTCCAAGCCCTGTACAAAATTTTAAACCAAGAGAAGAAAAATCATCAGCAGCAAGGAATCAAAACAACAAACTTCCTCAACTTTGAAATCAAGACAAATTCTAGGAAAAATAAAATCTGAAAAACAAATTTCTCAAAGTTCAACTAGGAAAGCAATTTCAACAAAAGACAACTTCTGCACTCAAACAAGCAGTTCAACATCAAAGCAAGTTCAAGTATCTCCCTTTTTGAAAATCAAGCCTGTAAGATTCAACTTCAACAACATAATCAGAATCATCTCAGACCTTTGGATTCCAGTTTTAAGTTGCAGACCAAGTTCCTTCTTCTCTGTTTCATAAAAAAACAAAACTGTATGTAAATCTTTTTAAAAGAATTTGAATTTGTTGTTAAGGAATCATGCAAGTCATTCCATCAAAAAACTAAGCAAGCTTATATAAATTAGTTGTAGATAAAAAAGTTCAAGATCAAATTTAAAAACAGTTTCTGGACTTTCAACTTTTAAAACCCATACAGAAAGCTCTCTGTTCAAACTTCATAGGTGAGTAAACTCTTTGATTTTAACTAGAACTTGTAGCTATGAACAATATTGAAGCTTGAATGGTAAATCTGTGTTTGCATGTGTGTATATATATATATACACATGAAAATGAAGATGCATGTCTGTACACATCAATATGAACTCTGTTCTAGGCCTATAGGTTCCAAAACCTATCTCAAAATTCAAAAGCTCTATTTCAGATTGTTTTTAGGCTTTGAAATCAAAAGGAAACATGTTTGTATGACCATGGTCTAAGTTTTAAAAATAAATTTAAGTTTAAACAAAAATCTTGTCTGGAAATATAAGAATATAGGCAAACCCAATATAAAAAAATTTCATCAATCCTGATTTCAGATTTTGAATAAATAAATTGAAATGTCTTCGAAGTTGATGATTTTTAAAAGTGAAATTAGATTTTTTTATCAATTATTCTATGAGAAAAAGGGGGATGAATGGAATCACCATTTTCTCTAAGTTCGGGCGATCGATAAGGTGAGGGACTTCGTGTTCGTAACCCGAGCTAGCTGGAAGGTCGTAGAGTTAGGGAAAAAAGTTTAGTTAAATTCTAGATCAACAACGATGATGATCTTGATCGATTTAGGGTTTAAGGTTTAAAATGGGTTGAGGTTAGAAACGTGGTCACTACATCGTCTTTAGGCCATCGGAGATCATCAGACTTGGGCCATCGGAAGCGTGGGAGGCTGGCGGAGCTTAGGATGGAGTTTTCCGATCTCTGATGATTAGAAGAAGGAGAGCGAGGCGATAAATTAGGACTCATTTTTGTTCTAGATTTGGGTCTAGTGGCTCGATTACAAAATCACCATCATATCGGAATTCTGGGTGTTTGTGTGGTTCAGGAACGTCACCGTGGACTTGTCGATGGCTAGAGATTCAACCTGAGGCGGCCGGATTGATTGTGCATGTGCACATGGCTGGGTTGTGCCAGGAGGAAGTAGTTTGGGAAGAAAGGGGAAACTCGAAGTAACCTTCGGGTATGGGAACGAACTCGGGTATAGGCTCGAAGTAAATTTTGAGGTTACACGGGTTTGTTCTTAAACAAAAGTTTAGTTTAAAAATTATAGGGCATACGGGTGGATTAGCTAAACGACTCGAAGCTAGTAGCAAATGGTTCGGGGAGGACACGAAGTGGCCTCAGGGTTGATACACAAAACAGTTTTACTTTAAAATAAAAATTCAAACTTTTAAACAATTTTAAATGCATCTTTGTAAATGATGATTTTAATTTAAGTTTAAACTAATTAAGGTTTTAAGTAAGATATTTTTAAAGTAATTAAATTAAATTTAAATTTTGTTACATTAATTTAGAAGATTATTTATATTAATTAAATAATGTAATTAAGAAGGATAATTAAGATAAAATACTATGTAAACTAATCTTAATCCTTTAAGTTTATTTATATGATAAGGATGATTTATTAAATAAGGTCTACAAGTTATTCAAAATGATTAACAATGGTAAAAAGATTTATCTTTTAAACTTATTAGGTAACTAATGATTTGTCAATAAATTATTTAAAGAATAACTATTTAATTAATTACTTAATATTAAAAACTAAATTAAGTAAATCATTATGGTTAATTGATTTGTAATTAATAATTAATTAATTAAGGAAATAATTAATCGAAAAAAGTAATTAAGATTTAATTAATTAACAATCAAGGATTAATTAATTAAGATAATTAATTAAGGAATAATTATCAATAAAGGTGATTAAGATTTAATTAATTATAATTAAGGATAACCAATCATTGATTAAAGATAATTAATGAAAGTAATTATGCGATTAATTAATTTAAATCACACGATTGATTCATCTTAATTGTAGATGATTGATAACTATTGAATGCTGTGTACTGATTGATATCTCTGATATGTAATTGTGATGCCATGTGATATGAATTGCTTTATGCTAAGCTGTGATTTCTGTGATGAATATATTTCGGTGTGAATGTGAAAATCCATTGGCGCGTAAAACGGCATTTAAATTTCGATGCGACAGGGAGTCGGATTTCAGTTGTTTATCCGAAACCCTCATCGAACCTGTGAATCTTTGTGAATGATATGTCCACATGTTTTTAAATTAAGCGCTCACTATTCGATTTAGCCGAGAGAGGACCTTTGTGTCATATAACGCATTTCGAATAGTGGTACGGCGAAATGGATAGCATTCGAAGACGGTGGTGAAGACCGGGTGTCTTCAAGAACGATAGGATAACCTGTCGAATGACTCTGCACCGAGTTGCTCCGGTATAGAGATCTCCATATGTGATGGGGAGTCCGATCGGGATTGTGGACGTCCGGATTGCAAGGGCTTCTTCGGAAGTGCTTTCGGTTTTGTTCGAACCCGGAATAGACTTGTATGGTTGCATGTCTGATATTACACTTTGAGATATAAAGCAGATTTCTTTCAAATACATTTCTGCTAGTGGTGGAGAATTTATTCTCTTAGCTTAACACCCTTCTCTGAGACGTACGACCTCTGAGGTTATGTAGTTGAAGGTTATCAGTAATATATTCCCAATTTGGTAGTGTGGCATGCTGAGTGCTGCTAATCATTTGTTGATCGAAGCATGGCTTTTGTGAAAACGTAGCTTTATGGACCAGACTTCATCGAACCTCACAACCCGGTAATGGTCGAAACAGGAAGGATGCACCAAGGTTATTGCGGATAGCGCCCCTTAGGGTATGTGCATTTCCTTCTGGATAGAAGTGGTATCATGGTATGGAGCCCAGATACTTAACTTCTGTTGATATTGCAATTATGTTGCTTTGTGATTGTTGTTGATGGGGCCTCGGATAAAGGTTGGTTACAACCGGGGAATGGCATATTCGTGTCAGTAGTTACCTAGTTATAGAGGTAACCCGGCCTTGTGTTGGCAGAGATCTGGTTAGGTTCTCAGGGCATCCCTCCAAAGGCGTACCCATGTGGCCCAGGAAGTTCCTTAGCCTGACCATTGTTGGAAATCCAATCACCAATACGAACCCTGTATTGTTTTAGTTGTGGAACCTGCCATCTAATATGGTAGCTATAGTAGGCATACTATAATAGTACATATGCTGGATAAGATTAATATTATACTTTCGAAATATTTTTCACACTATGCACTAATAATAATAATATCAAAAGAGTTTTCTCGTATTAAGCATATTTGACTATCATAAGGAGAAATCTCCCCCAAGTGTGCGATTGCATTGTGTGTGTGGCGGGAGGCCTTGTGGTAGTTTCATTTTCCAAAAGCATGAACAGTTTTCTTTTAAAAATTTGTTTTTATTCAAAACAACTATTTTTTTTTACTCATACCAATTCCATGACTGATCTGGAGTTTATTGTTCTCTTCCTAAACTCTAGGTGCCCATAATTTCCACATGGGCAGCCTAGAAGCAGGATTTCCGTGTTTTGGTGCTGGCTTGGAATCTTTCGAAGTCTTTTGGTTTGGAGACTATTGGTTTTTGAAGGCTTTTGACTTTGGAGATCTTTTGGAAGCTTTTTGGATCTCAAGGTGCTTAGTTTGGATGCTCGTTATCGCTCTCTTTCTTTGGAGACTTTCTTGAAGTGTGATAACTTGTTGTTCCGCTGTGATGTTTCTATTTTGAAGTTGTGTTACACATATACAATTCTCTGATGTTGGTGGTAAATATTGTAATGGATATTATGATGATGTTGTATCTGTGAGGTTGATTTATGTCAGTTCATTTTGTTTCTGTTATTTATATGCATCTAGTGTTGTTATAAGATCCATCCGAACTGGAGTTCGACGTTTGAATCTCCGGCAGTCGAATACAAGTGAGGTATTTGATGTCAATTTTTGAACATTGGATTTCGATTCGTGACAATTATATAATCCTTATTTGGAGTATGGAATTATTTAAAATTGTTGTTTAAAGGAAATTATTATAATACTTCTTTGGTATTGTTATCATTGAAGAATAATTTCAAAGTCTACTAATTATTTCCAAAAGGAGTTTAATGGATTTAGAATTTAGTAAAAATAATTTATATTTTTCCTTATAATTAAGCAAGAGATTTGCAAATGTATATTTATGAAATTGTAAATGAGTTTCGAGGAAAGAATGATAATTTTGTAGTTTAATTTCCTTTTAATTGAAAATTGATATTACATTGAAAATTTTAGGAAAAGTGTATTTTAAAACCCCTGTAGAATATATTGAATAAAAATGATTTATGTTTCTGCGCAACGAGGAATTAGAATAAACGGAGTTATAGTACCGTCCAGTACAGGGATTTTGGTAATATTTCACCAGTTATTCTTTGGACTTGTTGTATACAATAATATCATGTGAAATTCTTGATTGTGGGGAAGTTGAGTAAATGGATCAGCGATACCATCTAGTATGAGACATTCAACAATATTATTCTAGTTAGTCTGCTGACTCTTGGTATAGAATATTATTGTGTAAAGTTCAGTATGGTGAGAATTTTAAGTAAACAGATTAATAACACAATCTGGTGTGGGACATTCAGTAATAATATTCTGATTACTCTTTTGACTTATGGTACAAGATATTATTATGGGTAAGGAATGTAGTTTATGAGCTTTGAGGAAACGAGGGAGTAACACCAGGTGGTATGAGATGCTTGCATTGATATTTGTTCGACTACTTCCTATAATAAGGGACACTCTCATATTATGGGTTAACGTCTAGAAGAAGGGTCTGTTGTGCGCCAACTTTTTATGTGCCTTTTATCTACATAGACTAATGTCCAACCTATTTGGCTGATCGTAGGGTCACGCCTTGGATCATCGCATCACCTTATTATATATACATAATATGTGCTTATACTTAGACTATATGATAATATACCCTAATGCCACACTAGCCAAACAAGCTGTTGCCATTGGTCAGTAGGCTCGTGACCATAGTGTATCAGTGGAGGTAGTGTCACGATGACAGGGAGTAACTAAGACTGTGTGGTGTTCTGTGTGTTGTAAGTGTTGTGCATTGTTCCCTTGAGCATACTGTGATGCATCTGAAAGTGTATATGGATTGAGTAGTATGAATAATTATCTAAGTTATAAACTTGTAAGGAATATAAATATAAAAGTAAAGCAATAAAGAAAATAACACCAAAGATTTTTATACTGGTTTGAATTACCGTTCTATGTCTAGTCCTAGACTCCTTCTAGAATTAACTAGCAATTTCCTCACTTAACCCAAAGGAATAGATATGAAAACCGTTTAAGCTACCAAATAGGACTTCGTGCCTGAAATACTCCTAATAGGACTTCGTCTACACAGTAAGTAGAATTGTTTGAGACTTCTTGTGCTCCTGTATAACATAGATTAGCCAATAAGTACTACCTTCCTATAATCTTCTTTTGAGTGGTATATTGGGTGTATTTGTGAAGAATATGGAAGTAAAAAGATCACAAAGAGAATAAATTAAATGTGTAAGCAATATTAGTATATGAAAGCAATTGTGTATTCAAAAGCAAGATAGTAGAATAATAGAGATAGAATTAATAATTTGATGCACTAATTTGATTGCTTTATATTGAAGATGTATGGTTGCAACCTATAATGAAGAGAAATGATCAATGGAAATGGTTGCACCCTTTAGTGAAGAGAAGCGACTCTTCATGAAGAAGGGTACCTTTTCAAAATTTAAAAATAAAGTCGTTATACAGATTCAGCCGACTGAATGGATTATAGCAGCCATCTGAAATCTATCAGAGAGAATCGTTTTTAGAATAGAAATAAAATTGTACAATTTTTACTATATTCCATCGGTTCGAAATTTACCTCTCAGTCGGCTGAATATTGTTGTGCTTTAGAACTTGTGTACGTTTACACATTCTGTCGGCTGAGTGGTCTTATTCAATTGGCTGAATTCTATTTCTTTATGTTTTCTGCTTTGAAATTGATTTGTGCTAAATGTGTTTGTGTGTTTACCGCATAGAACAGATTTTAACAATATTTTGAACTATAAACTAAGACATTTTGGCCGATATTATATTGTGGCATCATTTTGGTCTTTATTTGTCAAATTTGTCTCTCCATTTAAGTGATATGATTTCCTACAAATGGTTTGTGGATACAATATATTCTTATATAGCTATCACTATCAAAACAATAAAGTATGAGGTTCTAACATTCTCCTCATTTTTGATGATGAAAACTATATAGGTTTAATTTAAATTTAATCAATATGTGGATAGTTCTCCTCTTAGTCGACACTCCCTCTATCAGTGTGGTCGTATAGTTATTGTCCGCCTTTGTCATCGACAAAAAGGAACTTGATATCAATAGAAGGATTATGAATAAGGCAATAAGAGAAAGATCTCTCTTATATTAATAGTATTCGTTAACAACATCAAAGTATGTGACTTAAAAGATGATAAAATTTTTGCATATATATTAAAGGTGCAAAAAATTTCTTATGATCATACTTAATAAAAATCATACCATATAATAATTTTTATGATCAAAGGAAATAATAATATTATATCATATAAAAATTTGAAAAACAAAACAAGTTATAGGGCATGACAACTTTAACGAATAAACACAAACATATCATATGAACATTATGAATATCATAAAATGGTTAATACAACTTCACAGTGAATTCTTTTAAGAACATAAGCATGGACATAAAACATTATAAACAACGTTTTTACCTAAACACATTCATTTGCTAGAATTCAAATTAAAAGAAAGAGAATGAAACATACCAAATACCAAGCTTACCAACTTAATCAAACCGCATAACTTCCACTAGTGTTACTGGTTTCAATGTCACCACTTTGTTTACCACCCACCTCCTTCTCCAACTTCCTCTTCGGATGATGTCCACTCTATATGTTCTGGTTTTTTGATAGTGGCTTTCAAAGGAAGAGATGTAGGAGGAGCTGCTAATGTAAATGAAGAACTGTAACATCCCTAATTTCTTTAGCACTAATCAGAAGATTTAGTTAGATAAATTAAATAGAATATTTTCGAGACTAGAGTTATAAGGAGATTGAGATTTGACAACTAATTAAGGTCCTGACTTAACTAAATGAATATAAAGTGTGATTTATAAATAAGAAATTTAAGAGAATAAAGCAAGGGAAAGAAGGGAATAGCCGTATACCATAACCCCTCAAACCCTCACCTCATTCTAATTCACAATTTTACAAACCAAAAACATAAGCAAAGAGAGTTGAGGCTGGTCATAACCCTAAGAAGAAGAAGAACAAAATCCAATTATAAGCTAAGATTCAAACTAGGAAGAATAAAGCAAGAACAAGTCTCAAATTCCTTATCCAAATAAGGTGAATAATGTTCTAAACCATCTTATATAATTCATCGTTTTAATTTGGATTTAAGGTTCTAAATGATATGATTGGATAAATGATGATATGCTTTGATTTATATGCCATGTTACAATTTAAACAAGGATTTTTGTGGGATAATATAATTCGATTTTAAAGTAAAAATCATGCAACTTGATTTCCAAATGCCATGATGTTTGAATATATTATGTAAAACATTATTTTGGAGATGATTTTAAATTTTTATAATATTCTAAGCTATGGATAATTCATTATGAATTTTTAATGAAAATAAGCAGTTAATTTTAGATTTAAATTATTTAAGGAAATTAAGTAACGTTTTCGGATCAGAAATTTATATATGTTAGAAAACATATTAAAAATTAATAATTGTGATTTTTGGGGATTTTTCCTAAGTGTATTACTATGGTTTTTAAATTATTTAAGTTAGAGGACTTAAATGTTTTAATTGTTTTGTTAAGGAGAAGGGCTTATTAGCTAAAACATTTTTAATTGTTGAATTCGGCAGCCTTTTTAGAAAAGAAATTTGATAAAGAATTGGCAACCAATCATATTTTGACATACCAGGCAAGTTAGGTAAAAAGTAATTACTTTGAAAGGCATAAAATAAGTTTTATTTCAAATTACAACTTCGCCACTTCCATTTGCTTACTTCCGTCACCATACCTAGTAGACCTTTCGCATCTATTCGAAACCAATGCATATGGTATCAAGCAATTGGTACATAGTGAATTGGAGAAAGGCAGAAGGAACTATGTCGAAGGCATGCTTTCAAAGGAGTTGAAGCCACTTTTATTAGCCTTCGAATCAAATCAACTTGCCTTTGTTTTTAAAAGAAGATTTTGAGATAGTTGCTGCTTTTGAACCTATTTGATACCTAGCTGCCGTATTAATATCTTTCAAATCAGTTAGAGGCTGCTTTTAAATTTTAATGCCGCTTCCTCAATGCTTCCAAAAAGGTTGTTTTAGCCGCTTTTAATAAGGGTTTCGAAGGCAATAGTTTCGAAAGGTTGGTTTCGAAGCTATCCTCTTCCCTAATTCTTTTTTTTTTTGAGATCAATGCATTCGAAAGGGTTACTTTTGCTTCTATTCTCTTTGAATATGTAGTTATACTAAATGTTAAACCCAATGGTTTCGAAAGTAATACTTTTAAATGGTTTTGAAGCTATGTTTCCACAAACTCTTATTTGAATCCAATGCTTTCGATGGGTATGCTTTATGTATTTCAATAGGTATATTTTTCAATGTTTCAAAAGGAATGGTTCCAAGTATTCGAAAGATATGTTAGATGGTTTCGAAAGTGAACATATAAGATTTTATGTAAGGATACAAAGGATACAATTGAAAGCCTTGGTTTTCAAATTTGAGAACCCAATCTCATTTTTAAAGTAAATACATGAAAATATGAAAGAGTTTGGAAATGACATTTAAATACGGAATTTTAGAGGAAGCTTTCGTTGATAGAGATAGCGGGTTAAGGGTATTAACCATATTTCATTAGAAAATTGATAATAAGGAATTTAACCATGGATGTTTATATCGTTATGTTATTTGATCAGTTATCATCAATGCTTATGTAACTATATTCAATTCATTTATAACCCATAACTGCATCTTGGGGTAAGGGCAGAATATCATGCTAGGTTGGCCCAACAGTGACTATTTATGTATTGGATTTAACTCCAATGTGAGTAGAATTTCATCCAGGAGGTCCAAAAGACCAAAATGTAGGATGTATATGACCGATCAAAGCATTATTGGTAGACAGACTCTTAGTAAGTCCATAAAAACTATGTTATGGAAATTATTACTGGCAGGGGCCAATAGGTTCTTTGTGATCCAATGAAAACTTTGTCCAGATTAAGTTACTGGGAGAGATCAATAGGTTTATAAAGAGCTTATGAAAATTATGACATGAGAGATGTTTTTGGTGGAAACGAATAGGTTCATAGTGATCCCAAAGAAAACTATAATTGCTGACAATATTGGTAGAAACTAATTGGTTCATAATGATTCCACAAAAACTATGATTGGATGATAGTACTAGTAGAAATCAATAGGTTCATAATGATCCCATGAAAACTATGAAAGCGGATAGGAAACACATAAAGAATTAAACAAATTATTAGTCAACCCATGAAAACTAATAGGTTAATTGTGACCCTAGAAACTATAACTTGCGATAGATAGTCAGGTAAATAGGGATGGGAAATCCAGAGTACATTGCATGTTTGCATATCATCATGATACATTTTATTATGTTATGTCTTAACCATTAATGATGCTGGTGCATAGTATATGGTTATTCTAAACCGGGTTAAGATACAGTGAGGGGAAAATCCGTTCTGCTAAACAGTATGGTCTCACTAGATATCTATATGGTTCAAGATGATAGTTATTATTGACCCTTGACTTTTTGTATGACTCAAAGTTTAATTTTTCCTCTTAAACACTCTGGCGCTCAATTGATTTTGAGTAGTTTGAGAGTTATTGTTTTATGGTTCTCCTTTAGACGAATAAGCTTCTAGAGGTATGCAGGAGGCAAGCTAGCTATTAGGAGTTCTTTCTATTTGATTCCGCTGTGTTATTGGATGTAGTGGAATAATTGTTTAGTGCCTATAATTAGACTCTGATCAACCAATGGGGCATTTCATAAGTCGCTCTTGACGTATTTTGTAATAAATTGTAATTTCTTTAAATGTGGCTACGTATGGGATTATGTAATGAATCTAAAATGAAATGAGAAATTTGTTTTAAATTGAGTTTAAAATTTTATTCATATTCATGTGTTTTTGCTATATCAATGTATCTAACATTACCACATTTCGTCAACTAGAATTAATAACTATAAATATTGCAGCATTCGTAGCGGTTATTTTTGAGACTCCAAATGGGGGTATTACAAGTTGGTATCAGATCATAGGTTTATGTAAGTTTAAAAGAAAATTTGAACCTGAAAACTTTCAAAACATAACCCAAAGAATCAGAAAATGAGACCGAGGTTTGGGCTAATCCTATAGTAACGTACTTGCATTTGTTATATATATATATATATATATATATATATATATATATATATTAGTATGTATTCCCTTCTCTCTTAGACCATTCTTCTGTATCTTACTAAGGCTCATACATAGATTTACGATAAAGGAAAATATGGAGGAAGGAACCAAAAGAGGAAATCTAGGTGGAGAAAGCACCACAACTAATGCAAATACTCGAACTAATACTAGAAGGAATCCAGGTCAATAGGAAAATGCTAATCCAAACAAATGATAATATAGGTGTTGGAACACTGCCAGTAGATATAAGGGAGATGTATCATTTCTTCATCAATCTGATGCAAGCTGAAACAGCAGTAGGAATAGTTGGGGGTAATGTTGTGAATGTTGGAGGAGCTAATCCTATGGCCCAAGTTGGAAATAACCATACCAAGCGGAGCAGGGATTATACTAGTATTGGTGGGAAGCCATTTTTAGGAACAAAGGATGCTGTTGAAGTAGTAAACCGGTTATTGCACTGTGAAATAATTTTTGCTGACTTGGGATTAGATGATGAGTAGAAGAGGAGACTTGCTTCTAGACCATTGCTGGGAATAGCACTTTATTGGTGGAATAGTGTTACTGTGCGAGTTCTTGAGAAAGAGTTGAATTGGGTAGAGTTTTGAAGGAGATTCGATGGGTGGTTTTTGTCTGAAGCTGCTAAGTCAGTATTGCTGAGAAAGTTCATGGACATAGTGCAAGGTGAGATGTTGGTGATTGAGTATGCTACAAAGTTTGATGAGTTGTCCAGATACAGTTATGCTACCATTGACACTATCATTAAAAGTAACGAGAAGTTTATTTGAGGGTTAAGACCGAAGATTTCCATGGCGACTATGCGACACCTCCGTGATCCAAGTATAATTGTAGTGGAGATAGCAATCATGAACGAAGAGATGCTTTCAACTTTTGGAAAGAGAAGCAGGTTGAAACCCAAGATTCTTAGGGCTGGAAGAGGAAATTGTAACGACCCAGAATTTTGAACAATTTAATTTGAAAATATTTAATTAATTTTATATATTTGAATGATGGTCTGACTTGAATTTCAAATTACCAGTAGGAAATTGGCGATTAAATTAAAAAATTTTAACCTATTGAAAGTAGAATAAAAATTTGAATCTTCAGTTTTGAGCTGATTTAAAAATATTTCAAAGGCTTGTAAAATCCATATTGATAATACTGAAGATAATAGAAGCTTCAGAATCGAATTTGAAACTGTTTTGATCAGTTTTGAATTTTTATCGTTTGAATCGATATTTAAAAATAGCATTCCGAGGCACAGTCTGGAAATTCGACGAAACCAGTTCCATTGGGTCCGTAATATTGAATTATTATCGGATTTCAAATTTCGTATTTTTCGGAGTTGTTATCTGAGCACACGGTAAGTAAACGCATTGAAAATTTTCAACGAATTCAATTTAAATTTAAATTTAAAAATTGGTCAAACATCAGCACGTTGCTTCCTTCAATCACGCTTAAAATCACACCCTAGAATCACGCCACGAAATCGTGCAAAGCATGGCCGAGCTCGTTTAAAACAATTCCTCCCTCTTCTTTCCAAAAGTCATTCACGAGAAGAAAACAATGGCCGCAGTTTCTTTTAATCCAAAATAAAATCTCGAGCATTTTTGAAAAAAAAACGAGAACGTATATAACACCACCATATCCTCTTCCTCTCTGATAAAATTAAACCCCAATCCAGTTCGATTCTCAACTCGACTCACAGCTCGAAGAAAAAAATCATGGCCGCCCTCAATTTCAAATCACAGGCCTCATCCCAAATCAAAACAAAGTCGCGGCGTCGATTGGGGGTTCGCGGCAGTGATGGTCGAGCAAATAGATGTGGAGCGCGGTGCGATTAGGGTTTCTGGTTGGTGGTATCGCGATGGGGGCTTGCGCGTGCGTGCGTATAGATGTTGAGACGTTGGGAGCATCGCGAGGCTCGCGCGAGCGCGACGAGGCGAGAGGCGTGAGCTAGCAATGTCGACGGCGGCGCTCGTTGGGAAAGGGAGGCACGGCGTTGACGAGGTCGACTTCGTCTTTGGTAAATGGCGGCGACAAGAGCAAGTGCGACGGCTAGGGTTGGGATGGCGACTGCGAGGGCTTCGGTTGTTCTCGATTTCGACTGTGAGGTATCGATGTTGTCTTTCTTTATTTTTATTTATATACATATTTAAAAATATATGTATGATATATAAAAAAAATGATTGAAAATAAACTGGGTATGATTTTATTTTAAATACACTTAAGTCCTATATTTTAAATTAGAATAGAAATTGAAACCAATTTCATTTTTATGAATATACATATGAAGTTACAAAAGGAATATATATATATATATATATATATATATATATATATTTCACTTACAAGATTAAACTTTAAAAATATGTATAATTGAGATCAAAATGTTTAATAAACTCATTTAATTGTTTTAATTACTAGAATTTATTTATTAATGGAAATTTAGTTGAAATAAATTTATAAATGAAAATTGGTTGTCCAATCATTCAAATGTAAATAAAATTATAAAAGGAGAAATTGGTTAATTAAAACAATCAAAGACGATTTGATTGGTTCGAATATTAATTAATTTGTATAAATATTATACAAGGTATAAATCAAGAAAATCGAGTCAAGAAAGAATATTTTTTTTTACAATTCAAATTATTAGTTCAAAATGAAACCCTTGGTTAATTTAAATAATTTTAAAAAAAAGGGAAAATTAGTAAAAGGAAAATTTGTTAGGTAAAATTATTTATTTAAAAGGAATCAGTTCGAATTTTCATAAATGTATATAGATTAGAAATAAATAATAATAGGAATTTTAAAACTTGAAGAAAATTTAGTTTAAAGTCAAATTATTAGTTTAAATTAAATAAATCTATTCAATGGAAATTTATTATTCGATTTATTTCGAATATTAATCAGTTGTATGAAAATGTTTATACAAGGTCTATAAATCGAGAAAACAAGTCTGGAATGGAAATGGACTGCAAATAAAAATCTAAGGTGAGAACTTCTCACTCAAAAATTTAATGTTGGAATTGCAGTTATTGATTGTTTGCTTGATTTTGATAGTATATATATAGTAGTATATATAGCTATATATATATATATATATATATATATATTGGCATATGTATATATTGGAATTGATTTCCCGCATTGTATAGCGGATGAGACCCTATTGCGCCGCCTATTAAGCGGATAATATTTTATAAAATCCCATATACCGCGATATTCCGTCTTGAAGCGGAATTGGTATTGTGCTAACATCTGTGGATGCAGGGAAACAGGTTGGAGGGATCCAACTGGATTCCTCAACTATATTTAATTTATTTACAGATATTGTGATATTTGATTGATTATCATATCGATATATGATGTTGGTTGTCGTGATTGACTATTTGGTGCTGTTGCATCATCGGATCCATTTTTAAAGATTAAAAGTAACGATTTTGAATTTTAAAAGATTTTTAAAGTGATTTTCAAAAGTATACGTTTTATTAAAATTTTGAATTGATTCCTTTTAAAATAAATTAACGTTATAAAATTTAATATTATAAAATTTCTATTTTTTGTAAAATATAACCAGATTAAGATTTTTGAAATAAATAGTGATTAATTTATAAAATGGTTTAATTGGGAACTTTGAATTATAATAAAAGAACGTATATAAAAGATTTATAAAATGGATATTTATAAATTTAAAATATTGGAATTATAAAACGAGTTTATTAAAGGTTTAAATGAAGTATAAAACAGATTTCATTGAAAATTTTAGATTTATAATTGTGAAGATTATAAAATGAATAGATATTGCAAAATAAAAGATTTATAAGTAATTAACTTATAAACTGGATTTTGGGCATTTAAATGGGATATTAATAGAAATTGTCAATAAAGGAGATTTTATAAGTTGAAGTTGTTATAAAATTTAAATGAATCTTATAAGTAATAAGATTTAAAATTTGTGAAGTTTTAAGGAACGATTTTGTAAATAAATGAATTATAAGTATTTAACTTATAATATAGACTTTTGGTATATAATTGAGTTATATAAATCGAATTGGATTAATAAAAGAGATTTATAAATCGAAGTTTATAAATAGAAATGGAATTTATAGACATTGTTATAAATTCAAAATCAATGGAATTTGATAAATTGAATATAGAAATTTATTAAAGGAAGTATATTCGCGATCTTGGATAGCGAATTATTCTTTATATAAGAATGTGTAGAAAATGTTGAAATGGGTTAAGGAAGTATATTCACGATTTTGGACAGTGAATATATTATCAAATAAAATGGATATGCTTGGGAAAATGGATATTATAAAATGAAGTTAATCGTTTTAACGATGTTTTAAAATGTACTATGAATCGAATACATAGATTTCAACATTTATTGTTGAAATAGACGTTTTCGAGAAAGAAGAAAATGGTGGACTATAACACTGTTGTTATAGTAAATGGTTTCCGAAAGGGAATGTTTTGTATAGTATTGGGATTTATATATCTATTTAAACTTTGAATCCCTATACTAGTGATTTTGGGTCGTCGTAACGATGTTTTACACAACATTCATTTTTGACCCAAATAAATGTGTTAAGAGAATGATTTCCTTAAGGAATGAAATATATACTAAATTTTGATTTAAGTATATCGAATATTTTCAAATGTTGAAAATAAATAGATTTGTGATGTACTTATTATTAAATAAGTATGGAAATATTTTTCCAATGTGAAATGAACGTTTTAGAATTTATCCTTGTAAGATAAATTGAAAGTGAATATTGAAAATCGATTGAAAATCGTACATCATAGATATTTTGGAATTGTAAATTCACTATGAAATTTATAAATGAAAAGGGGAATTTGTTTAAAAATAAACGTTGTTTTATTTTTGAAGTATGGGAGTAAATTTACGGATTAGGAACGTAAATATAAAGTAAATCGGTAAGGATTTATTTGATTGGTTTAAATGAACCATTTTGAAATGAAAGTATTTCCGAGTAAGGAAATGATTGAAATTTGTTTTCAAAAGTGATAAAGGATTGAAAAGTGATTTGAAAAATTGTTTTCAAATGGTTAAAGCGTGGAAATTATATATATTGTAAAGATATTTTGGTAAATAAATAATTTGGAAAATTATTTGGAATCTGGTGATGTTGATCATGCCTATTGATAGTTAAATAATCCGACTATCAATATTTACCTTTAAATAGGTATTTGTTGTGATTTACTTGAATTTGAATGCCACACTTATTTTTAAAATGAGCGCTCATTATTCGGGTTAGCTGGGAAAGGACCTTGGGGTCGTATAACCCATTCCGAATATGTGATACGTCGTAATGAATTGCATTTGATGATCGGTGTTGAAGACCGGATATTTTTGAAAACGGAAGGATTACCGTTGAGTTGCTCTGCATCGGCTGATCTTCGATATAGAGGTTTTATCACCCTTAGTGACGGGAAGTCCGGACGTGATTAGAAATTATCCGGAATGCAAGGACTTCTTTGTAAGTGCCTTCGGTTCCGTTCGATCCCGGAACGGACTTGTATGGATTGTATGTCTGACATTACAAGTTGAGATATAAAGCTGATTTCTTTCAAATATATTTCTGTTGGTGGCGGAGAATTTATTCTCTTAGCTTAACACCCTTCTCTGAGACGTACGAGCTCAGAGGTTATGTAGTTGAAGGTTATTAGTGATATACTCCCAATTTGGTAATGTGACATGCTGAGTGTTGCTGTGAAATGATCATTGTCTGATCATTTGTGATAGGATCATTTGTTTGATCATTACTTTGATCATTTGTTGACCCAAAGCACAGCTTTTGTATAAAGCGTGGCTTTGTGGACGAGACTTCGTCGGACCTCACACCCCGGAAATGGTCAAAACAGGAAGGATGCGGCAAGGTTATTAGGGGGTAGCGCCCCTTTAGTGTATGTCATTCCTTCTGGATAGAGGTGGTATCATGGAATAGAGCCCAGATACTTAGCCTATGTGGTTACTGCATTATTATTCTTATGTGGTTGTTGGAAATCGAGGATCCTCGGATAGATCGGTTACGATCGGGGGATAACATATTCGTGTCAGTAGTTACCCAGTTAGGGATAACCGGGCCTTGTGTTGGCAGAGATCCGGTTTGGTTCTCGGGACATCATTCCAGAGGCGTTTCCATGTGGCAATGGGAAGTTCCTTGGCCTGACCATTTGTTGGAAATCCAAAGAAACAATACGAACTTGTATGGTTTTAGTTGTAGAACCTGCCATGGAATGTGGCGGTAACCTGCTATTGAACATGGTAGCTATAGTAGGCATAAGTGCGAAATGTCTATGCTGGCCAAGATTTATATCTTTATTTTCGAAATAATTTTTCTACACTATGCACTAGTAATAATATCAAATGTTTCTTTTCAATGCGTATCAAGCATCTTTGACTATCATAAGGAGAAATCTCCTCCATTCTGCGTTTGCATTGTGTGTGTGTGCGGGAGGCCTTATGGTAGTCTCATTTTCTAAAAAGCATTGCGAATCTATTTTAAAAATATCCTATTCTTTGTTTTAAAGATAAATAACTGTTTTAAGTTCTCACACCAATCACATGACTGACCTGGAGTTTATTGTTTCCCTTCCTAAACTCTGGGTGCCCACCAATTTCCACACGGGCAGTCTAGAGTTAGGTTATCAGGTCATTCTGGATTCAGGTGTTGCAACAGATAACTGGAGGCGAGCTGGATGGCATAGCATATTATTTGTATATAGTATTTCTTTTCCGCTGTTGATGTTGTAAACTCTGATAACGAATGTAATGCGATGTAATGTATAAAATATACAGTTCTTTTGTTTTAATGAATGTTCATTTATCTATTATATGTTGTTCCGCTGCGATGGTTAGATTCTGATATTGTGTTGTTATTTTCTATTCTGTTCTACCTTTTTCTCTCTTCTTCTACCTTTTTCTTCTTCTTCAACCCTAACGGTTCGGTTTTTCGGCAACGAAAAATCACAGTCGTCACATTTGGTATCAGAGCATATAGTTAAGCAACAACCATGGCTCTGTTGGGTGTTACTCATTAGAGATAGAGTCAGTAGTACTCTAGAATGAGTTTGAGTGTAATAATAGATATGAGCACGTATTTTTTAATGAATATAAATTTTTTTATATTGTGTTGACTTATCGGTTGATTGTTTGTAGATTTTGGTCGGTGCAGTCTAGCTAACTGTTTCGATAAGGGTTTCTAAACTCTTAAACAAGATAAACTGACACAGTATTGTTTTAAAAATAGGGTAAATGAAATAATTTTACCCAAAACTATGTTTGTATATAAAAGAAATGACTTTCTGTAAGTTATTACAGCATATGGTTGCATGGTTGTTAGGTAGTAATAATATTAAACTATTACCATTGAAATTGAAATAGAATTGAAATCATTGTTATATGAAAATTGAGATAAAAATAAGAAAATAAATTCTCATACAAATGAAATTTAAGAATGAAAATTTTAAATTTGATTTATAATTGGAAATAGAATTCCAGAGAAGTTTTTGGAAATTGTTTACAAGGAAATGAACTTGAGTTTGCAGTGAAATAGCTTAAGTAAATTCGAGATGAATATGAATATGGAATGTAAACAAAAATTCAATGGAATCAATTGAAATGAATATGAATCATTTGGAAATAAAAATGAATAGAATGTAGAAGGTGTGTTGTAAATCACTTGAATTAAATAGAAATGGAATGGAATGTAGTTGTAAGCGATTAAATTTGTATTGAAACCATATAAATTGCTTACGGAAATTGTTTATGTACATTATTCATGAAATGCATAGGTTTTGCTATTGAAAATAAATGAAATGCAAATAAATTTCTTATATATGTCACTTACGTGTTTGAATTAAGTAAGTACAGGTACATGAGAGCCGTATGGCTGGATTTGATCGTGCTAATAAGCTAATAATTAGCCGCTTTGCTTAAAAATGCTAAAAAGGTACGCCTACGCAATAAAAATAGGAAATATGAACTGTTTTTTCTGCTTTTCCGACCATGTGGGTCGATGTATACATATTTATACATATTGTCAAATTGCAAAAGCTCCTCCGTACAAAGGAGACTGCCAAAATTTTCCGAAAATTTTGGGAGTTAGAAATTTTTCGAAAATTGTTGAAAAATTTTAGTTAACGACAAACGATTTCGAAATTTGCAAATTGAAATGAACTAGTAAATGAAACTAATTCAAAGTAGTAATATGAATTAGTAAATGGAAGTTAATCAATAAAATTCTATATTCAGAAATGAAATTGAATGGAATTGAATTGAAAATGAAATGAATGAAAATAAATATGTAACTTCAATAGTGAAGTAAAAATGTATAAGAAGCATATATTGAATATTTTGTAATGGAATTGGCAAAATGGTTTGAATGCTGGAATTGGATATTATGGCTAGCAGGATATACAGGTGTATTAAAAGAAATGGAATTGAGATTTTGATTTCAAAGATAAAATTGAATTGCTCGACAAAAAGGTACGTATTTCAATTTCAGTATGAAATTTGATGATTTTCTTCTCCAGCCACTTGGCTTTCTCTTTTCTTTTTGATTCTGAGGGGCCGTGGTGCCATTTTGTAGTCGTACCGAGCTAGCCGCGCAAAGGAGACGCTGGCGAAATTTTTCGAAAATTTAGGGAGTTAGAAAAATATTGGAAATTTTTTGATAGTTTAAAATTTAAATTTAAATTTGAATTTGAATTTGAAGTAAACAATATTGGTTGAAACTTATAAGTGAAGTTGGAAAGCTAGTTGAAATGATAATGGATCTTTAGTAAAAAGATTTGTTTTGGTAAGTTAATAAAACTATTTGGATTGTGAAAAATAGTAGACGAGTTAAGGACCATTTTTCCTAACTTGTAATTTCGGGACGAAATTCTTTTAAGGGGGGAAGATTGTAACGACCCAGAATTTTGAACAAATTAATTTGAAAATATTTAATTAATTTTAAATATTTGAATGATGGTTTGACTTGAATTTCAAATTATCAGTAGGAAATTGGCGATTAAATTATAAAATTTTAACCTATTGAAAGTTGAATAAAAATTTGAATCTTCAGTTTTGAGCTGATTTAAAAACATTTCAAAGGCCTATAAAATCCATATTGATAATACTGAAGATAATAGAAGCTTCAGAATCGAATTTGAAACTGTTTTGATCAGTTTTGAATTTTTATCGTTTGAATCGATATTTAAAAATAGCATTTCGAGGCACAGTCTCGAAATTCGACGAAACCAGTTCCATTGGGTCCGTAATATTGAATTATTATCGGATTTCAAATTTCGTATTTTTCGGAGTTGTTATGTGAGCACACGGTAAGTAAACGCGTTGAAAATTTTCAACGAATTCAATTTAAATTTAAATTTAAAAATTGGTCAAACATCAGCACGTTGCCTCCTTCAATCACGCCTAAAATCACACCCTAGAATCACGCCACGAAATCGTGCAAAGCATGGCCAAGCTCGTTTAAAACAATTCCTCCCTCTTCTTTCCAAAAGCCATTCACGAGAAGAAAACAATGGCCGCAGTTTCTTTTAAGCCAAAATAAAATCTCAAGCATTTAAAAAAAAAAACGAGAACTTATATAACACCACCATATCCTCTTCCTCTCTGATAAAATTAAACCCCAATCCAGTTCGATTCTCAACTCGACTCACAGCTCGAAGAAAAAAATCATGGTCGCCCTCAATTTCAAATCACAGGCCTCATCCCAAATCAAAACAAAGTCGCGGCGTTGATTGGGGGTTCGCGGCAGTGATGGTTGAGCAGATAGATGTGGAGCGCGGCGCGATTAGGGTTTCTGGTTGGTGGTATCGCGATGAGGGCTTGCGTATGCGTGCGCAGAGATGTTGAGACGTTGGGAGCATCGCGAGGCTCGCGCGAGCGCGACGAGGTGAGAGGCGTGAGCTAGCAATGTCGAAGGTGGCGCTCGCTGGGAGAGGAAGGCACGACGTTGACGAGGTCGACTTCGTCTCTGGTAAATGGCGGCGACAAGAGCAAGTGCGACGGCTAGGGTTGGGATGGCGACTGCGAGGGCTTCGGTTGTTCTCGATTTCGACTGTGAGGTATCGATGTTGTCTTTCTTTATTCTTATTTATATACATATTTAAAAATATATGTATGATATATATAAAAAAATGATTGAAAATAAACTGGGTATGATTTTATTTTAAATACAGTTAAGTCCTGTATTTTAAATTAGAATAGAAATTGAAACCAATTTCATTTTTATGAATATACATATGAAGTTTCAAAAGGAATATATATATATATTTCACTTACAAGCTTAAACTTTAAAAATATGTATTGTTGAGATCAAACTGTTTAATAAACTCATTTAATTGTTTTAATTACTAGAATTTATTTATTAATGTAAATTTAGTTGAAATAAATTTATAAATGAAAATTGGTTGTCCAATCATTCAAATGTAAATAAAATTATAAAAGGAGAAATTGGTTAATTAAAACAATCAAAGACGAAAAATTGATTATTTGATTGGTTCGAATATTAATTAATTTGTATAAATATTTATACAAGGTATAAATCAAGAAAATCGAGTCAAGAAAGAATATTTTTTTTTACAATTCAAATTATTAGTTCAAAATGAAACCCTTGGTTAATTTAAATAATTTAAAAAAAAAGGGAAAATTAGTAAAAGGAAAATTTGTTAGGTAAAATTATTTATTTAAAAGGAATCAGTTCGAATTTTCATAAATGTATATAGATTAGAAATAAATAATAATAGGAATTTTAAAACTTGAAGAAAATTTAGTTTAAAGTCAAATTATTAGTTTAAATTAAATAAATCTATTCAATGGAAATTTATTATTCGATTTATTTCGAATATTAATCAGTTGTATGAAAATGTTTATACAAGGTCTATAAATCGAGAAAACAAGTCTGGAATGGAAATGGACTGCAAATAAAAATCTAAGGTGAGAACTTCTCACTCAAAAATTTAATGTTGGAATTGCAGTTATTGATTGTTTGCTTGATTTTGATAGTATATATATAGTAGTATATATAGCTATATATATATATATTGGCATATGTATATATTGGAATTGATTTCCCGCATTGTATAGCGGATGAGACCCTATTGCGCCTCCTATTAAGCGGATAATATTTTATAAAATCCCATATACCGCGATATTCCGTCTTGAAGCGGAATTGGTATTGTGCTAACATCTGTGGATGCAGGGAAACAGGTTGGAGGGATCCAACTGGATTCCTCAACTATATTTAATTTATTTACAGATATTGTGATATTTGATTGATTATCATATCGATATATGATGTTGGTTGTCGTGATTGACTATTTGGTGCTGTTGCATCATCGGATCCATTTTTAAAGATTAAAAGTAACGATTTTGAATTTTAAAAGATTTTTAAAGTGATTTTCAAAAGTATACGTTTTATTAAAATTTTGAATTGATTCCTTTTAAAATAAATTAACGTTATAAAATTTAATATTATAAAATTTCTATTTTTTGTAAAATATATCCAGATTAAGATTTTTGAAATAAATAGTGATTAATTTATAAAATGGTTTAATTGGGAACTTTGAATTATAATAAAAGAACGTATATAAAAGATTTATAAAATGGATATTTATAAATTTAAAATATTGGAATTATAAAACGAGTTTATTAAAGGTTTAAATGAAGTATAAAACAGATTTCATTGAAAATTTTAGATTTATAATTGTGAAGATTATAAAATGAATAGATATTGCAAAATAAAAGATTTATAAGTAATTAACTTATAAACTGGATTTTGGGCATTTAAATGGGATATTAATAGAAATTGTCAATAAAGGAGATTTTATAAGTTGAAGTTGTTATAAAATTTAAATGAATCTTATAAGTAATAAGATTTAAAATTTGTGAAGTTTTAAGGAACGATTTTGTAAATAAATGAATTATAAGTATTTAACTTATAATATAGACTTTTGGTATATAATTGAGTTATATAAATCGAATTGGATTAATAAAAGAGATTTATAAATCGAAGTTTATAAATAGAAATGGAATTTATAGACATTGTTATAAATTCAAAATCAATGGAATTTGATAAATTGAATATAGAAATTTATTAAAGGAAGTATATTCGCGATCTTGGATAGCGAATTATTCTTTATATAAGAATGTGTAGAAAATGTTGAAATGGGTTAAGGAAGTATATTCACGATTTTGGACAGTGAATATATTATCAAATAAAATGGATATGCTTGGGAAAATGGATATTATAAAATGAAGTTAATCGTTTTAACGATGTTTTAAAATGTACTATGAATCGAATACATAGATTTCAACATTTATTGTTGAAATAGACGTTTTCGAGAAAGAAGAAAATGGTGGACTATAACACTGTTGTTATAGTAAATGGTTTCCGAAAGGGAATGTTTTGTATAGTATTGGGATTTATATATCTATTTAAACTTTGAATCCCTATACTAGTGATTTTGGGTCGTCGTAACGATGTTTTACACAACATTCATTTTTGACCCAAATAAATGTGTTAAGAGAATGATTTCCTTAAGGAATGAAATATATACTAAATTTTGATTTAAGTATATCGAATATTTTCAAATGTTGAAAATAAATAGATTTGTGATGTACTTATTATTAAATAAGTATGGAAATATTTTTCCAATGTGAAATGAACGTTTTAGAATTTATCCTTGTAAGATAAATTGAAAGTGAATATTGAAAATCGATTGAAAATCGTACATCATAGATATTTTGGAATTGTAAATTCACTATGAAATTTATAAATGAAAAGGGGAATTTGTTTAAAAATAAACGTTGTTTTATTTTTGAAGTATGGGAGTAAATTTACGGATTAGGAACGTAAATATAAAGTAAATCGGTAAGGATTTATTTGATTGGTTTAAATGAACCATTTTGAAATGAAAGTATTTCCGAGTAAGGAAATGATTGAAATTTGTTTTCAAAAGTGATAAAGGATTGAAAAGTGATTTGAAAAATTGTTTTCAAATGGTTAAAGCGTGGAAATTATATATATTGTAAAGATATTTTGGTAAATAAATAATTTGGAAAATTATTTGGAATCTGGTGATGTTGATCATGCCTATTGATAGTTAAATAATCCGACTATCAATATTTACCTTTAAATAGGTATTTGTTGTGATTTACTTGAATTTGAATGCCACACTTATTTTTAAAATAAGCGCTCACTATTCGGGTTAGCTGGGAAAGGACCTTGGGGTCGTATAACCCATTCCGAATATGTGATACGTCGTAATGGATTGCATTTGATGACCGGTGTTGAAGACCGGATATTTTTGAAAACGGAAGGATTACCGTTGAGTTGCTCTGCATCGGCTGATCTCCGATATAGAGGTTTTATCACCTTTAGTGACAGGAAGTCCGGACGTGATTAGAAATTATCCGGAATGCAAGGACTTATTTGTAAGTGCCTTCGGTTCCGTTCGATCCCGGAACGGACTTGTATGGATTGTATGTCTGACATTACAAGTTGAGATATAAAGCTGATTTCTTTCAAATATATTTCTGTTGGTGGCGGAGAATTTATTCTCTTAGCTTAACACCCTTCTCTGAGACGTACGAGCTCAGAGGTTATGTAGTTGAATGTTATTAGTGATATACTCCCAATTTGGTAATGTGACATGTTGAGTGTTGCTGTGAAATGATCATTGTCTGATCATTTGTGATAGGATCATTTGTTTGATCATTTATCTTAGTGATCATTACTTTGATCATTTTTTGACCCAAAGCACAGCTTTTGTATAAAGCGTGGCTTTGTGGACGAGACTTCGTCGGACCTCACACCCCGGAAATGGTCAAAACAGGAAGGATGCGGCAATGTTATTAGGGGGTAGCGCCCCTTTAGTGTATGTCATTCGTTCTGGATAGAGGTGGTATCATGGAATAGAGCCCAGATACTTAGCCTATGTGGTTACTGCATTATTATTCTTATGTGGTTGTTGGAAATCGAGGATCCTCGGATAGATAGGTTACGATCGGGGGATGACATATTCGTGTTAGTAGTTACCCAGTTAGGGGTAACCCGGCCTTGTGTTGGCAGAGATCCGGTTTGGTTCTCGGGACGTCATTCCAGAGGCGTTTCCATGTGGCAATGGGAAGTTCCTTGGCCTGACCATTTGTTGGAAATCCAAAGAAACAATACGATCTTGTACGGTTTTAGTTGTAGAACCTGCCAGTGAATGTGGCGGTAACCTGCTATTGAACATGGTAGCTATAGTAGGCATAAGTGCGAAATGTCTATGCTGGCCAAGATTTATATCTTTATTTTCGAAATAATTTTTCTACACTATGCACTAGTAATAATATCAAATGTTTCTTTTCAATGCGTATCAAGCATCTTTGACTATCATAAGGAGAAATCTCCTCCGCTTCTGCGTTTGCATTGTGTGTGTGTGCGGGAGGCCTTATGGTAGTCTCATTTTCTAAAAAGCATTGCGAATCTATTTTAAAAATATCCTATTCTTTGTTTTAAAGATAAATAACTGTTTTAAGTTCTCACACCAGTCACATGACTGACCTGGAGTTTATTGTTTCCCTTGCTAAACTCTGGGTGCCCACCAATTTCCACACGGGCAGTCTAGAGTTAGGTTATCAGGTCATTCTGGATTCAAGTGTTGCAACAGATATCTAGAGGCGAGCTGGATGGCGTAGCATATTATTTGTATATAGTATTTCTTTTCCGCTGTTGATGTTGTAAACTTTGATAACGAATGTAATGTGATGTAATGTATAAAATATACAGTTCTTTTGTTTTAATGAATGTTCATTTATCTATTATATGTTGTTCCGCTGCGATGGTTAGATTCTGATATTGTGTTGTTATTTTCTGTTCTGTTCTACCTTTTTCTCTCTTCTTCTACCTTTTTCTTCTTCTTCAACCTTAACGGTTCGGTTTTTCGGCAACGAAAAATCGCAATCGTCACAGAAATACTTTAAGAAGAAAGGAGCTTAGAAAAGGGGAACTGCTAAGAAAGGGAATGTTGGTGTAGTTTATTATAAGTGCGACAAGAAAGGACATTATGCTCATGAACGTTGAACTGGAAAAGGGAAAAGATTGCGTAAAAGAAAGTAGCGAAGTGCTTCAACTATGACTAGATTGGACACTACAAGAATCAGTGTCCAGTACTAGTCAGAGCGGACAAGGGAAATGTTTTTGCTTTGGATCAGACCAACCACTATTGAGAAGGGAAAGACCGTGATGGAAGGTACTTTTTGATTCATAACATATCAGTTAGGGTACTATTTAATACTGGTGCATCACATTCATTTATATCTCAGTGTTTGATAGATAGTTATGTTTAGAACCATCATACCTTGTTACATCCTTAAGGGTTGCTAATCCGATAGGAGGATTTGCAACATTGGGGTTTAAATGTGACTAGTAAGAACTTGATTTGTTAGGCCGTAAATTGGCAATCAGTTTGTATTTTTTGATTTCATAGGCTTTGGGATCATTTTAGGTATGGATTGATTAGATAGGTATGATGCTAGGGTATTTCGCCAAGATAGGGAAGTATCGCTTAAGGCACCTGAATAGTCATAACCGAATTATATACTTAGTGGAGAACTCTAATCTAAGTGCTTGTGCATTGTTGGGGGATATGGAAGTAGAAGAAGAGTTGAATCAGGTACCGGTAGCAAAAGAGTTTGCAGTTGTTTTTGAGCCAGTCATAGGTCTACCATGGAAGTGAGTAATTGAGTTTTGGATAGATATTATGCCAGAAGCTGAACCTGTAAGTAGACCACCTAGCAGAATGGTAGCTAACGAGACAAAGGAACAGAAGGTGCAGTCAGTGGATTTAGAACGAAAGAATTTCATTAGACCAAGCAGTTCGCCTTAGGTAGCGGCTGCGGTGTTTGTGAAGAAACGAGATTGGTCGTTAAGGATATGTATCGACTGTCGTAAGTTAAATGAGAAGACGATCAAGAATAGGTATCCTTTGTCGAGAATCAATGATTTATTTGATCAGTTGAGTGGAGGTAGAATATTTTCCCAACTGGATTTGGCGATGGGTTTTCATTAGCTAAGAGTGGCAGAGGGCAGTATTTCATTGATGGAGTTTCAGACTAGGTATGGTTCATATGATTGGTTAGTGACGCCATTCAGGTTAATGAATGCGGCAGCTTTCTTCTTTAATTAGATAATCCAAGTTTTTAAAGAGCATTTGGTTAGGTTCGTGTTGGTATTCATAGATGAATTTTTATATACTCTAATGATGAAAGAGAGCATGAAGTTCATCTTAGAGTAGTGCTTGAGACACTGAAGTAGCATCAACTAAAAGCAAAGTCTTAAAAGTGTCATTTCTAGAAGAAAGAAGTTAAGTTTCTTAGTCACGTGGTTTCGGAGAAGGGTTTTTCAACTGATCCATATAAGATTGAGGATGTTAACAACTGGAAGAGACCAGAGAAGGTGACTGATATCAGAATTTTTCTTCGTTAGGAAATCAATTCTACGATTTCGATGACAACAACTATACAATGGAAATCGAGTATGCATATATATATTTCTATTCACAGGTAATTTCTATAGTAACATCACTAAAGAGACAAGAACAAGACTCAAACAACGTATCAAGAGGCTACAAGTCGTTAGAATCAGAAGAACAATGACACAGATACAAGAAAAGCAACATGCACAAGATCAGACGTCTGGGTGCACTAGCCAGACGTCTGAATGTATCATATGGATCACAAACCAGATAGAATCAAACGTCTAGTTAATGTACTCAGATGTCTGAAAAGATACCATATACAAAAAATATATAGAGTCGGACGTCCGAGACATATTCCAAACGTCTGAAATTGAACTCGGGTGTTGATATTCAAATTACAACTGCCACAATTGAAAAGACCCTTTCGCTCCTCTTCGCTGCAACTCTTCATCACCATCAGAAGCGACCATAGAACACTTGTTGATGGATGCAACTATTCAAGAAATCTCTCTACCGCTATAAATAGTTTCAAAAATCCAAGAGAAATTTTTACCTTACTTACTTGTGCTCTTTACTCTTATACTTTGACATATTCTTGATCTCTAGCAATCATATATTTGTATTCCACTCTTCCATATATACAAAACTCTTCAATCAATATCCTATAGATATATATATTGGAAGCATTTATACTTAATATTCAATATTCGTATTATAGAACACACACTTGACAAGAATAAGCTTTTGTAACCAAACCTATTCCTCAGGGCGAAGTGAGGGTGTTTGATAGTCGAATTCCAAGAAGGAGCTTCGGGACTGGATATAGGACGGAAGGTCTGAACCAGTATAAAATCTCAGTGTGCTTAGTTTTTATTTTACTAGATTAATTTTATATTAGTTACATCATATAGTTAGTCACATATACTTGCATATATACACTACACGATCCATTATATAGACTTTCAATTGGTATCAGAGCAACGTTTGATGAAAGAACAGTAACATGTTTTTGAATCACTTTAATATGGCAAGTATTTTTCAAGAAGGACAATCCACAGCACGACCCCCACTTTTCAATGGCTCTAACTATGCATATTGGTCAACATGTATGAGAATTTTTATGGAAGCTAATGGTCTAGAAATTTGGTCAGCTACACAAGATAAATATGAAGCACCTACTACTGCTATGAACACATGGACCGATGCACAAAAGACCTTAGCATCAAACAATGCTAAAGCTATGAACGTTTTATTTTTCTTTCTAGATAAAAATGAATTTTCACATGTCATGTTATGCATAACTGCATTTGACATTTGGTGTACCTTACAAATTACACATGAAGGTACAACAAAGGTCAAACAAACTAAGATTTCAATTTTGCAAAACCAATTCTCGTCATTCAAAATGAAACAAATGAAACTATTGTTGACATGTATTCTAGATTTCAAACTATCCAACATGATCTTATGGCATTAGAAGTTAAGTTTACTGATTTTGATTTAGTGTCTCGAATACTCAACTCTTTAACATCAGATTGGGAAAGAAAGGTATTAGCTACTGAAGAAGCTAATGATCTCTCTACTCTTAAATTTGAAGAGTTGATAGGAAATTTAATGTCCTATGAAGCTAATTTGCAGGCACGAAAAGAACTAAATTCAGAGAAGAAGAACATAGCATTCCCAACAACAAAAAATGATGACTCTGATTTAGATGAAGAAGAGATATCTTCACTGCCATGAATTATAACAGATTCTCGAAATTTAGAAAGATGACCATATTCCAAAAAGAAGAGAAGTCAACACAACAAACCTATCTCAAATCAAGTGCTATGACTGTGATCAATATGGACATATGCAGAAGGATTTCCCTAAACTCAATAATGATAAAAGGAAAAACAAATTTGAAAAATTCAAAAAGAAGAAGGCTTTCAAAGTAACATGGGATGACTCAGACTCTTCATCATCTGAAAGTGACAGCGATAGTGACGGAGAACAAGCTAATGTGTGTTTTATGGAACAAACTGATGAGGTATGTCCGGAACTTAACTACGACCAATTATTAGAACTTAGTATGGAATTAGATGATAAATATAGACAAATTAAAAAATTAAACAAAGAATATATAGTCAAAATAAATAGATTAGAACTGGAGTAGGAATGTTAAAAGATGAAAAAATTAACTTAGAAGAAGAACTAGAATTATCTCAAGAGAAAATTAAAAATAATTTAATAGAAAGTGAGGCTATTGCTATTGATTTTGAAAACACTAAAATAGTGGAGGATAATTTGTTAAAAGAAAGTGTCAATTTGAAAAGCAATATTGAAAATTGAAAATTTAGAATTAAAAGAAAAATTAGATAAAATTACAAATAATGTGTCAAATTTAATGAAGGAAAAAAAAGATTTGGAAAATCTTATCAAATCTTCAAAACCATCAGGCAATAGAAATGGAATAAGATTTACAAATACTTCTAAACAAAAAGGAAATGATGCTAAAAATTTTAGTTATAAAAAAAGAAATAGTTTACCTACGTCTAATATGAATACCAAAAATATGAAAATTTGGATTCCTAAGACAAATAATAATTTGATTAGACAAAAACATATTAATAATTTCTTAGAGAATGTAGTCTATAATAAAAATTATATTTATAAAGGTACCAAACCATCTAGGGTATGACTACCTTCGCCTAACAATTAGGACCCTATCAAAATATATGGGTACCAATTAAAACATATTTTATTTTCAGGTATCCAAAATAAAAAATAAGGAGAAATGGATACTAGATAGCGGATATTCGAAGCATATGACCGGAAATTCAAAAATGTTATCAAATATCACATACATCGATGGTGGAGCGGTAACCTTTGGAGATAACTCAAAATAATATGTCGTGGGCATTGGAGAAGTCATCAACTCTGGTATTTCTAACTCTCTTATTATTTCAAATGTTTTATTAGTAGAAAATCTAAAACACAACCTACTAAGTATTAGTCAATTATGAAATAAAGGTTTTCAAATAAATTTCGAAACAGATAGACGTAATATTTTCGATAATAACAAACAACTTGTATTTGAAGGTTTTAGAAACAAAAATATTTATGTATTAAACATGAATATAAATAAAAGTTCAAATTTATGTTTAACCGCCAAACATGATGATCCATGGTTATGGCATAAACGACTTTGTCATATCAATTTTAAAAATATTAATAAATTGGCAAAATATGAGCTAGTTAGAGGTCTACCTAAAATAAATAACAAAGTAGAAAATTTATGTGACGATTGTCAAATTGGAAAACTAAATAAAAACTCTTTTAAATCTAAAAATAATATTTCTACAAAACAACCATTAGAATTATTACATTTAGATTTATTTGGTCCAACACAAATACGATCTATAAATCACAACAAATATATTTTCGTAATAGTTGATGATTTTTCAAGATATACATGGACTTTGTTTTTAAAACATAAAAACGATACTTTTGGTATGTTTAAAATATTTGCTAAAAGAATTAAAACACAAATGGACTTGAAAATTAAAAATATTCTAAGTGATCATGGAGGAGAATTCGAAAACGATCGTTTGACTAATTTTTACAATAAGAAAGGAATAAGTCATAATTTTTCTTTTCCTCGTACACCTCAACAGAATGGTGTCGTAGAAAGAAAAAATCGAACGTTACAAGAATGTGCACGAACATTATTAAATGGTAGTGGTCTACCAAAACACTTTTGGGCTGAAGCCATTGCTACAGCTTGTTATGTGTTGAATCGAGTAACTATACGTCCTAGACTAAACAAACTTGTTTTGAAATATATTTTGGAAGAAAACCTAAAGTATCATACTTTAAAACTTTTGGTTACAAATGTTTTATATTAAATACAAAAGAAAACGTAGGAAAATTTGACCCGAAGGCCGATGAAGGTATCTTTGTTGGATATTCGGATCGTAGCAAAGCATATAGAATTTTTAATAAACTAAATAATACCATTGAAGAAAGTTTACATGTTTCGTTGGACGAAAATCTTTTTAATCATCAGACTAATGATGAAGAAGAAATTATTCCGCTAACAAATTCTATTAGTAATGAAACAAATGTGTAAAATAACATTTTGATATCATTCCCTAGAATTCTTAAGAATCATCCAAAAGATAATATCATTGGAGATCTAAATTCTAGAGTAACTAGAAATCAACTTAATCAAATAAGCCATATAGCATTTGTGTCAAATTTTGAACCATAAAATTATAAAGAAGTGTCAAATGATAATTTTTGGATAATAGATATGCAAGAAAAATTAAATCAATTTGAAAGTAATAATGATTGGAAATTAGTACCAAGACCTGAAGAATGATCGGTTATAGCAACAAAATGGGTATTTAAAAACAAAGCAGACGAGAATGGAAATATTGTTATAAATAAAGCACGTTTAGTTGCTCAAGGCTATAATCAAGAAGAAGGTATCAATTATGACGAAACCTTTGCTCCAGTAGCTAGATTGGAGGCCATTCGTACATTACTCGCCTTTGCAACTCATCACAATTTTAAACTATTTCAAATGGATGTCAAAAATGCTTTTTTAAACTGTTTTATTAAAGAAAATTTATATGTAGAACAACCCCCTTTATTTGTTCATGAAAAATATCCCGATCATGTTTTTAAGTTACACAAAGCACTATATGGATTAAAACAAGCTCCTCGAGTATGGTACGAATGTCTTAAAAATCATTTAATTACATCTGGTTTCCAAAGAGGCAAAATAGATACATCCTTATTCATTAAAATAGAAAATAATGTTATTTTAGTTGTACAGATTTATGTTGACGATATCATTTTTGGTTCAACCAACGAAAATCTATGTAATCAATTTTCAAATATGAAAAATGAATTTGAAATGTCACATATGGTAGAATTAGATTTCTTCTTAGGTTTACAAATAAAACAACTTGAAAATGGAATTTTTATTCATCAAGAAAAATATTGTAACGATCTATTACGTCGTTTTGAATTGGATAAAACTTCGAGAAAACCAACACCAATGAGTACCACTGTTCACTTAGAAAAGGATGACAACAGAAAAGATTTTGATGAAAAATTATATAGTGGCATGATTGGTTCTTTACTTTCTTTGACGGCTAGTCGACCCGATATTATGATGAGTGTATGTATGTCTTTGTGCTCGATTTCAAGCGAACCCAAAAGAATCTCATCTAAGAGCTGTTAAGCGTATTTTACGTTATCTATCTAAAACTAGAGATTATGGTTTGTTTTACCCTAAAGGATCATCATTTGAACTAGTTTCGTATAGCGATGCGGATTCCGGTGGATGTTGAACATATCGTAAGAGTACTAGTGGAAAATGTCACTTTATCGGACAATCATTAGTTTCAGGATTTAGCAAAAAGCAAAATTGTGTTTATTTATCTACTTGCGAAGCCGAATATATCCCAGCAGCTCTACCGTGTGCACAAGTGATATACATGCAGCAATCACTTACGAATTTCGACAAAATTATCAACAAATCTCCAATATATTGTGATAACACAAGTGCAATAAATTTATCAAAAAACCTTGTCAATCATTCACGAACTAAGCATATAGATATACGACATATTTTTTATGAGACAATGTTGAAAAAGGAACTATTTCACTAGAATACGTAAATACCGAAAATCATATAGCAGACATCTTTACAAAACCACTAAATGAACAAACTTTTATTAAACTCCGACGTAATTTAGGGATTTGCTCACTTCATGATCTACTCACTTAATAATCACCGCTTCATTTAAGCTATAATTACTCATCTATTTTTCTATCCAAAATTATAATTAATTATTTCTGCACCTTTAATTTTTTAGATAGTTAGTTTTTCTATAAATAATTTTATCAACTTATATATAAATAATTATAAAACAAGAAAAACTATATACACATAATTCATATCCTCTTCAAGAAACGAAATATAGCCATGTCTTTTGAGAACTCTTATATATCCATCTCGACACCTATGGTGGATAGCTCGATGGATACACCACAATGGCTTCCTACGCCTACACCAAAGCAGGAACCGACGTATAGGTGGTCCTCATATCACACGAAATTTACCCCCGGTAGCAAGAAGATGAAAACATCTATGTTTGTCCCTCCTAACACAAAGGAGAAAATTGATGAAATTCATCACTATTAGAAACAACATATAGATTTACAACAAGAACTATATTTTGAACAAAAAGTTACACTACGTCAGCTAAGCTTTTTGGAACAAGTAGCGATGAAGTTTTGTACGTCATGGAAGAAAGATGTCCATGAACCACTTCCAAACCTTGTAGTTCTTTGGATCCCTCGTCTTCGTATCGTACTCCTTCGGACACTTCACCAAGATGATTTTTTGGCTCCCCGAGAACCCACGAACGTGGAAATATATGGTCTTCACTTAAACCATGGAAGGATAACAAGTCAGGAGGTCATAAAACTCCATCGCCTTCTAAATAAATTATTATATGTGTATCTATGTTTATTTGTTATTTTGTTTCACACAAATATTACTACATTATATTTTTAATAAAATAGAAAATCGAAAAATAAGCAATACAATTAAATTTTAGGCTATTTTTAGAAAAACTGCCTATTTCAGATGTCTGGATATGGACCTCAGACGTCTGACACTATGATATACGTCTATTTTTTAAGCACTGTGCATATGTCAGACATCTGATATACCCCCCCAAACGTCTAAAAATTTGCTATGTCTCCTTTAAATAAAAATCAGAAAATTTCAGACGTCAATCGACTCTCTAAATTAGCCCGGATAACATCATTTTTTACTTTCATCTCAAAATTTTCTAAGCCCCGATTTCCCTAGTGACGATTTTTCTCTCAAAAACTTTCTTTTTACGCGACCTCAAATCACAATGCCTCCTAGAACTGAAAATTCCAAGATATCCAAACGAAAACAAGACCAACCAACATCATCTTCAAATCTTCAAGTTTGCTCGGATGATCAAATTGAAAGATGGATGAATAGAGCACCACATTCAATCAAGAGGAATGAAGATATACAAAAGAAAAAGCTTCACACAGGTCCATTCTATAATCTACATAAATTTCCAATGTATGATTTGGATGAAATGTGTGAGAATGCCAGACTAGAAATCTTGATTTCATTCACTTCTAATGACATCCAAATCGATCAATTGGCAATATTTCTTTTCTATGCGATTTTAGATAGCACTTCAGTGTGGAACACTGAAGATGAAGATAACTTGCCTTGGTCTAGCGTGTATGGCAACACAATTAGACTAACTTCTGGCATAATAGGTAGAACCCTAGGATGTTCTGACACGGGCGAAGATTTATACAACATTCGCGATATGCACTACAAGCCAAGAAATAGTATAACACATCAAATTTGGGAAGATGAAATGCCAAAATTTGCCTCTAAATATCTACGTTCAAAAGCTTGACTCCTTACTCGAATGATAATCAATACCATCATTCCACGTATGGAAAGCCACAAGCAAATAACCGAGTTAGAGAACAAAGCCTTATATGCTCTATTTAGTGGAACAAGGGTGAATTGGGCCAAATTCATCTTTAATGAGCTCAAACATTTTTGGACTCGATCACGGCTATCAATTATTTACCCAACATATATTATGAGACTTCTTCGTACACATAACATCGCATCCTACCTATCGACCTTCGAAGAAATCTCACCAAAATATGCTTCCACCAAAGTTTTCTCACTTATGCACCTACCTGAGATTCCCCCAGAATTTATATCCTTCGAAGATTGGACGCACAATCGTCGATCTAGAAAAGTTGACCTCCACCTCGACCACACAATGAACCATCTCAAGAGGAGGAACAACATCGAGAAACAACTCTACCTCCTCCTGCAGCATTTGATTATCCAGGACAGGATGAGATTATGGCGACTCGAACGGATACAAATCCAAATGAAAGTGTTCGAGATCTCACCCTTAGAAATCAACATATATTATCTCAAAATCAAAAACTTTTGGCTAAGCGTATTGACTACTTCGAAACATCATTTGCTACACTCCTACCCACAGTTGAAGAATCTCTTTCGACTGTGTTATCGGTTCTCAAAGAAGTACTACAACGGGTTCGAGGTCCAACACCACCTTCTGAAGATTGGTCTACCCTAGTACCTTCTCCTCCCGCAAAACATTCCAAACTTTCTGAGGACGAACCTCTCAAGCAAGCTTTGACATCTTCTACGAAGCCTAGCACTTCTGAAAAAGAAGAAACAGAGGATGATCAAGATAAAGCTTCTCCAAAGGAATCATAGATTTTAGGAATCATCGATTTTACGATTTTGGGATTTCACCTTTTGTCAAATTGACAAAATCTATGTATGCAATCAATTTCGAATTATAAATGAAAATTTCCTTTTGTGTTTGACGATTGGTTAAATTATTTATAATTCTTTTTGATAATGCCAAAGGAGGAGAAATATAAGTACAATTATAAAACATTAAGGAAAAGCACATATTCAGGGGGAGTTTATAATTTATATATAAGTACATTGAATAGTTGTCATCATCAAAAATGGGGAGATTGTTAGGAAATCAATTCTATGGTTTCGATGACAACAACTATATAATGAAAATCAAATATGCATATATATTTCTATTCACAGGTAATTGCTAAAGTAACATCACTAAAGAGACAAGAACAAGACTCAAAGAACGTATCAAGAGGCTATAAGTCGATAGAATCAGAAGAACAATGACACAGATACAAGAAAAGCAACATACATAAGATCAGACGTCTAGGTGCACTAGCTAGACGTCTGAATGAATCCTCTGGATCACAAACCAGATATAATCAGACGTCTGGTTAATGTACTCAGACGTCTGAAAAGCTACCATATACAAAAAATATATAGAGCCAGACGTCTGAGACATTCGAGACGTCTGAAATTGAACTCGGGTGTTGACATTCAAATTACAATTGCCATAATTGAAAAGACACTTTCGCTCCTCTTCACTGCAACTCTTCATCACCATCAGAAGCGACCATAGAACACTTGTTAATGGATGTGACTACTCAAGAAATATCTCTACCGCTATAAATAGTATCAAGAATCCAAGAGAAGTTTTTATCCTTACTTATTTGTGCTCTTTACTCTTATACTTTGACATATTCTTGATCTCTAGCAATCATATATTTGTATTCCACTCTTCCATATATACAGAACTCTTCAATCAATATCCTCTAGATATATATATTGGAAGCATTTGTACTTAATAGTCAATATTCATGTTATAGAACACACACTTGACAAGAACAAGCTTTTGTAACCAAACCTATTCCTCCGAGCGAAGTGAGGGTGTTTGATAGTCGAATTCCGAAGAGGAGCTTCGGGACTGGACATAGGATGGGAGGTCCGAACCAGTATAAAATCTTGGTGTGCTTAGTTTATATTTCACTAGATTAATTTATATTAGTTACATCATATAGTTAGTCACATTATACTTGCATATATACACTACATGATCCATTATATAGACTTTCATTCCTAGGCTTGCTGGTTATTACCGGAGGTTTATTAAGGATTTCTCGCATATAGTAGCGCCTTTGACTAAGCTAACCAGGAAGGATGTAAAGTTTGCTTGATCCGAAAAATGCGAGGAAGCATTCATTAAGTTAAAGAACTTGTTGACTAATGTACCCGTGTTTGCAATTCTAGACGGGAATGAAGGATTAGTTGTGTATACCGGTGCATGTGGAACCAGATTAGGGGCTGTGTTGATGCAAAAAGGTAAAGTTATTGCCTACACTTCACCATAACTTTGACTGCGTGAAGAGATACCATACTCATAATCCATCATTAGTAGCGGTGATCATCGAACTGAAAGTATGGAGACAACATCTCATAGGGGAGAGATTTGAGTTATACACAGATCATAAGTCTTTAAGGTATTTATTCTCTCAAAAGGTGTTGAATATGAGACAGTAGAGGTAGCTGGAGTTTTTAGCAGCTTATGATTTTGGTATAGAGTATACACCTAGAAAGGGAAATAAAGTAGTGGATGCTCTTAGCAGAAAACATCAGAATCTGCCGTTAGCTATGTTAACAGAATGAAATGACATAGAGGCTTTTACTACTTGTAGTCTGTAGTTAATATCGAATGCTAGTTCTAGTCATAGCAGTGCCAAGTTATCCTGCTTGGAAGTTCGAACAGTACTGATCAAAAGGATTGCTTCTAACCAGAAAGAGGATCCACTATTAGCCGAGAAGATTAAAAGGTCAGAGGTTGGATTTGAGATTGATGATCTAAAAGATTTTGGTCTTGACCAGAGGGTATGGTTGAGAAAGAAGGGACGTTGTGTGTTCCGAATGTTGGGGACTTAAGAAGAGAAGTTCTTAGGAATGCCATCGACCAAAATTTACGATTCATACTTGGGGAACCAAGATGTATCAAGACAGGAAAAGGAGTTTCTACTGGGAAGGTATGAAGAAGGATGTTGGCTTGTGGGTAAAGTAGTGTATGAACTATCAACAAGTGAATGCCGAACATCAGAAGCTGAGTGGGTTGCTTCAACCTTTAGAGATACCAGTTTGGAAATGGGATTCGATATCCGAGGATTTTATCGTTGGGTTGCCAAGGTAGAATCGAGGAAATGAAAGTATATGGGTCATAGTGCATAGATTGACCAAAAGTGTCCATTTCATTCCAGTTAAGTCAACCAAGACAACACCTTTTTTTGGCTAAATTGTTTATGTTGAACATAGTTAGACTACATGAGATTTTTAGTAGTATAATCAGTGATCGAGATACTTTGTTTATTAGCAAGTTTTCAAAGATTCTATAGGATGTGTTAGGTACCAATCTCAAGATGAGTAATGTTTGTCACCCTTAGACGGATGGGTAGATAGAGAGAGTCAATAAGGTACTCGAGGATTTGTTAAGAGCTTATGTGCTAGATTTTGGTATATTATGGGAAGATCGCATACACTTAATTGAGTTTTCCTATAATAACAGTTATCAGACCAGTATAAAAATGGAACCTTTCAAAGCTTTATATGGAAGGCCATACAAGTCACTAGCATGTTGGTTGGACTGAAGACAAATTAGACTTAGGTCCAGATCTGGTAAGAGATGCAACAAAGAAGATTGAGTTGATCCAAGGCAGGATAAAGGAAGCTCAGTCTAGAAAAAAGAGTTACGTAGATAAGAGGCATAAGAATATAGATTTCTCAGTTGGAGATAAGGTTTTCATTAAGGTATCATCGATGAAAGATGTGGTGCGATTCAAAAAATCAAGGAAACTGGTATAAGATATGTTGGACCATTCTCAATTATAGAGAGAATAGGAAAGCTCGCATACAGAGTAGAGTTGCCGAGCGGTTTGGCAGGTGTCCATAATGTGTTTCATGTGTCCCATCGTCGTAAATATGTGCATAATCCGAAGACTACTATTCCTCTGACTGCATTGGAAGACTTAATAGTCGAAACGGATCATACCTTTGTTAGGTAACTAGTTCGGGTTGTAGCAAGAGATGGTAAGGGATTAGGGAACAAGACAGTCAAGCTGGTGAAAGTTTAGTGGAGCGACAACGAGAAAGGTTGTACTTAGAAGACAGGATTAGAGATACATATGCTGATCTTTCTTAAGGGTATGTTCCATATTTACTTTACATAGCCGATTTCCTAGTCAAGTAGGCTAGTATGGTAGATAGGAGATGTTACAGATGATTGTTATGATTAGTATTTAGTCCTTGCTAAATTTCAAGGACGAAATTCTTTTAGGAAGGCAGCCTATAGTACCCCTAATTTAATTATCATTATTTAGGAGATTTAATTATATAAATTAAATATAATAATGTCAAGAATAGAGCGACAAGGGGATTAATATTTGAAAATTAATTAAGGTCGTGCATTGTGCCCCAATTAAATGAATATATAAGTGTGATTTACACATTAGAAATTTAAGAGAATAAGGCAAGGAAAGAAGGGAAGGGCCATATACATAACTCCTAAACCCCTTACCTCATTCTCATTCACAATTTTATAAACCAAAAACAAAAGCAAAAAAAGTTGAGGCCGGCCATAACCCAAAGAAGAAGATGAGAAAAATCCAGTTAGAACCTAAGATTCAAGCTAGGAAGATTAAAGAAGAATAAATCTCAAGTTCCTCATCCAAACACGATGAATAATGATCTAAACGGTCTCATATAGGTCATTTTGAACGTTTTAATTTGGGTTTAAGGTTTCAAACCGTATGATTGGATGAATGATGATATGCTCTGATTTATATGCCATGTTGTAATATAAACAAGGATTTTTGTGGGATAATATAATTCGATTTTAAGGTTAAAATCATGCAAATTTATTTCCAAATGCCATGACGTTTAAATATATTATGTAAAACATTATTTTGGAGAAGGGTGTAAATTTTCATAATATTCCAAGCTATGGATAATTTATTATAAATTTTTAATGAAAATAAATGGTTAATTTTGGGTTTAAATTATTTAAGGCAATTAAGTACTGTTTTTAGGTAAGAAATTTATATATTTTAGAAAACATATTAAGAATGAATAATTGTGATTTTTGGGGATTTTTCCTAAGTGTTTTACTATGGTTTTAAATTATTTAAGTTAGAGGACTTAAATGTTTTAATTATTTTGTTAAGGAGAAGGCTTATTTGCAAAAATATTTTTAATTGTTGAATTCGGCAGCCTTTTTAGAGAAGACTCTTGATAACGAATCAGCAACCAAACATATTTTGACAAATTAGGCAAGTTTGGTTAAAAAATTACTTTCAAAGGCATAAAATTGGTTTTGTTTTGAATTACAACTTCACTACTTTCATTTGCTTGCTTTTGTCACCATGCCTATTAGATCTTTCGCCCCCATTATAAACCAATGCATATAGTATCAAGCAATTAGTACATAGTAGATAGGAGAAAGGCAAAAGGAATTGTGTCGTAGGCATGCTTTCGGAAGGCTGAAGCCACATTTATTAGCCTTCGAATCAATCAACTTGCCTTTGTTTTTAAAAGAAGCTTTCGAAGTAGTTGCCGCTTTTGAACCTATTCAATACCTAACTGTCATATTAATATGTTCTAATCAGTTAGAGGCCGCTTTTAAATTTTAAAGATGCTTCCTCAATGCTTTCGAAAGGGTTGTTTTAACCACTTTTAATAAGAGTTTCGGAGGCAATGGTTCTGAAATGTTGGTTTTGAAGTTATCCTCTTCCCCTATTATTTTATTTGAGATCAATGCTTTTGAAAACATTACTTTCGCTTCTGTTCTCTTTGACCCTATAGTTATACTAAATGTTAACCCATTGGTTTTGAAAGGAATACTTTCAAATGAGTTTGATGCTATGCTTCAACAAACTCTTACTAACCCTGTGCTTTCGAAGGATATGCTTTAAGTATTTCGAAAGATATTTATTGTGTTTCGAAAGGAATGGTTCCAAGTATTCGAATGATATGTTGGATGATTTTGAAAGAGAACATCTAAGGTTTTAAGTAATGATACAAAGGATATATTCAAAAGACTTAGTTTTCAAATTTGAGAACCCAATCTCATTTTTAAAGTAAATACATGGCAATATGAAAGAGTTTTGAAATGGCATTTAACTATGGAATTTTAGAGGAAGCTTTCCTTGATAAAGATAGTGGATTAAGAGTATTAACCATAGTTCATTAGAAAAATGATTACAAGGAATTTAACCATAGATTTTTATACTATTATGTTATTTGATCGGTTATCTTTAATTATTGTGTAACTATATTCAGTTCATTTCTAACCCATAACTGCATCTTGGGGTAAGGGCAGGATAGCAGGCCAGGTTGGCCCAATAGTGAATATGTATATATTTAATTTAACTCCTGTGTGAGTAGAATTGCATCTAGGAGGTCAGACAGACTAGAATATAGAATGCCCAAGATCGATCAAAAGATTATTGGTAGGAAGTTTCTTAGTAAGCCTATAAAAACTATGTAATGGAAAGTGTTATTGAAAGGGGCCAATAGGTTCTTAGTAATCCCATGAAAACTATGTCCGGAATAAGTCATTGAGAGATCTTAACAGATTTATAGAGAGCCCATGAAAACTATGACATGAGTGATGTTATAGGTGGAAATCGATAGGGTCATAATAATGACAATTGGTTCATGTGATCCCACGAAAACTATGATTGGGTAGTAGTATTGGTAGAAACCAATTAGTTCTTGTGATCCCCTGAAATTTATGATTGGATGATAGTAATTGTAGAAACCATTATGTTCATAGTGGTCCCAGGAAAATTATGAATGTGGATAGGAAATGAATAAAGAATTAAATAGGTTATTAGTTAGCCCATGAAAATTAATTGGTTAATAGTGACTATAGAAACTATAACTTAAGACAGAAAGTCAGGTAAATGGGGATGCCAAATCCAGATTATATTGCATGTTTGCATATCATCATGGTACATTTTATAATTTTATGTCTTAACCATTGCGGTTGCAGGTGCACACTATATGGTTATTACAAACTGGGTTAAGATACAAGTGAGCGGAAAACCCGTTCTGCTAAGCGACGTGGTCTTACTAGATGTCTATATGGTTCGAAATGGCAGGTATTTATTCACATCGGACTTTTTGTCTGACTCAAACGTTTTCCCCTTAAACTTTTAGGTGCTCAATTGATTTTGAGTAATTTGAAAGTTGAGGTTTTCAGGTTGTCCTTTAAACAAATAAGCTTCCGAAGATGTGTAGAAGGCAAGCTAGCTATAAGGAGTTCTTTCTGTTTGATTCCGCTATGTTATTAGATGCAGTGGCAAAGTTGTTTAGTGCTAGACTCTGATCAACCAAGTGGGCATCTTCAGATGTTGCTCTTGGTGTGTTTTGTAACAAATTTTAATTTCTCTGACTGTGGCTTATGTATGGGATTATGTAATGAATGTAAAATGAAATGAGAATTTTTATAAATTGAGTTTATTTTTTTTCCATATTCATGTGTTTCTGGTATATTAATGTATCTAACATTACTGTTTTTGGTCGTCAAGAATTAATAACTATGGATCACTGCAACATCCATACCTGTTAGATTTGGGCCTCCAAATGGGGGATGTTGGAAGAACATGAAAGTTTGTCCCAAATTTTGTTCATAATCTTTAATAGAATTGAGCCTTTTGTTTGTCTTAAAGACATTATGCTCGATACGAGATAAACGATGATCAAGACGACTTTGGTTGTGATAGAAAGCGAGAAAAGATTGGTTTGTTCGAGTGTCAATAGTTATCTCTTCTATTTCATTCTTAACTTAAGGAGCTTGTTCTTATTGAGAGGAGGAAGCTGCAGTTGGACCGGTAGGTTGAGAAATTTCGATGCTACGATTTGCAGTCCATTCAGCAAAGTAGATTATGTCGTGACTTGAAATTCGCTTAGGAAGACCCACGAGATTTAAAGTCTTTGAGTTGAGTTCGCCATTGGTTTTGTAATCGGAGTTAGGAATGGGAACCCCAAAATTTTGAAGAATGCGCATAATGTAAACGCCATAATCAATCATTTTATAGTTTCTTCGAAGATTTATGATTTTAAATTCTTCCATTATAATTTTTCGCCAATTATCACTTTTGATGCGACCAAATAGCTTGAAGAGCTTAAAATCATGCATATCAACCTTTTCATAACTTCTAGTTCGAGGTTGTGGACAACGAATGAGAATTTGATTGATAAGACGATCTTCTGGGCATAGTGAAGTTGATTTTAATTCTGCATGTCATCGAAAAGAAAGTTATGACATATTTCACTTCGATTCAACATATTAACCTCAATTTATCGATGTCTATTCCTTGTGAAGGACGGCTTAAAATCATCCTTAAGCGTTAAAGAGGAAGATAAATTTTGACTCCGTAAACTAAACCCCAAACATTGTCTTCTCTGTTATGTGGATTGTGATGATCTAATTTAAATTTGCAATGAATAGCTTTACCAAAATCTGGTAGATCTTCACATTGTTAGCATCGTAGCTGATTAGAGAATCCAAATGACTAGCTTCACCAATTTCTCTCATAGCATAACTCTTAAAATTTAGAGAACTTCATGAAGGAACCTTTGAAAATCTTAGAATTCTCCATGCTATTGAAACAAGTAACTGCTGTACCATTATGAAGCCATCCTCTAATTTGATATGCCAAAGCTCTAGCGGAGGAATTTTATACTCTAGAACATTTTACCTTTGGAGCTATTGAAAAAGACTTTTGGTGATTTATTTAGGAATTTTAGACCTAGGTTTATGGGGTTATGGTGAAGATCGGCTGAACAAGGGTTTGAGCAATTTAAAGTGATGAGACAGTAGGTGAAGAGATATGCGAGCTCGGTTGTTATTTTTTAAATTCTTCTAGTTCAGACGGCCGAACATATAGGGTCAAGGGACTGAATCACTCGGAGAAGATGGCTAAATATATTTAGGCAAAAATAAGGTAATTCAGTCGGCTGAATTTATGGAGGCAGCCGGTTGAATGCCGAATCAAATTTTAGCATCTTTGAATATTCCATTGATTGAACTAAGACATTCTCCTAACCAAATCTGTGGTATCTTTGTTTTCTTATTTTTGAGTATTGAAAAATCCTTGGTTTGTTTTATATAATTATATATAGTGGAAACTAGCCACAAGAGCCTCTTTAGCAAGTGTAATTAGTTTCTAGGACACACAACCGAAATAATTACTTTTAAGGACAAAATGCAAAATAATTAGTTTCTTAGGCCTAAAAACCAATGAATTTATGTCCTTGAAAGTAATTTGACTGCTGACTTTGTCCTTAAAAGTAATTATTTTGCTGATTTTTGCCTTGAAATTAATTTCTATGGATGTGTGCCCTAGAAACTAATTGGACTGCAAAGTTTGTCCTTCAAGTGAAATGCCACATCATTTTAAGATACAAAAAAATTATTTTATTAATAAATAACTGAGACATAAAACAATATTATGTATATAATATATATAAATGCAAGACTATATAGATATGATTTATTTTCCTTTACTTAGTTCCGACTCTTCTTCGGGAAAGTGTTCCCGTGAGTTAGGTTCAATCTTTGTTTGCGCATTCAAGGGTTTAAGTGGAGACCATATATTTCTTTGAACTGGAGTGTGATTCCAATCATTGTTTGATGGTGCCGCTTCCTAAGAATTTCTTGGAGTTATGTCATATTTATCTACTGGTATTTTCGTTAATCGAGGAGAATTGTTTTTCGTATGCTATTATTCATTGGAGAATGTATACATATAGTCATATCATATTTTTCCAGAAAATTTAGATATGCTTCTTGTCTTCTTTGCTCGTAATACATTTTTTTGAACCTCAATTATCTCTTGCTAATAATGGTATATTTCATCAATCTTGGTATTAGTAGATGATGATTCTATATTGATAGAGCTTTGACATTGTCAGGACCCGATTCTTCGTCTTTCGAAAATTCAACATCGATACTCACTTTATCGACTGCCGAGCAATCGAACGACGGAAAACCGAACACTGAGGGTTTAAGAAGAAGAAAAAGACAGAGAAAAAGAGAGAGAAAGATAGAAAAGATAGAGAGGGAAAGAAAATAGAAAAATAGAACGGAACAGAAAGAAAATAACAGAACAACATCAGAATCTCACAATTCGCAGCGGAACAACATATAATAATAAATGAATAATCTTTAAACAAAGAACTATATCAGTTATTACAATTTATACATTTCATTTCATTACATCATATCATCAGAGTGTACAACAACATACAACAACAAACAGTGCAGTGGAAAAAGAAATACTATATAACTAGAATACGCCATGCCATCCAGCTTGCCTCCAGCAACTCCAGAATATCCAGAATATCCTGATAAACCTAACTCTTAACTGCCCGTGTGGAAATTGGTGGGCACCCAGAGTTTAGGAAGGAAAACAATAAACTCCAAGTCAGTCATGTGACTGGTGTGAGAACTCAAAACAGTTTATTTATCTTTAAAATCAAAATAGAGGAATATTTTTAAAGTCAATTCGAAATGCTTTTAAAAATGAGACTACCATAAGGCCTCCCGCACACACACACATGCAAACGCAGAATCGGAGGAGATTTCTCCTTATGATAGTCAAAGATGCTTGATACGCATTAAAAAGAACATTTGATATTATTATTAGTGCATAGCGTAGGAAAAATTCATTTCGAAAGTAGAATATAAATCTTATCCAGCATAGACATTCCGAACTATGCCTACTATAGCTAACTATGTTCAATAGCAGGTTACCGCCACATTCCATAGCAGGTTATACAACTAAAACCGTACAAGATCGTATTGTTTCTTTGGATTTCCAACGAATGATCAGGCCAAGGAACTTCCCATTGCCACATGAGAATGCCTCTGGATGGACATCCCCGAGAACCAAACCGGATCTCTACCAACACAAGGCCGGGTTACCCCTAACTGAGTAACAACTGACCGAATATGCCATCCCCCGGTCCTTTGGGACCTTTAACTGAGCGCTCGTAATCAATTCACACAATCATAACAAAGTGTTTTCAACATGAGTAAGTATCTGGGCTTCATACCATGATACCACCCTTTTCCAGAAGGAAATGCACACATCCTAAAGGGCGCTACCCCTCATAACCTTGCCGCATCTTTCCTGTTTTGACCATTCACGGGGTGTGAGGCTCGACGAAGTCACGTCCACAAAAACATACTTTATACAAAAGCCATGCTTTGGGTCAACAAATGATCATAGAAATGATCACCAAGATAGACGATCAAATAAATGATCCTATCACAAATAATCAACACAATGATCATTTACAGCAACACTCAGCATGTCACATTACCAAATTGGGAATATATCGCTGATAACATTCAACTACATAACCTCTGAGCTCATACGTCTCAGAGAAGGGTGTTAAGCTAAAAGAATAAATTCTCCGCCACCAACAGAAATATATTTGAAAGAAATCGGCTTTATATCTCAATTTGTAATGTCAGACATACAATCCATACAAGTCTGTTCCGGGCTCGAACAAAACCGAAGGCACTTACAAAGAAGTCCTTGCAATCCGGATATTCACAATCCTGATCGGATTTCCCATCACTTAGGGAGTCTCTATACCGTTGCAACTCAGTGCAGAGACAATCGACAGGTCATCCTATCGCTCTCGCAAATACCGGGTCTTCAACACCGATCTTCAAATGCAATTCACAACGACGTATCACATATTCGGAATGGGTTATACGACCCCATGGTCCTTTCCCGGTTAACCCGAATAGTGAGCGCTTATTCAAAAATGAGTGTGGCATTCAAATTTAAACAAATCACATCAATTGCCCATTCAAAGGGAAATATTGATAGTCGGTTATTGAACTATCAATGGATATGCACACATCACCAGATTCCAAATAATTTTCTAAATTATTTATTTTCCAAAATATCTTTACAAGATATATAATTTAATATCAAAAATAAATCAATATTTATTTTTAACAAATTCCACTTTCTTTTATAAATTCCATAGTGAATTTATATTTCAAAATATCTATGAATATACGATTTCAATTATTCATTTCAATTTATCTTCAAAAAGATAAATTCTCAAAGTATTCACTTTATATTGGAAAATATTTCCATACTTATTTAATAAGTAATTCACAAATCTTTTATTTTCAACACTTGGAAAATATTCAATATACTTCAATCGAATTTAAGTATATATTTCATTCTTTAAGGAAATCATTCTCTTAATCATATTTATTTGGGCCAAAACGAATGTTGCGTAAAACATCGTTACGACAACCCAAAATCACTAGTATGGGGATTCGAATTTAAAATAGATATATAAATCCCAATACTATACAAAACATTTCCTTTCGGAAATCATTTACTATAACAACAATGTTATAGTCCACTATTTCCTTTTATTTCTCGAAAACGTCTATTTCAACAATAAATGTTGAAATCTATGGTTTCGAATTTCAACACATTTTAAAACATCGTTAGATCGTTTTAATTTCTATTTAAAACATCAAATCTAAACATTTTCTTTAACATATTATTCACTATTCAAAAACGTAGATATACTACGTTAATCAATTTCATCCTTTTATTCATTTTATTTGAAAGGATTATTCACAGTTCAAAAACGTGAATATAACTCCATTAATAGGTTTCAACAATTTACTTATCTAAATAAGTCGTTTGCGAATTTATAAAACAACGTTTATAAATTCCTTTTCTATTTATTTTATAAAAACTTCTTTTTATAAATTCCTTTATTAACCTATTCAATTCATAACTCAATTATAAACCAAAGGTTCATATTATAAGTGAAATACTTATAATTTATTTGTTTGAAAAATCGTTCCTTTGAACTTCATAATTATAAATCTTATAACTTATAAGATTTAATTATTTATCCAAATATATTCTTTAACAACTTCATGAATTTTATAACCTACTATTATAAAATTCTATTTCTAAATTCACCGTTTATAATTCTATAAAATTTCATTTATTTATGAAATTCATTTTCACTTCATTTAAACACTTATAAAAACTCGTTTTATAATTCAAAATATTCTAATTTATAATATTCATTTTATAAATCTTTTATACAAATCAATTTGTATTATTATTCTAAAACGTCTTTAAACTTCTTTATAATTTCACCCTTTTGATTTATAAAATAATCAAATTTTATAAATCCTATATTTAAACTTTTCACAATAAATTCTAAAATCCCGATCAAACTATTTTATAAAATCATTAATCCCATATTTTCAGAAATCAACTTTTAACTATATTTCTCAAAAATCATAATTTTTATAACCTTAAAATTATAACGTTTATTTATTTAAAATGGATCAATTCCAAAAATATTTTATAAACGTATACTCTTAAAAAATCACTTTAAAATCATTTTAAAATTCCAAAATTTGGTCCAATGATGCTACATACCAAATAGTCAATCACGACAACAACGACATCATATATCGATATGATAGTCAATCAAATATCAAAATATCTGAAATCAAATAAATACTGTTGAGGAATCCAGTTGGATCCCTCCAACCTGTTTTCCTGCATCCACAAACATTAGCACAATACCAATTTCGCTCCAGTACGAAATTATCGCGGTATATGGGATTTAAAATATTATCCGCTTAATAACGGCGCAATAGGGTCTCATCCGCTAAACAAATAAATGCGGGAAATCAATAACTCCAATATATACATATGCCAATATATATATATATTGCTATTATATATAATACCAATTTCACTGTTTATGAAATATTCGCGGTATATGTTTTTAATAAATAACATCCGCTTACTAACGGCGTATAATGTCTATTTTAACAATCAATAGATACCAATCATCATTCAAACATGCATTCAAATATTTTAAATCTAACTATTTAAAATAAAATCGAAACTGATTCGATTGAGTGAGAAGTTCTCACCTTGATTTCAATTTCGTTTTAGCGATTTATTTCGAATAAAATTAAACGGACGTTTAATTTTACCCAAAACTCTCACTAACTCCAAATGACTCCAATACAATTCCATAGCGTAGTGCTCGTCCATACGATTCCAACGCAACTGGTTTCGCGCGTTTTCGACCTCGTATGAAAAAGTTATTAATTTTCAAAGTTTTACACGATTTAAACTAAAATTTACAACATATTTAACCTAAGTTTTAATCACAGCCGCTGGATCCACCAACATGCCATCACGACCGCACGTTACCATCTCCTACATCACGCGTTCACCCTATAGATGCGTTCGAACCCATAGATCAAAACTAGGGTTAATAAATTCGATCACCACAACGACTTCTAGCTCGATCAGGTAGCGCCATGTCGCGCGCCTCCATCTCCTCCATGCTCGGCCAGAAGGGCACAGAGCTCGGCCCCTCCCTTTTTCTCGAATTGCGTGCGCAAGCTGCCACAAATGGCCCCCTCCTGCTCCTCCTCTGATGCTCCAAACACGATCTCAACCGTATGGATTGAAAGCTTTCGCCAAGATCTTCATCTTTGTAGTTGATCACTTCGCTTGATTGTGAATGGATTGAGAAAGATTGAGGGAGGAAGGAGATTGTTTTCTGGCCATTTATCAGGGAGGTGGCGGCTGGCTATAGATTAGGGTTAGGTTTAGTTTTTATTTTTATTTTTTTAGAGTGAAGGGCTATTTATAAGAAAATCGATCGACACTATTCATCCTGGAAATTCCGAACTCCGATTCACGCGTCGTAACCAGCGTTTCTAGGGTTTACCCCGCGTTCCGGACACAATGGAACAGGTTTCGAAAGCTAATTCGGACATCTGTGCGAATTATGGCAATAAACGTTCAATTTGAATTAAACCGATTTAAACGATTTTCTAGGCGTTTTAATTTGTACCGGACAAACGGTAAATCCAATTGACACGAAATTTGAAACCTTACAACAATATCACATTACGGATCCGATGAAACTGGTTTTGTCGAAATCCGAGACTTTTTGAAAAATGGCTATTTTAACTCGCCAAATTAAAATTAAAAACGATTCGATGCGTTTCGAGCTGCCACGATCAAACGATAACTCCGATTGACACGAAAATTGAAATCCAGTAATAACTAACTATTACAGACCCAATGGAACTGATTTCGTTCAATTCTGAGACTGTTCAAAAATTGACTATTTTCACTAGTCGATTTTAATATTAAAATATTCAATTTTCACAAATTAACTTTTAGTTCGATTTTAAAAGTTCTAAAATATCGTTCTAACTCCTACATGATAAAATAAAATTTTAGAAATCATTTTCAATCATATTTAACTCAATTTTCAATTATTTCCATAATTTAACATATTAAATTATCGATTTAATAATCCAATTAAATCCAATTATTCAAGGTAAAATTTATTCGACTTATAAATTCACTTCTTAATATTTAAAATTAATTAAATATTCAAATTTTAAATAATAAAAATTCTGGGTCGTTACAATCTTCCCCCCTTAAAAGAATTTCGTCCTCGAAATTATCAAGTAAGAAAAGTTATAGAATTTATTAACTTTCCAAAATCCATAGTCAAACTTCTTACAATAACTTTACTAAGTTTTCAAATCATACTTAGTTATCTTTTCAAAAACAACTACTATTGTTTAACTTTCAATTCCAAATCAAAGTTATAGTTTCCAAAATTTTCCAAATTTTCTCAAATTTTTCTAACTCCTTAAATTTCCGAAAAAATTCGCCATAGTCTCCTTTGCGCGGCTCGATCCGAAAAAAAAAATGACAGTATATATATCACAAATATACATCTCATCAAGTAATGAGGCATCCTGAAGGGAAAAAGTGTAAAAGTACGGTATGTAATCCGAGATATGTACCTTATATTCTATTAGCAAGCATATACGGCTAATATAGCGCGAAAGCGAGCTCCAAATGCGAAGCAAACGCGATCCGCACCTACTAATCACTCAACAAACAACATGAGAACATGCATGTAGACAATAGTATCGTTATACAACATATAGCAACATAATAACTATATATGTCAACATAGCAAATGAAACAAAACAATATATTCAACCATCAACCAACTATCATCCATAACCAATAAATATTCATTCATTCTCATTAATATTCAATGAAATGGTTTTCCAATTTCAAATCACATTTGATTCATTAATAGTAGATGTCCTTACTAACATTCAATTTCTATTAGTTTATATTCACTAATTCATATTCAAGTTGGTTCACTTCCAAATCAAATTCAATTTTACTCAAGATTCATTTAACTTCCAATTGAAATTCAATTACTTTAGCTTCCAATTTCAATTAATTCAATTTCATTAACACTTAATGAATTATATACAATCAACTAACAATCATATAACAACCAATGTATATTAATTACAACCAAATTCCTTTGCTTATATCCATTCAATTTGGTTTAACACCTTTACTTTCATTCAATTATTCAACTTTCTAATAACATTAGATTTTAATGAATTATACTTACATTCATTTTTTCATATCAATTTTATTCACATTCAATTGATTAATATTTAATCCATTCATTCAATTCAATTACAACAGTTGAATTTCATTTATATAACTTAAGTTCATATCCATCACTTAACTTTAATATTTTACTTTGATACTATTATCAACTTCATTCAACATCACTTAAGTTATACTTCCATTTAACTTTAAATTCATTTTTATTAACAACTCATATTCATAAATATATTCATATAGTTTCACTTCTTATATATATAAGTTTATTTCACAATTGTAGATCACATTAATTATAATTCAATTCTTATAATTCTTTTGCTTATACAATTATTCTTCAATTTAGATTATTCAAACATCTTATTCAATAACCAAACAATCAACTTATATACTTTAATAATTCTGAAAAATTATTTCTTTATATATAAAATATACTCAAGTAAAATTATTTCATTTACCCAACTTAAAACAATATCGTGTCGAATTGTTCTATTCAAGTGTTTAGAAACCCCTTCGGCATAGTTGTCGAGACCACGCCGACGAAGGTTCATATACCACTAAACAAACCAATCATCACAATATAAAACAATTTTATATTTACTAACAAATACGCTCTCAAAACTATTATTACACTCAAACTCATTCTAGAGTACTGCTGACTCTATCTCTAACGAGTAATACCCAACAGAACCATGGTTGTCGCTTAACCATATGCTCTGATACCACATTGTCAGGACCCGATTCTTCATCTTCCGAAAATTCAACATCGATACTCACTTTATCGACTGCCGAGCAATCGAACGACGGAAAACCGAACACTGAGGGTTTAAGAAGAAGAAAAAGACAGAGAAAAAGAGAGAGAAAGATAGAAAAGATAGAGAGGGAAAGAAAATAGAAAAATAGAACGGAACAGAAAGAAAATAACAGAACAACATCAGAATCTCACAATTCGCAGCGGAACAACATATAATAATAAATGAATAATCTTTAAACAAAGAACTATATCAGTTATTACAATTTATACATTTCATTTCATTACATCATATCATCAGAGTGTACAACAACATACAACAACAAACAGTGCAGTGGAAAAAGAAATACTATATAACTAGAATACGCCATGCCATCCAGCTTGCCTCCAGCAACTCCAGAATATCCAGAATATCCTGATAAACCTAACTCTTAACTGCCCGTGTGGAAATTGGTGGGCACCCAGAGTTTAGGAAGGAAAACAATAAACTCCAAGTCAGTCATGTGACTGGTGTGAGAACTCAAAACAGTTTATTTATCTTTAAAATCAAAATAGAGGAATATTTTTAAAGTCAATTCGAAATGCTTTTAAAAATGAGACTACCATAAGGCCTCCCGCACACACACACATGCAAACGCAGAATCGGAGGAGATTTCTCCTTATGATAGTCAAAGATGCTTGATACGCATTAAAAAGAACATTTGATATTATTATTAGTGCATAGCGTAGGAAAAATTCATTTCGAAAGTAGAATATAAATCTTAGCCAGCATAGACATTCCGAACTATGCCTACTATAGCTAACTATGTTCAATAGCAGGTTACCGCCACATTCCATAGCAGGTTATACAACTAAAACCGTACAAGATCGTATTGTTTCTTTGGATTTCCAACGAATGATCAGGCCAAGGAACTTCCCATTGCCACATGAGAATGCCTCTGGATGGACATCCCCGAGAACCAAACCGGATCTCTACCAATACAAGGCCGGGTTACCCCTAACTGAGTAACAACTGACCGAATATGCCATCCCCCGGTCCTTTGGGACCTTTAACTGAGCGCTCGTAATCAATTCACACAATCATAACAAAGTGTTTTCAACATGAGTAAGTATCTGGGCTCCATACCATGATACCACCCTTTTCCAGAAGGAAATGCACACATCCTAAAGGGCGCTACCCCTCATAACCTTGCCGCATCTTTCTTGTTTTGACCATTCACGGGGTGTGAGGCTCGACGAAGTCACGTCCACAAAAACATACTTTATACAAAAGCCATGCTTTGGGTCAACAAATGATCATAGAAATGATCACCAAGATAGACGATCAAATAAATGATCCTATCACAAATAATCAACACAATGATCATTTACAACAACACTCAGCATGTCACATTACCAAATTGGGAATATATCGCTGATAACATTCAACTACATAACCTCTGAGCTCATACGTCTCAGAGAAGGGTGTTAAGCTAAAAGAATAAATTCTCCGCCACCAACAGAAATATATTTGAAAGAAATCGGCTTTATATCTCAATTTGTAATGTCAGACATACAATCCATACAAGTCTGTTCCGGGCTCGAACAAAACCGAAGGCACTTACAAAGAAGTCCTTGCAATCCGGATATTCACAATCCTGATCGGATTTCCCATCACTTAGGGAGTCTCTATACCATTGCAACTCAGTGCAGAGACAATCGACAGGTCATCCTATCGCTCTCGCAAATACCGGGTCTTCAACACCGATCTTCAAATGCAATTCACAACGACGTATCACATATTCGGAATGGGTTATACGACCCCATGGTCCTTTCCCGGTTAACCCGAATAGTGAGCGCTTATTCAAAAATGAGTGTGGCATTCAAATTTAAACAAATCACATCAATTGCCCATTCAAAGGGAAATATTGATAGTCGGTTATTGAACTATCAATGGATATGCACACATCACCAGATTCCAAATAATTTTCTAAATTATTTATTTTCCAAAATATCTTTACAAGATATATAATTTAATATCAAAAATAAATCAATATTTATTTTTAACAAATTCCACTTTCTTTTATAAATTCCATAGTGAATTTATATTTCAAAATATCTATGAATATACGATTTCAATTATTCATTTCAATTTATCTTCAAAAAGATAAATTCTCAAAGTATTCACTTTATATTGGAAAATATTTCCATACTTATTTAATAAGTAATTCACAAATCTTTTATTTTCAACACTTGGAAAATATTCAATATACTTCAATCGAATTTAAGTATATATTTCATTCTTTAAGGAAATCATTCTCTTAATCATATTTATTTGGGCCAAAACGAATGTTGCGTAAAACATCGTTACGACAACCCAAAATCACTAGTATGGGGATTCGAATTTAAAATAGATATATAAATCCCAATACTATACAAAACATTTCCTTTCGGAAATCATTTACTATAACAACAATGTTATAGTCCACTATTTCCTTTTATTTCTCGAAAACGTCTACTTCAACAATAAATGTTGAAATCTATGGTTTCGAATTTCAACACATTTTAAAACATCGTTAGATCGTTTTAATTTTTATTTAAAACATCAAATCTAAACATTTTCTTTAACATATTATTCACTATTCAAAAACGTGGATATACTACGTTAATCAATTTCATCCTTTTATTCATTTTATTTGAAAGGATTATTCACAGTTCAAAAACGTGAATATAACTCCATTAATAGGTTTCAACAATTTACTTATCTAAATAAGTCGTTTGTGAATTTATAAAACAACGTTTATAAATTCCTTTTCTATTTATTTTATAAAAACTTCTTTTTATAAATTCCTTTATTAACCTATTCAATTCATAACTCAATTATAAACCAAAGGTTCATATTATAAGTGAAATACTTATAATTTATTTGTTTGAAAAATCGTTCCTTTGAACTTCATAATTATAAATCTTATAACTTATAAGATTTAATTATTTATCCAAATATATTCTTTAATAACTTCATGAATTTTATAAACCTACTGTTTATAAAATTCTATTTCTAAATTCACCGTTTATAATTCTATAAAATTTCATTTATTTATGAAATTCATTTTCACTTCATTTAAACACTTATAAAAACTCGTTTTATAATTCAAAATATTCTAATTTATAATATTCATTTTATAAATCTTTTATACAAATCAATTTGTATTATTATTCTAAAACGTCTTTAAACTTCTTTATAATTTCACCCTTTTGATTTATAAAATAATCAAATTTTATAAATCCTATATTTAAACTTTTCACAATAAATTCTAAAATCCCGATCAAACTATTTTATAAAATCATTAATCCCATATTTTCAAAAATCAACTTTTAACTATATTTCTCAAAAATCATAATTTTTATAACCTTAAAATTATAACGTTTATTTATTTAAAATGGATCAATTCCAAAAATATTTTATAAACGTATACTCTTAAAAAATCACTTTAAAATCATTTTAAAATTCCAAAATTTGGTCCAATGATGCTACATACCAAATAGTCAATCACGACAACAACGAAATCATATATCGATATGATAGTCAATCAAATATCAAAATATCTGAAATCAAATAAATACTGTTGAGGAATCCAGTTGGATCCCTCCAACCTGTTTTCCTGCATCCACAAACATTAGCACAATACCAATTTCGCTCCAGTATGAAATTATCGCGGTATATGTGATTTAAAATATTATCCGTTTAATAACGGCGCAATAGGGTCTCATCCGCTAAACAAATAAATGCGGGAAATCAATAACTCCAATATATACATATGCCAATATATATATATTGCTATTATATATAATACCAATTTCACTGTTTATGAAATATTCGCGGTATATGTTTTTAATAAATAACATCCGCTTACTAACGGCGTATAATGTCTATTTTAACAATCAATAGATATCAATCATCATTCAAACATGCATTCAAATATTTTAAATCTAACTATTTAAAATAAAATCGAAACTGATTCGATTGAGTGAGAAGTTCTCACCTTGATTTCAATTTCGTTTTAGCGATTTATTTTGAATAAAATTAAACGGACGTTTAATTTTACCCAAAATTCTCACTAACTCCAAACGACTCTAATCCAATTCCATAGCGTAGTGCTCGTCCATACGATTCCAACGCAACTGGTTTCGCGCGTTTTCGACCTCGTATGAAAAAGTTATTAATTTTCAAAGTTTTACACGATTTAAACTAAAATTTACAACATATTTAACCTAAGTTTTAATCACAGCCGCTGGATCCACCAACATGCCATCACGACCGCACGTTACCATCTCCTACATCACGCGTTCACCCTACAGATGCGTTCGAACCCATAGATCAAAACTAGGGTTAATAAATTCGATCACCACAACGACTTCTAGCTCGATCAGGTAGCGCCATGTCGCGCGCCTCCATCTCCTCCATGCTCGGCCAGAAGGGCACAGAGCTCGGCCCCTCCCTTTTTCTCGAATTGCGTGCACAAGCTGCCACAAACGGCCCCCTCCTGCTCCTCCTCTGATGCTCCAAACACGATCTCAACCGTATGGATTGAAAGCTTTTGCCAAGATCTTCATCTTTGTAGTTGATCACTTCGCTTGATTGTGAATGGATTGAGAAAGATTGAGGGAGGAAGGAGATTGTTTTCTGGCCATTTATCAGGGAGGTGGCGGCTGGCTATAGATTAGGGTTAGGTTTAGTTTTTATTTTTATTTTTTTAGAGTGAAGGGCTATTTATAAGAAAATCGATCGACACTATTCATCCTGGAAATTCCGAACTCCGATTCACGCGTCGTAACCAGCGTTTCTAGGGTTTACCCCGCGTTCCGGACACAATGGAACATGTTTCGAAAGCTAATTCGGACATCTGTGCGAATTATGGCAATAAACGTTCAATTTGAATTAAACCGATTTAAACGATTTTCTAGGCGTTTTAATTTGTACCGGACAAACGGTAAATCCAATTGACACGAAATTTGAAACCTTACAACAATATCACATTACGGATCCGATGAAACTGGTTTCGTCGAAATCCGAGACTTTTTGAAAAATGGCTATTTTAACTCGCCAAATTAAAATTAAAAACGATTCGATGCGTTTCGAGCTGCCACGATCAAACGATAACTCCGATTGACACGAAAATTGAAATCCAGTAATAACTAACTATTACAGACCCAATGGAACTGATTTCGTTCAATTCTGAGACTGTTCAAAAATTGACTATTTTCACTAGTCGATTTTAATATTAAAATATTCAATTTTCACAAATTAACTTTTAGTTCGATTTTAAAAGTTCTAAAATATCGTTCTAACTCCTACATGATAAAATAAAATTTTAGAAATCATTTTCAATCATATTTAACTCAATTTTCAATTATTTCCATAATTTAACATATTAAATTATCGATTTAATAATCCAATTAAATCCAATTATTCAAGGTAAAATTTATTCGACTTATAAATTCACTTCTTAATATTTAAAATTAATTAAATATTCAAATTTTAAATAATAAAAATTCTGGGTCGTTACAGACATTCTTCCCTTTTGGAGAATAGCATGTATGGTACTTTTGATGGTGTGATTTGTATATGAGATAGTTTATTTGATGGTGGAGTTGTTTTAGTTGGAGCTGAATGATTACTTTTAGAAGATGGCAAACTATAATCAATTGTGGAGCAAGTTGAATCACAGCCGGAATCTGTTTGAAAATTTCTTCCTTTTCTTTATGATATGCTATATGACTTTGATTAAAAAGAAACCATTGTTTATGTACAATATGAATTTGCTAAATTTGACTTGTAGAATATAGTTTGAGAATATTTTCAATTTTGTAGGCAGTCATTTTAGTTTCCTAATTTTATGTTTTCTAACTTTGTTTTTAATGGACAGTATATATTTGAGTTTACGGCTGTAAAAAATTTTATTGGTCATGAACTTATGCAAGTCTTATTTCAAAATTTTAGTATCAAAAACTTAAATAAAGTTGTATAAATTTATATAAACTTTTTGGTGTAAATAAAACTTTGTAAAATATTATGGTACTTTGATTTTCATTATTTTGAAAAAGAGTTATAAATTATTCACAATTTTATGATTAGGCAGTAACAAAATTTCGATCTGTATCGAACTTATTGTAACTCATCCAATGATACAATGCCAAGTTCACGTCTTAGTTTAACAAATGAATTTTCATTTAGTCGTTTGGTGAAAATGTATGTGATTTGATTTTCGATAACATCCCCATACTTGGAGGCACGAAACAAATGATGACGGATGTTGCTGTCATCCATAGTTATTAATCCTCGGGGACCATATACGGCTATGTTAGATTCATTGATACTCGTAAGCACATGAATATGGAAAAATTTATACATCAAACAAGATCACATTCCATTTCAAAACATTTCCAATTCATTAAATAATCCTACAATCATTAACCCCGTTGAAAGAAAATATATTCATTATAACATACACCGAGAACGACATATGAAGATGCCCCCTTGGATGATCACAGTATATATAGGTAATTTAACAACTTTGCCATTACAAACAACACATCGGAATTAAAATAAAAAAGAACACTAGATAGCTATCGTGCCTCCTGCACGTCTCCGGAAGCTTTATTCATCTAATGAGGTACCTGAAAACCTCAACTCTCAAACTACTCAAAATCACTTGAGTACCCAAGAGATTAAGAGGAAAACATAAACTTAGAGTCAGATGCAAAGCCTGGTATGAATAATAATCTACCATCTCAAATCATTTAGATATCTAGTGAGACCACGTCGTATAGTGGAACGGGTTTATCTCATTAGTATCTTAAAACTTTTTTAAAACCATACATTGTGCTCCTACATGCATAATGGTTAAAACAATTCAAAACATTGTGATATGATGATATGCAAAAAAAGTGAATTAATTATGGATTACCCATCCCCATTAATATTTGACTATCTGTCACGGTTATACTTTCTAGGATTACTATTAACCTAATAGTTTTCATGGGCTAACTAATAACCTAATTAAAGTTTACGAGCTCCCTGTTTGGTTACATAATTTTCATGTGATCACTAAGAAGCTATTGGTAACTCCAATATCTTTGCTCTTATCCTAATTTTCATGGGCTGACTAGGAACCTGTTGGTAACTCCAATATCTTTCATCTTATCCTAGTTTTCATGGGATGATTAGAAACTTATTGACATCTGTCAATATATTAATCCGAATATAGTTTTCATGGATTCACTATAAACCTATTGGACCTTGTCAATATCAAATCAATTTTTTCATGGGCTAACTATGAACCTATCTTTCTAATATCTTCAATTAAACATTTTCTTCATAGGCCTACTATGAACCTGTTGGCCCCTGCCAATATCTTTTCCGATACATAGTTTTCATGGGCTTACTAAGAACCTATTGGCCCTTGCCAATATCTTCCTTCAGTATTTTAACATCCTATTTTATGGTCTTTCTGACCTCTTAGATGCAATTCTACTCATTCAAGAGTTAACTTAATTTATATTCACTACTAGGTCAGCCTTGTTGGTTATTCTGCCCTTTCCCAAAATATAGTTATGGGTCCATTACAATGTAAATATATACATATATGAAGAAGCAAACACAATAACTTGGTTAATCTCTTTAATCTTTTTAAACCAAATAAAACTTTTCAAAACTCCTTTTCAAAACATTCATTTATTTATGCATAGTTTTCCTTAAAAACGAGGCTAGGTTATTTGCTTTGAAAACTAAGGATGTCGAAACCTTCAAAACCTTGCTTTTGACCTCACTGGATAACCTCCTTCGAACGAATATAAATCTCTTTTCAAAATATTAGGCCCCCCTGCCTTTCAAAACACTTTAAACCTTCTGTTTAAAAACCTTTCGAATGTAATAAAGTGTTTTCATAATATATTAGAAGCATAGTTACGAAGCCACTGAAAGTACCCCTTTCGAAACCTTTGGAAGCATCCCTTCCAGAACCATTGAAAGTCTTCTCTTTTGAAACCATTTGGTTTATACTTACAAATATCAATTTGGGTCAAAGTGAATCTAAACGAAAGTATCTCTTTCCAAACCATTCTTTACCATATAAAAGTATTAGGGAAAACTTGATGGCATCGACACCATCCCTTTCAAAAGCTTCAAATCATTTAAACTAAACATTGAAGAATAGCATCGAAACCCCCTTTCGAAGCCATTGCCTTCGAAACCCTTGGACCCTTTCAAAAGCATTTACGAAGTGGCTTAGTACATCTTTAAACAAAAAGATACCCTTCGAAGGCGTTGTAAACTTCAATAAACTCGAAAGGCAAAAGAACGACAACAGGGCTTCGACTAGGTCCGAATACCTTTTTTCGAAAGCATTATTTCCATAAGTAAATAAATCCATTTGAAAGCTTATTCTCTAAAACATAGGATGGAAACCCCTTCTAAAGCCTTTGGAAAATCATTTTCGAAAACATATGCTTCGAACAAAGGCAGACGCTTAACATTTTTAAAACAAACTAAAGGTATCGACTCAGTCGAAAGCAATGCTTTCGACACCATGCCTTTCTCCTTTCTTCAATCCACTACGTACCATCTAAGTGATACCTTATGTATTGGTTTCGGCTTAGTGGGGTTTTGACTTGATTGAAGGCAGAAGCTCTGAGTCAAAAGGTACTTCTACTAGAGACGGAACCTACTTTTCTGAGTAAAAGCTTATTAATGCCAATTAAAGCAAATTTTATCTAACTAACCTACCTCTTGTAAACATAAGAATGGCTTCCTTAACTTTTTAAATTCTTTACCAAATAACTGCTGCTTAATTTCAGATATATTCTTAATAAATAAGCCCTTCCATTAAGTAAAACCTACATTGCAAACAAGTCCTTCTAAAATAAGTTAATTTGCATAGAAAATCACTTGGGAAAAATCCCCAAAAATTATAGAAATTCACTTTCATTATGTTATCTAACATATCTAAAATTTCAGACTTAAATTCACAATATAACTTCTGAAATAAATTTCTAAACCCAATTAACCATATTTTCCTTTTAAAATTCAAAATAATCTTTCTATAGCTTGGAAAATTATCAAAATTAAAACCCAACTCTAAAATCATGTTTTACATAACATAATTTTTTCCCATGGCATTTAAACATCAATATCAATTGGTTTTGCCCTAAAACCGCACAAAACTCATTTAAACAATCTTCTTTAAATTAAACAAATTATAATTCAAGCACATCATCATCCAAATCATCATAAAAACGAATTTAATCTCAAATCTAAAAACATATGTTTATAAACCAAATAGAGATGTTATAAATTATTATTCACCTTGATTAAGATAAGGAGATTAAATTGAGATTGAGATTTATTCCCTTAGCTTTTCTTTGATTTCTCTTTTCTTTCCTCTTTGATTATGGCCGGCTCCACTACTTTTATGTTTCTGTTTTGTTTTTGAAATGATGTGAAACTGAAGAAAATGAAATGTGAATGGAATATACACAAGGGTAAGGGGTTATGTGCAGCTAATTCCCCTTATACCCTTATGTAGATTAATTAACCTAAAAACCATTCTTAATCCCTTTTAATTAGTTAATTGAACCAGGCCTTAATTATATTTGTTCAAATCTAAATCCCCTTATCACTTAACATTTACACCATTCTATTTAATTTGATTAATTAAATCTCCTGAATAATGTAATTAGGGGTATTACAGGCTCCTCTCCTTAAAGAATTTCGTCCTTGAAATTCAGTAAGAACTAAATAATAAACATAACAATCATCTGTAACGACTCCTAACAACCATACTAGTCTACCCGACTAGCAATTATCTATATAAATCTAGTATAGACATACCTTCAAAGCAGATGAGGATAAGTATCTCGAATCCTGTCCTTTATTTCATAGTAAAGTATTCTCGTTGTCGCTCCACTGAACTTTCACCAACTTGACTGTCTTGTTTCTCAACATTTTCTCATCTATCGCTACAGCCCGAACTGGTTGTCCAACAAAAGTCAAATTAGGCTCTACTGCCAAATCTTCCGACCTTGTCGGAGGAATAGTAGTCTCTGGATTATGCATATACTTGTGAAGATGAGACACATGATAAACATTATGGATAGCAACCATACTGCTAGGCAACTCTACTATGTATGCGAGCTTTCCGATCCTCCCTATAATCTGGAATGGACCAACATATCTCGATGCTTGTCTTCCTAACTTTCTGAACCGTACCACACCCTTTATCGGTGATACCTTAATGAAAACCTTATCTCCAACTGACAATTCTAGGTTTTTACGCCTCCTATCTGCGTAACTTTTCTGTCTGGACTGAGCTTCCTTCATCCTTTCTCGAATCAACTCAATCTTCTCCGACGCCTCTCTAACCAAATCCGGTCCTAAGACTAGTCTGTCTCCAGTCTCCAACCAACATGCTGGTAATTTACATGGTCTGCCATATAAAGCTTCAAAAGGAGTCATTCTTATACTAGTTCGATAACTATTATTATAGGAAAACTCAACCAAATGTAGGTGATCTTCCCAAGATCCACCAAAGTCCAATACACAAGCTCTCAACAAATCCACGAGTACCTTATTGACTCTCCCTATCGGCCCATCCATCTGAGGGTGATATGCAATAATCATCTTAATCTTAGTGCCTAACACATCCTATAGGCTCTTCAAGAATTTGCTACTGAATAAAGCATCTTTGTCACTGACTATGCTACTAGGAACTCCATGCAGTCTAACTATGTTCTTCATGAACAACTTAGCTAAAACAGGTATCATCCTGATTGAATTTACTGGAATGAAATGGGCACTCTTGGTCAACATGTTTACTATAACCCATATAGTTTCATTTCCTCTATTTGAACTTGGCAACCCATCTATGAATTACATGGATATAAAATCCCATTTACAAACTAGAATCTCTAAAGGTTGAAGCAACCCACTTGGCTTTTGATGTTCGACTTTCACTTGTTGACGTTTTGCACACTGCCTAACCCACAAGCGAACATATCTCTTCATACCTTCCTAATAGAAGCTCCTCTTCATATCTTGATACATCTTGGTCCCTTCAGAATGAATCGTAAACTTGGACCGATGATATTCTCTAATAACTTCTTTCCTCAAGTTCTCAACATCTGGAACATATAATTGTCCCTTCTTTCTCAACCATCCTCTTTGGTCAAGACAAAAATCTTTCAGATCATCGATCTCAGTTCCAACATCAAGCCTTCTAATCTTCTTGGCCAATAATGGGTCCTCTTTTTGCTTAGAAGAAATTCACTCGATCAGTTCTAAACAAGATATCATGGCAGTACTCTGGCTAGAACTGGTAGTCGATCTTAACTGCATACTACAACTAGTTAAAGCTTCTAAAATCCTTCCATTATGCCAACATAGCTAACACCACATTCTGATGCCTTTTGTTAAGAGCATCTGCTACTTTATTACCTTCCCCTAGAGTACAATCTATACCAAAATCATAAGCAGCCAAAAACTCTAGCCACCTTTGCTGTCTCATACTCAACTCCTTTTGAGAGAATAAGTACCTTAAAGACTTATGATCTATGTATAGCTCAAATATCTCCCCTAAGAGATAATGCCTCTAAATCTTCAATGCAAGCCAATTCAAAATCATGAGTAGGATATCTCACCTCATCAGTCTATGCTGTCGTGAAGCGTAGGTAATAACTTCACCCTTCTGCATCAACACAGCTCACAATCCAGTCCCATATGCATCGGTATACAACGCTAACGCTTGGTTTCCGTTTGGAACTACTAACATTAGTGGATTGGTCAAAGAATGCTTTAACTTAAGGAATGCTTCCTTACATTTGTTGGACAAGAAAAACTTCCCCTCCTTCCTGGTTAGCCAAGTTAAAGGCGCTGCCATCCGAGAGAAATCCTTAATGAATCTCCCGTAATAGCCAGCAAGTCCAAGAAAACTTCTTATCTCAATCACCTTCTCTGGTCTCTTCCAAATATTAACGGCTTCGATTTTATCTGGATCGACTGACAACCCCTTCTCTAACACCACAAGACCAAGAAACATAAACTCTTTCTTGCAAAAATGAAACCTGGAAAACTTTGCATTTAGTTGATGTTGCCTCAGTGTCTCAAGCACAACTCTAAGATGATCTTCAGGCTCTTTTTCATCCTTAGAGTATACCAAAATATCAACTATAAACACCAATCCTAATACTCTCTAAAGACTTGGTTCATCAAATCCACAAAGAAAACAGGTTCATTCGTTAATCCGAATGGCATTTCTAACCACTCGTACGAACCGTACCTAGTCCAAAATGCCGCAAATGAATGCTATCCTATGCTACTCTTAACTGATGGAAACCTGTCGCCAAATCCAACTGGAAAACACTTTGGCTCCATTCAACTGATTAAATAGATCATCAATTCTCAACAAAGGATATTTATTATTTATCGTCTTCTCGTTCAGCTTATGATAGTCGATGCACATCCTTAATGACCCATCCGATTTCTTCATGAATACCGCGGCTGCTCCCTAAGGCGAGCTACTTGGTCTAATAAAATTCCTTCCTTCCAGATCCACTAGGTACACCTTTAATTCCTCCATCTTAATAGGTGTCATCCTACTAGGTTGTCTACTCACGGGTTCAGCTCTTGGCATAACATCTATTCGAAACTCAACATCTCGTTTCGGTGGTAGTCTTATGACTAGCTCAAAGACATCTGCAAACTTTGTTGCTACTCGAAACTAACTTAGTTCTTCTCCTACTTCCATTGCACTTAATGAAGCACCACAACCCCAGTCAGAATTCTCTACTGAGAATATAATTCGGTTATGACTATCCGAGTGTCTTAGAGATATCTCCCAATCCTGCCACAATATCCTAGCCTTATATCAGCTCAACCAATCCACATCCAAAATGATTCTGAAATCTATGAAATCGAAACATACAAACTGCATGCAAAATTATGACCTAACAAATCAAGTTCTGACTGGTCGCATCTCATCCTCAAAGTTGGATACCCTCCTATTAGATTCGCAACTCTTAAGTAAGTAACAAGGTATGTAAGTTCTAAGCATAAGCTATCAACTAAACAGTGAGATATAAATGAATGTGATGCATTAATATTACACAGTATCCTAACTGGTATATTCTGAATCAAAAACGTACCTTCCATCATAGTCTTTCCTTTTTCTACCGCGGTTGGCTTAGTAGATGATGCTCTAATAACAAAAACTTTTCCCCTTGTCTGCCCTAACCGGTTCTGGACACTGGTTTTTATATTGCTCAAACTGACCACAGTTTAAGCACTTCACATTCTTCTTATCCACAGCCTTCTTCCCCTTGCCTGACCGGCACTCATTTGCTTAATTACCCTTCTTGTCATATTTATAGCAAACTAAATCAGCTTTTCCTTCTTGGCAGCTTCTCCTTTCCAGGATCTCTTCTTCTTAAGAACTTTCTTTTCTTCCTTCAGAACCCTAGGTTTCAACTGGCTTCTCTCTAGCACAAACAACAAGCATCTCCTCATGGCGAATTGCCATCTCCACAACTGCATTACAAGGATCACAGACATGTGTCAGGGTCGCCCTAGCAAAATCGGGTTTAATTCCCCAAATAAACCTCTCATTCCTTCTTATGTAGTATCTATAGTAGCATATCCATATCGAGACAGCTCATCAAACTTAGTGTCATACTCGATAACCAACATCTCTCCCAAAACTAGATCCATAAACTTTATCATCAATATTGACCTAGCAACCTCGGATTAAAACCTTTGTTCAAATCTTCTTCTGAACTCAGCCCATCTCAACTCTTCCTCCGAAAATCCGGTAGTAACACTATTCTAACAATGAAGTGCTGAGACTTGCAACTGTCTAGAGGCCAACCTTCTCTTCTGCTCATCATCTAATCCCAAATTAGCAAAGATACGCGCACGATGCAATAGCCAATTCTCAACTTCTATGGCATCCTCCATTCCCATAAACGGTTTTCCACCTAGACTGGTGTAATCTCTACTCAACTTAACATAGTTATTCACAATTGGAGCCACAAGATTAGCTCCTCCAACATTTGTAGCAGCAATTCCTGCTAGCATCGCATTGACGACGTTGCTCCCATATCTACTGGTGGATTTCCAACACCCATATTGGCATCATTATTTTGGTTAGCATTAGCCTGTCGACCTTGGTTCGTCCTGGTATTAGGTCAAGCATTTCCGTTGGTTGTGGTACATCCTCCATCGATATTTCCACTTTCGTTTCCTTCTTCCATATCTTCTTTCTCGTAAATCTGCATATGAGCTTCAGTAAGATACAGAAGGACGATCTGAGAGAGAAGGGAATACGTACTTATATATCTATATATCAAATATATGTACGTCACTTTAGTGTTATTCCAAACCCCAATCATATTTCTGACTCAATGGATTATATTTAAAAAGGATTTTAAGTTTAACTTTTCTTTTAAATTTTAATAAACTATACTCCAATCCCAACTTGTGACAACCCCCAACTTGGAGGCCCAAAACAAATGGCTACGGATGCTGTAGCCATCCATAGTTATGAATCCTCGACGATCAAATATGGGAATGTTAGATATATCGATACACAAAAACACATGAATATGGAAAAATTTAAACATCAAACAAGATCACATTCCATTTCAAAACATCTCTAATTCATTACATAATCCCACAATCGTTAACCCCGTTCAGAGAATATGTATTTGTTACAACATACGCTAAGAGCGACATATGAAGATGCCCCTTCGGATGATCAGAGTATATATAGGCAATTTAACAACTTAGCCATTACAAACAACATCGCGGAATCAAAATAAAAAAGAACTCTAGATAGCCATCATGCCTCTTGCGTGTCCCCATAAGCTTTATTCATTTAATGAGATACCCAAAAACCTCAACTTTCAAACTACTCAAAATCAATTGAGTATCCAAGAGTTTAAGGAGAAAACATAAACTTCCAATCAGACATAAATCGTGGTATGAGTAGTAATCTACTATCTCAAATCATTTAGATATCTAGTGAGGCCACACCGCTTAACAAAATGGGTTTTCTCCTCACTAGTATCTTAAAACTTTTTTAAAACCATGTACTATGCTCATGTATACACAATGGTTAAAAAAATTCATAACATTATGATACAATGATATGCAAAACAAGTGAATTAATTCTGGATTATCCATCCCTATTCATTTTTGACTATCTATCGCAGTTATAGTTTCTAGGGTTACTATTAACCTAATAGTTTTTATTGGATGACTAATAACCTATTTAAAGTTTACGAACTCCCTGTCCGGTTTCATATTTTTCATGGGATCAATAAGAACCTATTGGCAACTCCAATATATTTACTCTTATCTAAGTTTTCATGGGCTGACTAGGAACCTATTGGTAACTCCAATATCTTTTCTTCTTATACTAGTTTCATGGGCTTACTAGGAACCTATTGACATCGGTCAATATCTTAATCCGGATATAGTTTTAATGGGTTCACTATAAACCTATTGGCCCTTTCCAATATCAAATAATAGTTTTCGTGGGCTAACTATGAACCTGTCTTTCTGACATCTTCAATTATACATATTTTTCACGAGCTTACTATGAACCTATTGGCCCCTGCCAATTTCTTTTTCAATACACAGTTTTCATGGATTTACTGAGAACCTATTGGCCAATGCCAATACCTTCCTTTAATATTTTGGCATCCTATATTCTAGTCTTTCTGACCTCTTAGATGCAATTCTACTCAATCATGAGTTAACATAATTTATATTCACTACTGGGTCAACCTAGCTGGTTATTCTGCCCTTCCCCAAGATAAAATTATGGGTCCCTTACAATGTGAATATATACATATATGAAGAAGCAAACACAATAACTTGGTTAATCCCTTTAATCTTTTTAAATCAAAGAAAACTTCTTCAAAAACTCCTTTTCAAAACATTTTGATTATTTATACCATGGTTTTCCTTAAAAATGTGATTGGGTTATTTGCTTTGAAAACTACGGCCATCGAAACCTTCAAAACCTTACTTTCGACCTCACCGAATAACCTCCTTCAAAAGCACATAAATCTCTTTTCAAAACATTAGGCCACTGCCTTTCGAAACACTATAAACCTTCTCATTCAAAACCTTTCAAATGTAATAAATTATCGCTTATAATCTTTTAGAAGCATAGCTTGAAAGCCACTGAAAGTACCCCGTTCGAAACCTTTGGAAGAATCTTTTTCGAAATCATTGAAAACCAATGGGTTTATGCTTAAAAATATCAATTTGGGTCAAAGTGAGTCTAAACGAAAGCATCTCTTTCGAAACCATTCTTTACCATACAAAAGTATTGGGGAAAACTTAATGGCGTCGGCACCATCCCTTTCAAAAGCTTTAAATCATTTGACCTAAACATTGAAGGATAGCGTCAAAACCCCCTTTCAAAAGCATTTAATAAGTGGCTTAGAACATCTTTAAAACAAAACGATACCCTTTGAAGGCATTGACAACTTCAACAAACTCGAAAGGTAAAAGAACGGCAACAGGGCTTCGACTAGGTCGAAACCCCTTCTTTTGAAAGCATTAGTTTCGTAAGTAAAGAAACCCATATGAAAGTTTATTGTCTAAAACAATATGATGGAAACCCCTTCAAAAGCCGTTACAGTACCTCTTTTGAAAATATATGCTTCGACTCTTTTGAAGGCTTTAATAAAACAAAGGCAGACGCTTAACATTTTTGAAGCAAATTAAAGGTATCGACCCTATCAGAAGCATTGCTTTCGACACCATTCCTTCCGCCTTTCCCCAATCCACTATGTACCATCACAGTGATGCCTTGTGTATTGATTGCTGCTTAGTGGGGTTTCGACTTGATTGAACGCAGAAGCTCTGAGTCGAAAGGTACTCCTATTAGAGGCAGAAGCTACTTTTATGAGTAAAAGCTTATTAATGCTAATTAAAGCAAATTTTATCGAACTAACCTACCATATGCAAACATAATATTAGTTGCCTTAACTTTTCAAATTTTTTATGAAGTAGCTGCTGCTTAATTTTAGATCTAAACCAAGGTTAATTTAACAAATAAGCACTTCCATTAAGCAAAACCAATATTGTAAAAAAGTCCTTCTAAAATTATTTAATTTGCATAGTATATCACTTAGGAGAAATCCCCATATACTACAGAAATTTAGTTTCATCATGTTATCTAACATATCAAAATTTTAGACCTAAATTCTCGGTATAATTTTTGAAATAAATTTCTAAACCCAATTAACCATATTTTCCTTTGAAAATTCGAAATAATCTTTCCATAGCTTGAAAAATTATCAAAATTAAAACCTAACTCTAAAATCATGTTTTACATAACGTAAAATTTTTCCATAGCAGTTAGACATAAATATCAATCTGTTATTCCCTAAAACCGTATAAAACCTCATTTAAGCAATCTAGTTTAAATTAAAAATATATAATTCAAGCATATCATCATCCAAATCATCATAGAAACAAATTTAATCTTAAATCTGAAAACATATGATTATAAACAAAATAAAGATGGTATAAATTATTATTCACCTTGATTATGATAAAGAGATTGGATTGAGACTGAGATTTATTCCCCTAGCTTTAATCCTTAGCTTTTCTTTGATTTATCCTCTCTTTTCTCGTTGATTATGGCCAGCTCCTCTTATTTTACGTTTTTGTTTTGTTTTCAAAATGACATGAAAATGGAGAAAATGGAACGTGAATGGAATATATATTAGGGTAAGGGTTTATGTGCAATAAATTCCCATTATACCCTTATGTAGATTAATTAACCTAAAAACCATTCTTATGCTTATTCAGTTAGTTAATTGAGCATGACATTATTTATATTTGTTCAAATCTCAATCCCCTTGATGCTTAACATTTACATTATTCTATTTAATTTAACTAATTAAATCTCCTGAATAATGTTATCAAAAATTAAGGATGTTACATAAACTCAAGTGATATTATGTTTTTTTCTATGTTATCACGTAGAAAGTGACGACAAATATTAGTATGTTTGGTACGAGAGTGGTTTATTGGAATTTTCGATAAGTAAATAACACTTGTATTATCATGGTAAATTCAAGATTTATTAACATATATCATGTAGCTGTAGAGTTTGCTGCATGTATATCATTGCATACATGTTAAAACTGTAAAGACCCAGAATTTCTGTTAATTAAAATTTATATATTTAATTGATTTTAAATATTAATAAGTGAAATTTATAAGTCGAATAAATTTTATTTCGAATATTTGGATTTAATTGCATAATTAAATCGATAATTTAGTATTTGAATTACAGAAATAATTGAAAATTGGGTTTATGTGATTGAAAATGATTCGTAAAATTTTATTTAATCATGTTAAAGTTAGAATGATGTTATAGAACTTTTAAAATTGAATTAAAAGTTAAATTGTGAAAATTGAATATTTTAATATTTAATTGACGAGTTAAAATAGACATTTTTCAAACAGTCTCGGACTTCGACGAAACTAGTTTCATCGGATCCGTAATATTATATTATTATATGGTTTCAAATTTCGTGTCAATCGGATTTACCGTTTGTCTAGGGCAAGCCAAAACGTATAGAAATTCGTTTAATCGGTTTAATTTAAATTTGATCGTTTATTGTCGTAACTCGCACAGATGATCGAATTAGCCTGTGAAACCTGTTCCATTGTGTTCGAAAAGCGGGGTAAACCTTAGAAACGCCAACCGGCACGCTTCGTTTGGAGTTCGAAAAATTTCGAGTGAATAGTATTTCGTAGAATTTTCTATATAAGGCCACAACATTCTCTATTTTGCAAACACGAAATAAACCCTAGGGTTTCATCCCTAAGCCGCCACCTATTTCATCAATGGATGAAAATTTCCATTCTTCTTCCCTCGATTTCTTCTAATCCACTGTGAAGTCGTAGAGCACGTCGAGTACTATCAGATCAACGGTGGAGATCAACTATCGTCGACCAGAGGTGGAGTTATGGTGTCGCATTCGTCTACGTTTCATGCACGAATTCTAATGTCAGAAGGCGACCGAGCTTCAAGCTATGGTGGCCGAAGGTAGCTTACGTAAGGAGCTTCGATGTGGCACTGCTTGATCGTCGGCTAGATGATCGGAGAGGGCTCGAAAAATTAGGGCAACGTCGTGATAGTGGGTTCGGTCACGTGTAGCCTGGGGAAGATGGAGCGTGTGCAACAGACGAGATTTCATCATCTTGAACGTGCAGCTATGATTGTTAAGGTTTAAAAATTAATAAAAAAATTGTAAATATTAATTATATTATAATTGTGTAATCTTTGTAACACCATAACTTTGTCGTACGAGGTCGAAAAATTACGAAACGAATTGCGTTGGATTCATTTTGTCGAGCACTACGCTATGGAACTGGATTGGAGTCTTTTGGAGCTAGTTTGAATTTCGGGTAAAATTAAACGCGTGTTTAATTTTATTCGAAATAAAACGCTGAAACTGAATTGAAAGCGAGGTGAGAACTTCTCACTCAATCGAACTGTTTCGATTTGAATTTTAAATACTTGGATCTAAATTGCTTGATCTTATGATTGAATGATAAATTATTGTCTGTTGTATAGTGATAGACCCTATACGCCATATATTAAGCGAATGTTATTTATTGAAAACATATACCGCGATAATTCCATCTTAATTGGAATTGGTATTATATATGTACTTGGAGTTGATTTTCCCGCATTATGTAGCGGATGAGACCCTATTACGCCGCATAATAGGGGTAATATTTTATAAATCCTATATACCGCGATATTCCGTATTGGAACGGAATTGATATTGTGCTAACATCTGTGGATGCAGGGAAACAGGTTAAAGGGATCCAACTGGATTCCTCAACTGTATTGATTTATTTACAGATATTGTGATATTTGTTGATTATCATATTGATATGTGATGTTTTAATTGTCGTGATTGATATATTGTTGTTGTTGCAGCATTAGCCTATTTTTGGAGTTTTAAAAATATTAAAATAACGATTTTGAATTTAAAAGGATTTTAAAGTGATTTTTGAAAATATACGTTTTATTAAATTTTGGAATTGATTTATTTTAAATAAATAAACATTATAATTTTTAATGTTATAAAAATTATGATTTTTGTAAAATATAACCGAAATGTGATTTTTGAAATAAATAGTTGATAAATTTATAAGATGGTTTAAATTGGGATTTTTGAATTATTATAAACGATTTATATAAAAGATTTATAAACTTGATATTTATAAATTAAAAATATAGGAATTATAAAACGAATTTTTTTAAGTGTTAAAATGAAGAATGATTGAATTTCTTAAGTGAATGAAATTTATCGATTTATAAATTGTGAAGTTATAAAACGAATAGATTTTTATAAAATAAAGGACTTATAAGTAATTATTAGATTTTTGGTATAAAATTGAGTTATGAATTGAAGTGGTTAATAAAGGAGATTTATAAATCGAAGTTTTTATAAATAGAAATGGAATTTATAAACATTGTTTATAAATCCGAAACCAATTGAATTTGGTGAATTAAACATAGAAGTTTATTAAAGGGGATATATTCGTGATTTTGGATAGGGAATCATCTTTTGTATAATATGTGTAATAAGAAAGAGTTTGGATCGGGAGTTATATTCGCAATTTTGGACAGTGAATATATTATTAAATAAAATGGAAATGTTTTGGGGAAGTGATATTATAAAATGAAGTTAATTGTTTTAAAGATGTATTAAAATGGATTAACTATCGAAACCATAGATTTCAACATTTATTGTTGAAATAGACGTTTTCGAGAAATAGAAGGAAATAGTGGACTATAACACTGTTGTTATAGTAAATGATTTCTGAAAGGAAATGTTTTATATAGTATTGGGATTTATATATCTATCTTAATTTCGAATCCCTATACTGGTGATTTTGGGTTGTCGTAACGATGTTTTACGCAACATTCGTTTTGACTCAAATAAATGTGTTTAAGCACACGTTTTCTTTAAAGAATGAAATATATACTTAATTTTGATTTAAGTATATTTAATATTTTTCAAGTATTGAAAATAAATGGATTTGTGAATTACTTATTATTAAATAAGTATGGAAATGTTTTCCAATATGAAGTGAATGTTTTGAGATTTTATCTTTTAAAGATAAATTGAAAATGAATATTAGAAATCGATTTGAAAATCGTATATTCATAGATATTTTGGAATTGTAAATTCACTATGGAATTTATAAAAGAAAGGGAAATTTGTTTAAAAATAAACGTTCATTTATTTCTGAAGTGTGGAAATAAATTTACGGATTCGGAACATAAATATAAAGTAAATAGGTAAGGATTTATTTAATTGGTTTAAATGAACCATTTTGAAATGAATGTATTTCCGCGTAAGGAAAATGATTGAAAATTTGTTTTCAAATGGTTGAAGTGTGGAATATATATATATATATCTTGTAAAGATATTTTTGGAAAATAAATAATTTGGGAAATTATTTGGAATATGGTGATGTTGTGCATACCTATTGATAGTTAAATAACCGACTATCAATATTTACCTTTGAATGGGTATTTGTTGTGATTTGCTTGAATTTGAATGCCACACTTATTTTCAAAATAAGCGCTCACTATTCGGGTTAGCCGGGAAAGGACCTTTGGGTCGTATAACCCATTTCGAATATGTGATACGTCGTTATGGATTGCGTTTGAAGACCGGTGTTGAAGAATGGATATTTTTGAAAATGGAAGGATTACCGTCGAATGACTCTGCATCGGCCGATCTCCGATATAGAGGTTTTATCACCCTTAGTGACGGGAAGTCCGGTCGTGATTAGTGAATATCCGGATTGCAAGGACTTCTTTGGAAGTGCCTTTGGTTCCGTTCGATCCCGAAACGGACTTGTATGGATGTATGTCCGACGTTACAATTTGAGATGTAAAGCTGGTTTATATCAAATATGTTTCCGTTGGTGGCGGAGAATTTATTCTCTTAGGTTAACACCCTTAGAGTTATGTAGTTGATGGTTACTAGTGATACATTCCCAAATTGGTAATGTGGCATACGAAGTGCTGTTGAGCATTTGATGATCAAAGCACAGCTTTTGTATAAAGCGTGGCTTTGTGGACGAGACTTCGTCGGACCTCACACCTCGGAAATGGTCAAAACAGGAAGGATGCGGCAAGGTTATTACGGGATAGCGCCCCTTTGGTGTATCTCATTCCTTCTGGATAGAGGTGGTATCATGGTATGGAGCCCAGATACTTAACCTATGTTGTTGCTGCAAATTTATTACGTTGTGGTTGTTGGAATCGAGGATCCTTGGATATAGATCGGTTACGATCGGGGGATGGCATATTCGTGTCAGTAGTTACCCAGTTAGGGGTAACTCGGCCTTGTGTTGGCAGAGATCCGATTAGGTTCTCGGGTCATCTTTCCAGAGGCGTACCAATGTGGCAATGGGAAGTTCCTTGGCCTGACCATTTGTTGGAAATCCAAACTTCAATATGCATCTTGTACGGTTTTAGTTGTAGAACCTGCCATTTACTTATGGTGGTCACCACTGTTTAGATGGTAGCTATAGTAGGCATACGATAATGGTCATATGTTGGCTAAGATTTATATTTTTACTTTCGAAATGATTTTTCCTACACTATGAACTAGTAATAATATCAAATGTTTCTTTTTAATGCGTATCAAGCATCTTTGACTATCATAAGGAGAAATCTCCTCCGATTCTGCGTTTGCATTATGTGTGTGTGCGAGAGGCCTTATGGTAGTCTCATTTTCCAAAAAGCATTGAGAATCTATTTTAAAATATTCCTGTTGTTTGTTTTAAAGATAAATAACTGTTTTAAGTTCTCACACCAGTCCCATGACTGACTCGGAGTTTATTGTTTCCTTCCTAAACTCTGGGTGCCCACCAATTTTCACACGGGCAGTCTAGAGTCAGGTTATCAGGTTATTCTGGAATTCAGGAGTTGCTGTAGAAATCTGGAGATAAGCTGGATGGCATGGCGTATCAACTAGTATATAGTATTTCTTTTCCGATGTTTGTTGTTGTACACTCTGGTGACGTAATGTAATGTAATAACTGATATAGTTCTTTGTTTAAAGATTATTCATTTATTAATTATATGTTGTTCCGTTGCGATTGTGAGATTCTGATATTGTTCTGTTGTTTCTTTCTGTTCTGTCTTCTTCTTCTTCTTCTATCATTTTCTTCTTCTTAAACCCTAAGAATTCGGTTTTCCGGCATTCGATTGCTCGGCAGTTGATACAGTGGACGTATTGATGTCAATTTTCGAAAGTCGAAGAATCAGGTCCTTACAAAAGCAGCAGATATGTATTCCGCTTGACATGTCGATAGTGAAACATAATTTTGCTTTTTACTAAACCACGATACCAGAGACTGTATGTTGAACTGACAAGTATCGCCCGCATTCTTCCTATCGGTTCAACATCCTTTGAAATTAGCATCGCTATATGACACGAGTTCGAAAGGACTTTCGGTTGAATAGAAGATGTCGTAGTCTCTAGTGTTGCCTAAGCATCACAGAATCTGTTTCACGGCTTGCAAATGTGATTCTTCAGGATTTGCTTGAAATATGCACAATGACATAAACTAATCATGATGTCACGATGACTAGCAGTTAAATACAGTAGATATGCAATCATACTTCGAAATAATTTTTGATCCATAGTTTTACCATTTTCATCTTTCGAGATGAACCATAGCGCTCATCGTTTTATTAAATTAGTACAATATTTTTCTTAATTAATAAAAATACCATTACTTATTTGTTTCATTTGCAAACCAAGAAAATATGTTACCCCATATGAGACATCTCAAATTCACTTGTCATTATTTTCGAGAACTCATTACATAAATTTTCATCTGTAGGTCTAAATATAATATCGTCTACATAGATTTGCATAATTAATATATCTTCCTTATCACTATTAGTTAATAGTGTTTGATCAACTCTTCCAATTTGAAATGCAGAATCTATAAGATTGCATTTTAGTCATTCATACCATGCATGGGGTACCTGTTTTAAACCATAAATACTTTCTTAAGTTTATAGACGTGATCAAGAAAATTTTCATGTTTGAAAATTGGTGGTTGTTCCATAAATACATTTTCTTTTACAAAACCATTATAAATGCGCTTTTTACATCTATTAGATAAAGTTAAAAGTTATGATGATAGGAGAAAGCTAATAAGATTCGCATTGCTTTAAGTCTTGCAACTGGAGCAAAAGTTTCTTCATAATCTATCCCCTCTTCTTGATTCTATCCTTGTGCAACTAATCTGGCATTATTTCGACTTATATTTCCATTTTCATCAGCTTTATTTTTATAAACCCATTTCGTACCTATGACTATTTGATTAAATGGCCTTGAAACCAATTCCCAAACATCATTTCGATCGAATTGATTTAATTCTTCTTGCATAGCAAAAGTCCAATAATCGTATGTAGAAGCTTCTTTAGGATTTTTTGGTTCTACATTAGATATAAATGCAATATGATTCATTTGATGTAATTAATGTCTAGCCATGAAATTTATATTTACTTTACCAATTATATTATCAATTGGATGATCTTTTAAAATTCATGGTGGAATTCTAAATTCTAAGTTCTAAGTTCATTTCAAGGTGAGTTTGCCGTAACTCGTTGCTCTATAACATATTCGTCATCATTTTTCTAATTTTTAAAATTTTCTCAAATGATATATGTAAAATTTCTTCTATAGTTTTTGTACATTTATTGTATATTTTATATGCTTTGCTACTTTCCTAATATCCAATAAATATTCCTTCATTAGATTTTGGATCAAATTTTCCTAATTGATCTTTTATGTTAATATAAAACATTTTGATCCAAAAATACTTAAATACGATATATTAGGTTTCTACCATTAAAATGTTCGTATGGTATACGTTTAGTTAAGGGTCGAATAATGACACGATTTAGGATGTAGCATGCAGCAGACACGGCTTCTGCCCATAAATGTTTTGGTAGTTGACTACTAGTAAGCAGAGTTCTAACACATTCCTATAACTCTAGTGTTTTCATTCTACGACTCTATTTTGTTGTGGAGTTCTACGAAATGAGAAATAATGACTAATACCCTTTTTGTTAGAAAATTTTCAAAAAGATCATTTTGAAATTCGCAACCATGATTACTTATAATATTTTTAATTTCTAAACGTTTTAAGTTTTGAATTCGTTTAGGAAAACTTTTAAATCATTCAAAAGTCTCACTTTTGTTTTTCAAAAATAATGTCCATTTGTATCTTAAAAAATCATCTACAATCGCAAAAACATATTTATTATGATTTATTGATTGAACTCGAATAGGACCGAATAGATCCAAATGTAGTAGTTTAAGGGGTTGTAATGTAGAAATGGTCATCTTGGGTTTAAAAGATGTTTTAGTTAGTTTCCTAATTGACAAGCATCACATATATTATTTACTTTGTAAGTCATTTCTGGAAGACCTTTTACAATTTATTTTTTGATAATTTAGTAATATCTTTAAATGTATATGACAAAATCTTTTATGCCATATCCATGAATCATTATCTTTTGCAATTAAACACTTGTTGATATTGTGATTAATTTTCATATTTAAAAGGTAAATATTTCTTTTTCTAATTTCTTCAAAATTCGTATTTTTATTTTGATCGGAAATTTCACATTTATCTTTCAAGAATGATATACTAAAACTTTTATTGCATAATTGACTTACACTTAATAAATTATGTTTTAAATTTTTAACTAATAAAACGTTGGTATTAAGAGGTGAATTAGATATACCATTTTTGCTCATGTCTCCTTTTCCGATGATGCATCCTTTAGAGTTATCTTCAAAAGTAATGGAACCTCCATCTGAGTAAATAATATTTGTTAACATGTCGTTGTTCCCCGTCATATGCTTGGAGCAACCACTATCAAGTATCCATTTTCCTCTCTTTTTACCAGATACCTGCAAAAAATACTGAAATGATATTGGTACACACTATCTCTATTAGGGTCCTAAAAGTTAGGACTTCGGAAGGCAAACCTAATAAGGTTTAGAGTTCCTTTTATAAATGAGATTTGAACTTTTGTGAACATTAGCATACTAATTTCTTATCAAATAGTTGTTAGACTTAGGAACCCAAATTTGTATAGCCGTAGACTTATTTGATTGTTTCCTTTGACTATCACTCTTTTTAAAGTTAGTATAAAGTGAACTATAGTTTTTAGTTTTAAATTCTTTCTTAGGTTTGTTATATCCTAATCCTCTTTTACTAGAAGTAGATAGTGAATTTTCTATAATTTAAGAAAGATTCTCTCTATCTTTGTTAAAATTAGAAACATTCTTAGTGGTGTTTTATAACTTGGTTTTAAGACTATCTCTTTCTAATTCTAATATTTTATTACTTAAATTTAAATTGTGATAATCTTATATTAGTATATCATTTTACTTTTTTGAGTTTCTATTGCATCACTTAAACTATGTTGGCATATTAGAGAAGAATCATATGATTTTACTAATTCTTCTAGTATTTTCTTTTCATCTTTTAGCACGTCAATTTGTAATTCACTTCTATTCAATTTTTGTAATGTATCTTTGTATTTTCTATTCAAATCTTTTAGCTTATTTAATAAATTATAATTTATCTCAACTAGGTCATTAAATGAAAGTTCACTTACATCATCATTTGTAGCCACGAAGCATACATTTGCTTATTCGGAACCACTGTCACTATTTAATAGCGAAGAAGATTCTGAATCATCCAAAATTACTAAAAACGCCTTCCTTTTCTTCTTATAAAATTCCTCATTCTTAATTTTGAAGTTGTTGCTCTTTTATTCTAGACAATCTCTTTTTATATGACCCATCTTGTCACATACATAACATTTGAGTGAGGAACATTATTGTTATTATTTCTGTTGTTGCCATACTTCTTATTCTTGTTGAATTTAAGAAATATTATGATTTTTTTGCTAAAATGCAATGTCTTCATCATCTTTATCGGAGTCTTCATTTTTTGTCTGGAATGCAATTGTTTTTCTATATTGAGCTTGAACTCATTTTGCATGCATACTCGCTTTATATGACATGAGATTTCCTGTTAACTCTTCTTGCTTAATGGTTAAAATGTAATTAGCTTCTTCAATTGCTACGAACTTTCATTCCCACTCATCCATTAAAAGTTTAGGATTTTTGAATCTATATTAAAATTAGTGTATTTTCTTCTAGTGCCATAAGTGAGTGATATATGTCTTGAGACCTAGAGTACATATCATTTATAGTTTCATTTTGGTTCATTCTAAAATTTTGAAATTAATTTTTAAGCATTGAAATTTTGCTGTGTTTGACCTTGCTTATACCGTCATAAGTAACTTTAAGAGTATGCAATATTTCATATACTAATGTGTGCACACTAACTCTATTAAACTCATTTTTATGTAAAGAACAAAATAACACATTCATAGCTTTAGCATTAGCCATAGCATCTAGTTTTTGTGTGTTTGTCCATTGTGCATAAGCAGTGGCAGGTACTGTGTATTCTTAAGTGATATTCCAAGTGCCGTATCCATTAGCTTTCATTTATATCCTCATTCTAGTTGACCAATAATTATAATTTAGTCTATTAGATAGTGGCGGTCGTATAGTAGACTGGCCTTTAACCATACTTGATGTAGTATTATTATCCATATTACTTGAATAACAAAAACCATGTTATGATTAAATGATAGTCTAGCTTTGATACCAAATGAAAGTGTACATAGATCGAGTACTATGAATAATTATCTAAGTTATAAACTTGTGCGGAATATAAATATAAATGTAAAGCAATAAATAAATAATGTGAGAAATGCGAATTATGGATCTTAAGGCTAGAATTAACACTAGAGGGGGAGGGTGAATAGTGTTTTAAGGAATTACTAATTCTTTTTGGGTTTATATTAATTTGAATACAAATGTATGCAATATTCGGACACAGATATGATCACAGAATCAAACACAGATGCAAAAATAAAGTATAAGCAATAAAGGAAAGAACACACCGGATTTTATACTGGTTCGAAGTTACCCTACATCCAGTCCCGCACACAAGTATGGATTTCCTTTCAAAATCAATTCTTACAATTACACCCTCGATTTCAAGGCTACGAGGTACACCATTTCAGATTCACAATTCTCTGGGTAAAGATACTTGATTTTACGGGCAACAAGTTCGCCCAATTGATTATCCAAGCTACAATCACACCTTTTCTCGCTTAATTGATTTTACAAGCTACAATCACACCTTTTCTCACTCAATTGATTACAAAGAAGCCTATAACTCTGAATAGCACTAGGATCTTGTTGAGATAATGATAGAGAATCAAACCAGAAATGATCTAGTTAGATTCAATGTCGATTTCGGCAGAGTTATGGTAAAAATATATATAAAGAAATATGGAAGAAGAAGATGAGTGAAATCAGAGAAAATATATATAAATTCGTTTAAAACAGCCCCTATTTATAGTAGAATAACAGTCATGTCCATTCGTGAATAGATATGATGAATAGACACTTCCTTTGAAATTCAAAATTTTGAAATAAACTGCCACCTTGTCGACAAGGGTATCTTGGGGTTGCCGATAGGCTTATGGTATTTTTGGTGATTTGTTTTTCTTCGAAAATAACTTCTATCTTGTATTATAACTATTTTAAATTTTATAAATATACATAACTATAGTTAAAATATATAAATAAGTATAGAGAATAATATTTTGGTATATATAAAATTTTACTATAATTTTATAGTTAAATCTAAGTATAAATATTAAAAGTTAAATATATTAAAGGATAGTTTAAAACCAAGGATAATTTAATTTTGGAAGATAAAAATTATTTTGAGGCTAAAAGTATTTTAAAACCAGGATAGATGTTTATGATCTTTTTAAAAGGAAGATTTTGAAATCATTTTGAAACCAAGATATAATTTTGTAAAACATTTGAATAAAAGTTAGTAGGTACAAAACAATATTCCACTAGATTTTTCATAGGTTCCATCCTAATTAGGGTTCCATCCCTTAAACGGGCTCGAAATGGATTCCATTCCACGAATAAAATGGATTTTAAGATGCCAGTGCTTTGCTAGGAGTTTTAACAAAATTCCTAACTATATTACTTATATTGAAATCTTGAACTCTTGATAGTCTTGATACTCATGAGTCTTCAATCTTGATATCTTCAGTCTTGAATCTCTATACTGTACAGTCTTCATTCTTGGTACCTGCATGGTTAAATCCTGCATATACATATATATCTAAAATATAATGATAGTATTTATATTTTATAATCTTATTCTAAGGTTGTTGTCATCAAAACCATCTTCTCAGGGACTAGCAATCTCCCCCTTTTTGATGATGACAACCTTTGTTTATAAAATATTACTTCTATCCTAATAACTCCCCTTAAAACTAATAACCCCCCTTAATCTATGCCTAACTATCCTATTTTATACTTCTACCCCTTTGTCGTCAACAAAAACTAACTCCAAACTATATAACTCCCCCTAAAACTAATACTATATGACATGTGATTATAATGATAGTGTTATCATAAATAATCAACACTTAATTCTAAAACTAAAATTTAGCCCTTAATTACTAACTATCCTAAATAAGAATCCATATATGATAATGCTTATAATAGTGATAATGTGAGAATTCAAATATAAGAACACAAATCATTTAATTATATATTGTTATATTTACATTTGTGTAGAAAACATAAGCAAGATCATATAACGATAAGAAAGAAAGAGAAGAAACTAATGTGTACTTATACATATTATGTTTTGCACATCAATTATCAATCCACACCAAACCAAATCAAATCAAATCAATCCAAGCAATCAATTCAAATCAAACAAAGCAATCAAATAAAATCAAACATTACGAGGAATTTCCACCCATCCTTCTTCTCCAAATATAGGGTCTGCTTTAATGGAATCCCAATTTTCATTTTCATTGGTGAGAGAGACTGGAGGATGTGCTTCATTATCATCTTTGTGCAGGGAGGAAATCATCCATCGCATCGTATTGAAATGCTTTTCTTGTTCGTTGATCATATGCATTTGACTCAACTCTAAGTGTCACCGATTACGAAGAACGAAAGAAAGAATATATTTGAAAGAGTTAAGGGTTTCTTCAAGATTTTCGGTCAAACTACGAATTGGATTGGCCATATTTGACTTTGTGAGAAGAAATATAGATAAAGTAGATAAGAAATGATTTTGTGTGATGAATTATGGAAGAAATATGTATTCATAGGTGCATAAATTTGTTTGAAATGAATGGACACAAGGTAGTTATTCAAATTTCAAATTTCAAATTTCAAATTTAAAATGAAAAGTCATTTCTGGCCAGTATTTGTCGACCGGGTCTAAGGGGTTTGTCGACAGGGTCAGTTAATTTTGATGACTCATTTTGATTTTGTGAATAATTGTGTATATATATTTATATAATATACTAACAACTATTCTGGAGATAGGATAAGCTAGATAACATAAAAGTAATTCAATTTCATTTCATAATAGAACGATACAATGATTAAACATTAAGAACTACACGAACATTCAAATCAAAAAAAACTAAAACCAATACAACATGACATGAAAAGGTAGAACTAGTTAGAGGATGACGAAGATGAAGATAATCCAAGCTTCTTGCTGACTTTGGAGAGAAACTTGTTCATCTTGGATGACATTTTATCCAATTTCTTACTAACGGATCGTTTAAGTGTCTACTGATTCTCAACAATGATCTTTTGATTTTTGAGTAAGGTTTTGTTGGTTGGATTAGAGGGATAGTCAATACTTTCCAAGGATGTTTCATTTTCTTCTTCTTTTATTTCCATTTCATCCCCTTCTTCTTCTTCTTCCTCTTCCACCTCCTCATGAGCCAAATGCCCTTCCTTTTTAGTAAGATTTTCATATGATTGAAAAACATATGGAATTTTCATAAGAAAAATGTTTGAGTGATTAAAAAATTTATTGAAATAAATTCTTCTCCTTTGAAATCTACTCCAAAATAATTAAAATTTCGAGTGAGATAGATTCCATGATGCAAAGTGTTTTACCCATTTTAAGATTTTTGGGACGAAATTCATCCAAAATAACTTGTGCCCAATTAATATCATTATTTCCAAAAATAGCAAAATGTTCTTTGCAAACTTTTGAAGTTTGATTGTTAAAACTCCCCAATCTTGGGGTCAAAGTATGTTGTAAAAGAAGATTAACAATTCTAGCTTTTGGTCGGAAGTTTTGATTTATGAATTCAAAGTTATCTCCTTCAAAAATGTGATGAAATGTCTCACGATCATTTTCATCGATATTAAAACTAGAAAGATCCATTCCCGTGCTCTTGCAATTGAGAATGGTACCCAAAAGATCACAATTTAAGATGATTCTACTGCCTTTGACACTACTCTAAATTTCATCATCATTTCCATTATAAAATCCACGGTTGATATTTGCATAGAAAATTTTAACAAGATTTGGATAACAAACAAAATCATTTTGTGAAGCAGCAACAAGACTAAGAACTTGGTTATTTGCAAAAAGAGTATCAATTTCATAAGTAAAGAAATCTTGAAATAAAGCAAACTTCTCGGGATGGACTTTTCCATAGTTAGCATAGTTGATATATGCTATTATATCCTCCGGATCATTGAAAAGTTGCTCTTTTATCTTTCTGGAAATTCTCATTGTGGAAGGGTTACTTGAAGAAGCCATTAGAGTAGAGAGTAGAGAGCTTGATATTTTGAAATAAGAGTTTGAATTTGAAAATGAAAGTGAAAAGTTGTGATAAGAAATAGTAATTAAACAGATTCTCAAAGGACATGTTCTCTGGTCAAAAGGTGACTTTTCAGAGTCTTGAACGAAGTGAAAAGATGGAGGGAAATTCAACATTTGAATTCAAATTTTGAATTTCAAATTTCTGTACCCTTGTCGACAACGTGGAGGGTCCTTGTTGGCACGTGTCTTTGAATTTTCATGATTTATTTCTCTTAAGTATTCTAATATATATACATATTTATATTTTTAATGTCTATATATATCTGGAAAATTACTAGAATTATAGTATATTCCATAAAATATTATGATACTATTAAAAAATAAAATAATAGTAATAATAAAATAATAGTAAAAAAATAATAAAAATAAAAAATTTAAAATTTAAACAACACACCAATTCAAGATCAACCAATCAAGCATCTAATTTTAATCATGCAATTTCAAAGAATGTATTGTAAATGTGTACCTTTTTCCGAGTCTGTTTCTCTGAATTCGTCGGATTCAAGAACTGCCGTGAAACACACATTTGAATTATCTGTCTTCTGATCATCATCGCTTGAGGAAGAGTCTGAGTCATCTAGAGTAGCAGTAAATGCACGTTTTCTTTTCTTTGCGGAATCATTGTTTATAGGAAGATTTTGCCCATCTGGATGCAGACAGTCTCTTTTGATATGGCCTGGTTCGTCACAGTTGAAAAATTTGATGTAACGATCCTAAATTTTGAATTTATGTTAAATTAATAATTTATGTGATTTTTGGAATTAATTTGAATTTGAATATTAAATTTGTATTTAAATTTTGAATAAATGATTTAGATCAACAATTTGGGTTTAAAATGTTATTTATGGGTAGTTCGATTTAAAAACATTTTCTTTAAAATAATGTGTATATAATACTGAGTAAGAAGATGTATTTATAATGGAATAAATTCTATCAATAAAAAATACAAATATAAAATATAATTATAAAATATGTTAATATGAATTGAAGGTTTGATAGTTAAACTTTAAAACAAAGAAATAAAAATAAGTATTTACATAAATCTAAGAATAAACTCATTCGATATGTAGACTAGAAATAGGAATAAAAACAAGTTATGCAACAAGAAAATAAAATAAAATTTTCTTAATCAAATTTTAAGCATTGATGATCTAATAAAGGTTTGACAAATTTAAGTTAAATTTCAAGTTTAATAACTTAAGTAAATACTTAACAATATTTTAAAATCCAATTAACAGTTTAATTAAGTAATCAATGTAAGACAAGTTTTAAACTTAATTTAAAGTTTAATTTATGAGAAATAAAAGAAAATATAGGTATTTATAATTGAAATAGAAACAGGTTTATATGAGATAAAATTATAAAATATTAAGTAAACACATTAGCTAAAATCTAACAACATGTTAAAATAGAAATTTGTTTATATTACAAAGTAACAAGACAACAAAAAAATTATATACATAAGTATGAACAAAAGGAAATATATATATAGTTGAGCTTGTAAAAGAAGACAGTCATATATTTAAGTGTGGAGACATAAGAAAAAAAAAGTATGCTAGAAGAAAAAAAATATCTTAACACAAACAAACCATTTCAGCTGAAAAGAAAAGAGGACAAGCAAAAGCTTATAAAACAAGTCAAAGAAAATTAATGCAAGAAGAAAAGAAAGAACAAAATATATCTTTACACTAGTAAATAAATCACATGAAATGGTGCACGTAAAAAAAATAAGAAAAAAATGTACCTATTAATATCTTTTCAGCCGAAATAGCCTCCAAAGAAAAAATCTTTGATCAAATCAATTATAAAAAAAAACAAGTTACACCAGATAATACCTCCTCTGTAAACACTGCCTTCTCTTCATATATATACCTACTCTTCATTCTTGTTCATTCATCAAAACATCAAAACAACTTAGCATTCCAGAAAAATATATAAGCTTCATCAATTCAGTAAAAACAAACATAGAAGAGCGATTACAGGAAACTCAAAGAAAAAAAAACTACAGTTTCAAAAACAAGGAAGGCTCTGTTCATTCTGGAAAACACTGTGAGCAAACCATTAATCCTTAAAATTTGATTTATATAGTTTGCTTGTGATGATTGTTGAAATTCTGCTGTGAGTATAATGTGCATGAATGTATATATACAGAGATATACTTCTCTGTTGGGTAACTTGTGTTACAGGCTCTGGCTCACCCAAGAAAATTCATGTTTTCTTTGAATAATGATATTCAGATTATGGTGTTTGAATGAAAGTTGTTCACAATCATGTAAAGTCAGTTTTAAAATTAATATTAGGTATCAAAATTAAATAAATATTTTGAAGATGACAGTTTACAGCAGATAAATAAATACATCTGTAAAATCAAACATGTTAGTTTTGAAATTTGATTGTACAATCACGTTCGTATTTCAAAGTAATGATTTTTAGTGGAAATTTCATGATTTTTAAGTTTAAAAACCGAACGAAATTGCAAGATCGACGGAAACTGTATTTCGACCAATTTTCGGTGAACCCCGTCGAACTGGGGGTTGAAATCCATGGTGAAGGAGGATGGTGGATAGGAGGTTATCAGAAAAATACTCGTTTAAATTCTTGATCACTGTGGTGATCAAGCGACGTGATATTAGGGTTTAGAGTTGTTTTTGGGCCGAGGTGGTTACATATGCAACCGCATCGTCGACGATGGACTAGAAACGACCAGATCAGTGGAAAATGACGCGTGGATGATCGATGGTGCTTTGACCAAAATTTCATGGTCGCGGGTGACTCGAGGCGATGGCTATGATAGATTTTCCGTCAATGACTGGTTTTTAGGTTAAACTGAAGAAGGTCGATTTTGAATTTTGGTCAGATCGTAGGAATTGGAGGGGTCGTGGTGCTTGAAGGGGACATTGATGATGTGTTGGGGTTCACGGCGATGGTCGGAGCCGTCGAAATCCTGTCTGCACGTGCACCCTGCGATGTGTATCGGGAAGAAACAGTTGTGTATGGGAAGATAGGATGGAAGGGAAGAAGGGTCGTCTCGAGTGATACTCAAGAAATTAGGGAGTTCGCTTCAGGTCACTCTGATGCGTGAGTATGGTCGTAACTGCAGTTTTTAACTTAAACTTAACTAAATAAATAAAAAATGTGTGTGAAGAAGAAGAGGAGGATTCGGGGATAATAGGGAGGAAACTTGAGTGTATGCTCGAGTATAACTGAGATTTCCTCGGGTTTAGCATTCAAGTGCTTACCCTTTTAAAATTTGAAGTTGATCATCTTAAACTATTTTAAGTATGGATAAATTAATTAATGTTTGTTAATTTTGAGTTAAGAATTTATTTTAAAATTTAATCAATTAAGAATGTCTCTAAAATCTTAACTAATATTCTAATTAAGTAGTTAATTTAAATAGGTGTAAAATTTAATTAACATTAAAGCTTTTAAGGTTAGTAATAATTTGATTTCAAAGTTATTAAAGAAGATTTTAAAATGTTAATTGAGATGAATTATTATTAATGAATTAATTGTTTAAAAAGGGTAATTAAGAATGGTTAATTTATTTATAATTGTAATTAATTAAGTAATTGTGGGTTATCAGTTTGTAATTAAAGATCGGTAAATTTAATTTATTTGCAATTAAGTATTGTTAATGATAATTAATTACAAAAATGGTTAATTTAAGATTTTTAATAAGTTAAGTAAATTAATTAAAGGATAATTGAATAATTAAAGATTGAGTATTCAATAATTTAGGGTTGATTAATTTAATTGATAAATGATTAAAGGACAATTAATCAAATGATTTAAATCAATTAATATTAATTAACCATGATCGATGACCTATTTGATTTAAATCAATCAGAAAAATAATTGAGTTCACTTATAGATGTGTGAATTCTATTGATTGTCGAACTGTTTGATATTCTGATATGCTATGCTTTGTGCTATGAGTTGTTTCAGTGTGATATGTGATGAATGTAATTTATTTATTTATAATGCATTCATATTTTCTATTTGTGAATCTGTGTGTATAGATTAGCGTTATTGGGATATACCGCTTATCGATATTGTTGTGATTGCAATCTGTGATGACTGAATGATGTTGCACTATTGTGTAAAACCCGTGGACTACACCATGCACACACAAATATGGATTGCACGAGGAAATCGGCTAAGTCACAGATTTTAACAATTTTAAAAAATTGAATTCTTGAATTCAAATTAGTTTTGGAATTGGAATTGAAAGCATTGAAATGAGTTTCGAAAATAAAAGTTATTTTATAACTAAACAAAACTTGAAATTTAAATAATTTGATTTAACTTCGAATTCAATATTTGAAATTGAATTCAATAATTGGGAAATTATGGTCCAAAAGGTTATACAAGTTATAAAGGTGTTTATACAGATTTTTAACCATTTAAAAAGTATGGTTTTGGAAGTTTAAATTTAATACCAAGCATTATATTTGGATGACTTTAACTGTGTAAATTGTAACCGGTTTTTCCCAAAACGAGAACTATTTGTTCCAAATAGTAATAGCTTTCACTTTAAAGAAAGGATTTCCAAATTTTGTTGAAAGGTTTCAAGTTTGAAATGGAATTGTTTTGAAAGGTTATGAATGAATCTTTGGAAACGATTTTTGAAAGCTATAAGTTAAATCTTGATTTAAAGATTTAATGAGTTAATCCAATTGAAATGGAAATCGTTTTGAAATCCATGAATGGATCTTCGTGAATCTGAGTGGACTTTGTGAAATAAATCTTTTTGTTTAAAGATTTGAAAATAGTAATGGGTTTAAACCATTTGAAAGAAATTTTTTGGAAATAAAGTTGTGACTTAACTGAAATCCCATATCCATATGTTTTTAAACATTACGCTCATTATTCGGTTTAGCCGGGAGAGGACTTTGTGCCATATAACCCATTCCGAATGATAATACGACGTATACGGATAGCATTTGAAGACCGGGTATTTACGAGAGCGATAGGATGACCTATCGATTGTCTCTGCACTGAGTCGTGCCGGTATAGAGATTCCCTAAGTGATGGGAAGTCCGATCGGGATTGTGAATACCAAAAGTTACAAGGACTTCTTCGGAAGTGCCTTCGGTTTTGTTCGAACCCGGAACAGACTTGTATGGTTGTATGTCTGATACTACACTTTGAGATATAAAGCAGATTTCTTTCAAATACATATCTGTTGGTGGCGGAGAATTTATTCTCTTAGCTTAACACCCTTCTCTGAGACGTACGAGCTCAGAGGTTATGTAGTTGAAGGTTATCAGCAATATACTCCCGATTTGGTAATGTGGCATGCTAAGTGCTGCTGTGTGTTGATGATCATTTGTTGATCATTTGTGATCAAAGCATGGCTTTCGTGTAAAGCGTAGCTTTGTTGACGAGACTTCGTCGAGCCTCACAACCCGGAAATGGTCGAAACATGAATCGTGGCAGCAATGTTTCAGGGGTAGCTCCCCTAGGCTGTAACAATTCCTTTTGGAAAAGGGTAGTATCATGGTATGGAGCCCAAATACTTACTCATGTAGGCACTATAGTATATTTATTACTGTGTGATGTTGTTGGTGTAGAGGTACCTCGGATAAAGGTCCCAAAGGACCGGGGGTGGCACTTCTTAGGTTTTATTCCCCGGGAAGGGGCTAGTCGGCCTTGTGTAGTAGAGAGCTGGGTAAGTTCTCGAGGGCGTCCCTCCAGAGGCGTTCCATTTTATTTGGGAAGTTCCTTTTCCCGACCATTTGTTGGAAATCCAAACAAAACAATACGCACCCTGTACGGTTTTAGTTGTACAACCTGCCATTTAAGATGGTAGCTATAGCAAGCATAATATAATGGTACCTATGCTGGCTAAGATTAATATTCTACTTTCGAAATGCTTTTCTGCACTATGCACTAATAATAATAATATCAAAATGGTTTTCGCGTAGTAAGCATTTTTGACTATCATAAGGAGAAATCTCCTCCAATTCTGTGTTTGCATGGTGTGTGTGGCGGGAGGCCTTATGGTAGTTTCATTTTCCAAAAAGCATTGCGGTTTTCAATATTTCAAATACTTTTGTTTTTTTTAAAAGACCAAACTGTTTTTGTTGCTCACACCAGTCCCATGACTGACCATGAGTTTATTGTTGCTTTCCTAAACTCTGGGTGCCCACTTTTTTTTCACATGGGCAGTCTAGAGTTGGGTTTTTTAGATAGTCAGGTTTAGTAGATTATCTGGAGTTAGACCAGTCTTTGGATGAGACTTGCTTGTCTAGGTGACACGTGATGTTGGCTTGAGCTGTTTCTAGATTAGTGCCCTGGAGATGGAGATATTGTTCCGCTGCTAGTGTTGTCTATTTCCTTTCCGCTGCTATTTCTTGTATCTATAATAGTATTGATATCTGTTGTATCATTCTGTTATATCATATTATATCAGATATTGTATCTGAATATTGTATCAGATGTTGTATATGATACTATTCATTTTCTTCCGCTTTGTTGTACTTGATGTGACATAAGCTCCGGTGAATCAGATTCGGCGTTTGGATCTGCGGCATTGGAATATGAGTGTCGTATTCGGTGCCGATTTTCGAATGCCGAGTCAGGATCGTTTCATTTGATATAGTTCGGCACTACATTCTGATTTCCAGAGTTCTTATAGTTGTTTCTCTTGAGATTATTCATCTTTTTGTATTTCAGGAATTTCGGAAAATTCTTGGTCATAAAGGCTATCTCTTCATCATTATCGCAGTTTGAGTCTGATCCATTGGTCAATGCATTTAATGTCATTGATTTCTTTTCAGATGCTTTGCTTTCTCTTCTCTCAATCATTTGGACTTCAAAGGACATTAGATTTCCAATTAATTCTTCTATCTTTAAGGTAGTGATGTCATTTGCTACTTCGATCGCTAGTGTCTTTTGATCCTATTCTGGAGTAAGAGAATTTAAGATTTTTCTGACTTGATCTGCTTTCTAAAATTCCTTTCCCAAGGATATTAGAGAATGCACAATATTCTGAAATCTACTATACATATCTGAAATAGACTCATTAGAATTCATTTTAAATAATTGAAACTGATTTGTGAGCATGGAAATTTTGGTCTTTTTAACTTTGCTTGTTCCTTCGTGAGTAACTTGAAAAGTTTTCTAGATTTTATATGTAAACTTACAAACTGATACTCTATTAAATTCATTCCTATCAAGTGAACAAAATAAAATATTCATAGCTTTAGAGTTGTTTTGTGCAATGGTCTTTTGCTCAGCAGTCCACTGTGCAAAATCAGTTGTGGGTTCAAAATATTCAGTCTGTGTGATACTCCAAGTACCTAGTCCTAAAGATTGTAAATATATTTTCATCCTACATGCCCAATACGCATAGTTACTACCATTAAAAAGTGATTATTTGACAGTAGACTGACCTTCTACAAATGAACTAGTGACAGGGATAATAGAACCAGTGTTGGTAGCATTAACAATACCAGTGTTGATAGCCATTTTGAAATTTTTTCAAAATTCAGATTATGAAACTTGAAAACCTTGCTTGATACCAAATGTGAGAAATGTGGATTACGGATCTTAAGGCTAGAATTAACACTAGAGGGAGGGTAAATAGTGTTTTAAGGAATTACTAATTCTTTTTGAATTTATATTAATTTAAACACAAATGTATGCAATATTCAGACGCATATATGATCACAGAACCAAACATAGATGCAGAAATAAAGTAAAAGCAATAAAGGAAAGAACACACCGGATTGTATACTGGTTCGGAGTTACCCTACATCCAGTCCCGCATACAAGTATGGATTTCCTTTCAAAACAAATTCTTACAATTACACCCTCGATTTCAATGTCATGAGGTACACCACTTCAGATTCACAATACTCTGGGAAAAGATACTTGATTTTACGGGCAACAAGTTCATCCAATTGATTTTCCAGGCTACAATCACACCTTTTCTCGCTTGATTGATTTTACCGGCTACAATCACATCTTTTCTCACTCAATTAATCACAAAGAAGCCTATAACTCTGAATAAAACTGGGAGCTCGTTGAGATAGTGATAGAAAATCAAACCAGAAATGATCTAGTTAGATTCAATGTCGATTTCGGCAGAGTAATGGTAAAAATATATATAAAGAAATGTGGAAGAAGAAGAAGAGGTGTGAAAGCAGAGAAAATATGCGTGTAAATTCATTTAAAGCGGCCCCTATTTATAGTAGAATAACAGCCATGTCCATTCGTGAAAGGATATGATGAATAGAAACTTCCTTTGAAATTCAAAATTTTAAAATAAACTGCCACCTTGTCGACAAGGGTATCTTGGGGTTGTCGACAGGCCTATGGTATTTTGGTGATGTGTTTTTCTTTGAAAATAACTTCTATCTTTTATTAAAACTATTTTAAATTTTATAAATATACTTAACTATAGTTAAAATACATAAATAAGTATAGAGAATAATATTTTGGTATACATAAAATTTTACTATAATTTTATATTTAAATCTAAGTATAAATATTAAAAGTTAAATATACTAAAAGATAGTTTAAAACCAAGGATAATTTGATTTTGATCATAAAGATTATTTTGAGGCTAAAAGTATTTTAAAACAAGGATAGATGTTTTTGATATTTTTAAAAGGAAGATTTTGAAATCATTTTGAAAACAAGATGTAATTTTGTAAAACATTTGAATAAATGTTAGTAGATACCAAACAATGTTCCACTAGATTTTCATAGGTTCCATCCTACTTAGGGTTCCATCCCTTTAACGGGCTCGAAGTGGATTCCATTCCACGAATAAAATAGATTTTAAGATGCCAGTGCTTTTCTAGGAGTTTAAAAAAAAATTCCTTACTAAATTACTTATATTGAAATCTTGAACTCTTGGTAATCTTGATACTCATGAGTCTTCAATCTTGATATCTTCAGTCTTGAATCTTTATACTGTACAGTCTTCATTCTTGGTACCTGCATGGTTAAATCCTACATATATATATATATATAAACTATAATATTAGTATTTGTATTTTATAATTTTATTCTATGGTTGTTGTCATCAAAACCATCTTCTCAGAGACTAACAAATAACACCAAAGATTTTTATACGGTTCAGACTCCCGTTCTACTCCCAGTCCCAGACTCCTTTTGGAATTAAGTAGCAATATCCTCACTTAACCCAGAGGAATAGGCATTACAACCACCTAAGCTATCTAATAGGACTTCTGTGACATCCCGGAAATTTGGGGCAATATCAATTTAATAATCTGCATTAAAATTAAATTGATTTGATAATATTTGTTAATAATATTGATAATCTTCTTTTAAACAAATATTTAACTGACAATTTATCTTTTAAAAACTAATTTAATTTGTTCTCTATTTATAATGTATATATATATATATATTTGTATATATATTGTAAATAGTAAGCTTTGTTCTAATTTAACAAGTAAAACATATTTTCTTATTTTAATCTTTTTGGGAAATTATAATTTGGAAATTTGATACTAAATAACAATTTGGCTTTAAAATATACTCAAGATAAAATTAGGATTTGTTTAAACAATTTTAACTTAATTTTGAATTTAACAAAGGTTGTTTTGTTCTTGTTTTAAATATAGATTGATAAAGTAAGTAATTTATTTATATAGTGATAATTTCTTTTATAAATTATTTTAATTTAATAATATGTTATATTTAACAATATTAACAATGTAATGTTTTACAAATGGTTTTTAAATAGAAATTGTTACATATGTTTTGGAAGAAGCTATGATTTGTAAATTAAAAATAAAATAAAATAAATCTTATAAATATTAACATAAGTATGAAATAAACAATAAGTAAATAAAGTAATAAAACAAATAAGTAAAGCAAAATAAATAAAAGCATAAAGTACTCAAAAGCATATAGGTAATAAAATGAAATATGCAGGCTGTAATAAAACAAATGCAAAGCAAGTAAATTTACAAAGTGAAACAACAACAAAAATATGCAGGCAAGAATAGAAATAAGACAAGTATGAAAACATAAAATAAAATGTTAGTAGCTTGTAGATTAAGATTCAGACAAGTATAAACATCAAGTATAGATGTATAAAGTACAAAAGCAAATCAGGTAAGCTAAAATGCAAAGCTAAACAAAAAAAATCTTTGTGCATGCTAAACATATAAGATAGTTTGTAGAGCAAGCTAAAGCAAAGTTAAGAAATGATAAAGCTAGCTAAGTAGGGAACACAAGTACTTACACATTAAATGCTAGCACAACTTAAGTCAATTCAAATTTGCTTAAAAATCATTTCAGCCTCCTAATTAAAATATCTTGCCTAATACAAACAAGAGTCTAATTGTACTAGCATATGCATAACCCAGTTAGTACCTACCCCTGTAACTTCTATATATGCATACCTTCTTCTTTAGTTCGTTCAACATAACATATCCAACCTGAAACAATAGCAAACATTTCCACTTTTATAAACTGAAACTTTGCAACAACAAAGGCAATATAAATCAAAGGGGAATCAAGCAACTACTTCTCAGTTTTTAAAATTCAAAGCTTATTCACTGGCCTCTGTTCATCTCTGAAGCTTATTTTCAACTTGAAACAAATATGGAGATCAAAATAAAAAGGAGTTCCCAGTTAGCATCTTGCAAAGCCTGTTTTCAAATAAAAAGGCCATGTTCTTCATTTTCAAAACACTGTGAGTAACTTTTGTTTTATAACTTAAAAGTTTGAATCTGTTGAATACTTATCTGTGAGTAACATTTTTCTTAAAATAACTTAAGTTTAAACTTGTTACATGTTAGTATTTAAATACTTAAATATATGTGTGTGAATATCTCTGTGTTCATTTCTCTGTGTAATTGTAAGGTGAAATACTTGCATATTGTATACCCTGTAGGCATCTCTGTAGTAGAAATTTAAACCCAGATTAAATGCAAAATCATTTCTGTTTGGACCAATGATTGTTTGGACCTAGTATCTAAACAAGTTTGGTTTGTTGGATCAAAAAGCAAATTTTAAAATTTGTATTTTTGTTGCTAGTTTGAAATACTCTGTAGAAAAACTTAAAGAAAAGGGAAATGTTGATATTAGTGAAATTTTCAAACATCATAAATTATTAATTCAGGATTATAACTTGAATAATTATCTGAAATTAGGAATTTTAAAAGTAAATTCACATTTTATAGTTGAGTATTGAGTTGGCATTTCTGGGTTGAGCATTTTGGGAAGTTTGGGTTGTCTCGGCCAGTATACTTGACTGGAGTGGCTGTGGTTCTTCATGGAGGTGGAGAAGTGACTGGAGAGGCCGAGAAAATTAGTGAATGATGATGAAGATCATCAGAGAAGTTGCGGTGGTGGGTTTCTTTTCCTAAACCTAATTTTGGTCGTGCTGTGAAACTTGATCGGTTCTTTTTCTCTGGAGCATCGAGTTGCATGCGGTCTTGGGGTTTGGTAGCCTGGTCGAAGACGAGTTCATGGCCGGAGCTGTTGGCCATCAGGTGGTCGGGGTTGGGAGAATGCGACGTTGACAGGTTTCGTGAAGGGGCGCGTGTGTGGTTCCAGGTTTGGGACATGAGAAGTCGATTTTGATTCGAGTTGTGGTGATGGGTCCTGGTTGTTGTGATGTTATTTGGGGATGGTTGCCGATGGATAGCAGTTGTGGTGGGTGACCGGAGATGGCTCGGGCCTCGGTGCACGTGCACCGTGCCATTGCAATGCAGTGAAGTTTTGATGTGAGCAGAGGAACCTGATAGCATGTTGTTTGAGTTTTTAAAACAAATCCAAATGAAACTTTAAATTTGTATTCAAGATTTAAACAAAGTTAAACCAATTAGAAGTGTGAATTCAAATTATTTTGAACTCAAACTGAAATGAAAACAAATGCAAATGTTTAGTGGGTTTTTCAGGTTCTTAAAAACCTGTCAGTTGCTACATTTTGAATTTTTTTCTAAAATCTGGAAACATAAATTAGCCACTGGTAAAAATTCAAAAGTTAAGTTCAGTTTCAAATAAACTTTTGCATCATAAGCTTTAAAATGAATTTGGATTATATCAAGAATTAAAAAGCAAAAGCAAGTTAAAAACCCAGGTTTTAAATTCAAGGTTAAACTAATGAATTCAAGTTTTCTTGAATTCAAATCAGTTTTAAATCTGGAACAAGATTAAATCAAATAGTTTTTTTTAGGTAGTCTGATTCAAATAAACATATGGATTGATTTTGACATAGATCTTTTTAAAGGAAGTTAAACAAATTGTTTTAATTTGAATTCGTAAGTTAAAATATTAATGTAATTGGAAGTTTAAATTTAAATAAAGATATAAGTGGTTGGGTTTAAAAGCTTTTCTTATATAAGTTCATATGTAAGTAATAAAGGTTATTTATATTTATAAATTGAATTTAAATTGGGTAAATGTTTAAACAATAACCACTTTGAATCTTGAATTCAAAATGGAATTTGAATTTGAACTTAAAATGTTCTAATACATTTTAATATTAATAAAGTCATTAATAAAGAAATAAATTATCTTAGAAACAATTAAGGTATTTAGTTGAGTAAATGGATAAGTAAATTAGGGAATGACTTATGTATTATATTTCTCTAATTAATAATTTAGATTAATTTATAATTAGAAATTAATTTGGGAATAAATTAAGAAATGTTATTAGTAAATGAAGAAAATTAACTAAGGATTATCATTTAATTAATTAATGTGATTAATTTTATTAATTAATTAGATTAATTAATTTAGATAAATCTATTGTAAATTGTTAAGAGTAATTACTTAATAAAAGTAATTAAGAAATTAATTACTTATTGAAATTAATTTTGATGATATGATTGAATTAAGTTAATTAATTTATTTTAATTAATTTAAGCAAATCATTTGATGGTTGAGATATGAAATTACCTGATGTAATTAATGGACCAGGATTACTTAGGGAAGTAATTAGATGATAATTACTGAATGTAATTAATACAATATGATTTGTAGGTAAAGTAATTTGGGTAATTACTTTCGAAATTAATCAGGGGATTAATTACGGAGATAATTAATTATGGGATAATTAATTTATTAAATAAGTAATTAAGGGTAGTTAATTACTGGATTGTTATTAATCAAAGGTGATTAATAATGGTGTTTCATTAAAGATTAATCACTTGATGTAATTAATTTAAATAAAGTAATTTATTTAAATCTAAATTAGAGATCATTAATTAATTAATATAATTAATGATGTAAATTAAGAATTGGTTAATTAAGAAATGCTTAATAATGTGGTGATTAATTGATGTAATTAATTAAGAATAAATGTAATCAATTCTAAATGTAGTAATTTAATGTTAATTACTATAAATGATTTAGGAGAATTAATTTGTGAATTAATTAAAGACTAATAACCAATTGTAATTAGTGAATGATTAACCAAGATGTTTAATCAAGATAATTATTTAGAAGATGGTTAATTAATTTGATTTATAATTAATTAAATGGTCGTATAAGCAGGATTTATAGATGAAATAATTAATTTAATTAATTAGAGATTAAAGTAGTTAATTTAATTCATTTTAAATTAATTATAGATTGTATGATTATAAATCATTGCTTATGGATGAATGATATTGATATTTCATTTGATGATGTGATCTGGCATACATTATATCTATGTGCCATGGATGCCTGGTTTAAGTATGATAATATTTTAATTATCTGTTTGGATGATAATATTGATTATCTGTTTATGAGATTATCTGTGATTATTTGCTGTGATATTATGAACTATCCTTCTGAGTATATGTTGATTATATTGAATTAAACTGTTAAGACTAAATAGACAACTTGGCCTTAAAAGACACGTTTTGGATTTCGATGAGACCGGGATCGGGTTTCCGCATTAGGAACATCCGAAAACCACATCGATTCCAATTTAACGATAGGTCGTAAATCTGAAGTGAAGATGAAGATTCAGAATGCAAGGGTTATCGTTGTTAACTCTGAGGGTGATTCCAAAATGAGTGTAACGAGATAATGCCTTCGGTTTCGTTCGAACCCGGAACGAACTTGTATGGATTGAATGCTTTCAACACATCGTCAGGCGGGCGATGAGCATTCTAAGAATTATGTTCTCTAAAGGTAATCGTAGCCTCAAGCCTCATCAACCGGGAATGGCTAAAACAGGGGAGGTGCAGCAAGGCTAGGTGGGTCATGCCCAAGCAGGACAAGGATATTACCCTGTCTAGATGTCCCTTTTATTTGGCTTTGTGGGCAGTTGGTTGCAAACTACTGTGGGGTGTATCTTGTTCGGGACTGTTCAATAAGGAATGGTTCCGGCCTTGTGTTGCAGGGGATGAAGGGAGTAATCCTCGGTACGTTGATCTAGGCCACGTACTGTGACGGGCGGTACCCCAGTAGCCCTGCCATTGTATGGAATCCACAATCCAATAAGTGCCCACGGTTTTGATTGTATTACCCACTTTTGTGGCTAGTAGCTAGAATTTAATCATGTAACAATTTCGGCTATTTTCTCTTTACTTGAAAACCCTAGACCTATTATAATATCACAGAATTTCCTATCAAATGTTTTGGTTAGCGTAAGGTAAAAACTTTTCCATGTTTATGTGTGGGGAGTCTTACGTGATACCTTTTTATTTTCAAAAGATTTTCAAAGTTAAGCAACTTTAACCTGTTACTCATACCAGACCCATGTCTGACCCGAAGTTTATTTTTGTTTTTCATAAACTCTCGGGTACCCAAATTTCTACGGGTAGCCAAGGGATTCAGGTTAGCTTTGACGAATTTTGGAGGAGCAATGGAGCAGGAGGCTTCGGCGCTGTATATATATATGTATATAGTTCCACTGTGTTGGTATCTCTGTATTGTATTTAGTTGTGTTAACTAGACAGGTGTTTATAACTGTCTAGTATGTGATGTATTGTCTGTATAACTCTGATTGATGTTGTATATTATGTAAATATTTATGTGATTATTATATTTTATTCGTTCCGCTGTGAGATTCTGATGTTGTTGTTCTTTCTTCACTATCTTTTCTATCTTCTCATCCCTTTCTTTCGTAAAGACGATACGTCTTCCTGGGCGTAGGAGGGCGGGTCGTCACAGTTGGTATCAGAGCGCTAGGTTGAGTGAATACCTAGGCTCTAAAGTGTTTTCTTCTTGAGAGAGCGTATTTGTAATTTTGATATATAATATATATATATATATATATTTATTTCTACCTATTGTTGGATTACCTGTTCGGGTTTTCCAACGAGCTATAAAGGTAGATAGGGTGGTGGTGTGTGTAACACAACTACCAATGGTTGGAGTTTGTATATTTGAGATTGTAAGTGTATCTGTCGAGACTGTGGACCTAATACCGTCTCGAGTAAGCTTTGGGTGGTGTAAGGATTTCATCGATCTCTGAAGGAAACCTGTTAAGGTTCAGAGTTCTTTTTTTTGAAGTGTAAGTTTGGTTGAGCTAGAGTTTGGATCTGTCGGTTGGATAGAAGCAAGTCATGATATTTTGATACCTCAGGATGTAGTAGCTGTGTGATGAGACACAGTGACGATGGATGTCTCCGAAGATGTTTCTTTGGAACAAGATTTAGAAGTGTGTCTGCTTCGGTGTAGTGGCTGAGTTCAGCAGGGTATTGGTGTTTGGTTTGTGGTCCGAGTTTCTCAAAGAGCTTTGGATTAGGAATTCTTTGACATCTGAGTCAGCAGTGCAGCTCGGAGTGTTCTATGTGCTGTCAAGGAAGTCTTCTGGCTTGGCAGTTTTTCTTGAGGTAATTTCAGAAGCAGCAAAGTGGTTTCATTTCTTCGATGGATTGGCTAATTAAGCATAGGCTGTTCTGTTTGGTAAAGCGAGAACAGTTTTTCTTTGGAAGTAGGCTAGATTGATCGCAAAAGTGACTTGCGGTAGTTTGAGTGTTCTCTTGAGTTTTCAGAGATGTTTCTGGATGTCTTCAAGGAATCAGAGTTTTTGTCAGCATTTGGAGATTGAGTTTGGTATCGACTGGATTCCAGAAGTGGTACCGATGGTTCAGCTTAGTAGTAGGATGGTTCCTAGAATGAGTTTGGTGAAATAACTCAAGTGTATTGATTGAATTGTGGATATTTGACTTATGGTATGTTTGTTGATATGGAATTGGACTTGTATAAATTTAAAATTTTCATATTTAAATGTTAGTTTAAGGCGCAATCTCTGCATGCTTAGAAATAATTTAGGTTCGTGTGTGTATTAGTGTAAATAACATATAATTATAACGTATTAATTAAGTAGTTAATAGGTTATTATTTATCGTCAAGTCCCTCTTAAGAAATAATTAATTGTAGATGCGAAATAGGAATTTCCTTATATAGCCTTAATAATGTATGAGGTAGGTTGTGTGACAGTATGTTAAGAGGGTGTAAATTATGACTAAGTTATAGAGATGCGAGGTTAGTCAAAAGCACATGTAAGTCTACCTAGCTAATCTTGCTACTAATAGTATAAATTTGGGGTTGATGTGAGACATTACCTATAATAAGTAATCATAGAGGACGTGGTGTCCTAAATTTAGTAGTGTAAACTGTCTAGCTAATCTGCTACCAGTACCTACGAATAATCAGATTAATCTGAGACATCGCTATAGGGTATGGGTCATAATACGAAGGACCTTCTTTAGGGATTGATGGCATTAAGTGGGTATCTTATCTCTTCCTAATGTAGGAAGTAGTAAGAGGTCAGGATAATCGGTTAGGAATGATAGAAAATATCTCAGGAATGGTCCACTTTGATATGAAATATAAAGTGGCCTGAAGATATTATGTGCAATGTAAGCTAGATAAGTATTAATGAGGAGTTCACCTTGGAATAGGTATTAAATTACGAGGACCTGCCTTAATGAGGTATTAAATGGCCAAAGTCTACCTAACTTCCATTAAAAAAGTATTAAGTGACTTGGGTACTATCTCTTGCGCTGTTAGGAAATTATTGATGATAGATGCATGTGAATGGCCATTTAGCCTATAATAGAATATGAGTTATTGGGGACAGAAATCTTTATGGATTCAGACTGTCAAAGCGTTTTGGCTCATAGTTGAAAATCCTATAATATAATTAGGATACGTAAGACATATTCTTGTTTAATTTATACTACCCAAGTGCTATTGTAGTAAGGCACGGGATCGTTATTCATTAGACATTGTTGTTTTGACTCCATTCTCATTACAACATTAGTTAGAGAAGATGTTGTAGATTTTCGAAGATGGTGGCGGAGACGCAGACTTGCGGCAGTTATTTAGCTATTTACGTTGTTTTTGTAATTTTGTTGTACACATATGAGTTGCTATATATTTTTCGAATATTGCACTACGAATACTTGACGTTGTTATGTATTTTATGTCACTAACATTTGAATTTTTAAATAAAATGGGTATAGTTCTGATATTATATTTTTATCCTTCCGCTGTGAGATTCCAAATGTACAAATAGATAGCTTATGCATTATTCATTATACTAACCAACAATCAGCTTTGGAATGGCTCTAAGTTCCGATGGGCCGTTTCAGGGTCGGAAATTAGGTCCGTTTCAAGACGGGTTGTTACATATATACTCCGATCTAGTGAAAATTTTCTCATAAAATACATCGGCCATTTCACTTGATCTTCTTCTCGAACCAGTGTTGGACTTAATGTGTGTGTTGACAAGCATAGGTGCAGATCTTCCGCTGTTACTGGCATAGAAAGAACTGGCTGCTTCTGTAAGTATACCAGCAAGTTAAGAAATGCAACCAGGCACTTGCCTTTCTTTGTGAACTTGCCCATCTCCTTTTTAAATGTTTTACTGAGTGAAACAAAGTTATACGTTGTCTTAGATATGAACTTGCTCAACGTTGCTACTTCGTCATTAAAGCTCCACATCACCTTTCATTTTTCAAGGATTTCGATGTCTTTCAAAGCTTGGACTTGTTCTAGGTCATCTTTGATTCCTCTGGAATGTATGATAAAACCAAGGAACTTCTTCGAGGAAACACTAAAGAAAACTTTAGCATGTCCATTTTCATTCCAAACTTCAGTAAAACTTGAAACATCTTATCTGGATGAGTAATATAGTCCTCGGCCTTCCTGGATTTTACCAACATGTCATCAACATATACTTTCATAGTTCTTCTAATCAAGTTAACAAACATCTTTTTAGAAAAGTGTTGTTATGTTGCTCCAACATTTTTAAGCCCAAACGATGTTGCTTCGTAGCAATAAAGTCCCAAGTCGGTAATAAAGCTAGTATGTTCCAGATCCAAGACATACATAGTAATTTGATTGTACATAGAGTAAGCATCTAAAAAGGATAATAGTTCATTCCTACGGTGCCATCTACCAGTAGAACAATCCTTGGAAGCTAGAAACAATTTATGGGACATGCACTATTTAGATTGGAAAAGTTGATGCACATCTACCACTTCCCATTCAGCTTCTTCATCAATACCAGATCAACTATCAATTCTGCGTAGTGGTACTCCCTAATGAATCCAATTGTCAGTAGAGTTTCCACCTCATCATTAAGGGATGACAACCACTCGCAGCCCAATGCTCCTTTTCTTTCATTTCACTAGGAGTTTTCTTGGATCAATGCTGAAGGCATGACATGCAATAGTGAGGGAGATTCCACACATATTTGCATGAGACTAAGAAGATGCATCCTAATTACCTCGTAAGAATTCAATCAATTGCATCATAAGGGTTCACCCCAATCAAAATCTGATTTTCATTAACTTAGTCGGGTCATTACTATCCACAACCAAAAATTATACTGCCTCTCTAGGCACTACCACAGTCCCTTTCTCTCCATCACTCGGATCAAGTTCATTAAAAGGATCGCTTGTAAATTCGAGGGGGGTACCCTCCTATATTAGCCATGCGGTCAATTTTTTTTGCATAGTGCGTCTGCATTCTTCTCTTTTTCCAAATGTTTATTCTCATGGAGCTCCACTACGTAACATTTCCTAGCAGCATCTTGGTCTCCCTCTACTGCCCGCACTTCATGAACTATGAGGAACTTCATAGTCAAACGCTATTGGGGTACAATTAAGTAGAAGTCCAATAAGGCTGGTTGCCCTAGGAAGGCATTGTGAATCCATCCACCAAAATGAAAGTTTGCTTTTGTATCGCTGATCGGGGGCGGTTTCCCAGCTCAACAAATAAATATAACTTTCCCAGGTGCATCTTGTCTTCTCCAGTAAAGACATATCTTTCATGGACAACCCCATTTTGTCAAATGCATCGTTAAATAGGATGTTAACCTTGCTTCCACTATCTAGCAGGATCCGATGTACTTTCGATGGTCCAAGCGATGCTAATATTACAATAGGATCTATGTGTAGATATTGTTTTCTGTGTAAATCACCATCTTTAAAAGTTAACTCAACCTGCTTCCAAATAAGGGTTTTAGCCTCATGTTCCTCCCTTATGGCATATACAAAGACATCTCCGTATTTCAATGATTTGGCATGCTATTCCATCTCAGCTCGACTCTTATTTACTGCATAAGTTCCTTCCATAATGTTATTAATTACCAATCTCCCATCTTTTGCGTGGTTAGCTTTAGTTCCCTTTCCCACATTCCCTTATAAAGGATGTTTTAAGGGGTCAAATAGGAACAGGGAAGCATTAGGATTTTTGGCATAGCTTTCTAACTTTTCTTTCTAATGCATTCTTCAATAATGTCACATAAATGACGACATTCATTTGTTTCATGTCTATGAGATTCATGAAATCGGCGATAATTTCCCTAATTTATGTCTACTTTAGTCTTTTTTCTCAGCTGAGGCCTATCGTAGTTAAGTTCTACTTGCATCGCAAGGTAGATGTTTTGCACAGCATCGTTCACATCTATCTGTGCATCGAATCTTGGTCTTGGTTTGAACCTCTTCCATTATACATTCTTTTCACTTGAGGCACTTTAGTTATTACCCTTCTTATTTCTAGTGAAACTATTTTCATTTCCCTTTACCATATCATTTACACTGCTAAATTCTTACGCTGATTTAATGGCTGTTCTAGTTTATCGCTTAGCTGCGGCCTCTTCTAGTCTCATATAGTTGGCTAATTCATAAAATAAATCCTATAAGGTAGCTAGTTTTTCCTTAGATAATCTTCTAGCCAGCTTCATGTTTGGGTGTACTCCATGGCACAAAGCCATCAAAGTCAGCTATGATCTGCATTTTGCACCCCAGCTGCAGCTGCATTAAAGCAGGTTAAGTATTTCTTCAATGATTCGTCTTCCCTATATTTTACATTTGACAATGAATATGGGTCCTTTGGTTCTCTTGATTAGATCCCCTGCTACAATGCTACCTCCTCTGCCTTTTGGAGCCTCCAAGACTGCGACCGTCCTCCCGCTTTGATAATATGTTCGATAGTTTGCATCTGCCCTAAGCATGCTATAATCTGATCCACAATAGTTTGCTTCAGGGTAATGAAATGGTTCTTGAGTTCCTTCACAACTCTACCCAAGTCGCCTCTAGTGACAATGTCTAGTACTAAAGTACTAGATGAATGGTTATCCTAATCAGTATCCATCTGGTTAAGTGCAGTGATATTCCTTGCATTCCCAATAGTGGTTCTAACTCTAGTCTTTTATTTTGGAGGAATGTTGAGACTCTCCATGAAAGCATGGAAAATGATTGCTCAAAAAAAAAAAGAAAATACCTCCAATCAATTTATTGTGGATCTATGTATACCAAGTATATAACAAAGTTGTATCCATATTACATAAGGTTTATTATTGCTTGAAAGAGCTTATAATAGGCAGAAAAGAAAAAATGCAATAAAATAAAGTACATAATAATTTATATTATTTTGGCCTAAGTGTGCCTACATCCACTGTTCATTTTCATTCCTTTCTCTATAGATATTTTATAGAATAATTACAATGCAAAATACAATAATCTAGAGTGAAATAAATCTACCCAATCTTCTATCCAGTATTCTCCATCTGGTAGTGCTTTTCTGTTCTAAAATTGTCTGCCATTGTTATTAGATGTGTTATTAGATGCTTGAGTATTTAGGAGTGAAAATATTGGGAGCTTTGGTTGATAAAATAGGCAATTTCCTTATCTACCATGCTCAGTTTGGCTATTTCCATATATACAAGATAAGGTCCTTAATTTCCATATATACAAGATAATTTTTCCATAAATGCTCTCTTTAGTTTGATGGAAGGTGGATGGTTCGATGATGGTGGGCTCGGTAATTGGACTGGTCGCATTCTTGGCTACGTTAGCTTTCATCATTCTTGGTTCGGCACTCTTCCGACCATTGGATATAAAATCCTGTCTAGTAGCTCCACTATTGGACACAAAAAAAATTTTGTTGGTTTTTCCATTGGACAAATTTTTTTTTGGTACTAGGACTAATGGATTGGAATTTTTGTCGAATAGTTATCCAACTACAGAAATGGAAATAGGGTGTGCCTTACTTTGCTCTGCCTCATGTATTCACTTGCATTACTTTGCGACTTTTCTAGCTTCCTACCTTGTTGTTGGAAACCTTTGAATAAATTATACCCCTTATGCCATGTGCATCTTAATTACTCTTATCTCTTATATGAATGCTTTGCAATGAACGTTTTATGGGCGAAAATGCCCACAACACTACATTTGTTAAGCATCTAGTGATGGTTCACATCGTCTAATCTAAACTTATAAATAAAGGACACGTCATACTTTATTTAATTAATGAAAAACTAGCAAGAAGACTCTATAATATCCAATTCAAAGGCTCCAATTGGTGTTGCAAACTAAACTTGGCCAAGTATGAAGCTACTTTAATTTAGAGATGCATGGCGCGACGTGTATTCAATCAACCAACTTTAAGGTGAAATCTTTCCTTTTTGATCCTTTTTCCTTCATTCTTTGGTCCCCTATAAAAGGTGTGACTATCCATATGGGTAGTGCAATTAGTTAGGATATACGACGACATACGACACTTACATGTAAGGTCATGGGTTTAGTTCTTTACAATTGCATATCATTTTAGAATTGAACCAAGTTCCAAAAAAATTTAAGATATGTTACATATAAATAATTCAAATCTTAAATCGCTTATAAATAACTTAAGATCAATAATAATTGATCCATATGAATTGGAGAATATAGTAGTCCTTAATTTATAAATTTTGAAGTGACAAATTTAAATTAGATTTGATATTGGTTGATAAATAAAATCAATTTTGTGGTGAATCTTATAGTCATAATTGCTGAGTTATTATTTGCTACTCTGTGATATGCTTCACACATTGATTGGAATTACAGATCTGCGTGATATGATTATTAATATTCTCGTTACAATTTATGCTACTGACTATGTTCAATACATTATTAATTAAATTAATATTTTCATAAAAATAATGATTTTTAATGTGACTATTGATATTCTCATTTATTTCACATGAAATGAAAATGTCTGTGATTTCTTAATCGATATATGTAGATTATATCACAATTCACATTTGAGAAGATTCTTCTGATTCATTCTCAATTTTTAATTAAATTTAACTAATAAGAAGAACAATGTACTAAAGACTATTATTAATTCAAGTTGATTTAGAATTATTGACTAGTAGTACATAATCACAATTTGTATTAATGGTACAAGTTACAAATTAAAAGAAATAATGATATAATTTACCATTTGGATTAATGAAAATCCTGAATGTAATGCACATAACTCATTTTATTATTGATAAACAACATTTAACACATATGGTAATACTATATGTAAGTTGTATTAATGTTAATAGAAGGTCGCAATTACAAACTAACACATAGACACACACATGTATATGTATATGTATATGTATATGTATATGTATATGTATATGTATATGTATATGTATATGTATATGTATATGTATATGTATGTGTATGTGTATGTGTATATGTATATATATGTATATATGAACATGTATTTATATGTGAACTACATATATTTATATTAGATTTTGTGATACAATATTTTCATATAAAGTGGATTTTTGAGATACTTTGAGTCACATGGAATTGTGGTTCAGATATATTCCCTCCTTTATTGTATTAAAGAAGGGAATGAATTTTCTCCATGGGATGGAAAATTATTTTAGAAGATGGATGTAATTAATCAATTTCATAGTTAGTTGATTAAAGATGGCTTTTTATGAGGCGCGTGCATATTGGAGGAAATTGGAAAAATCAATTAGGTAAATGTTTCCCACATGAATACAAGAATTGATGAGACATTTATTTATTACCATAAATTAATTACTTCAACCCCAAGGAATGATCTCTACAAAAAGGTAATTTTTCTTTAGATATTATATAATCCTCTCAAGTTGTATTTCTTTGTATTCTTCTTCTTAGCCTCTATTATCAATCTTGTAATTTTCTTTTCTCATAAAATAATGAAATCTCCTCTCGCCTAGTAGATGTACACTATCTTGCAATAGTGGAACCACTAAAAATCCCATATATGATTTTCTATTTTGTTTGTGCATCTGTAATATGTTATCGCTTACTTTGGAATATTAGTTTTTCATTTGCTGCAACTCACTATCAGTATTATCCTATTATTTCCACTGCGTATGATATTTAATCCAAAATTTCACCACAAGTCTAGTACCATGGCTATTTGGTTTATTGAATGAAGTTGTTAGGTTGTACATTAGGAGATGAAGGTACCTTATTTGAAGCAAGACCCTATTTTAGAGGATCATATGTTACATCAGGATTTGCAATAGAGAACTGGAATATGGATAATGACTTTGAGAAATGGCAATGGAGGATGAAGGTTGTTCTAAGAAGGAATAGGGTTGATAAGGTGGTCTTGGACATCGAGAAATTGTCCGTTGATATTTCAGCTATGGAGAAGAGGGAGATGAAAGAATGAGCTTTTACTACTCTGCAGTTGGCAATGGGAGAGAATGTTATCTCAGAGATTAGCAGTAAAACTATAGCTAGAGGAATTTGAACCAAGCCAGAAAATCTCTACATGAAGAAATCACTCACTAACTATTTGATTTTGCTGAATTACTTCATGATTATTACCGATAATTTCATCAACTAATTGCGCATTTAAAATGATTTATGTTCCTTTAGTACTACTCCAAATTTCCCCTTCATTTCCATGATAAAATTTTCCCATCGAATAGCATAACACATTTCCACGAAATTTGGGTAACAAAAAAAGTAATTTTCTGAAAGATCAGTTAATCCTAAATTATCATTCTCCAAAGCAAGATATTTTAACTTATAAGAATTGAAATAGTTAAAGCTTATAAAATGATCCAAAAATATTTTAGCAAATTTAGAATATTTCTTATATGCTTCAATGGAATCCTTAGAAGTGTAAAGCCAGTTTTTGAATTTAATAGTGGACTTTGGATTTCTAGAAAAGGAAGCATGATGTGAAGAAGATATGATGAAAGTTTGGAAGAGAAAGTAATGAAGATGTTTGAATTCTGAAGCTGAAAGTGGAGTTGAAGAATGATTAAATGGATGTGAGTAAAATGTCAATGTATGAGTTTGTAATAGCCAAAGAAGGGGCGTATTAGAATTCTATTTTTAATAAAAATCAGTGTGAAGTTCCAAGTGCAATACCTTGTAATTTTCACAATTAAAACGAGTAAGGGTATTTTGGTATCTTTTGTTCTAAGGTAAAATGGTAAATTCACAAATGAATAAATCTCATAACAAGAGTGGCTCCATGTATAAAGTGAATTTTTCTAATTGATTTCGACTATAAACCTGTCTAAATTGAAGTTAGGACGAAGGAGAAATGAGTATTTTAAAATAATGGGTTTTGAATAATTTTAATGGACTTGGCCAAAAATATGGACAAACATTTCAAAAGTTTGTAAATGGATTTGGTATGAAATTTTGAATTAATTTTACTCTATAAGTTCTTATACTCCTTTTTCTTCTCACATGAACCCACTTCTCAAACAAACTCAAAATCAATATTTCTTCCAATTTAGTCAACTGAATTTGGTAAGTATATATCAAAATGTTGAGTGTGGAGAATACTACATTTACATACTAATTTCATTAAGGATTGTGATTGTTTTGGATCTATCTTATTCTAAACAGTAGAGGAATCATGGAGGATTTCACGTGATTTGGTACTCCGAACGTTAGTTGGTGAGTGGAACTCTTCCCTTTTGATATATATATATATATATATATATATATATATATATATTCCTATACCATTTAATATTATGATGTGACATGAGTAGAAGTAGAATTTTGGAAATTAAATGGGGTTTTAACCCGTTAAAAGCACAAATAACGTTTAATAATGATTTAACATGTTTAATTTGAGGATTTGGTTTCCAAATCAAAAATGGGTTGGTATACACATTGAATTGCTGAGAATGTAAATCTTGTGGTATATTCGACTTAAATTGAGTTAAAAATGTTTAAAAACTTATAAAATGGAATTCTTAAATTAAAATTTATTATATCAGAGGTATAAACGGATATATATATATATATGTATATATAAGAGTATATATAGATTATAGTATGTAGAATATTGTATATTGTGAAAATATTGAAAAAGGCAATGTATGTTCCATATATATATATAATAAAATGAGTATAAAATTTGATACATAATGCTTTAAAGTAAAGAATAATTATTCTAGATATTAGTAGTGTTTTAATTTGAATTTTGAATGTATTTTAAATTTTAATACTGTTTTTGAAGTTAAAAGGGAGATAAACAATATTAAGATCAAATTATATATTATATGAAATGGTATGATTAATTGACGAAATTTTAATGTTAAAATATGTTGAGCTGTGGTATTGGACGCTTAGCAATGTAGTAATGAACCCATGATCAATCGAGGAAGATCAGAGTAAATAAAGTAGAAAGAAAGAAAAAAAGTAAAAGAGTGCCCACGGCCAAGCACCATCAGTCGACCGATGGTGGCACAAACTATCGATCGTTAGTGACCTGTTAAGCCTACATTGAACCTGGACCCAACAAGTAACAAGGCATGGTTAATAAGGAAACTTATTTGATATCATATTTTATTTGATGTTACATACCACCTTTTGAAGTGATTATGCTGTATGACTTTAATGTTATGAATGCATATATCGGTGGTTGTGTGTATGGATGTTGTGATGTTCAATGATAAAAATGTGACATATTATCGTTGTTACATGAGTTGCGCACATACAATGTGTACCGCGACTATGTGTAGTTGTTCCTATTACTTACCATGGCATCACTAGACCAAACAGGCGCTGTGGACCGCTGAGATAATGGAGATGTCCATATAGCAAGCTTTATTGTTGATATTCATATCCATGGACTTGTTGTTGCTAGTATTTATGTCATAGGTATGAACGAACAGAAGTATAGGACACACCCTGTTGTGCCATCCATGTGTTGGATGTTTTGTTAGGTTAGACTGTGGTACTATTCATGCAACGTATGTTGTTTGGATGTGGCGATGGTTGCATGTTAGAATGCATCACTATCCATGCGATGTTTGTGTTAAGTTACGACCTTAATTAAGATGTCCATTGAACATAGTGGTGTTGGACTAACTTTTTGGTTGCAGGTGACACAAGTTATGGTGTGATTGTTAGATATATCATAGACACTTATGACATTATATGAGTACTGTTATAGTATATACATAATGTTATCCCGCCTTTTGGTTAGGCCAGGATATCATGGATTTGGCTAAAGTTGATGGATTGGAAATCGATTACATTTGAAACTATGGATGATGGTTGAATGGATACAGATGGACAATGCTAAATAAATGGCTAAGTATCCAATCATGGTGTAATCAGTATGAAGTAAAAAGGAAGGCCTGATGAGGCAACATTTCAAATTGAAGATAATTGGAGTTCATATGCTCGAGTTATGGACATGTGAAGATTTTATATGGATTGATCTAGAATGATTCGTAAAACAGCGTAAATCGACGAAGATTGATCAATATCTCAATTTCCATAAGACTAATTCACTTGAAACCTTCAGAGCATCAATAAAATGAAGAGTGGAGCCAAAAAAACATCGCAGTACACAAAGTGGAGATTTGAAGATGGCCAATCATTGTTTGCCGATCATTTTTGTCGATCCATCAAAATGATTGGTGTAGTTCAGTGCACAATCCAAGTTTGATAACGATCGATCCATATCTCCCAATTACTCAGAATAATTCCATATATTAGGAGCAATGTTAAGGGGCATGTGAGACCCCCCAGATACGAACGCACTTGAATTGGATGCAAGAAAAAACGTTCGATGAACATTTGGCCAATTGGTATTGATTATCAAGTTATGGCCACCGATCATTATGGTGGACCCCTATGGACCTAGAGAGCCTTCTGCTGAAATCTTAGCGAAATATCTCATCATCTCTCCCTATAAATACTGGCCTCTTGTTTCATTTTGAAGACTTTTACGCTATTGGCTACTTTAGTATTTATTGTAATCAAGTTTTTCCTATTTCTTGCTTCTATAGTCAAATTATTAGTGGATCAATAAAGGCAAAAACTTCAAGTGGACGTAGGCATACAACGCCAAAACACTATAGTTCTCTATGTTTTTGATGATTGCTTTTGATTTGATTTTAGCTTAATCTTTCCTCGGTTTAATTTAATCTTCTTAAGTTATTTCTCTACTAAATCTATTCTTGTGTCTTTGACTAATTTTGGCGCAACAGTTTGGTGCTTTTACTGAGTGAGCTAGCCCCTACGAATTTGGAGTTCAGATTTAGAATCAACTAGGGAACTTGGGAGTAGAGTAATGGTGAAATAATCAACAAGGAGACAGAGAGCGGGCCGGAGCCATCATGAAGGGAGTCAGGAGGCTTCCTTAGGAGCTAATCAAACCTCAAATTTAATTACTAGAGACGATATGGAAATGATGATGGATGCTATGTTGGAAATGATGCTAAAGAGACTAGAGCAGATGATGCAGAACTTATTTCGATAGATTGGACAAGTTGGAGTGCAAAACCAAGGAAATGGCATTGCAGGAAAAGCTAGAAGTAAGGATCATGGAGTTGAAGCAGCAGAAGCCAAGGAAATCTAGAATTAGGACCAAGGAAATGAAGTTTACATGATGCAGGATGGACTGGAATAGCTAGGAGCATCCCCTGACCAACCAAGAATGGTCGGTGCCGATCTATCCATACTTTTGGGTAAGGACTTAAGTTATGCTAGATCGATCAGGCAGGATAGCGAGCGTTGCGGTGCAGTTTGGCATTGATTGGAATGTGGATGCTTGTCCAAAAGAGCAGATTTTAGGATTCTTCCATGGGCTATGGGGTAGGTTGGAGGCAATGATCGAAGACTACTACTAGATGACAACAACTGGTTGGCGGGAACGATCAGATGGGCTATGAGAGGAGGATTGGTAAACAGCAATCTGAAAGATGTAAATAGGAGCCCTTTCGCTTCTAATCAGGAAAGCAAGGAATCCATCGGAGTTTAAATAATCAACGCTTGAGACAACGATGGAAAAATAGATCTCTTTGTTCATCTGACGAGATACAAGAGACACATGGAAGTACTAGGGGCATCAGAGGAAGTCATGGAATGGTGCTTCCCTTTATATTTAACGGATATAGCTACACTATAGTTCAAACCGTTGGAAAGCGGCTCTATTAGCATATGGACGGAACTGGTTGAAAGGTTTATGAAGCAATTTAGGGTTCATATCTCGAGAACAAAAAATGTGATGAGTTTGGCAACACTGAAATAGAGGACCGAGAATCCCCGAGGAGTTTTTAAACATAGTTTGATGCCACGGCGGTATCGGTGGATCGTCCAGATCAATCCATGGTTTTTATGGAAGTTGTATATGGAATTACTAATGGCACGGAGTCCAAGGATTTACTAGGGCGCGATTCACCTATAGATCTTGGGGAGTTTTATCATGAAACGTAAAGGTTCTTGCGATAGAAAGACGCATGAGCAAACAAACCGGAGTAAATAATGTGCAAAGTGGAAGATCATCATGAGATGTAAACAAGAATGATAAAAGGCAAATGGAAAATGAATGATGGTATTAATGTGTCAAAGAGGCAATGGAGAGAACCAAGATTCTCTTCTTATGCAGATTTGATCGAATCATTGGAGAGGATTTGTTTGGATACTCGAGGACGCCTTCAGTATCGAAGGCCGGCAAGGATGGAACCTTCCAAATACGAGCGGGCATCAGGAAAGAATTGCCTATTCCATGAGTTACATGAGAACAATACAAATGACTACAAGCGTTTAAAGGATATATTTGAGGAACATGTGAGGAGTAGTCAGTTGCAACAATACTTGAGGACACAGGCTGAGGCAATGGAACAGGAGTAGCCATAGTCCACCTCGAATGAAAATGGCACTGGATCAAGGCATCAGCATCAACTTGTCATCAATTGATTAGGATGGCATGGAATAAGTAATAAACTCCGTCGTAATATGGCTAAGTCACTTGCACATGTATGGGACCATGAACGGTCCTTAGGCATGCTTTGAGATGATAATGAACCGCAGTGCTTGGTTTTGTGAAATTTTGTTTTTTCTTGTTTACTTCGATCTCTAGTTTTTCTAATATTTTGGTTTATTAGTTTTTTGGGTTGTACGGACTCTTTTATATTTTTCCAAAAGAACTTTGGAATGCTTAATATGGATATAAATAACATAGCTCGCGGTTGTGACCCCGACCGTAGAGATGTGGCAATAACCGAAAGTCGTGAGTCCTTTCATCGGAGGGTGACAGGATGGATTCGTATATGGGATAAGTACTCGACCGGGGGTCGAGGTCGGAGAAGGATACCCAAGGGATTAAGTCCTCAATTGAGGGTCGAGGCCGAAGAAGGGTACCCCATGGATTAAGTCCTCGACTGGGGGTCGAGGCCGGAGAAGAGCACCGAGAAGGATACCACATGGATTAAGTCCTTGACTAAGGATTGAGGCCGGAGAAGGATACCCCACGGATTAAGTCCTCGACTGGGGGTCAAGGCTGGTGAAGCATACCCCATGGATTAAGTCCTTGATTGGGGGTTGAGGCCTAAGAAGGATACCATATGGATTAAGCCCTCAACCGGAGGGTCAAGGCAGAGAACAACACCCAACATGTCATTAGGTATGGATTATACTTGGCAAGGAGTGGGTTCCTTCGCCGGAGAGAGACATGATCAACCCATTCAGATTGTCGAGTGTGGATTATGCTCGGCAAGGGTTTAGAGAGGCCATGAACTTTGATAACGATTCAAAGAGATTATAGATTGGCTTACTGATTTCCATGATTTCAAATGGCTACGGATTTGGTATCCAACTCGAGTGGTCCCAGATTTGGCTAACTCGGAGAGGTCATGGATTCGGATATCAGCTTTGAATAGCAATGAATTTGGCTTTGGATGGATATGAATTTGGATAAAATGATCCAAAGAGATTGAGGATTTACTTAATGAATTTGAAATGGATGCGGAATTGGATATCGACTTAGAACAATCAAGTATTTCTCTAATAATCCAGAGAGATCAAGGAATTGTATTGGCAACGGGGTGGATTCTGGATTAGATATGTCGGCTATCAATGGATTATGGACTTCAGATTTTGGATTTATAGCAATTAAAAACATGCCTTTCTATCGCAAGGCATATTTTAGGAGGCAAATGTTATCCCGCCTTTTGGATAGGCCAGGATATCATGAATTTGGCTAAAGTGAATGGATTGAAAATCGATTATAGTTGAAACTATTGACGATAGTTGAATGGATTCGGATGGAAAGCGCTCAAAAAATGGCTAATTACCCAATCAAGGTATAAGCGGTATGAAGTGACAAGGAAGGCCCAATGAGGCCATGTTTCATCAATTAGGGTTCGTATGCTTGAGTTATGGGCACGTGAAGAATTTATATGGATCGATTTAGAATGATCCATAAAATAATGCAAATCAACGAAGATCGATCAATATCTCAAAATCCATAATACAAATTCACTTGAAACCTTCAGAGCATCAATAAATTGAAGAGCGGAGCCTACAAAAATGATCACAGGACACAAAGTGGAGATTTGAAGATGGTCGATCGTTGTTGGCCGATCGTTTTTCCCGATCCATCAAAACGATCAGTGTAGCTCAGTACACAATCCAAGTTCGACAATGATCGATTCATACCAGCCAATTTACAACACCGAATGATTCCATATTTTAGAAGCAATGTCAAGAGGCATGTGGGACCCTCCAGAAATGATTGCACTTGAATTAGATGTAAAAAACCATTAGTGAACATTTGGCCTATCATTATTTATTGTCAAATTAAGGCCATCGATCATTATGGTGGACCCTTACGGACCAAGGGAGCCTTCTGCCGAAATCTTAGCGAAATATCTCATCATCGCTCCATATAAATACAAGCCTCTTGGCTTATTTTGGGGACTTTTATGCTGCTGGTTACTTTAATCTTTATTGTAATCAAGTTTTTCCTATTTCTTGCTGCTGTAATCAGATTATTAGAGTCAAAAACTTCAAAGTGGACGTAGGCATATAATAACAAACCATTATAATTTTCTATGTTTCTGAATATTGATTTTTATTTGTTTTTAGCATAATCCTTTCCTCGGTTTAATTTAATCTTCTTCATTTACTTCTTTACTAAATCTATTCTTGGGTGGTTGTGACCAATTTCGGCACAAAACATAATAAAGTTAATTGTTTCACCCAACTAGACAGTTATATGTTTGATCCTCTCCATATTTTTTTGTACATAATTATAGTTTAATGGGTATATGGATTTACTAGTAAGCAACATTTGTAGGTGCAGATGACGAATGCATTGCTTATGGGTTCTCTGTGCTTGTGTGTCTATATATATATGTGTGTGTGTGTGTGTGTGTGTGTGTGTGTGTGTGTACATATATGTGTGTGTATGTATTGTATGTATACATGTCTATATCTGTGTAAAACACATATATGTATGTTTGTGTGTGTTTGTATATATATGTATATATATATAACCATCACTATAGTGTGATCATATGGCTTTGGTTTGGTCCATACAGACATGACTATGTACTTGGATTACTTTGGATATAAAGATATCTTATACTATATATTGTTTCCTTTTGTTGTAAGTTCCAAAGATATTATAACCTAACAATCCGATGAATTTAGTTTTTAGGATTTATGCATCTTTCTGGCGCTAAATCAGAGGGGTCAAAAATAGTAGGTTGTTACATTTGGTATCAGAGCAAAATTTTCCCTACATTCAAGGACTAAACATAATGAGGTGAAACACTTGTATTTTTACACACATACAAACACACACACATATATATAATATACATAAGTTGATTACATATCTATACTCTATAAGTGCTCCAATTATGTTAAATATCTATTAGCGAGTCGCTAATGGATCCAAATTACCGATATCTGAGAACGAGTTACTCAAGAAAACTGGAACATAGAGTATTGATGATGAGGTTCAAACTTGTAACGACCCGATTTGTCGATGCCCGAAAAATCGAACCATTAGGGTTAAAGAAGAAGGAGGTAGAAGAAAAAAAGAAAACAACATCAGAATCACACAAACGCAGCAGAACAAAATATACTAGATAAATGACTAATTTTTAAACAAAAAGAACTATATCTGTTTATTTATTACATCATCAGAATACATTATAATCAACATCACAATTCAGGACGGTTATAATATCTTGTCCTTCCAAAACCGAATACGCAGCTTGCGGTACAGTGGAATATACATCTATGGAAATACGTCTCATCAACCAGCTCGTCTCCTGAGCTCCACAGCAGTCCATTCAGAATCTGTACTATATAATACTCGGTCTGACCCGAGCATTATAGTTAAATAACACCCAAGTCAGTTTGAAAAATCAACGTGAGAAAACACATTAAATTGGATTATTAAAGTTTCAAAATCATTTTGAAAATCAAAGGTATCTCGTAAGACCACGCCACAAATAAACTTGTCGGGTTTTTACCCTACGATAACCAAAATATTTCTTATGAAATCCTCTGATATCATAATAGTGTCTATATACAAATACTTATTCAAATAGCCAAAATTATTACATTATTAAATTCCACCTACTAGCCACAAAGTGGGTTCTACAAACAAAAAACCGTAAAGGCACATAGGGAGAATCGATTTCCATCAATGGCAGGCTACTGGGGTACCCACCGTCACAGTACGTGGTCTAGATCACCATACCAAGGATCTACCCTGATCAGCTGCATCATAAGACCGGAGCTACCCCTTACTGGATAGTTCGAATAAGTACATCCCGCGGTTGGGATCCGCAACTGTCCACACAGCCGAATATATAAGGGACATCTAGACAGGGGTGACCTTACCATAATTGGTTGTTAGCCACTTAGGCTTATGTGCACCTCCCCTATTTTAGCCATTCCCGATTGATGCGGCTCGAGGCTATGCGTTACCTTTTAGCACACATACACTTTGAATGCTCATCGTCGTCCTGACGATGTTCTGAAAGCATTTGTCCATACAAGTCTGTTCCGGGTTCGAACGAAACTGAAGGCACTACTCCTACTACATCCGTTTTGGAATCTCCCTCGGGATTAGTAGCGATTAGCCCTTGCACTTCACTGATCCATCTTCGACTTCCAACTCTTGTGTCTTTCTCACGAAAACGTTCAAACTGGATCGAAGTGGTTTTCGGAGGATAAATTCTGATCCCGGTCTCGTCGAAACGATCAGCGCATTGGCCAATATTGATAGTCGGTTATTTAACTATCAAATAACATTCACAATCAATCACCAAATCAGATAATTTTCCAAATTAGTTATTTCAAATAACTTCGCAAGCTATTTTCCATACTTCAACCCTAAAAAACAATTTCAAGCCACCTGCAAATCACCAAGTCCAAATACTTAGATTTTAAAATACTTTAAATCACTTTATTCTAAATATACTTTAAAATATTTAAAATAAAACTACTTAAACACTTTATTCAAAAATGTATGCTTTAAAAATAAAATAAAAACTCCTTTATAAAATATAAAACTATTTTTTTAAAATAAAAGTTAAGCCAAACTAAATTATAAAATAAGAGTTATGAAATTCTATACAAGTTTTCAGATAAAACTTTAAAAAATTTAACTTATACTAAAAATCTGCTTTGAAACTTGGCTTTTTAGGGAAATACACTTCTCTTTCATACCATTTAAAAATAAATCATTATTTAAATTTTAAAATAAATTATCCATTCCATTATAAATTCTCATCGTGAATTTGTACCCCCGCTATCCACTTATATCTTATTTCACTTTATAAACCCAGTTTATAAATTTCATAATCTCATTCTCCCTTTAAATTACCATTTCTACACTAAATCAGTTTCCAAATCAATTTTCAAATCTAACTCCATTTTTAAAATAAATTCCTTTACTTCTCAAATTTATTTCAAAACCCATTAATTCCAGATTTAACTTCTTTATTAAGATTTAATCTTATTTTAACTGAAACTACCAATTCCATATTTATTTTAAAATTCTTCTTTTATTTTTCCTATACATTTAAATCTTGAATTTATTAAATCTTCTATTCCTTTAAATAATATCATTTAAGTTTAAAAATTCATTTATCCCCATTTATTCAAAAATCTTCTTACCATAATTTGGAATTTGTTTTATTAGAATTTAAAAATCCACTTTTATCCTTTTCAAATTCATTCTTTAATTTATCCAAATTCTCTATAATCATTTTACTTACAAATTCTCTCTTTTATTTTCTTTTCAAAAGTCCAATCTATATATTTTTGGTAACTCAGTATACCCTGTATATTCAATCAAACCATAGCATCCATTATTTTCAACTACCAATGTGATCTATCACAGATTATCCAATAAATCATAACACAGAATATTTAAACAAATCTAAATATTTAAGGAATCCAATTGGGTCCCTCCAGTCTGTTTCACTGCATCCACAGATGTTAGCATAATATACCAATTCCACTTCGAGGTGGAATATCATGGTATATAGGGTTATATTATCTCATCCGCTATTATGCGGCGCATAGGGTCTCATCCTCTATATAATGCGGGCAATCAATCACTCCAATACACACACACACACACACCCCCCATATAATGTACCACATCCAATAAATTCAATCATTCAACCAAATATTTGAATTTAACTATTTAAATTTAAATAATATTCCAGATGAGTGAGATTAACTCACCTTTAACTTTGCATGCAACCCATTTCCAATTCGGCTCGCTTCTTTTTAGATTTTGACCTTGTATGAACATTAGATGATTTATTAATATTCGAACTAATCAAACAATTAATTTCTCATTTAATTTAAACTAATGATTTCATTTAACCTGTTTATTTTCCTTTAAAACTCTTTTAGTATCTAAATAATTAAATAAGTTTATTTAACAAATTAATCAATATAATACATTATCTAGAAATAAACTAGTAAGTTTAAAATATGAATATACACATTTATTTTGAAAACACATATACTTATGAAAATAGTCCATATAAATTCCATTATCTTTATAGATATATATCTATAAAACAATCTATATTACCCTTAAAATTTCTATTTTCCAAATCTCATCTATGCATATATTTTTTCCTGTTTTTACCGTTTAAACTATATATATAAAAATATGTATGTATATCTACATAAATATATGTATTTATTTCCTTCAGTATATATATATATATATATATATATATATATATGTATACTGACATTTATTTTATAAAAATAAATCACCTTAACAAGAGGACACGAAAACACAAGCTCCTGCTCAACAGCAGCAAACGAGATACATCCTGGCCGATCATCGTCACAGCGCCGTCCAACGAACTGTCGCCATTCTTCGGTATCGACCTTGATGACATCGATCCCATGCCGACCGAAGACGTTGAACACAATCGCGACCCTTTTCGAAATTGCGGCCTCCCCTCTTTCGTCTCTCGCTGCCAAATCGCCACGACTAGTGGAGTCGCCCATCGCTACGTCGAGTCGACCACGAACACCCTTGAAACAAACCCTTCTTTCCAAATTCACGAATCGCCTCTTCGCGTCGAACATCCCGTAGTTGATCGACGAGTCAACCTTGAACAAAATCTCGTTCGATTTGTCTTCCTGGGCTGATTAGAGGAGATGAGGAATAGGAATTCGTGCTCAAACTAAAAAACTTGGATCATGATTACCAAAAGAGGATTGTCTGCCTTTTTTATCTTCTACTTTTTTCAAAACTGAGATTTCGAATTTAGTTTTGAAGCTAAAATAAGGCTCGGGTTTATTTTTTAGTTTTTCTATTTTTCTTTTGCATTATTATTATTAACGAACGTGTGTTGTCAAGATGAATAGGTATTCTCAATTTTCTCCACGTGTTTGTGATTGCAACAGTGTTGCAAAACAATTATATTATATATTTTGAATTTAAACTCAAATTTAATTCGTCTTGAATTACGCGACTCAAAATCTCGGCCTCCAATCGAGGCGTGCAGCTAGGCATTCATAAGGTTATACCCCTATTTTGAACGAAATGGAAAAGGTTTCGAGTCTTAATTCGGTCGTATGGAGAAGATAGCTTTTTAAACCCAGTTATAAAATTGAGCTTCCAATTTAATTTCAGCGCGTTTACTTACCATACGACCACACAATCACTCCAAACATTACGAAAATTGAAACCTGATGATAATACACTATTACGGATCTAATGGAATAGGTTTCGTTTAATTCCGAGACCGTGCCTCGAAAGGCCATTTTTAAATATCAATTTAAACTACATATTTTTAAAACTGAACAAAACATTTTCAAATTTAAATTTACAACTCTTATTATCTCCGGTATTATAAGCAAAAATTTTCCAAGCCTTTGAAAAAAAAAAATTAATCAACTCAAAAATCAAGATTCAATATTTTACCCAATTTCCATTCATTAAATTCAAAAATTTAATTGCCCAAATAAACAGTGATATTTGAAATCAAATTAAGCAAACTATTCCAATATTTAAAATCAATTAAATATTGCAATTTCAAATATCCAGAAATTCCGCCTCCCTCCTTGAAAGAATTTCATCCCTGAAATTTCTACTTAAGAAGAATAGTCCACAACCCGTTAACTATTAATCCCACAACCAAATAGTTTTTACTACCACCCAAAACAATCTCTACATTAAAGACACTATCACCCTTACTAACTTTTCAACTTCTTCCATAGGTTCCCACCAAAATCACTTATTCAACCATTCAAATTTAAATTTAAAACCAAATTTAAATTTTCAAAATTTTCTTAAAATTTTCTAAATTCCTAAATTTTCGAAAAATTCCGCCAACGTCTGCTTTGCGTAGCTAGCTCGGTACAACTACAAAATGCCTCTACGATCCCCCAGATTCAAAAAGAAAACAAAAAGCCAAGTGGCTAGACCAGAAAATCATCAAATTTCATACAGAAATTTAAACACATACCTTTGCCGAGCAAATTTCAATTTATCTTCAAAAATCAAAAATACCAATTCCCTTTTTCTTTTTAACACCTGCATATTCTATTTATCAATAATGTCCAATCATAGAATTCAAAATCATTTTATATATTTCTTTACAATCATTTCAATATCTATTTCAATCAGGCCCGTACGATGTACATATACTATCCATATGCAATATTAAATTCGATCGCTCACTCGATCACACAATTTCACTTCCGAACAAGCATCGTTTACCCAACTTCCTAGTGTAGACTTAGATCTGGTTTTCTTGATCAGAAACCGTCATTCTCCTTGCATAGCCACAAATATGATAGAGAATTTCCATAATCAATCAAAAATCCATATTCAGGGTTCGCCGTCGAAAATCGAGTAAAAAAATCCTAACTCGGATCGATATAACTATCTCGAAATTCTATGCTCGAATCTGGATCAAATCGTTATGCGAATTAAATAATATACATACATCCTATGTATTTATACCAATTGATTCTTAGCTAAATGAATTTTCTTTTTTATTCACATTTATTTTGATTTTCATTCACTTATTCACAATTATCCTTTCACACACTCTTATTTCCTTCATTCAAATATTAACTTAGCATATTTCCAATTCCAAATTTACTTAATAATTCCACCATTCCTTCTTAAGTATAATAAAAATGCTTTATATGACTATTTGTACTTCACCACTTTTGTTTATCTATGCTTTCACACAAATTTTCATTTTCAAATTCATTTGAATTCAATCTCCCTTTTATTTTAAATATTGGATTCTATTTACATTATCTCAACCCCTAGTTAATTAACCATTTCTCTAATTAGTTCCACTTACTAATTTATTCCTTTCTCAAACCATTTTTACTTTCAAACTTTTATTATTTTAGTTCACTTAGAACTAGTTCTATGACTTCACTTTTACTCAATTAAATTTTAAATTTTAATATTCAGTTCTTAATGTCATTCAGTTACAACCAAATAAATTTCCAAATCTCAATTATTCAAATTTTCATTTTCATTTCCACTTGAATTAAATTTTCCTTCCTACCACCCATTTATTCCCAAACAAATTTAATACTTCATTTTATACAAAAAGATTCAAATCAAGTCTCATTCCAAATCATTTTCTTACCTACTTAAATTAATTAGTTTACTCACTAATTTATTTCAGTCCTTTATTTTTTTGGCCAAATCTTGACTAACTTCCCTTACACACAATACAAATTAATTCCTAATATTCGGTTCCCAATTTTATTTACTTACAAATGCTAATTCATTTGTTTATCCAAAATTTTATTTCCAACTTAACTTTTTATTTAATTACACTCCCATTAAATTTAAATTTTTAACTTCTATAAGTTTTCCTAATTTCAATTATATTTATTAACTAATTTCCTAACTTATTTCATCTAATTGGGTTTTTTCACTGGTTTAATCCATTTTCAATCAATTTTAACTTACAATTTTATTTATCACTTCATTTTCAAATTTAATTTCAAATCTCAATAAAAAGTTTATTTCTAAATTTTTACTCCCTTAGTTTCCTGGAACAAAATTCTACCACTTCCATTTAAAATTTTAAACCTCCTTAAGTTTCCAACTTATTTAAATTCCATTAACATTTTAAACTAACTTCCAGAGTTTAAGCAATTCTTAAATATTTCAAAATAAATTTTGAAGGCATATATATCTAAATCGAACTATTCTTTTGCATTTTCAAATCAAACCCAATCTTCGCAACAAACACCAATCCAAAATATTCAGTATTCCTTTGTATTTTAAAATCAAAACGGTTTTACGAAACCAAAATTTAAATATTTCAAAAATCATTTTTGAAATCCATAATTCAATTGCATATCCAATTATTTCTTGAATTTTAAAACAAACCCAATTTTTAAAACAACTCCAGTTTAAATCATTCGGGTAGCAATTCCTCACTTGAAAACTCGAAAAAAAATATCGATGATGTTGTAGTCATCACCGAAGTTATTTCCCAGCAACCAAAAAGAGTTCAATGCTTTTATCTCTTTAAAACCCCTTCAATATTTTTAAATTCCAAATCTTCCAGATTTCTAATCCAATTCAAAAATAATTCTCAAATAATATCACTATTATTTCTCCAAAACCTTTGAAAACCATTTTCAAACCCGAAGGAATTTTAAATCCTTCCCAAAAATTCCAAATTCCAAATCTTTTCAATTCATATTCAACTATTACTCTGGAATTTTATACCATTCCAATTATAAATCACCTTCGAAGTTCAAATTTACAAATTACTTCCTGTTATATAAAATAAATTTCTTAACTTTGGTTATGATTTCCATTCCTTATTCAATTTCCACACAACAATGCTAATAATTTAATATTATCGTTCCCTAAAAATCAAACAATCATATATAACTATAATAGTTTACAGAAAATTATTTCTTTTATATACGAAAATAATTTGGGTAAAATTATTTCATTTACCTTTTTTTAAAAACCATACCGTGTTGGTTTATCTTGTTCAAGAGTTTAGACACCCCTATCGATGACATGACTTTCCACATATCGACTAGAATTCATAAACACTTAACCGATAAGTAAACACAATATAAAAACAATTTTTATGTTCACTAACAGATACGCGCTCATATTATTAATACACTAAACTCATTCTACAGTACTACGGACTCTATTCAAATGAGTAATCCCCACCAGAGCCAAGGTTCTCGCTTAACCTCGCTCTGATACCAAAATGTAACGACCCGATTTTTTGATGTCCGAAAAATCGAACCATTAGGGTTAAAGAAGAAGGAGGTAGAAGAAAAATAGAAAACAACATCAGAATCTCACAAACGCAACGGAACAAAATATAATAGATAAATGACTAATTTTTAAACAATAAGAACTATGTCTGTTTATACATTACATCATCAGAAATATTACAACCAACATCACAATCCAGGATCGTTATAATATCTCGTCCCTCCAAAACTGAATACACAGCTTACGGTACAGCGGAATATACATCTATAGAAATATGTCTCGTCAACCAGCTCGTCTCCTGAGCTCCACAGCAGTCCATCTAGAATCTGTACTCTATAGTACTCGGTCTGACCTGAGCATTATAGTTAAATAACACCCGAGTCAGTCTGGAAAACCAGCGTGAGAAAACACACTCAATTGGATTATTCAAGTTTCAAAATCATTTTAAAATTCAAAGGTATCTTGTAAGACTATGCCACAAAAAAACATGTTGGGTTTTTACCTTACGATAACCAAAACATTTCTTATAAAATCCTCTGATATTATAATAGTGTCTATATACAAGTACTTATTTAAATAGCTGATTGTTAAATTCTAGCTACTAACCACAAAGTGGGTTCTACGAACAAAAAACCGTAAAGGCACGTAGGGAGAATGGATTTTCATCAATGGTAGGGCTACTGGGGTACCACCCGTCACAGTACATGGTCTAGATCACTGTACCGAGAATCCACCATGATCCACTGCATCATAAGACCGGAGCTACCCCTTATTGGATAGTTCGAATAAGTTTACCCCACGGTTGGGATCAACAACCCCCCACACAACCAAATATATAAGGGACATCTAGACAGGGGTGACCTTACCGTAATTGGTCGCTAGCCACTTAGCCTTGTGTGCACCTTCCCTGTTTTAGCCATTCCCGGTTGATGAGGCTTGAGGCTATGCTTTACCTTTTAGCACACATACACTTTGAGTGCTCATCATCCTCCTACCGATGTTCTGAAAGCATTCGTCCATACAAGTCCATCCCGGGTTCGAACGGAACCGAATGCACTACTTCTACTACATCCATTTTGGAATCACCCTCAGGATTAGTAGCGATTAGCCTTTGCACTTCACTGCTCCATCTTCGACTTCTGGCTCTTGCCTTTCTCACGAGAACATTCAAACCAGATCGAAGTGGCTTTCGGAAGATAAATTCTGTTCTTGGTCTCTTCGAAACGATCAGCGCATTGGTCAATATTGATAGTCGGTTATATAACTATCAAATAACATTCACAATCAATCGCCAGATCATATAATTTTCCAACTTATTTATTTAAAATAACTTTGCAAGCAATTTTCCATACTCTAACCCTTTTGAAAAACAATTTCAAACCACCTTTCTCTCACAGAATAAATTTCCTAAATATTGTTTATTTTCACTGAAAATCACCAAGTCCAAATACTTAGATTTTAAAACACTTTAAATAACTTTATTCTAAAATATACATTAAAATATTTGAAATAAAAACTACTTAAACACTTTATTCAAAAATAAAATATAAACTACTTTATATAATATAAAACTATTTTTATAAAAAATAAAAGTTAAGCCAAACTAAATTTTAAAATAAAAGTTATGAAATTCTATATAAGTTTTCATATAAAAAATTAATTTTTTTTAACTTATACTAAAAATCTGCTTTGAAAACGTACTTGGCTTTTCAGGGAAATACACTTCTCTTCCACACCTTTAAAAAATAAACTACTGTTTATTTTTAAAATAAATTACCCATTCCTTTTTAAATTCTTATCGTGAATTTAAATCCCACTATCCACTGATATCTTATTTCACTTTATAAACCCAGTTTATAAATTTCATAATCTCTTTCTCCTTTTAAATTACCATTTCAACACTAAATTAGTTTCTAAATCAATTTTCAAATCTAACTCCATTTTTAAAATAAATTCCTTCACTTCCCAAATTTATTTCAAAACCCATTAATTCCAGATTTAACTTCTTTATTAAGATTTAATCTTATTTTAACTGAAACTACCAATTCCGTATTTATTTTAAAATTCTTCTTTTATTTTTCCTAAACATTTAAATCCTGAATTTATTAAATCTTTTATTCCTTTAAATAATATCACTTGAGTCTAAAAATTCATTTATCCCCATTTATTCAAAAATCTTCTTACCATAATTTGGAATTTATTTAATTAGGATTTAAAAATCAACTTTTATCCTTTTCAAATTCATTATTTAATTTATCCAAATTCTCTATAATCATTTTACTTACAAATTCTCTCTTTTATTTTCTTTTCAAAAATTCAGTCTATATATTTTTGGTAATTCAATATACCCAATATATTCAATCAAACCATAACATCCATTATTTTCAATTACCAATGTGATCTATCACAGATTATCCAATAAATCTTAACACAGAATATTTAAACAAATCTAAATATTTTGAGGAATCTAGTTTCATACCTCCAACCTATTTTCCTGCATCCACTAATGTTAGCAAAATATAAAATACCAATTCCACTTCGAGATGGAATATCGCGATATATGGGGTTATATTATCTCATCCGCTATTATGTGGCGCATAGGGTCTCATCCGCTATATAATGCGGGCAATCAATCGCTCCAATACACACACACACACATATATATACTACTATATAATATACCACATCCAATAAATTCAATCATTCAACCAAATATTTAAATTTAGCTATTTAAATTAAAATAATATTCCAATGAGTGAGATTAACTCACCTTTAATATTGCATGCAACCCATTTCCAATTCGGCTCGCTTCTTTTTAGATTTTAACCTTGTATAAACATTAGATGATTTATTAATTTTTGAACTAATCGAACAATTAATTTCTCATTTAATTTAAACTAATGATTTCATTTAACTAATTTATTTTCTTTTAAAACTCTTTTAGTAGCTAAATAATTAAATAAGTTTATTTAAAAAATTAATCAATATAATACATTATCTAGAAATAAAATAATAGTTTAAAATATGGGCAATTCACTAGAAGGACAAACTTTACAGTCCGATTGTTTCTAGGACACACATCCACAGAAATTAATTTCAAGGCCAAATTCAACATAATAATTACTTTTAAGGACAAAGTTAGCAGTCCAATTACTTTCAAGGACATAATTTCATAGGTTTTTAGGCCTTAAAAGTTAATTATTTTGCATTTTGTCCTTAAAAGTAATTATTTTAGTTGTGTGTCCTAGAAATTAATTGCACTTGCTAAAGAGGCCCTTGTGGCTAATTTCCACTTTAAAATATGTATATATATATATATATTTTGAAAGCACATATCCTTATGAAAATAGTCCATATAAATTCCATAATTTTATACATATATATCTATAAAACAATCTATATTACTCTTAAAATTTCTATTTTCTAGATCTCATCTATGAATATATTATTTTCTGTTTTTACTGTTTAAACTATATATATCTCAAAATATATATGTATATCTACATAAATATATGTATTTATTTCCTTCAGTATATACATATACATACTGATATTTATTTTATAAAAATGAATTACCTTAACAACATGACACGAAAACACGAGCTCCTGCTCAATAGCAGCACATGAGATACATCCCCGCCGATCATCGTCACAGCGTCGTCCAACGAACTGTCGCCATTCTTCGATATCGACCTTGACGCCATCGATCCCATGCCACGCCGAAGACGTTGAACCTAATCGCGGCACTTTTCGAAATTGCGGCCTCCCCCTTTCGTCTCTCGTTGCCAAATCTCCAAGACTAGTGGAGCCGCTACCCCAACGTCGAGTCGACCGCGACCACCCTTGAAACAAACCCTTCTTGCCAATATCGCGAACCGCCTCTTTGCGTTGAACATACCATAGTTGATCGATGAGTCAACCTTAAACAAAATCTCGTTCGATTTGTCTTCTCGAGCTGATTAGAGGAGACAAGGAATAGGAATTCGCGGTCAAACTAAAAAACTTGGATCACGATTACCAAAAGAGGATTGTCTGCCATTTTTTTATCTTCTATTTTTTTTAAAACCGAGACATTTGAAATTCAAATAAATAGTGATATTTGAAATTCAAATTAACTAACTTTTCCAATATTTAAAATTAATTAAATATTTCAATTTCAGTTATCTAGAAATTCCGGGTCGTCACAAAACTAGAATAGAAAATGACACTAAAGTCGGTACTATGGATGTCCTGGGTGTGAACATATCCATTTGGTTCTGCTAGTATTAGTAAGCAACAAGCCAGACCAGTGTAAAGCATGCAATACTTGGACTTGCTACATAAAGGGTGATTCCTATCCGGTGGACACTGGTTGTGGATTTCTCGAAGTTGTATAGGGATTTCTCTAGTTTCGATGGAAAATAATATGTTAGAACTTAACCTTGTTCGGTGATGTTGATATAGCCAAGCCCTTACGAGAAAACACAACAAAAAAATATACCTTATTACAACATTTAAGAAACATTGTAATATGTGTTTCGCAACACTTATACGAACTTTGTTATGGACAAAGTTGTAATACGATCATCACCTTTCAAAACATTTTCTAGATGGTGTAGAACATGTTGTAATAGAATCAGCAACTATTTTCAGATGTTGCATAATATGTTTTACAACTTTTTTAAGGCCTGTAGAATTAGTTTGCAACTTTTTGTAAACATTGTGAAATATGTACTATAACTTCAAAAATAATTATTTCTAACTGTTTTCGACTAGCAACTTTATCCTCGTTACTATTATTATAGAATTACAATTTAGAAATTCAAATACAAATTAGCTAATTCAGATACACAAAATTTATGTAAGTACACAAGGTCGATAAATACATGGAGTCAAACAATAATTCAATTACTACTAGTAGTTTATTTCTTCACATTAGTCAAGAAAAAGAAGTTACTAGCAATCTTAAGTGAAATTTAAAATCATATCACAAAATCCTTCCACTTAATAGTTATTTTTATTAATCTTCTTCCAATGCTTCTGCCTATATTCATGCCTCTCAATCTTCTATTGCAACCTTCTCAACTTTTCAATTTCTGAAGCTGAGCATGATACTAATGATTCATCCTCTCTCATTACCTTCACAATACAACTTCCAAAGACTGATCGCTAGATCTCTCCAATTCCTCAACATGCAAATAATAAGTTCTTTATACTCGTCAAACTTAACAACTTTCAAACGGAACATCATCCTTTGAAAATGCCTCATCCAACATTTTCAATAAAAACTGAATGAACGTAAAACAAGATTTGTACCATAATCGCAATGGTTCCATTTCAAACAAAAGAGAGGAAAAGGAAAACATAATTTTTTTGTAATAATGACAGGCCAATGACAATACAGTGTCGAAGCATAGCTAATGGGAAAATGACTAAGTAAAAAATTTCAAGTTACGCAAAACAGATGAGCAAGGTACATAATAACTAACAAAGCTTATCCTATCTTGTACTATACATCTTAAAATAAGATCTCTTTTACTATTTTTTTCTTTTTTCTCATCGTTTTAAAATTTAAATACACATCTCTCCTTGATTGGTTATGTTTTGAAGAAGGTCGCAAGTTCAAATCCCACTAGCCACCCCTCTACTAATATATCTTAGAAATAACCTTACTTACCTTGATTCAGTTTAAGTCGAAGCACCCTACTTTGAATCCGATCGGCCTCATTTTACCCAATACATTTTAGAATCACTTAATTCACTTAGGAATTTTTATTTATTTTATTAAGTTACTTACTACTTATAAACAACATTCAAAATCAAATCTCAAATTGAAAAATCTTATATTTTGAAATTATTTTAATAAGCATGATTTTTATTCGAATTTCATTTGTTCTATATTTTAAAATATAAAGATCGGTGAAAAGTAACATTTTTAAAAAAATTATTATAACATTAATAAGAATTAAGGAAAATCAATGGTATAACAACTAAGAAGTCTATAAACAAATACTCAGTTTTAGTCTTATAATTTTATCTTAAGAAATTTTGTAATCCAACCATTGACTTCATGTAATCTTATAGTATACATACATACACACATACATGCATGTACGTATATGTACATTGTATGTATGTTAATATGTATGTGTATACTAGAGTAGGATCACCTGTAACAACCTGCCTCGGAACTGGTCTAATTCCGACCACAAAAACGGCCCATCAAAACTTAGACCCATTCTAAAGCAGGTTGTTGGTCGGAAAAAGAAATAACAATCCAGAGCAATAACTGCACTTTCAAACCTCACAGCAAATGGAATAAAATATATTGTACCCATTTATTTTAAATTCATTAAATTGCCATAATACAAACAGTACCAAGTTGTCAAATATGTATGTTACGTCATTTATTCAAAAATACACGAGTACAACATAAAACATTAACAAAAGATAATAATAATTGCCACAAGCTTTGGTTACCCCGTTTTCAAGCATTGTCACCATCATCATTCCGTCCTTAACTTGTGTTCTAATGAGGATGGAGTCATAAAAACAAATGTCTTGCGAAGAGAAACCTCGATTCTTACCATTTTAGAACTTGGGTGGTATATTTCAAAATAAGAATATGTCTTATGTATTATATAAAACCATTTAATACTTCTTATAAGGAAAGGTGGTAGGTCCTCAATCAACCACTTAATACCTCTGTAACATCCCCAATTCTAAGGCCTAAAACTAACCACTACAGATGCTGTAGTCATCGATATTTATTAATTCTTGAAAATAAAATACGGCTATGTTAATCATATCAATAATCAGAAGCAAAAAATATGAAAAAAATTCAACCATAATTCAGATATAGCTTTTACATTCCATTTCAAAATATGATTTCATATTCATTACGTAATCCCATTCGTAAACCTACATTTAGAGGAATTAATACAAAATACTCCGAGAGTGACATATGAAGATTCCCTCTTGGTTACTCAGAGTCAAGTACTTGGCAATTATACGGCTTTGCCATTACGTCCAAATAAACAAAATCAAACTGCATAGCGGAAATATATAAAGCTTCTAATAGCTAGATTGTTTTTCCTGATCATCTCCGAAAGTTATTCATCTAAATGGAACCTGAATTCTCTTACTCCTAATCTATTCAAATGAACGCAAGGGAATTTCAAGGAAAAAACAAAAACTTCGTTGCAGACTACATTCTAGTGTGAATAATAAACTACAATATCGAACCAAATAGATATCTAGTGAGACCACGTCACTGAGCAAAATGGGTTTTCCCCTCACTAGTATCTTAACCAAATTTATTAACCATATATCGTGCTCCTGCAACCATAATGTTTAAAGCAAAGATAGCGTTTATAGTTAATCTTAACCAAAACTTATTAGCTAGTTATGTGACAGAGAAATGAATGTTAATCTTGATTCTGACTTTTTCAAAATTGTTAGACAATTATATTTTTATCTTGGTAACACAATAAGTACATCTATAATCTCTTAACTACTTCATATAGATTTGTTTGAACTAATGATGATGTTTTGTTGATTGATGATTACTCATGATACACGTGGATATATTTGTTTCTGGATCTGACACTATGGTCACTGTTTGTTTATTCGCGCGCTTTTAATGTAATTTCACTTAAAAGACGTTAAAAATGATATTAAGACATTTTGTTGCACACTTCGTGATCTAATCTATGACGTCAATCTAATGATAACCTTGAGTCAAAAGAAAATTCAAACACAGATTACACTGGTAATCTAGTTGATAGAAAAATTACTTATGGAACGTGATTTAGTAGTCGCATCATTTTCAAAGAAAATATCTGCATATTTTTCATTTTAAATAATTTTCAATCAGCATAAAATTTTCTTTTACAAAACCCCTTCTACAAAATCATTTTGTTGACCTTGTTTCAGATTAGTCATTTTTAGAAAATTTGATAATTATTTGGAATTGATCCTAAATGACTACATTAACTAATCTGACTCCTTACTGATTATCGAAAAGATAAAATAGTGATTAAAAAAGTGATGAGTGTTGACATTAATCATATATTAAACTTGAGACAGTATAATTAGTAAATTTCTTTAGAAATTTAAACAAGAGTTATAAAAACTTTTTGTTGGTAAAAATTCCATGACCACTTTATTTCTATCATATCTCTAACGACTATCACTCATTAAAATTCAACATAATTTGTCAATATGTGGTATTTTAAATAGGAAATCATTCATTTTTCATTTATTATATTTATTAAGAAATAAAAACATCCAAAGTATTCACTCTCATTTAAAAATCCTTACGGTTATGCATGGGTGAATTACTTGGAATTTTTTATTAGGTGCTTTCATGCTCATTTAAAAGTCCTCACGGTTATGCATGTATGGAAAGCATATCAAAATTGATTAAATAAATAGAAAAGTTGATTCTGTTCCCATTAAAAAGTTCTCATGGTCATGCGTGGTTAGAAGATATTTGAATTCATTTTTTTGTAAATTTTTTGAATACTACTAATCTCATTTAAAAGTCCTAACGGTTATGCATGGTTAGTAGATATTCAAATTCCTGATATAAATACAACACAAATAGACACAACTATATGGTTTTATATGATGACATCAACCCTATAATTCTAAAAGTGGAATATCCGTCCAACAGAGTATTTATGATATTTTTTGATCATTTATTAAAATTTAATATTTATACTCAATTTAGTATTAATATTGTGTTAATGTCTATCACTTTATCCTATTTTTTTTAACATTATTACTCTTTTGCTGATAACAAAAGGAGAGAGAAAAGTTAAGATTTTTTCAAATAAGAGCAAATAAAGGTCAAATATGTTATTTTGTATTTTAATATTTTATTTTGTATTTTCTATTTGCGACAAGATTCATTTGCATATTTTTATTTATTATCATGCATATATGAGGGGGGTTTTGTTGTAGAGAGGGAACTTCAAATAGGGGGAGCAAATTGAATGATCAAATACATTTAATAAATTCAAAATCTTAAATATGTGTTTGTTATCATTAAAAAGGGAGATTGTTGAATATGCTAGTATATGATTTTTGTTTGATGATAATATACATACATACATACATACATACATATATATATATATATATATATATATTCATTTAAATGTATTTGTTAATGTACTATTTTTTTATATAATTAAATAAATATTTGCTGAATAAAATAAATAACACAGAATTAAAATTAAAACAGGTATTTTACTCAAACAAATATTTACTATAATTATTGAATAGTACAAATTTGAGCTCTCACTATATATATACACAATTTGCAATTACAATACAATTTCAATAAAAATAATAACTATACAATTGTTATTTACATCGACACCCCAATAAATATCACTTATTCACTCGTATTTTATCTTTAACTCTATTCTAGATTGAATCCAGCATCTGAATTATCTGCAAAGAAAACACTGACGCGGTAAAATTGAAAAAAAAAATATTTATGCAGTGTAAAATAAAATGTGTTTTTGAAAAAGCTATTTGCCTCAATTATTTGGGTAATTCATCATCATTTAATTTTTGAATTCATCATACACGAATAACCTGTGACATGCACATTGTATCACTGTACATGCCACAAGGCTGTGCACACCAATATACACTTGATATATCTGTAGGGACATGTGAGCACAAGGTTAAACCCAATCAAAAGCTGAGTTCAACTCAAGTGCGATACAAATAATGTCACGACATGAGCACAAGGTCAAACCCAAGCTTTAAGCTGGATTCAACACAGGTGCAAGTTCAATAAAATGGTCAAGAGAAACAAGACCAAACCCAAATCAACATGAAGTGCATGAAGCAGTAAACTACATATATGTAGTATGAATAAATCAACTTAAATGTCAAAGGTCAATGAAGATTCAGACATGAACATAGCTATAGAAGTGTAAACATCAAGTTCAAAGCATATGCACATCTACAAAGCTTCAGAATGCATGAATTAGGCCAAAATGTACATGAACACATGTCAATAGTCAATGGTGAAGCCTCAATAGTCAAAGTGTGCACATAAACCAGAACAGTTCAGTTCAAGGTAATGCTCGAAGCACACATCAGTACAGTTTCAAATACAATAGACCATGCTAACAAGTGCATATACAAATAGCTTCAGATGCAACAAAAAACTAGATTCTATATCAAACCAAAACTGCAATCACACATTATTGTCCAAGCTAGACTACATCAACAAACCAAAACCAGACTACACAATGAACACAAGTGATATGATGGAATACAAATGAATATAAAAGTATATATATTCAAACTAGCTCAAAGATTTAACTCAAAGTAACTCAAGAACAAATACAATGCATCAGATGAAGCAAAGTCATGAATACAATTAAAACAGTAAAGAGCTTCAACCAGTGCACAGTGCATACTCGAATGACCAGTGAAATAGAGGCTCGAAACATGTATATGGTCAAGCACAGTTATAATATTAAACTGGTTCGAAGTAAAAAAAATTCAATGCAAACCAGGGATGCAACTCACAAGCTCCAAACTCAAAAAAACATGTAGACCAAACTTATATACACGTAGTCAGACGTCAAGTATACATGAATCAAAGCATGTACAAAGCAACAGCAAGCATGCAAATACAAGTAGATGAGAAAGGCCAGATGAAGACACAGTGCAGACCATACATGTACAAGACTCAAGATTGCACAATTTAAGTTCAAGTGCAGACAAGCTGCATGAAGACCAACATCAGTGCACATGAATTCAAATGCAACATCAACACACTAGTGGACAGAATAGTGTAGTAGCTCAAAATGACAAGCAACAAAGTGCCAAGTTGAGCAAAGCTTTACAATGATGCTGTGTACATATACTTAAGGCTGAGACAAAATCAAGCAGGGAATTTCAAAATAACCAAGTCAATTTTCATACCAAAGTCAAAGAGGATGAACAGTGATCAAGCATTAGGTCGAAAATGTACAGAGCATTTAACAAGTATGACAAAGTCAAGACCGATGTCAACAGCATAAAGAACGAAAACAAATTCAAAGGCAAATCAAAACCGTGATGACCAAGGAAAGGAATCGAACGAGTAAAAATCGAAGCAGTGATACTCAAGCAACGAATTATACAAATTGAACAAGTCCGAGAAATCATCAACATCCAAGCAAAATCAAAACAGCCGAGACAAAAATTATTAAACGAATTCGAAAATTCAATCGAACAAAATTGTAGGAATTCAAATCCTATATGACCCAATCATCATCAACCTAAATTAGCATTTGAGTACAAGTAAAACAGACAAACAATAAATCATTAACACTCGAATCAGGTCGAGCATAAGAAAATTGGAAAAATAAAATCACATAACTTTTTGAACAATCGAACCAAACTAAATTGAAGCAGCCGTGAACAATCTAGGTGATCGAAGAAAAAAATTAAAGCATCAGCAATCAATTCAACAAAGCAGCGACTTCATCACAAAGCCCTAATTGAGGAATGAAGCAGCAATAATCGCAGACAAAAGAAATGGAACGGACCAAAGAAACAAAGAGATAAATGGGACATTTTTTACTATATTTTGTTTTTGGGCTGGCCTTTATATTTGGATTTTAATATTTTTAAATTAGGGTTTTTGTTTTTCAAATTGCTTTTAATTTGTATTTTGTTTTTAAACATTATAAATTGTAGTCATGTGACTAGGGGCCGAACTTCGGAGGTGTAGTTCAAGAATTTGCAACTCAGTAGTTGAGTTGTGCCAGGGTTTTGAGCATAAAGTTAGGTTAGTCAATAGCGGGTGTCGCGAGTTTACGTGTGTAAAAGTCTGACTACTTAATTTCTAGTAAAAACCTTAGGGATGACACATTGGTAGGGTTTTGCCAAAGCTGAAAATTCTGTATTGTTCTATTTCTGCTTTATATATTTTTCTATTATCTGTGTTGCTATTATTCTGATATTATCAGTGCTGCAATTATTTTACATACTTCCGCAATAAATTTTTATACTTAATAATATCACCATATTCACCCCCCTCTAGGGTGAAATCGATCCTACAAAGTTGCGGCATCAAGATCAATGGCTTTATTAAACATCTTTTATACTCGACTTACTTTGGCTATTATACGACAAATATATATGTGCGAAGCCAAGACACGGGAGAAGAGATGCGGCATTACTTATAAATCACAAAGTGCCAATACCATTGATACTAAATGGCCAATGAGGTCAACTTTGTCCTACTTAGGGACATTCTATAATTACCAAAGTAATTATCATATGCTTCCTTTCACTTCGACGTGAACACTCATTGACGTGGCACTTCTATAGGCTCGAAGAGAATACATGCGGCACAGCTTTATCGTAACCATGAATAAAACTGATTTTTTACTAACAAAAGTAATTGGTTTTCACCAAACCTTAATTTTTGTCTAATTTCTATTTGATGAAACAATCTCTTTAACAATGCTTTTCAGAAATTACCGACGCATACATTTTTCAAATTCCAAAACATATATCAAACTAACTAATTAATATTCTTAATTAACTGTGATAACCTGAATTTTGAGTATCTGTAAATTGATAATTAACTGGGTTAGTTATTAGAAATACTAATTTTAACTATTAAAATACTGATTGTTAAGAATGAAACAAATAAATCTAAAAATTAATATTCATATCTGGGAAAATAATTATTTAATAATCTCCTAATATGATTTTTTTTAAAAATGGGCAAAACTTATTATCTTCAACATAAATTTAATAATATGTTTGTTTAAATCAATATATATATATATATATATATATATATATATATTTGAATTGATTTTTAAGTTGGATTTTAAATTGAATCTGAAGGAATATATATATATATATCTTAAAATAGAAATAATAACATGGTTTGGATGTAAAATATATGGATAAAGTGTTTATTTAAAATAATATTTGTTTTATATTATTCTCTAAAAAAAAATTATTTATAGAAATTTGGAAAAGAAATATTTATTTAATAGGATTAAACACAAAAGCTTTTAATTGGCACTTAAAATGGATTAAATAATTTTATATGATTTTATTTAAATATATAATTGGTTTTCATTTTTTTTCTTTTAAAAGTTTATTTATTTAAAATTAGAAAAGCATTTCTTAATTTACAAATGTATTTGTTTATTTGGAATTTAATAAGAAAAGCTTTTTAAATCATTTAAAAATAATGTAAATATGAATTATTACAAGTGTTAAGATCTAAACCCCTTAAAAGAACATGTGTTATGTAATTAAGTAATGTAATAGACAAGTGTCATCAATTATTTTATTTTCTTTTAAATTTAAAAAAAAAATCTAAATTAACTCATATAAACATATATCTTCTCCTTTTCATTTCTTTTCCCATTCTCATTTCTAAAACAAAGAAACTCAAAAAATTATGAAACCTGTAAAACACTTTTCAAACTCAAGATCAAAAGCTTGTAAACATCTTATTTCAAACCAGAAAACAACCTGTAGCCTGAATCAAGCTTACAACTTAATCAAATCTTAATCTTTTCAACAATAAAAGATTTCCAGTAACAAGCTTTAGATTTCAAGCATCATCATCTCTGTTTTCAAGCTAAAACATTCTCAGTAACTACAATTCTTTTTTGAAAGCAAGATTCAGTAACTTGCATACTTCAGCATCTCGGTTCAAAGCTTAATCAAAATAAAAAGGCTCGGTCTTTGTTTTCTATTCTCAGGTGAGTAAACCAAACTCTGAATTGCTTAAAATTTGATGCATGAAATAAATCTTTGATTTCAGGCGTATTAATTGTACGCCCCACCCCGAGACCCACCTTAGTAAAGAGAATTAACGAGTAATTCCGTCTACTAAAGCGGAGAATAGGGCTGGTTAAGGGAGACCATCTATAACTTTGTCCTAAACATCTGCTGAATACGTCGATAAATGCAATATAATTTTTTTTTCTATCTCAATAGATCGACATACATAGTAAATGTTTAATCCAAAACTATAGGTGGTTGACGGATCTATCAGAACAAAATACAATAACTAAATGTAAAGCACATTACAGAACAGTAATCGACATCATATATATATATACACACACACACATATACACTGATACATGTTTAGTACAATACAATATGAATACAATAAAGGTGGTACTCGACCACACCATATACATCAAATCAAATGTAAAAACATCAGAGTATGCAGAAGAAATAAGCTACTCAAGCGAAAAAAGAGATGATATCCAACACCAACTTCAAGCTAAGTCCAATAGATGATACCTAAAATAACTCGGTCTGACCCGAGTATAAATACACGGGTCAGTCTAGCTACACAAATCAGTCAATATTGATAATTTGAAGCAGAATGGATATAGTGATACTTCTTCTCGAATGAGGAGAAGGATTAGATAACTCATAGCTCAATACTTAAGTAACAAACGCTGCCTAAGTGACTAAATACCTCGAAAGAGGTAACTCAAACTCAATACTCAAATAAAACACAAGTGCCTCATATCATTAGCGATAACCCATAATGAACTCAAATCAACTCATATAAAACTCAATCAAAACTCAAATGGTTCGATGAACCATTACTCCGAAAAGGAGAAAACTCATCTCAATCACAAATAGAAGTCATGAAAGCAACACAAGACAACTCCATAAGAATGTGAGATCTCAAACTCATAAGTAGGCCAAGGCGGCTAAATCTCACACATACATCTCAATCATAAAAACTCATGGAACTCGATACGAATTCAAACTCATAAAATCTCAAATTCAATAAAGAATTCAATGCTGTTCAAAACTCAGAAAATCTTAACACTAATGCACCAAAAACGGCGAATTCAAAACTCATAAAACCCAGATTGGCCATATCCCTAAATACAATGCCGAAGCAATGCTGCACGTGCTAAACTCAGACGGTTGAAGCCTTAGACAAGGTTGCTAACACCTTCCAAAGCAGTTCGTCCTCATGACAAGGTCGCTGACACCTTTCCAAAGCAGTTCGTCCTAATGACAAGGTCGCTGACACCTTTCCAAAGCAGTTCGTCCTCATGACAAGGTCGCTGACACCTTTCCAAAGCCATTTTGTCATGTATGTATATAAACCTGATTTACTCTGTTTTTAGTGGTTCTGGTTTTATAACTTGAAATAACTCAAGATCTTCTTCTCTAAATCTTTTCTAGTTATTAATATATATAAACAAAGTTGTAGTTCAAGATCTAAATTATAAAATATTTTTTAAATATGAAAACAGTTTTACTAGGATATGAATATTACAGTAAACTTCAAAATATCAAAATTTCGACCCGAACAATTTGAGAATCCAGGATTATAATCTGATTTATCTTCACAAATTATGATTTTTAGAGAAAGAATCAAGATTTTCAGGCATTTAATTCTAGAGGAATTGCATATTGATCAGAAATTGGATTTTGGGTAATGTCTGATGATCGGGAAAGTTTGAGGTGTCGAGGTTATGGCTGAAGCTAGCCTGGAAGCAAACGACGTCGGTAAAAATAGTTATAGGATGTAACGACCCTGGATTTCCGACCCAATTTAAAATTTTAAATCCATCGTTTCGGTATAAAAATTTTGAAATTTATAAACGATCTCAATTAACGTCCAAACTTTGTTTATAAGATACGTCTAGTGAGATATGAATATGGGAAAAGTTTCATCGCAAAATATTGCAATTAATTTCGTTCGCACTTTTATTTGAATATCAGTTCATTTTAAGCTGCGTAAAATTTATCTTTCAAATCCAAATATTTTTAGACAGTTATGTTGCAAAAATTATTCTGATCAAGATGATGTAATTCGTTTCGTCAAAAACTGTCATCGCCTGTTCCGTTTAATTGTTTTGCAAATCGTACAATTTAAGCGGCATAAATTCGAGTTTTTATAAAACCATCGTATCGCAATAATCCGTGTATCGTTGGAAGCGCCTCGACCACTGATCAAAACGGTATGTTTATTTGTGCTAATCGGAGTCCGATGGAAATCGTATTGTTAATTTAATCGTTCCGAACGGACCGGTTAAACCGCATTCAGCCCAAACTAAAACAACTCGTGCCCATTCAAAAAAAAAATCTCAGCTGGTAGAATAAATGCGGTAGTTGGAAGATGGGTAACTTGGAAACGTGAGTGGCTGTTCGAAATGCTAAGAGGAATTTATTGTTGTAAGATTATAAAATTAAAGAATAAACGCATCAGCTCATTCTTCTCTGATCACTTCATTCCAATTCACTTTGTTCTCACGTCTATAGGTATACCCTTCTTCTTGCTTCTTTCTCATCTTCTTCTGCAAAAATAAAAATAAAATAAAATGACAGCTGAAACAAACTCCTCCTCCTCTTATTTATTATTCTTTCCTACTTTCCTCTGAACATGAAGAAAAAAAACAGGGCCGAGAGAAAAAATGAGAGCACGCTCAAACTATCTTCCCGTGGCCGAAACTCAGCTCACCTCCCCTCCACCGTGCGCCACCTCATTTCCTTCGCCCTCCCTTGCCACCCTCCACCAAAACGCGAATCACCTCCTCTTAACACCAAGCCATCCTCTACCTGAAACCGACCCACTCACCGACCTTCCCTACTCCTGAAACCATTCGCCACTGCATCCAGTTCGGCCACCATTCGCCACCGTATCCTCCACAAAACTCCACTCACTGCCGAACCAAACCCCACTTCCTCCATGCGCTATAACTCTTCTGTCTCTAGTGTGTTATTGTGTGCATGGATCGATGAAGCGTGCATGGATGTTGAGGCGTGCACGGATTGATGAGGGGACGTGCGCATGGGGGAACATGCGTGTGTAAAGGGGGGAACTGTTGTATTTGAGTCTCGGCCTATATATATATATATATATATATATATATATATATATATATATATATATATATATATATATAAAGATATTTACATGCGTGCTGTATTTCCTGGTCTTGCGCATAGAGTTTCTTGCGTGTGTACAAGGCTCAGCCGTTGTACATAAAAAAAAACAAAAGAAGAGATTGCTGTTAGCATGCTGGGTGGTGGAGATGGAATGGAGTGAAGGCAGTTTGCGTTTGGTGTTGGGCCGTTAATTGTGTGGGCATGTTATTTCATGCGTGTGTGGGAGGGAAGAACTGTTGCATTTTTAGACTCGGCCATGATTATAGAAAAAAAAGAAAGAAAAAAAAAGAAACTGAGATTAGAATTAGATATTACAGAAGAATAGTTACGCCAATATCTATTTTGGTCGCCAAAAATAGTAACCGCTTGCTTTTCTCGTTGTGTGTAGAAGCAACCGGTTGAGCTTTTTGCAGTGGCAATGATCTTCAGCTTTTATTCTTTTTCTCCATCATCGGTAAGCACAACTATATAATTTATAAATTATATATAAACGTTCATTGAGTTAATACCGTCTCTTTATCGATATTTACAGTGTTCCGTTTGTTCGTGTTGTACCGACTTCTTTCGTGCTTCTTCTTGCTTTGGGTCAATTTCTTTACCCACGGAAGGTGAATTAATTTTCACGACTATATTCTTATACAAGTTTGGTTGATGTCTGATTGTTATGTAATGTTGAATTTGGATGTTAATTGTTTATATTAAAGTGATAACTAAATTGCAATTGAAATTTATATAGGATAGTTAACAAATTAAAATGAGTTATATATATTGAATGTTGATTAGTTAAACTTGACCCCTTCATATGTTGAATATTGATTTGTTAAACTTGACCCCTTAATTGTTAAAGTAATTGAAACGTAGAATTTGATAAATTATACTGTGAACCTTTGAACGTATATTGGATTAATTGTTGTAGAATTAAAATTGAAAATTGAAATTGAATGACAAGTGAAAAACCATAATGTAGTAATATTTAATCTACATGAAATGATAGTGTAGATTCTAGAAATAATTATATTAATTTGCATAAATAACAAATGTAAATTAATACGATTATTTTGGGATTATTTAAATAATTGTTGAATTGTTATGTATGGATGCTATTGTTTGTTTATTTACTTTGACACCATCCCAGTTATCACACTGCAAGTTCCCTTTGTATGCTTTGATTTTTTTAAATTGAAATGGAATCGGGTTGAAATGATAGATACCCAAATAACTTAGACTTAGGATAGAAAATTAATTTAAACCCGAAATGTTTTGATTTAAAATAAAATAAAGTTTTATTTGACTAATAACAAGGTTTTGAATAAAATTGGAATTTAAATTCGAATGAATGTAAATGTGAATATTTGAATTTGAAACAAATATTAATGTCGTAATTGACAAAAAAACATTGTTTAAAATTTAATTATTTAATAATTAAATTTAGAATTATTTGATAATTAAATTTTGAAATTATTAATAATTAATTTTTAAAAAAATTAGTAATAATTAATTTGGAATTATTATTAATTATTTGAAATTATTAATAATTAAGTTTCAAATTATTAATAATCAAGTTTTAAAAATTATTAATAATTAAGTTTGGAATTAGTGATAATTAAGATTTGAAATCATTTGATAGTAATGAGATTGAATTATTTAAAAATTAAATTGAATTGAATTTTCTTATTAAGTGAAATTAAAATCCCTTTATTAACTGAGTTTGAAATGTAACTAAGGTAATAAGCAAATGAATTTGAATTTCTTTAACAAGAAATAAAAATGCGTTTTATCGAAACAAATGAAAGACCTGAAATTTAAAAGAATTGGATTTGACAAATTTAATTTAAATTAAATTTGTAAGCTTTGATAATGAAGTTGAACTTAAGAAGTAAATTTAATGAATTGGAAATTTAACGGAAATTGTTTAAATGATAATTAATCTAATGAATAACGAATGAAATCGATATTTGAGTTTAAATCAATTCGAACATTTAATTTAGTTCAAATGATTATGGAATGGAACTTATATACAATTTAAGTGTATATTTGAAATTGCTTAAGTTTAACTTTTGAAATTTGAATTATAGAATTCTGAAATGAAATTAGAAAGTTAGGAAACGTAAATTTTAGAAATTGTTGGAAAAGACAAATGAAATCTTGCATTTCGAATTCTAATTGAAATTGAATTTGAATTGGTTTTGAAATATATTAAACAACCAATCGGTAAATTAATTACGAAGGTTATTAAAGGAACCAGAATCGGTTAAGGACATACTCACTGTCTAAATCGAAAATCGCGTTAAAAACTATATGCGGAGTATGATCCAGAATGAAGTGGTTGGATTGACGAACGTTGATGATTGAAGAAAGTGAACGATAATGAATAGCCTTGACACTTGTGTCAAATTGGAAATGACTAAAACAGGAGCTGTGCCGGGCCAAATGGGGTTAGCTAACTCGAGCGAACACACTTCTTCATAAACTACTCCTTACATTGTATTGATTGGTGCGCACCCTTTAACTTGGAGTGTTGTTTCGCGGTGTTGCGATCGTTGCGGCGATGCGTTCTCACCAGTCCGGATCAGGAAAACGGTAGTTTCACTAGCTTGGGTATTGCCTCATGTGCCTTGTCATACTTGTATTCCCATATACGCGACCACTACGAATTTGTTTTGTATTATACCAATGGAGTACCCCCTGATATCCCACTAGTTTACGATGGAGTTTACAGTGCTGTATAGACTATAATGCTATATGAAATGTGTTAAGGGGGAAAATGATAATGCCTTAACACTATTTTGATTTTTTACTTTACTATTAGACATTATCTATTTATCGTACATTACTATGTATAAATAGTTTAACGGATCCTTAAAGATGTTATTCCATTCATCTTTGAGTTATTATTATGTGAATTTGAATCATATTATCTGTATAAGAATATATGTCCAGATTCGAGTGTTTGTTTATGCTTATGCTCGGATCAGACTGAGGATTGCTGTTGCTGTTCTATTTGGAGCTGAAGACCGAAGACTATCACTATCTTATCTTATCCGTATTGCTCTTTCTATTTGAACTATTGGACTTCTATGTTGTTCTATTTCTTTTATTTGAGACATTGTTGTATTTATGGGTAGCTTCATGAACTACTCTTATGACTATGTTGTATTTCCGTTGCACTATTTTGTGTTGTTATATTTCTATGATTCTGTGATGATTCTCATATATATATATATATATATATATATATATATATATATACATACTCCATTAATAATTTGTGTTTTGCATTATTAAAGTTGACATGTGTAGTAAATTGTCAATTTAAATGGTACAAATATACGGGTTGTTACATAGGATTTTACAACCACCATGGCGGCGGCTAATGGGTGGACTAGGGTTTTAGCTTGGCTTAAGGTCGATCTCGGCTATAGTTCATTGGAGGTGTCGTTTGTTGACCGGAGTGGTTCGCATCGAGGGGAGAAGCAGGGTAGCGATGCGACGTAGCTCGCGGCAAGGATCTGGGGAGTATCATGGCCAGAAGGTGTAAGAACGAGGTGATAGTTGGTCGGGGTATGTTCAGTTGTGGGTCAAAGAGTGAAATTTCGAGGTGTCGTTGTAAATGGGAATTCTAATGCTCAGGTGAGTTTTGGATATGGTTGGTGATCGAAGAAGATGGTCGGCGATCCAGAGTGATGGTGGTCGGCGAAGGATATATGCACGACGTGCACAGATTGGTGCACGGGGGAAACTGGGAATGGAAGTTTGGGAATAAGAAGGTTTGTACGGGTCAAACTTGGGGATGAACGTATGTCGACTCAAAGGGAATAATGGTTCGAGGGGTGCTCAGGATATTTGCTTGTTGGCACGGGAAATTTGAGTTAATCTCGGATTTTAGTTATGTAAATAACCGAGTTTCGTATTTAAGTAAGATCAAGTTTATAGTTTATAACAAAATTTGTGATCAGATTTGAAATATAATAAGATAATGCGGGAAATAGAAAGTGTTTAATCAAGTTTAAAGGTTTATCAAAATGAATAACTTTCAAAAGGAAATATGAATCAAGTTCTAAACAAAGTATTAGAAAATTTAAACAAATTTTCAAGTTCTAGATTGCTTTAAAATTGTTGTTAAAGTAATTATATAGTAGGTTAATTCTTATATGGTTTGAAAGTGATTTAAATGATGGAATTAAATAAAGTATTATTTATTTAATGCATTAAGGATGGTTAATTAATGAAATCGGTTAAGAAATTGTTAACTAATTAAACTATTAAGATAATTAGTAATTAGTTTTAGTAATCAAATTTAAGGGATTAATTTATAAATGTGATTAATTAATTAAGTTATTAATTAAAAGATGATTAATTTATTTAGAGTTAATCACTTAATGAAATTAAATGATAATTACTTAATGAATTAATTACAGAATAATTAATTAATGTCATTAATTAAGGTGGGTAATTGAGGGACAATCACCAAATGTAATTTATTAAAGAATAATTGCTTAATGTCATTAATAAGAGTAATTAATGGGAAATTCCTAAATGATAATCACTTAATGGAAGTAATTGAGGATTAATTACTTAGTGAAATCAGTTAAAGTATGGATTAATTAAGGGATTAATTAAAAGGTTAGTTAATTAATGAATGTGGTTAATGAAAGGTTAATTAATTAATAATTATACAATAATTAATCAGGGTAATTAATTAATGAATTAGTTACTCAGTGTAATTAATTAAATTGAAGTAGTTAATTTTAGTTAATTAATTAAAGGTAACCATTTGATGGTGGGTTAAGTATAATTACTTAAGGTGATTAATAAGGTGTAATTACTTAGTGAAGTAATTAATGGGAAATTCCTGGATGTAATTAAAAGGAGATTACTTGTTGAGGGATAATTAAAAGATAATTACTTAGTTTAATTAAAGGATTAATTAATGTAATTAATCAAGGAGTTGATTTAATGAATATAAGTAATTAAGGGAAGTTAATTACTAATGTGATTAATCAGGATTGATTAATGAATGAAATTGTTTGAGGATAATTAATTTTTGTAATTAATTAAGAGTTAATTACTTAATGTAATTAAAGAATATTTAATCGATGGTGATTAATTAAGATAGGTAATTGGAGGATAATTAATTAATTTGTTGTAATTAATTAAGGATTAACTACGCAGGATTTATAGTAATGGAAGGAATTAATTTAATTTATTTTAAATTAATTAAAGATAGTGTGATTAAAGTCTTTGCTTATAAATGGCTGAATGTTATTGAGTGCTTGGATTGTTGTTTTACTTGGCAGATGATTGTGATGCTAGGGTGTTAGATATGGATTATCTATCTGAAATAGAATTGCTATGTGAATCTGTTACTATGGGTATACATGGAAATGTTTAAAGCTTAAACAGCTTTGTCTTAAGATGGCATTGGATTCGAAGAGACTGGAGTCGGGTATTTGTAAATACCCGAAACCACTTCGATTCTTTATAATTTGAGGGGTGGAGCCAATAGGATGAAATGGAATGATTTAAGTGAATTGGATCATTTAATCAAAGTTTTGGTACTTAGAAATTGATGTGTGATGTAAGTGATGTCTATAACCACTTGTGAAGTAGTAAATAGATACAAGTTACCCCGGGTTTATATAAGTTGTATGTTTTTGTGTTCCATGTTAGATGGGTTTACTCACGCTGTTTTCCAACTTGACCCGGGTGTTACTTTGATGTAATGCTCGGGTCAGACTGAGTATTACAGATTTTTAGGTAAGGACGTTCTGGAGCTCAGAAGGCGAGCTGGATGGCAGGAACGTATGGAGTGTTTCCGCTATGTTATATAGTTGTGTATCTAGGACATGTCGTTTTAAACTGTCCAATGTTGTGTAAGTGTTGTAACTATGATGTATAAAAATGTAAATGTACTGACACAGTTCTTCTTTGTAGAACTGTTATTTTATTTGATAATATATTTTCTTCGCTGCGAATGTGAGGTTTCTGTGATTTGTTTCTGTTTCTTCTTCTTTCTCTTTCTTCTTTTCCTAACTATCTGGAATTTTCGAGATCGGAATTTCCGGGTCGTTTTATTTGGTATCAGAGCTGAAAGGTTAAGCGAGAACCTTGGCTCTGGTGGGATTACTCATGAAGGATAGGGTCAATGGTACCCTAGAATGAGTTGAGAGTGTATGTGTGTGTGTGTCTATATATATATATATATATACATATATATATATATATATATATATGGGAGCGTACTTGTTATTTTATTATATAAAGATTTTAAATGATTTTATATAAGAATATATTTCGATACATAAAGCAATATTTCTTTCTAATAAATATTAAGGTAATTGGTTGTTAAAATATTGGAATTAAATAGAATACAACCAGATTGAAATTAAATAAAAGATAAGTTTAAAATGGATTCAAACTGAAATTAAAATCTTGAATGCGGTATGGAGTTTCAGAATGAGATAATAATGAATTGGTTTTCAGATATAATAACATTGGTTATTTTCCCAAAATGATGAAATGTTTGTTAATGATTTAGCAAAAATAAAATGTTTAAGGAAATAAACATTTAGGCAAGTATGACTTATAAATTGGAACGGAAGGTGATCTAAATTGTGATGTTTAAAATTTGGGTCCAGAATTTGAAAATTGTTTCAAAGTTATAAAGAAATGTTATTCAATATATTTGAATGGAAGTGTCCTATTTCAAACAAGAGTTGTTTGAAAATTTAAAGAAATTTGTTTTGAATTAAAAACCAAAGGTGGTCCAAAATTTAAGGATAACTTGGTGTGTAAAGGAAATAAATATGTATAAAGAGGGTTGGCTGGATTAAGTAAACTGAATTTAACTTTGGGAAAGTTAAATAATTTAACAAGCAACCTGAGTTGGAAATTTCATGGTGAAATTGGAATTTGACTTGCGAAGTTAAATGGTTAATTTGAATTGGGAGTTTGTGAGATCTCAAAATAGGTTTGAGATCTGGAAGTTGAAAATGGATGGATATTTTAAAAATAATTTGAATGATATCATCCCATTGTCAACAATAATCTTTAAAAATTGCGAATTGGATTTGCTTAAATGAGTAAAAAAATGGATTGTGATAATATATCCATTATTGAAATAAATGGGAAATAAAACTTTAATTTGAAATTAAGGATGTGGAATCATTTTAGACTTAAGATTTGAATGTTTAAGATAAAATTTCAAAGGTTTAGTTTCAAAATTGAAATTTGGTGATAAATTGAATTTCAAAAATTTAGTTGTTTAAAAAGTATTTGAATAATTATTTGAACATTGAAATAGGTTAAAAAAATGGAATTTGGATTCAGAATTAAATGGTTTAAAGATATACGTTGATTTGATTTAAAGGATTAAATCAACACTTAAAGATTTAACTCGAATTTATATAATTCGAGATGGTTTAAATTTGAAATTTGTATTGAATTAGTTCAAATTGAATTTGATTTGAATTAATTGAAATTGTGATTGAAGATGTGTAAGTATAAAATTCAAATGGAAAATTTGAATTGGATTGATTTGAAACGATTTGAAATTGAAGTGGGTTCAATTTGAAATTAGTCCAAATTCATTTGAATAATTTGGAATTGTAATTAAAGTTGAATAGTTTTAAATTCAAATGGAATTTGAATTGAACTTGGGAGGAAATCAAGAATAATTCAACTTGATTTGGAAATGGAGTTTGAAATAGGGATTAATTCAAACTGGAGTTGACATGAATTGAAATTGGAGTAGTTCAATTGAAATTTATTTGAATTAGTAGAATTTGAGATCAAAGTTGAATAAAGTTAAATTTGGAAAGAAACTGAGGTTAATTCTACTTGAATTGGGGTTGAATCAATTTCAATGGAAATTGAAGTTATTTAAATTGAAGTTAAGTCAATTTAAATGGAAGTGGAAATTTAAATTGAATTGATTGGAAATGGAGGTTGGGAATTGAACAGTTTGACTCTGGACTATTTTCAAAATAAATTTTTTTAGTACAAATCTATTTTTCCAAACTATTTACAACTTTTCTTTTAAAACCTAAAACTATCTTATACGCACACAATTATTTTTGGAACTATTTAACAATTTTCCAACTGTTTTATAAACTAATTACTGTTTTTCAACTACTATTATAACTAATTACTATTTTATAGCTATTTTGCAATTATTTAAAATTTCTATAACTATTTGACTATTTTCCAACTATTTTACAATTACTTAACTATTTTGCAGCTATTTTACAAACTAATTTTTTTTTTCAATTACTTATCTAATTTTAACTTTTCAAGCTATTTTCTAAATTCAAACTGGACAGAGTTCGAACTGCTTATTATTAAATACCCAATTGAGATAAGAATTTAGGTAATAATCCAAATAAGGATTTAAGCAATTGTGAGTAAGTGAATGAAAATCAAGGGAATATGAATAGAAAGAGAATTGATTTGGCTAACAATCAATAAAGATAAATACGTAGGATGTATATATATTATTCTATTCGTATAGTGATTTGATCCAGATTTGAGCACAGAATTTCGAGATAATTATATCGATCCGACTTGGTATTTTTCACTCGATTTTCGACGGCGAACCTGGATATGGATTTTTGATTGGTTCTGGATATTCTCTATCATAGCTAGGCTATGTAAGGAGAATGACGGTTTCTGATCGAGAAACCAGATCTGTGTCCATACTAGGAAGTCGGGTGGACGATACTAGTTCGGAAGTGAAATTGTGTGATCGAGTGAGCGATCAAATTGGTATAGCGTACGGATGATATGTGTGCATCGTACGGGTTTGAATGAAATTGATACTGGGAAATTTGTGGATAAGAAATGATAAATGATTTTTGAAATGAAAGTATATTTTGTGAAATATACAATGAATAAAAGTGGAAATTGGATATTTCTACGGTAAAAATTTACTTTATGGAAGTAAGTAATTTGGTAAGTGACTTTATAGAGTAATCAAATTTGAATATTTGATTTGAATAAACAAAGACATATATATATATATCTTTATTATGTAAGATAAATCTCCCCTTGTTGAATCTTTTGCGAAAAGGAAAGGATTTTTTGAAAATATTTGAAGTATAAAAAGGGTTTTATACAAGTTTGAAATGATCCGAAGATTTTTCAAAGTTATATATATCTATATATATATATATAGATGTAAAGGATCTTATGAGAATGATTTTGGGAAAAGGATTTTGGAACCTTTGAATTTGGAAAGGCTTTTTGATTTTTTGGGTAAAATCAATATTGGAATTTGGAAAGCCTAGTTTGAGAATTATCGATTTTGTGTAAAGGAGCTTTGTATGAGATCATACTAGGTGTATGATTTGAACGATACTTTATGTGTATAGTATAAAGTGTTTTGATGATGACTCTGGAGAAAAAGGCGCTTCCTTGAAATGAACTTCTCAGGAGTGCCACCGGGTGGTGCTGCCTTGAACCCTAAGTGGGGTTCTAAAGTTGATCCTGTGACGAGTCTGAACAAAACTAGTTCCTGGGGTAGCAAAAGTCGAGGGCGCTGATGCCTACAGAGGCATTTGGGTTATGCTGTGACGATAGTGTAACTCGATGTCGCTGCGATCTACTGTATGGACCGTAGCGGAAATCGTGTGGAGGTGATTGTCAACGGTCTATGCTTGATTTTGCCGGAAAGGCAACGTAACATCGGTGGACTGCGATCTATGGTTAAGTGGAGTGGAGAAGTTTCATTCTTTCGGCAGCGGAATTCGAGGGCGCAGAGGCCTACAGTTATATGGGTTTTTGATGTGATAGCAACGTAACCCCAGTTGTAGCTGCAATATGTAGCGGGTTCCATGGTGTAAACGAGGGGCGCGGAAGCCTACAGTTATCTATGGATTTTGTCGGGATGGCAACGTAACCATCAGGCTAGCTGCGACCATGGATGGGGGTGATGATTTCCAGAGCATTCTCACCAAGGATATTTCCTCTATTTTCAAAAATGTTTTCTATATTTTCAATAAAAATTATTTTTCAAGTATTTTCACTGGGTGTTGAAAACGGGTTTACCAAGTACTTGTAGATTTTCAATCCTACGCCTGATCAACGTATGACCGAATTTCTGTAAGAATGAGGATGGACTTGTTGAAACATTGAGTTATAAAAGTATTTTTATAAAACTATTTTGGCAAAATTATATTGATTTTAAAGTATTTTAAAAATGATCAAAAGTGATTTAATTAAAATTAATTATTTTAATAAAATTCTTGCTTCGTTCCTTTTCGAGGAAGAAAAGATTCAAAGGGGGGAGGAATGTAATAACATGAATTTTGAGTATCTGTAAATTGATAATTAACTGGGTTAGTTATTAGAAACACTGATTTTAACTATTAAAATACGGATTGTTAAGAATGAAACAAATAAATCTAAAAATTAATATTTATATCTGGGAAAATTATTATTTAATAATCTCCTAATATGATTTTTTTTTAAAATGGGCAAAACTTATTATCTTCAACATAAATTTAATAATATATTTGTTTAAATCAATATATATACTTATTTCAATTGATTTTTAAGTTGGATTTTAAACTGAATTTGAAGGAATATATATATATATATATATATATATATATATATATATCTTAAACTAGAAATAATAATATGGTTTGGATGTAAAATATATAGATAAAGTTTTTATTTAAAATAATATTTGTTTTATATTATTCTCTAAAAAAAATTATTTATAGAAATTTGGAAAAGAAATATTTATTTAATAGGAATAAATACAAAAGCTTTTAATTGGCACTTAAAATGGATTAAATAATTTTATATGATTTTATTTAAATATATAATTGGTTTTCCTATTTTTTCTTTTAAAAGTTTATTTATTTAAAATTAGAAAAGCATTTCTTAATTTACAAATGTATTTGTTTATTTGGAATTTAATAACAAAAGCTTTTTAAATAATTTAAAAATAATATAAATATGAATTATTACAAGTGTTAAGATCTAAACCCCTTAAAAGAACATGTGTTATGTAATTAAGTAATGTAATAGACAAGTGTCATCATTTATTTTATTTTCTTTTAAATTTTTAAAAAAAATCTAAATTAACTTATATAAACATATATCTTCTCTTTTTCATTTCTAAAACAAAGAAACTCAAAAAAATATCAAACCTGTAAAACACTTTACAAACTCAAGATCTAAAGCTTGTAAACATCTTATTTCAAAACAGAAAACAACCTGTAGCCTGAATCAAGCTTACAACTTAATCAAATCTTAATCTTTTCAACAATAAAAGATTTCCAGTAACATTCTTTCAGATTTCAAGCATCATCATCTCTGTTTTCAAGCTAAAACATTCTCAGTGACTACAATTCTGTTTTGATAGCAAGATTCAGTAACATGCATACTTCAGCATCTCGGTTTAAAGCTAAATCAAAATAAAAAGGCTCGGTCTCTGTTTTCAATTCTCAGGTGAGTAAACCAAACTCTAAATTGCTTAAAATTTGATGCATGAAATAAATCTTTGATTTCAGGCGTATTAATTGTTTACATGTATGTATATAAACCTGGTTTTCTCTGTTTTTAGTGGTTCTGGTTTTAAAACTTGAAATAACTCAAGATCTTCTTCTCTGAATCTTTTCTAGTTATTAATATATATAAACAAAGTTGTAGTTCAAGATCTAAATTATAAAATATTTTTTAAATATGAGAACCGTTTTACTAGGATATGCATATTATAGTAAACTTTAAAATATCAAAATTTCGACCTGAACAATTTGAGAATCTAGGATTATAATCTAATTTATCTTCACAAATTATGATTTTTAAAGAAAGAATCAAGATTTTAGGCATTTAATTCTAGAGGAATTGCATATTGATCAGAAATTGGATTTTGGGCATTGTTTGATGATTGGGAAAGTTTGAGGTGTCGAGGTTATGGCTGAAGCTAGCCTGGAAGCAAGCGACGTCGGTAAAAATAGCTATAGGATTTTACAACCACCGTGGCGGTGGCTAATGGGTGGACTAGGGTTTTAGCTTGGCTTAAGGACGATCTCGGCTATGGTTCATTGGAGGTGTCGTTTGTTGACCAGAGTGGTTCGCACCGAGGGGAGAAGTAAGGTAGCGATGCGGCGGAGCTCGCGGCAAGGATCTGGGGAGTATCATGGCCAAAAGGTGTCAGAACGAGGTGATAGTTGGTCGGGGTATGTTCAGTTGTGGGTCAAAGAGTGAAATTTCAAGGTGACATTGTAAATGGGAATTCTAATGCTCAGATGAGTTTTGGATATGGTTGGTGATCGAAGAAGATGGTCGGCGATCCAGAGTGATGGTCGTCGGCGAAGGATATATGTACGGCGTGCACAGATTGGTGCATGGGGGAAACTGGGAATGGAAGTTTGGGAAGAAGTGGGTTTGTACGGGTCGAACTCGGGGATGAACGTGTGTTGACTAGAAGGGAATAATGGTTCGAGGGGTGCTCAGGATATTTGCTTGTTGGCACGGGAAATTTGAGTTAAGCTCGGATTTTAGTTATGTAAATAACAGAGTTTCGAAGTTAAGTAAGATCAAGTTTATAGTTTATGACAAAATTTATGATCAGATTTGGAAGATAATAAGATAATGCGGGAAATAGAAAGTGTTTAATCAAGTTTAAAGGTTTATCAAAATGAATAAGTTTGAAAAGGAAATATAAATCAAGTTCTAAACAAAGTATTAGAAAATGTTAACAAATTTTCATGTTCTAGATTGCTTTAAAATTGTTGTTAAAGTAATTATATAGTAGGTTAATTCCTATATGGTTTGAAAGTGATTTAAATGATGGAATTAAATAAAGTATTATTTATTTAATGCATTATGGATGGTTAATTAATGAAATCGGTTAAGAAATTATTAATTAACTAAACTATTGAGGCAATTAGTAATTAGTTTTAGTAATCAAATTTAAGGGATTAATTTATAAATGTGATTAATTAATTAAGTTATTAATTAAAAGATGATTAATTTATTTAGAGTTCATCACTTAATGAAATTAAATGATAATTACTTAATGAAGTAATTACAGAATAATTACTTAATGTCATTAATTAAGGTGGGTAATTGAGGGACAATTACCAAATGTAATTCATTAAAGAATAATTGCTTAATGTCATTAATAAGAGTAATTAATGGGAAATTCCTAAATGATAATCACTTAATGGAAGTAATTGAGGATTAATTACTTAGTGAAATCAGTTAAAGTATGGATTAATTAAGGGATTAATTAAAAGGTTAGTTAATTAATGAATGTGGTTAATGAAAGGTTAATTAATTAATAATTATAGAATAATTAATCAGGGTAATTAATTAAGGAATTAATTACTCAGTGTAATTAATTAAGTTGAAGTAGTTAATTTTAGTTAATTAATTAAGTTTTAATTAATTAAAGGTGATCATTTGATGGTGGGTTAAGTATAATTACTTAAGGTGATTAATAAGGTGTAATTACTTAGTGAAGTAATTTGTGGGAAATTCCTGCATGTAATTAAAAGGAGATTACTTGTTGGGGGATGATTAAAAGATAATTACTTGGTGGAAGAAATTAAGTGATAATTACTTAGTGTAATTAAAGGATTAAATAATGTAATTAATCAAGGAGTTGATTTAATGAATATAAGTAGTTAAGGGAAGTTAGTTACTAATGCGATTATCAGGATTGATTAATGAATGAAATTGTTTGAGGATAATTAATTTGTGTAATTAATTAAGAGTTAATTACTTAATGTAATTGAAGAATATTTAATCGATGGTGATTAATTAAGATAGGTAATTAGAGGATAATTAATTAATTTGTTGTAATTAATTATGGATTAATCACGCGGGATTTATAGTAATGGAAGGAATTAATTTATTTTATTTTAAATTAATTAAAGATAGTGTGATTAAAGTCTTTGCTTACGAACGGCTGAATGTTATTGAACGCTTGGATTGTTGTTATACTTGGCAGGTGATTGTGATGCTAGGGTGTTAGATATGGATTATCTATCTGAAATAGAATTGCTATGTGAATCTGTTACTATGGGTATACATGGAAATGTTTAAAGCTTAAACAGCTTTGTCTTAAGATGGCATTGGATTCGAAGAGACCGGAGTCGGGTATTAGTAAATACCCGAAACCACTTCGATTCTTTATAATTTGAGGTGTGGAACCAATATGATGAAATGGAATGATTTAAGTGAATTGGATCATTTAATCTAAGTTTTGGTACTTAGAAATTGATGTATGACGTAAGTGATGTCTATAACAACTTGTGAAGTTGTAAATAGATATAAATTACCCCGGATTTATATAAGTTGTATGTTTTGTGTTCCATGTTAGATGGGTTTACTCACGCTGGTTTCCAGCCTGACCCGGGTGTTACTTTGATGTAATGCTTGGGTCAGACCGAGTATTACAGATTTTCAGGTAAGGACGTTCTGGAGCTCAGAAGGCGAGCTGGATGGCAGGAACGTATGGAGTGTTTCCGCTATGTTATATAGTTGTGTATCTAGGACATGTTGTTTTAAACTGTCCAATGTTGTGTAAGTGTTGTAACTCTGATGTATAAAAATGTAAATGTACTGACACGGTTCTTCTTTGTAAAACTGTTATTTTATTTGATATTATATTTTCTCCGCTGCGAATGTGAGGTTTCTGTGACTTGTTTCTATTTCTTCTTCTTTCTCTTTCTTCTTTTCCTAACTATCTGGAATTTTTGGGATCGGAATTTTTGGGTCGTTACATTAACGATCCTTTTAATTGCTTTTCTAGCATGTAAAATTCAAAATAATTCGAAATCTCATGGGAAAAATCCCAAAATTCATAGAAATTACTGTATTCTTCATCATATAAAAATTTCGAGATCAAAAAACGATATTAAATTATTTTTAATAATTAAAACCTAAAGTTAACCCCTTTCCACTTAGGAAATTCATAAAATATTTAATATAACTTGAAAATTTACGAAATTAGAAACCTAACTCCAATTGAATGTTCCACATCGCATATCCAAAAATCAAATCGATTAGAGAATAAAAACTATGGTTTTACCCTTAAAACCTAATCAATCAATTTCACAAAAATCCCATAATTCATTATTCTATCCAAACAGTAATCAATCAAGCAAAACATGGTATAATTTATCATAATAATTCGGGTATTACCCATAGCTGAATATGAAATTAATTAAAAGAGATGGAATCTTATTCTTTACCTTAAAATCAAATGTTGGAGTTGAGATTTGATGTTGTTTTAGTTTCTCCTAATCCCTTCCTTGAATTCCATTTTGATTTTCTTTACTTCTCCCTTAAGAATGGTCGCCCTTTGCTTGCTTTTCTTTTTTTGTATACGTTTTGTGAAAACAAGAATGATATGAGGAAGAGAGGGTTTAAGGAGTGAAAGATAGATTTACCTATTTTTCCCTCTCCTATATTCTCTTATATAATAAGTTCTTAAAACAATCTCTTTACTTAATTCATTAAGGCATGACTTTAAAATGTTCAAATCTTATTCTCCTTAACTATTTACATTATTCTATTTAAGCTTCCAACTAAACATACTGAATAATATTAAATAAAAATCCGGGGTGTTACAGGTTCCCCCTTTTAAAGAATTTCATCCTTGAAATTTAGTAAGGACTACTTAACAAGCATATCAAATATGTAAACAATTCTAGTGTATCCTACCAGCCACTATGTCAATGTACAACAAATATAAAACATACCATCATAACAGCCCAGGATAAGTATCCCTAATCATGTTCTCTGTCTCCCAAGTACAGTTTTTCTAGTCGTCAATCCATTGGACTTTTACTAAATCGATTGTCTTGTTCCTTAATATCTTCTCATCTCTCACTACAGCTCGAACTGGTTATCTCACCAAAGTCAGATCCGGTTCTACTACTAAATCTTTTAATGCGGTCGGAGCAATATTAGTCTCTGGATCATGCATGTACTTTCTAAGATGATAAACATGAAACATATTGTGGATATCTGCTAAACTACTCGGTAACTCTATTCAGTACATGAGTTTTCCAATCCTCTCGTATGTTAGGGAACAGTGCAACATATCTTGGCGCCAGTTTCCCTCACTTTCCAAATTGTACCACACCCTTCATCGGTGATACCTTAATGAAACACGATCTCCAACCGAGAACTCAAGATCTTTATGCCTTTTATCTATATTACTTTTCCACCTAGACTGAGCATCTCTTATCCTATCCCGGATAACTCAACCTTCTCCTCTCTTACCATATCTGGACCAATGGCTAATCTATCTCCGATCTCTAACCAACATGACGGTGATTTGCACGGCCTTCTATAGAAAACTTCAAAAGGCACCATTCCAGTGATAACTATTATTATAGGAAAAATCAACCAAGTTCAAATGGTCTTCCCATGAGCCACCAAAATTTAGTGCACAAGCCCTCAGTCGATTTTCCAGTACTTTATCGACTCTCTCTTTCTGCCCATCTATCTATGAATGATAAGCGGTACTCATCTTAAGCTTTGTACCTAATATCTCCCGTAGACTATTCAAGAATTACTAGTGAACAATGCATCTCCATCATTGACTATACTACTAGGAAACCCACACGGTCTAAAAATATTCTTCATAAATAACTTAGGCAATACAGGTGTCATCCTTGTTGACTTAGCGAGAATGAAATGTACACTCTCGGTCAGTTTACCCACTATGTCCCGTATGCTTTCATCTGTCTTATTTGACCTTGGCAACACGGGGTTAAAATCCGTGGATGTTGAATCTCATTTCCAAAATGGTATATCTAAGGTTGAAGCAATCCACCTGGCTTCTGATGTATGGCTTTTACTAGTTGGAAATTTGCACATTGCTTCACAAATAAGCCTACATCTCTTTTCATACCTTCCTAGAAGAAACTTCTCTTCATATCATGATATATCTTGGTTCTTTCAGGATGAATCATTAACTTCGATCGATGACATTCCCTAAGAACTTCCCTCCTTAGGTTTCGAACATCTGAACACATAATCGTCTCATTTTCCTTAATCAATCTCTCTGATGAAGATTATATCGTTTAGATCATCGATCTCGGTTCCACTTTCCAATATTTTAATTCTTTTGGCTAATACATGGTCATCTCTCTACTTAGAAGCAATCCTTTTAGCCAACATTAGTCGAACATCCAAGCAAGACAATATGGATGTACTTTGAGTAGAACTAGGAGTCGATCTTAACTGCATATTACAAGTAGTCAACGCCTCTAAATACTTCCATTTAGCTAATAGAGCTATCACCACATTTTGATGTTTTCTGTTAAGTGCATCTGCAACCTCATTTTCTTTCCCTGGTGTATACTCAATGCTGAAATCATAAGCTCCTAAAAACTCCAACCACATTTGCTGTCTCATATTCAACTTTTCTGAGAGAATAAATACCTCAAATACTTATGATCCATATAAAATTCGAATCTTTCTCCTAAGAGGTAGTGTCTCCATACGTTCAACATAAAAATCACCTTGCCAAATCTAATTCTTGAGTCAGATATCTAACTTTATGTGGTTTGAGATATCGAGAAGCATAGGATATTACCTTACCATTTTGCATCAACATAGCTCCTAACCTTGATCCACATGCATCCGCATACACCACTAAATCCTGATTCCCATTTGGAACAACTAACACGGGTGCATTGTTTAACAAATGCTTCAACTCAAGGAATGCTTCCTCACATTTATCAGACCAAATAAAGTTCACGTTCTTCCTTTTTAGTTTATTAAGGTGCTGCTATCTGTGAGAAATCCTTGATAAATTTCAGATAATACCATCAAATTCAAGAAATCCTTATCTCGACCACCATCTCGGGCCTCATCAACTGTTAACAGCTTCAATCTAAGCCGGATTTACTGATAGCCCATTCTTTGAAACTACATGACTAAGAAACTTCACCTCTTTCTTTCAAAAATGACACTTCAGAAACTTGATGATGCCTCAACGTCTCAAGCATATTCTAAGATGAACCTCCTGATCTCTTTCATCCTTAGAATATATCAAAATGTCATCCATGAAAACCAATACGAACTTATCTAAGTGCTCTCAGAAAATCCAATTCATTAAGTCTACGAAGAAAGATGGCGCAATTGTTAACCTAATTGTCATTACTAACCACCTGTATGAACCATACCTTGTTCAAAATGCTACCAAAGGAATCTTGTCCTCCGCCATTCATAATTCATGGAACTATATTTCTAAATCCAATAGGGAAAATGCTTTGGCTTCACTCAACAGATCAAATAAATCATCAATTCTTTACAAAGGATATCTATTCTTTACTGTCTTTTCATTCAGCTTACGACAATCGATGCATAATCTTAATGGCCCGTCTGATTTCTTCACAAATACCACGGCCGCTTCCAAAGGCAAACTACTTGGTCTAATGAAATTACTTCCTTCTGAGTCCACTAGTTGCACCTTTAACTCCTTCATCTTAGTCGGTGTCATTCTGCTAGGTGGTCTACTTACCGATTCAACCCTTAGTATAAGATATATATGAAACTCAATATCCCATTTAGGTGGTAGTCCTATAATCGGCTCAAACACATCTGTGAATTCTCTCACACTCAAAAGCCAATTTATCTTATCTTCTACTTCCATTGCACCCAAAAAAGATCAAACATCCAAAATTGATTCTCCACCGAGTATATTATTCGATCGCGGGTATGTGGGTTCTTAATGATATTTCCCTATCCTGGCAAAATATCTTAGCTTCATATTTACTCAACCAATCCATACCCAAAATAATCCTAAAATCAAAAAAAATCAAGCGCAAACAAACCAAAGGAAAGTATGTAATCTAGCAACTCAAATTTTAGATGGTCACATCTCATCCCTAGAATTGCATATCCTTCTTTTGGATTTGCTATCCTTAAGGAAGTAACAAAGTGTGGTGGTTCTGAACATAACATATCTACCAAACACTGAAATTAAATGAATGCGATGCACTAGTACGCTATGTGTAATGACCCATAAATCCGTACCCCTCGAATCAACACTATTCTACAACAATCAACTCAAGTTGCACGGAAATACGAACCATTTGGGTTAAAGAAGAAGAGGTAGAAGAAGAGAATATAAAACAACATCAGAATCTAACCATCGCAGCAGAATAAAATATAATAGATAATAAATGATCTTTACTCAAATCAAATATATCTATATTTATAAATTACATTATCAGAGTACATCAATCACAGCTCAAACTCAATAACATACAACTGGTTACACAACTAAACAACACAGCGGAACATTTATATAAACAAATTCGGGAGTACGTATCGTCATCCATCTCGTCTCCTGAGCTCTACAGCATCAAAATCCTGTATTCTATAATACTCGGTCCGACCTGAGCGTTACGGTTAAATAACACCCGAGTCAGTCTGAAATACCAGCGTGAGAAAATCACACTCAATTGATTATTAACGTTTCAAAAATCCTTCTGAAAATAAAAGCATCTCGTAAGACCACGACACAAATAAACATGTCGGGTTTTTACCGAACGATAGCTAAACAATTTTTATAGAAATCCTCTGATATTATAATAGGGTCTATATACAAATACATATAAAATAGCCGAAATTGTTACATTATTAAATTCCAGCTACTAGCCACAAAGTGGGTAATACAAACAAAACTCGTACAAGGCTCGTAGGGAGAATGGATTTCCAACTAATGACTAGGCACTGGGGTACCACCTGTCACAGTACGGGGCCTAGATCACCGTACCGAGGAGTACGCCCACTCCCCTACAACATAAGACCGAGACTACCCCTTACTGGATAATCCCGAGTGAGATCACCCTGCGGTTGGGATCAGCAACCGCCCACTAAACCGAAATAAAAAGGGACATCTAGATAGGAATGACCTCACCCTGCTTGGGTGCTACCCACCTAGCCTTGTTGCATAACCCCTGATTTTCAGCCATTCCCATTTGATGAGGCTTGAGGCTAAACGTTACCTTTTTAGAACATATCCCTTAGAATGCCCATCGTCCACCTGACGATGTTTCACAAGCATTCATTCATACAAGTCCGTCCCGGGTTCGAACGGAACCGAAGGCACTATTCCTACTACATCCATTTTGGAAATATCCTCACGATTAGTAGCAACTAGCCCTTGCACTTCACTGCTCCATCTTCGAATCCAAAATCGTTACTTTCCTAATTCATTTTAAAATTCATTAATTATGGACTTTATTACTATTATTATTTTCCGTTTGATTTTAAATTTTTTTAACTGAAATATACAAATTTCAGCTTTTCCCAATTTCTTCTTTATTCTTTTCAATAATTTAAATCTTAAATATTAAATAAATGTTTTGTTCTTTTAAATGTTAATATTGAAGTTTAAAATTCATTAACTTTTTGTTTATTCAAAAATTACTCTTTCTATGCTCAAGATTTATTTATTCGGAATTTTTTATGTTACATTATTTCTTTTTCCATTCATTCTTAAATTTATTCAAATTTCCATAATTATTTTACTTACAAATTCACTTCTTTTATTTTCTTTCAAAAATCCAATTCGTATATTTTTGGAAATTCATTATTCCCAGTTATATCCAATCAAACCATATCATTCAATATTCCAATATAATTCATCATAGAATATCAAATAATCACAACAGTGGGTATTAAATAATTTAAATATATGTTGAGGGATCCAGTTGGATCCCTCCAACCTGTTTTCCCTACGTCCACAGACGTTAGCACAATATAATCTGCCAATTTCAAAATATACCAAACTATAGCACATAAATCAATTCAACCATCCAAACAATTATTTAAATTTAATCATTTAAATTTAAATTTATTCAGCTAAGTGAGATTAACTCACCTTTGATTTTTGTTTTGCAATCCACTTCAATATTGCCTTGGATTTCCTGATGTTTGACCTTGAACACACAATTTATATAATTTATCAATATTCAAAAATGTCGAACTATTAATTACCGTTTTAATAGTTTTAAATTCTGACTAAAGATTTATTTTAAACATTAACTACTCCCAAACTAATATCTCCTGAAAAAAACCCTTTTTGTAACTAATTAAATTAAATAAGCAATTAAATAATTTAATCATCTCTATATTTATTTAAAATGAAATAGTAGGTTGAAATATATAAATATTTATAATTTATACCTATGCTTTCTTTTTCTTTTCTTTTTTTTTGAAATCACATATGTATATACACTTATAAAGTAGCTCATATGGATCCAAAAATCCAATTTTTAAATAAATTCTTCACATTTTAAAATCCCCTATAATTCAAAATCCTATCTATGAAACCATAGATATATGCTTATATCTTCTGCTTTAAACTTTTACATATATTCAAATAGATATTTTTATTTTATGTACTAACTGTAATAAATTTCCTGCTTTCTGAATATATTATTTTGAAAACTACTTATTTCCTCTGACTACTAAAATTAGTGCTTTATTTAATTTTTTTCATGTATATACTTTCCTTAACTATATACACATATGTATATAATATATTCATATTTATACTTTCTTTTGTAAATAAACAAGATATGATTTATTTTTTCTTTACTGCAAAAACTCTTGCTCAATATATAAGTTTGCAAAGCAAATTCTGGTTTTAAAATCCACACTCCTTCTGCAATGTAAATATATATAATATCGATTTAGGATTCAACGAATACCTGCTGCCAGCCGACCCCAAGCCCTAACTCGAGTTTCCTCTCACGGTCGCGCCGTCCCTGTGTGATGCTCGACATCACTTCATCCTCCTATCGAACACGCGTCCACCAGAAATGACGAAATCGACCCCCCACAACCCTCGAACCACTATCACCATCGCGATGCCCTCGATCGCATGCGCATCTTTGATGCCGCCAGCCATTGCCCTGAGTCACCATCAACGACGACGGCTATGCCACTGCCACACCAAATCGAGGCTCAATCGCGAAGCTCATCACCCAAATAGCCGCCTTCGAGCTCGAACAGAGCGATCGTGATGTTTTCGCGATTTATAAATTTTTTTTTTTTGAGGATCAATTTCGACTGAAAGGTGAGGAGAGGGAGACTTGAATCCTTAAATTAGTATATACGAGACTTCAGTCTCATTGCTTTTTTTTTCTTTTTTTTCCTCGTTTGATTAATTTGAAAAGAGGGAAGAACAAACGTGATTTTCTTCGGCCATTTAATTTGAAGGTTTCGATTTTGAAAAACTAAGGGGAAAGGGATTTCTTATTTGGTATAGCTCGGCCATTTTTTTTCTCGAAGTGAATAACGAGAGAGAGAGGAACAGGCAATTATGAAAGGAACGAGAAGGAACTGCTTGATGTGAACGAAGGGATAGGTAGCATGATTAAGCAGAGATTAGGTCGGCAAAAGAAACATAGGGCGACTGTGATTTGATTGGTGACATAATATTTTATATTTAAATTAAAACGATAAATTATTGTCTATGTGTATTTATCTCGTACGATCACACGACAACTCCGATCAATACGAAATTTGAAATCCGATAATAATTCAATATTACGGATCCAATGGAACTGGTTTCGTCGAAATCCGAGACTGCGCCCCGGAAGGCTATTTTTAAATTCGTTTTAAACAATAAAATTTAAAACTGAACAACCCACTGTTAATTTCAATTTTATAACTTCTATTATCTTCAGTGTTATCAATATAAAATTTACAAGCCTTCAAATTATTTTTAACATGCCTAAAATCCCCGATTTCATATTTTACCTGATTTTTAAATTATTTAATTCAATAATTTAATTAACAATTAATTAGTGATATTTGAATTCAAGTTAAAATATTCCATTGAATATTTAAATCAATTAAATATTCTGATTTTAAAAGCTTAAAAATTCTGGGTCGTCACATTCCTCCCCCCTTAAAAGAATTTCGTCCCCGAAATAACTAGTTGGGAAGAATGGTCAAATACCCGTTCTATTTTCCAAAACCAAACTGTTCAACATTCTATCCACTATCATTTTATAAAAGACCCACTACTATTTTTACTAATCTTTCCCAACTTTCCCATAGTTTCTAACAATATTACTTACTCAATCATACAAATTTAAATTTTAAATCAAATTTAAAATTATCAGAATTTTCTTAAAAAATTTCGAACTCTCTAAATTTCCGAAAATTTTTGCCAGCGTCTCCTTTGCGCGGCTAGCTCTGTACAACTACAAAATGGCTCTACGGCCTCCTAAATCCAAAAAGAAAACCAAAAGCCAAGTGGCTAGATCCAAAAACCCAATCAAATTCCATATAGAATTTTAAACACATACCTTTTTATCGAGCAATTCTAATTTATTATATGAAATCAAAACCAATTCTTTTTTCCCTTTTTCATACCTGCATATCCTGTTTAGCAATAATATCCAATCACAACATTCAAAAACATTTTATTGACTTCTTTTACACATTTCCAATATTTGTTTTACTTAAGCCCGTACGATGTACCTATATCATTTGTACGCAATACTAAATCCGATCGCTTACTCGATCACACAATCTCACTTCCGGACTAGTATCGTCCATCCGACTTTCTAATGCGGACTCAGATCTGGTTTCCTGATTAGAAACCGTCATTCTCCTTGCATAGTCATAACTATGATAGAGAATTTATAGAATCAATCAAAAATCCATATCCAGGTTCGCCGTTGAAAATCGAGTGAAAAATCCTAACTCGGATCGATATAACTATCTCGAAATTCTGTGCCTGAATCTGGAGCAAATAGCTATGCGAATAAAATAATATACATTCATCCTACGTATTTGCCCCAATTGATTTTCAATTATATACATTTCCTCTTTATTCACATTTATTTTGATTGTCATACACTTATGCACAATTTTCCCTTGCACTACTTCCAGTTTTAAATCTCTATTCAATTATCCACTTAATTTTTTTTTCAATACTAAATTTGCTTAAGAATCTCACCATTCACTTCTTAAGTTCTATATAAATATTTTATATACTTCTTGAATTAGTTTTCACTTTTCTATTGGAGTTTATATCCATTTTATTCAATTTGCCTTTACAATTCCATAAAAATTTCAATTTGCTTTACTTTGTTAATTAATTTCAAATATAAATACTTTTTCCCAATTTTACTTGAATTCAATTCATTTCCAAACTTTGAATATTGAATTTTGATTCACCCTATCTCAACCCATATTTAATTAACCATTTCCCTTATTCATTTTACTTACTAATTTATTTTTATATCTCAAATAAAAGTTAGTTTGCAAACTTTTTCTTCTTTTAGTTTCTTTGAACAATTCTTCAGTTCATCTTACTTATACAATTAAATTAAATTTCAACATTCGGTTATAATTCTATTTTCTTAACAAACTTTAATTCATTTGTCGTTAGTGAAAATTTTCAAAAGATGTAAAAAAATTCTAACTCCCAAAATTTTCGAAATTTTTTGGCAGAGTCTCCTTTGTACGGAGCAGCTTTTGCAATTTGACAAGAGATAAAAATATATATACATCGACCCACACGGTCGGAAAACAGAAAAACAGTTCATATTTCCTATTTGTATTGCGTAAGCGTACCTTATTTAGCATTTTAAAGCAAGCAGCTATTTATTTAAGCAATTAGCGCAATCAAAACCAGTCAAACGGCTTCCAAAAACCTATACTTACTCAATTTAAACATGTCAGTGTCAAATATACAAAATTTATTAACATTTCACTTATTATAAATAACTAAAACATGGATTCTATAAACAGTGCATATTATATATTTCCATAAGCACATATGAAATATTTCGACACTTATTTATAATGTTTTCAAACAATATTCAAACCATCCTATTCAATTCAAATGATTTCACAACTCTCTTACTTAACTTATATTCATTTAAGTCCAAGCAAACTCATTAAAATTGAATTGATTTCCAAAAGCAATCTAACTCCTATTTTTATTCGAAGTCAAATTCTCATTAATATAACTTAAGATAATTAACTCAATTACTAATTTCATTCACCAAACCAGTTTTATTTCAAATCATTCCGTAAAACTCGACACCACCATATCTCCAATTACTTAAGTCAAGCTTTTATTCAAATATTACTTAAGTCATTTATTTTTCGTCAAGTTATTTCAACTTTAAAACTCAAGTTATATATATTTTATAAGCACTTTCCAATTTAAATCCTTAATTGATTTCAACTACCAATCTATTTTGATGCCATTTCATTCAATCCCAATGGTTTACAATTCAATTTCTTACATTCAGTCTATTTTTAATCCAAACAAGCTTATATTCAATTCAATTGATTTCGAAATCAGTTTTATTGGCTTCTGTTAATCCATAGAATTTATATAATCTCGTTTACGTCAAATGATAATTCACTTCTACGAAATTTGACCATACGCAAGTGAATAAATAACTACGTAAGCTTGTAACCACTTTAATTTGATTTCAACTCAATTAATAGTCAATTTCTCCCATTCTAATTCATTTGCAATCATTTCAATTTTATTTTTATTCACTTGAATTTTATTTACCACTCAAACCACCACTATTTCAACTCTATTTTGTTTAACTTGAGTTCATTGCCAGCTTCATTCGTTCAAATTAAATTAGTATATTTCATTGAATCAATATGAATTCTAATTCACATTCAATAATTTATTTCTGAATTCCTCTCATTTTATAACGAGGCCATTTCCAATTTATCTCTACTTAGATTTTTATTTGCAATATAAATCATTTTTATGTTAATTCAATTCCATTCAACTTCAACTCAAATTTAATTCACTTACAATCTTAAGTTGAATTTCTATTAATATCTCAAGTTTCACTTTCAAATTCTATCATTTATTCACAACTCAAATTTTTATTAACCAATTTGAGTTCCATTTCCATATTCCATTAATTAATCAAGTAGTCTATTTAAAATTTTACCCAATATTTGGTTTTTATTTCAAAAATCACTCCAACCGTTTTACTTGAGTTCAGTCTATTTTATTTTTATTTTTATTTTTATTTAGATTATATTCATTATCATTATAAACAAATTTTATTTGGCCTATTCATTTTACTTCCAAACTTTACAAGTCACAACCTATTTATATTCATATCTCATCTATTTACAATCAATCTCATTCACATTTTACTTTTTAACTCAGAATTATACCTTTTGTTTAGCCAATATATTTTTATTATTCCATAAACATTTTAAACAAAATTCCAGAGTTAAACAATTTTCCAAAATTTCAATATCACCTTAGAAATCAACTACATCCAAATCCTTTGGCATCCCTTTGAATTTCAAAACCAAACCCAGTTCACAAACAATTCCAACTTAAAACAACTTGGTAGCAATTTCTCTTCTAGAAACTCGAAAATGAACTGCGATGATGCTGCAGTCATCACCGAAATTATTTTCCAGCGATCGAAGGAGAATTAAAGTCTTTTATCTCTTTAAAATCCCTTTCAAATGTTTTTTTAAAAATTCCAAATCTCGCCATATTCAATTCCAATTCAAAAATATTCTCGAAATAACACCACTATTATTTTCCCAAACCTTTGAAAACCACTTTCAAATCCAAAGGAATTTAAATTTTCCCAAAAATTCCAAATTGCAATTCCTTTAAGTCTATATTCAAACATACCCTGGAATTTTATCTCATTTTAATTTCAAATGTTTCTCTAGAATTCTATTCCCAAATTATAATCACCTTTACAATTTACATTAACAAATCTCATTTGTATATGAAGTTTATTTCAATTTATAAATTACATTTATAATCCATATTTCAAATTCCATTTTGTTATATAAATTTATTCTTCAACTTTGGTTGTAAGTTTTCTATTTCTTATTCAATTCCTACACAATAGTGTTAATAATTTAATATTATCATTTCTTAACAATCAAGCATCCAAATACTATATATTTTACAAAAATTATATCTTTTATATACAAAAATAATTTGGGAAAAATTATTTTATTTACCCCACTTTAAAACAATACTATGTCGAATTGTTCTATTCAAGTGTTTAGAGATCCCTATCAATAACGTTAATTACTCGTATTGACCAGAATCCATGAACTACTCAATAAACCAATCAACACAATATAAAATCATTTTATACTCACTAACAAATACGCGCTCATATCAACTAATACGCTCAAACTCAATCTAGAGTACTATTGACTCTATTTTAATGAGTAATTCCGACCAGAGCCAAGGTTATCTCCAACCTAAGCTCTGATACCAAGTGTAACGACCCGCAAATCCGTACCCCTTGAGTCAACACTATTCTACAACAATCAACTCAATTTGCACAGAAATACGAACCATTTGGGTTAAAGAAGAAGAGGTAGAAGAAGAGAATATAAAAGAACATCAGAATCTAACCATCGCAGCGGAATAAAATATAATAGATAATAAATGATCTTTACTCAAATCAAATATATCTCTGTTTATAAATTACATTATCAGAGTACATCAATCATAGCTCAAACTCAATAACATACAACTGGTTACACAACTAAACAACACAACGGAACATTTATATAAACAAATACGGGAGTACGTATCGTCATCCAGCTCATCTCCTGAGCTCTACAGCATCAAAATAATGTATTCTATAATACTCGGTCTGACTCGAGCATTACAGTTAAGTAACACCCGAGTCAGTCTGGAATACCATCGTGAGAAAATCACACTCAATTGATTATTAACGTTTCAAAAATCCTTTTGAAAATAAAAGCATCTCGTAAGACCACGCCACAAATAAACATGTCAGGTTTTTACCTTACGATAGCTAAACAATTTTTATAGAAATCCTCTGATATTATAATAGGGTCTATATACAAATACTTATAAAATAGCCGAAATTGTTACATTATTAAATTCCAGCTACTAGCCACAAAGTGGGTAATACAAACAAAACTCGTACAAGGCTCGTAGGGAGAATGGATTTCCAACTAATGACTAGGCACTGGGGTACCACCTGTCAAAGTACGGGGCCTAGATCACCGTACCGAGGAGTACGCCCGCTCCCCTACAACACAAGACCAAGACTACCCCTTACTGGATAATCCCGAGTGAGATCACCCCACGGTTGGGATCAGCAACCGTCCACTAAGACGAAATAAAAAGGGACATCTAGACAGGAATGACCTCACCCTGCTTGGGTGCTACCCACCTAGCCTTGCTGCATAACCACTGATTTTCGGCCATTTCCATTTGATGAGGCTTGAGGCTAAGTGTTACCTTTTTAGAACATATCCCTTAGAATGCCCATCGTCCACCTGACGATGTTTCGCAAGCATTCATCCATACAAGTCAGTCCCGGGTTCGAACAGAACCGAAGGCACTATTCCTACTACATCCATTTTGGAAATATCCTCAGGATTAGTAGCGACTAGCCCTTGCACTTCACTGCTCCATCTTCGAATCCAAAATCGTTTTCCATGAAAAGTACAAATCGGATCGAAGTGGTTTTCGAGAAATTAATCTCGATCCCGGTCTCTTCGAAACGATCAACGCATTTGTCCAATATTGATAGTCGGTTATTTAACTATCAATTAATATTCACAAACATCCATCAAAACAATAAATAAATTTCCAAATTATTTACTAACCTCAAAAATATCTTCACAAGATATATTTCTATTTCACCTTGAAAACAGTTTCAAAAAAACCATCTTTCTTTTTCAGAATATACTTTCCCAAATATTTTCTATTTCCTCCGAAATCACCAAGCACAAAACTAGAATTTAAAAGTAATTTAAAACACTTTACTTTGAAATATACTTTAAAACATTTAGGTTAAAACTACTTCAATAATTTATTAAAATACATACTACATAAATATTTGAAAATAAGGTTACTTAATAAAATATAAAACTAGATTTTCACTTTTAAAAACAAAATACTAAGTCACTCTTTAAATAATTACTGCTATAGTAGATTAAAAAGGAAAGACTTACTTTAGAATTTAAATATTTAGAAATAATAAATTTTCCAAAACCTGCTTTTTAAAACAACTTTAAAACCTTTAACTTATATTTAAAAATTTACTTTAAAAACGTACTTGGTGACATTATATTTTATATTTAAATTAAAATGATAAATTATTGTCTGTGTATTTATCTCGTACGATCACACGACAACTCCGATCAACACGAAATTTGAAATCCGATAATAATTCAATATTACGGATCCAATGGAACTGGTTTCGTCGAAATCCGAGACTGCGCCCCGGAAGGCTATTTTTAAATTCAATTTAAACAATAAAATTTAAAACTGAACAACCCACTGTTAATTTCAATTTTACAACTTCTATTATCTTCAGTGTTATCAATATAAATTTTACAAGCCTTCAAATTATTTTTAACATGCCTAAAATCCCCGATTTCATATTTTACCCGATTTTTAAATTATTTAATTCAATAATTTAATTAACAATTAATTAGTGAATTTGAATTCAAGTTAAATTTATTCCATTGAATATTTAAATCAATTAAATATTATGATTTTAAAAGCTTAAAAATTCCGGGTCGTTACACTATGAATTAAAAGCTTACCATCCTTCACAAACTTTCCCTTCTTAGCTACTATTGGCTTAGATGATGATGTATCTAAAGAAGAAACCTTTCCTTTTCCTATCTTGGTCGCTTATGGACATTTGTTCTTATAATGCCCCGCTTGGTTGCAATTAAGGCACTTCACATTCTACTTCCCCACAACCTCCTTAACATCACCAGATCGATACTCATTAGCATAGTGCCTCTTTTTTTACACTTGTAACAAACTTCATTGGCATTCCTCGTTTTGGTAGCTCCACCTTTCTGATCTCTCTTCTTCTTAAAGAACTTCCACTTCTTATTCTGAGTATTCTGGTTCTCCACTGACTTCTCTTACCCAAAGGTCGAAAGCATTTCTTTATTCCTGATTGCCAGCTCCCCTACTGCATTCGATGGATCATTGAAATGTGGCATAGTTGCCCTAGTAATCTCTGGTCTCAACCCCCTGATAAACTTCATGTTTCTCTTTATAATAATGTCAATATGGCATATTCACACATAGACGGCTTATTGAACTTGGCAGAGTATTCCAATATTGACATTTCTCCTTGCTCCAACTCCATAAACTTCCTAAGCAAGGCTGACTTGGCTACTTCAGACAAAAACCTTTCCTCAAATATCCTTCGAACTTCTGCCCAAGTCAATTCCTCTTTTGGTACTCCTATGGCCACCATGTTCAACTAGAACAAAGCAGCTCCTTGTAACTATCTCGAAGCCAACCTCCTTTTCTGTTCAACATTCAGACCAAAATCCATAAAGATCCTTTCACGATATAACAGCCAATTTTCCACTTTTGTTGCATCCTTAGTTGCCAAAAAGGCTTCCCACCCAGACTGATGTAAACTCGACTCAGCTTAGCATAGGTATTACCAACTGATGCTACGGGATTGACTCCACCCACATTAGCAGCATTTCCTCTAGCTACTCACAAAGCTGGTCCATCCTGCATTAGATTGATGAAGAACCGATACATAGCCCCCGTATCTACTGGTGGGGTTCCAACACGTGCATTGGCATTTGCTTTTTGATTAGCATTTTCCTATCGACCTTGGTTCCTCCTATTGTTGGGGCCGAACATTTCCACTGGTTATGGTGCTTCCACTACCTATATTCACTCTTCCATCTCCTTCTTCCATATCTTTCTTTCTCGTAAATCTGCATACGAGCCTTATAAGATATAGAAGAACGGTTTAAAAGAGTGGGGAGAATAGATATAGAACACATACTTATATATAGCAAATACAAGTACGTTACTATAGCGTAAACCCAAACTCCAATCGTCTTCTCTGATTTATTTGGATAATGTTTTCAAAAACTCTTTATCTTTAAAATTCTTTTAATCATAAACCTATGCTTTTATACCAACTTGTATCATCCCCCATTCCAAGGCCCAAAATTATCCACTACGGATGCTGTAGTCATCCATAGTTATTAATTCTTAGTGATAAAGTATGGCTATGGTAATCGTATCCATAATCAAAAGCACACGAATATGAAAAAATTTCAAACACAATTTAGAAATAACTTTACATTCCATTTTAAAATATGATTTCATATTCATTACATAATCCTATTTGCAAACCCAAATTTAATGGAATTATAAAAAAACTCCAAGAGCGATATATGAAGATGCACCCTTAGTTGATTAGAGTCAAATATATAGCAATTATACGACCACTACAACAAACAGACCTTTTTCTAGTGTTTAAAAACCGATATTAAAGCTTTAATAGTGTTTCTATAAACGTTATAGATCAGCAAGTTGTAATACATCTGATAGATACAATAGCATCAAATAAAAACATACTTTTAACAACATTTTTGTTACCATCTTAAACTGGATGTATCGGTACAACTACATTTCTATGCGTTTTGAAGCTTGCTATAAAACTTTTACATAATGTTATGTTTTATGATACTAACAATTTTGACATCATTTAATTGCTATAATATGTTGATTTTCTTGTTGAATATGATAGTATATGATTTTTGTTTGATGATAAAAAACATATATATATATATATATATATATATATATTCATTTAAATGTATTTCTTAATGTATTTTTTTCACACAATTAATAAATATTTGCTGAATAAAATAAATAACACAGAATTTAATTTCAAACGGATATTTTATTCAAACAAATATATTATTACAATTTTGAATAGTACAAATTTTTACTCTCATTGTATTTACAAAATTTCAATTATAATACAATTCGATTGCATTACTATTTATAATTTACATGAGCACCTCACTACATTTCATTCATTCACTCGTATTTGATCTTCAACTCTATTCCAGATTGAATCCAGCATATGAGCAATCTGCCAAATAAATAATAACGTAGTAAAATTAATAAGAAAATATTCTACAGCATAAAATAAAATGTGATTTTACAGAATATTATCTGCCTTACTTATTTGGGTTGTTCGTCATCATTTAATTTTGAATTCATCATACACGAACATCTTGTGACATACACAGTGTATTACTGGATATGCCACAAGGCCATGCATACCGATATACACTTGATAAAGTTATAGGGACAGGTTAGCACAACGTTAAACAGAAATCAAAAGCTGGGTTCAACTCAAGTGAAATAAATATTAAGTCACGGTATTAGTACAAGGTCAAACCCGAGCTATTAGCTGGATTCAACACAAGTGCTGACCAAATTCAAATGCCAACAGACCACCACTGACCACATACAAGTCAAATAAAAAACTACATCATTGAAAGAGATCGGCTCAACATCAATGCAACATATTCAATGAGCTGGCTAGAAAATCAAAATGTATAACCCTGACTGGTCAGAGAAACCACAGTGCAAAGTGGTGAATGCAAATACAGGTACACAAGTGATTAACAACACTACAACACTTTAATCAAAATTCAGTGGCAACCATCAACACAGAGACCAGACTAGAATGAATAGAGCAGACACTAATTGAAGTTTCATATACAAACCAGATGTTTACATGAATCAAAGCAGTGTGAACTTAACCAAACCAAGAAATGCAATATTAACCAGACCAGATCAACACACCAATAATGATATAAGTGTAGTGCGGCTCAATGCAAACCAGGGATGAAACTACACATATATATCGATAAAGCACCATAAGTGTATATGAACATTGTTTAACCAGGTAATGATGTAGGGAATTCGAACTAAACATATCAAGTTTAAAAGCCAAGGCCGATGTCAACAGAGATCAACAGGGTACAAGTTCGAACAAAGCAGAAATGTCAACAGCAGATTTCAAACCCAAGTCAACAAAATCAAAGTATCGAAGTCACAGTGAAAAATGCAGTGCACAAGTACATGACACAGTGATACAGAGGCCGAGACAAAATCAAGAAGGAATTTTCAAAGATCAAAGTCAATCAAGGTTATCGGCAAGTTCGAAAAAATCATGGAACAACAGTTTCAAATCAAATGGCCGAAGTCAAAATAAATCAACATCGTCAGAGAAGTCAAAGCCATGATGACCAAGGAAGCCGAACCAAGTCAGAAATCAAAGCCGTGACAACCAAGCAAAAAATATACAATTTTGAACAAGTCAGTAATCATCTCAAGCATCCATACAAAATCGAATGGCCAAAGCATAGCAATTGAAAAATTCAAACGAATCTGTTTGAACGAAAATTTAGGGAAATAAACCTTATATAAACCCAATCATCATCGGCCGTGAATAGAATTCTAGTTTAAGAAAAACAGATACCAAAAATTAAATCAACAACTCGAATCTGATCGGGTTCGAGCAAGCTAAACAGTAAAGTAGAAAAGCATAAATTACATAACAGATTTTTCGAAACAAACTCGATCAAAGAAGCAGCCGAAACTAATCTACGAAGTGACGGTTGATCGACAAATCAAAGAAAGTGAAATTGCATGTTCGATTGATCAAATTGAAGTTGGCGCTTCTTCAATTGCAAAGCTCTAGTTTTCACACAGAAGAAAGAACAAGCAAGAAGCCATTTTCACAAACGAAGAAGAGAACAGGCCTACATAAATAAAAGGAAAAAGGGATTTTGTTTATCACCTCCTTATTTTTTTTGGGCACGCAATCTTTGGGCTTCTATATTTTAAAAAATTAGGGTTTTGTTTTATAATTGTTTTTTACTTTTGTAATTTCTAGTCGTGTGACTAGGGGATGAACTACGGTGGTGTGGTTTGAGAATTCGCAACTCCGTAGCTGAGTTGTGGTAGGGTTTTGAGCGTAGAGTTAAGGTTAGTTGATAGCGGGTGTCGCGAATTTACATGTATAAGCGTCTGACTATTTAATTTCTAGTAGAAACCTTGGGGCAACACGTAGGCAGGGTTTTGCCGAAGTTGGGTAAATCTGTGTGTTTGATTTTCTGTTTTTATTATTCTGCTATTATCTGTGCTGCTATTATTCTGCTATATCTGTGTTGAAATTATTTGATTAACTTCCGCATTAAATTTTTATAATTTATAGTATCACATTATCCGCCCCCCCCTCCAGGATGAAATCGATCCTATAAGTGGTATCAGAGTTAGGAACAAAAGCCATTTTTATTTTAAAAATTAATTTATCAAAAACCAAATTTTTTCTTTAAAATGGCTTCTTTTAATAATGCTTTTGCTGAGGGTCATTTCAATATTATTCCTCTTGTTTTTTGATGGAACAGATTTTTTAAATTGGAAATTAAAAATGGAATTTTATTTAAAATCTGTTAATTTTAAATGTTGGGATATTATTGAAAATGGATGTGATGTAGTTGATCAGAAAATTACTTCGATTAATGCTCTTGCTATGCACGTACTATATTCTCATATTAATTAAGATAATTTTTTACTTTATCTCTCATTGTGAAAATTCATAGGAAATTTGGAATACTTTTGATGAAATATATGGTGCAAAATTCAACAGCAATGAGAAATCCTATTCAATTGACTCAGTTAAAGAAAGAGCTTAATAGGATTAGTAAAAAGCAGCAGTGACGAGGATGATGATGATGGAGCAGTTGAGATGGCATTACTAATGAAGAGATTCAGAAAGTGGAACCGTAAATACAGAAATCCAGCTCTAAATAAAAAAACTAATAAGCAGAATATTCAAAGCACTAGATAACCCAAAAGAATGGGAGATCATCTTCACAAGTGCAACAAACCCAGACACATCACGCCTAATTATCCTCAAAATCGACACGGCCAAGAAAAGAAATCGAAAAGGAAAAGTTTTGTAGTCACGTGGAATAAAAGTGAAAATGATTATAAGAGTACTAGCAGTAAGAGTGAGAAAGGAGATCTGTGCCTTCGAGATAATATAACTGATAACGACGATGACGAACCAAGCGAGGTATCAAAACTTACTCATTCAGAATTACTTATATATTTCCACGAAGTAAAGGGCTATTTTGAATGACTTAGGGAGAAATATGCCAAAATTGAATCACAAAGAGATACTTTGATAGATTTAAATAAACAGCTTGATCAATTAGTTAAAATCTATCAAAGTAAGATCCCTAAGTGTGATAGGTGTCCATCACTCGAAGAAGAGACTAAAAAATCAGAAATTAAAATTAAATCATTTGAAGATGAAATTATAATTTTGAATAAGAGTGAAAATACTAGGAGAGAGAAATCTATTAAAAAATGTACACAATTAGTGAATGAAAATGAATCACTAAAAACACAAGTCCAACAACTGTCAACGACTTTAGGAAAATTTTCCAAACGTGAAAAATCATTGAATATGCTAATAGGTAAACAAACTGTTAATACAGTTAGACAAGGACTTGGGTATAATCAATCTGAACCTGTTAAAAGCAAAATTAATCAAGTCAATTCAAAGTGCACAATATATGGAAAAACTGGACACAATCACAATATTTGCTGGTATAGACCCAAAATTGTGAATATCATACCAATTTGGGTTCCGAAAGGTATGAATATAAAATCCCTCAAAGTTAGACAAATCTGAGCGCCGAAAGGAACATATATAAATAGTTTGGGTCTCCACAAAAATATTTTTCAAAATCTGTTGCCACTAACAACCATGGACCTATAAAAACAAATAGGTCACAAAAATCTTTTATCGTGTAGGTCTGATGGCAAGCTAATGAACAACATCGGTGTTATCTAGATTCTGGCTATTCCAAACACACAACGGGGGACAAATCAAAGCTCCTTAGCCTAGTATAAAGGTGGCAGAATCACAATGGATTACAACAAAAGATTATCGATAAAGATAAAATAGGTAGTGGTATATTCATCTTGAATGATATATTAAATATGATAATCTGCATCATAATTTGAATTTAAATCAACCAGTTATGTTATAAAGAGATGAATGATAATTTTGATTCTGACTTAAACAAAATGTTGACCAATCATCTTTGAACTATAGATTTTCCTGTCTTATTGATTGATGATTACTCATTGTACACGTTGATATATTTGGATCTGTCACTATGTTCACTATTTGCACGGCTTCGATTCAATTTTATTTAAAAACTGTTAAAAATGATTTTAAGGAAATTTGTTGCAACTTCATGATCTGGCTTATAACTAATGAGAATCTTGAGTGAAAGAAAAAATTCAGACGTAGATTACACTAGTAATCTAGTTGGTACAAAAATTACTAGTGAAACGTGATTTATGTTGAGATATTCAGTAACTGCATCGTTTTTTTCAAAGAAAATATCTGAATATTTTCACTTTAAGCAATTTTCAATTAGCAAACATTATTTTATAAAACCCCTTGTAGAAAATATTTTTGTTGATCTTGTTTCAGATTAGTCATTTTAAAATTTTAATCTCATAATTATTTTTAGATTTGATTTTAAATGACTACATAGACTAATCTGACTCCCTACTAATTATCGAAAAGATAAATAGTGATTGAAAAAGTGACGACTGTTGATATTAATCATATATTATAACTTTAGATGGTATATTTAGTAAATTTCTTTATAAATTTGAACAAGAGTTACAAAAACTTTTTGTTGCTAAAAATTCCAGGACCATTTCTATTTGTATCATATTTCTATTGACCATCACTCATCATAATCCAATATGGTATGTCAATATTTGGTATTTTAAACAGGAAATTATGTGCTTTCATTTTATTATATTGTTAGCAATAAAAAAAATCCAAAGTATTCACTCTCATTTAAAAGTCCTCACGGTTATGCATGGGTGAATTACTTGGGATTTTTGATTATGTTCTTCCATTCTCATTTAAAAGTCCTCACAGTTATGCATGTATGGAACACATATCAAACTTGATTGACTAAATAGACAAGTTGATTTTGATCCCGTTTAAAAGTCCTCATGGTTATGCGTGGTTAGAAGATACTTGAATTCATTTTTTAATAAATTTTTTTGAATACTACTAATCTCATTTAAAAGTCAAAACGGTTATGCATGGTTAGTATACATTCAAATTCCTGATACAAATATACCATAAATAGACACCACTATATGGTTTTACATGATGACATCATCTGTATGATTCTAAAGTGGAATATACGTCAAACAGAGTATTTATGATTTTGTTTGATTTTTTATTAAAATTTAATATTTATACTCGATTGAGTATTAATGTGTATTAATGTCTATCACTTTATATCTATTTTTTTCTAACACTATTACTCTTCCGCTGATAACAAAAAGAGGAGAGAAAAGTTAAGATTTTGTAAAATAAAATCAAGTAAAGGTCAAATATTCTATTTTGTATATTCTATTTGCATCTAGGTTCATTTGTATATTTTTGAAGCTTGCATGAAGGGGGAGTTTTGTGTATAGAGGGAGCATTCAAATAGGGGGAGAAAATAGAGGCCGTCAATGATCAAATACATTTAATATATTCAAAATCTAAAATATATGTTTGTTATCATCAAAAGGGGGAGATTGTTGAATATGCTAGTATATGATTTTCATTTGATGATTATAAACATATATATATTCATTTAGATATATTTGTTAATGTACTATTTTGTTTTTCACACAATTAACAAATATTTGCTGAATAAAATAACTAACACAGAATTTAAATTCAAACAGATATTTTATTCAAACAAATATTTTATTACAATTTTGAATAGTATAAATTTGTGCTCTCACTATATATACAAAATTTCAATTACAGTACAATTCGATTGCATCACTATTTATCATTTATATGAGCACCTCACTACATTTCACTCATTCACTCTTATTTGATCTTCAACTCTATTCCAGATAGAATCCAGCATCTGAGCAATTTGTAAAATAAATACTAACGCAGTAAAATTGAAAAGAAAATAATTTGTAGTATAAAATAAAATGTGATTTTGAAACTATTATTTGCCTCGGTTATTTGGGTTGTTCATCATCATTTAATTTTGAATTCATTATACACGAACAGGTTGTGACATACACAGTGTACATTGGATATGCCACAAAGCCATGCACACCGATATACACTGGATAAAGTTACAAGGACAGGTAAGCACAAGGTCAAACCAAAATTAAAAGCCGGGTTCAACTCAAGTGAAATAAATATTAAGTCACGGTATTACTACAAGGTCAAACCCGAGCTATTAGATGGATTCAACACAAGTTCTGACCAAATACGAATGTCAACAGACCATCATTGACCACATACAAGTCAAAGAAACAAAACTACATCAGTGAAAGAGATCAGCTCAACATCAATGTAACATGGTCAATGAGCTGGTCGGAAAATCAAAATGTACAACCCTGACTGGTCAGAGAAACCACAGTGGAAAGTGGAGAATGCAAATACAGGTATACAAGTAATTAACAACACTACAACACTTCAATCAAAATTCAGTGGCAACCATCAACACAGAGACCGGACTTGAATGAACAGTGCAGACACAAATTGTGTTAGTCCATGAGACGATGGTTTTGATGACAACAACCTTATAATAGGATTATAAAATATAAATACTAACATTATAGTTTAGAAATATATGTATATGTAGGATTTAACCATTCAGGTACCAAGAATGAAGACTGTACAGTATAGAGATTCAAGATATCAAGATTGAAGACTCATGAGTATCAAGAAAATCAAGATTATCAAGAGTTCAAGATTTCATGTAATTTATTTTTTAATTAGAAATTTTGTTAAAACTCCTAGAAAAACACTGGCATCTTAAAATCCAATTTATTCGTGGAATGGAATCCACTTCGAGCCCGTTAAAGGGATGGAACCCTAAGTAGGATGGAACCTACAAAAAATCTAGTGGAACATTGTTTTGTATCCGCTAATTTTTATTCAAAATTATTTTACAAAATTATACCTTGTTTTCAAAATGTTTTCAAAACCTTCCTTTTAAAAGAATCAAAAACATCTATCCTGATTTCAAATACTTTTAGCCTCAAAATAATCTTTAATTTCAAAATCAAATTATTCTTAGTTTTAAAACAATCTTTAAATTTATTTAACTTTTAATATTTATACTTAGGTTCAAATATAAAATTTATATATATATTATTCTCTATATTTACTTATGTATTTTAACTATAGTCAAGTATATTTATAAAGTTTGAAAGAGTTTTTAATATAAGATAAAAATTATTTTCAAAGAAAATCAAACCACCAAAAATTCCTTTGGGATGTCAACATGCTCAATATACCCATGTCGTCATAGTGTCAGTTAATTTCAAAATTTTAATTTCAAAAGAAGTGTCTATTCGTCATATCTCTTCACGAATGGACATGGATGTTGTTTTTATATAAATAGGGGTTGTTTTCAACGAATTTTTAATCATATTTTATGGATTTCATTTCTCTTCTTCTTCCACATTTCTTTATACACATTCCTACCATTACTCTACCGAAATCAACATTGAATCTAACTAGATTTTCTCTGGTTTGATTCTTTATCACTATCTCAACAAGATCCTCAGTGTTATTCAGAGTTATAGACTTCTTTGTAATCAATTAAAAGAGAAAAGGTGCGATTGTAGCCTTGGAAATCAATCAAGCGAGAAAAGATGTGATTGTAGCCTTGGAAATCAATTGGCTGAACTTGTTGCCCGTGAAATCAAGTATCTCTACCCAGAGGATTGTGAATCTGGAGGGTGCACCTTGTAGCCTTGAAATCGAGGGTGTAATTATACAATTGCTTTTGAAAGGAAATCCGTACTTGTGTGCGGGACTGGATGTAGGGTAACTCTGAACCAGTATAAAATCTGGTGTGTTCTTTCCTTTACTGCTTTTATTTTATTTCTGCATCCGTGTTTCATTCTGTGATCATATCTGTGTCTGAATAATGCATACATTTGTGTTCAAATTAACAAAAACTCAAAATGATTTAATAATTTTTTAAAACACTATTCACCCCCCTCTAGTGTTTATCCTAGCCTTAAGATACGTAATCCGCATTTCTCACATTTGGTATCGGAGCAAGGTTTTCAAAGTTTCATAATCTGTTTTTGAAAAAGTTTTTAAAATGGCTATGTTTGTTAATACTAGTTTAGAAATATTCAGATCATCATTGTCTCATGGGTCTGCATATAATCAATGTTCAAATTCAAATTGTCTATCAAAATTGTTTGATGTGCAAGAAGCATGCTTTATGGGAGTTGAGGAATAAATCCACAACGGACAAATTGTGCAGATCAAAAAGAACAAATGGATACTCGATAGTGGATGTTCTAGACACATGACTGGCAATCCATATATGCTGAATGATATGATATACAAAGACGAAGGACTGGTTAACTTTGGAGACAATTCAAAAGGATATGTGATTGGCATCGACAAAGTCGGTAACTCTGAAACTCCTATAATTACTAATGTTTTGCTAGACAAGAATCTGAAAAATAATCTACTAAGTATAAGTCAACTCTGTGATAAAGGATATAAAATTAAATTTGAAAAAGATAAGTGTCACATTGAAGATAATAATTCAACCATAATATTTAAGGGAATTAGGAAAAACGAATATTTATATTCTTAGTATGAAAGTTTCAAATGATAATCAGTGTCTTTTGGCAAATACAAGTGACCCTTGAATTTGGCATAAAAGATTTGGGCATTTGAATTTCAAACTCTTATCTAGACTGTCAAAACATGATCTAGTAAGAGGTCTCCCTCAAATGAATTTTAACGTAGATAGTCTATGTGATGCATGTCAATTAGGAAAACTTAGAAAAAGTTCCTTTAAAATAAAAGATATGGTTTCAGCTTCAAAACCTCTTGAATTACTTCATCTTGATTTATTTGGTCCATCTCAAATTCTATCAATAAATAATAGTAAATATGTTTTTGTAATTGTAGGTGATTATTCTAGATTTACATGCACAATATTTTTGAAACGTAAAAGTGATACTTTTGAATGTTTTAAGAACTTTACAAAAAGGATTCAAAATCAACTTTCTCTAAAAATTATAACCATTCGTAGTGATCACAAATAAAACAATTAGATAATGGTATCTTTATTAGTCAAGAAAAATATGCTAAAGAACTAATTAATAAATTTGGTTTGACTACTGCGAGTGGAAAACCCACTCCCATGGCAAGCAATGAGTACCTTAGTAAAGAATATCTCTCGAAGGATGTAGATCAAAAATTATATAAAGGAATGATTGGATCACTACTCTATATTACTGCTAGTAGACCTGATATCATGCATAGTGTTTGTCTCTGTGCAAGATATCAATCCCAACCTAAAGAGACCCACTTAAAAGCCGTAAAACATATCACAAGATATGTTAAACATACCTCTGATTATGGCTTATTTTACCCTAAAAATGATTCTTTTGACTTAATATCTTACTGTGATGCTGATTATGTTGGTTGTAAATCAGACCGGAAATGGACAAGTGGAACTTGTCACTTTTTGGGGGCATTCTCTGATTTCTTGATTAGTAAAAAGCAAAACACAGTTTCTTTATCAACAATAGAAGCAGAATATATTTCTGCTGCTTTGGCTTGTTCTCAAGTAATATATATGCAACAAACTTTAAAAGATTACGGTTCAAATTTCTCAAAATCACCAATTTATTATGATAATACTAGTGCGATAAATTTATCCAAAAATACTACTCAACATGCTCGAACTAAACATATTGATATAAGACATCATTTTCTTAGAGATAATATAAATAAGGAAGTAATTACTCTAGATTATATTAATTCCGAGAACCAAATTGCTGATATATTTACAAAACCATTAAATGAATCTACATTTACTAAATTAAGAAGAGAATTAGGTATTTGTTCAATAATTGAAATATAAAAAATATAAATAACAAAGTATAATTAAAAATTAGATCAAAATAAATTAAATAGCAAAAATTCAAGCACCATGTCGACAACCCCTTGTACCCCATGTCGACATACAACGATTTTTTATTTTTGAAATTTTTCCCACCAAAATTCAAATAATTGGTTATATATTATTCTTATTTTCGAAATTTTATTCATTCTTCCTGTAATTTCTCTATTCTATCTTCTGAAATTAAATAATCAATGGCTTCCTCTTCCAAATCAAATATAAATTCAACCTTTTCATTCACTTCTCCTACTTCTGGACCGTTTCAACGAACAACGCTCGCTCATGTTACGAAAATGGAGGATTCTTTGAAGGATGCACTTCAGTTAATGACTAAAATCCATGTGATACAACTTCGAATGGCGAAAGAACAAGAGAGGCAAGGCAAAATCCTTAGGAATTTGCAAAAATTTCTAATGGATAATCTTGCTAACCCAATCTTGATTGAAGAAGACTCTTCAGGAGATCAAATACAAGAGGCCAGCAAGGAAGAAGAAGAAGAAGTCTTCATGGAAGAAGTGCACGCGAAAGATGACAACAAAGTCGATTGTGTTGGTGAAGTGTGCTTTGACAAAAATGGAAATCTTGTCGAACGACGTGGAAAACATTTTTTCCCTATTCAAATTGTTCGATTCATAGATCTCCCATTTTCAAAGACACTCATTAGTTTCTTTTCTCTTTTTCCTATTATTGTATGTTCTTTCTTACGTTTCCCGCGAAAATGTAAATATAGCTATATGAATAATAAATAAGTTGTGTTCTTATATGTGTTCTATTAAAAGTATTATTATATACTTAGGATAGTTAGTAGTTTAGAAGTAAGTTTTAAGTTTTAGAGATAAGTGTTGATTATTTATGATAACACTATCATTATAATCACATATCATAGAGTATTAGATTAAGGGTGATTTATATAGATTGGAGTTAGTTTTTATTGATGACAAAGGGGGAGAAGTATAAAATAGGATAGTTAGGCATAGATTAAGGGGGAGTTATTAGGATAGAAGTAATATTTTATAAACAAAGGTTGCCATCATTAAAAAAGGGGAGATTGTTAGTCCATGAGATGATGATTTTGATGACAACAACCTTATAATAGGATTATAAAATATAAATACTAACATTATAGTTTAGAAATATATGTATATGTAGGATTTAACCATGTAGGTACCAAGAATGAAGACTGTACAGTATAGAGATTCAAGATATCAAGATTGAAGACTCATGAGTATCAAGAAAATCAAGATTATCAAGAGTTCAAGATTTCATGTAATTTATTTGTTAATTAGAAATTTTGTTAAAACTTCTAGAAAAACACTGGCATCTTAAAATCCAATTTATTCGTGGAATGGAATCCACTTCGAGCCCGTTAAAGGGATGGAACCCTAAGTAGGATGGAACCTACGAAAAATCTAGTGGAACATTGTTTTTTATCCGCTAATTTTTATTCAAAATTATTTTACAAAATTATACCTTGTTTTCAAAATGTTTTCAAAACCTTCCTTTTAAAAGAATCAAAAACATCTATCCTGATTTCAAATACTTTTGGCCTCAAAATAATCTTTAATTTCAAAATCAAATTATTCTTAGTTTTAAAACTATCTTTAAATATATTTAACTTTTAATATTTATACTTAGATTTAAATATAAATTATATATATATATATATATTATTCTCTATATTTACTTATATATTTTAACTATAGTCAAGTATATTTATAAAGTTTAAAATAGTTTCTAATACATGATAAAAGTTATTTTCAAAGAAAAACAAACCACCAAAAATTCCTTTGGGATGTCGACATGCTCAATATACCCATGTCGACATAGCGTCAGTTAATTTCAAAATTTAAATTTCAAAAGAAGTGTCTATTCGTCATACCTCTTCACAAATGGAAATGGCTGTTGTTCTTCTATAAATAGGGGCTATTTTCAACGAATTTTTAATCATATTTTCTGGTTTTCATTTCTCTTCTTATTCCACATTTTTTTATACACATTCCTACCATTACTCTACCGAAATCAACATTGAATCTAACTAGATTATCCCTTGTTTGATTCTCTATCGCTATCTCAACAAGATCCTCGGTGCTATTCAGAGTTATAGGCTTCTTTGTAATCAATTAAACGAGAAAAGGTGTGATTGTAGCCTTGGAAATCAATCAAGCGAGAAAAGGTGTGATTGTTGCCTTGGAAATGAATCGGGTGAACTTGTTGCCGTGAAATCAGATATCTTTACCCAGAGGATTATGAATCTGGAGGGTGTACCTCGTAGCCTTGAAATCGAGGGTGTAATGGTACAATTGCTTTTGAAAGGAAATCTGTACTTGTGTGCGGGACTAGATGTAAGGTAACTCCGAACAAATATAAAATCCGGTATGTTCTTTCCTTTACTGCTTTTATTTCATTTCTGCATCTGTGTTTGATTCTGTGATCATATCTATGTCTGAATATTGCATACATTTGTGTTCAAATTAACAAAAACTCAAAAAGATTTAATAATTTTGTAAAACACTATTCGCCTCCCCCTCTAGTGTTTATCCTAGTCTTAAGATTCGTAATCCGCATTTCTCACTGATTGAAGTGTCATATACAAACCAGAAGTTCACATGAATCAAAGCAGTGTAAACTTAACCAAACCAAGAAATGCAATATCAACCAGACCAGATCAACACACCAGTAATGATACAAGTGCAGTGCAATTCAATGCAAACCAGGGATGAAACTGTACATATATATCGATGAAGCACCATAAGTGTATATGAACATAGTTCGACCAGGTAATGACGTAGGGAATTCGAACTAAACATATCAAGTTTAAAAGTCAAGGCCGATGCCAATAGAGAACAGCATGGTACAAGTTCGAATAAAGAAAAAAATGTCAACGGCAGATTTCAAACCCAAGTCAACAAAATCAAAGTATCGAAGTCATAGTGAAAAATGCAGTATGCAAGTACAGGATACAGTGATATAGAGGCCGAGACAAAATCAAGCAGGAATTTTCAAAAATGGCTGAAGTCAATCAAGATTATCAGCAAGTTCGAACAAATCATGGAAAAATAGTTTCAAATCAAATGGCCGAAGTCAAAATAAATCAAGATCGTCATAGCAGTTAGAGCCATGATGACCAAGGAAGTCGAACCAAGTCCGAAATCAAAGCCGTGACAACCAAGCAATAAATATACGATTTTGAACTAGTCAGTAATCATCTCAAGCATCCATACAAAATCGAGTGGCCAAAGCATAACAATTGACAAATTCAAATGAATCCACACGAACAAAAATTTAGGGAAATAAACCCTATATAAACCCAACCATCATCGGTCGTGAAAACATTCTAGTTCGAGCAAAACAGATACCCAAAATCAAATCAACAACTCGAATCTGATCGAGATCGAGAAAGCTAAATAGTAAAGCAGAAAAGCATAAATTACATACCAGATTGTTCGAATCGAACTCGATCAAAGAAGTAACCGAAACTAACTACGAAGAGATGGTCGATCGATAGAGCAAAGAAAGCGAAATTGCATATCCGATTTGTAAAGACCCGGAATTCTGGACATCTGAAATTAGAATATTTAATTGATTTTAAATATTTAAAAGATAATTTTTAACTTGAATTTCAAATATCACTATTTAATTGGTAATTAAATTATTGAATTAAATAATTGGAAATTGGATAAAATACTGAATCCGGAGTTTTAGGCTGGTTAAAAATAATTTAAAGACTTAAAATTTTTATATTGGGAATACTAAAGATAATAAACGTTTTAAATTTGAATTTAAAACTATTTTGTTCAGGTTTAGAAATATATCGTTTAAATTGACATTAAAAAATAGCCTTCTGGGGCACGGTCTTGGATTTTGACGAAACTACTTCCATTGGATCCATAATAGTATATTATTATCGGATTTCAATTTTCATAATGTCTGGAGTTATCGTGTGATCGTACGGATTATAAATGCGCTGAAATTTATATCGAAAATTCAATATATCTTAACTAAGTCCAAAAAGCAATCTTCTCCATACGATCGAATTAGGACTCGAAACCATTTCCATTGCGTTCAGAATAGGGGTATAATACTATAAACTTCTAGCGGCACGCCTCGATAGGGGTTTGCGATTTTAAGCTGCATATATCGAGACAATTTGAATTTAAAATTTAAATATATATATATATATGTATGTATGTATGTATATATATTATATTGACTAGTCAAATCCTTTTACGTCAAAACTTTTTCTACATCAGCTTTTGCTCTTTTCAAAAATAATAGTAGCGTTGTAGTATTGGCATGCCTGTCCCCCTCTTTCAAACATCATATACCTTCCCTTTTCTTTTAAATAAAGCACGCATCTTCTCTTCATAGTTTTAAACAAGAAACAGAGAAAAGAAAAAAAATGCCGGAAGCAAAACGAGTTCACATTGAATTCGTTATATATAAAAAATGGTGACGAACGAAATCTCATTCAAAGGCGAAATCAATTGAAACCAATCTCATTCCTCCTTTTCCTTTAATCCATTCTTAAAAAAGGGAACGAACGAAAATGATTTCAATCAAAATCGAAAGCAAAGAAAAGTGGGGGGCCAGAAATCGAGCGCGACGTAGTCGCGATTGTGCATACACGGCCTTGCATTTCGTGCTAAGTATTGGTGGTCGGCGAGGTTTTGGGCGTAGCGTTTGGTTTTGGTAGGGGCTGCGATGGTGAACTTTAGGGTCATGTCGCGTGAAGGGGGAGGCTTGCGTGGATGGCTGCTCGCGTGGGCACGTGGGAGTTCGAGGCAGCTCGTTCGCGAGCATTTAGAGGCCATGATGTTGTTGGCAGAGGTGGAGTTGTGGAGTCGCTTAGGTTCGTTTTCCCAGTAAAGTAATTATTTCAATTTTAATTCGATAACACATATATATGGATAAATTGCAGAAAAAAATATAAACAAAGTTTAAAAAAATAGATTTTTTGTCTAGTTTGAAAAAAATTTGTAAATAGGGATATGTACTGTTTTCTGAAATCATGATTAAACAGGAATTGGAAAAGAAAGTTTATATATATAACGCAAAAATTGATTTTTATAGCAAGGTATATAAAACTATTTACTTTTCAAGATTTATACTTATACAGTAAAGAAAAATAATCACATAAATATATATACACATACCTATTTAAAACATTTATATATATAGATAAAACAGTAAATATGTATATATTTTAGATTTTGGAAGGTATAGGAATTTAAAAAAAAGTGTAGGGCTTATATAAAAATCTGATTTATAAAATCTATATAGGTTATTTTAAGTGTATGTGTAGTTTTGATAGAATAAATATACATATACATATTTTAACGTACCATTTCATTTTAAGATAATGGATTTGGGGATTAATTTGTTCAATTAACTTATTTAATTGTTTCCAAATTATTTAAAGGAAAATTTGTTTGATTAAATTATTAGTTTAAATTAAATTATTAAATGCTAATAGATTGTTCGATTAGTTCAAATATTAATAAAACGTATAATGTTTGTACAAGGTCCAAACTTGTGAAGCAAATAGCCGGTTTGGATCGGATTGCAAACAAAGGTCATAGGTGAGTTAATCTCACTCACATCTAGATTATCGGTTAATTTAAATAGTTAAAATTTAAATTATTGGTTGATTGATTGAGTTGAATGGATGTGATATTATATATAGTAGTGTATATATATTGGAGTGATTGATATTCCCACATTATATAGCGAATGAGACCCTATGAGCCCCGCATAATAGCGGATGACCCTTATACCGCGATTTCCCCTCGAAGTTCGATTGGTATTTTTATATTGTGTTAACATCTATGGATGCAGGGAAATAGGTTGGAGGGATCCAACTGGATTCCTCAAAAATATTGAAATTTATTTTCATATGCAGTGATATGATTTATTTGATAATCTGTGACAGATTATATTTATAGTTGGAATTATTGAATGATATGGTTTGGCTGAATATATTCTGATATTTTAAGATGTTAGAAATATAAAGATCGGATTTTTGAAGGAAAATAAAAGAGAGAAATTTAAGTAAAATAATTATAGTGAATTTGAGTAAATTAAAGGAATGAATTTGGAAAAGAATAAAAAGTTTGATTTAAAATTGTAATTAATAAATTCCGAGTATGGAAAAAAACTAGAGATTTAAATAAATGGAAATAAAGAAGTTTTGAGAATTTAAGCGATATTGTTTAAGAGTAAAAGGATTTATTTTTAAATTTAAGTCTTAAAATAAGTTGGGGAAAATAAAGGGAGAATTTTGAAATAAAGTATGAAATTGATATTCAAATTTAATAAGGTTTTAAATCATAAATAAACGAGTGAATCTGGAATTAATTGATTTTGGAATAAATATGGGTAAATCAAGAAATGAATTTTTAAATGGAATTAATTCGGAAAATCGATTTAAAAATCGAGTTAAGTGTTTTGAAGCAGTGATAAAAGGAACGAGATTATGGAATTTATAAACAGGGTTTTGTAAATATGGTGAAATAAATATCGGTGGATATTTGAGATTTTAAATTCACTGTGAGAATTTATAAAGGAATGAGTAATTCATTTAAAAAATAAAAAGGTGGTTATATTTTTAAAAAGTGTGGAAAAGAAAATTTACGGGACTGTGACGTAAATTAAACTAGAAATAAACCGAGAAGGGTTTATAAATGATTTGACGAGTTACATTGGAATGGAAAGTGTATTTTCCTAAAAAGCTAAGTGCATTTTCAAAGGAAGGTTTTTGAGTATAAAATTAAAAGTTTTAAAGTGTTTTAAAAGATTTTTTAATGTAATTATTACTTAGAGTTTTAAGATTTTGAAAAAATAAATATTTATTTAGTTAAGTTTAGTAGTTAATTATTAAATCGGTATTATGATTTGAAGGTAAATTATTAAATATTTATATTTTACAAAATGACTTTAATTTGAAAGGAAGTTTTGGCTAAAGGTCTATTTGAAGAATTTTTATAGAATTTTGTAACTATTATTTTGAATAAAGTATTTTTAAGTAGTTTTATCCTTAATGTTTTAAGTGTGTATTTTGGGTAAAGTGATTTAAATTATTAAAAAATCTAATTTTAATATGGATTGGTGGTTTTCAGTGGAAATAAATATTTGGCTTGTGAATGTTATTTGATAGTTAAATAACTGACTATCAATATTGGCCAATGCGTTGATCGTTTCGAAGAGATTGAGATCGGATTTGCTTCATTACAGCATGATGGGGGTTCTCGCTTCATGTTTAGTGGCGAGCAGGAGACTCTTACCCCTATATGTCCCTATGAGGGTTTGTTGCGAGTCGAGAGGCTGGCCATAAAAGCAAAATTCGAGGTTTCACTGTTTTCCACGGTGGGGCTGGGATGGTTGAAAAGCCTACCAGTCGTTATTGCCTTGCGGGCTATTATAGTTAGTATCAGAGCAGAAGGTTAAGCGAGAACGTTACCTCTGGTGGAGATTATTCATTAGAGATAGGGTCATTAGTACTCTAGAATAAGTTTGAGTGTATTAATAGATATGATCGCATATTTGTCAGTGAATATAAAATTGTTTTATATTGTGTTGATTTGTTTGTTGAGTGGATTAAGGATTCTGGTCAGTACGAGTAATTAACGTTATTGTTAGGGATCTCTAAACACTTGTACAGAACAATTCGAAATTTTATTATTTTAAATAGGGTGAATGAAATAATTTTACCCAAATTATTTTTATATATGAAAGAAATAATTTTTCATAAATTATTATAAGTATATGGCTGCATGGTTGTAAGGAAGTGATAATATTAGACTATTGTCATTGTTATTGTGGAAATTGAATAAGGAATTGAAATTATAAATAAAGCTAAGGAAACTAATTCATATAACAGAATGGGACTTTTAAATATGAATTATAAATGTTATTTATAATTGAAATCAAAATTCCGGAGTAATATTTGAATATGAATCGGAAGGATTTGAAATTCGAAAATTTGGGGGATTTAATTTCCTTTGAGTTGGAAAATGATTTTCAAAGGTTTTGAAGGAATAATGGAGATACTATTTGGAAATATTTTTAAATGGGATATGAAATATGGTGAGATTTGGAATAAAAATATTTGAAATGTTTTAAAAGAAGTAAAAGCACTAAACTCACTACGTTCACTGGAAAATAATTTCGGTGATGACTGCAGCATCATCAATGTTCATTTTCGAGTTTCCAAGGGAGGAATTGCTACCTAAATGTGGTGGATGTTTTAAATTGGAGTTGTTTGCAAAACTGTTTGGTTTTGAAATTCAAAGAAATAATTTGATATACCAAGGGATTTTGGATATAGTTGATTATAAAGGTGGTTTTGAAATGTTGAGAAATTGCTTAAACTCTGGAAGTTAATTAAAATATTTATGGAATAAAAAATGGGTTTGAAAAACTTATAAAAATTTGAAATTTGTTTAGAAGAAAATATTTAACTTGAAGAAGAGTTAAATTAAAGTAAGTGTGAAAACGAAATAAGTTAGAAAGGTAAGCTAATTAAATGAAGGTAACTAAAAAGAGATTAGTGAATGAAATGTAAATAAGTTGGAAAACTTATAGAAGTTAAAAATTTGAATTGAATTGGAATGTAAGTGAATCTAGTTAAGTAAAGGTGAATTTTTTTTAAAAAAAGTCTATGTAGACTAAGTGAAATGGTTACTTATGTAAAAAAAAATGTAAGCTGGAAATAAAATTTGTGAATGAAAAAATAAATTTACATTTGTAAGTAAATGGGAAATTGGTCAAGTTGGACTAAATAAAACAAAGTATTGATATTAAAATTAGTAAGTAAACTAATTAATTTAAATGGTAAGCAAATGAATGGAAATTGAATATTGGGATGATATTTAATTTAAATTATGTAAAGTAAAGTGAAGTTGTAGAATTAGTTCGAAGTAGGCTAAAGATAATAAAGGTTTGCAAATAAAAAAAATGGTTTGAGATATGAATAAATTAGTAAGTGGAACTAATTAAAGAAATGGTTAATTAAATATGGTTTGGGATAAGGTGAATAGAATTCAGCATTCTAAAATTGGAATGTAAATTGAATTCATGTGGAATTGGAGATCCAATTTAAATAAAAGTATATATAAACCAAAGTGGTAAAGTGAAAATAAATATTTAAAGTGTGTAAAATATTTATATTGAACTTAAGAAGAGGTGGTGAAATTCTTAAGTAAAATTTGGAATCGAGAAACATACTAAGTAAATACGTGAACAAAGATTTAATAAAAAGCGATGAAATGGTAAGTGTGGATAAGTGAATAGAAACCAAAATAAATGTGAAAAAAGAGAATTGATATAGCTAATAATCAATTGAGATAAATAAGTAGGATGTAGGTGTATTATTTTATTCGCATAATGATTTGATCTAGATTTGAGCACAGAATTTTGAGATATTTATATCGATCCAAATTAGGATTTTTCACTCGATTTTCAATGGCAAACGTTGGATATGAATTTTTGATTGATTTTGAAAATTCTCTATCATAGTATATGGCTATGTGAGAAGAATGACGGTTTCTGATCAAGAAACTAGATCTGAGTCCGCATGAGAGAGTCGGGTGGACGATACTAGTTCGGAAGTGAAATTGCGTGATCGAGTGAGCGATCAGAGTGGGTACTGTGTACGAATGATATTTGTGCATCATGCGGCTTAAGTAAAGAAAATATTGGGAATTTTGTAAGGAAGTGAATAAAATGATTTTTTGAACTCTAGGATTGGGTATGATTGCTAAGTAGGATATACAGTTGTTTAAAGGCAAAAGGAAATTGATGTTTTTAATTTCAGAAGGTAAATTTGAATTGCCCGACAAAGAGGTATGTATTTAAATTTAGCATATGAAATCTAATGATTTTCTGATCTAGCCACTTGGATTTTATTTTCTTTTGAAAATGTGGGGTCCGTAGAAGCATTTTGTAGTTGTTTCGAGCTAGCCGCGCAAAGGAGACGCGGGCGAAATTTTTCGAAAATTTAGGGAGTTGGAAAAATTTTGAGATAATTTTGATATGTTAAAAAATTTGGATTTAAACTATAATTTGAAATTATTAAGGGGATAATATTATTGTGAACCTATGAATGAGTTTGGGAAATTAGTTAGGGTGATAGTGTGTTCCTAATAAAAAGATTGTTTTGGGAAGTTGTTGGAAACTGTGTGGTTTTGGGGGAAATAGAAAACAGGTATCAGACCATTCTTCTTAACTAGTAATTTCGAGGACGAAATTCTTTTAAGGGTGGAGGAATGTAACGACCCAGAAATCTGGACGTTTGAAATTGGAATATTTAATTGATTTTAAATATTTAAAAGATAATTTTTAACTTGAATTTCAAATACCACTATTTAATTTGTAATTAAATTATTGAATTAAATAATTGGAAATTGGATAAAATACTGAATCCGGAGTTTCAGGCTGGTTAAAAATAATTTGAAGACTTGAAAATTTTATATTTGGAATACTGAAGATAATAAAAGTTTTAAATTTGAATTTAAAAGTAGTTTGTTCAGTTTTAAAAATATATCATTTAAATTGACATTTAAAAATTGCCTTTTGGGGGTAAAGTCTTGTAATTCGACGAAACTTGTTCCATTAGATCCATAATAGTGTATTATTATCGAATTTCAATTTTCGTAGTGTTTGGAGTTATTGTGTCATCGTACGGAATATAAACGCACTGACATTTATATCGAAAATTCAATATATTAACTAAGTCCAAAAAGCTATCTTCTCCATACGATCGAACTAGGACTCAAAACCTTTTCCATTACGTTCAGAATAGGGGTATAACATTATAAACGTCTAGTGGCATGCCTCAATAGGAGTTCGCGATATTAAGTTGCATTTATCGAGACAATTTGAATTTAAAATTTATATATATATATATATATATATATATATATTATTGACTAGTCAAAATCCTTCCACGTCAAAACTTTTTCTACATCAGCTTTTACTCTTTTCAAAAATCACTGTAGCCTGATAGTGTTGGCACGCCTGTCCCCCTCTTTCAAAACATCGTCTGCCTTCCCTTTTCTTTTGAATAAAGCACGCATCATCTCTTCACAGTTGTAAATGAGAAACAGAGAAAAGAAAAAAAAAATTGGCGGAAGCGAAACGAATTCAAATGGAATTCGTTATATATATATATATAAATGTGTCGAATGAAATCTTGTTCAAAGGCGAAATCAATTTAAACCAATCACATTCTTCCTTTTCCTTTAATCCATTCTCAAAAAAAGAGGGAACCAACGAAAACGATTTCGATCGAAATCGAAAACAAAGAAAGGGGGGGAGGCCAGAAATCGAGCGCGACGTAGTCGCCATCGTGCACGCACGGCCTTGCAGTTCGTGCTAAGGATTGGTGGTTGGTGAGGTTTTGGGCATGGCATTTGGTTTTGGTAGGGTCTGCGATGGTGAACTTTGGGGTCAGGGCACGTAAAGGGGGAGGCCTGCATGGATGGCTGCTCACGAGGGCACGTGGGTGTTCAGGGCGGCTCGTTCGTGAGCATTTGGAGGCCACCATGTCATTGGTAGAGGTGCAGTTGTGGAGTCGCCTGGGTTCGTTTTTCCAGTAAGGTAATTGTTTCAATTTTAATTCGATAATATATATATATATATATATGGATAAATTACAGAAAAAATTATATATATAGTTTAAAAAAATAGTTTTTTTGTTTGATTTGAAAAGAAAATTGTAAATGGGGATATATACTATTTTGTGAAATCATGATTAAACAGGAATTGGAAAAGAAAGTTTATATATATAACGCAAAAATTGATTTTTACAGCACGGTATATAAAACTATTTACTTTTCAAGATTTATACTTATACAGTAAAGAAAAATAATAACATACATATATATATATATACACACACACATACATACCTATTCAAAACGTACATATATATATATATATAGATCAAACAGTAAACATATATATATATATATATTAGATTTTGGAAGGTATAGGAATATAAAAAAAATGTGTAGGGCTTATATAAAAATTTGATTTTTAAAATCTATATATGTTATTTTTGGTGTATATGTAGTGTGATAAAATAAATATACATATACATATTTTAACGTACCATTTCATTTTAAGATAATGGATTTAGGGATTAGTTTGTTTAATTAACTTATTTAATTAATTGTTACCAAAATATTTAAAGGAAAATTTGTTTAATTAAATTATTAGTTTAAATTAAATTATTAAATGCTTATAGATTGTTTGTTAGTTCAAATATTAATAAAACATACAATGTTTGTACAAGGTCCAAAATTGTGAAGGAAATAGCCGGTTTGGATCGGATTGCAAACAAAGGTCAGAGTGAGTTAATCTCACTCACATCTGGATTATCGGTTAATTTAAATAGTTAAAATTTAAATTATTGGTTGATTGATTGAATTGATTGGATGTGATATTATATATAGTAGTACATACATTGGAGTGATTGATATTCCCGCATTATATAGCAGATGAGACCCTATGCGCCCCGCATAATAGCGGATGACCCTTATACCGCCATATCTCCATCAAAGTGGGATTGATATTTTTATATTGTGCTAACATCTATGGATGCAGGGAAACAGGATGGTGGGATCCAATTGGATTCCTCAAAATATTGAAATTTATTTTCATATGCAGTGATATGATTTATTTGATAATGTATGGCAGATTATATTTATAATTGGAATTATTGAATGATATGGTTTGGCTGAATATATTCTAATATTTTAAGATGTCAAAAATATAAAGATTGGATTTTTGAAGGAAAATAAAAGAGAGAAATTTAAGTAAAATAATTATAGTGAATTTGGGTAAATTAAAGGAATGAATTTGGAAAAGAATAAAAAGTTTGATTTAAAATCATAATTAATAAATTTCGAGTATGGAAAAAAATAGAGACTTAAATAAATGGAAATAAAAAAGTTTTGAGAACTTAAGCGATACTGTTTAAGAATAAAATGATTTATTTTTAAATTTAAGTCTTAAAATGAGTTGGGGAAAATAAAGGGTGAATTTTGAAATAAAACATGAAATTGATATTCAGATTTAAATAAGGTTTTGAATCATAAATAAAGGAGTGAATAAGGAATTAATGGATTTTGGAATAAATTTGGGTAAATCAAAAATTGAATTTTTAAACAGAATTAATTCAGAAAATCGATTTAAAAATCGATTTAAGTGTTTTGAAGCAATGATAAAAGGAATTAGATTATGGAATTTATAAACGTGGTTTATAAATAAGGTGAAATGGATATTTGAGATTTTAATTTCATAGTGGAAATTTATAAAGGAAAGAGTAATTCGTTTAAAAAATAAAAAGGTGGTTATATTTTTAAAAAGTGTGGAAAAGAAAATTTACGGGATTGTGATGTAAATTGAACTGAAAATAAATCGATAAGGGTTTATAATTGATTTGACGAGTTACATTGGAATGGAAAGTGTATTTTCCTGAAAAGCTAAGTGTATTTTCAAAGGAAGGATTTTAAGTATAAAATTAAAAGTTTTAAAGTGTTTTAAAAGAATGTTTTTATGTAATTATTACTTAGAGTTTTAAGATTTAAAAACAATAAATATTTATTTAGTTAAGTTTAGTAGTTAATTATTAAATTAGTATTATGATTTGAAGGTAAATTATTCAATATTTATATTTTACAAATTGACTTTTATTTTAAAGGAAGTTTTAGCTAAAGGTTTACTTGAAGAATTTTTATATAATTTCATAACTATTATTTTGAATAAAGTTTTTTTAAGTAGTTTTATCCTAAATGTTTTAAGTGTATATTTTTGGGTAAAGTGATTTAAATTATTAAAAAATATAATTTTAATAAGGATTGGTGCTTTTCAGTGGAAATAAAATATTTGGCTTGTGAATGTTATTTGATTGTTAAATAACCGATTATCAATATTGGCCAATGCACTGATCGTTTCGAATAGGCCAGAATCGGGTTTATTTATCCGAAAACCACTACGATCTAGTTTGAACGTTTGCGAATCAAGACCGTGAAGATGATGAAGATGGTGTTTCGGTTTGTCCAGACCCTGGGCAACTTGTATGGATGAATGTTATCAGACCATCGTCAGGAGAAAATTAACATTCTAAGTGAAATGTGTTCTAAAAAGGTAACGCATGGCCTCAAGCCTCATCAACCGGAAATGGCTAAAACAGGGGAGGTGCAGCAAGGCTACATGGCTAGCAATCAATTAGAGTAAGGTCATCCCTGTCTTGATGTCCCTTCTTTGATATCGGCTTAGTGCGCGATTGCTAAAACCAACCATAGGGTGATCTTATTCGGATTATCTAGTAAGGGGTAGCTCCGGTCTTGTATTTCAGTGGATTAGGAGTGTTCCCCGGTATGTTGATCTAGACCACGTACTGTGACCGACGGTAACCCAGTAGCCCTGCCATTGTATGGAATCCAATCTCCAATAAACGCATGTATGGTTTTGATTGTGCCCAATTATGCTGGAACGTGAGATGCAATCATTTCAGCTAGATTCTATTTTACTTTCTATAGACACTAATATAAATATCAGACAAATTTGACAAAAAATGTTTTAGGTTATCGTAAGGTGAAAACCTGACATGTTTATTGGTGGCGTGGTCTTACGAGACACCTTTGATTTCAAAGGATTTTGAAAACTATAATAATTCAAATTGAGTGTGTTTTCTCACGCTGGTTTTCCAGATTGACTTGGGTGATATTTTGTTATAATGTTCGGGTCAGACCGAATATTACAGATACAGGATAGGATTCTATGGAGCTCAAGAGACGAGCTGGATGACGAGGCGTATTTTCGTAGATTTGTATATTCCGCTGTGTAAGGGCAAGTTACTAAACTGTCCAGATTTGATGTGACGATTGTGTATTCTGATGATTGTAAGTATTAAAAAGTTATAGATTCTTGTGTATAAAAATCTATGTTGTACAATATATTTTGTTCCGCTGCTTGTGAGATTCAGTGTTTTTGTTTTATCTTCTTCTCCTACCTCTTTCTTCTTTAACCCCAATGGTTTGTATTTCCATCCACTTTGAGATGATTTGATGGAGAATAGTGTCGATTCAAAGGGGTACGGATTTGCAGGCTATTACACGATTGATTAAATTGAAGTTGGCGCTTCTTCAATTGCAAAGCCTTAGTTTTCGCACAGAAGAAAGAACAAGCAAGAATCCATTTTCACAAACGAAGAAGAGAACGGGCCGACATAAATAAAAGGAAAAAAGGACTTTGTTTAACAATTACTTATTTTTTTGGGCCGGCAATCTTTGGGATTCTATATTTTAAAAAATTAGCATTTTGTTTTATAATTGTTTTTACTTTTGTATTTTCCTTTTTAAACTTTTCTAATTTCTAGTCATGTGATTAGGGGACGAACCACGGTGGTGTAGTTCGAGAATTCGCAACTCAGTGATTGAGTTGTGGCAGGGTTTTGAGAGTAGAGTTAAGGTTAATCAATAGCGGGTGTCGCGAGTTTATGTGTGTAAGTGTCTGACTACTTTATTTCTTGTAGAAACCTTAGGGGCAGCACGTAGGTAGGGTTTTACCAAAGCTGGGTAAATCTATGTGTTCTATTTTCTGTTTTTATTATTCTGCTATTATCTGTGCTGCTATTACTCTGCTATATCTACGTTGAAATTATTTTATAAACTTCCACATTAAATTTTTATAGTTAATAGTATCACCCTATTCATCCCCTCTCTAGGGTGAAATCGATCGTACAATGCCATATTATTACAACATCTAAAAAAGCTGTGGAAATATTATGTCAATCTTTTATTACGCACTGAAACACTATAGAAAATTCATTACTATCTATTGTAGCATTATATGAAAACTGTTTAATCCTTGTAGAATATATTGTACAGCACTAGCATAATGCTATAGTATAAGAAAGCTCTAACAATTTTTCTTTTTCGTAGCATAGTTAAAACGCTATAAGGAAAATTTCCATTGCATTTTTTATTGCCATATATATTCATGTTTACAATTTTCAATTCTACTAAACTTATTTCAATTAATATATTATAATAATTCAAAACACCACACTTATCAAATTGTAATATACGTAATCAAAAGGATTCATAAGCCAAACCACAAAGTATATATACATCCATAATATTTCATATATGGAGTATTAAGCATATAAATATTTACGACCAAATGTAACTATATATACAACTGTAGCTAACCAAAATAATACATACTAAAAGCAAAGACGTATGAACGTCGATAAACAATATATTAATGCAAGCATGACCGATTTGAAGGAGAAAGAGTGAAACATCATGTAACAACCTCAAAAGCATCATATAACACCTGCCAAAAAGAAGCACATACGTGCGTATATTAGTCATAAGTATAGAAATGTATAAGTTCTAAACAGCAGTTTCAAACAGAAACTTTATGAATTAATCACTCAAAATAACTAAGAAACATCCACAAAGGCTAACTCTAGCATGTGATATCATTTCTTCAAATATGATCTAGTAAGAGGATATGGAAAACATAGAGATAATATACAAGCAAATCCCTATTTTCATTAAATGACTTCACCTTTTAATACGATTGCTACAAAGTCAATAGTTGAAGGGCTATAAATAAATCACATATGAGACTGAAAGTTCAACTATAAAGTTCATACATAATTTAGTTAGGACAACAAAGACACAACTTTGCTAGTCTAGTTGGCTAAGGACAACAGCTGACAATTGATAGAATAAAACATTTGAGCTCGATCCAAATGATAAAATCATTTACAGGGAAGAGGTTAGGGTATTCTTATGCACAAACGTAGAAGGTCAATTAATATTTAAAGATAATGGTTTGTGACAATGTGTTAGACTCAAACAACGAACCACTAACCAACATAACATGCAAGTAACTATGCAATTTCATTCTTTTTTGAACACTTTTGAATAAGTTATTGGAAGGGGAAACAGTTATTATTATTTTTTAATAGGATTGGTAGCCAATTAAACTAGTCAACTAAGCGCTACAGGCCGGTGTAGCCTATCGTCGGTTGACAAAACGTAGTTTAACTACCAAAAATAAGTGCTTAACATAGTAACAAAGTTTAAAAAATACACTAATAAGATATGTTTTACTTTTTTATGATTGAAATATCAGAAAACTTTAGTTACGCTTAACCGTGCAAGAAATGGAAGAGAAAAGGAAATGCAAAACATAACAGTAACATAAAAGGAAATCAAGTGTAAGAACTGGAATAGAAAAATGAAAAAATTAAATATATACCTCACATCTCCCATATAAGTACATGAACTTAAAATTGTATGGTCCTCGTAAAGCCATGCCATAGCTCTGGCTGAGCCAGGAGACTTATCAGTTTACCTAGCTGGAGCATCAAACTGATTCAGTTCATTATGCGAAATCAAAGAATCAACTTACATGTCCGGAATTTAAAAATGTGCAATTTAGTCCTAGCTTTGAATATTTGAATTTCACATAAATGATATATTTCTGCACTTTGCTGGTAAACTAAATAAGATTTTACTCATATTTTTTCCATGAATGCCAGTTAGGAGGAGGAAATTTTGTTTCCCATAAGGTGTCAGGCTATTATCTATCTTATAATATGTGTGTGTGCGAGGATGCGTGAATGCACACACACATGTGTGTTTGCACAAAAATGGGCAAACACCTCCAAGTCGTATGATTCAGTTGATTTTGTGTTGTTCTTAGTGATTTGGGTGATTTATGCAAATATGTAAAAAGCAGGGACTAAACTGTAAAAGACACAGATTTATAGTGGTTCGGCCAGAATGTGCCTACGTCCACTTTATATGTTATTCTCCTTTATTTTTCAGATTACAAGTCAAAGGCTTTGATTACAAGCATATATAAGTTGTTTGAAAGTTCCTTCCGTGTTTGAGCTCTCAAACTTGTCCCCCATTGTTGTACCCCTGCCCCTCTATTTATAGAGTGAGGCTGAGGGTAGGGGTCTTAGATGTATATAGCTGCTGGTAGGCCTGGGCTGACGTGATCTGGCCTGGCAACCTTGGTTCGGTAGTGCTTTGGTCCGGTAGTTGGTGGAGCATTGATTGGCCCGGCGTTGCCTTGGTTAGGCAGTGGATGGAGATTGAGTTGGTTCGGTAGACATGGAAAGAGGGGTGGTTCGGTGGGACTTGGTCCGGTAGGTTGTGGTTCGGTGTAGAGTGGTGAGATGGATTGATTCGGTGGCATGAGGAAGTAGGTTGGTTCGGTAGTGAGTGGACCGGCTAGGCATGGAAATGGAGTTGGACCGGTGATGCTTTGGCTCGGCTGTGAGTTGGTCCGGTGGTGGTCTACCTTGCTTCTGATTCGGTGGTGGAAATGCACACAACATTGATATTACAGTTTTGACCAAAAATGGGATAACAATGTGTATATACATTTTTTATAAAAGAAAATGCAAAGAATATGAGTCGAAAATTAATATTTTGCTAAGAAATTCAACTATCTCAACATGCTGGATGCATAGGAAATAAACTCATGATATTCCATGAATAGAGTAACACAAGGGACAATATAAGTTTAAGCTATGTTTTATTAGGTGGAAGGAAAGCAACAAAGCTGTCACCATGCTTAAGCGTTGTTTGACAACAAAATAATTAACCACTGTATAAGTTTTCGTTTTATGTTGCAACGCTATTATAATATGATTAAAAAGGATAATATTCATGCTTAAGTTTTGAAGGATGGTTTTTGTCAATAGTTGCAAAAAATAAGAATGTGATAAACATATCTGTCAAGTCAGACAAAAAAATGTAAATCCCCAGTGATGGGATATTATAATTATTTTTTGGATTTCTTTTGTTTCTTGTGATTTGCTTGCCTTTGATGTTATGGATATCCACCATACATCTGGTGAAATAATTAGGCATTTTCCTCCCTTTTGCAGCTACCACAACTTAAGTTGTGGTGAAAACAATGTTCAAGTACTTTTCATCTAATGGGATAACAATCTTAATAAATAGTAAGCGTCGAGTAATAATTTTTGCTTAATGTGCTTTCACAACATTGACTGTGCATGTTAATTAGTTAGCATCAATGTTTACACAATTTTCTAAAACTGAATAAACACGCACACATGCACGCACAATATGTGTGACAAAATACTCAGAATAACTCAATCTTTTGCATGCACGTATTATATCACACATAATTTATACACAGGTTTTTATACACGTATGTGTGTAGAATAATTCATAAGTACACAAATGGTTAACTTTGTTAAATATTTTTCTAACTTGGCTATTTTTAAAAACTTTATTAATTTTTACAAACTTAGTTATATTTATAATATAATTTAATTTTCGTAAAACTTAGTTAACTATGTTAAATATTATATATTTAACTAATTATTATAAAAAATTAGTCACTTAGTTAACTTTGTTAAATATTATATACTTAACTAACTTTTATTAAAACTTAGTTAATTTATTTAATTTTGTAAAGTTAATAGATTTTTATAAACTTAGTTAATTTTTATAAACTTAAATAATATTTTAAAACTTAATTAAATTTTAAAATTTTAGTTCTTAGTAATTTTTATAATAATAGTTAATTTAGTTAATTTATATAAAACTTAATCACCTTAGTTAATTTAGTTGATTTATATAAATTTAGTTAATTTTTGTAAACTTAATTAATTACTATAAAACTTAAGAATTTTTCAAAAGTTCATTTTTTATAAACTTATTTAGTTTTTATAATACTTATTTAACTATGTTAATTTTGATAAATTTTGTTAATTTTATAAAACTTAGTAACTTAGTTAAACTTTATAACATTTAGTAAATTTATTAAATTGTCATAAAACTTAGTATCTTAGTTAATTTTATAAAATTCGTAATTTTTATAAACTTAATTATTTTGTATTAAATTTAGTTAACATAAGTTTTATAAATTCGGGCAAATGGTTTCAGATATTATGTATGTATTTAAAACCATGATAACTACATGGGTTAAAATAATTTGATTAGAAAAAATGGCACATAGAAATACTTGAAATAAAGAAGGACCTTGCAACTTGAGTAAAGAACCAATCTTTTTAGCTACTTGTCCCGACAGTGCAAAATATATCGCTGTGAGGATATAAATCCACACATCTTTCCCATAAACCATACTGCCTGAATCTGCAATAAAAATAAGATTTCCATTGAACAATTTTATACACTAGGACTCAGTTGCAGTGGGCAGGCTGATATTTAGACACATAATGGTCGGTTCTAGTTTCATATAACAAATATTATTATGCTTATAGTTATCTTTCTTTAAAAATTTAATATCACTTGATATATCGAAAAGCTATCACTAGCTAAGATTAGCGCCAATAATGTAACACTAATAAAGATCAACATCAATAAACACCAATTAAGCCTTATAAAGTAGCATGGTTGGGTACTGTATTTACTTTATGCTAATGAACATGCATACATATAATGCTAAATGTAAACGCAGGCTTCTACCAAGAATTAAATGCTAAAGCTATTAAAGAGCCGTATGGACCAATTTACCCCTGTAGATAAGATAAAAATATAGATTGATAGAAATAAGCTCGACTATAATAATCCATATAAAACTGTGCATACGTATATTCAAATACAGTTTCACATATTTAGTTTACACATGGACTCGTTCGAAAATATATTGTTTTAAACAAATTATTGGATTACAATCACGTAAATATAAATAAAGGTTTCATATGGTGTTTGATATTCATATCTACTACTAATATGACTAACAAATTATAATAGCATTTGCCAATATGGTATTAGGACTCTAAATCAACATGCATAACAATAAGAAAGAAAGCTTTAAAAAACTGAAATAATCCTATTGCACGGTTTAAATTTATCCAAAAATTTTAAATGGAAAATGGAAGAGAAATAGTAATGGTTTAGATAATAGTTCATTAAATAATTTGATCGAAGATAATATGTTATTTGTGTGGATGTTAGAAATAATATACATAGTTTGCATGAATGACAGCTGCAGTTGAGTGGATTAAAAACAAACCTTAACATGACTCTTCACCCAAGCTCTTTGAAGCATACCTTTAATGCAACAATTAGTAGGCTGTTTATATTCCAAGTTAGGATATATGAGGAACTCATGCACAAAATATTTGATTAAAGGTACAATGTATGCTTACCTTTTAAGTTGTTATGGTCAGTAAGGAAAAAAAATTGAATGGTAGGATCCTCATATTTAAATCTATGGAATTTTAAAAACCAAAGCCTAATAACGTGCCAAATATTTTAAGATAAGAAAATAGACGAATATGAAATCTAGTATGTAATTTGTCCAAAACTAAACCTTTTGTGATTTTTGAATGATCTAACAAATTCCAGAAGTCACCACTAACGTACAAAATCAACTAATAAGTTATCCATATTTAAAATTAGAAAGGTGACTAATAAGATGCGCATAACCTCAACAAATGTAACTTCTCATCATGTAATGATTTACATGTCTTTATTTAAATTCACATTTGTAAACAGTAAAGTAGCTTGTTTAATCATGTATCCATATGGAACGATTAACTTATTATGAATTAGGATTGAAACATCTCATGCTCGAAAAAATGTAACTATCAAATTGACTAAAAATAACATTTTTTACTATTTTTTTAGTGTATATCTCTACTATTTTTATTTATCCAACTTATATCTGGCACTGTATTCACAAAAAGAAAAGGATATAAAATTATATATGACTCAAACTATGTTGTTTCTTATCTTGTTCAACTTAATATTCTCCATTGAATTTGACTCACTTAATTGGTATTTAGGAAGAAATAAATGCACAAAATTTTGGCAACTTGGTGAAAATGCCTAGTGAAAATTATATATATGTGTGTGTGCTCACACGCACACAATCATATGTATACACATACATACACATGTGTGTGTCTGTGTCTCTCGGTGCGTGTGCGCACGCGCGCATGCACGTGCCCGGGTTTTGGTTTATAATATAAGATGTGTGTGTAAGGGGATACCTTTGCTTGAATGTATTTATTCCACCATCGGGATCATATAACAATATATTGAACTCATTTAGGATGATGTATCTAATGCTATCTTAGCATACTTTAGTTTAAATCAAACCTATTATCATTTAGCTCTATTGCAATGAACATGTAGAAAGCCTAGAGAAAAAAGAGTGTTTAATGGGAATAACTTAGATTATAAGAATGGAAAGAATTAACCGGAAAATAATGAACAGATCAAATGGAAAACAGTGCACAAAGCAATGGCTGTTTAGCTAAAAGAAGAATTTACTGCAATAGAAAAATGGATGGTATACATACCTATTTATCTATCCTGAACCTAAAAACATAATATCAAACTTGTATCGAATAAGAGAATATGTAATGTGTTTGTGTATCTAATTATGAAAAGCTAAATGTTAAAAGTATCTGCTCTCCTAAACTATTTTATTACTTGTTTCCACTTATGTAGCTAAGTTGTAGCATTTAAGAAATGATTACTTCAATTAATTTAGATTGATATTTTTTGATTATTTAGATCTCATGACCTTAATTTTAGAATACTTTTAAGTATTATGTTTTAAAGTTCGAAGAGGATTTATCAAACTTAGGTTAGGGGAGTTGCAAGGTTTTACGAGGCATATTAAGAAAGTATTTGATTTTCCCAGTTTGTTAATAAAGTACTTATTTCTAAAAAAATAGCAAACTTAGCCCAGTTTCATTACTTACAATAATATGGTAGTATGCGGTTAGTTAAACATCTGACGTTAGAAACAACAAACATTCAGTTTTGACAATAATTTGATGCTACATTTTAGTTGCTTTTCTCATATAGATTTGAAGCAAAATATAAAATAGGATTCCTTACATAGAGTTGATGCTAACCGAAGAGATGGCATAGAAATATTGAATCAATTGCAAGTATTATGAGAAGTAAGAGGTCTTTTTGATTTGTGGATTTTGAATCTTGTTGTTAAGTGCATTGAAAATATACTATGTTTGTAACGTGCTTGAAAAGCTGCCTTAACTTACAGAATCGCTCTTTTTGTTATAATGAAAATACATTTCATATGTTTATAATGTGCTAAATTAATGGCTTAGATTAAGCAATATTTTTTTGTTTTGAAAGCATATATGGTAAAACAATTGTGACAATGATATACCATATTATATCACTGCAACATTTGACTTATTCTGAAAAATATACTTAAATAATTAAACCTATGCCCAACTAATGTATTGATTTGAATAAACTGTAGCCATTTTATATGCTGAATAAAGCAGACTTTATTATAAAAAAACATACCCTTCTAATATTAACTACATCCACGCCTGCAAACCATCATGTTGGAAGCTATGTTTATAAAATCATATCTTGATACTCTTTTCATTCCAAAAATCTATATATTTCCCCTTATTTGAATTAGCAATCATCTTGGTAATTATTTTCTTGGTATCACTTAGTGGGTTAGTGTAGAAACTCAATTTCAAGAATACTGATAATATTTTTGTAAGAGATTAATATTATGCCATTAAAGAGCAAGGTGGCAATCTAGCATTAAATGAATTACTATTTTTATTGATAACATTTTTTTTTTTCCAACAAATGTAGATAAATAAATAACAGAAACTGTCAACAAGCCTAACAGGTAACCCACAGAAAATAAAACCAAAATCGGCGAAACAGCCGAGCAAGAGAAAACCAAAAGAAACAATAAAAACCTAATAAAGCGGCCAACAGAAGGCGAAAACCAAAAAACGGCAAAGAAGCCGTCAAAAAACCAGAAGTGGCGGAGGTAGCAGCCAAAGGTTCCTCCCAGAAGGGAAGCCAAACAAAAGGAAGATATCCAGCAAAATCTGAACAAGAGAACGGCGAAACATAAACCAGAATAGCGACCGCCCAAAACCAAGCAAAGTAGAAGACATAACAGACCCCAAACCAAACCTAAAAAGCCATAGCCTGCAACCAGAAGCCACTAAATCAGAGGAAAAAGGGGGGGGGGGGGGGAGAGCGAAGACGGTTAAGCCAGAACAACCTGCCTTAAAGATGGACATCAACCAACTCCCGTCCTGATGGGAGGCTGAGCGCAGATAATAGATAACAGAGCTACGAGACGACTAGAACGAGAACTAATCGATCTCTTTGAAGGTCTCTCACGAAAAGCTAGAAAAACATCATTGCTAACCCGGCGAATAATGGAGACGGGATCCATGGGAATTTCTTCAAAAATAGCCTTATTCCGCGCACACCATAGGTGCCAGCAGATAAGACAAGGAATCGAACGCAGAACAACAGACCGGAGAGATTTACCTTTGATCCCGTTCCACCAAGTCATCTGTAAATCCTCCGAAGAGTTGTTGGTACCTCTAATTCCTAAAAGATTACCGAAATAATTCCAGCAGGAATTGACAGAGAAACCGGAAAAGATTAAATGATTCAAAGATTCAGAATTCCCATTACCGCAACATCTGCAACGGGAAACAAAAGGAATACCAATCCGCTGGAGATTTTCATCAACTGGCAATCCCTTATGGAGGGTTCGCCACATGAACAGAGACACTTTAGGAGGGATTCTGGCATCCCAAATGAATGAGAATAAAGGGAGAATGGGGGAAGAAAGACGAAACGAGCTCCAAGCTTTGATGATGGAAAACGAACCACCATCCCAACCGGATTGTCCGCCGTGGGAGTCAGAGAAAGGTTTGACCGATTGCATGTGCTTCCAAGTTTCACTGGCGAAGGAAGGAGAACCGGAAAAACCGGAGGAGGCCAGACTCACGTACTTGGCACGGAGAAACTTCGCCCAAAGGGAATCGCTAGTCCCAAATCTGTACCACAGTTTACAAGTAAAAGCCGAGCACAAATCCTTAGGATTTCGCAACCCTAGCCCGCCCTCGACCTTGGGACGACACACCACGTCCCACGAGACCCAGTGGTGACGGTGGTTATCATCCTTTGACCCCTAGAAGAAAGAAGAAGCCAAAGATTGGAAGGACTTGAAAAAAGAAGCGGTAGGGGACATCGCTGCGAAGACATGAGTTCCCATCGAGCCTAAAACCGACTTGATAAGAACCAATCTTCCAGCCTGAGATAGAAGCGAAGCATTCCACCGAATGATTTTTATTGATAACATCACTACCAAGGTATTATAAGAAGTATATCATTAGTCCTAGTAAATCAAGTTGAAAAATAATGTGTATTAAGTATGATATACATACATACATACATACATACATACATACATACATATATATATATATACATATATATATATATATATTCCCTAATCCTCTAAAGTGTAAACTGAATTATAGAAAATTGAGATTTGAAATTTATCATGTTAGGACAATTAGTTTAATGGAAAAATATTATAAGGTGAGTTAGCAGTACACATAACCCTTTATATAGTAATTATTAATACTTTCTACATTTGAATTGATAATATCTAGAATAGTAGATACAAATTATAAAGGACGGTGATTTGAAGAGATGGTAGAAAAGTTTTTCCCACCTGAAATATAACATGATATGATTGCAAAATAACATGAATACTAATAAAACTAAGTACACGAGATAAAAAATCTATATTTGGAAGGAGCTCATCAACAATTTTTGTAGCCATATCCATAGGATATGCCAAACTCTTAAATCAACTAAAAAAAGGACATTATGTATCAGATGTTACTATATTAGAATAATCAAAATCATGCACGCTTATGCATGAAAATTAATGTGCTAAAAATTGATATATAAAATTTTATTTTACATGTTTATATATGAGTTAGTTTGTTTACTTAAAAAAAATGAACTAGCTTGATGAATACACATACGTAAATATTGATGTGTTCATAACTCCAATTATCTCAGTATGATATACTTAGAAATTTAATAATGTAGTAGATCAGGATCCGTATAACTATGATGCAAGATATAAATAAATTAACATTCATCGCACGATTACATGTTCCTCGCAACACTACCACAAACCTATCAAATATATTTTTACAAGAAGTAAAGATTGTCCAATATCTACGAACCTTAAAGTGTATTGTAATATATTTTTCTTTAAAGTATGTAAATCTGGTAAACCAAAAGTATAAAATGGTTGTTGGAGTATAATGGAACTACAATGTGTATAAACCACTTATCTTTCCATAAACCAAATATTTACCGTTGATGATTTTACACAATCAATTGAATTTCTCTATTAAAATCCAAGGTTGGACATTGATGCAGTGATTTTGGTGCTTTGACTCCTGTTGTACAAAATATTACATATAAACTTGAATATATTTTCATAAATCTATACATATAAAATCATCTAACAAAACTTCAATGATGATGTTATACACAAAATGCAGTTACATGTTTAAATTATGTTGAGATAAAGAACGGCTTCCATGTTTCTAAAACCATCACAGTTTCCTATGCATTTTGTTGGGTTGCAAATTCATAAATATACAATGAACTTTCAAAAGATGGAAATAATTCAGATTTCAGAAAAGGTACCAAGAAAAGATAATGAAATGTACCAAGCCTTTTATTCACTAAGGATGTAGAATTAGTTATATTAAACGATAATTTTTCAAGGAAATTTTTGTTTAAACAAACATTTTGTGCCATAAATACTATTCTATAGTAACAGATCCACAAATTGTCTAACCTAAAAAAAAGTGCAAAAATATCAATCTCCAATACCGATTTATTTTACTCTACTCCTAAAATAGAATACATATTGTATCTTATAAATATTGTACCATGTTTCATTTCCGTGAAATTTAACTTGATTTATTTACTTGCAATGTGCCAAGGGACTACCGTATCAAACTTGTTTAAAACTAAAAGACCTACATAACTTGTAACTACGAACTATGAAGTTGTTAACAAAATGTTTGTGATATAAAACATGTAACTTCATTTAGTACTCCATTATAAGATACCATAGAGTAATCGACGTCGTGCTTAAATGCAGCATAAGTAACATATTGTAGTACAGTATAATTTTATGTATTAGTAGGTACCTTCATTATATTTGGGTCCCTCAAGGTCCTTTACTGGATATTATGAAGTCACCTTCATTTTGGAAAGTGCATAAGACTTCAAAATAACCAGTCTGTTGACATTTTTTGCATTTGTACTAGGAAAATAAACAAATCAATTTTCCTTTTTTCCTTTGGAACTCAAGAGACATTAAAAATGGACAAATCTATCCTTGATTTTGTACAAAATTTGTAAAGCAATGAGATTTGAAAATGACAACCTAAGAATAATGATTTTTAGCATATATGAGAGGGACTAGCAGACTGCACAATGGAATTCGTTCACCAATGAAACTAGTGAAATTTAGCTCAGGTTGAAGAAATCTAATCCACTACGACACTCCATCAACAGTTAAATCTCATATAATAAAATAAATAACACTTATATAATATTATTTACTATTACAACAACAAGTTTAAGTAGTTTATACCATTTGCATTATTAAGTTATAACAAAGGAATATTTCGGTGAATTAATAGGTTATAATACAGATGGAAACTAATTGAAAATGGCTAATTCAAGTATGTAATTGAAGAAGATAATAAATTCATTCAACCAATAGTAAATAAGAAGTAATATATCAAAATATTAAGGGGCACAAAAATGTAGAGAGTGCATGGTTATATTTTTTTAGCTGAATGGGAATAGATGAGATCAACAATCCAAGCCTATTTCATTCAATTCAAGATGCAAACTAGATGCAAATGCTAAAAGTATCAAAATGAATAGCATATTATGTATTTATTGTTGTAGGTCTAGTGTACTAAAATAGATAGCACGCTACAATAAACTCGTCGCACAAGTTTATTAATTAGAATTCCACTACGTTGGATTCTGTATTAGATAAATGTAACAATAAGTTACGCTGTAAATAAATTACAACAACAACGTTATACTATTGTAAGAAATAATATAACTTATAAACGGGAAAGATTACAGTGAATCTAACCAGTATATAAAGGAAATTCCGTCTGAGGCTTGTCGTAACAATTTCCTTAAGAATTTTATTTCAAAACTCTCCCAAGATACAACAGACGTAATCTGCACGAGATTGTAATGAGTATGTCAACTCTGTGATATATATGGAATATAGAGCAGTGGAGCGAAGAAGCAGAAGAAATTAGATTGGAATAGAATGAGAATGTGATCAGTATTCTCTTCTATTTATAATTTCGTCCGCAACCCTTCAAATAGTCGCGTCCGTCGCACCCGCCCGTCCAACGGTTCTGTTTCGCACCTGCTCGCACTGTTTCGCCGGCGCCTGTTCAGTCGGGTCGCACCGGCTTGCGCCGGCGTCCGCTTCAATCGGCTCGCTCGCACCTGTTTGCTTCCAACGGGTCGCACCCGTTACTGTTCGCGTCCGCTCATGAACAGTCGCATCTCCTCAGGAAAAACCCCGCCCGCTTCTCTTCAAATTACAGGCCCAGCCCAGTTTCAGACAATGCCCAACACCGTTAAACAATAGCCTGGTAAAAAGAATGGTCATTTTAGACCCAAACCCGAGTTCGGTTCGGTCGGACGGACGGCGGCGGCGGCGCGCGCGCGCGTGTGGTGGTGATGCACGATCTCCCTCCTCACAACGAAGCATACATTTGGGAGCCCCAGGCCCCCAACCTCCACTTGAGAAAGGCATATATAAACTAATATACCTCTCAATAAATTGGCGATGTGGGACTTATGTTATTTTTCATTCACTTGACCTTTAGGAATTCTAACAATCCCCCACATGAATGATAATATACATATCCCCCACACGAAGCGAAATATCACAGAGTACATATGGAATAATGCTTTATCGTGGATAAGTAGATATTTCACTTTGAACTTTCCCTAGTTAAAACTTATCGGATCTACTTGGCTAATCGGTGAATTATTTCATCTTGAACCGTCGGCCTTTATTGTATATCCAGACAATAAGCTTTACGAAGCATTGATTCCCTTCTCATCCAATCTCTTGGTTGTGTTCATTTTGGTCCTGAACAATTTTTGGTTCTACGAGTGTTTTAGAGAATAAAAGCCTTTTAGTATTCTCATAGAGCCGACCCAGCTCACACTAACATAGGTGATCGCAACCATTAAGAGTATCCTACATATACCCCACTTGTTATTTCCAAGATATGGTCATCATTAAAAAACATAGTTTTAACCTTTAAAACTTCTGTAGGCATGCATTATATTTTGCACCATAGGAATGGAGTAGGACCAAATCCAGACAAATGCATTACTTCTTAAGTTACTCATAACTGGTTTGCCCATTGATCCTAGTCCGTGGGATCTCCAGTCGGTAGGATAGGTTTCCGTATAAGGTAACTCTTGTTGGTTTAGGCTTTTAAACCCATTCCCCTCGATGCGCAGTCAATTTTCTCTCTTGATAAACCTTTAGTAAATGGATCCGCTAGGTTATCATTTATTCTCACATAATCTATGGAAATAGTTCCATTTGAGAGTAACTGCCTAACTGTATTATGGCGTCGACGAATATGTCGTGACTTTCCATTATACACAAAGTTTTGCGCTCTGCTTAGCGCTGCTTGGTTATCACAGTTTATGCATATGGCCGGTACAGGTTTAGGCCAAAACGGAATATCTTCTAAAAAGTGACGAAGCAATTCTGCTTCTTCGCCTGCTTTATCTAATGCAATGAACTCTGATTCCATAGTGGATCGAGCTATGCATGTTTGTTTAGTAGATTTCCATGACACCGCTGCCCCTGCTAGGGTAAAGACATAACCACTCGTTGATTTTGATTCCTCTGAATCTGCAATCCAGTTTACATCACTATATCCTTCTAAGACGGCAGGATATTTTCCATAATGTAAGGAATAGTTAGTGGTATTTTTTAAATATCCAAGCACTCTCATTAGTGCTTTCCAGTGTTCCTTCCCTGCATTGCTTGTATACCTGCTCAATCGACTTACTGCATAAGCTATATCTGGTCTGATGCAATTCATCAGATACATTAAGCATCCTATTACACGAGAGTATTCCAGTTGCATTACACTCTCATCAGTGTTTTTATGCAGTACTTCCGATGGATTAAAAGGTGTCCTCACTTCTTTAATTCCATACTCTTGGAATTTTTCAATCACTTTGTCTACATAGTGTGACTGAGATAGTTCAATTCCATTAGGTGTTCTTATTATTTTGATTTCCAAAATAACGTCCGCAACTCCTAAGTCTTTCATATCGAAATTTTGATTAACATCTTCTTTATAGTCTCTATTACTTTAGTATTAGGACCAAAGATTAGCATATCGTCTACATATAGGCAAATCATCACATATGATTGTCCAACCTGTTTGTAATAAACACATTTATCACATTCATTTATACAAAAACCATTTTTCATCATGACACTATCAAATTTTGCGTGCCATTGCTTTGAAGCTTGTTTTAGTCCGTATAATGATTTGACTAATCTACAGACTTTGTTTTCATTTCCTTTGGAAATAAATCCCTCAGCTTGCTCCATGTAAATCTCCTCATCGAGATTTCCATTTAAGAATGCTGTTTTTACATCCATTTGATGAATCTCTAGATTATAAATGGATGCAATTGCTATTAACATTCTTATAGAGGTTATTCGTGTAACCGGTGAATAGGTGTCAAAGAAGTCTACTCCTTCTTTTTGACGATATCCTTTGGCTACTAATCTGGCTTTATACTTGTCGATAGAACCATCTGCTTTCATTTTCTTCTTGAAAATCCATTTGCAGCCAATTGGTTTTATTCCTGGTGGAATATCAACAATTTCCCAAGTTTTATTACTTAGAATTGAATCAATCTCACTTTGGATTGCTTCTTTCCAACATGAAGATTCAGAAGATGACATTGCTTCCTTGTACGTTTGAGGTTCGTGTTCTAACATATAAGTTAAAAAATCCGAACCAAATGTTTTGGAAGTTCTTACCCTTACGCTTCTTCTTGGTTCAACCTCCTCGTTGTCCTGATGAGTTTCATCTTCACATGTCTCATCTCTGTTATCTCTTGTCCTTTTTGGGACAGGATTTCCATCTTTCTTTTATGTGGAAACACATCTTCAAAGAACGAGGCATCTCTTGATTCCATGATTGTATTTACATGAATATCATTTATATCAGACTTGAATACCAAAAATCTGTAGGCACTACTATTTTGGGCTGGCCCAAGATAATAACAATCTACTGTTTTTGGTCCAAGTTTGACTCTCTTGGGAGGCGGAACTGGAACTTTTGCCAAGCACCCCCACACTTTGAGGTATTTAAAGCTTGGTTGTGTCCTTTCCATATCTCATATGGAATTGTTCATGTTTTATTGTGAGGAACTTTGTTTAATATGTGATTAGACATATTTAAGGCTTCCCCCCACAAGTTCGTCGGTAGACCAGAAGTTAAAAGCATGGCAGTAATCATGTCTTTTAACGTTCTGTTCTTCCTCTCGGCTACACCATTTTGTTGTGGTGAATATGGAGCTGTTGTTTGATGAATTATACCATTTTCGGCACAGAACTGTTCAAATGGTGATTCATATTCTCCACCTCGATCAGATCTCAATATCTTGATCTTTTTATTTAACTGATTTTCTACCTCAGCCTTGTATTTTATAAACGCGGTTATTGCTTCATCCTTACTATTTAAAAGATATACATAGCAATATCGCGTATAATCGTCAATAAAAGTAATAAAATACTTTTTTCCACCTCTTGTAGGTAGTGATTTAAAATCACATAAATCTGTATGTACCAAACCTAATGGTTCGGTGCTTCTGTCAACAGATTTAAATGGTTGTTTGACCATTTTTGCTTCTACACATGTCTCACATTTGTAGTTCTTATCTACTTGGTAATTTGGTATCAATCCCAAGTTTGATAATTTCTTCATTTTTCGGAAGTTTATGTGTCCTAATCTATCGTGCCATAGTAAAATTTCGTGCTCAAGCAAGTAAGAGACTTCAATTTTATTATTAGCACAATCAGAATACATAGATTTATTGCCGGTAACGGCTATATTTGCCTTAAATAGGCCATCACATAAATATCCCCTTCCGATATACATTCCAGCTTTGGAAAGAACCATCTTGTCTGACTCAAACACCATCTTGAATCCCTTCTTTGATAGGACTGCACCAGAGATGAGATTCTTGCGTATGTCTGGAACGTGAAGCACGTCATTCAATTTGACAGTTTTTCCAGAAGTGAACTTGAGGATAACTGTGCCACTGCCTTCGATCATGGAAACTGCAGAATTACCCATGTAGAGTCTTTCTTTCTGATCGAATTTCTGGTATGTTGAAAACATGGATTTTTCAGAGCAAACATGACGAGTAGCTCCTGTGTCAACCCACCATTGGTTAGGGTTCTGAATCAAATTGCATTCAGAAATAACCGCTGAAAAGTTGGACTTATCCATTTTCATGTTGTCAACTGTTAACATCTCTGTTTTAGTGTAAAACAGTAAAATTCTTAAGATGTTGTAGGTCTAGTGTACTAAAACAGATAGCACGCTACAATATACTCGTCGCACAAGTTTATTAATTAGAATTCCACTACGCTGGATTCTGTATTAGATAAATGTAACAATAAGTTACGATGTAAATAAATTACAACAACAACGTTATACTATTGTAAGAAATAGTATAACTTATAAACGGGAAAGATTACAGTGAATCTAACCAGTATATAAAGGAAATTCCGTCTGAGGCTTGTCGTAACAATTTCCTTAAGAATTTTATTTCAAAACTCTCCCAAGATACAACAGACGTAATCTGCACGAGATTGTAATGAGTATGTCAACTCTGTGATATATATGGAATATAGAGCAGTGGAGCAAAGAAGCAGAAGAAATTAGATTGGAATAGAATGAGAATGTGATCAGTATTCTCTTCTATTTATAATTTCGTCCGCAACCCTTCAAACAGTCGCGTCCGCTTGACGGGTCGCACCCGTTGCCTTTTGGTCGCTGCTGTTCGTTAACGGGTCGCACCCGCCCGTCCAACGGTTCTGTTTCGTACCTGCTCGCACTGTTTCGCCGGCGCCTGTTTAGTCGGGTCGCACCCGCTTGCGCCGGCGTCCGCTTCAATCGGCTCGCTCGCACCTGTTTGCTTCCAACAGGTCGCACCCGTTACTATTCCCGTCCGCTCATGAACAGTCGCATCTCCTCAGGAAAAACCCCGCCCGCTTCTCTTCAAATTCCAGGCCCAGCCCAGTTTCAGACAATGCCCAAAACCGTTAAACAATGGCCTGGTAAAAAGAATGGTCATTTTAGACCCATACCCGTACCCGAGCCCGGCCTGGTTCGGTCGGACGGACGGCGGAGGCGGCGCGTGCGTGCGTGTGTGGTGGTGATGCATGATCTCCCTCCTCACAACGAAGCATACATTTGGGAGCCCCAGGTCCCCAACCTCCACTTGAGAAAGGCATATATAAACTAATATACCTCTCAATAAATTGGCGATGTGGGACTTATGTTATTTTTCATTCACTTGACCTTTAGGAATTCTAACATTTATATGTAGAAAATGAATAGGGGGAGATTGCTATTTGGCGTTGTTGGGATGTGGAAGATCGAAAGCGCTCCTGTAGTAGCAGTAGCTTTCAACCGATGCATGGACCTAATTTGAAGATGAAAAGTACAATTAATCGACGACTATTAAATTAGGAAGATCATGACTGCTACCTTCATAGATGCTATTGAATTTAGGGTTAAAGAAAGAAAAGACCAAGACGGAGAGAACATGCAATGTTGAGGTACTGAGAATGTTGGATAAGAGAAGAAAAGTGGCACTGGAGCTTCAACGGAGTTTAAAATGAAGATGAGAGCTTGTAATTTAGGGTTTAGGAAGTAAAGGATGAAAAGAGGGATTCATGGCGGGGCAGGAATAGGAGCGATGTTGAGTAAAAATTGGACCGCCAAATTTTTATGTTGATTAATAATAGCATTAATGGGAGTTATATTTTAGTCTAAATGACTATCAAATATCTAACAATAGCAAGTCATGTTTCAATGCTATTATCACTTAACATTAATAGACCATTTTCTTGTAATGGACTTTGCCATTACATCCAAATAAACAAAAGTAAACTACACAGCAGAAATAGATAAAGCTCCTAATAGCTAGATTGCCTCCTACACGTATGGAAAAGCTTATTCATCTAACTGGAACCTAAAATCCCTTACTTCCGACCTACTCAAATGAGCATCCGAAAGTTTAAGGGAAAAACAAAAACTTCGGATCAGACAACAATCTGGTGTGAACAATAATCTACCATATCAGACTAAATATATATATATATATATATATGTATGTATGTATGTATGTATGTATGTATGTATGTATGTATGTATGTATGTATATGTATATATGTATATATATAGTGAGACCACGTCGCTGAACGAAACGAGTTTTCCCCTCACTAGTATCTTAACCAAATCTAACTAACCTTGTACTATCCCCCTGCAGCCACAATTGTTAAAAAATTAAGATTGTATTTATGGTTATACAACATATGCTAGATTACCCATCTCAATTCATTAGATTGCCCATCTTAATTTCAAATGGCTAACAGTCACAATTTAAACCAATTATCTATCTTATTTTAATATGGCTACATGTCATATAATTATGTGGACTCCGTCTCACATTTAAACAGATTCATAACTATGTGGACTATCCATCTCACATGCAATTATTACCTAGTTTACCCATCCCCTACCATATCCACTATCCATCACATATGGTTCCATTGTTTAAATTATGTTGGTTATCCATCACACATATTCCATTTAATTTACAATGATGTGGACTATCCATTACACATCCTATAGTTTTTCTAGGATGACTATGAACCCTTTATTAACCTAATAATGACTATCCGTCTCCAAAATGACGTGGATTATCCATCTCACAACCCATAACTTTCCTAGTATGTCTATTAACCCATCATTTAACAATTTGATTCATGTTGCCTACATGTTTAACCTATGTCTATTTGTGTCCCCAATTAGCTTATCTTCCTTAAAGTTGTCACATTTCAAAGTGACTTACATTGGTATCCCCAAATGATCAATGTCAAACTCATTTAAGAAAATGCATTGGTATCCCCAATGATAAAGTCACATTTATAAAACATTTAGTTCGTCAAAACAAATCTACTTTGGTGTCCCTAACGATAACGTCGACATCTACAATGAAAATAGCATTAGCATCCCAAATATTTAAAATCGAATTAATAAAATAATAGGCTTGCCTCCCTTAATTTAGTAAATATATGTCAATGCCAATGTCCTAATAGTGTCAACAAGGACAATTAAGAATCTCCGCCTTTAGTAAAATAACTCATGTGGTAATAGATATTGTCGACCTCTATCCAAGATCGAAGATCAAAAACTTAAAATTCTTTTAAGTATAAACTTATTGTGGAAGATAAGGTTACCGACCCTCTTATGACATAGGTTATCCATATTTTTTAAAAACCATAACCTTAGAGTATTGCAAAACAATTGGCCAACTGCCAAAAACATAGGGTCATCGCCCCACTCAAACATAAGTCACTTTGCCCCTTTTAAAACAACTTTAGTTTAAAAATGAGCCTCTTTGTGTTAAAAGAAAGAAGTACAACATCGATGCTAAGTTGCATCATTATCAACCCTATTTAATATAAAACTTTGGTATACATAAGATCATCGACAATGATGAGTTGCAACATCATGACCATCAGCATCATTAAACATCTTTTATACTTAACTTATGTTAACCAAGTTTTTAACCCAGTACAATTCAAAAGGAGTTAGAACATTAAGAATAAACCTGAACGACTCAAGACTTGATCGGAAGGCCTAAAAATACAAAGCAAAGGACCCAAGAAGTTTGGACCATTTTTATGCTAACATTTCGAATCAGTATGGGTCTGATCCAATTGATTTGGTACCAATCCAAAATATTGATTTATTGTATTTATAATCCACTTGTCTTGCACTCCTATATCTCCATTAAGCTTATCTATCAAGTTATGTAACATTCCAAGCATATGATTTCAAGAAATAAAAACTTACTCAATTCAGATTGCAAATCATTTAAACGCATAAGAGAATCACCATCAAAGCAAATCAACATGCTATGAAATTGCATGGAAAGCATCAAAACCAAATAAGGAAGTCAAGTAGATGAAAGCCGTGCAAGAATTGCAAAACATTTTGGATCAGTACCGATCTGATCCAATTGGATCGGCAACAATCCAAAAAGTTAGCTCTAAACACCTCTAAATTTCTTGAGCTGGCTCTCCAAGATTGATACGGGCTTCTAGTGAAGTGGCTCTGGCTCAAGTGCTCTCTAACTCGTATAAATACCGTCCCATCTGCAATAGAAAGGGAATCTTCTTGACTGGCTGCTGCAACTCTGCCATTACAGTTCTTCACTCTTCTTCTCCCACACAACAATTACAAATAAGCAATTGAGATCCTATGGTTGCCACCAAGTACTTATGATTTAGATCTAACCAAGGTGATTTAATAATAGTGTAAATGAAATAAATCTTGTAACAACAGTTAGCGAATAAAAGCTATAAGGTGGACGTAGACTTCCTTAATAGCTGAACCACTATAAAAATCTCTTGTCTCTTTACATTTTCTAAGTCTATGATTGCTTTTTCTATTTTATTTGCCTTGATAAATAAGGCTGGTGCTTTCACACTAATGAAGGGCGCTGATCCATTTTTTGGGTTAACATTTTGGTGCTTTCACTAAGAGCTTGTAAGTTCAGGCATAGATCTAGTTTTCCTCCTTGGATCCCCAGATCCAGATCCAGTAAATCGGCTCTAGGAAGTTCAAAGCTTACCATTGAAGATCAATGGCAGGGAGAAAGAGAAATGCCTCTGAAAAATACATAGGAGCTTTTATAGTTAGAGAAGAGACCAATCCTTAGCAAATTGAAATCAACAATGCCAATAATCTGCTAATTGGAGCAAACTCTAGAGCTGACATTGGAGATCGGGTGTCGGTATCGTCTACTCAGCATGAAGTCATCACTAAAGGAAAATTGAACAAGATGGTTGATGAATTCAACCAAAAGATGGAGAATAGTCAAAAATCTCTTATAGACAAATTAAATTCCATCCTAACCTTGCAATCACTAGTTTCTCCAAGAATCATACCACAGCTGCGGCTGCCACAGAGCAGGAAAATTCTTTCGTTTTTTGTCCTAACCTGGAGAAACATAAGGCAGAAATAAAAAGCAGTAGTGGGTGGAACTACAGAAATTTCTATAGAAGGAAATATAAGCATTCCACCAACTACAGAGAAACCTGCTACAAACTTGAATCTAGTGGCGAAAACCCTATGGGAAGATATAGCAGTGGATCTCTCCGACTCTGAAGATGGTGAGCAATTTGACGATGACAAGTTGAAAGAAAATACTAATGCACTCAATACTAGTAGGAAGGTCCAAACTGCCCTACCAACCAACTGCAAGCTAAAGAAACTTCGAGGGAGTGGCTCTTCCGAAGGCAGGAGAGCCTAGGCTTTAGCCCACTTACCAAGATTGTTTGCAAAATCAAACACTTAGCATAGTCATTGACAGCCATCCCAAAAACTGCCGAACATCAGAGGCATATATCGCGGAATGATCAAGCGAATGATGGACAAAAGTAAGGATAAGAGATATGACGAATTGGGATCCGCTCTAAGCCGGAATCCCTTTACCGATGACATTCTGAATGAATAGTACACTGAAAAGTTTACTATGCCGACATTCTGTCTTACGATGGAACTAAAGATCCAAAACCTCACTTGTACAAGTATATTTGTAACATGGATGGAACAAATGCTTCAAATGTTGTTTGATGTAGACGTTTTTTAATCTTCCTAGAGGGAATTGCTTCTTTGTGGTTCACTAGGCTCCCGCCAAAATCCCACTCCACTTTCAATGAATTAGCCAAAAAAATTCCTTTCCACTATGCTCTTCGATGTAGAATCGAATCAGTACCGATTCAAACTTACTCCTCCAAGCTATCCTAAATTATTCTTATGCGACCTACTCGATGTTCGTATACATTCCTTAAAAAACTTAAGTCCAAATTACTAAGTAATCGCGAGCAATGAAGATCCACATTGAAATCTGAATAGCTTACCGACATATCACGAGATAGCTCCACATGATCGCTGAAAATCCTTAAAATGGAAACCCAGAGTTAGCAAATTCCAGAGGAAACCTTGTTTTCAATGAAAGCATACTCTAGGGCGCAAACGTTAACCGGGTTTTTAACCCAGCAGAATTCATAAGGAGTCAGAACATTCAGATTAAGCCAGAACGACTCGAGACTTGATCGGAAGGCCTAAAAATATAAGGCAAAGGACCCTAAGAGGTTTGGACCATTTTTATGCTAACATTTCGGAACGGTACCGATCTATTCGGATTGGACCGGTACCGATCCAAAATATTGCTTCATTTGATCTTCAACCCCTATCTTACACTTCTATGTCTCCATTAAGCTTATCTATAGTTTGGCAACATTCCAAGCATCTGAATTCAAGAAATAAAAATTACCCGATTCAGATTGTAGATCAGCCAAACCCGTAGATGAATCACTATCAAAGCAAATCAACAAGCTATGAAATTGCATGGAAAGCATCACAAACAAATAAGGAAACCAACCAAATAAAAGTCATACAAGAGTTGAACTACTTTTCGGATCGATACCAACCCCATCCAATTGGATCGACGCTGATTCAAAAAAAATTCTCCAATCACCTCCAAATTTCTTGAGCTGGCTCTGCAAAATGGATACAGGCTTCTGGTGAAGTGGCTCTTCCCAAGTGCTCTCTAACTCCTATAAATACCATCCCTCCTACTACAAAAAGGGGAACTTCTGGATTGGCTGCTGCAACTTTGCCATTACGATTCTTCACTCTACTTCTCCCACACAACAGTCACAAAGGAGCTACCGAGATCCTCGCATTACCTCCAAGTACTTATGATTTAGTTCTTACCTAGGTGATTCAATCATATTGTAAAGAAAATAAATCTGGTAACAACAGTCAGCCAATAAAACTATGAGGTGGACGAAGGCTTCATTAACAGCAGAACCACTATAAAAATTTCTTCTCTCTTTACGTTTTCTGCGATTTAGGATTACTTTTTCTATTTTATTTACCTTGATAAACAGGGCTAATGCTTTCACACTTAATCGAGGATATTGATCCATTTTTTGGGTTAACAACTTACTTTAGCTATTATGCTGCAAATATATAAGTGCAAAATCAAGACATAGGAGAAGAGATGTGGCATCAGTTATAAATGAATCATGAAGTGCCAATTCCATTGGTATATACTACGTTGTCAATGAGGTCGACTTCGTCCTACTTAGAAACATTCCATAACCGTCGAAGTAATTATCATATGCTTCTTATATTCAACATCAATACTCATAGATTCGGCACTTCTATATGCTCGGGGAGGATACATGCAGCATGGCATTATTATAATTATCAATAAAACCGATATTTTACTAATAAAAGTGATTGCTTTTCACCAAACCTTAATTTTTTGTCCAATTTCTATTAGATGAAACAATCTCTTTAATAATGCTTTTCAGAAATTACTATCGCATAGATCTTTCAAATTCTAAAACATATACCTAACTAATAAATTAATATCCTTAATTAACTGTCCTTTTAGATGCTTTAATATAATGTAAAATTCACAATAATTCGAAACATCTTAGGAAAAATCCCAGAAAATTCATAGAAATTCCAAAATACTATATTCTTAATCATATAAAAATTTCAGGACCAAAAAAACAATATTTAATTATTTTAATAATTAAAACCCAAAATTAACCTTACTTCCTCCTTAGAAAATTCATGAAATGTTTAATAAAATTGGAAAATAATGAAATTAATAATACATCTCCAATTTGACGTTTCACATCACATATCCAAAAATCACATCAATTAGACATTTAAAAATATGGTTTTATCCTTAAAACCGAATCAATTAATTTCATAAAAATCTCATAATTTATTATTCTATCCAAACAATAATCAATCAACTTAAACATGGTATAATTTATCACAAAAATTCAAGAATTATCCGTAATCGAATATGAAAACAATTAAAAGAGATGGAACCTTATTATTTACCCTAAAATCAAATATTGGAGTTGAGATTTGTTATTGCTTTAGTTTCTCCTTATCCCTTCCTTGATTTCCCCTTTTGATTTTGTGAGTTCTCCCTTAAGAATGGCCAGCCTTTGCTTGCTTTTCTTTAGTTGTTTATGTTCTGTAAAAATGAGAATGATGTGAGGGGGGAGAGGGTTTAAGGAACGAAAGATAGATTTATCTATTTTACCCCTCTCATATAATCACTTATATGATATGTTGTTAGAAAAATATCTTTAATTAATTTATGAAGGCGCAACCTTAAAATGTTCAAATCCCATTCTCTTTAATTATTAACATTATTCTATTTAATCTATCCAATTAAATATCTTGAATAATGTTTAAAAAATCAAGGGTGTTAAAACCATCCATTTCTGAAGTAGGTTTCTAAATTCCACGACCCAAATCCCATGTCATAAATGTCTAACAATGGGAGAGATCTTATCCAAGCCACTTAAAACCTTTTATTGGAAAATAGGAAGACTCTTGCCATTTAAGACCTAAATTGAGGAAGACCCCATCATTTAATACAAATTCCTAAAGTAGACTCCTCGTTGGTGACTATCTAGCCGACATCGCATGGAATCTCTTGATCCACTTAATACTTCTTTATGGAAAGGCAGACCCTCAATCAGCTACATAATACCTTATCTCGAAGGGACCCCTATTTAGATACCACCTATCATGGCTAATAATTAACCATTGACCATTTACTACTCCATTTGGAGAAAAGAGGCGGCCCCTCAAACAAAAACTTAATACCTTAAGACCCCATAGTAGGCCCTTCGTATTATGACTCGTACTTATAATGACATCTCATATTAGTTCGAATATTCATAGGAACCGGTAGCTAGATTAGCTGGACATGTTTGCCCTATGGAATTTGGTACCAACCTCACGTCATCAGAAATGCTTATCATTGATGATCCCTCATATGAGTCCTAAAGTCGTACTACTAGTAGCTAAATAGTTGGACAGGCTTCTGTGTGCGTTTTGACCAACTTTGCATCCCTATGACTTAGCCATAATTTATAAACTCTCTCTCTCTCTCTATATATATACATATATATATATATATATATATATATATATATATATATATAATACCTATCTCACCATTCCACAATTAACACCTTATAAGAAATCTTCCTTATTATGCCTTAAAATATTAATTACTTCCCAAGGGGCATTTATGAGAATCTAGTTATCTAACAACATAGTTATAAGCTATAATCAGACGTTTATTATGCTAATAGAAATAAATATATTTGGGCCTAGTAAACTTCTAAACATGAGGTTTATACGCCCTAAACTAGCATTAAATGTCAATACCTTTAACCATAACATTAATACAAGTATTTTCCTTCAAATTTCTAATATCCATAACAAGGAATTTTGATATCCATAATAAGCCATATCAAAAACTACAATAAATAAACTTGTAAATGGAATTAGAAACTCAATTTATATCTTCATATTCTATTCAACTCCTCTTTTACAAAGAAATAAACTAAGGAATTTTATTTGATTTTTGTACGGAATAAGTGGTGTAAACTACAAATAGGATTTATGCTCTACACCATTATTTTATTATTGAAAACTCACAATTTGAATCGAAGAAGGAGGAGAAGTGGAATAGACAATGAAATTATCAAAGATTGCAGAAACAATATAAATTCCATCAATTTAACATAAATAATTGAGAATCTCTATCTAGAATTGACATTTCAAAATATAAAGGAATTTTAGGGATTTTATCTTGTTTTGTTTTCGCAATCCCTAAGGTATATTCAAATCCATTATATATTAATCGATTACTAAAATAAAAATACTAAGGTTTCCACTCATAGATTATCCGTAGTTTTTCTTGTATGGATTTGCAACGCCAAACAACTCTTTCCTAAATCTCCATCTTTTGATATATATACACAGCAAGGGATTGTCATATATATTTTGTTAGGTTCAGAGAGGTTAGAGGATAAGAGAATAGATTAAAAGAATAATTAGAAAAGAGTTAGAATACTTACTTGAATTCCTAACTGAATTTTCGAATCCAACTGAAGAGAGAAAATGGCAGAGGTCTACGGAATTCCCCAAATACTTATGAATAAAAAGAGGAGAGGGTAGGGTCCTATTTATAGGAGTTCAAAATGCACCAGAACCAAAGGATTAAATTAGGTGAAAAGAAGATAAATCTAGAGTATTTAGCATACAAAAAAACCATAGCCGCCACTGTTTGCAGCAGTCGACCTCCCTCATAGACCAGTCGACCACTTCGGGTCGACTGTTGGGTCGCACTGGTCGACCGTTCCACTATTTTGGAGCGTTTTGTTTGTTTTCGTTGCATGATTATTTTATTCCATAATTAAATTTTAATCATTAACTGTTTAATTTAATGTTTACTTAACCCTCAAGTAATTCTACTATTAATTTTTGAAATTCAACCTTTGAATTTAGTTACTCATTTGAATTAGTTAATTTGAATCGGAAAACTTCATAACTTCTTTGTTTGAGCTCCATTTTTAGATTATTATATATGAAGCATATCAGAATTTCATCATGAACGTAATAGAATAACCTTCGTGGTCAAATTCCAACTTTTACAAAATTTCAATTTTCAACTCTACCTTATTTAATTTAATTTAGTTATTTATGGTTGATTTTACAAGATGTTACATTCTTCACCTTTAAGATGGATTTCATTCCAAAATCTTTGAAGGAGCGCACAACGTAACATGAAAAAACATTCATGTTACACAACCAATATATCCACATGACCATCTACTCAACTAAAATGCAATGTGATTATATATTATAGACATACTATAAATGAGCACAACCTTAGCATGAGTGTATGATCGTGCTATGCAAGCATGTATGCAAATACCCTAAACATGCATTAAATTTCTACATAACTATAATGTGATTGTCAAAAAGTGTGGCAAAAATATCCTAACATCCAATCTAGCAACCACGATGCAACTACAATCCTAATTATTAGAGAGAAAAGTTTACCAGTGAAAAGCTCTGGATGATAGATCTTCATCTTCTGTTCAGTTTCCCATGCGCTTTTCATCGAGTTATCTCCTCCATTGACTTGGATCGGCCTAATTCCTTTAATGCGGAGTCTCCTAGTTCCATGCTCCATAATGCGTATAGTGGCATAAGGCACTGTCAGCTCCATCTTTAAGTCCTCCAATTGATTAGGCTCAACTACAATAACTGCCGTGATGGCATTTCCTAAGGCGAGAAATATGAAAAAAATTGTAGACTCCCACTAATCTGTCAGGAAGCTCCACGCAATAAGCAAGTTTCCCTATCCTTTCCAAAACTTGGAATGACTCAACGAATCTAGGCGCTAATTTTCTAGATTTCCCAAACCTAACCATCTTTCTAAGAGGGGAGACTTTGACAAATACCATATCTCCAGTCTCAAATTCTGGCTCATTCCTTCTCCTATCCGCATAAGACTTCTAATGGTCTTGCACTGCCTTCATTCGTTGTAGATCAACTCTACTTTTTCCATGGTATAACGAATCAAATTGGGTCCGAGCAATATTTTATCGATGGTTTCCCATAAACAACTTGGTGATAGTTACTATTATATGCAAACTTGACCAATGGTAGATGTTACTCCCATTTCCCTTGGAAGTCCAAAACGCAATCCCTTAACAAGTCTTCCAAAATCCTATTCACCCTTTCCATTTGACCATCTGTCTTTAGGTGAAAGATAGTGCTAAGATTCAAAGAAGTTCCTAAAATTCCTTGTAAGCTCCTCCCAAACTCACTAAGAACACTCTATCACTGACTATGCTTATTGGAATTCTACGCAATCGAACTACCTCTTTGATGTAAATCTTCATGAGAGAAGTGGCAGATCTATTTTTCATAACAGGAATAAAATGGGCACTCTTAGTAAGTCTATCCATAATAACTCAAATAGCTTCATTACCTCTCCGACTCCTAGGTAATCCTTCTATGAAATCGATCAAAATATGCTCCCACTTCCATGTCAGAATCTCCAATGGTAATAATAATCCTTTAGACTTCCCTTGCTCAGCTTTTATTTTCTGACATGCGAAGCATTTAGCAACAAACTCAGCTATTCTTCTCTTCATTCCATGCCAAAAGAAAATCCTTTTTATATCCTTGTACATATTATCTCCTTCGAGGTGAATGGTCATCTTTGAGTGGTGACATTCCATAAGCACCTCTTTCAACAAATATTAGTAATTGGGACATATAGGCATCTACCCCTCCTTAAACATCCTTTCTCATCAAATGTATACCAACGTGGGGAAAATTCTCTCCCTCCTCAACTTCTCCAAGATCTTTGCTATCCCTTTATCCTTCACTTGCTTAAGCCCTATATAGTCCATCAAAGCTAACCTAACCTCCATAACTGCTGGAAAGCCTTGGATGGTTTCTATAGACGGTTGGATGTTAAAATTTAAGAGGAACTCCAACTACTTCCATTCATATATAGAACCTAGGGTAGTGTGTCTCTAACTAAGGGCATCGATGAATATGTTCTCTTTTCCAAGGGTGTATTGACACTAAAATTGAATGATTTTATATAGTCCATTCATCTCTACTGCCTAAGGTATAAATACTTATGGAAAAATAGGTATTTGAGTGATTTATGGTTAATGAACTACTCATATCTTTCCCTCAAAAGATAATGCCTCCATATCTTACACATAAAGATGATAGAATCCAACTCCAAATCGTGAATAGGATATCTCTTTTCGAGGACCTTTAATTTCCTACTTGCATAGGTGACTACCTTTCCATCTTACTTGAACACTACTCCCAATCCTGTGCTATAAGCATTGGTGAAAACCGTGAATGGTTTAGTTTTATCGGGGATGGTGAGAACTGGTGCACTCATCAAAAATTCCATAGTGTCTCAAATGACTTGGTACATTTATCATTCCAAGAAAAGACAAGGTTCTTCTTAGTTAAGTGAGTTAAAGGAGCTGCTATCCTTGCGAAGTTCTTTATGAACTTCCTATAGTAGCCTGCTAACCCAAGAAAACATCTAATCTTTGATGCATTTCTAGGAATCTTCCATCCTAGAATAGCGTCTACTTTCATAGGGTCGACAGCCAAGCCCTTCTCAGAAACAACATTTCCAAGGAATCTAATTTCCTTTTTCCAAAAGTGATATTTCAAAAAATTTGCCTTAATCCATTGCCTACTTAGGGCTCCTAGAACTTCCCTTAGGTGATCCTCATGCTCCTTTTCACTCTTAGAGAGTACCAAGATATGATCTATAAATACCAGGTGAACTTGTTGAGCTGCTCTCGGAAGACTCAACTCATCAAATCTGTAAAATATGTGGGGCATTCGTCAATCCAAATGGCATCACTTTCCATTTATAGAGTCCATTTGGTGTGTGAATCGTGATCTTCGACTTGCTTCTCTTTGTAATTTGTAACTGATGGAATCCGGTTGCCAAATCTAGTTGGGAAAAGACTTTGGCTCCCACAAGTTGATTGAACAAGTTGTATATCCTAGGTAAAGGGTACCTATTCTACCTTGTCAACTTGTTCGATTCCTTATAGTCGACGCAAAGTCTCAACGATCTGTCTACCTTAGTGGTAATAACATTTCAGGATCTCCATTCTAAAGCATTTCATCGAATGAATCCTTTCTTTAATATCTTAGAGATACGTTTGTCCAATTCTCTTCTCTCTTTAGGGGCTATATGTCTTGAAGGCAGCGTGACTGGCCTTGCCTCTTTCTCTAAATGTATTTAGAATTTGATCTTCCTTTGGGATTGGAAACCGAAGACTACCTTAACGACATCAGGAAATTCACTAACTATGGGCACAAATGATAGGTCACTAAAATATAGACTTAGCGAGTATATATAGTTTATCTCAACAAAATTTTAGGGTTTACAAAGGATTTGTAGGTCTTGGCCTCTACAACTCTTTTGTCATACAACCCTTCTATCACAATCAAAAACCACTTCGTAGTATGCTAACCAATCCATACCCAATATCAGACCATACATCTCAAAATTTAGAATACACGCATTACATGTGAAATTAACATCACATATGTCCAACACCAGGTCTTTGCAAATTAAAGTTAGATGTGTCAACCCCCCCCAATAGGATTAGAGATCACTATGGATCGATGACAATTTGGATTTAGAGATTTAAGAAGTTTATCACATTCCCAGATATAAAGAATGAGATGCCCTTAAATCAAATAGGTTATGAATTGTAACCCCTAAAATAAGAGCTATACCTTCTAATGCTGCCATCTCTTGGTCTCTAGGTATCTACTTGTAATAGGAACTACTTCAGTAGCATAGGCTTGTTTGCTTGATCCATCCTTTGTCAAATTAGGGCATTGGTTCTTGAGGTGCCCTTCCTCGTGGCAATTAAAGTACTTCCCTTTAAAAGCTTCCTTCATCAAGCTCACCTTGCAATATTTAACCTCATGACCTTCTTCCAGCATCTCTTGCACGCCTTACTATCCTTCTTATACTTCACCTTTGATTTCTTGTTTTCCTAAAAGCTTCCCTTCTTAGACCCTCCCTGCTTTTGGGTAGGCCCAGCCTTCTCCTTGTCTGCCTCTCTATCCTCCGCACTAGCCATGTGTAACATTACCATTTCAACCAACATTTCTCCATGGCACTAATAAGCACTTGGATCAACAACATTTCTCTCAACAGGGAATTCAGGCCCTTCACGAAATTCATGGACTTTTTCATAGCAGTATTTATCAATCTCATCTCAAATTTAGCCAACTCTATGAACTTAGGTATGTACTCCTTTAAAGTGGAGTCTCCTTGCCTAAGTTGAATGAATTTCGACAATTGCATACTCACTTGGCCGTAAACATAAACCTTAGCTCAAAACTGTTTTTGAATTCATCTCACAAGAAAATCCTATCAGCGTTCTCCTTGTTCACTAAGTTCAACCACTCTATAGCTTCTTCTTTGAGGTGCCAAACTACCACCCTCTTTTTTAGCTGATCCTCCCATTCAAGCTCTCTAAATATTTTCTCATAGTCATTTATCCTTAGTTTAGCTTCCATATATCCCTCGGTTCTAGGATATGTCTTCCCTTTAAAATAAAAAAGTACTTACACAATCTAAGAAAGTCAATCGGATAGAATGCTGCATTGGCAGATGGAGCAGTAGGTGTCATCAGTACAGTTGGAGGAACATGAATTTGCTCAACGGTCCTAAGATATTGTTTAAACCATTTGGGCATTCCATGAATGGGAGGTCTTATGCGGAAAGGGATCCCAGTTTCGAAAGAAGATTGATTACCTACCATATTAATTATATGTAGGTTGAGGTTTTAGTGATGTTTCCCTAAGATAGTATTACATGCTGATAGAAAAGGTTGCCTAGTGTGTGTGCGTATTATCAAAGAAATAGGGGTACGAAAGCATATATACATATACATATACATATACATATACATACACATATACATATGGTATGAGTTTTAGGAAACCTTTTTCAAAAATAAAAAATATGCCACTCATATGTATAATTTTGCTAATGGTTGGGTAGCCCAAAGCTCTGATGCCAAATGTAACAATCCACCTCAAAAAAGCCCTAAATTCCGATCCTAAAAAAAGGCCCATCGAACGTAGACTCATTCTAAATTTGGCTATTGGTTGGAATAAGAAATAACAATACAGAGCTATAATTGCACTTTCAGAACTCAATGTGGATGGATTAAAATACAATGGTAAAATGTACCTATTTATTTCAAAATCATTAAATTGTCATAATACCAAAACATCATCAAGTTATCAAATATGTTTGTTACGTCATTTATTCAAAAATGCACGGGTACAACATAAAACATCAATAAAAGATAATAATAACTCCCACAAGCTTTGGCCATCCCATCTTTAAGCATCGTCACCGTCATCACTCAGTCCTTAACCTATGTTGTAATGAGGAAGGATTTAGAACAAAAAATGTCTGGTGAATATAAACCTAGAGTCTTATCGTTTCAGTACTTAAGCAATATATTTTAAAATAAGAATATGTCTTATGTGTGTGTATATAAAACCAATTAATACTTCTTATAATCAAAGGAGGCAGGTCCTCAATCAACCACCTAATACCTTCCATTTCTGAAGCAGGTTCCAAATCTTATGTTATAAATGTCTAATAATGCGAGGGATAGTACCTAAGCTACATAATACCATTTATTGGAAAATAAGTAGACTTTGGCCATTTAAGACTTCAATTGAGGCAGACCCGATCATTTAATACCTATTCCCAAGGCGGACTCCTCATCGGTGACTATCTGGTTGACATCGTATGGAATCTTTTAAGTCACTAATAATTCTTTATGGAAAGATGAACCCTCAATCAGCCACTTAATAACTAACCCTTATCCTAAAGTGGACCCCTATTGAGATACCATGTATCGTGCCTAATAACTAAGCCCTGACCATTTACTACTCCATTTAGAGAAAAGAGGTAGGCCCTAAAACAACCACTTAATACGTTAAGACCCTAAAGCGGGGCCCTCATACTATGACCCGTACTCATAATGATGTTTCACAATAGTCCGATTATTCATAGGAACTAGTAGCCAGAGTAGTTAGGCAGTTTTATCCTATAGAATTTGGGACTAACCTCGCATCATAATAAATACTTATCATAGATGATATCTCACATCAGCCCCAAAGTCACACAGTTGGTAGCCAAATAGCTAGAGAAACTTCTTTATGCCTTTTGACCGACCTTGTATCCCTATGATTCAGCCATAATTCATAAACTCTCCCTATACATAATACTCATCTCACTGTTCCATAATTAAGGCCTTACAAGGAATCTTTCTAATTATGCCTTAAAATATTAGTTAGTTTCCTATAGAGGAATTTATGAGAATTTATTTACCTAATTAACTATGCGATTATACGCTATAATTATATGTTTAGTACGCAAAGAGAAATAAATGTATATAACTTCTAAACGTGTGGTTCATATGAAATAAACTAGTGTTAAATGTCAATTTCTTTAACCATAATATTAATACAAGTTTTTTCCTTCAAATTCCCAAATTTCCAATATCCATAACAAGGAATATTGATATTCATAACAAGGATTAAATATACATATCAAGAACTACAATAAATAGATGTGTAAATAGAAATAGAAATAGAAACTTAATTTATTACATCAAATTAATGGAATGACCTAAACAATAAAAATTGTAATTCTAACTTCATATTCTATTCCATTCCTCTTTTACAGAGAAATTGTAACACCCCATATATTTTATAACCCTGTTTAAGACATATAATTAGTTAATTAAATTAAATAATGTAAAGATTAATAGATGGAGATTTAATTAGTTAAAGGTAGCCATGCCATATTAAAGGGGTTAACTAAAATGGAATAACACTAAGTAAGGTGTTAGGAAATGGGAAGGGTATTTTGGAAAATGGCAAAATCTTATACCCTAAACCCTTGTGACATGGGTAACATGCATTCATTATTCTCATTCCATTAAAAATGAGAATAGCTAAGGCCGGCCACCATTTCCAAGCTCAAGAGTAGAAGTAAGCTAAGATTCAGGAGGAAAGAAGAAATCAACTAAATCAACACTCAAAAATCTCGTCTATAATCTATAAAGCTATGGTGAACAATTACTACATACCTAATATTTTAGTTCTCGGTGGTTAGAACCGAAATGTTTTTGCTATAATATTGCCATATTTAATGTTTTAAGATATATATGTTTATTGTTAATGAAATTATAAATGTTTGTTCGTATTTTATGGTGATGTTTAGCATTAAAATCCTATGTAATGACATTTGAATACTTTGAAAATTTAAATATAGGTTTGGAATAATATTTTAGAGGTAGGTTTAGATTTTCATAATTTTCTAGTTTATTATGGATTTTATATGAATTTTGGAATAAAGAAAATTATTGATTGGGTTTTAAACTATTTTCGACTAAAATAATAATTGTTTGGGTTTGAGATTTTAATATGTTAGGTAATATATTAAAATATATTTTTTGGAATTTTTTTCTAGAATTTTCCTAAGTCATTTGAGGGATATATAAAATTATTTAAGCTATAGGACTTAAATGCTTTATATATTTATAAAGAAGAAGGGGCATTTTTCAAAATAACATGATTTATAAATTCTAGTAATTGCGGCAGCAAAATTCTAAAAAAGTATTTTATTGACTAATTAGAACTTGATAAACAAAGGAAGGTTAGTTGAAAAGTTTGCCTTTAAAGTTTAAAGATAGAAATCACACTTTTTCCATGTTTCAATTCATGTGGCTAAATACCTTCCGTCCTAGACCTTTCATCTCCGTTGAAAGGTTAGCTTTCAATAAGGTCAAAGTTCAATGCATAAGGTATCAAGTAATTCATGCGTAGTGAGTTGAATATAGCCTAAAGGTTCTAAGCCGAAAGTTTGATGGCCAAATTGGCTGGGGATATAATTGTTTTATAAGTGAAAAGCTTTCGCCTGCTTTGCTTTCAAACTTAAGCTTTTGACTTGGTCACTTTCGACCAGGTCAAGTTATTTATAGAAAGACGTTAAAACCTTCCAATGTAGTCGATAGGTTGTAGTTGCTACCCCCATTACTTTATTTTGGAACCTTCCGGCCCAGCCGAAGGGTTTCCATCATTTTATAAAGGTTTTACTTTGAACCTTCCGACCTAATCGAAAGGTTTACCGGTTTTTAAAATTAGTCGTTTGTCTAATGCTTTTGGAGGGAAGCTTTCGACTTAGGTGGTTACCCTTGTTTTGTGTAATATAATAAAAGGCTTTCAAGAGGATATTTGGATATTTCCAAAAGTATGTTTTGTTAAATGATTTAAAGGTTTTACCTAGAAGTTTTCCATATTGTTTTAAAGTTGAACCCAATACACTTTTGAAAGTTTTACATTTCAGAAGGTTTTAAGCATTCGAAGGGTTTATTCCTGGATCCGTTTCAAAAGGTTTATTAGATATTTTGGAATGGGTTTCAAAGGAAGGTTTTTCTAAGGCAATGACTTAAAGTGATTTTAAAGAAGGATGTCTAAAGTTTATAAATTCCGAAGGGTTTCCTTTTAATAAATTCGAAAGGTTTTAGAGATGATTTTCAAAAGGTTTAAATATTGAGTTTGAATGAGATAATTTCAAAATATGGAAAGATGTTCTTTCAAACGGTAAAGTGTTTTCATCAACTAAGTTTTAAGTAAAGGACATATCTCTAACATGGTAATACGATTTGAGTAAAGTATAAAGATTTATTTCTTTTCCTTGTTTGAAGTTTGATTTAATGGTTTAAATCACTTTGAAATTGTTTTCAAGGAAAATTATGGGAGGGGATCCTTAAGTATAAATGAATCGGATATTAGAAAACCAGATGGGACAGTATGGGGTCGACCACTATACATTAGCTTGTAGCCTCCGCTAATTGTTGTCCAAAATTCCAATGTGTAGGGCTTGGTCACAGGTTAATAAAATTATGATTATACACGGAAAGGGATATATATTGTATACAGATAGGTTATTAGTAAGCCTGGAAAACCATTATTCTTGGGAGAACCTGGGAGATGATTAAGTTAGGGGCAGACCGTCCAAAAGTGAGAAATTAACATATAGTTTAGGATAGACTATCCTGATTGGAAATGTTAAATAGATAGCTAAGGATAGATAATCCTAACTATGAAAATCTAACAGATGTTATGTCACATTTAATTATTTTGTCTGGTACGCCTGAGTAAGCCAAAGGTTAAAAGTTGTATTTGAACAGGTAGTTCACTATTACTGATATTTATGTATGATTACATAATGATTATTTTGTTGAGATTGACTATTGTGGATGCAGGATTATAGTATATGGTTATATCAAAGGATTTGAAAAGATAAGTTTTAAAAAGAATGATAGTGAGGGGAAACCCGTTCCGCTAAGAGGCGTGGTCTCACTTAATATAATTAAACCGAGATTTATAGTATTATTCATAACAGGCTTTATGTCTGACTCGATGTTTATGTTTTCCCCTTAAACTCTTGGGTACTCAAAACTACTTTGAGTAGATTGAGAGGTTAAGGATCTTTTCAAGTTTTTAGGTAGTTTGAAGAATAAGCTACCGGAGGATGCTGGAGGCAACGGATAGCTATTTAGGATTTGCTGCTTTTATTTATGTTTAGATGATTTTCCACCGTGTTACGATGTATTAAGTCTTATATGACCATTAGAATATGATCAATGATGGGTTTTCTTCGTATACTACTCTCGACGTAATTTGTAATAACTATGTTTATTCAGTGCATGGGAAAATGATTGGGTTATGTGAGTGAATGTGGAACAAATATTATTTGGAAATGTAACGAGTTAATATGTGTTTTGTTTCATATTGAAGTGCTTCTGATATTAATGATACCATTAACATAGCCGTATTTAGTCGTCGGAAGCTAAAACTATAGATGACTGTAGCATCTGTAGCACTTAGTTTTGGGCCTCTAGATAGGGAATGTTACAGTTGGTAGCAGACCATGGTTTATGAAATACTTTAAAAAAAATATGATTTTTGAAAACATAATCCATAGGAATTAGAGTTAAGATCGAGGTATGGGATAACGCTGTAATTACGTACATGTATTATATATATATAAGTATACACTCTACCTTTAGACTCCTATCTTAGATAGGTTATTTATTAGTATCTCATGAGGTTTGAATACAGATATAGAGGGAAGAACAAGCAGAGTGAATGTTGGAGGAGACAACACCACTACCAACGGAAATGCCCGACCAAATGCAAGGAGAGACCCTGGTTAGGCACAAACTGAAAATGCTGGTGCAGGAGTTCCCTAGGTGGAGTGGAAGCATGTATAGTTGAAGGTAACATCACGGGAGGAGGAGCTCAAGAGGTTCCTGCAGTCAATCAGTATACCAATATGAGTAGAGATTATATTAGGCTTGTAAGAAAATTGTTCAATGGTACCAAGGATGTGATTGAAGTAGAAAATTGGCCACTGCATTGTTAAATGATTTTTTTCGATTTAGAGCTAAATGATGTGCAGAAAAGAAGGTTGGCCTCAAGGCAGCTGTAGGGAGCTGCGTTATTTTGGTGGAAAACCGTCACTAACGGAGTGGAATAAGGGACCATTACTTGGGAAGAATTCATAAGAAGGTTTTCGGAGAGGTTTATGTCCGTTATGGAACAAGCTGCATTGGTCAGGAGGTTTGTAGAACTGGAGCAGGGAGATATGAGTATGTCGGAGTATACTAGGAAGTTTGAGGAACTAATCCGATATGGGTATGCAGTGGTTGATACTGTTACCAGTAGAAATGAGAAGTGCATTAGTGGACTAAGGCCAGAACTAATGAATGCAACTTTGCTGCACTTAAGAGACCCTAGCGATGTGGCTGTTGAGATGGCATTAAGGCAAGAAGCATTGGGTTGCCTAAGAAAGGAAGAGAAAGAGGCTCGGGCCGGACAAGCTCAGAAAAGGAAATTTTTCTAGAAGAAGATTGCTTATAAGGAAGGGGCACAGAAGAATAGTATAGCTGAGGTAGTTTGTTACAACTGCAACATGAAAGGACACTGTGCCAATGAGTGTCGAGCAAGAAAGGGGAAAGGAAAAGAAGCTTATGAGAAGAAGAATGTTAGATGCTTGAATTGCTATCAGGTGGGACACTTCAAGAACAAGCGCCTAGAGCTACCAAAGGAAGGGAAAGTGCGAGTTTACGCTTTGGAGACATAACCGCAAAATCAGTTACGAAAAGGGAAAAGCTTTTATAGGAGGCTCACTGCAGATCCACCGTATGTCTATTAGCATCCTATTTGATACTAGGGCATCACATTCTTTTATTTCTCGATGTCTTGTAGATGGATTTAACCTAGAACCCTCTTACTTAGTTACTTCCTTAAGGGTTGCTAATCTAATAGGAGGTTATGCAACACTTGGGATGAGGTGTGACATGTAGAATTTGATTTGTTAGGCATATCATTGATTATTGTTTGCATGTATTTGACTTTATGGGATTTGGGATTATACTGGAGATGGATTGGTTGAGTAGATATGGCATTGGGACTTAGTCATCCGGATTGTAGTGATTGGATAATTTATGCTATAGAGAACCATAGTTGTGAGGTGAATACTTTACTGGGTGTTATGGAGTGGGAGGATGAGTTGCATCGGGTCTTTGTAGTTTTAGAATTTGCCGATGTGTTTGAACCAGTCGTTGGAGCCGAAACGAGCTATTGAGTTGTAGATTGATTTAGTGCCTGGATCTGAACCGGCAAGTAGGCCGCCGAATAGGATAACACCTATAGAGATGAAAGATTTGAAGGTGCAGTTAGTAGATCCGGAAGGCAAAAGTTTTATAGGCTGAGTAGTTCGCCATGGGGAGCTGCCGTGTTTGCTAAAAAGCCGGACGGATTGTTAAGGCTATGTATCGATATCATAAGTTGAATGAGAAGACTATAATAAATGATACCCATTTCCGAGAATTGAAGATTTGTTCGATTAGTTGAGTGGAGCAAAGTTATTCTCTCAGCCAGATTTGGCGACGGGATTTCATCCGCTTAGAGTTGCATAGGATTGCATTCCTTTAGTGGCGTTTAGAACAAGATATGGATGAGACGATGGTTAGTTATGCCATGCGGACTAACAAATGCATCGAGATTCTTTGTAGATTTGATGAATAGGATTTTTCAAGAACATTTGGGTAGGTTTGTGTTGGTTTTCATTGATGATATTTTGATATACTCTAAGGACGAAAAGGAGCATGAAGTCCATCTCAGAGTCAAGCTTGAGACGTTGAGGGAGCATCAATTGAAGGCTAAGTTTACAAAGTGTCATTTTTGGAAGAAGGAAGTGAAGTTCTTTGGTCACATCGTCTTTGAGAAAGGGTTGTCTATAGATCAGACTAAGATTGAAGCGGTGAACAATGAGAAGAGGCCTGAGACGGTGACCGAGATAAAAAATTTCCTTGGATTGGCAGGGTATTATCGGAGATTTATAAAATATTTTTCATGGGCAGCGGCACCGATGACTAAGCTTACATGAAAGGATGTGAAGTTCTTGTGGATTGATAAGTGTGAAGAAGCATTCCAAAGCTTGAAGCACTTATTGACCCATGCACCAGTGTTAGTAGTTTCGGAGGGGAATCAGGATTTAGTTGTTTATACATACGCATGTGGAACTGGATTGAGAGTTGTGTTGATGCAAAGGGGTAAAGTAATTGCCTATTCTTCTAGACAGCTCAGACCACATAAGGTTAGGTATCCAACGGATGATTTTGAGTAAGCTATCGTTATATTTCTTTAAAGGTGTGGAGGCATTATCTTTTGGGAGAGCGGTTGGAGCTATATACCGATCATAAGTTGTTGAAGTATTTGTTTTCTCAAAAGAAGTTGAATATGAGACATCAGAGTTGGTTGGAGTTTATTGCTGCCTATGATTTTTGAATTGAGTACACAACTGGAAAAGGAAATAAGCGGATCCACTCAGTCGAAAACATTAGAATGTAGTATTAGCTGTGATTACTGAGTGGAAAGACTTGGAGACATTATTGGCATGTAGTACATGGTTTAGGTTCAAGGTAGGATCGAGTGCAGGAAGTACCATATTGTCTTGTTTAGAAGTCCGACTGGTAATGACTGAGTAGGTAGCTTCTAAGCAAGAGGAGGACCCAGTATTGGCTGAAAGAATCAGAAGATTGGACGATGGAATAGAGAGTGATGACCTAAAGGATTTCAATCTTTTCCAAAATGGGTGGTTGAGAAGGAAAGGAAAGCTATATGTTCCAAATGTAAGAAACATGAGGAAGGAGTTTTGATGAGTGCCATCGTTCGAAGTTCACTATTCGCCCGGGAGGAACGAAAATGTATCAGGACATGAAGAGAAATTTCTTCTGAGAAGGTATGAAGTAGGACATAGGATTGTGTGTTAAGTAGTGCTTGAATTGCCAACAGGCAAAAGCTGAACACTAGAAGCCAAATGGATCGCTTTAACCGTTAGAGATGCCGCTATGGAAATGGGATTCGATCGCCATGGACTTTATTGATGGGTCGCCGAGATCTAGAAGAGGAAATAAAAGCATATGGGTCATAGTAGATAGACTGATTAAGAGTGCCCATTTTATTCCAGTAAAGTCCACTAGAACGGCACCTGATTTGGCGAAGTTATTCTTGAAGAATGTAGTTACGCTGCACGAGATTCCTAGTAGTATTGTCGATAATAGAGATTCATTATTTACTTGTGAGTTCTGGAAAAGTCTACAGGAAGAAATAGGAACCAAACTCAACATGAGTATCGCTTACCATCCATAGACAGATGGGAAAACGGAAAGAGTTAACAAAATCTTAGAAGATTTGTTAAGAGCTTGTATATTAGATTTTGAAAGATCATGAGAAGACCGTCTTAATCTAGTCGGGTTCTCGTATAACAATAGCAATCAGACTAGTATTGGGATGACATCTTTTGAAGCACTGTATGGAAGACCTTGCAAATCTCCCGTTTGTTGGTGGGAGACTAGGGATAAATTAGTTCTTTGTCCGAATTTAGCAAAGGAAGCTACGGAGAAGACTGAATTGATTCGGGCTAGGATGAAGGAGGCTCAATCTAGATAGAAAAGTTATGTAGATAAAAGAAGAAGGGATTTAGAATTTTCTGTCGGTGATTATGTATTTGTTAAGGTTTCACCGATGAAAGGTATAATCAGATTTGGGAAGTTAGGGAAGTTAGCGCCTAGGTTCATTGGTACATTTTGTATTATTTATCTGTAAACCCGCTTAAAGGGTAGTGTTATCGAGTAGTTTAGCTGGAGTCCATAATGTTTTCTATGCTTCTCATCTTAGAAAATGTGTTAGAGATACGGAGACTATTATAGCACCTACAGTATTAGAAGGCATAGTAGTGAAACCAAATTTGACTATAGTTAGGAAGCCGATTCAGATTGTGGCTAGAGATGAGAAGAAATTGAGGAACAAAACAGTCAAGTTAGTATATGTTCAGTGGAGCAATAACACTAGAGACTGTACTTAGGAAGTGGAGAGCATGATTAGAGACTCTTACCAAGATTTATTTGATGGTATGTCTTGCCTTTGATTATTGTGTTATGTACCTTATCGTAATTTCGAGGATGAACACTACAACAAAACAGCCATTTTACAACGGGCAATGCCCGTTGTAATATGCATTTCGCAACGGGCATGCGCCCGTTGTGTTAGGCCTCGTTGTAATAGGTCGACCATATTTTACAACGAGCAATGCCCGTTGTAATATGGATTTTGCAATGGGCAATACCCGTTGTAATACATGATATTGCAACGGTTTCTGACCGTTGCAAAATAAATGCAAATTTTAAAAAAAATTACAGCAGCATCCATGCAGTACATCCATACCAATAATGAATAATTTAACGAGTAATAAATATCATCATAAAATAACCAAAATCACATACGAAAAGACTAAAAGCTAGAGTCATAAAATTCCAACACATTCCAAAAAGTTAGATAAGTTTACATCGACATAGTTCTAATATACACATGAATGTTTACATTAACATTTAATAAACCTCCAATTCAGCTTTTTCTCTGCTTTAGAAGTACTTGCACACACAACTACGGCATCTCCAGGTCTCCTATCAGACATGATGAGAGGGATTTTCTACAGGATCAAAAACTTCACCAGTATTGTATTATGCACCATAAACAAATTATTAACTCTATATTACGAAGTTATGAACCATTATTACTTATAAGTATCTGTACATACCTTTACTGAAACTTTCTCAAATTCTGCCACCATTTCCAGGACAGACGTGCCCTTTCCGGTTCCTAGGTTATAAACCTCACATCCTGTTTTACGTTGGACAAATATATGTCACACTAACAATGGTAAGAAATCATCATGAGCTATGGACTGTTTGGGACATGCATGCATGCAACAGTACTATTATTTGTGTGTGTAAGCAAAATGATGAACCCAAGATTCCAAACTTTAAAACCAAAACCATAATGTTGCTCATCTATTTAATTCCATGCAAATGCTAGACCTAAGAAAGCATGATTTCATATCAAATATTAGTAAATCTTTGCTTTAATATACCTACAACACATAACCGGTTTGAATTTATAGCTCTTAGTCTCAAATAAAACTCGTTACTATTTCAAACTCAATACAATCCAATAACTCAAACCTATTAAGTTAATATTGTTTACTAAGATTTCCCTGTACATTTAAACCTTCATCAGGTTGTCATTTATATCCAGCAAGATACCATTTAAAGTTAAATGTATACTAGGATAGAACCAAAAAAGCAAATTCTGGTCGTGCAATTTTATTACAGCTGCACAAATTCATTAAATAAATTATACTGACTGATTTCTAAACTAGTATAATGTTAAAAAAAAGTTTGCACAGTTAAAATCACACTAGTACAAAATGATGAATGACTTATGGTGGTCAAAAGGGTCATTAGTTTAGGAATTGGCCTAAATTTGCTGAACCAAAAAAAAAAAAATCTTCAACTTCTCATTGTATTTTTGAAAAAATAGATAATCCTTTTAATTTCGTTAATCATACTGTCTTAATATTCAAGCTAGTCAGGTTAACTTATCTACTTTTCTCAACTTACAGCTCAAAGTGCGTAAAAGTATAATAACAAGAAGAATTAAGTTAGAAACAGTGTACGAAACAGACATTAATTTGAGGTATTTATCATCGTTTTAGAATTATTTGCTACAAATTCAAACATGAAAACAAAGCGATTTCTCTGTTGGAAAAGAATCATCTCTATGGTCCTGAAACAGAAAGAAACACTCTTTCAAGTAATTCATTACCCAAACTCTAAAACACTTTAAAAAGAACAAACACACAGAGATAGTATGAATGATTAACAGGAGCATTAGTGAAGAAGATAGAAAATACCTGAAAAGCTCTAACCCCAGTATTCTGCAAATAAACCTTCTCCTTCAATGCTTATATAAACAAACAGAGATGCATCTATCCGCTGAAAAGAATGCATGGCCATGCTAATAAAATCCAAGGAACAACACATAATCAACTTTATACTAGTTGATTATCATCTTCAAAAAAGCAATTATTGATGGTTCCACATACCTAAAATAAGCAGGAAAAACATATAAAACCAAGTGAAGATGAAGAGAGCAATCAATGATAGAAAAATGGAAAATAATAAATTGAATTATAAAACAACACTCTAGAGTGCCTTGTATTGCATCAGACTTGTCTATATATGTACAAATGACAATTTTATTACCTTTCATTAGGTAATAATTTTATTTTCTTTATAATTAGTACATTAATACTAGGATTAAATAATGAATAATTAAGCTTCTATTTATGAAAGCTAAATCAGAGTAAGAAAGATCTTAATATGCTTGACTGAAAGACATATACGGTTTGTACTGGGATAATTCTCATATCTTGAATTTCTTCCGTCTGTCTGCCGCGTTTACTTTGTACATTTGAATATTTCATTGTCAAATGAGAAAGCAATTTAAAGTTAAAAAGGTTAAATTTAAGTGAAACCTTTTGCTTAAAATGTGTGTTTTGCCTACAATATGACACCATTTTTCAGTATGACATAAGTTTTCAAAAGCAGGAGAATCACAATCCATACTTAGATGTAAATGCGTGTTTCAGTTTTTGGCAAACTATCAAAGCCAATGCATTAGAACAAGATACATATCATGAATATAATGCGGCTCAACTTTGTTAAGCTTACATACATACTAAATTGCCACTATACATTTAAATTTTAGGAATTTATATGCCTCGGTATCACACGGTTTGTAAATCAATTATCAAAAGCCTATATCTTACTAGAAGGCTTTCCAGACTACAATAAAAAAAGCAAAACTTCACTAGAATTAAAAAAATAAAAAATTAATAAAATTAAAGAAAACTTCCATTAGAGGATCACTCCTGCAATAAAACTAAAATAAATAAATAAATAAAAACTCACTCGAACACAAACTTCACTAGAAATTCGTTTGTGGTCATCATTACGAATTATAAAGCATCAATAACGCATAAAGCTACAAATTAATTATTTCCATAGCCATAAATCCATTCTTAAATATTATAGACAATCCGTCATTCCAGATCTATCATGGCTTAAATGAGTATGACTTTCATCTAAACCTTCGTTATTTTCACCCACTTTCAGTTTCCACAGAGAGTCTATAGTGCACAAGATCATTCCACAATAGATTTATTAATTCCTTATTATTTTATATCAATGTAAATAAGCTTAACAAATGAAACTGAAACAACACTTAACCCTGTTATCGACTTATTGAGTAAATTTTTTTCAGAATAAATTCTGTTCAATATTAAACTTCAGAATAAAGGATCTTAAACTTCAGTAAGTTAAAAAATAATCAAGCTATATACTAATAAACATCAAACTGAAAAACTTACCTAAACGATACCCCTCATCTCGATTTGAACGACAATGAAACATCAGCGTTTCCCATAACACCATATACGAACCACTTGCTCGACCACAACAGTACATCACATCGCAGCACTCGAGCATCACCGCAACACCATTGCAGTTCTTCCTTCATCCTCAACATCATCGCGAACAACCCAAAGACTAATCCATCCCCAATCGAACTCGAACTCTTCACCAATCGCCGAATTGAACAGAGAATCACCTACAACTCTCATCCAAATCCTCATCGCCACCACCCGCACCCAAGCTTTGAATACCCAAGACCAGACAAATTGAATCTGGGAAATATGAAATGAGTAAAACAATTTCTAGAATTGAACGTGTGGAAGAGCAATAGAAGAGAAGAGGAACGAACGAAGCGGCGCCACAAAACCCTAATTTATTGAAGAGGAACGAACAAAGAGCAAAGATTTTATTGAAGAGGAACGACCAAAACCCTAGTTAGGCCGGCTCCTTTATATTATAAATTGCGCTTTTAGTTTCATATATTACAACGGCCGTAATATACGTTGTAAAATTGGTACCTCTTACAACGAGCATTTTATGATCGTTGTAAAGTTGGCTTCTATTACAACGGGCCTGAATGGACCGTTGTAATAGCCTTCTATTACAACGAGCAACCAATGCCCGTTGAAAAAAGGCATTGTATATGGCATCTTTTACAATGGGCCTGAATGGACTGTTGTAATATCCTTCTATTACAACGGGCAACCAATGCCCGTTGTAAAAAGGGTGTTGTAATAGGTTATTTTTTTTGTAGTGGAAATTCCTTAAGGTGGGGAGTCTGTAACGCCCCATATATTTTATAGCCTTATTTAAAACATTTAGTTATTTAAACTAAATTAAATAATTTAAAGATCAATAGATGGAGAATTAATTAGTTAGAGGTAGCCGTGCCATATTAAAGAAGTTAACTAAAATGGAATAACACTAAGTAAGGTGTCAGGAAATGAGAAGGGTATTTTGGGAAATGGCAAAACCTTATACCCTAAACCCTTGTGACATAAGTAACTCACGACCATTATTCTCATTTCATTAAAATCTAAAATAGCTAAGGCTGACCATCATTTCCAATCTCAAGAGTAGAAGTAAGCTAAGATTCAAGAGGAAAGAAGAAATCAACTAAATCAACACTCAAAAATCTCATATATAATCTCCAAAGCCAAGGAGAATAATTACTACATCCCTAATATTTTAGTTCTAGGTTTTATAGTTAGATCCGAAATGTTTTTGCTATAATATTATCATGTTTGATGTTTTAAGATATATATATATATATATGTTTATTGTTGATGAAATTATAAATGTTTATTCATGTTTTATGATGATGTTTAGCATGACAACCCAATTTAATATCATCCGAATAGCTTGAAAATTTAAATATAGGTCTGGAATAATATTTTTGAGGTGGGTTTTGATTTTCATAATTTTTCAGTTTATTATGGATTTTATACGAATTTTGGAATGAAGAAAATTATTTATTGGGTTTTAAATTATTTTCGGCTGAAATAGCAATTGTTTGAATTTGAGACTTTAATATTTTAGGTAATATATTAAGATATATTTTCTGGATTTTTTTCCAAAATTTTCCTAAGTCATTCGAAGGATATATAAAATTATATAAGTATGAGACTTAAATGTTGTATATATATTTATAAAGGAGAAGGGGCATTTTGCAAAATAAAATGATTTATAATTTCTGGTAATTGTGGCAACAAATTCCTAAAAAGTATTTTGTCGACCAATGAGAATATGACAAACAAAGATAGGTTAGTTGAAAAGTTTCTTTTTAAGTTTGAAGATAAAAATCACATTTTTTCCATGTTTAAATCCATACGGTTAAATACCTTCTGCCATAGACCTTTCGTCTCAGTCGAAATGTTAGCTTTCCACAAGGTTAAAGTTCAATGCATAAGGTATCAAGTAATTGGTATGTAATGAATTGAATATAGCCGTAAGGTTCTAAGCCGAAAGGTTGATGGCCAAAAAGGTTGAAATATAATTGTTTTATAAGTGAAATCTTTTGCCTGCTTTGCTTTCAAATTGATGCAGCTTAGACCAGGGTCGAAGAATTGCAAGCTATCATTTTCCAAGGCTTAAGTCGTTCACGACCTAAGCAAGGTGAAGACTTAAGTCGTCCACGACCTAAGGAGGAAAGTCTAAGTCATTCACGACTTAACAGGAAACAAGAAAGGGAAGTTGCATTGAGCTCGCGACCTAACGAGTTTGCGGGTCATGACCTAAAAGAGCACAACTTATCAACCTACGAGATAAGTACTTCATGAGTTAACAAAACTTTAGGTCGCTCACGACCTAGTTAAGTCGTTTGAAGAGTTATGCGGCATGGAGCTTGAGTCGCGTGAAGTAATAAAGAAGCTATGCTCTTAAGTCACTGAAGAGTTAAGTCGTGTTATTTTAAGTCGTTGTGTCTTGAGTCGTTATGTGAAGCCGAGTCGCTGCTTGGTTATGCCGCACTGGAAGTAAAGCCGCTCTGGAAGTTAACTCGTTACCGACCTAAGAGCTTAAGTCGGGATGTTTGTAAGTCGTAAGTCGTTAGGTCGTATACGACCTAGGTGTTGTAAATATATGTGTGTGTTGTAACTTAAATCGTGTACCGTTGGGTCATAAGTCGTATTATTTTAAGTCGTCTTGTATTGAGCCGCTGGGTGTGTGTTAAGTCTTGTAATCAGTTGAGTCGTATATGGATAGGTCGCTGGCGACACATGATGAGTCGTAAGTCGTATAAGTTGAGTCCGCACTGTGTTGTAACTAATAAGTCGTGTACGTTGAGTCGCTGCCGACACATGATGAGTCGTAAGTCGTACATTTTGAGTAGTTGAGTCGTACATTTTGAGTCGGCACCAGTTGTGAAATGCTATAAATAGGGAGTGTGTTGTACATTTTTGGTGGTTGATTTTTGAATAAAACTTTGTTTGATTGCTGTGTGCTTTCATCTAAATTGGTAGTTGAGTGTGATATCCTATCTCCACTTTCGGTTAATCGAGTGCGCTCGATTCAACGATTGTTGAAGCCAATTCACGGTATCAAGTGCGCTTGATCAACGTTTGAAGAATTGTAGATATTCTTTCACGGTATCATGCGCGATCAACGTGTCAAAGATAGCTAGAATTCGGTATCTTTGTGATCAACGAATTTGGGCATTTCAGTATCTTCAATCCACCGTTTTCTACTTTCATCGATCTATATCGTTTTGTTATTATCCGCTGCGTCAGTTTGGTATCAGAGCTAGACTTAGCCAATCATAGCTAAGCCGAGTCTTGGAGCCAAGGAGTTTGAAGTTGAAGTTCATCTTGTTGAAGCTTTGAGCCGAGACAAGTGAAGGTCGTGACTTGTTGTACAAGTTAGAGTTGAAGATTGATTTGTGAAGTTTTAAAGTGTTGATTCAATCATGCCGCCAAGGAGAGCTAATCGTCATCAAAATGTTGAAGCGTTGTATAGAAGAGAAGAAGCCGAGCAAATGGAACAACGTATCAATGAGAAGTTTGATGAAGGCATTGGAAAGTTAGAGAAGTTGATGAATGATTTGAATCAAAATCAAAGAAGGAGATCACCAATCTCGAATCATGGAGGAAACCGAGTTTCGCCATCGGTTACGGAAGCGAGAAGGGTATCACCACAATCTTTTAGAGAGAGAAGAGAAACATCAATTTCATCAAGGAGAGATCACTATGACTATGGACATGAAGAGAGAAGAACTCCACGTGAGTTTGAAGATGAGCCATATAGAGATGAAGAGAGACATAGTAGAAGAGACATGTGTGATCGAAGAGATGTTGATGGTCGAGATCGATAAGACGTACATTTGATTTTGATGAAGAGGGCAATAGAGCTAGCTTTCATTATCGAGATCGAGATCAAGTTCGAAATTCTTATCGGGATATAGATGATGATCGTCGATGGGAATCGGGTATGAAGATGGAAATTCCAGAGTTCAAGGGTGGAATGGTTGCAGAGGAATTCTTGGATTGGTTGTCTAATGTTGAAGAAATCTTTGATTTCAAGAAGGTTCCGGAGAATCGTCGAGTGAAGTTGGTTGCTACTAGATTGAGAGGTAGAGCTTTAGCATGGTGGCAGCAGACTAAACTTACGCGGGAGAGAATGGGGAAGTCAAAGATTGTTACATGGGAGAAGATGAAGAAGTTAATGAAGGCTACATTCTTGCCTTATAATTATCAATCACTCATGTATCAGAGATTGTAGAATCTGAGGCAAGGGACGAAGACTGTTAATGACTATGCTGATGAATTCTATCAACTGATTGCTCGAAATGACATTATGGAGACGGAGGAACAATTGACTGCTAGGTATGTTGGAGGGTTGAGGATGCAGATCCAGGATATGGTTAATATGTTCGATCCAAGATCTGTGGCGGAAGCACACCAAAAGGCGTTGGCTTGGGAGAAGTAGGGAAGGCGTGGAGGTGGTGTGTTTACTAATTCCAACAATCAAGTGAAGGGTGTTAGTGGAAGCTCTAGTGTTCCTAAATCTATCAGTAAACCAGTTGTGAATGAAGTTGCGAAGGCGAAGGTCAACAACAGTTTCAAGTGCTATAATTGCCAGGAAGTGGGTCACAAGAGTAATGAATGTCCGAAGCCGACGAAACGAACTATGATTGTTGTAGTTGAAGGTGAGGATGTTGGGGAAGGTTATTCTAGTCCAGTTGAGGAGGATGAACAGGATGTTGCGTCAGGAGATGAAAGATGCAATCTAATGATGAGGAGGTCTTGTTTAATACCGAAGCATGAAGAAGAGGCTAGTTGGTTGAGGAGTAACATCTTTCAGTCAACATGCACTATTCTGGGGAAGGTTTGTAAATTTGTGATTGATGCAGGAAGTTGTGACAATATTCTTTCTACTGAAGCCGTGAGAAAGTTGAAGCTGAAAACGGAGAAGCATCCAAATCTTTACAAGTTAGCGTGGTTGAGAAAATGAGGAGAAGTGAAGGTGGACAGGAGAGTTCGAGTTCCATTTTCTATTGGGAAGAAATATAAAGACGAGATGTGGTGTGATGTGGTTGAGATGGATGTTTGTCACTTGCTTTTGGGAAGACCATGGCAGTATGATCGGGCAGTGCAGCATGACGGTCGGACCAATAGCTACAGTTTTATGTTTGAAGGTGTTAAGATCATTTTGGTTCCAAAGAAGAGACAGCAAGAAGAAAGCAAGTCAGAAGAGATTGAGGAGCTGAAGACTTTATTGACTTTGAAGGAATTCATTGAAGAAGTAGAGGAGGGTCCAGAGGTATTTTTATTGGCTGGACGTGAAGCTACTGAATCCGTTGAAGTTCCAGAGGAAGTAAAACCGGTATTGGAAGAATTCAGAGATGTGTTTCCTGAAGAATTACCAATGGAGTTACCACCGTTGAGGGATATTCAGCATTAGATTGATCTTGTGCCAGGGGCAGTATTACTACACAGGCCACATTACCGAATGAGTCCTAAGGAGCATGAGGAACTAAGAAGGCAGGTGGAGGAGTTGTTAGAACAGGGGCGTGTTCAGGAGAGCTTGAGTCCTTGTGCAGTGCCAGCTTTATTGGTGCTAAAAAAGGATGGTTCGTGGAGGATGTGTACGGATAGTCGGGCTCTAAACAAGATCACTGTGAGATACAGATTTCCTATGCCGAGGTTTGATGATTTGATCGACCAATTGAGTGGAGCTGTTGTATTCTCGAAGATTGACTTGAAGAGTGGATACCATCAGATTCGTATTAGACCGGGTGATGAGTGGAAGACTGCTTTCAAAACCAGGGAAGGTTTATACGAATGGTTGGTTATGCCGTTTGGTTTATCGAATGCACCGAGTACTTTTATGAGAGTGATGAACCAGATTTTCAGACCATTCATTGGGAAGTTTGTGGTTGTTTACTTTGAGATATTCTAATCTATAGTGGGAGTATGAAAGAACACATCCAACATTGGCATGAAGTACTGTTGATTCTACGGTAGGAGAAATTTTATGCTGCAACGAAGAAGTGTGTGTTCATGACGCACAGTGTTTTATTTCTGGGATATGTTTTGTCGAAGGAAGGTATTCAAGTGGATGAAAGTAAAGTAGAGGCTGTCAGGAGTTGGCCACAACCGAAGACAATTACAGAAGTACGAAGTTTTCATGGATTGGTATCTTTCTATCGAAGATTCATTCCACATTTTAGTAGTGTAATGGAACTTGTAACCGATTGCATGAAGGGAAAAAAGTTTGAGTGGTCAGAGGAAGCAGGGTTGCGTTTGAGAAGATCAAGACACTATTGACGTCAGCACCAATTCTAGATTTACCGGATTTTCAGTTGTTGTTTGAATTACATACTGATTCATCAAAGGTTGGGGTTGGTGGAGTTTTGAGTCAGAAAGGAAGACCAGTTGCTTATTTCAGTGAGAAGTTATCTGGAGCTAAGTTGTGATATAGCACTTATGATGTTGAATTTTATGCAATTGTTCAAGCTGTGAAGCACTGGAGACATTACCTGCTTCAGAAAGAGTTTGTTATCTATACGGATCATGAAGCTTTGAAGCATTTGCAAGGGCAGGATAAAATTTCAGCTAGGCATGCTTCATGGGTCGCGTATCTACAACAGTTTACTTTTGTTGTTAAACACAAATCAGGGGTGATGAATCGTGTAGCTGATGCATTAAGCAGGAGGAATCATTTGTTGACGACAATGAAAGTTGAAGTGACGGGGTTTGAACTATTGCCAGAGTTGATTAAAGAAGATCCTTACTTTACGAAGTTTGTTGAGAAAGTCAAGGATGGGAGTACTGATGAATTTGTATTGGTAGATGGATTCTTATTCAAGGGGAATCAATTGTGCATACCAGATTGCAGTTTGAGAATGAAAATTGTGAAAGAATTACACGAAGAAGGACATGTGGGGAGAGATCGAACATTGCAGTTGATTTCTCAGTCTTATTATTGGCCGTCAATGAGAAGGGAAGTTGAAAGGTTTGTGCGTAGATGTCATGTTTGTCAAGTTTCGAAAGGGACAGCTACAAATGCGGGATTGTATATGCCATTACCTGTTCCTACAAAACCATGGGTAGACATTAGCATGGATTTCGTGTTGGGTTTGCCGAGAACTCAATGGGGGAATGACTCTATATATGTTGTGGTGGATCGTTTCTCGAAGATGGTACATTTTATTGCGTGTAAGAAGACGGCAGATGCTGTTCATGTCGCACAGTTGTTCTTTAAAGAGATATATAGACTTCATGGTTTACCTGAATCTATTGTTTCGGATAGAGATACTCGTTTTCTGAGCCATTTTTGGTTGAGTTTGTGGAAGATGGTCGGAACGAAGCTGAATTTTAGTAGTGCTTATCATCCGCAAACAGATGGACAGACAGAAGTTGTTAACAGATCGTTGGGAAATTTGTTGCGATGTCTTGTGAAGGACAATCTGAAGAGTTGGGACATGAAGTTATGCCAAGCAGAGTTTGCTCATAATCATGCAGTGAATCGTAGTACGGGATTCAGTCCATTTCAGATTGTTTATTCAAACTTTCCAAAGGGGCCGTTGGATTTAACGGTAGTGCCACAACCAAAGGGGACCGTTAAACGAGCTACTGATTTTGTTGATGCCTTGAAGGAGTGTCATAGAATTGTTCAGGAACGATTGGAGAAGACGAATAAGAAGTATAAAAGATCCACAGATATGAAGCGAAGAAGTGTTGAGTTTAATGAAGGAGATTTGGTATATGCTGTGTTAACAAAGGATCGTTTTCCAGTGGGCGCTTATAACAAGTTGAAAGCCAGAAAAATTGGTCCTGTGGAAATTATGCAACGGACCAATGAAAATGCTTATAAGTTGAAGCTACCGGAAGATGTTTACACTTCTGACGTGTTCAATGTTAAACATCTCGTGCCATATTATGGGAATGAACAATCAGATGTGGAAGAATTTACAAATTCGAGGACGAATTTTTCTCAACCTGGGGAGGATGATGCAGCTCAGACCAGGGTCGAAGAATTGCAAGCTATCATTTTCTAAGGCTTAAGTCATTCACGACCTAAGCAAGGTGAAGACTTAAGTCGTCCATGACCTAAGGAGGAAAGTCTAAGTCATTCACGACTTAACAGGAAACAAGAAAGGGAAGTTGCATTGAGCTCGCGACCTAACGAGTTTGCGGGTCACGACCTAAAAGAGCACGACTTATCAACCTACGAGATAAGTACTTCACGAGTTAACAAAACTTTAGGTCACTCACGACCTAGTTAAGTCGTTTGAAGAGTTATGCCGCATGGAGCTTGAGTCGCGTGAAGTAATAAAGAAGCTATGCTCTTAAGTCGCTGAAGAGTTAAGTCGTATTATTTTAAGTCGTTGTGTCTTGAGTCGTTATGTGAAGCTGAGTCGCTGCTTGGTTATGCCGCACTGGAAGTAAAGCCGCTCTGGAAGTTAACTCATTACCGACCTAAGAGCTTAAGTCGGGATGTTTGTAAGTCCTAAGTCGTTAGGTCGTATATGACCAAGGTGTTGTAAATATATGTGTGTGTTGTAACTTGAATCGTGTACCGTTGGGTCATAAGTCGTATCATTTTAAGTCGTCTTGTATTGAGCCGCTGGGGTGTGTTAAGTCGTGTAATCAGTTGAGTCGTATATGGATAGGTCGCTGGCGACACATGATGAGTCGTAAGTCGTATAAGTTGAGTCGGCACTGTGTTGTAACTAATAAGCCGTGTACGTTGAGTCGCTGCCGACACATGATGAGTCGTAAGTCATACATTTTGAGTAGTTGAGTCGTACATTTTGAGTCGGCACCAGTTGTGAAATGCTATAAATAGGGAGTGTGTTGTACATTTTTGGTGGTTGATTTTTGAATAAAACTTTGTTTGATTGCTGTGTGCTTTCATCTAAATTGATAGTTGAGTGTGATCTCCTATCTCCACTTTCGGTTAATCGAGTGTGCTCGATTCAACGATTGTTGAAGCCAATTCACGGTATCAAGTGCGCTTGATCAACGTTTGAAGAATTGTAGATCTTCTTTCACGGTATCGTTCGCGATCAACGTGTCGAAGATAGCTAGAATTCGGTATCTTTTTGATCAACGAATTTGGGCATTTCAGTATATTCAATCCACCGTTTGCTACTTTCATCGATCTATATCGTTTTGTTATTATCCGCTGCTTCACAAATTTAAGCTTTCGACTAGGTCACTTCCGACCTAGTAAAGTTATTTAAAGAAAGACTTTAAAACCTTCCGATGTAGTCGATAGGTTGTAGCTGCTACCGTCATTACTTTAAAACCCTCTGGCCCAGCTATAGGGTTTCCACCATTTTATAAAGGTTTTACTTTGAACCTTCCGGCCCAGTCGAAATGTTTACCTGTTTTTAAAACTAACCATTTCTCCAATGCTTTCGGAAGGAAGCTTTCGACTTAGGTGTTTACCCTTGCTTTGTGGAATATAATAAAAGGCTTTCGAGATGATATTTGGATATTTTCGAAAGGTTATTTTGTTAAAAGATGAAAGGTTTTATAAAGAAGTTTTTTAGATTGTTTTAAAGTTGAACCCAATATAACTTCGAAAGGTTTATGTTTTATGAGGTTTTAAGCATTCGAAGGGTTTATTCCTGGATATGTTTCAAAAGGTTTATTAGTTGTTTCTAAAGGTTTTCAAAGAAAGTTTTTCTAAAGGTTTTTCTAAGGTAACAAATTAAAGTGATTTTAAAGAAGGATGTCTAAAGTTTATAACTTTCGAAAGGTTTGCTTTGAATGAATTCGAAAGGTTTTGGAGATGATTTTCGAAAGGTTTAAACGTTGAGTTTAAATTAAATAATTTCAAAGTACGGAAATAGGTCCTTTCAAATGGTAAAGTGTTTTCATCAACTAAGTTTTTAGTAAAAGATATATATCTATCGTGGTTATACGATTTGAGTAAAGTATAAAGATTTATTTCTTTTCCTTGTTTGAAATTCGATTTAATGGTTTAAATCACTTTGAAATTGTTTTCAAGGAAAATTATGGGAGTGGTTCCTTAAGTATAAATGAATCAGATATTAGAAAACCAGATTGAACTAGCACGGGGTTACGCCCTATACAATATCTTGTAGCCCAAGCTAATTGTTGTCCAAATTCTGGTGTATAGGGCTTGGTCACAGGTAGACTAAAATTATGATTATACATCGAAAGGAATATATGTTGTAAACAGATAGGTTATTAGTAAGCCCAGAAAACCATTAGGCTCGGGAGAACCTGGGAGTTGATTAAGTTAGGGACAGACCGTTCAAAAGTGAGAAATTTAACAGATAGTTTAGGACAGACCATCTTGATGGAAAATGTTAAATAGATGGCTAAGGAAAGATAGTCCTAAATATGAAAATCTAACAAATGTTAGTTTACATTTAATTATGTTGTCTGGTAGGCGCGAGTCAGCCAAAGGTTAATAGTTATTTGTATTTAAACAGTTAGTTCATTATTACCTGATATTTATGTATGATTACAAAATGATTATTTTATTGAGATTAACCATTGTAGATGCAGGAGCATAGATATGGTTATTTCAAAGGATTTGCAAAGATAAGTTTTAAAAAGAATGTTAATGCGGGTAAACCCGTTCTGCTAAGCAACGTGGTCTCACTTAACATAATTAAACCGAGATGTATAGTATTATTCATACTAGGCTTTATACCTAATTCAAAGTTTATGTTTTCCCTTTAAACTCCCGGGTACTCAAAACCAATTTGAGAAGATTGGAAGGTTAATGATCTTTTTCGGTTTTTAGGTTGTTTGACGAATAAGTTACCGGAGGATGCTGGAGGCAACAGATAGCTATTTAGGATTTGCTGCTTTTATCTACGTTTAGATGATTTTCCGCTGCATTATGATGTATTAAGTCTTATATGACCATTTGACTGTGATCAATTGAGGGGGTATCTTCATATACCGCCCCTGACGTAATTTGTAATAACTATATTTATTCAGTGCTTGAGAAAATGGTTGGGTTAAGTGAAGTGAATGTAGAACAAATGTTATTTGGAAATTTAATGAAGTAATCTATGTTTTTAGTTTGTGTTTTGTTTCATATTCAACTGGTTCTGATATTATTGACACCATTAACATAGCCATATTTAGTTGCCGGAAGCTAATACTATAGATGACTGCAGCATCTGTAGCGCTTAGTTCTGGGCCTCTGATAGGGGATGTTATAGAAATAAATGATGTAATTTTATTTGATTTTTGTATGGAATAAGTGGTGTAAACTACGAATAGGATTCGTGCTTTGCACCTTTATTTTAATATTGAAAACTCACAATTTGAATCAAAGAAGGAGGAGAAATGGAATACACTATGAGATTATCAAGAATTGTAGAAACAATATAACCATCATTTTAACATAAATAATTGAGAATATCTGTCTAGAATTGGCATTTCAAAATAAAAATGAATTTTGCAAATTTTATCTTGTTTTGTTCTCGCAGTCCCAAAATCCGTAAGGCATATTCAAATCCATTATATACTAATCAATTTTCGAAGTAAAAATACCAAGGTTTCCACTCATAGACTATCCTTGGTTTTTCTTGTATGGATTTGCAACGCCAAAGCAACACTTTTCTAGATCTCCTTCTATTGGTATATATACATGGTAAAGGATTGGTATATATAATTTTGTTAGATTCAGAGAGGTAGGAGGAGAAGAGAATATATCAAAAGAATAAGTAGAAAAGATTTAGAATCCTTACCTAAATTTCTAGTTGAATTTCTAAATCTAATTGAAGAGAGAAATGACATTGGTTTGTGGATTTCTCAAATATTTACGATTAAAAAGTGGAGAGGGTAGGGTCATATTTATAGAAGTTGAAAAACACCAAAACCGTAGGATGAAGTTAGGCAAAAAACGAATAAATCTAGAGCATTCAACGTCAAAAAAACCTAGCCACCACTGTTTGTAGAGGTCGACCGCCCCCATAGACCGGTCGAGTGCTAGGTGTCGACCGATTTAGTCGCACTAATTGACCGTTCCACTGTTTCAGGAGCAGTTTGATTGTTTCTGTTGACTGATTATATTCCTCAATTAATTTTTAGTTGTTAATTATTAAATTTAACGTTTACTTAGCCCCAAGTAATTCTTCTATTAACATGTGAAATTTATCCTATAAATTTAATTACTTATTTGAATTTGAATTCGAATTAATTAATTTAAATTGAAAATTCAAACGTCGATAACTTCTTCGTTTGATCTTTGTTTTCAGCATATTACAAAAGGAAAAAATCAGAATTTCGCCATGAATGCAATGGAATAATTTCGTGGTTAAATTCCTATTTTTATAAAATTTCCATTTTCAACCCTACCTTATTTAATTTAATTTACTCAATTTATTTATTTAGTTATGATTGATTTTGTAGGGTGTTACACCACCCTTAATTCTTTTTCTTTTTTCCTCATAATTTTACAATTTAAATCCTTATTTCTCATGACTCATGTGTATATTTACACATTTAATTACTACTCTAAAATTTCTCGTCTAACAGGATTTAATATATTCCACTGTAATAACATGACACTTGGACTTTCCTATTTATTAGTTTTACTCTTTCTTTTCAAATCTATTATTGTGTCTATAAAGTTTAAACACAGGGAAAAGTTTCTTTCTTATTATCAAAAGTAAAATCTCCAATCTCTTTGTTTTGATCTTTCATTATAGTTTTTGTTTAATCTCCATTCTTTATATTTCCATTTTCCATTATTGTTTCTTTTTAATCTCAAGCTCCACTAGAACACAAAATGATATCATATTTCAGTTGCATAACTCAACCATTAAAATAGGAAAACAATATTACACTAAGGTTTAAATTTTTGATTATATCAATCTCTCCTTCCATTAAATTCATTTGATTTTTATTTTTACTCTATGTGTATTTCATTTTATTATTCCATATTTATAGACAATTTTCTTTGAATCTTCACAGGCCTTCATTTTTTCTTGAAGTTGCATTTATTTTCTTAGAACATGAGTCTATATAATATTTTAGAATCAAGGTACAACATACTTGAAGTTTGTTATCTTCTCCCTCTTCCCTACAGAAAGTAAGAATTAGTTTGTATGATGTATTTTTATTTTTGTTTTTAATATGTGTGTGCATTAAAGTTATATCTCTCCTAATTCTTTTTCCTCCCAATATTTTAGAAGTAGAATCCTTATTTCTCCATGATTCATTTTTATATTTTGGAGTTTCCCTTCTAAAATATCTCATTTAAAAAGCTCTTAACATATTCAGCTGACGTTTCTTATTTCTACTCATTGTATTCAAACCATTATAATTTCTTAGTGAAGTTCAAACCATCCCTAAGGAGAATTTTCTTTTCTCGGTTCAAAAGTAAAATCTCTATTGTCTTGTTTCCATATTTCATTATTCCATCTTTTTAATCTCAAGCTCCATGAGAACCCAAAATGATTTCAAATTTTAATTGCTATATTTGATCGTCAAGGTCACATAATGTAATGTTAAGGATTTTATTTTGATTTTATTTTAATCTATTTCCTAACCAACTAATGTGACTTTTTCTTCTTACTTTATGTTTTATTCATTTTTTAAACACCATATCTATAACAAAAATCTCTGAATCATTGCAAGTTTTCACCTTTTCTTGAAATATCATTTATTATCTTTGAGGCTAACCATATAATATTTTATTCTCCCTTTTCCCATACATAAGTAAGAATTGGTTTCTAGAATTTTTTTGGTATTATTGATAAATTAAGTTTAGATAAGGAATTAATATGCATGATTAAAATAAAAATAGTGATTCCAATTATTTGTTAGTTAGTTCTAATAGGACAACCTCAACTTTATCATATCAATTTACATTTTTTTGCACGTTTATTTTTGGATATTTTGTTCTCTAAATATGCACAATCTAATTGCCAGTAGCAACGAAAATAAAGAAGTTTGTAAGTTAAATTCTTTATATTGAACCTATTTAAAATCTATTGAGGGTGACTACGTTATGCTCAAATATTAAAGAAATTGAAAAAAATTAAATTAGCACTTTGGTAGTTCGATAACTTTTAGCTCTAAAATTTATAATAACTACTTTCATGAAATCCAACCTCGACAATTGTTTCTTTGTCTTCTCCCTTTAATTAGGGAAGGGGAATTAATTTAGATAAGGGAAATAAAGAAGAAGAATTTTCCTGACTAACATCGAATTGAAAGGGGAAGACTCAAACAATTGATTCTTCTCTTGTAGAATCAAATCTCCGCTAGAAGATATGGGTATTTTTTTCTTATATTAATATTTTGATGATGTCTTTGGAAGAGATTTAGGATCTTATATCTTGATCAAAGTTCAAAATAAGATATCCAATTTTCTATTTGATCGAGAATTTTTTATCTGTTTAAACAAAACTGATATCAACATTTTAATTGTTTTTAGACTGAAGTGACACTAATGAAAAAAAAATGAAAATAGTTTCAAATAAAATAAAGGATAATAGTAGAAGTTTTTAGGTAATTTTGTATAAAAATTTAGTACAATTTAAAAAATTCTCATTTATCAAACATTTAATTTTTATAGATATTTTCTCCATAACTTTTATTCCCTTAATGAAATCCCTCCCTTAACTAATTCCTTTAATTAATTTATCCATTTTAAATTCATTCAATTCCTTACTTCAATCCCTAAGAATAATAATATTCCTTTTCCTATCTGAAATAAATTCTATGATCACTTTGTTTTATTCCTTTACTTTATTTTTCACCTTAATCTCGAGCTTCACATGAACTCAAAAGGATGTCATAATTACTACTATACATATCAAAGTTTGACCTCTCAAGATCTCTAGGCATTTTTTCCTTTTTTCATTTTATTTACTCTTTAGTCTCAAACGCCATAAGGTCTCAAAATAACATCACAATTTCAATTATACAATTCAATCATCAGAAATGGTTACATATAATGCAAATTTGGATTTAAACATAGAGGATATTTAATACTCTTTCCCACTCAATTAACTAGACCTTTTATTAATATGTATAATTTATTCTTTATATATCACCTCTATAAACAATTTTTTGAATTATCTCAAGTATTCACTTTAATTGAAATTGTAATTGTTGCAATAAAAGAAAGTCTGTACAATAGTTGAAAATCGAAAGTATAACATGCAAAATTTTTATTTTATCTTATTTTTCCTAAATAAGTAAGAATAAGTTTACACAAGGTATTTTTATAAATTAATACTATTTTTAGATGCGTAATTAAATGTTAAAAGTGAACTCAATATTTGCTTTATTTTACAACACAAATTTATGTCAATTTATTAAGCTAATTTATTTTTTATATAATTTGCAAGCTTATATGTAACCATTTGTTCTTTAAATATACCTAATCTATTAGTTGGTAATTACAACAAAAATGAAGAATGTTAAATTTTAAATTCTTTATGTTAAACCACTTGAAAAAACATGGATAGTGTGTAAACCATATTTGGATACTAAAATAAATAAAAATAAGTCAACTAGAAGTTTTGTCAATTGAGTAGTTTTTCGCTTTAAAGTTTCTCATTTGAATTCAGTGATTCAAGTGTGATGTTTATTATAAAAAAATTTAAAGCGAGTTAAATAATTTATTGTTATATATCAAAGATTTATGTCAGATATGCCAAATTAATTAACCTTTTTAATGCAATTTGGAGGCTTATTTTTAAGTCTTAATTTATTTTATTTTTCCCACCCTATTAGTTGGTAATTACACATGGAGTGTATTTTATGTATTTTGATGTTCAATAAATGAAATGTTGAGAGTAATTTTTGTGTTATTACATTTTGCAAATACATTTTGCCATTGGATCTGATTTTCTATAATAGTTCGTTAAACTCTATGATATTATGCTTAGAAAACGTTTTATTTTCACCTTTTTAACATCATTATAATTTTCTTCAGTCGGTATTTTAGTTAATTTATTTCGACGTAGTATGGCATTTTGTTGAATTTTGACTAAATACAACGTAATTTATAGTCAGAAAAATTTAGTATAAAGAATTTTTTATCTAACCATTTAAGTTTAGGTATCTATTTCAAGCTACCTACTCAAAGTGACAAATTGCTTTATATTATAACTATTTGATCAGTTTTGTATTTTTGAATCACCATCACAATTATCAATCTCATATTTTAACTATTTCAATTTATGTATCCGTAGAATGCAATGTACATAGCACAGATTCATACTACTATTAGATAAGACTCAAGCAGTAGTAGTGAAATGGTTGAGCACATAGTTACATAGAAAAAGGCATGAAGTCTAGATTATAGTGACACACGCTAAAATCTAAATAAACTTTACAAATACCTATAACCCATGACGTTATAAGGGAAATCAGCACATACATCCATGCCTTTTAATATGTTCTCCATCATTTCCTTCATATTTATAGTTAAATTCTTAAATCTTAGATAGCTTCCCAGTGCAAAATCATCAAAAGCGATATTTCTATGTATAGTTTCTATACTCCTCCTAGCATCCTAAGGCAGCCCTCCCTATTCACATTTACCAAGTACACTACGTTAAACCTAAGGATGTAGATATCAACTCATAAAGATCACCTCCAGTAATCCTCACATTATAAAGCTTAAGGGTCATCAAATGTTTAAACCCTACAACCCCCTTGGAGGAGTAAGCTAATAATTGACAAGATAAAATTCCCTAAATGAAAAAGCAATGTCCTTCTCATCTAAATGTTTCGGCAACATATATGCCTTCTTCTCACACTTGTTGTTGTTCCTGAGCTTAAGATGGCTTATACGATGATGCAGAGTTGGTGTCTAGGAAGACCAACCTCCCATTGTCAATCTTATTTGAGGAGAAGTCAAAGTGGTCAAAGTGGCTGATGTAGCAGAATAAACATTTATGTAACAAGAGATGTAAAATTTGGGAATTAATATGTTTTTGAAGTGGTTGTTTGTGCATCTGTAATATGTAATTGCTTACTTTAGAATATTAGTTTTTCATTTTCTCTGCCTCACCATCAACACGATCCTATTATTTCCACTACGTATGAGAATTAATCCAAAATTTCACCACAAGTCAGGTACCATAGCTATTTGGTTTATTGAAGGAAGTTGTTAGGCTGTACATTAGGGAATGAAGGTACCTTATTTGAAGCAAGGCCCTATATTAAAGGATATAATGTTGCATCAGGATCTTAGGTTGTAATAGAGAAGTGGAATGGGGATAATGACTTTAAGAAATGGCAATGCAGGATGAAGGTTGTTCTAAGAGGGAATATGATTCATAAGGTGGTGTTAGACATTAGGAAATTGTCCGTTGATATTTCAGCTGTGGAGAAGAAGGAAATGAAAGAATGAGCATTTGCTACTCTACAGTTGGTCGTGGGAGGCAATGTTATCTCGGAGATTAGTAGTAAAACCACAGCTAGAAGAAATTGGACCAAACTAGAGAATCTCCACATGAAGAAATCATTCACTAACTATTTGATTTTGCTGAATTACTTCATGATTATTACCAACAATTTTATTAATTAATTGCGCACTTAAAATTATTCATGTTCCTTTAGCACTACTCCAAATTTCCCCTTCATTTCCATGATAAAATTTTCCCGTCGAATAGCATAACGCATTTCCACTAAATTTGGATAACAGAAAAAGCCATTTTTTGAAAGATCGATTAATCCTAAATTATCAGTCTCCAAAGCAAGATATTTTAACTCATAAGAATTGAAATAGTTAAAGTTTATAAAATTATCCAAAAATATTTAGCAAATTTAGAATATTTCTTATATGCTTCAATGGAATCCTTAGATTTGTAAAGCCAATTTTTGAGTTTAATAGTGGGCTTTGGATTTCCAGGAAAGGAAGCATGATGTGAAGAAGATATAATGAAAGCTTTGAAGAGAAAGTAATGAAGATGTTTGAAATTTGAAATTGAAAGTGGAGTATAAGAATGAATGAATGGATGTGAGTAAAATGACAATGTATGAGTTTGTGATAGCCAAAGAAGGTGCGTATTAGAGTTCTAAATTTAGTAAAAACGAGTATGAAGTTCCAAGCGTAATACCCTATAATTTTCATAACTAAAATAATAAGGGTATTTTGGTATCCTTTGTTCAAAGGTAAAATGGTAATTCTACAAATGAATAAATCTCATAACAAGAGTGGCTCCATGTATAAAGTGAATTTTTCTAATTTATTTGGACTGTAAACCTGTCTAAATCAGAGCTAGGACAAAGGAGAAGTGAGTATTTTAAATTAATGGGTTTTGAATAACTTTAGTGGACCCTGCCTAAAAATATGGACAAACATTTTAAAAGTTTGTAAATGGAGTTTGTATGAAATTTTGAATTCATTTTAGTTTATAAGTTCTTTTACTCCTTTTCTTTTCACACGAACCCACTTCTCAAACAAACTCAAAATCAACATTTCTTCCAATTTAGTCAACTGAATTTAGTAAATATATATATATCAAAATGATGAGTGGGGAATATAACAATTAGATACTAATTTCTTTAAGGATTGTGAGTGTTTTGGATCTATCTAACTCTAGACATTAGAGGAATCATGGAGGATTTCAAGTGATTTGGTACTCCGGATGTTTGATGATGTGTGGAGCTCTTCCCTTTTGATATATATTTTCCTATACCGTTTAATATTATGATGTAACATGATTAGGAGTAGAGTTTTAAAAATTAAATGATTTGTTAACCAGTTAAAATCACAAATAATGTTTAAAAATGATTTAACATGTTTAATTTGAGAATATGGTGTCCAAATGGAAAATAGGTTGGTATATACATTGAATTGGTGAGAATGTATATCTTGTGGTATATTTGAATTGAATTGAGTTAAAAATGTTTAAAAATTTACAAAATGGAATTCTTAAATTAAATTTAGTTATATTAGAGGTATAAATAGAAATATATGTATATATGGATTATAATATGTAGAATATTGTATATTGTGAAAATATTGAAAAAGGCAATGTATATTCCGTACATACACAATAAAATGAGTAAAAAATTTGAGACATGATGTTTTAAAGTAATGAATAATTATTCTAGATATTGAATTGTTTTGATTCAAATTTGAATCTATTTTAAACGATTAGCGTTGTTTTGAAGTTAAAAGGAAGATAAATAATATTAATATATTATATGAAATTGTATGATTAATTGCTGAAATTTTAATGTTAAAATATGTTTAGCTATGGTATTGGACCCTAATAAATGTAGTAATGAACCCATGATCAATCAAGGAAGATTAGATTAAACAAAGTAGAAAGAAAGAAAAAAAAAGTAGAGGACTGTTCATGGCCAAGCCCCATCGGTCGACCGATATGGCACTAACTATCGACCATTGGTGACCTATTGAGTCCACGTTGAACCTGGACCCAACAAGTAACAAGGCATGATCAATTAGGCAACTTTATTCAATATTGCATTTTGTTTGATGTTTAATACCATATCTTGAAGTGATTATGCTATGTGACTTTAACGTAACGAATGCGCATATTAGTAGTTGTATGTATGGACGTTGTGATGTCCAATGAAAAAAATGTGATATATTATCATCATCACATGAGTTGCACACACATGATGTGGACTATGATTGTGTGTAGTTGTTCCTATGAATTACCGTGGCACCACAAAACCAAACAGGCGGTGTGGATCGCTGGGATAATGGAGATGTTTATAAAACGGGCTTTATTGTTGATATTGATATCCATGGACTTGTTGTTGCCAGTAACTGTGTTATAGGAATGAACGAAAAGAAGTGTAGGTCGCATCTTGTTGTGCCATCCATGTCTTGGGTGTTATGTTGTACACAAGTTAGACTATGGTACTGTTCGTGCAATGTATGTTGTTTGGATGTGGCGAGTATGTATGTTAGAATGCATCACTATCCATGCGATGTTTGTGGTAAATTATGACCTTAATTAAGATGTTAATTGAATATAGTGGTATTAGAATAACTTTGTGGTTGTAGATGATACAGGTTAAGGTATAATTGTCAAATATATCATAGACACTTATGATATTATATGAGTATTGTTATAGTAAAATTGTCAAATATATCATAGACAGTTATGGTATTAGACTAACTTTATTGGCCGATCATTTTTGCCGATCCATCAAAACGATTGGTGTAGTTTAGTGCACAATCCAAATTCGACAACGATCGATCTATATCTCCCAATTTACAACTCATTATGATTCCCTATTTTAGGAGCAATGTCAAGAAGCATGTGGTCCCCCTAGAAATGATCACGCTTGAACTGGATGCAAGAAAAATGATTGGTAAACATTTGGCTGATCATTATTGATTGTCAAGTTAAGGCCACCGGTAGTTATGGTGGGGCCCTATGGACCTAGAGAGCCTTTTGCTAAAATCTAAGCGAATTATCTCATCAACTCTCCCTGTGTAACGACCCGCAAATCCGTACCCTTTGAGTCAACACTATTCTACGTCAATCAACTCAAGTTGTACAGAAATACGAACCATCTGGGTTAAAGAAGAAGAGGTAGAAGAAGAAAATAGGAAACAACATCAGAATCTAACCATCACAACGGAATAAAATATAATAGATAATAAAGATCTTTACTCAAAATCAAATATATCTGTCTATATATTACATCATCAGAGTACATCAATCACAGCTCAACGATATCATACACATGGATACACAACAACTCAACACAGCGGAATATATATAAAAGCAAGTACGAGAGTACGTATCGAAATCCAGCTCGTCTCCTGAGCTCCACAGCATCTCCTGTATCCTATAATACTCGGTCTGACCCGAGCATTATAGTTAAATAACACCCGAGTCAGTCAGGAATACCAGCGTGAGAAAATCACACCCAATTGATTATTAAAGTTTCAAAATCCTTCGAAAACAAAAGCATCTCGTAAGACCACGCCATAAATAAACATGTCGGGTTTTTATCTTACGATAGCCAAAACATTTTTGTTAAAATCCTCTGATATTATAATAGTGTCTATAGAAAGTAAAATAGAATCTAGCTGATATGCTTGCATCTCATGTTCCAGCAATAGTTGGGCACAATTAAAACCGTACATACGCGTAGGGAAAATGGATTCCAACTAATGGCTAGGCACTGGGGTACCACCTGTCACAGTACCTGGTCTAGATCAGCGTATCGAGGAGCCACCCTAACTCCCCTGCAACACAAGACCGGAACCATCCCTTACTGCACAGTCCCGAGCAAGATCACCCCGCAGTTGTGATCAGCAACCGCCCACTAAGCCGAAATAAAAAGGACATCTAGACAAGGATGACCTCACCCTCCAGTAGGGGCTACCCACGAAGCCTTGCTGCATAACCCCTGATTTTCAGCCATTCCCATTTGATGAGGCTTGAGGCTAAGCGTTACCTTTTTAAGAACATATCCCTTAGAATGCCCATCGTCCACCTGACGATGTTTCGCAAGCATTCATCCATACAAGTCCGTCCCGGGTCCGAACGGAACCGAAGGCACTATTCCTACTACATCCATTTTGGAAATATCCTCAGGATTAGTAGCGACTAGCCCTTGCACTTCATTGCTCCATCTTCGAATCCAAACTCGTTTCCACGAAACGTACAAACCGGATCGAAGTGGTTTTCGAGAAATAAATCTCGATCCCGGTCTCTTCGAAACGATCAACGTATTTGGCCAATATTGATAGTCAGTGATTTAACTATCAATTAATGTTCACAACATCCATCACACAATAAATAATTTTCCAAATTATTTATTTATCTCAAAAATATCTTCACAAGATATATTTTCACTTTTCAAACTCCTTTGAAAACAGTTTTCCAAAACTATCTGTCTTTCTCAGAATAAATTTCAAGTATTTCTATTTCCACTGGAATCACCAAGCACAAACTTTAGATTTAAAAATAATTTAAAACACTTTATTGTAAAATATATTTAACATTTAATATAGAAAAATTACTTTAATACTTAATTTAAAATAATACTCTAGAAATAAGGTTACCTTATAACCATACATTAGATTTCTTCTTTAAACAAAATACCAAATCACTCTTTAAATAATTATTACGATAATAAATTAACAAATTACTTACTTTAGAATTTACTTTAAAATATTTAAATTAAAACTACTTCATTAATTGATTGAAAATATATGTTATATGAATATTTATAAATAAGTTTACTTTATAAATATAAACTAGATTCTCACCTTTAAAACAGAATTACTAAGTCACTCTTTATAAATTATTACTATGGTAATAGATTTGAATAAATATTTACTTTAGAATTTTAAACATTTAGAAATAATAAATTTCCAAGAACATATTTTGTAAAACAACATTAAAACCTTTATTTTATTTTAAAAACTTATTTTGAAAACGTACTTGGCTATCCAGAGAAATATACTTCTCTTCACAACCTTTAAAAAAATAAATCACTATTTATTTTTAAACAGTTTTTCTCATACCTTTAATAAATTCCCACCTTGAATTTATTCTTTTTAATATCCGATTTCAAATACTTAAATCAATTCCCAAATTGATTTCCAATTTACTTCATTTATTTCAAAATCCTTTAATTTCATATTTTTATTCCTTAATTATGATTTAAAATACTTTTAATTGAAATACTAATTTAGATTTCTCAATCTACTTCTTATTCCATTTTAAATAAATTTAAAACTTTAAGTGTAAAATAATTCTTTATCCATTTAAATTAATATCACATAATTCTACAATTCATTTACTACTGCTTATTCAGCCCTTTCTTTCCATACTAGCTGTTACTTATTAGTATTTAACATACTTCCATTTCTTTTCAATTCATTCTTAATTTATTCAATTTTCTCTAATTATCTCGTTTACAATTTACTCCCTTTATTTTCTTTCAAAAAATCCAATTTATATATTTTTGGTAATCCATTTTACTCAAATATAACCAACCAAATCATAACATTCAATATTCCAATATATTCATCATAGAATATCAAGTAATCATAACAGAGAATATTAAATAATAAATATTGAGGGATCCAGTTGGATCCCTCCAACCTGTTTTTCCCCTGCATCCACAGACGTTAGCACAATATAATATGTCAATTCCAAAATTACCATACTACAGCGCTTCAATCAATTTCAACCATTCAAACAATTATTTATATTTAATCATTTAAATTTAAATTTAAATGAACTGAGCGAGATTAACTCACCTTTGACCAAAGATTTGTAATCCAATCCACACCGGCTCGATTTCTTTCAGAATTTAACATTGTTTAACATTTTATACAATTTATTAATACTTGAATCGATCCAACAATTAATTATCACTCATTTAACTAACAAACTAATTTAATTTTTTAACAAATAATTTGGTTTTAACTAATTTCCTTTTAAAATAAATTTGGTAACTAAAATAAATTAAATTAGTTAATTTTACAATTAAATCATCAAATCCACTATTTAAAATAAACTAGTACTTTTAAAACATGCCCTTGATCTTTATTATTTTCTTCCCCAAATAAAAAAAATATTTTTGGTATCTAAATAATTTTAAACTACTTAAACAAATTTTATCTTCATTTATTCAAAGTTTAACTTAAAGGGCGAAAATACGTATATTATTTTAGAACAAACTTTCTTTTAAATAAATTATTTTTAGCATCTAAAATAACTTAAAACTAATCTACTGTCATTGTTATAAAATATGTATGTGTATTTATATAAAATTTGTATTTATTATAAAATTTTAAAACTAACCTCACTCGATTCACGGTGACCTACTGACCTCCATCACTGCCGAACTTCCATGGCGTTCGCCGAACCCAACCCTTCATGTGGCTCCTACTGAATGCTCCCAGATCGAGTTCCTCAGAACCCACGCCCTAATCTCGAGTTTCCCCTAAAATCGCGTGCTTCTCGTTTCAGGCGAACGCGAGCCTCCAGGTGGTTGTCATCCTCGATTCGATTGAATTCCAGCAAACGATGCTACTCGACAACGCTTTCTCAGTCGCGAACTGAACTCGCAGCCACCAAAGTCCATTCGCCTTCGTCATTCACGAAGTTACGAACCTCGACAATCACTGCGCCTCGCCTTTGGTTCACGAGTTCGTCGAACTCGATCGATTTCGAATGCCCTCTTTATTTTAGTATTTTTTTTAAGACTGAGTGATTTTGGGGTTTGAAAAGAAGGAAAAGGGTTTCGGCCCTTATTATTGCTCTTTTCTTCTTTATACACGGCTTACAACTTCCCCTAGAAGCTTCTTTTATTTATCTATTTATTATATATATATTTTTCGATTTTGTGAACTTGCCTGTCCTTTTAGAAGAGAAAGGGAAACACGGTTTTAAGTTAAAAGAAGCGGCGTAAAAGAGAAGCTTGACTAAGTAAATTTCATTAAATTATTATCAATTAAGTTTTCAGCGCGTTATTATATCATGCACTCACACACTAACTCCAATCAATACGAAATTTGAAATCCGATAATAATTCAATACTACGGACCCAATGGAACTGGTTTCGTCTAATTCCGAGACTATGCCTCGGAAGGCTATTTTTAAATTCAATTTAAACGATAAAATTTCAAAACTGAACAAACCACTGCTAATTTCAATTTTACAACTTCTATTATCTTAAGTGTTATCAATATAAATTTTACAAGCTTTCAAATTATATTCAACAGGTTTAAAACTTCAGATTCAACATTTAACTCAACTTCCAATTATTTAATTCAAAAAAAATTTAATTATCAAATAATTTGTGATATTTCTGATTCAAGTTAAAATTACTCTATTGAATATTTAAAATCAATTAAATATTCTGATTTTAAATGCTTGAAAATTCCGGGTCGTCATATTCCTCCCCCCTTAAAAGAATTTCGTCCCCGAAATTACTAGTTAGGAAGGATGGTCAAATACCCGTTACTATTTTCCCAAAACTAAACTATTCAACATCCTATCCATTATCTTTTATAAAAGACCCACTACCATTTTCACTAATCTTTCCCAACTTTCCCATAGCTTCAAACAATATTACATACTCAATCATTCAAATTTCAATTGAAAACCAAATTTTGAATTATCAAAATTTTCAAAAAAAAAAAATTTCCAACTCCTTAAATTTCCGAAAAATTTCGCCAGCGTCTCCTTTGCGCGGCTAGCTCGGTACACGTACAAAATGGCTCTACGGCCTCCCAAATCCAAAAAGAAAACAGAAAGCCAAGTGGCTAGATCCAAAAACCCAATCAAATTCCATATAGAGTTTTAAACACATTCCTTTTAGTCGGGCAATTCTAATTTAATATCTGAAATCAAAACCAATTCTTCTTTCCCTTTCTCACACCTGCATATCCTGTTTAGCAATAATATCCAAACACAACATTCAAAAACATTTTATTGACTTCTTTCCAAAATTTTCAATGTTCATTCCATTTAAGCCCGTACGATGTACCTATATCTTTCGTACGCAATATCAAATCCGATCGCTTACTCGATCACACAATTTCACTTCCGAACTAGTATCGTCCACCCGACTTCCTAGTGCGGACTCAGATCTGATTTCCTGATTAGAAACCGTCATTCTCCTTGCATAATCATAACTATAATAGAGAATTTATAGAATCAATCAAAATTCCATATCCAGGGTTCGCGGTCGAAAATCGAGTGAAAAATCCTAACTCGGATCGATAAAATTATCTCGAAATTCTGTGCTCGAATTCTGGATCAATATAGCTATGCGAATAAAATAATATACGTACATCCTGCGTATAAATTCCAATTGATTATCAATTATATCAATTTCCTTTTTATTCACATTTATTTTGATTGTTATTCACTTATTCACAATTCCCACAGTCACAAATATCAGTTTCAACCTTAATTCAATTATTCACTTAGCATACTTTCAATACCAAATTTACTTAAGAATTCATTATTCTCTTCTTAAGTTCAATATAAATATTTTACATACTTCTTACATTTATTTTCACTTTACCATTGAAGTTTATATTCATTACCATTCACTTTGCCCTTACAATTCCATTTAAATTCAATTTTACTTCCACTTTGAATATCGAATTAGTTTCACTTACTAATTAATTTAAATCTCACATTCAATGTTTATTGCAAACTTTACTTTCTTTAGTCCTTTCGATTCCACTTACTTTACATTCACAGTTAAAATAGATTTCAATATTCAGTGTCAAATTCTATTTGCTTAGCTTAAATCATTTGTCGTTAATGAAGATTTTCAAAAAAAAAAAATTCTAACTCCCAAAATTTTCGAAATTTTTTGGCAGAGTCTCCTTTGTACGGAGGAGCTTTTGCAATTTTGCAAGGTATATAAATATATATACATCGACCCATACGGTCGGAAAAAAGAAAAACAGTTCATATTTCCTATTTGTATTGCGTAGGCGTAACTTATTTAGCATTTTTAAGCAAGCAGCTATTTATTCAAGCAATTAGTGCAGTCAAATCTAGTCAAACGGCTTCAAAAAAAACCTGTACTTACTCAATTTAAACATGTAAATGACAAATATACAAAGTTTATTAACATTTCACTTTATTATAAATAACTAAAACATGCATTCTATAAACAATGCATATTATATACTTCCATAAACACATATGAAATATTTCGACACTTATCTATAATGCTCCCAACAATATTCAAACTATTCTGTTCAATTTAAATGATTTCGCAACTCTCTCTTACTTAACTTAAATTCATTTTAAGTCCAAACAAACTCATTTAAATTGAATTGATTTCCAAAAGCAATCTAACTCCCATTTTTATTCGAAGTCAAGTTCTCATTAATATAACTTAAGTTAATTAACTCAATTATTGATTTCATTTACCAAACAAGTTTTATTTCAAATCATTTCATAAAACTCGACACCACCATATCTCAAATTATTTAAGTCAAGCTTTTATTCAAATATTACTTAAGTCATTTATTTTTTTCGTCAAGTTATTTCAACTTTAAAACTCAAGTTATATATTTTATAAGCACTTTCCAATTTAAATCCTTAATTTGATTTTCAATTATCAACAAATTCCATCTACTAACTAATTTAAATTAGTTTATTTCAGTCAACCATTTTGAATTTCATATTTTCAATTATATTCAATTCACCAACAATCCAAGCTGAACTCATTTATACTCCATTGTTTACATTCAATTTATTTTTCATCCAAACAAACCCATATTTATTACAATTGAATCAAAAACCAATTTTATTGGCTTCTGTTAATCTATAGAATTTATATAATCTCGTTTACGTCAAACGACTATTTACTTCTACGAAATTTGACCATAAGCAAGTGAATAAATAACTAGGTAAGCTTATAATCCACTTTAATTTGATTTCAACTCAATTAATTGTCAATTTCTTCCACTCTAATTCATTTGCAATCATTTCAATTTTATTTTTATTCACTTGAATTTTATTCAAACCATCGCTATTACAACTCTATTTTGTTTTAACATGAGTTCATTGCCATCTCCATTCATTTTAATTAAATCAGTATATTCCATTGAATCCGTATGAATTCTAATTCTCATTCAATAATTTATTTCTGAATTCCTCTCATTTTATAACGAGGCCATTTCCAATTTATCTCAACTTAGATTTTTTTATTTATTTGCAATATAAATCATTTTTATGTTAATTCAATTCCATTCAACTTCAACTCAAATTTAATTCACTTACAATTTCAAGTTGAATTTCTATTAATAGCTCAAGCTTCACTTTCAAATTCTATCATTTATTCACAACCCAAATTTTTATTAACCAATTTGAGTTCCATTCCCATATTCCATTAATTAATCAAGTAGTTTATTTAAAATTTTACCTAATATTCGATTTTATTTCGAAAATCACTCTAACCGTTTTACTTGAGTTCAATCTATTTTATATTTTAAATTTTGGATTCTATTCATTTCCCAAAATACAAAACAATTTCAATTTGGCTTATTTATTCCACATCTAAATTTTATAAGTCACACATTTATTTATATTCAGATTTCATCTATTTACAATCAATCTCATTCACATTTTACTTTTTAACTTGGACTTATACCTTTTGTTTAGCCAATATATTTTTATTATTCCATAAACATTTAAACAAAATTCCAGAGTTAAACAATTTTCCAAAATTTCAATATCACCTTAGAATTCAACTATATCCAAAATCCTTTTGCACATTCAATTAACCCTTTGAATTTCAAAACCAAACCCAGTTCGCAAACAATTCCAATTTAAAACAACTTGGTAGCAATTTCTCTTCTAGAAACTCGAAAATAAACTTCGATGATGCTGCAATCATCACCGAAATTATTTTCCAGCGATCGAAAGAGAATTAAATGCTTTTATGCCTTTAAAATCCCTTTTAAATATATTTTAAATTCCAAATCCCTCCATATTTAATTCCAATTCAAAAATATTCCCGAAATAATACAACTATTATTTCTCCAAAACTTTTGAAAACCATTTCCAAATCCAAAGGAATTTAAACCCCTTTCCAAGATTCCAGATTTGAAATCCATCAAATTTATATTCCAACATTACTCTGGGATTTTATTTCCAATTGTTAAATCACATTCATAGTTTATATTTACAAATTCTCTAGAGATTTATTTCAATTTATAATTTACATTTATAAACTATATTTCAAATTTCATTTGTTATATAAATTTATTCTTCAACTTTGGTTATAAGTTTTCAATTTTATTTTATTTTTTTATTCAATTTCTACATAATAGTGTTAATAATTTAATATTATCATTACTTAACAATCAAGCATCCAAATACTATAATACTTTACAAAAATTATATTCTTTTTATATACTAAAATAATTTGGGCAAAATTATTTCATTTACCCTACTTTAAAACAATACTGCGTCGAATTGTTCTATTCAAGTGTTTAGAGATCTCTATCAATAACGCTAATTACTCGTATTGACCAGAATCCTTAAACTACTCAATAAACCAATCAACACAATATAAAATCATTTTATACTCACTAACAAATACGCGCTCATGTCTATTAATACGCTCAAACTCATTCTAGAGTGCCATAGACTCTATTTTAAATGAGTAATTTCCCACCAGAGCCAAGGTTATCACCAACCTGCTCTGATACCAAGTGTAACGACCCGCAAATCCATACCCTTTGAGTCAACACTATTCTACGTCAATCAACTCAAGTTGTACAGAAATACGAACCATCTGGGTTAAAGAAGAAGAGGTAGAAGAAGAAAATAGGAAACAACATCAGAATCTAACCATCGCAACGGAATAAAATATAATAGATAATAAAGATCTTTACTCAAATCAAATATATCTGTCTATATATTACATCATCAGAGTACATCAATCACAACTCAAAAATATCATACACATGGATACACAACAACTCAACACAGCGGAATATATATAAAAGCAAGTATGAGAGTACGTATCGACATCCAGATCGTCTCCTGAGCTCCACAGCATCTCCTGTATCCTATAATACTCTGTCTGACCCGAGCATTATAGTTAAATAACACCCGAGTCAGTCTGGAATACCAGCGTGAGAAAATCACACCCAATTGATTATTAAAGTTTCAAAATCCTTCGAAAACAAAAGCATCTCTAAGACCACGCCACAAATAAACATGTCGGGTTTTTACCTTACGATAGCCAAAACATTTTTATTAAAATCCTCTGATATTATAATAGTATCTATAGAAAGTAAAATAGAATCTAGCTGAAATGCTTGCATCTCACGTTCCAGCAATAGTTGGGCACAATCAAAACCGTACAGGCGCGTAGGGAAAATGGATTCCAACTAATGGCTAGGCACTGGGGTACCACCTGTCACAGTACCAGGTCTAGATCAGCGTATCGAGGAGCCACCCTAACTCCCCTGCAACACAAGACCGGAACCATCCCTTACTGGACAGTCCCGAGCAAGATCACCCTGCAGTTGTGATCAGCAACCGCCTACTAAGCCGAAATAAAAGGGACATCTAGACAGGGATGACCTCACCCTCCAGTGGGGGCTACCCACGAAGCCTTGCTGCATAACCCCTTATTTTCAGCCATTCCCATTTGATGAGGCTTGAGGCTAAGCGTTACCTTTTTAATAACATATCCCTTAGAATGCCCATCGTCCACCTGACGATGTTTCGCAAGCATTCATCCATACAAGTCCGTCCCGGGTCCGAACGGAACCGAAGGCTCTATTCCTACTACATCCATTTTGGAAATATCCTCACGATTAGTAGCGACTGGCCCTTGCACTTCATTGCTCCATCTTCGAATCCAAACTCGTTTCCACGAAACGTACAAACCGGATCGAAGTGGTTTTCGAGAAATAAATCTCGATCCCGGTCTCTTCGAAACGATCAACGTATTTGGCCAATATTGATAGTCGGTGATTTAACTATCAATTAATGTTCACAACATCCATGACACAATAAATAATTTTCCAAATTATTTATTTATCTCAAAAATATCTTCACAAGATATATTTTCACTTTTCAAACTCCTTTGAAAACAGTTTTCCAAAACTATCTGTCTTTCTCAGAATAAATTTCAAGTATTTCTATTTCCACTGGAATCACCAAGCACAAACTTTAGATTTAAAAATAATTTAAAACACATTATTGTAAAATATATTTAACATTTAATATAGAAAAATTACTTTAATACTTAATTTAAAATAATACTCTAGAAATAAGGTTACCTTATAACCATACATTAGATTTCTTCTTTAAACAAAATACTAAATCACTCTTTAAATAATTATTACGATAATAAATTAACAAATTACTTACTTTAGAATTTACTTTAAAATATTTAAATTAAAACTACTTCATTAATTGATTGAAAATATATGTTATATGAATATTTGAAAATAAGTTTACTTTATAAATATAAACTAGATTCTCACCTTTAAAACAGAATTACTAATTCACTCTTTATAAATTATTACTACGGTAATAGATTTGAATAAATATTTACTTTAGAATTTTAAAAATTTATAAATAATAAATTTCCAAGAACATATTTTGTAGAACAACATTAAAACCTTTATTTTATTTTAAAAACTTATTTTGAAAACGTACTTGGCTATCCAGAGAAATATACTTCTCTTCACAACCTTTAAAAAAATAAATCACTGTTTATTTTTAAAAAGTTTTTCTCATACCTTTAATAAATTCCCACCTTGAATTTATTCTTCCAAATATCCGATTTCAAATACTTAAATCAATTCATTTCAAAATCCTTTAATTTCAGATTTTTATTCCTTAATTATGATTTAAAATACTTTTAATTGAAATACTAATTTAGATTTCTCAATCAACTTCTAATTCCTTTTTAAATAAATTTAAAACTTTAAGTGTAAAATAATTCTTTATCCATTTAAATTAATATCACATAATTCTATAATTCATTTACTACTGCTTATTCAGCCTTTCTTTCCATACTAGCAGTTTTTTATTAGTATTTAACATACTTCCATTTCTTTTCAATTCATTCTTAATTTATTCAATTTTCTCTAATTATCTCGTTTACAATTCACTCCCTTTATTTTCTTTCAAAAAATCCAATTTATATATTTTTGGTAACCCATTTTACTCAAATATAACTAACCAAATCATAACATTCAATATTCCAATATATTCATCATAGAATATCAAGTAATCATAACAGAGAATATTAAATAATAAATGTTGAGGGATCCAGTTGGATCCCTCCAACCTGTTTTTCCCCTGCATCCACAGACGTTAGCACAATATAGTATGTCAATTCCAAAATTACCATACTAAAGCGCTTCAATCAATTTCAACCATTCAAACAATTATTTATATTTAATCATTTAAATTTAAGTTTAAATGAACTGAGTGAGATTAACTCACCTTTGACCAAAGATTTGTGATCCAATCCACACCAGCTCGATTTCTTTCAGAATTTAACCTTGTTTAACATTTTATACAATTTATTAATACTTGAATCGATCCAACAATTAATTATCACTCAGTTAACTAACAAACTAATTTAAATTTTTAACAAATAATTTGGTTTTAACTAATTTCCTTTTAAATAAATTTGGTAACTAAAATAAATTAAATTAGTTAATTTTACAATTAAATCATCAAATCCACTATTTAAAATAAACTAGTACTTTTAAAACGTGCCCTTGATCTTTATTATTTTCTTCCCTAAATAAAAAATATATTTTTGGTGTCTATATAATTTTAAACTACTTAAACAAATTTTATCTTCATTTATTCAAAGTTTAACTTAAAGGGTGAAAACACGTATATTGTTTTAGAACAAACTTTCTTTTAAATAAATTATTTTTAGCATCTAAAATAACTTAAAACTAATCTACTGTCATTGTTATAAAATTTGTATGTGTATTTATATAAAATTTGTATTTATTATAAAATTTTAAAACTAACCTCACTCGATTCACGGTGACCTACTGGCCTCCATCACTGCCGAACTTCCATGGCGTTCGCCGAACCCAACCCTTCATGTGGCTCCTACTGAATGCTCCCAGATCGAGTTCCTCAGAACCCACGCCCTAATCTCGAGTTTCCCCTAAAATCGCGTGCTTCTCGTTTCAGGCGAACGCGAGCCTCCAGGTGGTTGTCATCCTCGATTCGATTGAATTCCAGCAAACGATGCTACTCGACAACGCTTTCTCCGTCGCGAACTGAACTCGCGGCCACCAAAGTCCATTCGCCTTCGTCATTCACGAAGTTACGAACCTCGACAATCATTGCGCCTCGCCTTTGGTTCACGAGTTCGTCGAACTCGATCGATTTTGAATGCCCTCTTTATTTTAGTATATATTTTTTTAAGACTGAGTGGTTTTGGGGTTTGAAAAGAAGGAAAAGGGTTTCGGCCCTTATTGTTGCTCTTTTCTTCTTTATACACGGCTTACAGCTTCACCTAGATGCTTCTTTTATTTATCTATTTATTATATATATATTTTTCGATTTTGATTTTCAAAAGGAAATGAACTTGCCTGTCCTTTTAGAAGAGAAAGGGAAACACAGTTTTAAGTTAAAAGAAGTGGCGTAAAAGAGAAGCTTGACTAAGTAAATTTCATTAAATTATTATCAATTAAGTTTTCAGCGCGTTATTATATCGTACACTCACACACTAATTCCAATCAATACGAAATTTGAAATCCGATAATAATTCAATATTACGGTCCCAATGGAACTGGTTTCGTCTAATTCCAAGATTGTGCCTCGGAAGGCTATTTTTAAATTCAATTTAAACGATAAAATTTCAAAACTGAACAAACCACTGCTAATTTCAATTTTACAACTTCTATTATCTTCAGTGTTATCAATATAAATTTTACAAGCTTTCAAATTATATTCAACAGGTTTAAAACTTCAGATTCAACATTTAACTCAACTTCCAATTATTTAATTCAAAAAAATTTAATTATCAAATAATTTGTGATATTTGTGATTCAAGTTAAAATTACTCTATTGAATATTTAAAATCAATTAAATATTCCGATTTTAAATGCTTGAAAAATCCGGGTCGTCACACCCTATAAATACATGCCTCTTGATTCATTTTGGGGACTTTTACACTACTGGTTGCTTTAGTCTTTATTGTAATCAATTTTTTTCCTATTTCTTGCTGCTGTAATCAGATATTAGTGGATCAACAAAGGAAAAAACTTTAAAGTGGACATAGGTATACAACGCCGAACCACTATAATTATCTATGTTTTTAATTATTGCTTTTGATTTGTTTTTATCTTAATCCTTTCCTTGGTTTAATTTAATCTTCTTCACTTATTTCTCCATTAAATCTATTCTTTTGTATTTGTGACCAATTTTGGCGCAAATAGTTTGGTGCTTTCACTGAGATAGCCAACCCTTGCAAAATTTGGAGTTCAGATTTAGAATCAACTATAGAACTTGGAAATAGGGTAACGGTGAAAACATCAACAAGGAGAAAGAGAGAGGGTAGGAACCATCATAAAAGGAGTCAGGAGGCTTCCTCAGGAGCTAATCAAACCTCAATCTTCATTACCAGAGACGAGATGTAAACGATAATGGATGCTATGTAGGAAGGATGCTAAAGAGACAAGAGGAAATGATGCAGAACGTACTCCGACAGATTGGACAAGATGGAGCGCAAAACCAAGGAAATGACATAGCAAGAAAAGCTAGAAATATGGATCATGGAGTTTGTAACGAGTCGGATTTTGCCCGCTCAAAAATCGACATCCATACTTCAAATCGTATTCGAATGCCGTAGATTCGACCGTTCAAATCCGATTCGTCGGAGCTTATAACAATCATTAAGTAAACAACACAGCGGAATAAAAGGATAGTACATTGATATACAGCTTTGATACTATATCTGATACAACAGATGATCCAATAGATATCAATATACATCAGAGACATGATACAATAAAATAGCAGCGGAAAGAAAATAGATAACATTCTAGCAGCGGAACAAATAACTCTAAGTTAGTCTTCAACGAAGAACTCCAAATCGGAACTGTAACTCCATTTCCAAGAATCAATCCAGCAGTAGCTCGAACTCCCAATAACGATGCATCAAGATAGGCAAGACTGGTGCGATTCAAAGACTGAACTAACTCCAGATAATCCACTATATCTAACTATCTGTAAAACCCAACTCTAGACTGCTCGTGTAGAAAATAATGAGCACCCAGAGTTTAGGAAAGAAACAATAAACTCCGGATCAGTCGTGGGACTGGTGTGAGCAACAAAAACAGTTTATCTATTAAAAACATTCAACAAAAGATTTTCAAAGTCAATTCGCAATGCTTTTGAAAAATGAGACTACCATAAGGCCTCCCGCACACACACACAATGCAAACGCAGAATCGGAGGAGATTTCTCCTTATGATAGTCAAAGATGCTTGATACGCATTAAAAATAATATTTGATATTATTACTAGTGCATAGTGTAGGAAAATTTATTTCGAAAGTAGAATATAAATCTTAGCCAGCATAGACATTTCGAACTATGCCTACTATAGCTACCATCCAAACAGTGGTGACCACCATAAGTGAATGGCAGGTTCTACAACTAAAACCGTACAAGTTTCGTATTGGGAATTGGATTTCCAACAAATGATCAGGCCAAGGAACTTCACATTGCCACATGAGAATGCCTCTGGAAAGACATCCCCGAGAACCAAACCGGAACTCTGCCAACACAAGGCCGGGTTACCCCTAACTGGGTAACTACTGACACGAGCACGCCATTCCCCGATCGTAAACGACCTTTCTCACGGGATCTCGAAAACCAACAACCACAAAGTAATAAATTCGTAGTAACCACATAGGTTAAATATCTGGGCTCCATACCATGATACCACCTCTATCCAGAAGGAAATGTACATACCCTAGAGGGTGCTACCCCTCATAACCTTGCCGCATCTTTCCTGTTTTGACCATTTCCGGGGTGTGAGGTTCGACGAATTCACGTCCACAAAAACATACTTTATACAAAAGCCATGCTTTGGGTCAACAAATGATCAACACAATGATCACCAAGATAGACGATCAAATAAACGATCCTATCACAATAATCAACACAATGATCATTTCAGCAACACTCAGTATGTCACATTACCAAATTGGGAATATATTGCTGATAACTTCAACTATATAACCTCTGAGCTCGTACGTCTCAGAGAAGGGTGTTAAGCTAAAAGAATAAATTCTCCGCCACCTACAGAAATATATTTGAAAGAAATCGGCTTTATATCTCAACTTGTAATGTCAGACATACAATCCATACAAGTCTGTTCTGGGTTCGAACAGAACCGAAGGCACTTACAAAGAAGTCCTTGCAACCCGGATATTCACAATCCCGATCGGATTTTCCCATCACTTAGGGAATCTCTATACCAGGAGCTACCCAGTGCAGAGACAATCGATAGGCCATCCTATCACTCTCGCAAATACCCGGTCTTCAACACCGGTCTTCAAATGCTATCCATAACGACATATCACATATTCGGAATGGGATATATGACACAAAGGTCCTTTCCCGGCTAAACCGAATAGTGAGCGAAATAGTTCAAAAACAAATGGATAATGGGATTTCAATTAAGTCACAACTTAATAATTCAAAACGTTTCTTCAAATGGCTTAACAAATTACCATTTTTAATCTTTAAACAAAAAGATTCATTTCACAACCTTTAACGGTTCAAACAATTTTCACATTTTAATCTTTTAAACAAAAGATTCATTCACAGATTTTCCAAATCAATTTTCATTTCAATTTGATTTAACTCGTTAAATCTTTAAATCAAAGATTTAACTTATAGCCTTCAAAACAATTTCATTTCAATTTGATTTAAACAAATCATCAATTTAAATCTGTTAAAAATAAACAGATTTAATTCATAGCTTTCAAAAAGAATTCATTCATAACTTAGGAAAATCATTTCTCTATTCAATCTTGCAATTCCCCTAATTAACTGGAATTTCAGCTCTTATCTAAAAGTATTTATCATTTGAAAACAACAGTTTTCATTTTGGAAATCTGATTCATTTATACTAGTTGAAATCCTTGGGTTAAATTCAAATTCCCAAAAATAATACTTTAAAAATGGTTTAACTCATAATGACTAGTATAATATCATTAATCCCTAATTTCAAATTACTGAATTCAATTTCAAGTATTGAATTTAAATTTAAACCAACTTATTTAAATTCCAAAACTAAATCAAGTAATTTAAAAATAATAAATTCTATTTTTGAAATTCCATTCCAAAAGCTTTTCACATTTATTCCGATTCCATTTCCAAAACATTTGAATTTAAAAATTCAAATTTAACTATTTCAAAAATCTGCGACTTAATCGATTTCCTCGTGAAATCCATAATTGTGTGTGTATGGTGTGGTCCAGGGGTTTAACTCAATAGTGCCACATCATTCAATCATCACAGTTCAAAATATAGAAATATAATTGATAAGCGATATAAACTATAACGCTTATCCTTATTTCACAGATCACAGATATATAAATTACAGATAATGAATTACATTTATCCCAGATAAATAAACTACATTACAGGTCATACATAAATCAGTATATATCACAAAGTATCATAGATCATAGATGACAATCAATTCAAGGCAACTCATTCAATACAATCATTCATAAGCAGGATTAATTAATCGTTTAATCCTAATCAATTCAATTTATCTCTTATGAATTTAATTATCCAATCCTGATTTATTAATTACAAATCATTTGATATAAATTTATTTATCAAACACTTTAGTCATTAATTAATAACTTTAATTATTAATCAATAACTTAACTACCCATTTATTTACCATTAACTACTTAGTTAACCAATTATAAATTCTTAATTAAATTCCTTAACTAATTAACTATTAATTATGCATTAATTAATTTAAGTAGTTAATTACGATTTGTTTATCACTTACTCATAAATTTATTCAAACTCTAATTACAATTAAAATGAAATTATTCTTAATTTCTTTCTAAAATGATTACATAATATTAATTATCCATTAACATTTAAAGGTCTTCTTTAACTTGGTGCAAATCGATGTATTACTAACTATAACTTAAATATTACTTATCTTGAAGTGATCACTTAAGTTAATTTCCATTTATTAACCTTTAAGTAATCAGCTAACTTTTGTAAGATTTAAATTGATTTAAACATATGATTTATTTTTAATTACAAAATTAATTTAAAGTTATCAATTTAATTTCAAATATAAATTAATTTACATTCCTAATTACTTTATATTAATCAACTATCTTTCATCACTTACCTTATTAAACCCTTAAAACAAATATTAACCTAAACTAACTAATTTCTTAATTAACTTAGTTATAAAAATACTAAAACAAAAATCATCCACGTTCAATTGGTAATGGACCCGAGACAGCTCCTCTTTCTACTCGAGTCGGTCTCGAGTTTCCCCCGTGCCTCCCTTGCGTCTCTCTCTTCTTCCCATCTTCTCCTTTTGCCTGTTCTTTTCTTCTTCTCTTTTTTTTTTTAGTTTAAGTTAAAGTTATAAATGAAACTGCAGTAGCCAACTCACGCATGCATCAGATCGACTCGAAGCATCTGCCCAAAAACTTCGAGCACCACTCGCGTCAGCCCAACTCAAAGACACAGGCACTCACTCGCCACCGTGCACGTGCACGGTGGTTCGCCTCCCCTCCGGCAACCCACGCTACCTCCAGCAAACCACAAATCGACATCTCTCGTGAAAACAGACTTCAGTTCAACATGAAATGCTTGAAATCGAAAAAGAGCCTGAAGCTCGAATCATCAACTCAAACACCCTAAACAAACTCGCCTCGACCCGCTGACACCGACCTCTAGGAGCGACGCCGCTTCGGCCACGCCACGTCCAAACCTTTCTCAACCATCTCCTCGAAGGCCGACCCACTCGATCAAGTCACGGCGAGGAAAACGCAAATTTACAGAGCTTCGAAAAACTAATGCACAAAACCCTACTTTTATCTCAATCTCAAAACCCTTACATTCGAAAAATTTTCCAATATTTTTCTAGTGATCTCACATCAACACTCTAGCTTCATGTTAAATTTCATCAAAAATAATTGATTGAATCATCTGGAATTTACAGAAAAGCAATTTTTGTTCATTTATAAACTATACCTTATATACATATCTAAAAGTCTCCATTTTTGCTTTAAAAATCCTACTTTTACATGTTTATTTAAGTTATGAATTCAAATTAACAAATTATAATAGTTGAGTTTTTTTTTCTTTTTCTTTTTCCACATATTGATTTCTTACTGTAACTTAAATATGCAGTGTTTGAGTACACTGTCACTTCAAAACAATCTTACCAGGCCGTGATTTCCAGTTTAAACAAGATTACACATGACTTGAATTCCTAAGTTTACATATTTATATGAAATAGTATTTAAAGTTTCCTCTCCCTTACTTTGTTCAAAAATTGAAATACTGAAGATCATGGCATATAAATTTCCAGAGCAACAAAGTGAACTCAGAAATAACAGACAACAAAGCACATACCATTGTAAGTTAAATATACAAGTTTAAAATTTGAAAATAGTATGTTTACTTACATGTGTTGTTTGAAACAGAGAGCATTCTGATGAAACATTATGCATACCCAACATCAGTATATACAAAGCAGATTTCACTTATATTCACACATCATACAAGCAACAGATTCATATTTTTAAAATTCCAAGCAAGTGTTACTCACCTGTCAAAAAGAACAGAGGCTCAGGTTTAGAAACTTTCCTTTGATATTGAAACTGAACTTGTTTTGCTTTTGTTATTGACTAATGTTTCTTATTTTATTTTTATTTTCTCTCTGGTTTTGCTTAACTTTTAGTGAATGAATGAAATGGGATAGAAGTATACATGTAGAGAAAAATGTTTGTACAGGGATTATTATTGTTTGTTTGTACAATAGTTATGGGCTGAGATGATTTTGCTTTGATATGCTATTGTACTTGGTTATGCATGTTAATGCATTTGTTTACTTCAGCCTTACTTCGGCTGAGATGAAAAATGTGTGCTAGGATATTTTACAGTGTACTAAGTATCTTGGTATTTCTTTGTTTATGTTTCATTTTGTACTTATATTTATTTGTTTGTAAACTTTATTTGCATTGCCTAGCTTATTTTTATTTGGTGGCTGCAGCTTTATTTTGTTTGCCTACATATCTATGTCTTTGTTTGTATTTTTTTTTTATCTATTTGTTTGTATTATTTTGTATTGCATACTTATATATTTGTTTTATTATTGGTTATAACTTTAACTTATATATGTACCAATATATTCTATTTTGTTTCTTTCTTTTGTTTTATATTTTACATAATTTTATAAATATGTGGTTTCTACTTTGTATGTTATTTCTTTTGTTTGAATACTTCGTTTATATGTTTACTTGTTTTCTTGTCTTGTTTTCATATTTAAATGTAGTTTCTTTTCTTTTATTTTTAATTTATATTATTAAATACTTAATTTACTTAAAATTATTTCAGACTTATGTACATTTTTATTAAAATTTATTTTATATTTACAATCATAGTTTCCCAAAGTACATACATATATTATTTTATTTTTATACTAATGTTTTGCTTGTATATGAACATAAATTTCTATTGTAAATATATTGTTTAAATTTTTAACTAATTTGTTTCATGTGTATATTTTACATTTTATAGTTTACATAACCAATTTTATCTTATATTATTTTTCTATTTCTAGTTTAAATATTTATTGTTATCTTACTTTAATATTTAATTATGAGTTACTATATATATATATATATTTTTTTTTTCTTCTTAATTTATGTTATAACTCAAATATTTATTAAACCATTCATCTAAGATTTAAATTCAAATCAAAATATATATATATACACTCAAGATTTTATAATTTCAAATTGACTCATATATACCCAAATATACATATATATATATATATTCATTCACATATATACATATATATATATATATAATATTTAAAAATTTAAATGATTTATATGGAATATATTTGAACTTGGGGAAACTCGCTTCCATTTATAATCAATTTCCCTTACAATTTCATTCAGAAATTCATTTAATTATCAATTTAAATTAAATTAAAATCTAGGGTCGTTACAGAGTTGGTGCAGCAGGAGCTGAGAAAATCCAGAATTAGGACCAAGGAAAAGAAGTTAACAGGATGTAGGATGGAGTGGAACAGCCGAGAGCGGCCCCTGACCAACCAAGAACGATCAGTGCCGATCGATCCATAATATGGGGCATGCCCCCGGGTTATGCTATATCGATCCCAGGCAGGATACCGGTGGTGCCAAGAAGTTTAGCATTGATTGAAATGTGGATGCTCGTGCAAAAGAGAAGATTTCAGGATTCCTACATGGACTCGAGGGGCAGGTTGGAGACAATGATCGAAGACTACCACTAGATGATAATGCAGATTAGCAGAAATGATCGAATGGGCTATGAGAGGAGGATTGGTAAATAGGGATCAAGAAGATGTAAATAGGAGCCCGTTCGCTTTTAATATCAAGTAAGCTAGGAATCCACCAGAGTTTAAACTAGCAACGCTTGAGACATATGATGGAAAAACTTACTCCAATGTTCATCTAAAGAGATACATAAGACACATGGAAGTATTAGGGGCATTGGAGGAAGTCATGGCATGGTGCTTCCCCTTGTATTTAGCAGATATACTACACCATTATTCAAACGGTTGGAAAGTGGCTCTATTATCACATGGACGGAACTAATCTAAAGGTTTATGAAGCAGTTTAGGGTTCACATCTCGAGACCCAAAAACGTGATGAGTTTGGAAACACTGAAATAGAGGACTAGAGAGTCCCTGAGGAGTTTTATAACAAGTTTTAATGTCGCAGCGACATCAATGGGTCGTACATATCCATCCATGGTTTTGATGGCAGCTGTTCTAGAATTGCTAATGGCATGGAGTTCAAGGATTCACTAACGCGGGATCCACCTATGGATCTCGGGGAGTTTTATCATGAAGCAAAAAGGTTCCTATGGTAGGAAGACGCACGAGCAAACAAACTAGAGGTAAATGCTATGCAAAGTGGAAGATCATCAGGCGATGTAAACAAGAATGAATAAAGGAAAACGAAAAATGAGTGATGGCATTAATGTGTCGAAGTGGCAATGGAGAGAACCAAAAATTCTCTTCTTATGCAGAATTGATCGAAGCTATGAAAACGATTTATTTGGATACTCGATGATGCCTTCAATATCGAAGGTCGGCAAGGAGGGAACCCTCTAAACATGAGCGGGCATTAGGAAAGCATTGCATATTCCAAAAGTAAGATACGCATAATACAAATGACTGTAGGAATTTAAAGGATATATATGAGAAACATGTGAGGAGTGGTGGGTTGTAGTAATACGTGAGGACACAGGTTGCGGCTATGGAACAGGAGTAGCCACCGTCCACCTCGAATGAAAATGGCAATGGATCAAGGCATCATCATCTACTTGTCATCAATTGATTGGGATGGCATGGAATAAGTAACAAACTCCACCGTAATAAGGCTAAGTCACTTACACATGTATGGGACCAAGGACGGTCCCAAGGAATGTTCTGAGATGATAATGAATTGTAGTGCTCGGGTTTGTGAAATTTTGTTTTTTCTTGTTTACTTCGAACTCTGGTTTTTTTTTATATTTTGGTTTATTAGTTTTTTGGCTGTTCGAACTCTTATTTTATATTTTTCCTAAGGGACTTTGGAATGCTTAAATATGGATTGATGTAATAAATAACATAGATTGCCGTTGTTTCCACGACCGTAGAGATGTGGCAATAACCGCAAGTCGCGAGTCTCTTTGTCGGAGAGTGACAGGATGGATTCGTACACGGGTTAAGTTCTCGATTGGGAATCTAGGCTGGAGAAGAATAACCCACGGAATAAGTCCTCGACGAGGGGTCGAGGCTGGAGAAGGATACCTCACAGATTAATTCCTCGACAGGGGGTTGAGGTCGGAGAAGGATATCCCATGGATTAAGTCCTTGACTAGTGGTCGAGGTCGGAGAAGGATACCCCACGGATTAAGTCCTCGACTGGGAATCAAGGCCGAAGAAGGATACGACACGGATTAAGTCATCGATTAGGTTTGAGCCAGAGAAGGATATCGCATGGATTAATCCCTTGATTGGGGGTCAAGGCTAGAGAAGGATACCCCATGGATTAAATCCTTGACAGGAGAGTTGAGGCCGATGAACAAAACCCAACATGTCATTACATACGGATTGTACCTAGCAAGAAGTGGGTCACTTCACCGAAGAGCGACTGGATCGGCCCGCTCAGATCATCGAGTAAGGATTATTCTCCGCAAGGGTCCGGAGAGACCATGAACTCAGATAATGATTCAGAGAGATTGCAGATTGGCTTACATACTTCCCATATTTCAAATGGCCACAGATTTGGATACGGACAGATTTGGCTAATGACTCGGATAGGTCATGGATTCAGATATCAGTTTCAAATCACAATGAATTTGGTTTTAGTTGGACACGAATTTGGATAAAACGATCGCGAGGGATCACGGATTTGGTTAAAGGAATTTGTAATTGATTCGGAATTGGATATCGACTCAGGATAGTCATGGATTTCTCTAATGATCCGGAGAGATCAAGGAATCGGATTGGCAATGGATTGGATTCTGGATTGGATAATAAACTATCAGCGGATTATGAACTTCATATTTTGGATTTATAGCAATTCAAAACTTGCCTTCATATTGCAAGACATGTTTTAGGGATAAAATGTTATCTCACCTCTTGGTTAGGTATGTTATCATGGATTTGGCTAGAGTGGATGGATTAGAAATCGATTACAGTTGAAACTATGGTCGATAGTTGAATGGATTCGGATGGACAACGCTCAACAAATAGCTAACTACCCAATCAAAGTATAATAGTATGAAGTTACAAGGAAGGCCCGATGAGGCCATATTGTCAATCGAGGTTCGTATGCTCGAGTTATGGACAAGTGAAGAATTTATATGGATCGATCAAGAACGATTCATAAAACAGCGTGAATCGACGAAGATCGATTAATATCTCAAAATCCACTAGACCAATTCACTTGAAACCTTTAGAGCATCAATGAAAAAAAGAGTGGAGCCTACGAAAATGATCGTAGGATACAAAGTGGAGAATTGAAGTTGGCTGAACATTGTTGGCCGATTGTTTTTGTCGATCCATCAAAACGGTTGGCGTAGTTCAGTGCGCAATCCAAGTTCGACTGCGAATGATCCATATCTCCCAATTTGCAATTCAGAATAATTCCATATTTTAGGAGCAATGTCAAGTGACATGTAGGAGCCCCCAAAAACATCGCACTTGAATTAGATACAAGAAAAACCATCGGTGAACATTTGGCCAATCAGTATTGATTGTCAAGTTAAGGCCACCGATCTTTATAGTAGGCACCTATGGACGTAGGGAGTCTTTTGCCGAAATCTTAGAGAAATATCTCATACCGCTCCCTATAAATACCAGCCTCTTGGTTCAGTTTGGGGACTTTTACTTTGCTGGTTACTTTAGTATTTATCGTAATCAATTTTTTCCTATTTTATGCCACTATAATCAAATTATTAATGAATCGGTAAAGGAAAAAACTTCAAAGTGGATGCAGGCGTACAACGCCGAACCACTATAATTCTCTATGTTTCTAAATATTGCTTTTGATTTGGTTTTAGCTTAAGCCTTTCTTCGGTTTAATTTAATCTTCTTCACTTACTTCTCTACTAAATATATTCTTGTGTGTTTGTGACCAATCTTTAGCATAAAACATAATAAATTTAGTTGTTTCACTCACCCAGACTGCAATATGTTTGATCCTCTCCATATTTTTTTGTATTTCACTTTTAGTTTGATATGGATTTACTAGTAACTGACATTTGTAGGTGTAGATGAGGAATGCATTTCTTATGGGTTCTCTGTGCATGTGGGTCTACATATATATGTACACATATATATATATATATATATATATGTGTGTGTGTGTGTGTGTGTTCTATATATGTGTATACACACATATATGTATGTATATATGCATATAGATGTATATAACCATCAATATAGAGTGATCACATGGATTTGGTTTGGTCCATGTAGACATGGCTATGTACTTAGATTGCTTTGGATACAAAGATATTATGTACTATATATTGTTTCCTTTTGTTGTGAGTTCAAAAAGATATTATAACCTAATAATCCAATGTCTAGAGTTTTCAGGATTTACGCATCTATACTACGCTAAATCAGAGGGTCAAAAATATAAGGTTATTACATTTGGTATTTGAGCAAAATTTTCCCTACATTTAAGGACTAAACATATTGAGATGAAAAATTTATATTTTTATATACATATATAGACACACACACACACGAGTTGATTACACAAATTTATTTTTTTATATACATATACATATATATATATATACACACTGCTCCAATTATGTAAAATACCTATTGAGAGTCGCCAATGAATCCAAATTACCGATATTTACGAACGAGTTACTCAAGAAAACTAAAACATGGAGCATTGACGATGAAGTTGAAAGTAGAACAGGAATTGGCACTAACATCGATACTATTGATATCTTGGGTGTGAACATATCCATTTTCTTCTGCTGATATTAGTAAGCAACAAGCCAGATCAGTGTAAACCATGCAATACTTACACCTACTACATAATGAGTAATTCCTATCCAATGGACACTGGTTGTGGATTTCTCAAAGTTGTGTAGGGATTTCTCTAGTTTGGATTGAAAATAATATGTTAGAACTTAATCTTGTTCGATGATGTTGATATGGCCCAGCACTTAGGAGAAAACACAACAAAAAATATACCTTATTACAACATCTAAGAAATGTTGTAATATGTTTTTCGCAATGTTTTTACGAACTTCATTATAGACGAAGTTGTAATACAGTAGTCACCTTTCATAACGTTTTCTAAGTGGTGCAGAACATGTAATAGAATCAACAACTATTTTCAGATGTTGCATAATATTTTTTTACAACTTTTTTAAAGCTTGTAGAATTATTTTGCAACTTTTTTATAAAAATTGCAAAATATGTACTACAAATTTAAAAATAATTGTTTCCAATTGTTTTTGACTAGCAACTTTATCCTCAAGACTATTATTATAGAATTACAATTTAGAGATTCAAAACAAAATTTTCCAATTCAGATGCATAAAATTTATTTAAGTACACAAGGTCGATAAATACATGGAGTCAAATAATAATTCAAGTATTACTAGTAGTTTATTTCTTCACATTAGTCAAGAAAAAGAAGTTTGTAGTAGTCTTAAATGCAATTTAAACTCATATCGCAAAATCCTTCCATTTAGTAATTATCTGTATTAATCTTCATCCAATGCTTCTGCCTATATTCATGCTTCTCAATCTCTTATTGCAACATCTTTTCAATTTTTGAAACTAAGCATGATACGAATGATTCATCCTTTCCTATTACCTTCACAATAAAAACTTCCAAAGGCTGATCATTAGATCTCTCCAGTTCCTCAACTTTTAAATAACAAGATCTTTGCACATGTCAAACTTAATAACTTTCAAGCGAAACATCATCCTTTGAAAATGCCTCATCGAACATTTTCAATAAAAACTGAATGAACGTAAAACAAGATTTGTACCATAATCGCAATGGTACCGTTTCAAACAAAAGAGAGGAAAATTAAAACATAAAACAATGTTGTAATAATGAGCATGTCAATGATGATATATTATTGAAGCATAACCAATAGGAAAATGACTAAATACAAAATATCAGGTTACGCAAAATAGATGAGCAAGGTACATAAGTTAACTAACAAAGCCTATCTTATCTTATACTATACATCTTAAACTAAGATCTCTTTTAATATATTTTTTCATTTTTCTCATATTTTTAGAATTTAAATACACATCTCTCCTTGATTGATTATGTTCCGAAGAAGGTTGCAAGTTCAAATTCCACTAGCCACCCCTCTATTAATATATCTTAGAAATAACCTTACTTACCTTGATTTAGTTTAAGTTGAAGCACCCCGGTTTGAATCTTATTGGCCTCATTTTACCCAATACATTTTAGAATCATTTAATTCACTTAAAAATATTTATCTGTTTTATTAAGTCACTTACTACTTATACACAACATTCAAAATCAAATCTCAAATTGAATAATCTTATATTTTGCAGTTATTTGGATAAGCATGATTTTTATTCGAATTTCATTTGTTATATATTTTAAAATATAAATTAGTGACAAAAAACATTTTTAAACACTTATTATAAAATTAATAAGAATTAAGGAAAATCAATGGTATGACAACTAAGAAGTCTATAAACATATACTCAGTTTTAGTCTTATAATTTTATCTTAAGAAATTTTGTAATTCAACCACTGATTTCGTGTATTCTTATAATATACATACGTACATACATAATGTATATATGTCTATGTACATTATGTATATCAATATGTATGTTTGTACTAGAGTTGGATCACCTGTAATAACCCGCATCAAAACTGGCCTAATTCTAACCACAAAAAAGGCCCATCAAAACATAGACCCAAAGCAGGTTGTTGGTCAGAAAAAGAAATAACAATGCAGAGCTATAACTGCACTTTCAAAACTCACAACAGATGAAATAAAATATAATAGCAAATTGTACCCATTTTTTAAAAATCATTAAGTTGTCATAACACAAACATTATCAAGTTGTCAAATATGTCTGTTACATCATTTATTCAAAAATACACGAGTACAACATAAATTATTAATAAAAGACAGAAACTGCTACAAGCTTTGGTCACCCTATCTTCAAGCATTTTTACTGTCATCACTCCGTCCTTAACCTATGTTTTAAGGAGGAGTGACTCAAAATAACAAATGCCTTATGAATAAAAACCTCGAGTCTTACCATTTTAGTACTTGGGAAGTATATTTCAAAATAAGAATACGTCTTACGTATTATATAGAATCACTTAATACTTCTTATAAGGAAAGAAGGCAGGTCCTCAATCAACCACTTGTAACATCCCTCATTTTAAGGCCCAAAACTAACCGCTAAGGAGGCTGTAGTCATCTCTAGTTATTAATTCTCGATAATAAAATATGGCTATGTTAATCATATCAATAATCAGAAGTACGTGAGTATGAAAAAATTTCAACCATAATTCAGAAATAACTTTTACATTCCATTTCAAAATAAGATTTCATATTCATTGCATAATCCTGTTTGCAAACCCACATTCAGAGGAATTAAAATACAAAATACTCAAAGTGCAACATATGAAGATGCCCCTTTAGTTGCACAGAGTAAAATACTTGGCAATTATCCGATTTTTCCATTACGTCCAAATAGACAAAACCAAACTACATAGCAGAATAGATAAAGCTTCTAATATCTAGATTGCCTCATGATCATTTCCAAGAGCTTATTTATCTAAATGGAACCTGAAATCCCTTACCCCTAACCCACCCAATGAATGCAAGGGAGTTTAAGGAAAAAAACAAAAACTTCGGGTCCGATAACACTCTATTCTGAATAATAAACTATAATCTCGGACCAAATAGATATTTAGTGAGACTACGTCACTAAGCGGAACGAGTTTTCCCCTCACAACTTAACCAAAGCTAATTAACCATATACTATGCTCCTGCAACCAAAATGGTTAGAACAAAGATAGTGTTTATAGTTATGCAACATATACTAGATAAACCATCCAAACATATTAGATTGCCCATCTTAATTTCAAACGACCACCCATCACAATTTAAACTAATTCGTCTTATTTTAATTTGACCACCCATCTTATAATTATGTGGATTACCTATCTCACATTGAAACATATTCATAGTTATGTGGGCTATCCATCTCACATGCAATTATTACCTCGATTACCCATCCCTTACCATATTGACTACCCATCACATATGGTTCCATTGTCTAAATATTTTGTACTATCCATTACACATAGTCCATTTAATTTACAATTATGTGAACTATTCACCACACATCCCATAGTTTTCCTAGGATGACTATGACCCCTTCATTAACCTCATAAAGACTATCCATCTTCGGAATGATGTGGACTATCCATCTAACATACCATAGTTTTCCTATGATGACTATGAATCCATTGTTTAGTAATTTGATTCATGTTACCCACATATTTAACCTATGTCTATTGGTGTCCCCAATTAGGTTATCTCCCCTTAATGTTTTAACACTTCAAAGTGACATACATTGATATCCCCAAACGATCATTGTCAAAATCATTTAAGAAAATGCATTGGTATCACCAATGATAAAGTCTCACTTATTAAATATTTGGTTTGTCAAAACTAATCTACTTCGGTGTCCCCAATGATAGTGTCAACATCTACAATCAAAATAGCATCGGTATCCCAAATTTTAAAAATCGAAGTCATAATGCAATAGTCTCTGCGCCCTCAATTTAGTTAATATAGATCAATGTCGATGTCCTAATAGTGTCGACAAGGAGGATAATGGCTCTACGGCTTTAATAAAATAACTCACATGGTACTAAGATATTATCAACCTCTATCCAAGGTCGAAGATCAAAAACTTAAAAGTTCTTTCAAGTGTAAACTTATTATTGAAGATAGGGTTACGACCCCCTTATGATATATGTTATCCAACTTTTTTTAATGCAAAACCTTAGAATGTTACAAAACAATTGGCAAACTGCCGAAAACATAGGATCATCGACCCTCTCAAACATAAGTCACTTCATTCCTTTTAAAACTACTTTAGTTTCAAAATGAGCCTTGACGACGTTAAAAAGAAGAAATGCGGTGTCGATGCTATGTTGCGTCATTGCCGACCCTATTCAATATAAAACATTGGTCGTCGACAATGATGAGCCTTCAAAACAACATAAGCTTGCCGACAATGATTAGTTGAGGCATCAAGATCAATGGCATTAGTAAACATCTTATATACTTGACTTACTTCGGCTATTATACGACAAATATATAAGTACGGAGTTAATACATAGGAGAAGAGATGCGGCATTACTTATAGATGAATCATGAAGTGCCAGTACCACTGATACTAAGTTTCCAATGAGGTCGACTTCATCCTACTTGGAGACATTTTGTAACTACCAAAGTAATTATCATATGCTTCCTTTCACTTCGATGTCAACACTCATTGACGCGGCACATCTATAGGATCAGAAAGAATACATGCGGCATGGCATTATCGTAACAATCAATAAAACTTTTTTTTTACTAACAAAAGTAATCGTTTTTCACTAAACCTTAATTTTTGTCCAATTTCTATTGGATGAAACAATCTCTTTAACAATGCTTTTCAAAAATTACCACCGCATACATTTTTCAAATTCCAAAACATATATCAAACTAACTAATTTATATTATTAATTAACTATCCTTTTAAATGCTTTCTATCATGTAAAATTCACAACAATTCGAAATCTCTTGGGAAAAATCCCAAAAATTCACAGAAATTACTATATTCTTCATTATATAAAAATTTCAAGATCAAAAAACCATGTTAAATTATTTTTAATAATTAAAATCCAAAATTAGCCCAATTTCCTCTTTAGGAAATTCATAAAATATTTAATATAAGTTGAAAATTTATGAAATTAAATACCCAACTCTAATTTAATGTTCACATCACATACCCAGAAATCAAGTCGATTGGAGATTAAAAACTATGGTTTTACCCTTAAAACCCAATCAATTAATTTAATAAAAATCCCAAAATTAATTATTCTATCCAAACATTAATCAATCAAGCAAAACATGGTATAATTTATCACAATAATTTAGTTGTTACCCATAACCGAATTCGAAAACAAGCAACAGCGATAGAACCTTATTATTCACCTTAAAATCAAATGTTGGAGTTGAGATTTGATGTTGTTTTAGTTTCTCCTAATCTCTTCCTTGAATTCCCTTTTTGATTTCATTACTTCCCTCTTAAGAATGTCGCCCTTGGCTTTCTTTTCTTTAGTTGTATATGTTTTGTCAAAATGAGAATGGTACGAGGAAGAGAGGGTTTAAGGAGTGTAAAATAGATTTACTTATTTTCCCCTATCATATATTCTATTATATGATAAGTTCTTAAACAATCTCTTTACTTAATTCATTAAGGCACAACCTTAAAATGTTCAAATCCTATTCTCCTTAACTATTTACATTATTCTATTTAAGCTATCCAATTAAATGTACTGAATAATGTTAAACAAAAATCTAGGGTGTTATAGGCTCCCATTCTTAAAGAATTTCATCTTCGAAGTTTAGTAACGACTACTTAACAAGCATATCAAATATGCAAACAATGCTAGTATATCCTACCACCTACAAAGTCCATGTACAACAAATATAAAGCATACCATCGCAACAACCCAGGATAAGTATCCCTAATCTTGTCCTCTATCTCCTAAGTACAGTTTTTCTCATTGTCACTCCATTGGAATTTTACTAAATTGACTGCCTTGTTCCTTAATATCTTCTCATCTTTCGCTATAACTCGAACTGGTTGTCTCACAAAATTCAGATCCGGTTCTACTGCTAAATCTTTTTAATGTAGTCGAAGTAATAGTAGTCTCTAGATCGTGCACATACTTTTTAAGACGTGAAACATGAAACATATTATGCAGATCTGCAAAACTACTTAGTGACTCTACTCGGTACACGAGTTTTCCAATCCCTTCTATGCTAGGGAGCATCCAACATATCTCGGTGCCAGTTTCTTTCACTTTCCAAATTGTACCACGCCGGTGATACCTTAATGAAAACACGATCTCCAATTGAAAACTCAAGATCTTTATGCCTTTTATCCTCATTACTTTTCCGCCTAGACCGAGCTTCCCTCATCCTATCCCGAATTAACTCAACCTTCTCTGTGGCTTCTCTTACCATATCTGGATCTAGGACTAATCTATCTTCGGTCTCAAACCAATGTGATGGTGATTTTCATAGCCTTCCATATAAAACATCGAAAGGCACCATTCCTATGGTAACTATTATTATGGGAAAACTCAACCAAGTTCAAATGGTCTTCCCACAAGCCACCAAAATTTAGCACAAAAGCCCTCAATAGGTCTTCAAGTACTTTATTGACTCTCTTTGTCTGTCCATCTGTCTGTGGATGATAAGCGGTACCCATCTTATCCTTGGTACCTAATACCTCCCATAGACTCTTCCAGAATTCACTAGTGAACCATCATTGACTATGCTACTAGGAATCCCATGCAGTCTAACAATATTCGTCATAAAAACTTAGCCAATATAGGTGTTATCTTGGTTGACTTAGCAGGAATGAATGCATACTCGTGGTCAGTCTATCCACTATGAGCCATATACTTTCATCTCCCTTATTTGACTTTGGAAACCGATCAACAAAATCCATGGATGTTGAATCTCATTTCCAAATTGGTATATCTAAAGGCTGAAGTAATACACCTGGCTTCTGATGTACGGCTTTTAATTGTTGGCAATTTAGGCATTGCTTCTCCCATAAGCCTACATTACTTTTCATAATTTCCTAGAAGAAATTCTCTTCATATCCTGATATATCTTGGTTCCTTTAGGACGAATCGTAAACATCGATCGATGACACTCCTTAAGAACTTCCCTCCTTTGGTTTCAAACATCTGGAACAAATAATCATCCCTTTTTCCTTAACCATTCTCTTTGATCAAGACTAAAATCTTTTAGATTATCAATCTCGGTTCAAAAGCAATCATTTTGATCAACATTGGTCGAACTTACAAGAAAGACAACATGGTTGTACTTTGACTAGAACCAGTAGTAGATCTTAACTGCATACTACAAGTATCATTGTCTCTAAATCCTTCCATTTAGCTAACATAGTTATCACCACATTTTGATGTTTCCTGTTAAGTGCATTTGCAACTTTGTTTCCTTTCCTTGATGTATACTCAATCATAAGCTGCTAAAAACTCCAACCACCTTTGATGTCTCATATTTAACTCTTTTTGAGAGAATGAATACCTCAAAGATTTATGATCCATATACAATTCAAATCTTTCTCCTAAGAGGTACTGTCTTCATACTTTCAATGCAAAAAATCATCGTTGCCAACTCTAGTTCATAAGTCGGTATCTAATTTGTGGTTTGAGCTATCGAGAAGTGTAGGAAATTACTTTACCCATTTGCATCAATACAGCTCCTAACCCAGATCCATATGCATTTGTATACACCACTATATCCATATTTCCATTTGGAACAACTAACACGAGTGCATTGGTCAACAAATGCTTCCCCATATTTTCAGACCAAATAAACTTCACGTCCTTCCTGGTTAGTTTAGTTAGCGGTGCTGCTATGCGCGAGAAATCCTTGATAAATTTCAGATCATAGCCATCAAATTCAAGAAAAATCCTTATCTCGACCACCGTCTCGGGCCTCTTCCAACTGTTAACTGCTTCGGCCTAAGCCCGATTGACTAATAGCCCATTCTTTGAAACTACGTGACAAAGAAACTTCACCTATTTGTTCTAGAAATGACACTTTAGAAACTTCACTTTAAGTTGATGCTACCTCAACGTCTTAAGCACTATTCTAAGATGAACCTCATGATCTTTTTCATACTTAGGATATATCAAAATGTCATCCATGAGTACCAATACGAACCTATCCAAGTACTCTTAGAATATCCAGTTCATTAAGCCAACCAAGAAAGCTGGCGCATTCATTAACCCGAATGGCATTACTAACCACCCATACAAACCATACCTCGTTCGAAACACTATCAAAGGAATATCGTCCTCCAGCATTCTCAATTGATGGAAGCCTGTTGCTAAATCCAACTAGGAAAATATTTTTGCTTCACTCAACAGATCAAATAAATCATCATTTCTTGAAAAATGATATCAAATCTTTATCGTCTTTTCATTCAACCACGATAATTGATGCATAATTCGAACAACCCATCCGATTTTTTCATGAATACCATGGTCGTTCCCAAAGGCAAACTACTTGGTCTAATGAATTTACTTCCTTCCAAGTCCACTAGTTGCACCTTTAACTCCTTCATCTCGATCAGTGTCATTCTGCTAGGTGGTCTACTTGGGTTCAACCCTTGTGCAAGATATATACAGAACTCAATACTCCATTTAGCTAGTGGTCCTATAACTGGCTCAAACACATATGAGAATTCTCTCGCAACCAAAACCCAATTTATCTCATCTTCTACTTCCGTTGCACCCAAAAAAGCTCAGACATCAAAAATCGAATTCTCCACCAAGTATATTATTCGATCGCTAGTACATCGGTGTCTTAATGATATTTCCCTATCCTGGAAAAATGTCTTAGCATCATAGTTACTCAACCAATCCACACCCAAAATAATCCTAAAACCAACAAAATCAAACATAGACAAACCGCAGGAAAGTATATAATCTAGCAACTCAAATGTTAGATGGTCACATCACACATCTACTAAACACTAAGAATAAATGAATGCGATGTACTAGTATGCTATGAATCAAAATCGTACCATCCATCACAGACTTTTCCTTTTTAGTTACTATTGGCTTAGATAATGATGGTTCTAAAGCAAAGACCTTTCCTTCTCCTAACTTGGCCGCCTCTGGACATTTGTTCTTATAATGCCCCACTTGGTCGCAATTAAGGCACTTCACATTCTACTTCCCTACAACTGCCTTACCGTCACCAGATCGACACTTATTAGCATAGTGCCACTTTTTATCACACTTGTAAAAACTACATCGGCTTTCCCCTTTTTGATAGCTCCACTTTTCTAAGCTCCCTTCTTCTTAAAGAACTTCCTCTTCTTATTCTAAGAATTCTAGTTCTCCACCGACTTCTATTTCCCAAACATCGAATGCATTTCTTTACTCTTGATTGCCAGCTCCACTACTACATTTGATAGATCATTGAGATATAGAATAGTTTCCCTAGCAATCTCCAGTCTCAACCCCCAAATAAACTTCTCATTCTCTTGATAACGGTGTCAATAGTGGCATATCCATATTTGGATAGCTCATTGAACTTGGTAGAGTATTCCAACGTTGACATTTTCCCTGCTCCAACTCCATAAACTTCCTGAGCAAGGATGACTTGGCTACTTCAAATGAAAACATTTCCTCGAATCTCATTCAAACTTCTGCCCTAGTCAAGTCCTCTTTTGGTACTCCTATAGTCATACCTTTCCACCAGAACAGAGCAGCTCCTTGCAACTATCTCGAAGCCACCCTCCTTTTCTTCTCAACATTCATACCAAAACCCCAAAGATCCTTTCATAATGTAACAGCCAATTCTCCACTTCTATTGCATCCCTAGTCGCCAAAAAAGGCTTCCTACACAGGCTGATGTAAACTCGACTCAGCTTAGCCTAGTTATTACCAATTGGCGTAATGGGATTTAGTCCACCTACATTAGTATAAATCCTCCAGCTACTCCCGCAGCGGCACCAGCTTGCATCAGATTGATGAATAACAGATGCATAGCCCTCATATCTACTGGAAGGGTCGCAACACCTACATTGGCATTTGCATTTTGATTAGCATTTGCATGTTGACCCTAGTTCCTCCTAGTGTTGGGTCGAACATTTCCATTGGTTATTGTGCTTCCACCACCCAGATTCACTCTTTTGTTTCCTTCTTCCATATCTTTCTTTCCTGTAAATCTACATATGAGCCTTAATAAGATACAAAAGAATAGTTTACGAGAGTGGAGAGAAAAGAGATAGAATACACACTTTCATAAAGCAAATACAAATACGTTACTATAGCATAAACCCAAACTCCAATCGTATTCTCTGATTCATTTGGATAATGTTTTCAAAAACTCTTTAGGTTTAAAATTCTTTTAATCATAAACCTATGCTCTAATACCAACTTATATCAACCCTCATTCTGAGGCCCAAAATTAACCGCTATGGATGCTACATTCATTCATAGTTATTAATTCGTAGTGATAAAATGAGGCTTCATTAATCGTATCAATAATAAAAAGCACACGAATATGAAAAAATTTCAAACACAATTTAGAAACAACTTTTACATTCCATTTTAAAATATGATTTTATATTCATTACATAATCCCATTTGCAAACCCACATTTAATGGAATTATAAAAATACTCCAACAGTGACATATGAAGATTCCCCCTTACTTGATTAGAGTCAAATATAGTGCAAATATACGACTTTGCTATTACATCCAAATAGACAAAAGAAAATTACATAGTAGAAATTGATTAAGCTTATAATAGCTAGATTGCCTCCTACATGTCTTGGAAAGCTTATTCACCTAACTGGAACCCAAAATCCCTTACTACTGACCTACTCAAATGAGTACTCGAGAGTTTAAGGAGAAAGACAAAAACTTCAGGTCAGACAATAATCTGGTGTGGATAATAACCTACTGTCTAAAAACAAATACATATCTAGTGAGACTACGCCATTGAGCGGAATAAGTTTTCACCTCGCTGGTATCTTAACCAAATCTAAATTGACCTTATAATATGCTCCTGCAACCACATTGGTTAGAACAAAGATAGCATTTTTGGTTATAAAACATATATTAGATTACCCATCCCAATTTATTAGATTGTCCATCTAAATTTCAAATGGCTACCAGTCACAATTCAAACCGACTATCTGTCTTATTTTAATCTGACAACCCATCTTATAGTTATGTGGACTATCTATCTCACAATTAAACAGTTTCATATTTATGTGGACTATCCATCTCACATGTAATTATTACTTGGATTGCCCATCCTCTACCATATTGACTACCCATCACATATGGTTCCATTGTTAAAATTATGTCGGTTATCCATCACACATATTCCATTTAATTCATAATGATGTGGACCATCCATCACACATCCTATAGTTTTTTAGGATGACTATGAACCCTTTAGTAACTTCATAGAGACTATCCATCTCCATAATGAAGGGGACTATCCATCTCAAATCCCATAGTTTTTCAAGGATATCTATGAATCCATCATTTAACAATTTGATTCATGTTACCCACATGTTTAATCTATGTCTATTTATGTCCCTAATTGGGTTATCTTCCCTTAAAGTTATAACATTTCAAAGTGACATACATTGGTATCCCTAAATGATCAATGTCAAACTCATTTAAGAAAATGCATTGGTATCCTCAACGATAAAGTCACATTTATAAAACATTTAGTTTGTTAAAAAAATATATATTTTGGTGTCTAATGGTAATGTCAACATCTAAAATCAGAATAGCATTAGTATCCCAAATATTTGAAATCTAAATCTTAAAATAATAGGCTCGCCACCTTAATTTAGTTAATATATGTCAATGATGATGTCCTAATAATGTCAACAAGGAGGATTAAGGATCTCTGCATTTAATAAAATAATTCATGCGTTAATAAGATATTGTCGACCTTTATCCAAGGTCGAAGATCAAAAACTTAAAGTTCTTTTAAGTATAAACTTATTATCGAAGATAGGTTTATCAGCCCTCTTATGATATAGGTTATCCATATTTTTCAAAGCAAAACCATAGAGTATTACAAAAGAATTGACTAACTACCAAGAACATAGGGTCATTGACCCTCTCAAACTTAAGTCACGTTGCTCCTTTTAAAATTACTTTTGTTTAAAAATGAGCCTATTTGGCATTAAAAGGAAGAACTGCAGCATCGATGCTATGCTACATTGTTGTCGACCCTACATAAAACTTTGGTATACATAAGATGAAAATGATGAGTTGTGGCATCAAGATCATCAGCGTCATTAAACAACTTTTATACTTTACTCATTTTAACCGGGTTTTTAACCCAAAGGAAGTCAAAGGAGTTAGAACATTCAGATTAAGCGAGAATGATTAAAGACTTGATCGAAAGGCCTAAAAATACAAAGCAGAAGACCCCAAGTAGTTTGGACCATTTTTATGCTAACATTTTAAATCTGTACGTATCCAATCCAATTGGATAGGTACCGATCCAAAATATTGATTTATTGGATCTCCAATCCACTGTCATACACTCCTATGTCCCTATTAAGCTTATCTACTAAGTTTGGAAACATTCCAAACATACGAGTTCAAGATATATAAACTTACTCGATTGAGATTATAGATCAGTCAAACCCATAAGAGAATCACCATCAAAGCAAATCAACATACTATGAAATTGCATGGAAAACATCACAACCAAATAAGGAAGCCAAGTAGATGAAAGCCGTATAAAAATTGGACAACATTTTGGATCAATACAGATTCGATCCAATTGGATCGACACCGATCCGAAAAGTTAGCTCCAAACACCTTCGAATTTCTCGAGCTGGTTCTCCAAGATGGACACGAGCTTCTGGTGAAGTGGCTCTAGCCCAAGTGCTCTCCAACTCCTATAAATAACAACCCATCTATAATAGAAAGGGGATCTTCTTGACTGGCTGTTGCAACTCTGCCATTACGATTCTTCACTCTTCTTCTCCCATTTAATAGTCACAAAGGAGCAACTGAGATCCACTGGTGCCTCCAAGTACTTATGATTTAGATCTTTCCAAGGTGATTCAATCACATTGTGAACCAAATCAATCTTACAACGCAGTCAGCCAATAAAAGCTAGGTGGACGTAGGCTTCATTAAAAGCCGAACCACTATAAAAATATCATGTCTCTTTACATTTTCTGCTATTTACGATTGCTTTTTCTATTTTATTTGCTTTGATAAATAGGGATAGTGCTTTCACACTAATTTGGGGGTATTGATCCATTTTTGGGTTAACATTTGGTGCTTTTACTAAGAGCTTTATGAATTTAGGAATAAATCTAGTTTTCCTCCTTGGATTCGCAAGATCCAGAAACTAAATCCATTAAATCAGCTCTAGGAAATTCGAAGCTTACCGTTGAAGATCAATGGTAGGGAGAAAGAGAAATGCCTATGAAAAATCCATAGGAGCTGCTATAGCTAGAGAAGAGACTAATCCTCGGCATATTGAATCAACAACGCCACTAATTTGCTAATTGGAGCAAACTTTAGAGCTAACACGGAGATCGGGTGCTGGGATCTTATACTCAGCATGAAGTCGTCACTAAAGACAAATTGAAAAAGATGGTGATGAAATCAATCAAAAGATGGAGAACAGTCAAAAAGCTCTTTTGGACAAATTAAATGCTCTAATATGCTTACAATTACTAGTTGCTCCAAGGACCATGCCATAGCCCACGGCTACCACGGAGTAGGAAAACTCTTCCATTTTTGACCTAAACAGGAGTAACGGAAGGCAAAAACAAAAAGGAGTAATGGGTGGAGCTGCACTAATTGATATAGAAGGAAATGTAAGCACTCCACCAACTGCAAAGCAACGTGCTACAAACTTGAATCTAGCGGCGAAAAGCCTGTGGGAAGATATAGAATTGGATCTCTCTAGCTCTGAAAATGGTGAGCAACTTGATGAGAACAAGTTGGAAGAAAATACTAATGCACTCAATACCAGCCGTAAGGTCCAAACTACCCCTACCCGACCAACCGCAAGCCAACTGAACTTCGAGGTAGTGGCTCTCCCGAAGATAGGAGAGCCTTGTCTTCAGCCCACTTACCAAGATTGTTTGCAAAATCAAACACTTAGCATAGTCACTAACAGCCATCCCATAGACTACCGGACATTAGAGGCACATATCACGGATATGACCAAGAGCTTGATGAAAGAGAGTAAGTATAGGAGAAATGACTAATTGGGATCCATTATAAGCTGGAATCCCTTCACTGATGACATTCTAAATAAATGGTACCCTAAAAAGTTTACTATGCCAACATTTTGTCCTTATCCGTACAAGTACATATGGTTCAACTGCTTCAATTGCTGTTCGATGTAGATATTTTCCAATCTTCCTAGAGGGAATTTCTTTTATGTGGTTCACCAGGCCCCCACTAAAATCTCTCTCTTCTTTCAATTAATTAGTAACAAAATTCCTTGATTAATTTAGATTCACATGGCACAACCAAAAGACGTGACGTCCTTATCTGGTTTATTCCAAGGATGAAATGAATCTTCAAAATCCTCCATAATTCGATTCAACATCGCGGTGACTGAAGTAAGTAACCCAGAAGAAGATATAGTGTTCATCGCCCTGGTCGCGCTATCCATCCCGACACTGAGTTTGGAAAATGGATCATAATGAAACAACCTACCACTAAGAAGGACTTTAACCGAAAGGCAAGCCAGTACTTGGGATTGGAAGACGCAGAGGAGTTAAAGGAAAACTGCTAGCCCACAACCAACCAATGGTGGCTAAAAAGACATGGCAGGTAACTAAGATGCAAAAAATATGGAACCCATGTAGAAATGTAGGGAAGGATGGGAACCAGAAAAGGAAGATTCAGAATTCCAACAAGCTAACTAGTGGTATCAAGCGACTTAAAGGCTTGAGTCCCGAAGACTACACCCCGCTCAATGATGCTCCAGAAAACATCTACCTTATGACACAAGAGACAGAGGAGTACAAGAAGACACCTAAAAAGGTAGTGACCGAACAACAAAAGCCTTTCAAAAGTACTGTCGCTACCATGAAACACATGGTCAAAACACAAACGAGTGCCGACATTTGAAGGACCTGATTGAAGAGCCGATTCGAGAAAACAAGCTTCAATATTATGTGAGGAAACCATGGAATTCTGACCTACCTGCTGCACCCTAAGCTCCTAAGGACTGGAGAAACCAAGCTGGAGCCAGCGAAGAGGGATCTAGACGGACCAACCAAAGGCTCATAATCAAAACGATATTTGGAGAACCTCATCCTGTGCAAAAGAGTTAGGGAGAAATGGAGCGATATGTAAATTTATTGAAACATGTTCCAAAAGATTCATGCTTCGCGGTTGAAGTTAGAATTCCTACTAAGCAGTAGAGAACCCTGAATGATGATGTAATATTCTGAAATCGAGACACTCAAGGAATAGAAGCTTCGTCCCTCGACCCCTTAGTCGTTATTTTAGGAATCAGACCAGCCATGGCCCGACGAGTATTGGTGGACAGTGGAAGCTCTGCCAATAGCCTATTCGGGCACACGTTTGGTCAGATAAAGATCCATATGAAAGACGCATTTGCTTGTCGAACAAAGATCCAGGGATTCACCAATGAACCTAAGCAACCTATTGGAACAATTGATTTGCCTGAGAACTTAGGAAAGGCGATCGGAGAGTCGTCCTCGTCTTGACCTTTGCGATCTAGATGAATTATTCGCCTACAATGCATTCTTGGGTCGGCCTGTGTTATAGGACTTCAGGATTGCTTTAGCTCAGTGGTGTCTAACCATGAAATTTCTAATAGAGGATGGAGTTGTGGTGCTCAAAGGAGACCAAAGTGTCGCTAGAGAATGCTACACCGTAGAACTGCCATATCTAGAAGAAAAAAAGAAGAAGAATGTAGGGAGAACTCTCCACTTTCATGAACCTACCACATAGCAACCACAAAGCCGCCCCTGGTTTGGGGATCATAGCCAATTCCATAAGGATTTGGACCCTAGAAAGAAGAGTGCAGTGGAGGATTGAGCAGCACCGGCCGAATTAACAGTGTCTATCCCAGTCGATACCGATTACCCAGCTTAGGTCCTGAAAATTGGGTCACATCTTGGAAACAAGATGCGATACGAACTAATCAAACTTCTTCATGCCAGCCTGGACGTATCGCTTGGATGCATTCTGATATTTGTAGGGTGTCGCCGAAGATTACATGCATGCACTCAATATTAATCCTACGTTTACACCAGTGGAGAAGAAGAGACACAGCCTAAGACTAGAACGATCCAAAGCACTAAGAGAATAAGTGGATAGACTAATGATGAATGGATTTATCCACTATGCAACCTATCCCATGGGTATCCAACCCGGTCTTGGTCAAGATATCCAATAGGAAATGACGAACTTCTATCGACTACTCAGAGCTAAGCAAAGCCTGCCCAAAGGATAGCTTTACATTTCCTAGAATCACCCAGCTTGAAGACGGAATAGTTGGACATGAATTGCTCTCATTCATGGACGCCAACTCGAGATACAACCTAATCATGATGCGAGAAACTAACTAGAAAAACACAAGCTTCATCATAGATCTAGGATTATACTGCTACAAACTGATACCATTCAGCTTAAAGAATGTTGGGGCAACTTACTAGTGATTTGTGAATGCCATATTCAAACATCGTATTGGGAAAACCATGGAAGTTTATGTAGATGATATGCTAGTTAATCGTACATAACCCCAAATCACTTGGACAGCCTCGCTGAAATGTTCGAAATAATTTGTAAGGTATAAAATGAAACTCAATCCAATTAAATGTCACTTTGAGGTATGAGAAGAATTAACCAATGTTCGAGAAGAACTATTCAAAGTTGGAAAAACTAGCATATTGCCTCTTGATCACATCCAGAAGTTACGAACATACTTCAGGCACACCCGATCAAAGTACTAACAGATCAACCCCTAAAGCAAGTGTGGTACCACCCCGAGACCTTTGGACGGCTTATCAAATGGAACATTGAATTGAGTTAATATGAAATCACTTACCAACCTTGAAGTGCGATCAACGTGCAGGCACTGGCAGACTTCATGCCAAGTTTACATACGAAATAAAGAAGAAGAAATTGCTCAAAAAATGGAGACGTGCTTGAAGTTAATCATCAATTGTGCATCTAACAAATTTTGCTCAGGGGCAGGAGTCTTGCTCGAAACTCCCGAAGGACGATCCGTTTGCTATGCTTTACGCTTGGGATTCCTTGTAACAAACAACGAAGGAGAATATGAAGCATTGATAACCGGATTCAAAGTTGTGAAGGAACTTGGGATAAATTCCATATATTTATAGAGATTCCCAACTAGTCATCTATCAGGTGAGAGGCGAATATCAATCCTCAAGAGTGAACCTTGAAGCATATCTATCTAAAATGCAAGAATTGCTGAACGACGGTGATCATTAAACCATAACTCATATCCCGAGGGAACAAAACACGAAGGTAGACTGTCTACCTAAACTAGGCAGTTCTAGGGAAGCTCAGTCAATGGGACTAGTCCCAGTGAAACTCTGACTGGTCCAAGCATAAGCAAGATGGATATCAACTGGATTTTCAAAACGACCCGAAGAATAAGACTCATGGATGACACCGATTAACGACTATTTTCTTAGAAGAACACTCCTGATAGACAAGAATCAATGGAAAAGGCTCCTTCGAAATGCACCACGGTTTGTAATACATGATGGAATACTCTATCGAAGGGGATTCTTTACTCCCCTGCTCAGGTGTATGATCAACGGCAAAGCTCGAAGAACCTTAAGGAAGTTCATGAAGGTGACTTCGGAGAACATACTAGGGAGAGGACCAAATCCTTGCAAAGAAATTTTTCGATATGGGTATTTTTGGCCAATGGTCAACTGTGATGCGGTAGATCATGCCAAACGGTGCGACCAATGCCAAAATTTTTACAAGATCAAAAGAAATCCTTCAATAGAGCTAGTACATATGGTCAGCCCATGGACATTCACAATCCAGGGAATAGATTTTATTGGTATATTACCAATAGCCAAAGGAGCAGCCAAATACGTTATCGTTGTTGTTGATTACTTCACCAAATGGGCCGAAGCAGAACCGCTAGCCACTATTATCATAAAGAAAGCTATTAATTTTGTCACTAAAAAAATTATTTATAGGTTTAGAGTGCCAAAAAAAATCATTACAGATAATGCGACTCAATTTGAAAACATTGAATTCAAAGACATTTACTAACGCTTCCAAATCGAGAAAAGCTTTTCTGTTGTTGCACATCCATAGAAAAATGGGCAAGAAGAGGCAGTAAACAACATCATCAATTCCACCATCAAAAAATGGCTAACTAAAGCTAAAGAAAATTGGGTTAATGAACTTCTGCTTGCATTATAGGCTTACAGAACAACGTAAAAATATACATCTGGACACTCTCATTTCGCCATGGCATATGGTTCAGAAGCAATGATCCCAATCAAACTAGAAGTCCTTCTCATTGAAGGGTAAACATTAATCAAAGGTAGAACCAACAGCCCCTGCTCGAGTCGCTCGATATAGTTAATGAGAAGTGGTAAGAAGTCGAGCTAAGGAATGCCACTCACAAGAAAAGGGAAGTAAATCAACTCAAACCGCTGATGGACCGAACTCGATTCCAGCCTTCAAAGAACTGATGTTGCTCCAGCAACACCAGGAAGGTCTGAATTAAAGCAGCTCATTTCATAAGTCGTGCATCGTCTTTTGGTTTGTGGAATCATGTCCAAGCAAACATAATTACCTAGCCGTGCATCTCGTAAGCCGCACACTGCTTCTTGGTTCACAAAACAGCAACCGAGCAAGCCACAATCCCACTATACGCATTTCGTAAGCCGCATACCACTACTTGGATTGGCAAAATTGCATCCAAAGACGAGGAACTCTCGTAGTACAAAAAGCCGTGCACCTCCTTTGAAGCCAAGGAAATAACACTCCATGGAGTGACACATATGCATAATTGCCTAAATGTTAGCATTATTATGGAATCGTTTAACATAATTTCAAGTAACGGTGTCGCTCCTGTTGAATATGCGATTATATGATTTTTGTTTGATGATAATAAACATATATATATATATATATTCGTGTAAATGTATTTGTTAATGTACTATTTTATTTTTTCATAGATTAAATAAATATTAGCAAAATAAAAATAAATAACACAGAATTTGAATTCAAACAGAATTGTTTTATTCATACAAATATTTATTACAATTTTGAATAGTACAAATTCAAGCTCTCACTATACATACACAATTTTGATTACAATATAAATTAAATTTCATCACAATCTTTCATTTACAAATGTCCTCACTACATATCGCTTATTCACTCATAGTTTATCTTCAACTTCATTCCAATATGAATCCAGCATCTGAGCAATCTGCAAAAATAAATATTGACGCAGTAAAATCGAAAAGGAAATATTTTTGCAATATAAAAAAAATGTGAATTTTGAAAATAATATTTGCCTCGGTTATTTGGGTTGTTCGTCATTATTTAATTTTCAATTCATCATACACGAACAGCTTGTGACATACACAGTGTATCACTGTACATGCCACAAGGCCGTGCACACCAATATATACACTTGATAAATTTACAGGGACAGGTGAGCACAGGTCAAACCCAAATTATCGGATTCAACTCAAGTGCAATAAAATAATGTACAACTTTTAGCACAAGGTCAAATCCGAGCTATAAGCTGGATTCAACACAGGTGCAAGTTCATGAAAATGGTCAAGACAACTAAAACAAGTCTCGACCAAAAATCCAAATGTATAAGACCACCAAGCAAAACCAGGCAGTAAGCCTACATGTAACTTGAACTTCTCACTGAATACATGAAACCAACACGGTGACACAGTACCAAATGAAACAATGAACAAGACTACACGATGAACCAGATAAGGCACAGAGCAAGTTCAAGTGAAGTCTAAGTCAAACTACAGAGGCAATTGACATCACAACAGAGTTCAACATGACTCAAAGTACAAGTCGATGCAAACATACATGAACCAATAGAACATGATGCAATGCAATATGAACCAGACACAACACTAACCAGAGCCAAGGAAAGAGAAACCAACAAGCTACAATGGATGTTCAAACTCAATGAAACAGACTACAGGTACAAGACCGAACCAACATATCAGCAACAACAACAACCATGAAATACAAGTGCACTAACAACATGAAGCAACCAGACCATAAGTCAAAGCAGTGCATAGTGCAATAAAGAACATGATAATGTAGACTCGAGTACAAGTCCAGTTACAACAAAAAACACATGGCAGTAAAATGGCAACTAGCAACAAATAAATTAAAATGACCAGAGTCATCATGACTCTAAGTCAATTACAAGGGTAGTGCCAAAAGATCAGTGATAATGTAAGTGCAGACAACTACAAAATCAATTCAGGATGCAAGTTCGAACAAATCCATGTCAAAGACAGGTGATAAAAATCACATATTTAAAGTAACTGAAGTAGCAGTTTTTTACAATTCAAATGAAAATGGTCGGAGTCTTAAAACAGCAGGTGAAATCGAACAAGGTCGAAAGTGCTACCAGAGGCAGTGAACTATATGGCCAAAGTCGAAAAAAACCAAAATCGTCACAGCACAGTCATCAAGCCGTGGAAAACGAGATCGAACAGTTTATAGTCAGAGCCATAATGACCAAGGAGTTCGAACAGTTCAAAAAACATCGAAGCTGTATAAATGAACTAGTCAAAAATCAATACCGTGAGAAGCAAGTATCATTTTATACAAATTTGATTAAGTCAGAGAAATCATCAACGTCCAACAATAATCAAATGGCCGAAGCATAATTTTGAAAATATCAGACGAACGAAATTTTAGGGATTGAAATCATATATAAACCAAATCATCATCGGCAACAAATCCATCGAGTTCAAGCATTCAATCAGAAAGTAAAAGAGCAAAAAATTACTTACCGAAGCCATACCACAAACTCGATCAATTTCAAAGAGCCGTGAGCAAATCAAAGAAACGTGCGATCGACAAAGCAAACAACGTGATAAATCATCCATTCGATCGAGCAACTAAAGTCGGTCTCTTCGAAATTATAAAAACCCTAATTTTTGAAGGAAGAGGATCGAACACAAGAGCCGCCATTATCATATAAAAGGATCGGGCCAAACAATATAAAAGAAGGAAAAAGGGGCCGACCTTTATTTTAATTTTTGGGTTTAAAGTTATTAATAAAGCTCTATTTAAATTAGGGTTTAGTTTTGTCTTTAAATTGTTTTTAATTTGTAATTTTTTTTAAACTTGTATAATTTCTAGTCGTGTGACTAGGGGACAAACTACGTGGCGTAGTTTGAGAATTCGCAACTCAGTGGCTGAGTTATGGCAGGGTTTTGAGCGTATAGTTAGGTTAGTTAGTAGCGGTTGTTGCGAGTTTACGTGCGTAAGCGTGTGACTACTTAATTTCTAGTAGAAACCTTGGGGGCAGCACGTAAGCAGGGTTTTGCCGAAGCTGGGTAAAGTCTGTGTTGTTCTATTTCTGCATTTATTATTCTGCTATTATCTGTGCTGCTATTATTCTGTGAACTGTATTGAAATTATTTTATAAGCTTCTGCAATTAACTTTTATAATTAATAGTATCACCCTATTCACCCCCCTCTAGGGTGAAATCGATCCTACAAGTGGTATCAGAGCTAGGTGCAAAAGCCGTTTTTGTTTTGAAAATTTGATTTTACAAAAACCAATTTTTGTTTTGAAAATTTGAATTTTTGAAATGGCTACTTTTGCTGAGGGTCGTTCCAATATTATTCCTTCTTTTTTTGATGGAACAGATTTTTTGAATTGGAAATTAAAAATGGAATTTTATTTGAAATCTGTTAATACTAAATTTTGGAATATTATTGAAAATGGGTGTGATATAACCGACAAGAAAATTATCTCGATTAATGCTCTTGCCATGCATCTATTATATTCTCATATTAATCAAGATAATTTTAATTTCATCTCTCATTGTGAAAATGAATAGGAAATCTGGAATACTTTAAATGCAATATATGGTGCAAAAGTCAACATCAATGAGAAATCCTCCACAACCAACTTAGTTAAAGAAATATGTTTAACAGAATTGGAAAAAGGCAGTTATGATGAGGATGATGGAGCAACTGAGCTAGCTCTACTAATAAAGAGATTCGAAAAGTGGAACCACAAATACGAAAATCCAGCTCCAAATCAACAAGTGAAAAGCAAAATAATTAAAGCACTAGACAACTCAGAAGAACACGAGATCATTTGTCACAAGTGCAATAAACCCGGTCAAATCAAGCCCAATTATCCTCGAAATCAACACGGCCAAGAAAAGAAATTAAAAAGGAGAAATTCTACAGCTACGTGGAATAAAAGTGATGATGATAATAAAAGCACTAGTAGTAAGAGTGAGAAAGCAGATCTGTGCCTACGAGGTAATATAACGGATAGCGATGATGACGAGCCAAGTAAGGTATCAAAACTCACTTACTCAGAATTACTTATATATTTCCACGAAGTAAATGGCTGTTTTGAACGACTTAGGAAGAAATGTGCTAAACTTGAATCACAAAAAGATATTTTGATAGAATCAAATAAACAACTTGACCAGTTAATTAAAAACCATAAAATAGGATCCCTAAGTGTGATATGTGTCCAACATTTAAAGAAGAAATTAAAAAATCAGAAATTAAAATTAAATCGTTTGAAAATGAAATTCTAATTTTAAAGGAAAGTGAAAATAGTAGAAGAGAGAATTCTGTTAAAAAGTGCACACAATTATTAAACGAAATGAATCTCTCAAAACACAAGTCCAACAATTGTCGACGACTTTAGATAAATTGTCAAAAAGTGAAAAATCGTTGAATATGCTATTAGGAAAGCAAACTGTTAATATGGTTAGACAAGGACTTGGATATAATCAATCTGAAAATGTTGAAAGCAATATTAATCAAGTTAATTCTATGTGCACAATTTGTAGAAAATATGGACACAATCACAATAATTGTTGGTATAGACCCAAACATGTGAAAAGTATACCGATTTGGGTTCCAAAAAGCACAAATATAAAATCTCTCAAAGTTAAACAAATGTGGGTGCTGAAAGGAACATATATAAATAGTTTTGGGTCTCCACAAAATTATTTTTCAAAATATTCTGCCACTAACAATCATGGACCTACAAAAACAAATAGGTCACAAAAATCTTTTCCCGTGTAGGTGTGGTGGCAGGCTAAGGAACAACAATAGTGCTACTTGGATTCTGGCTGTTCCAAGGACACAACGAGCGACAAAGCAAAGTTCCTTAGCCTAGTATAAAGGTGACAGAATCACAATGGACAACAACGAAAAAATATCATAAAGGTAAAACAGGTAGTGGTATATTTATTTGAACGATATATTAAATGTGATAATCTACACCGTAATCTAAGTTAAATCAGCCAATAATGAGATGATGAAATAATGATGATTTTGATTCTGACTTACTTAAAATTATTGGCCAATTATATTATTATGCCAAAAACACAATAAAAAAACTCTAGAGCATTTGAATTACTTCATATATATTAGTTTGGATTAATAATAGTGTTTTATTGGATGATAATACATTTGGTTATAATACGGCTAACTCTATATTCACGGTTTTTGATTATTTACACTGTTTAAATTCAAATTGAAGAGAATGTCATTTAAAAAGCTGTTAAAATTGATTTTGAAATTTTTGTTGCACTCTTCATGGTCTGGTCTATCAAATTCAATTAGTGATAATTTTGAGTGAAAAAGAAATTCAGACGCAAATTACACTGGTAACCTAGTTGATAGAAAAATTACTAGTGAAACGTGATTTGCTGAGACATTTAGTAACTGCATCGTTTTTCAAAGAAAATATCAGCATATTTTTCATTTCAAATAATTTTCAAATAGCAGAAATTTTTCTTATAAAACCCCTTCTAGAAAATCATTTTTGACCTTGTTTTCAGATTGGTCATTTTTTGAAAATTTAATTTTATAATTATTTTTGAATTTGATTTTAAATGGTTACATTGACTAATATGACTCCCTAATGATTATCGAAAAGATGAATAGTGATTGAAAAAGTGATGAGTGTTAATTTTAATCATACATTATAACTCGAGACGGTATAATTAGTAAATTTCTTTAGAAATTTAAACAAGAGTTATAAAACTTTTTGTTGGTAAAAATTCCATGACCATCTCTATTTCTATCATATTTCTAACGACCATCACTCATCAAAATTCTATATAGTTTGTCGATATGTGGTACTTTAAACGGAATCATTCGTTTTTCATTTTATATTTCTTTTAAAAAATAATAATAATAATAAATAAATAAATACCAAAGTATTCACTCTCATTTAAAAGTCCTCATGGTTATGCATGGGTGAATTACTTGGAATTTGTTATGTGCTTCCATGCTCATTTAAAAGTCCTCACGGTTATGCATGTATGGAACACATATCAAAATTGATTTTTAAAATAAACAAGTTGATTCTAATCCCATTTAAAAGTCCTCACGGTTATGCATGGTTAGAAGATACTTGAATTCATTTTTTAAAATTAAAATTGGAATACTACTAATCTCATTTAAAAGTACTAACGGTTATGCATGGTTAGTAGATATTCAAATTCCTGATATAAATATACCACAAATTGACACAACTGTATGGTTTTATATGATGACATCATTCCCATCATTCTAAAAGTGGAATATGCGCCTAACAAAGTATTTATGATTTTTGTTTGAGTTTTTATTGAAATTTAATATTTATATTCAACTGAGTTTTAATGTTGAATTAATATCGATCACTTTATCTCTATTTTCTCTAACACTATTACTCTTTTGCTGATAACAAAAGGGGGAGAGAAAAGTTAAGATTTTGTCAAATAAAATCAAGCAAAGGTCAAATATTTTCCAATTGCATCTAGGCTCATTTGCATATTTTTAATTGTATGCATATTTGTAGGGTGAGCTTTGTGTAGAGAGAAAGAATTTAAATAGGGGGAGCAATTAGAGTATATCTATGATCAAATACATTTAACATATTCAAAATCTTAAATATATGTTTGTTATCATCAAAAGGGGGAGATTGTTGAATATGCGATTATATGATTTTTGTTTGATGATAATAAACACACATATATATATATATATATATATATTCGTGTAAATGTATTTGTTAATGTACTATTTTATTTTTTCATAGATTAAATAAATATTAGCTGAATAAAAATAAATAACACGGAATTTGAATTCAAACAGAATTGTTTTATTCAAACAAATATTTATTACAATTTTGAATAGTACAAATTCGAGCTCTCACTATACATACACAATTTTGATTACAATATAAATTCAGTTTCATCACAATCTTTCATTTACAAATGTCCTCACTACATATCGCTTATTCACTCATAATTTATCTTCAACTTCATTCCAATATGAATCCAGCATCTGAGCAATCTGCAAAAATAAATATTGACATAGTAAAATCGAAAAGGAAATATTTTTGCAATATAAAAAAAATGTGAATTTTGAAAATAATATTTGCCTCGGTTATTTGGGTTGTTCGTCATTATTTAATTTTCAATTCATCATACACGAACAGCTTGTGACATACACAGTGTATCACTGTACATGCCACAAGGCCGTGCACACCAATATATACACTTGATAAATTTACAGGGACAGGTGAGCACAGGTCAAACCCAAATTATCGGATTCAACTCAAGTGCAATAAAATAATGTACAACTTTTAGCACAAGGTCAAATCCGAGCTATAAGCTGGATTCAACACAGGTGCAAGTTCATGAAAATGGTCAAGACAACTAAAACAAGCCTCGACAAAAAATCCAAATGTATAAGACCACCAAGCAAAACCAGGCAGTAAGCATACATGCAACTTGAACTTCTCACTGAATACATGAAACCAACACGGTGACACAGTACCAAATGAAACAATGAACAAGACTACACGATGAACCAGATAAGGCACAGAGCAAGTTCAAGTGAAGTCTAAGTCAAACTACAGAGGCAATTGACATCACAACAGAGTTCAACATGACTCAAAGTACAAGTCGATGCAAACATACATGAACCAATAGAACATGATGCAATGCAATATGAACCAGACACAACACTAACCAGAGCCAAGGCCAGAGAAACCAACAAGCTACAATGGATGTTCAAACTCAATGAAACAGACTACAGGTACAAGACCGAACCAACATATCAGCAACAACAACAACCATGAAATACAAGTGCACTAACAACATGAAGCAACCAGACCATAAGTCAAAGCAGTGCATAGTGCAATAAAGAACACGACAATGTAGACTCAAGTACAAGTCCGGTTACAACAAAAAACACATGGCAGTAAAATGGCAACTGGCAACAAATAAATTAAAATGACCAGAGTCATCATGACTCTAAGTCAATTACAAGGGTAGTGCCAAAAGATCAGTGATAATGTAAGTGCAGACAACTACAAAATCAATTCAGGATGCAAGTTCGAACAAATCCATGTCAAAGCCAGGTGATAAAAATCACATATTTAAAGTAACTGAAGTAGCAGTTTTTTACAATTCAAATGAAAATGGCCGGAGTCTTAAAACAGCAGGTGAAATCGAACAAGGTCGAAAGTGCTACCAGAGGCAGTGAACTGTATGGCCAAAGTCGAACAAAACCAAAATCGTCACAGCACAGTCATCAAGCCGTGGAAAACGAGATCGAACAGTTTAAAGTCAGAGCCGTAATGACCAAGGAGTTCGAATAGTTCGAAAAACATCGAAGCCGTATAAATGAACCAGTCAAAAATCAATACCGTGAGAAGCAAGTATCATTTTATACGAATTTGATTAAATCAGAGAAATTATCAACGTCCAACAATAATCAAATGGCCGAAGCATAATTTTGAAAATATCAGACGAACAAAATTTTAGGGATTCAAATCATATATTAACCAAATCATCATCGGCAACAAATCAATCGAGTTCAAGCATTCAATCAGAAAGTAAAAGTGCAAAAAATTACTTACCGAAGCCATACCACAAACTCGATCAATTTCAAAGAGCTGTGAGCAAATCAGAGAAACGTGCGATTGACAAAGCAAACAACGTGATAAATCATCCATTCGATCGAGTAACTAAAGTCGGTCTCTTCGAAATTATGAAAACCCTAATTTTTGAAGGAAGAGGAACGAACACAAGAGCCGCCATTATTATATAAAAGGATCGGGCCAAACAATATAAAAGAAGGAAAAAGGGGTCGGCCTTTATTTTAATTTTTGGGTTTAAAGTTATTAATAAGGCTCTAGTTAAATTAGGGTTTAGTTTTGTTTTTAGTTTGTAATTTTTTTTAAACTTGTATAATTTCTAGTCGTGTGGCTAGGGGACAAACTACGTGGCGTAGTTTGAGAATTCGCAACTCAGTGGCTGAGTTGTGGCAGGGTTTTGAGCATAAAGTTAGGTTAGTCAGTAGCGGGTGTTGCCAGTTTACGTGTGTAAGCATGTGACTACTTAATTTCTAGAAGAAACCTTGGGGGCAGCACGTAGGCAGGGTTTTGCCGAAGGTGGGTAAATTCTGTGTCGTTCTATTTCTGCATTTATTATTCTGCTATTATCTGTGCTGCTATTATTCTGTGATCAGTGTTGAAATTATTTTATAAGCTTCCGCAATTAACTTTTATAATTAATGGTATCAACCTATTCACCCCCCATCCAGGGTGAAATCGATCCAACAGCTCCGGCGCCGTCGATCACTTAAGTGCGTAAATTACTCGCCATAAGGCCGTTCAAAAGCATTACGAATATCTTAATTCAGAAATCAAAATGGGATATCTAAAATGAAGACAATAAAAATAGAAGTTCCTAAAAATCGGAATTGTAGTATAAACTTGACTGGAGGCATCCGGAAGACTACTAGGGGCACCCAGTCTCATATCATGTGTTCGGAGTAAATAGCACTGTAAACTAGGAGGCACTACACACCAACACTCGACCAAATTAGCAAATACTTTACAGTTTTGTAACTCCAAACAAAGAATTTTGTCGATAATTACAAGACTAAATAAAACAGTGATGAAAAAAAAATAGTGGTATAAAGGAAATAATGCGTAAAATGTTGATAAGTGGACAAGTGAAGTTACAATCAAAATTTCAAGAGTTTTATTACTTATAATATTTTTCGTGTACAACAACAAATAGTGGGGGTCGAACTTGCACAATATTGGCCAGAATAGGGAAATACAAACACCATTATTGCAACAACAAGAAGAAATGCTAAGGGCAGACTCTGCACTTGTACAAAAAGCAATAAAAAAGAAAAAGCTCTGCTTCGCGAGTACATAGAAAGATCATGACTTCTTGTCACTACTTCCCCTGACGCCTTTCCCGCCTCTGATCGACAACTTCTCAAGCTTCTCCATTCCTGAGGCGATCTCACTTTCTGAAACATTACCACTAGCAGACTCTCCTTTTCTTTTATGCTTGTGGAATTTGTGAGAAATCTTTGATGACCTAATTTTCTCTTCAACCTTCTCCTTCTTCACCGCTACCATCTGCTACTCAATCATCGACTGCTCGGCCACTACTTTATCTGGTTGGCTAGCTTGATCCTCCTACCCTCATGTGTTAGTAGCTTCCAAACCCTACTGTTGAGATGCAGAGGGGTCTCTAAACCATGTAGCATTGCAATTTGCTCAAAGTGCGAACCGTGTTGTGAGCCAGATATGGAGACGACAATTGAAGAGGTCAAAATGGAAGTAGATCTGACACCATAAGGAGAAGTTAACTCGACAGGAAGAGAGGGTTGACCTATAATATCAGAATTAAGGGCGGTTATCTCAGTAATTTCATTAGGCATAAATTGAATGTGAGGACCCGAAATTTTTTAACATTTGAAATGGAATATTTAATCGATTTTAAATATTAGGAGATTAGTTTAACTTGAATTTTAATTATAAATATGAATTTGGTAATTAAATTATTGAATTTAATTTATTGAAGTTGGATAAAAGTTTGAATCTTTAATTTTAAGCTTGTTAAAAATATTTTTCAAGGCTTAGAAAATTTATATTGATGATATTGAAGATAACGGAAGCTTCAAAATTGAATTTGGAAATGCTTTGTTCAGTTTTGAAATTATATGATTTAAATTGATATTTAAAAATAGCCTTCCGGGGCACAGTCTCGGAATTTGACGAAATCAGTTCCATTGGATCCGTAATATTGTTTTGTTATCGAATTTCAATTTTCGTAATGTTTGGAGTTGTTGTTTGGCCGTACGATAAGCAAACGCGTTGAAAATAAAATCGAAATTTAATTTAAAAGCTGGTTTCAAAAAGCTATCTTCTTCATACGATCGAATTTGGACCCGAAACCATTTTCATTGTGTTTAAAATAGGCGTATAACATTATAAACGCTTAGCGGCATGCCTCGATAGGAGGTCGAGATTTTAAGTTGCGTTTATCGAGACAATTTGAATTTGAATCTAATTAAAAATATATCTATATATACACTAGTCAACACCAGCCGACATTCCTTCACATCAGCCTATTTTCTACCTCACATCAGAACTTTTTGCCTATTTCTTCCTCAACACACTTTACCCTTTTCAGAGCAAGGCATCTTCCTAACGCAACCTTCCACCTCAATACAAATCACGAGCATTTCTTTCAGTCGATTTCAATATATAAAGGAATACTGAGCCCATTTTTTATCGCGTATATTATTTTCCATCCTTCCCTCTTTAAAATCAAGAACCTCTAAAATAATGGCCGATACTTCTATCAAAAATTCAAATCAAAATCCTTAAAATCAAGGGATTCGCGATGTGGCAGAGTGATCTTTGGCACAGGTATGGTCGCGTACGTGAGCCCGAGTTGGGATGCTGCGATGTAGGGTTGCGCAGTGCTCGATCGAGCGGGGGGTGGGGGGAAGCAACAATAGCACGAAGACGTGGAGGAGAGCACTAGAAGGTCGCGGTGCGATTGCATGGAGTCGTGATGATCACGCACGGGTCTAATGATGGATGCGGTGGCGCAACAGTGTGTTCGCGATAGTTTACGCCGTGCTATGGTTTTGCGCATCGAGATTTGGGGGAAAACAATCGGCAGGTGGTTGGCAACTGTGATCGAGTGGAAGAGGAGCTGTCGGCGTTGGGTAATTTGGTTCGAAATCTATCTGGTAAGGTAGTTTTATTAAGCAGTTTTTTTAAATTTTAATTTGTATTTATATGTTAGAAAAATTGCAGTAGGGTATAAAAACACAGTAAAATTCTTCTATTTAATTTATAAATGTATATATGTTACAGAGAAAAAAAGGAAGAAAAAAATTTTAACAGCAAAATATGCATATTTTAGGAGGACAGTTTTTAGTTTTAGATATTAATTAGTTTAACAAATATGAATTGTGGTGGATAATTAGTTTAATTAACTTATTTTAATATATAGTTACCAAAGATAATTTAGAAGGGAAGTTAGTTACAAAAGAAAAATCAAATTTATTCGTTTAAAATAAAATTCATTGGTTAACTAAATTGATTAAATGGATTTTTTTAATAGTTAATTAATTAGAACTGTGGAATGGAAATTAATTTTTCGATTAATTCAAGTATTAATAAAATCATATTTGTTTGATACAAGGTCTAAAAATCAAGAGACAAGCCAGATTGGAATTGGTTGCATGCGTAAGCAAAAGGCGAGATCTTCTCACTCAGTTAAAATCTTCAGTTAATTTTAAATAGTTAGATTTAAATTGATTGACCGTACGCTTGGATGACTGATTTATAATAATTATTCACTGGATGATATTATATATATAGTATTATATAGTATATTGGAGTGATTGATTTCCCGCACTATATAGCGGATGAGACCCTATTGTGCCGCCTAATAGTAGATGATATTTTATAAATCTCATATATCTTGATATTCCACCTCGAAGTGGAATTGATATTTAATTGTTGTGCTAACGTCTGTGGATGCAGGGAAATAGGTTGGAGGGATCCAACTGGATTCCTCAAATATTGAATTTGTTTCATATGTTGCGTGTTGATAATCTCTGTGTGATTATATTGTAATTGAAATCATTGTAGGCTAAACTTTAGCCGAATATATTTTTTGGTAACGTAAGATACTAGAAATAAATAAAATTTAATTTTCAAATTAAGTAGAAAATCTATAGTGAAATCCTATTGAATAAATTCCAAGAAAATAGGAAAAGATTTGATAAAGGAATTTATTTTTAAAGGCAATAAATTCGTAAATCAAATTAAAAATTGATTTGGTGTTTTAACATAAATCTTTGGGAAATCAATTTGGAATTTGATTTGGTGTTTAAAATAAAATTTGAAATCAAATTGGAAATTGATTTGGTGTTTGTATACAATTCTTGAAATCGATTTAAAAATCATATATCAGTGGATATTTGGAATTTAAATTCACAATGGAAATTTTATAAAAGAAGGGAAATTTGTTTTAAAAATAAATTTCGTTTTATTTTTAAAAGTGTAGAAATGATTTTACGGATTTGGAACATAAATTTTAAGTAAATCTAGAAGGATTTATAAATTGATTTGAATGAACCATTTTAGAGTGGAAGGTGTACTTTTCTTGGAAAGCCAAGTATGTTTTCAATATAGTCTATAAATATGAAATTTAAGTTGTGAAGATGGTTTTAAGGAAAGATTATTTTGGAGAAATTATTTACTTGGGTTATTTTGAAAATCTTTAAAGTAAAGATATATTTTAATTTATTATAGAAGTGATTATTTAAAGTTTTAATTGATATTTGTTTTAGGAAATGGATATTTAATTAGTTATATCCTATCTACTAATTTTATATTAAAATTAGTTTGGACTTGAATTTTATATGAGATTTTAATATAATATCTTTACAACTAATGTTTAGATAAAGTGTTTTTAAATAGTTTTTATTCTGAATGTTCCAAGTATATAAGTTTGGATAAGTAATTTAAATTATTTTAAAGCATTTGAACTTGGTAGATTTTCAGTGGAAATAAATAAATATTTGGAAATGTATTCCACGTAAGGAAAAGTAATTTGAATTTTATTTTCAAATGGTTGAAGTGTGAAATATATCTTACGGAGATATTCTGAAAATAAATAATTGGGGAAAATTATCTAAATCTAGTAACTATTGTGAACGTCGATTAATAGTTAAATAACCGACTATCAATATTTGTCTTTAAATGACATTTGAATTTCGATGCGACCGTGGGTTTGATTCCAAATGGATATCTGAAAACCACATCGAACCTTTGTGATTGTAATAGATCTTTATTTAAAAGATCAAAGTGAAAACTGTTGTGATTTGTTGAAATCTGAATATAACACTTATTTTTAAAAATAAGAGCTCGTTATTCGGATTAGCCGGGAGAGAACTTTGTGTCATAAAACCCATTCCAAATAACGATATGACGAAATGGGATTGCATTTGAAGATGGTGATGAAGACCGGGTATTTTCGAAAGCGAAAGAATTACCTATCGAATGTCTCTGCACCATGTTGCTTCGGTATAGAGATTTGATCACCCTTTGTGATGGGGATTCCGAACGTGATTTGTGAATATCCGGATTTGCAAGGGCTTCTTTGAAGTGCCTTCGATTCCGTTCGATCCCGTAACGGACTTGTATAGATGTGTGTTTGACGTTACACTTTGAGATATAAAGCTAGTTTCTATCAAATACATTTCTGTTGGTGGCAGAGAATTTATTCTCTTAGCTTAACATCCTTCTCTGAGACGTACAAGCTCAGAGGTTATGTAGTTGATGGTTACTAGTGATATATTCCCAAACTGGTAATGTGACATACAAAGTTCTGCTGATCTTTTGTTGATCAAAGCATGAATTTGTGAAAAGTGTAGCTTTGTGGACGATACTTTGTCGTACCTCACACTTCGGAAATGGTCAAAACAGGAAAGATGCGAAAAGGTTATGAGGGTCGCACCCTTTAGGGTATGTCATTTCCTTCTGGAAAAGGGTAGTATTATGGTATGGAGCCCAGATATTTTACCTATGTTGTTGCCACAAATTTATTATACTTTGTGGTTGTTGCTTTGTGGTTGAGGATCCTCGGATAAAGGTCGCAGACGACCAGGGGGTGGAATACTCGAGTAGTAGTTACCTAGTTACAAAGGTAAGGCGTCCTTGTATTGGCAGAGATTCGGGTAGGTTCTCGGGACGTCCCTCCAAAGGCACACCCATGTGGTAGTAGGAAGTTCCTTAGCCTGACCATTTGTTGGAAATTCAAAGAAACAATACGTGCCCTGTACGGTTTTAGTTGTATAACCTCCATGGAATGTGGTGGTAACCTTCTATTGAATATGGTAGCTATAGTAGGCATACAATAATTGTTGTATGCTGGCTAAGATTAATATTATACTTTCGAAATGTTTTCTGCGTTATACACTAATAATAATATCGAAAGGATTTTGCATATTAAGCATGTTTGACTATCATAAGGAGAAATCTCCTCCAATTCTGCGTTTGCATTGTGTGTGTGGCGGGAGCCCTTATGGTAGTTTCATTTTCCAAAAGCATAGCGGATTTTTTTTGTTTTCTTTGTGAAAATAACAGTTTTTAAGATCTCGCACCAGTCCCAGGACTGACCTGGAGTTTATTGTTCCCTTTTCTAAACTCTGGGTACCCACCAATTTCCACACGGGCAGCCTAGAGTCAGGTTATCAGGTCATTCTGGAATTCAGGAGTTGCTATGGAGCTCAAGAGGCAAGCTGGATGGCGAGACGTATTATCTATAATATGTACTATCTGCTGCGTTTGGGTTTGTGTGAGACAAATTTCTATGTAGGCAAGTCATTATAACTGCCAGTGTTGTGTGTTCTTGTTGTACTCTGATGTTGTATTGTAATAACATATACAGGCCTTTTGTTTTAAAGGTATTCATTTATCTATTATACGTTGTTCCGCTGCGATATGTGAGATTCTGTTATTGTTTCTGTTTATTCTTCTATCTTCTTTTTTCTTAAACCCTAACGGTTCGTTTTTCCGGCATTCGATTGTTCGGCAGTTGATCCAGTGGACGTATCAATGTCGATTTTTCGGGCGTCGAAAAAATCGGATCATTATAATGATTATAACGATCCTGACTCGACCTTCAAAAATCGGCACCGAATACGACAATCGTATTCAAATGCCGCAGATCCAAACGTCGAATCTGGTTTGCCGGAGCTTATAACACATTAAGTACAACAACACAGCAGAAGGAAATGAATAATACATTTGATGCAATATTCAAATACAATGATGATACAATAGATATCAATACTATCAGAGGTACAAGAAATAGCAGCGGAAAGATAATATCTTTAAATTTGAAATTTGAATTTAAATTTAAATTTGAATTGTAAGGAAAACAATGTTGTTTAGGAACCATGAAAGATTTCAGAAAATAAGTTGAAATGATAATGGATCTCTAATAGAAAGATTTGTTTTGGAAAGTTGAAACTGTTTGGTTTGAAAAATATTAAACGGGTTGAGGATCATTCTTCCTAACTAGTAATTTCGAGACGAAATTCTTTTAAGGGGGGAAGGATGTGACGACCCGGAAATTTTTAACATTTGAAATGGAATACTTAATCGATTTTAAATATTTTGAGATTAGTTTAACTTGAATTTTAATTATAAATATGAATTTGGTAATTAAATTATTGAATTTAACTTATTGAAGTTGGATAAAAATTTGAATCTTTAATTTTAAACTTGTTAAAAATATTTTTCAAGGCTTAAAAATTTTATATTGATGATACTGAAGACAACAAAAGCTTTAAAATTGAATTTGGAAATGCGTTGTTCAGTTTTGAAATTATATGATTTAAATTGATATTTAAAAATAGCCTTTCGGGCACAGTCTCGGAATTCGACAAAACCAGTTCCATTGGATCCGTAATATTGTTTTATTATCGGATTTCAATTTTTGTAATGTTTGGTGTTGTCCTTTGGCCGTACGATAAGCAAACGCGTTGAAAACAAAATCAAAATTTAATTTAATAGCTGGTTTCAAAATGCTATCTTCTTCATACGATCGAATTTGGACCCAAAACCTTTTTCATTGTGTTCGAAATAGGTGTATAACATTATAAACGCCTAGCGGCATGCCTCGATAGGAGGTCGAGATTTTTAGTTGCGTTTAACGAGACTATTTGAATTTGAATCTAATTAAAAAATATCTATATATACACTATATACACTAGTCAACACTAGCCGACATTCCTTCACATCAGCCTATTTTCTATCTCACGTCAGAACTTTTTGCCTATTTCTTCCTCAACACACTTTCCCCTCTTTAGAGCAAGGCATCTTCCTCACGCAACCTTCCACCTCAATACAAATCACGAGCATTTCTTTCAGTCGATTTCAATACATAAAGGAATACCGAGCCTTTTTTTATCGCGTATATTATTTTCCTTCCTACCCTCTTTAAAATCGAGAACCTCTAAAATAATGGCCGATACTTATATCAAAAATTCAAATCAAAATCCCTGAAATCGAGGGATTCGCGATGTGGTAGAGTGATCTTTGGCATAGGTATGGCCGCATGCGCGAGCCTGAGTCGGGATGCGGCGATGTAGGGTTGCGCAGTGCTCGATCGAGGGGGGGAGCAACAACAGCATGAAGACGTGGAAGAAAGCACTGGAAGGTCGCAGTGCAATTGCATAGAGCCGCGATGATCACGCGCGGGTCTGATGATGGATGCGGTGGCGTAACAGTGGGTTCGCGATCGTTTGTGCCGTGCTAGGGTTTTGCGCATCGAGATTTGGGGGAAAACAATCGACAGGCAGGTTGGCAACTCTGATCGAGAGGAAAAGGAGCTGTTGGCGTAGGGTAATTTGGTTCGAAATCTATCTGGTAAGGTAGTTTTATTAAGCTGTTTTTTTTTAAATTTTAATTTATATTTATATGTTAGAAAAATTGCAGTAATGTATAAAAACAAAGTAAATTTCTTCTATTTAATTTATAAATGTATATATATTACAGAGAAAAAAAGGAAGAAAAAAATTTTAACAGCAAAATATGCATATTTTAGGAGGACAGTTTTTAGTTTTAGATATTAATTAGTTTAACAAATATGAATTATGGTGGATAATTAGTTTAATTAACTTATTTTAATATTTAGTTACCAAAGATAATTTAGAAGGGAAGTTAGTTATAAAAAAAGAAAATCAAATTTATTTGTTTAAAATAAAATTCATTGGTCAACTAAATTTATTAAATGGAATTTTTTTAATAGTTAATTAATTAATTAAGAATATGAAATGGAAATTAATTTTTCGATTAGTTCGAGTATTAATAAAATCATATAATTGTTTGATACAAGGTCTAAAAATCAAGAGATAAGCCAGATTGGAAATGGTTGCATGCGTAAGCAAAGGTGAGATCTTCTCACTCAATTAAAATATCCAGTTAATTTTAAGTAGTTAGATTTAAATTGATTGACTGTGTTCTTGGATGATTGATTTATAATAATTATTCACTGGATGATATTATATATATCAGTATATAGTATATTGGAGTGATTGCTTTCCTGCACTATATAGCGGACGAGACCCTATTGCGTCGCATAATAGCGGATGATATTTTATAAATCCCATATACCACGATATTCCACCTCGAAGTGGAATTGGTATTTAATTATTGTGCTAACGTCTATGGATGCAGGGAAACAGGTTGGAGGGATCCAATTGGATTCCTCAAATATTGAATTTGTTTCATATGTTGCGCGTTGATAATCTCTGTGTGACTATATTGTAATTGAAATCATTGTAGGCTAAAATTTAGCGGAATATATTTTTTGGTATCGTAAGATACTAGAAATAAACAAAACTTGAATTTTAAATTAATTATAAAATCTATAGTGAAATCCTATTGAATAAATTCCAAGAAAATAGGAAAAGATTTAATAAAGGTATTTATTTTTAAAGGCAATAAATTCGTAAATCTAATTAAAAAAATTGATTTGGTGTTTTAAAATAAATCTTTAGGAAATCAATTTGGAATTTGATTTGGTGTTTAATATAAAATTTGAAATCAAATTGGAAATTGATTTGGTGTTTGTATACGATTCTTGAAATCGATTTAAAAATTATATATCAGTGGATATTTGGTAATTTAAATTCACAATAGGAATTTTATAAAAGAAAGGAAAATTTGTTTTAAAAATAAATATCGTTTTATTTTTAAAAGTGTAGAAAGGATTTTATGGATTTGGAGCATAAATTTAAAGTAAATCCAAAAGAATTTATAAATTGATTTGAATGAACCATTTTAGAATGGAAGGTATACTTTTCTTGGAAAGCCGAGTATGTTTTCAATATAGTCTACAAATATGAAATTTAAGTTGTGAAGATGGTTTTAAGGAAAGATTATTTTGGAGAAATTATTTACTTGGGTTATTTTGGAAATCTTTGAAGTAAAGATATATTTTAATTTATTATAGAAGTCATAATTTAAAGTTTTAATTGATATTTGTTTTAGGAAATGGATATTTAAATTGTTATATCCTATCTACTAATTTTATATTAAAATTAGTTTGGACTTGAATTTTATATGAGATTTTAATATAATATCTCTACAACTAATGTTTAGATAAAGTGTTTTTAAATAGTTTTTATTCTGAATGTTCCAAGTATATAAGTTTGGATAAGTAATTTAAATTATTTTAAAGCATTTGAACACGGCAGATTTTCAGTGGAAATAAATAAATATTTGGAAATGTATTCCGCGTAAGGAAAAGTAATTTGAAATTTATTTTCAATTGGTTGAAGTATGAAATATATCTTGCGGAGATATTCTGAAAATAAATAGTTGGGGAAAATTATCTAAATCCGATAGTTGTTGTGAATGTTGATTGATAGTTAAATAGCTGGCTATCAATATTTGTCTTTAAACGACATTTGAATTTCGATGCGACGGGGGGTCGGATTCCAAGTGGATATCCGAAAACCACATCGAACCTTTGTGATTGTGATAGATCTTTTATTTAAAATATCAAAGTGAAAATTATTATGATTTGTTGAAATCTGAATATAAAGCTTATTTTTAAAAATAAGCGCTCGTTATACGGATTAGCCAGGAGAGGACTTTGTGTCATAAATCCCATTTCGAATAACGATACGACGAAATGAGATTGCATTTGAAGACGGTTTTGAAGAGTAGGTATTTTCGAAAGCGAAAGGATTACCTGTCGATGTCTCTGCACCGGGTTGCTCCGGTATAGAGATTTGATCACCCTTTGTGATGGGGATTCCGGACGTGACTTGCGAATATCCAAATTGTAAGGGCTTCTTTGAAGTGCTTTCGGTTCTGTTCGATCCTGGAATGGACTTGTATGGATGTGTGTTTGACGTTACACTTTGAGATATAAAGCTGGTTTCTATCAAATACATTTCTGTTGGTGGTGGAGAATTTATTCTCTTAGCTTAACACCCTTCCCTAAGACGTACGAGCTCAGAGGTTATGTAGTTGATGGTTACTAGTGATATATTCCCAAACTGGTAATGTGACATATGAAGTGCTGCTGATCTTTTGTTGATCAAAGCATGACTTTGTGAAAAGTGTAGCTTTGTGGACGAGACTTTGTCGTACCTCACACCTCGGAAATGGTCAAAACAAGAAAGATGCGAAAAGGTTATGAGGGTCGCACCCTTTAGGGTATGTCATTTCCTTCTGAAAAAGGGTAGTATTATGGTATGGAGCCCAGATATTTTACCTATGTTGTTGCCGCAAATTTATTATCCTTTGTGGTTGTTGCTTTATGGTTAAGGATCCTCGGATAAAGGTCGCAAACGACCGGGGGATGGCATACTCGAGTAGTAGTTACCTAGTTACAGAGGTAACCCGACCTTGTGTTGGCAAACATTAGGCTAGGTTCTCGGGACGTCCCTCCAAAGGCGTACCCATGTGGTAGTAGAAAGTTCCTTAGCCTGACCATTTGTTGGAAATTCAAAGAAACAATGCGCGCCTTGTACGGTTTTAGTTGTATAACCTGGAATGGAATGTGGCGGTAACCTGCTATTGAACATGGTAGCTATAGTAGGCATACAATAATGGTTGTATGCCGGCTAAGATTAATATTATACTTTCGAAATGTTTTTTGCACTATGCACTAATAATAATATCGAAAGGATTTTGCATATTAAGCATGTTTGACAATCATAAGGAGAAATCTCCGTCAATTCTGCGTTTGCATTGTGTGTGTGGCGGGAGGCCTTATGGTAGTTTCATTTTCCAAACGAATAGCGGATTTCTTTTTATTTTCTTTGTGAAAATAACTGTTTTTAAGATCTCACACCAGTCCCAGGACTGACCTAGAGTTTATTGTCCCCTTTCTAAACTCTTGGTGCCCACCAATTTCCATACAGACAGCCTAGAGTCAGGTTATCAGGTCATTCTAGAATTCAGGAGTTGCTGTGGAGCTCAAGTGGCAAGCTGGATGGCGAGACGTATTATCTATACTATGTAGTATCTGCTGCCTTCGGGTTTGTGTGAGACAAATTTCTATGTAGGCAAGTCATTATAACTGCCAGTGTTGTGTGTTGTTATTGTACTCTGATGTTGTATTGTAATAACATATACGGGCCTTTTGTTTTAAAGATATTCATTTACCTATTATATGTTGTTCCGCTGCGATATGTGAGATTCTGTTATTTTTTCTGTTTATTCTTCTATCTTCTTTTTTCTTAAACCCTAATGGTTCGGTTTTCCGGCGTTCGATTGTTCGGCAGTTGATACAGTGGACGTATTAATGTCGATTTTTCGGGCGTTGAAAAAATTGGGTCATTACATTAAAAGTCTTCAAACACGAGAGAGATAAGAAAGCTACCTGTTGTAGGGGTCTGTTCATGCACCATAACTTTGAAGATTTTGTTTTTGCCTTCTTTTGATGGTTTCGTAATCATACGAGAAATAGAAATGATCCCCTCATCAGTGTGAAGATGTGAAGACGGCTCTCCTAGGCCTGAAGGAAAATGCTCAGTTATAGCCTTAACAGCGGTCGTGACATCAATAGCTTTGGTTCCTTCTCCGATCTCAGGATTTCCTTGCCTTCCCTTAAAACTTGGCAGGACTCTTTATTTAGATATGCACTAACGAACTCCTCTTTGGTTAACTGCCACGTATGTCTTGAAATCTGGCTAGAATCTTTTCCCAGACTACAGCAAGCGTACGAGGGAATGACGAACCCTAGTAACTATGACTCCCATGATGCGGCATAGAGTTGACATGGAAGCCCAAAATAGTGGCATCCAAACCTTCCATCTTCTTTGTGAAGGTATCTTGAAGTTCTGAAAAGCTGACATCCATGTAAGCCTTCTCTACCGCCAGCTATTTCTTCTCAACATCCGAATTCAAAACCTGTCGCGAAGAATAGCAATTTCTTGAGCCTGCTTGGCGATGGTTTTCTTCTACATCTCCACCATGATCTCACTTATCCTCAACTTTTTCATAAAGCCTCCTCATCCGTATGGCATTTATTTATCTCATCTCTAAAGATGACTGCGGCTCGATCAATGGATTCTTTTAAGCTTCTTAAGCAAAGAAGCACTTTTGCTCTCCCTCTTATTGGCGTTATCTCTCACTTTCTTTAGCCTCACAATCGTCGCATCCGGATGCGACCTACTTCTCATACTAATCGTTTTCGGACTCAAACGAGAGGATTTCCTGGTAATTGGTGCGATTAACAGTGGACAGCTGCATGCATAGTTTTTCCAACCCTTTAATTTGCTCTAAACCGCTCTGAATTGCTTTGAAATGGGGTGAATAGGATTCTACACGAACTGACTTCTAATTGGGCTTATAAAAAAACCTCCTTTAAGAGAAAAATAGGGAATGCAGCTTGCGGATGCAGGGGAGTAGCTGGATGAATATAACGCACATGCCTAGAATCTGGTGAAAACCGGTCATGAAAGTATGAGTGGAGGAGGTCATGACACTAGAAGCAGGGATATTTATCTTAATGGAAGCAGGAGGCTATGAAAAGGATTCTCGCTTTTATTTTCTTTTCGGCCTCATTGACGGATCTCTCCGCTCAATCGAGCTCTTCCTCTTCTAATAGCCACTTCACCTATCACAGCCTTGATCTTTCTCAGCACGGCTACGCTCTTTCGCATCCCCTCCTTCCTCCTTTTCCTCTCCTCATTAGTCTTCCAGGGATCATTATACTTTGAAGAGTGCCTCTATGAAGACCGAGACTCCAAAACTTGATCAAGATCATCGTAAAAACCATAGGACATGATTCTGGCAGCAAGCGATAAAATGGATTTAGGAAAGAGGCGTTTGATGAACTAGAACATCCAAATAATAATAGTAATATAAAATGTATGATCCTAGTGAAACGTGTGTTGCAATTTAATGATTCCAGCGGAATACACAAACCAGATCGGTCACCAACTAATGTCGGGAATTGCTTCCTATTGGGTTAATCTGAGTAGACTGGGAAGGCAACCTTTTCGAGGTGAAGTCATCCATCAAGTCACCCATATTCGCAAAAATGTTACTCATATCTCCCATATCAATGTCAGCACCTTCCAGCAGTGAGCTGGATACTGGCTCAATCTTAGGAGAAGCTTCCTCAAAAGGCTCTTTCAAATAAGATGAGGGTGCGTCAGGGCTTAATCCAAAGCCTTGTCGCCAAATTTGGTGTCACCATCATCTGTGTCCCAATCTATTTCTTCTTTATTTATAGGATGCTCCTCATTGATTTCTCATTCTTCCTTCTTTCAATAAGAGGAACCTTTCCCTTCCATTGAATAAACTCTTCCTCTTTCTCTTCTGGAATTGATGGCATTTTGGGTGGACTATCGACCTCGACTTAAATTTGGATCTCCTTAGGAGTCTTCTCTGATTCATCGGATGGGCCACTTTCTTCATCATCATCATTATCTTTATTAGAGTCATAGGAAGAGGAAACATTATGGGTTCGGGCTCTAGAACAGAAAGGAGCACTACCAAATCTAATGGATCTCCCAGGGTGTAAAAGCCCACATCGACGAAGATTCTCATTTATGATCAAGAATCTTATCACGCACTCCTAAGCATCGATTGCTTTAAAGGTGCTAAGAACAATGCCGAGTGTCTGATCCTTATTAATCTTCGGAAGACCTGCAAGTAATATATGATTTTTCAAAGAATTTATAGCAATTAAAGAAAACTTCGAGCACGGTGAAGGAGACTTACCTCCTGTAGTCCACAAACGGGTGAATCCTTCTGGACACTTAGCAAAAAAGAACTGATTCTTAAATAAAGGAACTTTGCTGAGAAGATCCAGTGTAAGTTTCCGACTATGCTGCGCTTCAATATAAAAAAGTGATGGATTAGCCTCTCTCTTCTTGAAAAATAGAAGAAACTGCGAGCAAATGCTTCGCAGAATCCTATGTGTAAGAATTGTAGGAGCATTCTTTAGAGGATCAAGCAAGGCTTTAAAATTAGGAGGAGTGCAATCAACAGCGGGACTGATTGGAATCAGATGACTATATTGAACTGACGTTATGGAAGCGGTTGATCTAGCAGGGATCGACGATGATTCCGCTTCAGAAATAGGTGAGTTCTCATTAACCAATTTGTCCCGAGAAGATTTGTACGTTATTCTATATAGGAAAGCTTGTGTTCAAAATGGTCAGGCACGCCAAATCTCTTAACTATAGACCCTTGTGTGGTTGTCATTTGAAATCCAGGAGATTATTGATGTGTACCAACCATCGATTGGATTCCTGGTATTAACCAGGAGTGTGTGTGATGCGTAATCTTAGTGAGAATGGATTCAATATTCTGAACGCTGTGAAAAAACCATTCCATGTAGATGGATCATTCACACCAGAAAGAGCGATCCATATCACCTGTTAATTTCATTTCTTCTATACTTACCCGTTATCGATCAACGATCGATAACGAATTCGTTATCCGAAGTGACATTGAAACCCCTTCCTATTCCAGGTGCGCCAACTATACAATAAAAGGACCAATCTGAAGTGAGCGAATATAGATCGATGGGTCTGACTCATGTAAAGAATTCTCAACATAAGTCGATTTTAGTTCTCTAGAAGGTGATAACTGCATGAGCTGCGCACAAGATGCCACCCTAAGAAATTAACACCTCCTAGAAAAACCAAAATCAATCCGCAAATTTCCAAATTTCCAATATTAATTCAAGTCTTTTTCTTTATCATATATTAATACAAGCCTTTTCCTTCGAATTTCCAAATTTCCAATATCCTTAACAAGGAATTTTGATATCCATAACAAGGATTAAATATACATATCAAGAACTGCAATAAATAGATGTGTTAATAGAAATAGAAACTCAATTTATTACATCAAATTAATGGAATGAACTAAAAAATAGAAATTGTAATAATAACTTCATATTCTACTCAACTCCTCTTTTATAGAGAAATAAATGAAGGAATTTTATATGATTTTTGTATGGAATAAGTGGCGTAAACTTGGAATAGGATTCGTGCTTTACACCTTTATATAATATTGAAAACTCACAATTTGAATCAAAGAAGGAGGAGAAATGGAATACACTATGAGATTATCAAAAATTGTAGAAACAATATAAATTCCACCAATTTAACATAAATAATTGAGAATATTCATTTAGAATTGGCATTTTGAAATAAAAAGGAATTTTGAGAATTTTACCTTGTTTTTTTTTTGCAATTCCAAAATCCCTAAGGCATATTCAAATCCATTATATACTAATAATGATTATTGAAATAAAAATACCAAGCTTTTCTTGTATGGATTTGCAACACCAAAGCAACTCTTTTCTAGATCTCCTTCTTTTGTTATATATACACAGCGAGGGATTGGTATATATAATTTTGTTAGATTCAAAGGGGTTGGAGGAGAAGAGAACATATTAGAAGAATATGTAGAAAAGATTTAGAATCCTTACCTGAATTTCTAATTAAATTGCCGAATATAATTGAAGAGAGAAATGACATTGATTTGCAGAATTCCCAATTATTTATGATTAAAAAGTGGAGATGGTAAGGTTATATTTATATGAGTTGAAAAGCACCAGAATCGTAAGATGAAGTTAGGTGGAAAACGGATAAATCTTAAGCATTTAATGTCGAAAAAACCCTAGCCACACTGTTTGTAGAGGTCGACCGCCACCATAGACCGCTTGACCGCTAGGCGACGACCGATTTAGTCACACCAATCGACCGTTCCACTACTTTGGGAGCGTTTTGTTTATTTCCGTTGACTGACTATATTCCTTAATTAACTTTTAATCGTTAACTGTTTAATTTAACGTTTACTTAACCCCAAGTTATTCTTCTACTGCTTTTCGAAATTCATCCTATAAATTTAATTACTTTTTTTTTGAATTAATTAATTTAAATTAAAAATTCAAACACCGATAACTTCTTCATTTGGTCTTCATTTCCATCATATTATATACGGAAACAAATCAGAGTTTCGTCACAAGTGCAATGGAATAATTTCATGGTTCCAAATTTTATAAAATTTCCATTTCCAACCCTACCTTATTTAATTTAATTTACTCAATTTATTTATTTAGTTATGATTGATTTTACGGGGTGTTACACCACCTTTAATTCTTTTGCTTTTTTCCTCATAATTTTACAATTTAAATCCTTATTTCTCTATGACTCACATGAATATTTGCACATTTACTTCTCTAAAGTTTCTCATCTAACAAGATTTAATATATTCCACTGTAATACCATGGCACTTGGACTTTCCTATTAGTTAGTATTACTCTTTTTGTTTAAATTTATTATTGTCTCCATAAAGTTTAAATGCAGCCAAAAGTTTCTTTCTTATTATCAAAATAAAATCTCCATTCTCTTTTGTTTTCATCTTTCATTATAGTTTCTCTTTAATCTCCATTCTCTTTATTTCCATCTTTAGTTGTTGTTTCTCTTTAATCTCAAGCTCCATTAGAATGCAAAATTATATCATATTTTAGTTGAATAACTCAACCATTAAAATAGGCTATATAATATTACGGTAAGGTATAAACTTTGTTGATATCAAACTCTCCTTCCATTCAATTCATTTAATTTTTGTTTTTGCTCTATGTATGTTTCATTTTATTATTCTATATTTATAGACAATGTTCTTTGAATCTTTATAGGCCTTCACTTTTTCTTGAAGTTGCTTTTTTTTGGGAGATGAGTTTGTATAATATTTTAGAATCAAGGTACAATATACTTTAAGTTTACTATCTTCTCCGTTTTCCCTATAGAAAGTAAGAATTAGTTTGTATAATGTATTTTTATTTGTTGTTTTTAATATGTGTGTGTATTAAACTTTGATCCCTCCTAATCATTTTCCTTATAATATTTTAGAAGCAAAATCCTTATTTCTCCATTATTCATCTTTATATTTTGCAGTTTCCCATTTAAAATTTCTCATTTAAAAAGATTTTAACATATTCAACCGTGACAACATTGTCTCTTTGACTATCCCATTTCTTATTTCTACTCATTGTATTCAAATCGATATAATTTCTAAGTGAACTTCAAACGATCCCTAAGGAGGATATTATTTTCTCGGTTCAAAAATAAAATCTTTATTATCTTTTTTTCCATATTTCATTACTCCGTCTCTTTAATTTCAAGCTCCATGAGAAACCAAAATGATTTCAAATTTTAATTGCTAAATTTGATCATCAAAAAGGGTCACATAGTATGATGTTAAGGACTTCATTTTGATTTTATTTTACTCTATTTCCTAACCAACTAACCTGACTTTTTCTTCTTACTCTATGTTCTATTCATTTTTAAACACCATATCTATAAAAAAATATCTCTGAATCATTGCAGATTTTCACTTTTCCTTGAAAAATCATTTATTGTTTTTGAAGATAACTATATATAATTTTATTCTTCCTTTTCCCATACATATGTAAGAATTGGTTTCTAGAATTTATTTTATTTTATAGTCTTGATAAATAAGTTTAGATCAAAAAATTATATGTACAATTAAAATAAAAATAGTGATTCCAATTATCCATTAGTTAGTTATAATAGGACAACCTCAACTTTATCAAATTAATTTACAATTTTTTGCAAATTTAATTTAGATCTTTTGTTCTCCAAATATGCATAATCTAATTGCCGGTAGCAACGAGAATAAGAAGTTTAAAAGTTAAACTCTTTAATTGAACCTATTTAAAAACTATTGATGTTGACTATGTTATGCTCAAATATTAAAAGAAATTTAACAAAAATCAAATTAGCATTTTATCAATTTGATAACTTCTAGCTCTAAAATTTATAATAATTACTTTTATGAAATCCAACCTCGACACTTGTCTCTTTATCTTCTCCCTTTAAATAGGGAGGGGGATCAATTTAGATGAGGGAAATATAAAAGGAGAATCTTCTTGACTAACATTGAGTTGAAAAGGGAAGACTTAAACAATTGATCCTTCTCTTGTAGAATCAAATCTTTACTAGACGATATGCATATTTCTCTTATATTCATATTTTGATGATGTCTTTGGAAGAGATTTAGGATCTTATATCTGGTCAAAGTTCAAAATAATGTATGTAATTTTCTATTTGATCGAGATTTTTTATTTATTTAAACAAAACTAATATCAAAATATTATATGTTTTTAGACTAAAGCGACTTAAATAGAAAACAATGAATATAGTTTCAAATAAAATAAAGGATAATAGAAGAAATTTTGAGATATTTGTAGAAAATTTTTGGTACAAGTTAAAAGTTCTCATTTATCAAACCTTTACTTTTTATATATATTTTCTCTATACCTTTTATTCCCATAACCAAATCCCTCCCCTTTAATTAATTCCTTTAGTTAATTTGCCCATTTTAGATTCATTCAATTCCTTACTTCAATCCCTCAGAATAAAAATGTTCTTTTCTCCATCTAAAATAAATTATGTGATCGCTTCCTTTGATTCCTTCACTTTATTTTTCACTTTAGTCTTGTGCTTCACATGAACTCAAAAGGATGTCATAATTTCTATTATATATATATATTAAAGTTCGACCTCTCAAGATCTCTAGCCATTTGTTTCCTTCTTTCATTTTTATTTACTCTTTAGTCTTAAATGCCATAAGATCTCAAAATGACGTTACAATTTCAATTATACAACTCAATCATCAGAAATGGTCACATATAATGCAAATTTGGATCTAAAAATAGAGGATATTTAACACTCTTTCCCACTCAGTTAACTAGTCCTTTTATTAGTACTTATAATTTATTCATTACATACCACCTCTATAAACAATTTTTTGAAATATCTCAAATTTTCTTTAATTCAAATTGTAATTATTGCAATAAAAGAAAAGTCTATACAATATTTTAGAATCGAAAGTATAACATGCTAATAGTTTATTTTATTTTCCTTAAATAATTAAGAATTAGTTTGTACAAGGTATTTTTATAAATTAAGTATATTTTTAGATGCATAATTAAACTGTTGAAAGTGAACTCAATATTTGCTTTGTTATACATCAAAAATTAATATCAATTATATTAAGCTAATTTATTTTTTATATAATTTGAAAGCTTATATGTGAGCATTTGTTTTTTTAAATATACCCAATCTATTAGTTAGTAATTATAACAAAAATAAAGAATGTTAAATTTTAAATTCTTTATGTTGAACCTCTTGAAAACACATGGACAGTGTGTAAACCACATTTGGATGCTAAAATAAATAAAAATACGTCAACTAGAAGTTTTGTCTATTGAGTAGTTTTTCGCTTTAAAATTCCTTATTTGAATTCAATAATTCAAGTGTGATGGTTATTTCAAAAATACTTAAAGTGAATTCGATAATTTACTGTTATATCAAAGATTAATGTCAGCTATGCTAAACTAATTAACCTTTTTAATGCAATTTGGAGGCTTATCTTTAAGTCTTTTGTTATTTTATTATTCCCAACCCATTTGCTGGTAATTACACATGGAGTGTATTTTATGTATTTTGATGTTCAATAAATGAAATGTTGAGATCAATTTTTGCGTTATTACATTCTGCAAATACATTTTTCCATTGGTATGATTTTCCATGATAGTTCGTTAAACTCCATGATATTGTACTTCAAAACATTTTATTTTCACTTTTTTAACATTCTTATAATTTTCGTCGGTCGGTATTTTAATAAATTTATTTATGTGCAGTATGGCCTATTTTGATGAATTTGGACTAGATACATTTGTGTTTTATGTAATTTATAGTCAAAAAAAATTTAATATAAAGAATTTTTTATATTTAACCATGTAAGTGTAGATATCTATTTCAAGCTACCTACTCAAAGTGATAAATCACTTTATGTTATAACTATTTTATCATTTTTTTTGAATTACCACTACAACTATCAATATCGTATTTTAACTATTTCAATTTATGTAACCTTAGAATGTACATTGCACAGGTTCATATTTATATTAGAGAAGACTCAAATAGTAGTAGTCGAATGGTTGAGCACATAGTTGCATAGAGAAAGGCATGAAATCTAGATTATAATGACACTGGCTAAAATCTAGATAAACTTTACGAATACCCGTAACCCATGATGTTATAAGGGAAACCGGTGCAAACAACCATGCCTTTTAATATGTACTCCATTATTATCCTTCACATTTATAGCTGAACTCTTAACTCTTAGATAGCTTCCAAGTGCAAAATCATCAAAAGCGATATTTATATGTATTGTTTCTATATTCGCTCCTAGTATCCTAACGCAGCCTTCCCTATTCAGATTTACAAAATACACTACATTAAACCTAGGGATGTAGATATAAACTCATAAAGATCAACTCCATTAATCCTCACATTGTAAAGCTTAAGGTTTAGCAAATGTTTAAACCCTAAAACCCCCTTAGAGGAGTAAGGTAACCGATGATAAGATAAAATTCCCTAAATGCAAAGCAATGTCCTTGTCATCTAAATGTTTAGGAAACATATACGCCTTCTTCTCACACTTGTCGCCGTACCTGAGCTTGAGCTGGGTGATTACCTAATTTGTGAAGGGGCACGACATCACCAAACTAGGTTAACCCATGGCACATCCGAGGTTCATAAACCGGCCATTGGCTTATACGATGATGCCGGAGTTGGTGTCCAGGAAGACCTACCTCCCATTGTCGATCTCATTGTCAATCTTGTTTGAGGAGTCAAAGTGGTTGAAGTGGCTGAAGTTGCAGAATCGACATTTATGTAGCAGGAGATGTAAAATTTGGGAATTGATCAATTTTCGAAGTGGTTGATGTTGCAGAATCAAGATTTATGAAGCTAGAGATGGGAAATTTGATTTGGGATTGATGAGTTAAGATATTTTGATTGGAGAAGAATGATGGAAAGGTAAAAGGACGTGTTGTAGCTAAAAATTTAAAAATTTGGCGTTAAGCGGGAAATCTGCATTTGGAGCCATAAAAACTTGCGTGTGTCAAAGAGAAGGATTACAAAAAAAATTACCAAATACATATGGAAGTCGGATTTTGCTACTATGACAAAAAGATTTTTTTGTCAAAATATAAGAATGGTGTATTTGGGATATTTGGAGGAATTCTTGGGCAATTTTGGTAATTTGCTTTGTGATCCATTCTACAATTTTGTTTTTGATGTAGAATTTGAAAAAAATCTTTTTTTGTCATACTAGCATTTTAAAGGGAAGTGGTACTTTGTATCATACACAAACTATAATACATTTTTCAATGCGATAAATATAGCTTTATATTTTTGAATTTTATGAATATCTCCAATTTTTTTAAATTTGTTAAGTTTATTATAGAAGCTTTCAATTTTTCAATTTTTTTTAAATATTAAACATTATGAATAGTTATTATTAATAATCATTAAATATTAAATTGTAAACAATAAATATTATATTTTTATTTTTTAAATACTACTTATTAATTATTATTAGTTTGACTAAAGAGTGGTCCTCCTAGGTGGAGAACACCCGAAATTTTGTTATAACTAAAATAATATGCGAACAAAAATGTCATAGTATAAATAATTGCATGTGAATAAGATCGTCTCTTTAATGATCCACAAAAATAGATTATGAAAAGAGCAAGCCAAAAAAAGTATATACAATATGGAAAGAGAAGATTAAGTAGCTAAGGTGGTGCGGCTTCGATAAAATGAACTGTAGCAAGAAGAGTATGCATGTAAAGGACAAGCTGCATGATTATGAAGCACATCCAAAGTTACATGCTCATTGCAGAATAGTTTGGGTTTTAAACTGCATAGGGCTTTGGGTTTGGACGTACAAGAACAGGAAAACGAACCGCAACAAGAAATGTGCACATCAAAAAACTAGTCATGCTTCAATAACAACCAAGGGTCTAAAATACTAATATGCATATGTGATCACTCCTACCAATACATTGCAAATTAAAGTAGTAATATGAACATGGGATGAGACAAAGCTGAAATGCCTAGGTGAACTAGCAAGGGAGATGAATTGATGTGTGCAGTTGGCGTAACTACATGATGGCTAATATAGGAGCTCAGAAGTTGGCACATAACAGAAATTACACAGGTTGAGTAGCAACCAACGTTGGTCTCATGAACAAGAAAATGAAGTGAACTATTATGGTGTGCATTTTGTTGATGTAGTGAATAAGGTGGAGCAACAAGAATCATAAATGAAGGCTGCTAATTGTTGATGTACTGAACTGTTGCGGTATGCATGTTACAAAGGCTATTGATGAATAAGCAATGCTCTGAAGGTGGATGGGAGATGTTGATGTGGAATTGAAACCATGTTATGTTGCGAGAAGAATTATAATCTACATTGAAGAGAAGGCATCAATAGCCTAAGCTAGGCAAGAACTCTAATGTGCGTCTCCTCTGGTGGAACCTGTCCACATAAAATTACATCAGGCAATAGCATATGCAATGGAAGAGGGATTCCTACACCAATATTAATCTTTCTGTTGTTTCTTAAGCCAATAGCCTTAACTATTAAATATTAATAAATACTAAATATTAGTCATAATTATTATTTATTTAATAGTTATTATTTATTATTAATTATTAAATATCTAATATGCTTCTTATTTAATAATTATCAATTGTTACATATTGCTTATTAATAATAATTGAATACTAATTACTAAATAGTGATTATTATATGTATATTGTTAATAATTTATTATCATTAGTAATTATAAATTATTATATATTTAATATTAATTATTTACACTATTTTTTAAGATTAATATTATTTATTTAACAATAACTATTTTATAATAACTATTAATTATTAATTTCATAATTAGGTTTTTAAATGTTATGTGTGTTTTTAAATTTATTTAAGAAAATTCAAAATTTTCAATTTTTTGAAATAATGAATATAATTATCAATATTTAATATTAAATACGAAATAATAAATGTTACTCTTGATTGTTCAATATTCTTGTCAATTTATAATTGTTAATTATTAGCCTTAATTTTTATAATTAATTATTAATTATTTAATAATAATTATTTGTAATAAATATTAATTATTATTTATAAAAAATTAATTATTAAATATTACATATTGCTGCTTGTTTATTAACTATTAACTATCAGTCATTACTTCTTAATTATAATTATACATTAACAATTAAACGTTGATTATTATGTTTGTATTATTAATTACTAATTATTAATTACTAATTATTAATAGTAATTACTTAATATTAATTATTAATTATTTAGTAGTAATTATTAATTATATCTTTTGGATAACAAGAGTGATACTTTATTCAAGCAAAGCACTCATTATAATGTTTAAGAAGCTCGAACCCATGACTTTTAGAACCTTTTGTCTAAAACATTGTACCTCTAACCACTTAAGCTAGAGGTCCTTGACAATTTTTAATTATATTTTATGACTTTTAGAAAAAATATATTAAAAATCTAAGTAAGACAGCTAAATAAAAAAATCGTTATAAATTCATATATACAACTTTTAAGGGAAACAGTTATTAAACCATATTATTACAACTAACATAAAAAAAGTTGTACAGAACTACGTATTCCTTAAAATAGTTGTTAAAATGATATTTAAAAATATTTTTCACGAAAACATTGTAAGCAAAAACGTTGTAATAGATTATTTTTATTGGAGTGAAATATTCAATTATTTGGACTTGATTTGATAGATACTCTAGGTAAGGAAGTAATGAAATTCGTGAAAGAATTGAGTTTTGGAAGTTTAATACTTTTAAAAATTGTTGGAAAGGAATTAGTTTTGGAAGTTGGAATTATAGTATTTGTTTTATAAGAGAACTTATGAATAAATATCATATTTATCTAAGTTTATAAGGATATTTGAAGTATTTTCACAAAGGGGTTTATATTTTATTTCAAAATGATGATATTTTTTTGGCTTTTGAATAAATACAGAATTTTATAAAATATTACCTTGAAATTATTTTAAAGGGTAATGGAAATTTTAAGTTTTGGTATTGTGATGAATTCTCGATTAGTAAATCTATTTATTATTATTTCAAAGTATGGAAAGAGAATTTGGTGTCGTTAAATTATTTTAAAAAAACCGGTTTAGTGGGTTAGGAAGCGAATAAGGAAGATCAAATAGTCAAAAGTTTACACACCGAAAGCTGCCACAAGTGTGAGTTTACCAACATCTACTTAGAAGAAGGGAAAGAAGGTCATGATTGAAGGTGAGTTATTACTTTTTTATATGGATAGTATGATTAATATTTAAAACTTTAAATCTCACATAATGCTTGAATCTATTATGGTGTCGAATATGTCCAAAGGATCGATCCATATACTTGTAATTACCATGAGTAAAAATTTGTTATCTACGATATGTATGGTCCTTTAGTGATGCATATATACTAGGTTTCTTTGGGTATAGATCGACTTTGGAATAGATTGGATGACTTGTTATGGGATGATATTAGATGGTGATAGGATTGTATTAGGTAAGACTAGGCACAATCTTATTGTATGTCATGATCCCGATAGCCCACAATGGTGAGTTGTTGTCGATCCTATGATGTAAGAATCATATATCCCTTCGCATGAGATGATCTTCCTTCCCCAATAGATAAAACTCGCTAGGCCTATTGACTTTCCACATAGGCATCATATGACTCTAGAAGAGAGTAAGAATTGGATAAGAAGGTTCCCGAATCGGTAAAGGAGAGATCTTGTTTTTGGTTAGAGAGAAGTAAGTTCAAAATTATTTTGTTGGGGCGTCATGGAGAAGAAATTTTAACCAAGTATTAAAACATTTGGGTTAAGATTCATATGATGTAAATTAGTCCGAAGTTATACTATCATGATATTGAAAATTTGGAAGGTGCGGTTGAAGTAGGTTTCACTTAGAAAATTAGATAGTATAAGTGACGCTAGTGATATTGGATTTATGTTGACCGGATACAGTTAGAAAATTTAAGATGTGGCTGATAAATTGATTTAAAGTTGCCTAAATTGGTTAAGTAATAAGATCTCAATGACCCAATATTATTTCTATATGATCTGACTTGGTGTTTGGTCCATAGACTAAATTTTAGAATAGTCGACATCCACATTTTTTTCATACCATATCATTGTAGTAATGGTTAGTGTTTGAGGTCAACAACATTTAGATGATTTGTTATTTGACATCGTTGATGAATATCAGCGATTTGGTTGGTTTATAGCTGGTGTTGTAGATCTGATGCGAAATTCCTCATTTTGAGATTCGAAAATGAGTGCCACTGCTGTAGCCTTCGTTATAATTATTTTTAAGTGACAAAATGGGATCGGTGTTTTTAGCAACATTAAGTAAACAAAGCAGCTAAATATCATTCATTACATTAACTATCGTTATATAAACATCGTAACATTTTCATTAACCCAATCATGCCCATGAAAGGATGTACATAATAAAACCTAAATAGTAGCATCTTGTTTGACATATGAAGATGCCGACATGAACACCTTACCAGTTACGTATCCTAGTTTTACATCAGCAGAACAAAAACAACCTTTATTAGCAACCATTTTCTTGCTTAATCTTAAGTGTCTTTATTCTTCCCTCTAATAGAAATTTTCTAATCCATAAGCTCGAACTACTCAAATCAGTGCCCATAGTTTATTAGGAAAGTAATAACAATAACATGGAATAGACATAAAGATTGGTACTAGTAGTACTTCACCCTAAACATATCCTATTGTGAGACCATGGTGCTAAAGCACGGAATGGGCTTTCCCCTTAACATTAAACATAACATATCGAAAGAGTGAACATCTTCACAAAGTCATCATGATAACCATCACTATGTTTATAAGTGTTCCTCGCTTTCTTGCAATATCCTAACTTAGTTATGTAGTCAGTCCATTCAGTATTCCTTCTCGAGCGATTCATATCATTTAGGAGTCATATCATTATTAGACTTATGGTTGCCACCTATGATTTTACTCCACCCATTTCATTTCTGTCTCATAAATAGACTTTCAGATGCCATAAATGATCTTATACCAAAGCTCTCGTTTTCTATCATGAATAGACTTTCGATTGCCATATATGGCCTCATACTGAATTTCTCATCATTTGTGTATATGGACTTTAGGGTACCACTTATGGCATCATACCGAAGTTCTCATTATTGTCTTGGATAGACTTTTGGATAACACATATGGCCTCACATCGAGATTCTCATCATTTTTCATGAATAGACTTTTGGATGCCACTTATGACCTCATACCACAGTTCTAGTCAGCAGCCGTGAATAGATTTCTGGTTGCCACTTATGGCCTCATACAAAACATCTCATCATTTGTATATTTAGACATTTGTTTGGTAAGCTTTCTTAAGCCAATCTTTTTTTTGCTTTTAAATATGTTATAAGGATATAACGTTTATTTTTTACTTAAGGAATTTTATCACCTATAGCTATCGCATATCTCAACTTTAAAGCTTCTGAGTGTCACATTTTGAAGCTATCACATTTTACATTTTAAAACTAGCACATGCCAAGGTTTTCAAGTTAACGCTTGCCAAATTTTAAGGCTATCACATATCAAAATTTTAAAGCTACTAACGGCCAAGCTACCACATGACAAACTATCACATGTCATGCTATCTTATTAATAACCAAGCTATCAAAGAACAAGCTCTAAGAGCTACCACAAGTTACAACTTAATGCTATCGAGTGTCGACCTATTGCATGCTAGCTTCAAAATGGGACACTCGAAAGCTTTAAATGAGATTTGTTATCGCTGTAGGTGATAAAATTACTTGACTAAAGAATTATAAGTTAGAAGGAATAAATTATTTAAAAGTGAGATAACGAAGCTAAGTTTGAGAAAGCTAAGAAATGATAAGTAGTATTATTTAAAATGATAAAAACGTTGGTTTAAGGCCTAGGTGGAAACCAAATGTCTAAGCATGACAAATGATAATAACTTTGGTAAAAGATTATAAGTGACGTCTAAAAATCTATTAATGAAAGAAAATGTGAGCTTCGATATAAGGCTATACATGGCTTTCAAAAGTCTATTTACGACATGGAAACAAAAGGGTGGTGCAAGACTATAGGTGGCAACCATAATTTCATTTACGATTTGACTTCTAAATGATAACAATAGCTCGAGAAGGCAGACGGAATAAATTGACTAATGAACTAAGTCAGTATATTGCAAGTAAGTGAGGAACATTTATAAACGCGGTGATGGTTATCATGACGACTTTGTAATTATATTCGCACTTTCGAATGTTTAACAATGAGTGGAAACCTCGTTCCATGCTTTAGTGCCATGGTCTCACTATTGAATATGTTTAAGGTAAAGTATTAGAAATACTAGGCTTTATGTCTGACCCGTGTTATTTTATTGCTTTCCCAATAAACTTATGGGTACTCATTTGAATAGGCTATGCATATGGATTAGATAGGTTTCTATTAGAGGAACGAATAAAGACATTGAAGATGAAGTATGAGGCCTGTTGCTAATAATTTTTTTTATTCCGCTGATTAAAACTAGGATATATAACTGCTTAAGTGCTCATGTTGGTATCTTCATACGTCAAGCAAGACACTACTAGTTAAGTTTTATTATATTAACCCATTCGTGGGACAAATTGGGTAAAAGAAAATGTAAGGGCATTTATGTAAAGATATTTTATGTAACGAAAGATATTTAGCTTCTTAAATTGCTTAATGTTATTGAAAAAACCGACCATGTTCTGTCACTTGAAAATAATTTCAATAACATCTGTACCATCATCGACATTCATTTTTGAGTCTTGAAATGAGAGATGTTACAACTTGTTATCAAGCTTAGGTTTGGGACGGTTAAGTAAACTAGATCTAAGTATAAAATTAGATAACTAGGAAACAAATACCTTGGGGAATGTATACAGTACGTATATGACCTACTTGTGTTTTGATATTAATATAAGTGGATGTATCTATGCTTCTACTATTTCTCTCATCCCCTTACTTTGGTTTCTTACAGACACTTGATTACATGGAAAGCAAAAAGGGAAAGGAAAAGTGGATGCTTGATGTTGGGAGGCCCAATAGAAAATGCTACTATGGAATCGCTAATATGCAAACAAAATGGACAAGATGGTGAGGTGACCCCAAACGTTGTAGTAGAGGTAGGAGAGCCTACAATGGCCCTGGTTGTGGGGAATGAGGCATGAATGTATTTTTTCAGTAGTTCATGGTGAACTTGGCGCATTAGAAAGTAACACCACAGGCACCACATGTGCCAAGAGGCCTGATGCAGTCGGTTAGGGATGACTTTGCTACGATGAACAAGGACTTTTGAAGTGTAGGAGGGAGATGTTTGATGGAACTAAACTGGCATTAGATGTAAGTGATTAGTTAATGTTGTGTGATAGAATTTATGGAGACTTAAGCCTGGAGATTCCTAGAAAGTGAAGTTGGTATCTAGGTTAAAGTGTTAGCAAGTATCTAGTGGGGCGATAAGGGTGGCGATTCCTGAACATGAACTTACTTGGGAAAATTTTAGGGGGATGGTTGAAGAACAGTTTGTTCGTAGAATAGAATTGTCAGTGATGGTCCAAGATTTTGGTTAATTACAACAAGGGATTTGTAACGACCCATATTGTTAATGATAGGATATTCAAATAATTGATTAAAATATTTAATCGTTAATTAAATAAAGGTCTAAAAATATAATTTTTTGCATATGGTTGAATTAGGACTCATGACTACTTCCATTATGTTTAGATCGATATCGCGAATTAAAATGACTATAAACATCACTATATTTGGAAACCGAATGATCTGATGGTCAAAACAAACTTATAATGCATAAAATTATCATATCAGAGTGTTGTCTTGTATAGCGATGGAATTTACAAAATCGAGGCCAGAAAAATAAGGTGATGTGTGGTATTGAGTTTCATTGCAGGCGGATGTGTTGTGCGATCATACAAGCTAAAAACGTATGGTGATTTGTTTGAGAAATAAAATAAATTATGTGTATAATAATGTATATACACACATTACCACACTTCTTTACTAGGCTCTCTCTTTATCCTTTTCATTTTCCTCTTTACAGTAAAAGGGAAGTATCCACCTTACTTCATTCAATTAAATCCCGAGCTATAGATGACGAGAGGGGCTACCATTGCATCCGTTTAATTCGGGTTGAGGAGAGAATCGAATCCATGTGATTCGTTGGGTATGCGATAGTGGTTGGTAACACTCGACTTTTGGAGCCGTGCTTAGGGTTATGATTTGCCAGAGACAGAAGACGTTTTAGGCAAAGTGGGGAGTCACATTGTGCTTCTCTTGTGTAGGCGAGGTGGTGGGAGCTTTATGGGGAGGTGTGACTCCTTCTGGTGATGTGCAACGATTCATTTATCATGACATGGGGAGTAGGTCTCAGTTTGCAGGGGCATGTGGACTTGTCGAGATGTTGTTCTTCATGAAGAGCTTGCATTATGTGACGCTCTGCAAAAACTGGTTCTTCAATTCATTATGTGTGCCTGGAGAAATCGAAGAGACGAGGGATAGAGGAATGTGTGCATTTGTACTGTTTGGTGTACAGGCTTGAATTAGGGAAGATAGATTATGAAAGGTGATTTGATTAATTAAGGTAATTAGCATATTTAATTGTTTTTATTAACCACATTTAATGTTTAATCAATATCTTTTGCACACGACGTTCGATTGGGAAACCGTTTCTTGGATTGCATTCATGATGGAGAGCTTTACAACTTGGTAGAGGATTGTATAACTATTATTGAGGTGAGTAATATTGTCTCTCACATACTACGATTGTTAGTATAGTATAAAAACGATGTTTTGAAGTGATTTCTAACTTTAAAATGTGATTTAATACACACACACACCCCATATTTCTAAAAAAAATATTTTTTAAAATGGCTTCAATCAAATATTACATTTTTCTTAGAGACATGTTATATTTAGAAAATTACTAGTTTTAGGCCATTTTTGATATTAATCCCACATTGGTTGATATAAATGAGCTATACATGTGTATGTAATATATTAGATTTATGTATGCTTGGTGGTGCATGTATGCTAGTTTTCGTATTTTAGTTGAAAACACCGATCAATCGGCGATCTAGCATTAAGGAATATCCCATATGTTGGGGTTTCGTGCATATTGATCGAGTGCATAAATGATAGGAACTCTTAAGAAGAGAGAGAGAGAGAGAGAGTTTCGTGCACATTGACGGGACACCCAAATGATAGAAACCCAAATGGATGAGATAAGTTGTAGAAGAGTACTGGAATATGTGCTGACCGTTATAAGATGGTAGATAATGGACTTGGATGTGCTCCAGATTTCAGGATGGATAACATATGTTTTCATTTGGTTTTTACTCATCCATTTTTGGCTAAGTACATGATTAAAGTGGTCAGTATTGACCACCATAGAGTGGTTGGTGCCCATCACTATTGATGATGGCCGATTTGGTCGATCTTTAACATGTACAACGAGGAGGCTTTGATGACGAAGACTTGATGGTGATGGAGTAATGTTTTGCTGATGATTGCTTGATGGTGATGGTGTCATGATGATTTTCCCTAAGGAAGGTATCTAGGAAGGGTTACTTGTGGGTAAGATGGTGTTTGATTCTATCATGGAATGAAGGAACATGGAATGGTTCCTTGAGAATAATGGAACTAGATGGAGCTAGAAGAGGGCTCGAATACGCACACTAAGGGTTTTTTGGTACTTAGACTGTTTTCTAGTGTACTCAAAGAAGGGGTATTAAGAGAAGCCCATGGGTACTTCGTTTGGTTACCTCGGATTGGTTGTTTGGATCCTTATAAACTAGACTAGTTGATTCGGTCTAGTAGCAGCTTCGGGCAGTGTATCGAGTACATGGAAAACCATGATTTTTATTTTTATCTTTGGTAGAGGAATGACCATACGAGTTATCATATATCCAAAGCACATTGAGTGATAGCGAGGTTTATTTGATGGATGCTATGTTTTCCATGATTGTTTTATGTTGTATGTAACTCTAGGGGTGTCACATGAAGTAGGCATTATGGATAGGGATACCTAACCACCTCAACATTGTATTTAGGATGGAATACACCTTTATGATGTCTGTAGAGTAGCATATTATTGCTGTTATGTGCTAACACTTCGAATGCAGGAGCAGGTCAAGTATGATTCCACATACCCTATGTTCCATATACTATATCGACATTCGTAATATTTTGAGATCGTTTATCGTGCACACCAGACAAAGTCTGACCTAAGGTTTTATGTTTTCCTTCTTATTATCTTGGATGCTCTTAAATAAATAAACTAGATAATATACATAAACAACATATGGAGTGTGTAGATGGATTAGCAGGGGGTGGTACTTTCTCATATCTATTTTTTGGGCTTCTTATTGTTTATTCTGCTATGTGACACTATGAGTCTTGACAATGTTTGACTTACTACTATTAGAGATGAATTATTATTTGAGTTTGTTTATCAGTTATATAAACTCTATTACTATTTCATATAATTGTATGAGCATGTGTACTCTGATTCTATGGTTTATGTAGTTATTACCGCCTTGTCTTTTTTATATGTCTAATGATTATTATATTTTACTCGATGCACTATGAGATATATGATAGCTTGTATGATTTTATTATTTCCCTTCTCTTCAATCCTCTTCTTTACTTTTCTTCTAGACTATCGTCCCTCATCAATTTGATGCTCTAGCAGCACATTATTCGGTTATATGAACATCGGAGGTGTAGGGCGATCGTTAAATTTGGTTTCAGAGCTAGGTTGCATTGATGACCTAAGTTAATATCATGGTCCAGTATAAATAGGGTAGGAATTGTCGCCTTAGACTGGATCTATAGTTTACATATATACGAGAGAGCGTATATTTGTCATATACTTTGATTTTCAAAACAATATATTAGTACATATAGTACATATGTTGTATGGCACACATGAGCACTATTATTGTAGTTTCCTTTATAAGAAACTGATCATCCTTATTATAGATTTGGAATGTTCTAGCATACAAGAAATGTTGCTGCTGACTCCATCTTAATAGTTGAGGAGTGTGTAGAATCAGTGAACACTAACCTTGATTTACAGAATATGTTCATTGAGATTGTGCGAAACACTATCTGGAATGCCGCATTGCTTTAAATGATTATGATGCTTAAGTGCAACTGTCAAGAGTCGACTTTGCTAATTTGTATAAAAACCACATAAGTCTAAGTGGCAGACTGTTCCTTGGAGCAGAATCGGCTGTTGAGGTGCAAGACTATATGGATACTTGCAAGAGAATCTTCACTGACTTGGAGTTAGATAATGCTATGAGGTGAAGTTGGCCTCTAGATAACTCCAAGAAAAGACAATGAAATGTAGGAATTCCATTATAGCTTCGATTCCTAGGGATCACTTTACTTGAGATCAATTCATTATTCGCTTCGAAGAGAAATTTTGTAACACCCCTAATTTTAAATAGCATTATTCAAGAGACTTAATTAGAGAAATTAAATAGAATAATGTAGAGACTTGAGTGATAAGGAGATTGAGATTTGAAAATTAATTAGGGCCGTGCCTTAAATGGATTTATAAAATGGTTTATAAGTAAATTCCCTAAGAGATTAAGGCAAGGGTAAAATGGGAATAACAGTGTACCATAACCCCATAAGCCCTAAACACTTACCTCATTCTTGTTCATACTTCCACTAAAACAAAAACATCAGTAAAGGAGAATCAAGGTCGGCCATTACCCTAGGGGAAGAAGAGCTTAAAATCAATTAGAAGCTAAGGTTCCAGCTAGGAAGATTAAAGCAAGAGCAAATCTCAATTTCCTTATCTAAACAAGGTGAATAATAATCTAATCCATCTATGCCTTTCGGAACATTTTAATTTTGGGTTTAAGGTTTAAAACCATTTAGATGGATGAATCATAATATGCTTTAGGTATATTCCATATTTTGATTTAAACAAGGATTTTTATGTAATGATCTATCTTGATTTTAAGGTTAAAATCATGTAATTGATTTTGAATGCCATGATGGTTGAATAAAACATTATTTTGGAGATTGGTATAAATTTTCATAATATACAAAGCTATGGATAATTTATTATGAATTTTGGATGGAATAAATAGACAATTTTGGGTTTAAATTATATAAGGCAATTATATAACGATTTCGGATCTGAAATCACATATGTTAGAAAATGTATTAAAAGCGAATTATGGTGATTTGTAAGGATTTTTCCAAAGTGTGTGAATATGGTTATTAAATTATTTAAGTTGAAGGACTTAAATGTTTAAATGTTTATTGAAGGGAATGGCTTATTCATTGAAATAATTTAATTATAAATTATTAAATTCGGCAGCCTTTTTAGAAATGGATTTTGATAAAAGAATTTGGCAACCAATCGTATTTTGACAAATTGGGTAAGTTAGGTAAAAAGGAATTTCTTTGAAAGGCAGTAAAACCAATCTTGTTTTAATTTACAACTTCACCACTTCCCTATGCTAGCTTTCGTTGCCATACTTTTGCTAATGAACCTATTCAAAACATAAAATACCTTATCTAGAGGCCTGAAGCTAAGCACTACAGATGTGCATTCATTCATAGTATTAACTTCTTATGACCCGTAATGTTAATGGTATCCATAATATCAGAAGCACTTGAATATGAAATAAAAATCATAACATATTAAAACATTTTTCTGATTACATTTCAAAACAACATTTCATATCCAAGTTACATAATCCCAAAAATTTCCCAGGTTCAGATCAAATATAATTATTATAAAATACACCAAGAGTGACATATGAAGATGCTCACTTGGATGACCGGAGTACTAAATAGTCATAACTGACTTAATATAACACAGCGGAATAAAACAAATGGAATAACTAATAATTAGCTAACTTCAACCTCATGCTTATCTTTAGAAGCTTTATTCGTCCACCTACAAAAACATGTAAATCCTCAACCCTATGCCTACTTAAGTCAATTTTGAGCACTTGAGAGTTTAAGGAGAAAAACATAAACTTCGAGTCAGACATAAAGCCTGGTGGGAATAATACCATATGTCTCGATTACTTGATATTAAGTTAGACCACGCCGCTTAATGGAACGGGTTTTCCCACACTAATATCCTTTTAAACATATTTTTGAAAATTTTAATCCTACAACCAAAAGTTTTTAAAACAATGATATCATATCATGAAAGCATATAAATCAGGTAACAAATGGACTATCTGTCCGAACAATATAGTTTTGTTTGCTAACTATTAACCTTTGGCTGACTCGGGCCTACCAGACAAAATACACAAATAATCTAATTTTTGTTAGATACTCCTCTTCTGGAAGGTCTTTCCCTAACTTAATTCTCCCGAGTCTGTTTGTCCCAAAATTGGTCACAAACTACAAAAGTAGTGAAAGCACCAGTGTTTACACATAAATCCACAAAATGCAAATAGAGTAGAGAATAAAAGTGAAGAAATAGAAAAATTAAAATGAGTAAGAACATAAAGAACACAAGGTTTATAGTGGTTCAGCTATCTTCGACCTATGTCCACTTTGAATTGATCCTTTTATTCCATTTATATTAAGATTACAATTACAAGCCCTGGAAATCAATAAACGAAATGGCAGAGCTTTGCCTAGAAAAGCCGAAGAAGATCCCTTTTTAGTTGCCATTGCGTTGCTATTTATGGGTGCAAATATGAAAATATCCGTCCCAAAACCTAGAATACCTCTTCTCATGCGTAGGCGGGACCACTAGATCGATCCGGGGTCATTTGGTATCGATCCAAGTATAATTCGTATCGATCCAAAAATGGTCCAATCAAGCTGAGATCGATCATGAACATTTTTGATTGCTTCAGCAAGCTTCTGTGAAAATTTCATGATGTTTGGACTGGTAGTTTGTGAGTTATGATTGATCCAAGATTCGATTTGCATGGAGGCTAAGGGATTCATATCGATCAGGGGCCTCGTGTCCATCATATCTGTGTCCATCATCTACTAAGTACGCATCGATCCGAGTTTCATGTCCCGATCCATGTTGAGCGTTCCATTACTTGACGGGCTCCTTCATATCGATCTATACGAAATCGATCGATACAAAATAGCCTATGGGTTACTGCTTTTCATATCCTTCCAAAGATGTCGCCTTTTATGTTTGTGCTTCGTATCGATTATTACCAGATCGATACAAAACTCTTTTCCAGACTCCTACAACCATTCCCCATATCAATCTGCTTGCTTCACTCCTCGGATCCATCGAATACCTTACCTATTTTCTACTCGTATCGATCCAAGCTTCCTTTCTTCGTATCGTTCTCAGTGGATATGAACACATCCACCTTGATCAATACGAAACGATCGATACGAACCAATTTCCAATGACCTTGATCCATCAATAAATCGCGCATACAAACTCTGTTTGACCTAAGATTTGAAATGTAGCATTTCCTAGACTTGTTTGTCATTCCTTATCGATCCCACCTTGATTGGAGCCTGGTTCAACTTTGACCGTATTAATCGTAGCCTTGTTTCCAACCGATCTCCAATACTGATATCCATCCTTTTTAGCCATTTTTGTTCATATCTCAGCCTTGTCCAAAAGGCAAGGTAAAATTTGTCCCCCAAAACATACCTTGCAATAGGAAGACGTGTTTTGAATTGCTTTAAATCCGACATTGAAAGTTTATATTCCATCCATAGCCATATCAACCGATCCATAACCCAATGCATTACCAAGCCATTCTATCCAAGTGCCATAGTCATATCCTTGTCCAAAATCATGACCGCTTTGGGTCGATATTCGATTTTGAATCCAATAACCAAATTCTTAGCAAATTTTGGGACTTTGATAAGTACATGTCCAAAGTCGGGACCTCTCTGGGTCCAAATCCAAATCCGTTTACCTTACTGGGTCATTTTATCCTGCTCCGGTCTCGACTTTCCTGCCAGGGGCTTTATATTCTCTGGCCTTGACTCTTCAATCGAGGCCTTTTATATTCTCCGGCCTCGACTCTCCTATCGAGACTTTTATATTATCCGGCCTCAACTCTCCAGTCGAGGACTTATATATTCTCCAGCCTTGACTCTCCGATCGAGACTTTTATATTGCATTCGAGTCCATTCCATCACTCTCCGGCGAATGGACTCGTAACTTGTGATTACTGCCCTGCCTCTCCAGTCGGGATCATAGTCGCGTGACCTATATTATTTATTACATTAATCCAAATTCAATCAACACAAAGCCCAATTGAAAAAATTAAAGTCCATACAACCAACAAAATCAAATGCCCATACTACCAAGAAAGAAACCAGAGTCGATAGAAAACAGAATGAAAGCATGGTTTCATGAACCTGAGCATCATGGTTTATCATCATCTCGAAGTATGCCTAGGGACCATTCTCGATCTCGTACATGTGTAAGTGACTTATCCGCATCACTTTGGGGTTTATTACTTATTCAAAGCCGTAAATCCATTCAGCTAATAATAAGTTGATGATGTCTAGATCCAGTGCCATCATCGTTTGAGGTGGGCGGTGGCTGCTCTTGTCCCTGCCACAGCTCGATTCCTTACGTAATATTGTAGATGACCATTCTAACATGCTTCTCAATGATATCCTTCAAATGTCTGCAGTCGTTTGTGCTGTGCCCATCCAGCTTATGGAATGGGCAATGATTTCTCGACCAATTCGTATTTAGAGCGTTCCCTTTTTGCTGGCCTTTGATACTGGTGGTGCCCTCGAGTATCCAAGTAAACCCTTTCTAGAGTTCTAGTTAAATCCATGTAAGAACAAAATTTTGATTCCCTTCCTTTCCTTTTCAAAATGTTGTCGTCATCACTCATTTTCCTTTTGCCTCTATCATCCTTGTTTGAATCCATCCTAGGTGGACCTCCACCTTTTACCGCATAAGCTTCAGCCTCTCTCCCTCCTCTCTTAACCTTTGCGTCTTCCTATCGTAAAAAACTTTCTATTTCGTGATAAAACTCCCCGCGATCCATTGGCGGATCCCATTCCAACAATATCTTAAAATCTGAATCATCCGTAATTCTTGAGACTGATGCCATCAAAACCATCGACAGATCGGGTCGATCCACCGAAGCATCTACTGCATTGAATCTGGTCAAGAAATCCTTAACTGACTTTCCCTTCTACTGTTTCATCGATGTTAAAGTCATCACATTCTTGGGTCTCACGATGTGGACCCGTAATTGCCTCATAAATCTCTCAAACAGCTCTGTCCATGTGCCAATAGAGCCACTTTCCAACTGTCTGAACAATAATGCGGCTATATCCATCAGATACAAAGGGAAACATCGCGCCATAACTCCCTCCGATGCCCCCAGTACTACCATATGCCTCACTAAGCTCGTCAAGTGAACAGCGGGATCCGTTCTCCCATCATACATCTCCTGCATTGGTAGTTTGAAATACGGTGGATTCCTAGCCTGCCTGATCACAAGAGTGAAGGGACTCCTATTCACATCCTCAAAATATCTATTCACCAATCCTCCATTCATAGCCCATTTGATCATGTCCGCTAACCTTTCATTGTCTTCAAGTGGTAGCCTCTGTTTGTGATCTCCAACCTATCCCTCGAGTCCAGAGGGAACCTTGAAACCTGTCCTTCTTGACGAGCATCCATGTCTCGACCAGCACCAAACTACACAGCGCCTCCTGACACCCTTCCTCGAATTGAGCCAACATGATTGAGGGGCATGACCCCTTGTTCAAGGGCTGCTTTCGATGGTTTCTCTCTATTTTGAATCTCGGTTGCTCCATGCTCTTGATCCCAATTCCGAATATCTTCGCTCCTGCTGCCCCAGCTTCATGATCCCTAGTTCCAACATTTCCTGAAGTTATGTTCTCTTGATTTTGCACTATAGCTTTTTCAGCATCATCTCCTCTTGCCTTTTAGCATCCCTTCCTACATAGAATCCATCATCATCTCCATCTCATCTCTGGTGGTGAAAACCGAGGTCTGATTAGCCCTGAGGAAGCCTCCTGATTTTCTTCATGATGGCTTCTTTCCGTTCTCTGTCTCCTTCTTGATTGCTTGGCCATGGTTCCTTCTACATACGATCTTTTAGCCTTCCAAATCTTAACCCAAGTGTGGTGTGGTGGATGCTAGTCCTTCTCAGTGAATACACCAAAGTGTTTGCGCCAAAATTGGTCACAAACCTCAAAAGTAGTGAAAGCACCAGTGTTTACACATAAATCCACAATATCCAAGCACAGATCTCAGATCCAGATAAAGTAGAAAATGAAAGTGAAGAAATAGCAAAATTAAAATGAGCAAGAAAGCAATGAACACAAAGTTTATAGTGCTTCGGCTATCTTCTTGCCTACGTCCACTTTGAATTGATCCTTTTATTCCTTTTATATTGAGATTACAATTACATGGCTTGGAAATCAATAAACAAAATGGAAGTGCTTTGCCTAGAAAAGCTGAAGAAGATCCCTTTTTAGTTGCCATTGAGCTGCTATTTATAGGTGCAGATCTAAAAATATCCACCCCAAAACCTGGAATACCTCTTCTCATGCACAGGCGGACCCGCCAGAATGATCTGGGGTTGTTTGGGATCGATCCAAGTACAATTCATATCGATCCAAAAATGGTCTAATCAAGTTGAGATCGATCGTGAACATTCTTGAGTGCATCAGCAAGCTTCTGCGAAAATTTCATGATGTTTGGATTTGTACTTTGTGAGCTACGATCGATTCAAGATTCGATTTGCAAGAAAGCTGAGGGATTCATATTGTTCAGGAGCCTTGTATCCATCATATCCGGGTCCATCTTCAATCAAGTATGCACTGATCTGAGTTTCACGCCTCGATCCATATTGAGCGCTCCATTAGTAGGCCGGCTCCTTTGTATCGATCGATACGAAATCGATCGATACGAAACAACCTATGGGTTACTGCTTTCTGTATCCATCCAAAGCTGCCTCCTTTTATTCGTGTCCTTCGCATCGATCATTACCAGATCGATACAAAATGCTTTTGCAAACTCCTACAACCGTTACCCCATATCCATCTACTGCTTCACTCCTTGGATCCATCAAATCTCGTACACATTTGCTCTTCATATCGATCCAAACTTCCTTTCTTCGTATCGATCTCAATGGATATGAACGTCATCCACCTTGATCGATTCGAACCAGTTTCTATGAACCTAGACGACCTGAGATTTGAAATGTAGCCTTCTCTAGCCTTGTTTATCATTCCCTATCGATCCTACCTTGATTGGAGCCTGGTCCAATTTTGAAGGTATCGATCGTAGACTTGTTTCCAACCAATCTCTAATCCTTATATCAATCTTTTTTTGCCAATTTTGTTGATACCCTAGCCTTGTCCAAAAGGCGGGGTAACAGGGTCAACCGATCCTAATTGTTTTGCGGGCTCACCAATAATCTATCTCTGTACACATATATTTCTTTCTGCGTGTAACATCATTATTGTCTTACCTGTGACAAAGCCATACACACTAGAATTTTGGACTAAATTAGATGGGGCTAATAGCTAATATATAGGGCACGACCTTGTACCAATCCCATCCGGTATTCTAATATCTGAGTCATTTTACTTAGGATTAAGTACCCATAAATTTTCCTCGAAAACCATTTCTTCCATATAGATTTAAACCTTTATATCATTCTTTAAACAAAGAAAATGTACTCTATGCTTGACTCAAACCACCTTGCCATGCTATATATGTTTTACACAAAACTTTGCTGATGAAAACATTTAACTTTTGCAAGTACCCCCTTTCAAATCCATTGAAAGTACCCTTTTGATACAAGTAAAACCTTAGGCCAAAAGTAAAAACATATCCTTTCAAAACCATTCATAATATACCTTCCTACCATTGAAAAACATTGCCATCGTTAGCTTTAAAACCCTCGACATCCTATCTTTAAAATACCTATTATTGCCTTTTGAAACCATTAGAAACCTTTCTTTAAAACCTTTCAAAACCATTAGGGAACCATCCTTTCGAAACCTTCATTTAGACCATTCGAAAGCATTAAAATCATTTGCAAACCTCAAAACTTTCGAAAGCATTTGGCTTCAAGCAAAACACGTGGAAACTTTTTGAAACTAATTGAAACTATGTAATCCAAAACATCTTGGTTTATCTTTAAAAATCTCAAAAGGTCATAAAAGAACAGGGTCAAAAGCAACACTTTCGAAAGTTATTTCCTAAGTGACAGAAGTGATGGGTGTCAAAACCATTCCCTTCGAAAGAAATGGAGAAACAACTAGAATTTGAAAACAATAGGACCTTTCTAATGTACTGCATAGAAAGGGAAAAGGCAGCAACAAGGGGGGTTTCGACCTAGTCGAAAGCCATCACTTAAAACAAAAGGGAGCAACCGCTCTTTTAAAGTAATTTAACCTAGACGAAAACTAACCAAGTCGAAAGCTAATTAAGTCGAAAGCAAAGCAGGCACATTCTCTTTAAAAACGAAGACACGCTCCGACCCCTTCGGAACCCCATGCTTCGACTTTATACCTTCCGCCTTAGTCCATTTCGCTACGTACCAAGTATTGATACCAGGAGCATTGGTTTCGACTGAGAAGGAGGCGAAATTAAGGCATCGGAAGGAGGGTACCGAAAGTGGTGAAACATGTAAAAAGCATGTTAAAACTGATTTTTAACTTCTTAAAGTAATCTTTTCAACTAAATAGCCTTGTTTGTCAAAATATTATTGGTTGCTAATTTCTTTTCTAAAAGTATTGCGAAAATTTTAGAAATAAACAATTTAAATTATTTACAAAACACCCCTTCTCCTTTTATAAATATATAAAACATTAAGTGTCATACCTTAAATAATTTTATATATCTTTTAAAACACTTCGGAAATTCTACAAAATTCCTATAAATCATTTTTAATATGTTTTATAACATATATAGATTCAGACCAAAAACAAATATAATTTAGCCGTAAATTATTTTAAAACCAAACTTCCATTTTCATCACTAGAAAATTAATGTAAAATCCACATTAATTCATAAAGTTATGAAAATTGAAACCCATCTCTAAATTATTATTTCTGACCTAAATCTAAAATTGCATGTCGTTTGGATGTCATTTAATAGAGTTTTCACATTAAACATATCATAAAATCCATATGAAACATCATAGATCATCAACAAGCATATATATTCATTTTAACAATTAAACATGGCAAATAACTTTGCAAAATAATTCAGATTTCATCCTAAAACCGAAAGCAATTAGAAAACATGAGATGTAGTCATTATTCACCTTTTTCTTTGAGATTTAGGATTTGAGATTTGAGAATGGATTAAGTTTATTTGCTTCTTCCTTTAGCTTATCTTCCCCTTGCTCTTGTCTCATGGTGGTCGGCCTCTAGCTCATGTTTTTATTTTATGAATGCATAAAATGGACATGAGAATGATGGGGTTAAGGGTTTAGGGTATAAGGATATGCCTTATTCCTATATTGCCCTTGTCAACTTACCGTAACATTTTAATTTCATATTAATTCTTTAGATCATTTATATACATGGCTTGGCTACCCCTTCTTAATTACAAATCTCAATCCCCTAATCATTACATTATTTTAGTTAATTTAACTAATTAAATCTTCTAAATAACATTACTAAAAATTAGGGTCGTTATAGAAACCAATACACATAGTATCAAACCATTGATATGTAATGGATTGGAGAAAGGCAGAGGAACTGGGTCGAAGGCATGCTTTCGAAGGGGTTGAAGTCATTCTCATAGGCTTTCGAATACATTACTTACCTTTGTTTTGAAAATATGCTTTCGACAGGGTTGAAGCTTTCGTATCAATCAACTTATCATTATTCAAAGAGCCGGTTACTTTTGTTTTTTGAAGGAAGCTTTCAAAAGAGTTGCCTCTTACTTTGTTTTTTGAAGAAGCTTACGAATGAGTTGCCGCATTTTGAACCTATGCGATACTTAACTGCTGCCTTCATACCTTTCGAATTCGTTAAAGACTGCGTATATAGCCTTATAATAATGAGTTCGAAAGGAAGGCTTTCATTTTATTAATATTAATGTCGCCTTCCCAATGCTTTCGAAAGGGTTCTTCTAGCTATTATTATTAATGGTTTCGGAAGGTTAATTTCGAAGCTGTCCTTTTCCCCAATTATTTTATTTAAAGATCAATTCTTTCTAAAGGGTTACTTCCACTATTGTTTTCTTTGACCTATAAGTTATATTTAATGTTTAACCTAATGATTTCGAAAGAGATACTTTCAAATGGTTTCAAAATCGCACTTCCATTAATTTTCTTTGAACTAAGTGCCTTTGAAAGATAAGATTTAATGCTTTTGAAAGTTATGTCTTAATGGTTTCGAGAGAAAGGTTTCAATGCTTTCTAAAGGAATGTCTGAGTGTTTCAGAAGGTATATTGTTAAGTATTTTGAATGGAAGATTTGAATACTTTCGAAAGGTTTGGTTTTAATGGTTTCGAAAGAGAAGGCCTAAGGTTTTGAAAGCTATAGTTTTCAAAAAAGAAACCCAATCTCATTTTTTTAAAGATAAATCCATGGCAGTATGATAGAGTTTTGAAATGGTATTTAATTTTGGAGTTTTAAAGAAGCTTTCCTTACTAAAGATAGTGGGTTGACGGTATTAACCATATGTCATTTGGAAAATGATTACAAGTAAATTAAACCATAGATGTTTATATTCTAATGTTATGATCAGTTTTCATTTCTGCTTCTTTTGTAAACATATTCACTTTATAACTAACCCATAATTGTATTTCGGTGTGTTAATGCAGAATAACCAGCTCGGTTGACCCAGTAGTGAATATACGTTGAGTTAACTCCTGTGTGAGCAGAATTGCATTCAAGAGATCAGGTAGACTGGAATATAGGATGCTAAAAGACAGATCAAAGGGTTATTTGGTAACCCCATGAAACCTATGTATGTAAATTTTTATTGGCTGAGGCCAACAGGTTCTTAGTGATCCCATGAAAATAATTTTCGGAATAAATTATTGAAAGAGATCAATAGATTCATAATAATCCTATGAAAACTATGATACTAGGAAAGTTATTGGAGAATCCAATAGGTTCATAATAAGCCCATGGAAACTATGATTGGAGAAAGTTCTTAGTAGGAACCAATAGGTTCATAGTGATCCCATGAAAAACTATAAAGGTGGATACGAATTCCATAATAATATATAGATTATTAGTCATTCCATAAAAAATAATAGGTTAATAGTGACACTAGAAACTATAATTTGAGATAGACAGTCAAGTTAATAGGGATGGGTAATCCAAAGCATATTGCATGTCTACATATCATCGTATTACCTTTATTATGTATGTCCTAACCATTGTGGATGTAGGTGCACAATAAATGGTTATTATAAGTTGGGTAAAGATACCAATGAGGGGAAAACCCGTTACTCTAAGCGACGTGATCTAGCTAGATATCTATATGGTTCGAGATAGTAGGTTATTACTCATACCAGACCTTTTGTCTGACTCGAAGTTTATGTTTTCCCCTTAAACTTTCGGGTGCTTAATTGATTTTTTAGTAGTTTGAGAGATAAGTTTTTCAAGTTCTCCTTTAGAGGAATAAACTTCCAGAGACATGTAAGAGGCAAGCTAGCTAGTAGGCGTTCTTTCTATTGGATTCTGCAGTGTTTTGGATGTAGCAGCAAAATTGTTTAATTGCCTATATATAGACTCTGATCAAACAAAGAGGCATCTTCATATGGCGCTCACGGCGTATTTTGCAATAATTATATTTCTCTGAACATGGTTTATGAATTGGGATTATGAAATGAATTTGAAATGTGATTTGAAGTGGAATGAGAAATTTATTTTATGATTTTATATTTTTTTCATATCCATATGTTTCGTATATGTCAATGTATTTAACATTACATCATTAGGTCAATGAGAATTAATAATTATGGATGACAGCAACATCTGTAGCAATTAGTTTTGGGCCTCGAAATAGAAGACGTTACAAGTTGGTATCAAAGCATTGGTTTATGTAAATTTAAAAGAAATTTTAACTTAAAAAGATTTTCAAAACATAATCCAATGAATCAGGAAATGAGATCGGGGTTTTGGTTAACGCTATAGTAACGTACTTGCAGTTGATATACATACATACATACATGCATATATATATATATATATATATATATATATAAAAGTACGCATTCCCCTCTCTCTTAGACCATTCTTCTGTATCTTACTAAAGCTCTTATGTATATTTACGAGAGACGAAGAAAGGCAGGAAACAAAAGAGGGTATCTAGGTGGAAGAAGCACCACAACTAATGGAATTGCTTGACCCAATATTAGAAGAAACCTGAGTCAACAGACAAATGCTAATCCAAATGCAAATGCTGAATTAGGTGCTGGAACCTCACCGGTAGATATGGGGATGACGTATTGGTTCTTTGTTAATTTGATGTAAGCTGGAGCAGCTGTAGGAGTAGTTGGGGGTAAGCTGTTAAAAGAGCTAATCCTGTGGCCCCAGTTGGAAAAAATTATGCTAAGCTGAGGAAGGATTACACGAGTGGGAAGTCATTTTTGGGAACAGAGGATGCTATTGAAGTGGAAAACTGGTTATTTCACCGTGAAAGGATTTTTGCTGACATAGGATTAGGTGATGAGCAGAAGAGGTTACTTGCTTCTAGACAGTTGTAGGGAGCAACACTTATTGGTGGAATAGTGTTACCGTAGGAGTTCTCGAGGAATAGTTGACTTGGGCAGAATTTTGAAGGAGATTCGAAGAGCAGTTTTTGTCTAAGCTTTCCAAGTTAGTATTGCTGAGAAAGTTCATGGACTTAATGCAAGGTGAAATGTTGATGATTGAGTATGCTATTAAGTTTGATGAGTTGTCCAGATGCAGATACGCTACCATTGACACCGTCATTGAAAGAAACGAGAAGCTTATTTGAGGATTAAGATCTGAGATTGCTACGGCGACTATGTCACATCTCTGGGATCCAAGTACATTTGCAATGGAGGTGGCAATCCGGAATGAAGAGTAGCTTTCTACTTATGGGAAGGAGAAGCAGGTCGAGTCCCATGATTCTCAGGGCAAGAAGTGAAAATTCTTTAAGAAGAAAAGAGCTCGGAAAGGAGGAGCCGCCAATAAGAAAAAGCTAATCTTTTTTGTTTCAAGTGCGATAAGAAGGGACATTATGCTCATGAATGTCGAACTTGATAAGGGAAAAAGGTAGCAGATAAGAAGGGAGTGAAGTGCTTCAACTGTAACCAGATTGGGCACTACAGAAATCACTGTCCAGAACCAGTCAGGGCGGACAAGGGGAATTTTTTTCAATTGGAACCATCTTCTTCTAGACCAACTTCTGTTGAGAAAGGAAACATTGTGATGGATTGCATTTATTTATATCTCGGTGTTTGGTAGATAAGTTATGTTTAGAACCCATATATCTTGTTAGTTCCATAAGGGTTGCGAATTCGATAGGAGGGTATGCAACTCTGAGGATGAGATGTGACCGCTTGGAACGTGAGTTGTTATGTCATAAGTTTGCATGTGGTTTGTATGTTTTTGATTTCGTAGGTTTCGAGACCATTTCAGCCGTGGATAGGTTAAATAGATACGATGCTAGGATATTTTGCCGAGATAGGGAAATATCGCTAAGACACCAAAATACTCATAATCGAATTATATATTCGATGGAGAATTCAGATCTGAGCGCTTATGCTTTGTAAGGTTTATGGAGGTAGAAGAAGAACCAAATCGAGTTTTGATTGCAAGAGAATTTGTAGATTTTTTTTGAGCCAGTCACAGGACTACCACCTTAGCGAGCCATTGAGTTTCAGATAGATCTCGTACCAAGAGCAGAACCTGTAAGTAGACCACCTAGCAGGATGATACCTACCGAGATGAAGGAATTAAATGAGTAGCTAGTGGATTTAGAAGGAATTTTTTTTATTAGATTAAGCAGTTCGCCTTGGGGAGCGGCCATGTGTTCGTAAAGAAATCGGATGGTTGGTTAAGGATATGTATCGACTATTGTAAGTTGAACGATAAGATGATCAAGAATATGTATCCTTTGCCAAGAATTGATGATTTATTTGATCAGTTGAGTGGAGCCAGAGTATTTTTCCAATTGGATTTGGCGCCAGGTTTCCATCAGCTAAGAGTGGCAGAGGACAGTATTCCATTGCTAGCGTTTCGGACTAGGTATGATTCATACGAATGGTTAGTAATGCCATTTGGGTTAACAAATGCGTCAGCTTTCTTCATGGATTTGATTAATCGAGTTTTCCGAGAACACTTGGATAGGTTCGTACTAGTATTCATAGATGATATTTTAATATACTCCTAGGATGAAAGAGAGTATGAAGTTCACCTTAGAGTAGTGCTTGAGACGCTGAGGCAGCACCAGCTGAAAGCAAAGTTTTCATAGTGCCATTTCTGGAAGAAAGAAGTTAAGTTTCTTAGTCCCATGGTTACAGAGAAAGGTTTGTCAGTTGATCCAGATAAGATCGAGGCTGTTAACAACTGGAGGAGACCAAAGTCGGTGACTAAGATCGGAAGTTTTCTTGGACTCGCTGGACATTACCGGAGATTCGTTAAGGATTTCTCATGGATAGCAGCGCCTTTGACTAGGAAGAACGTGAAGTATATTTGGTCGGACAAATGTGAGAAAACATTCCTTAAGTTAAAGCGTTTGTTGACCAACGCACCTGTGTCAGTAGTTCCACACGGAAACCCAGGTCTAGTAGTGTGTGCCGATGCATGTGGAACTAGAGCAGGGGCTGTGTTGATGTAGAAAGGTAAAGTTATTTCCTACGCTTCATGACAACTTAGACCGCATGAAGTGAGATATCCTACTCATGATCTGGAATTGGTAGCAGTGCTCTTCGCAATGAAAGTATGGTGACATTATCTCTTAGGGGAGAGATTTGAGTTATACACAGATCATAAGTCCTTAAGATATTTTTTCTCTCAAAAGGAGTTGAATATGAGACAGCAAAGATGGCTGGATTTTTTAGCAGCTTATGATTTTCGTATAGAATATACACCTAGAAAAGGAAATAAAGAGGCAAATGCTCTAAGAAAAAAACATCAGAATGTGGTGTTAGCTATGTTAATGGAATGGAAGTATCTAGAGGCTTTGACTATTTATGGTGTGCAATTAAGATCGACTTCTAGTTCTAATCAAAGCACTACCATGTTATCCTTCTTGGAAGTGCGACCAGTATTGATTGAAAGGATTGCTTCTAAGCAGAAAGAGGATCCATTATTAGCCAAGAAGATTAAAAGGATTGAGGTTGAATCAGAGATTGATGATCTAAATGATTACCGTCTTGACCAGAAGGGATGGTTGAGAAAGAAGAGACGGTTGTGTGTTTCGAATGTTGGGGACTTAAGGAGAGAATTCCTTAGGGAATGTCATCGATCCAATTTATGATTCATCCTGGGGAACCAAGATGCATCAAGACATGAAGAGGATTTTCTACTGGGAAGGTATAAAGAAGGATGTTGGCTGACGGGTAAGGCAGCGTGTGAACTGTCAACAAGTAAAGACCGAGCATCAGAAGCCGATTGGGTTGTTGCAACTTTTGGAGATACCAGTTTGGAAATGGGATTCGAAATCCATTGATTTTATAGACGGGTTGCCAAGGACTAATCGAGGAAATGAATGTATATGGGTAATATTGGATGGTTTAACCAAGAGTGCTCATTTCATTCCAGTTAAGTCAAGCAGGACGTCACCTGTTTTACCTAAATTGTTTATGAAGAACACAGTTGACTGCATGGAATTCCTAATAGTATAGTAGGTCATAGAGATACTTTGTTTACTAGTGAGTTCTAGAAGAGTCTATAGGATGTGTTAGGTACCAAGCTTAAGATGATTACTGCATATCAGCCTTAGACAGATAGGCAGACAGAGAGAGAGAGAGAGATAGAGAGAGTCAATTAGGCACTTAACGATTTGTTAAGAGCTTGTGTGCTAGATTTTTGTGGATCTTGAGAAAATCACCTAAACTTAGTTGAGTTTTCCCATAATAACAGTTATCAAACTAGTATAGGAAAGGTATCTTTCGAAGCTTTGTCTAAGGGGCATGCAAGTCACCAACATGTTGGTTGGAAAATAGAGACATATTAGTCTTAGGTCCAGATCTACTAAGAGAGGCAACATAGAAGATTAAGTTGATTCTAGGTAGGATGAGGGAAGCTCAGTCTAGAAGAAAGAGTTATGAAGATAAGAGGTGTAAGGATCTAGAGTTCTCAGTTGGATATATGGTTTTCATTTTAGTATCACAGATGAAGGGTGTGGTACAGTTTGAAAAGTCAGGAAAACTGGCACTAAAATATGTTGGACTTTTCTCAGTTATAGAGAGATTCAGAAAGCTCGCATACAGAGTAAATTTGCCGAGCAGTTTGGCAGGTGTCCATAATATGTTTCATGTGTCCTGTCTTCATAAGTTTGTCCATGATCCAGAGACTACTATTGCTCTGACTGCATTGAAAGACTTAATAGTAGAACCGGATCTAAATTTTGTTAGGCAACTAGTTTGGGTTGTAGCGAGAGATTCGAAGAAGTTAAGAAACATGACAGTCAAGTTGGTGAAAGTTCACTGGACCGTCAACGAGAAGGAATGTACTTGAGAGACAGAAGACAAGATTATAGATACTTATCATGTTCTGCTTTGAGGGTAGGTTCTATATTTGCTTTATATAAATTGTTTACTAGTCAAGTAGGTTAGTCATGCAGTTAGGAGATGTTACAGATGATTGCTATGCTTAGTGTTTAGTCTTTGCTGATTTCAGGACGAAATTCTTTAAGGATGGAAGCCTATAACACCCCTAATTTTAAATAGCATTATCCAAGAGATTTAATTAGATAAATTAAATAGAATAATATATAGATTAGAGTGATAAGGGGATTGAGATTTGAAAACTAATTTGGGCTGTGCCTTAACTAAGTGGATTTATAAAATGGTTTATAAGCAAATACCTAAGAGATTAAGACGAGGGTAATATAGGAATAGCCGTGCACCATAACCCCACAACCCTAAAACCCTTACCTCATTCTCGTTCATATTTTCATAAAAACAAAAAAAAGCAAAGGAGAATCAAGGACGGCAATTACCCTAGGGGAAGAAGAGCTTAAAATCAACTAGAAGCTAAGATTGAAACTAGGAAGATTAAAGCAAGAGAAAATCACAAGTTCCTTTTCCAAACAAGGTGAATATTAATCTAAACCATCTCGTATATGTCTTTTTGAACGTTTTAATTTTTAGTTTGAGATTTAAAATGTTTAGATGGATGAATGATGGTATGCTTTAATTATATGCCATGTTTTGATTTAAACAAGGAATTTTGTGTAATGATATATCTCGATTTTAATGTTAAAATCATGTAAATTGATTTCGAATGCCATGATACTTGAATATGTTATGTAAAACATTATTTTGGAGTTGGATTTAAATTTTCATAATATTCCAAGCAATGGCTAATTTATTTTGAATTTTGGGTGAAAGAAATATACAGTTTTGGGTTTAAATTATATAAGGCGATTACATAATGATTTTGGGTCTGAAATTTACATATGTCAGAAAACATATTAAAAATGAATTATGGTGATTTTTGGGTATTTTCCTAAATGTTTAATATGGTTATTAAATTATTTAAGTTAAAGGACTTAAATGTTAAAATGTTTTGTTAAAAGGAATGGCTTATTTGTTAAAATAATTTCAATTATAAATTATTGAATTCGGCGGTCTTTTTTAGAAAAGGATTTTGATAAAGAATTTGGCAACCAATCATATTTTGACAAATTGGGTAAGTTAGGTAAAACGGAATTTCTTTGAAAGGCAATAAAACCAGTTTTGTTTTAGTTTACAACTTCGCCACTTTCCTATGATAGCTTTCCTCACCATACTTCTGCTAGTGAGCCCATTCGAAACCAATACATATGGTATCAAGCCAATGATACGTAGTGGACTGGAGAAAGGCAGAAGGGACTGTGTCGATGGCATGCTTTCGAAGGGGCTGAAGTCATTCTTTTAAGCTTTCAAATACATTACTTGCATTTTTTTAAAAGATGCTTTCGAAGGGGTTGAAGCTTTCGAATCAATCAACTTACCTTTGTTCGAAGAGCTGCTTACCTTTATTTTTATAAGTTCGAAAGAGTTGTCGCTTACTTTGTTCTTAAAAGAATCTTTCGAATGAGTTGTCGCATTTTAAACTTATGCGATACCTAACTACGGCCTTCATACTTTTCGAATTGGTTAAAGGTCGCATTTATAGCCTTATAGCATTGAGTTCGAAAGGAAGGCTTTCGTTTTATTAATATTGAAACCGCCTACCTAATGCTTTCAAAGGATTCTTGTAGCCGCTTTTATTAATGGTTTCGAAGGTTAGTTTCGAAGAAATCCTTTTCCCTAATTCTTTTATTTAAAGATCAATGCTTTTGAAAGGGTTACTTTTACTATTGTTTTCTTTGACCCAGAAGTTATATTTAATGTCAAAGCCAATGATTTCGAAGGAGATACTTTCAAATGGTTTTGAAGCTATGCTTTCATTAATTTTATTTAAACTAAGTGCCTTCGAAAGATAAGCTTTAATGCTTCTGAACGGTATATCTTTAATGGTTTCGAAAGGAAGTTCTCAATGCTTTCTAAAAGAATGTTTTGAGTGTTTTAAAAGGTATATATTTAAGTGTTTTGAAAGTAAGGTTTGAATACTTTCGACAGGTTTGTTTTTAACGGTTTCGAAAGAGAAGACCTTAGGTTTCAAAAGCCTTATTTTCCAAACAAGAAACCTAATCAGATTTTTTTAAAGATAAATCCATGGCAATTTGAAAGAGTTTTGAAATGGCATTTAATTTTGGAGTTTTCGAAGAAGCTTTCCTTACTAAAGATAGTGGGTTAAAGGTATTAACCAATTTTCATTTGAAGAATGATTACAAGGAAATTAAACTACAGAAATTTATATTATTATGTTATGATCAATCATCATGTATGCTTCTTCTGTAAATATATTCACTTTAAAATTAACCAATAATTGCATTTCAAGGTGTTAAGGGCGGAATAACCAGCTAGCTTGATCCAGAAGTGAATATTCATTAAGTTAACTCCCGCGTGAGTAGAATTGCATCCATGAGGTCAGGTATACCAAAATATAGGATGCCTAAGGATTAATCAAAGGATTGTTGATTTAGATAGGTTCCTAGTAAGCCTATGAAAACTATATATGGAAATAGTAAATGGCAGGGGCCAATAGGTTATTAGTGATCCCATGAAAACTATGTCTGGAATAAGTTATTGAAAGAGATCAATAGGTTCATAGTGATCCCATGAAATTTATGATATGAGAGAAGTTATTGGAGAATCCAATAGGTTCATAGTAAACCTATGAAAATTATGACTGGAGAAAGTTGTTGGTAGGAAGCAATAGGTTCATAGTAATCCCATGTAAACTATGAAGGTGGATAGGAATTCCATAAGAACTAACAGGTCATTAGTTAGCCCATAAAAACTAATAGGTTAATAGTGACCCTAGAAACTATAATTAGAGATATATAGTAAGGTTAATGTGGATGGGTAATCCAGACTTTTTGTTTGACTCAAACTTATGTTTTTCTCTTAAACTCTCGGGTGCTGAATTGATTATGAGTAGTTTGAGAGTTAAGATTTTCAGGTTCTTGTTTAAATGAATAAGCTTCCGGAGACATGCAGGAGGCAAACTAGCTGGTGGGAGTTCTTTCTATTTGATTCCGTTGTGTTTTGGATTTAATGACAAATTTTTTTTGGTTTCATATATTTACATTTTGATCAACCAATGGGGCGTTTTCATATGTCGCTCTTGGCGTTTTTTGCAATAATCATATTTGTCTGAACGTTGTTTACGAATTAGGGTTATGTAATGAATTTAAAATGTGATTTGAAGTGGAATGAGAAATTTATTATATGATTTTATATTTTTCCCATATCCAGATGTTTCTATTGTATCAACATATCTAACATTACCACATTCGGTCACCAAGAATTAATAACTACGGATGACTGCACCATCTGCAGTAGTTAGCTTTGCGCCCCCAAATGGAGATGTTACAAATTTACCCTGACTTCTTAGAAGCCAATGTTGTTTAGGAAGTTCATCGACTTGATGTAAGGCGATGCGTCTACGATGCGGTCGGATTGGATGTGCTATCAAAGTACGGTCGATTTTCATCGAAAGTCCACTCAAAATGAATGAAAAGTTTGTCATTGGGATGAGTGATCATGTAACGACCCGAATTTTTCGACCTTAAAAATCAACACTAATACGTTCACTGTATAGAGTGTCGAACAATCGAGTGTCGAAAATCCCAGACTGTTAGGGTTAAGAAGAAAAAGAGGTAGAAGAAGAAACATAAAACAAAAGCATAGGATCTCACAATCATAGTGGAACAAAATATAATATACAAATAGCAACATTTACACGAAGAAAGCCGTAAATGTCAATTTACATACAATATATCAAATTACAACCATTCACAAACAAACTGGATAGTTGTAATAACTTGTCCCAGAATACTATCAATACAGACTATACAATCTCTAATACACATCTGAATCAATACGTCTCTGCCATCCAGCTCGCCTCTTGAGCTCCAAAACGTCCTAACCTGAAAATTTGTAATACTCGGTCAGACCCAAGCATTACATTAAGTAACACCCAAGTCAGGCTGAAAACCAACGTGAGTAAACCCATTTAACTTGAAATACTAAGATTATAAACTTCATTGAAAATTCAGTGTAACTCGTTCAACATTACGAGTTTTATCTTGTTATAACAAAACACTTAATACACAATTCCATTGGTATTTAAAATAATATCTAAGTACCGTTACTTAAATTAAATGGTCAGGTTTACTTCTTCCAATTTCAACCTATAGGATTCTTAATCTGTAAAGGATTTGTAGTACCAAATAAATCAAAATGGTTTCGGATATTCTAATATCCAATCTGGGTATCTTCGAGTCCAAGTAACGACTTCAAAAAATAAATTGTTTAAAATATTTTTTTTATTTAGGGTAACAACCTTTCAAGCATGGGAGTTTATTGCAAAAGTTTATTCCAAATAAAATGTATCCTCATTTAGTCTCATTGCTATATGTTGAAATGAATATACGATGAAATTTCATCAAAAATGTAGGTTGTTAATCAATTTAAAAGCCAATAGCACATATTAAACGATTCACACATCAGTTTAATTATGTCTTAAACAAATTAATTACAAAATTAAATAATTTATTAACTAATAATAAATTATTTAATCCCATTAATTACCAAAAGCTTTAAGTCAAATAATAATAGTATGACTAATTACCATTATAAAATATCATTTAAATTTAGAGTTACGGATTTTAAAAATGAAAATAGCCTTTTTGTTCGGAAGAAAATATAAATTATCTCTTCTATATATTTATTTATTTTACAACCCCATCCCTTCTTTTCATTTCTTTTGCTTTTTTTATTTTACTCTTCTTTTCCTTTCCTTATTTTCTTACTCTTTTCTATATATATTTCCTCTGGCCAAACTTCTTCGGCCCATTCTCCTCTTTCGGCCCAAATTCCTTTTCCTTCCCACTTTCTCTTTCTTTCCATCTTTATTAACTTCCTTCCCTTTTTCCTCAGTCACTTAGATGAACACTTGTGCACACACGCGTGCACATGCATGCCGACACCGGCAACGACCCCTCATTACCGACCACCTCTGTTGGTTACTAGGCTACACTCACACCCCTGCCCCACACCAAATTGCCTTAACCCGTAATTTAGCCGTTTCGATATCCTGAACCAAGAATACAACCCATACAAACCGTTCGCCATGATTAACCAAGATGCCTTCCATCACTAGCTCCCACCCTGAATGTAACGACCCGGAAATTTCGATCCCGAAACTTCCAGATAGTTAGGAAAAGAAGAAAAGAGAAAGAAGAAGAAACAGAAACAAGACACAGAAACCTCACATTCGCAGCGGATCAAAATATAATATAACATAAATAACGGTTTTACAAAGAAGAATCATCATCGGTACAATTATAATTTAATTACATCAGAGTTACAACTATTACCAATCACCGGACAGTTAAAAAGAACCTGTCCTAGATAAACTATAATATATCGCAGCGGAAATACCCCATACGTTCCTGCCATCCAGCTCGCCTCCTGAGCTCCAGAACGTCCTTACCTGAAAATATGTAATACTCGGTCTGACCCGAGCATTACATCAAAGTAACACCCGGGTCAGGCTGGAAACCAGCGTGAGTAAACCCATCTAACATAATTCCAAAAGCAAACAACTTATATATAACCCGGGTAACTTGTATCAATTACAATTTCACAAATTGTTATCGAAATTATTTATTTCACTCACCAATTTCTAAGTACTAAACTTAGATTAAATGGTCTAATTCACTTAAATCATTCCATTCTAGCTTATTGATTTCACCTAGCAATTTATAAAGAATCGAAGTGGTTTCGGGTATTTACTAATACCTCACTCCGGTCTCTTCGAGTCCAATGACATCTTAACCCAAGTTATTCCATTAAATACAATTCAATTTTAAATACAAGATGTCAGCAAATCATCATCTATAGATATCTACTATATCATAGTTCACCCAAGCATAACCTATCACAAAACATTTCATTCCAGAGATAACAATCAATTCAGGGCATTTAACATTAATCTCAAATAGTCTCATTAAGTGATTATCCAATAATCACTTTACTAAGTAATTATATTTTAAAAATTACATTAAGTAATTATGTTAATTACTTTCTTTTAGTGATTTTTCCTTAATCATTATCAATTAATTTTCTTCAATTTCTTTATTAATTTAATTAATCATTAATTATCCAAAAATCTTAATTAACTTTAAAATAACCCATTTACCTGAATCAATTTCTTAATTATAATTAACACATAGATTTAAAAAAATTTACCTTATAATAAACTACTTAATTTTATATTTCAACTTAACTTAATAAATTTTAAGCTAAGAAAAGCATACCACTATTCTTAAAAACCAAATATTTAAACACATAAATTATAAAGAAATTTTGATTTATGTTTTAAAATCTTTAAAACTTGTTTTTTTATAAAACTTTAAACTGTTATACATATTTACTTCGGGCCCAACCCAACGTATAATCAAGTCCAGACCCGAGTATCTCCCTTTCAATTAGAACAAGTTTTAACTTGAACCTGGAAACCAACACACACGAAAAAATCTCGAAACCCAGCTCGAGCCATACTCCATCTTCCCCGAGTTCTGCAACACAGATGTACGATGACATGGTGCACGTGCACACGTCTCTGGTCGCCGCTTCGATCATAGGCACCTTCGCTGCATGACAGCCCAACCCTCTCTACCTGATTACGATCATCAATAAATAAATTCAAACTCGAAAACAAGATCGAGTCAGAGTAAACCCAAACCAAAATGAACCATCATCCAAAAACTTTCCCGAGCCACCACCTCCGGTCACCATCTTCATCGTCATACTGACCATCACTACGCCATAGGCCCACACACCGAACCCCCCTCCTACTATCAAACTCGAAACTCCCAGGACGTAAGAAACAATCGAGATCTCTGACGAACCCAAAAGGCGAAGAAAACCCTAGATCATCCTCCCTCAGCCATCACGAGTGATTACAAGGTTTCCTACTACTTTTCCATCGATCGTCGATCGACCAATAACCATATACCCAAAACTCGATGCGACAGAAACACGAGATCGCTGGAATTCGACGAACACACCAATTTCGTTCAACTCAAGAAAACTACCTCTAATCAAAACTAAAATACTTGATTTTATTCTTAAAAATCATCGTTTACAAAATCAAATCTGGTAGTATAGGTGAAAATCAAAATTTAATCACTAAATTTCCTAACTTAATATGGTTTCCACTATAAATTTTTAAATCTTGAAATTATCATTTGATAAATTCTCTTAAATCTATTTTTAAAAAATAAATATATGTCCAACAATTCACCTTTCTTTAATGACTATAACCTGAAAACGATTGGAATATGTTAAATCGATTTTTGAATTGGTTTAGCCGGTTCAAAACCACAGTGGTGGGTTTACTGACATGCACAGAGATAACATAATTCTTCATCTATATTTTCAAACAAATAACATTCATGCTAACACTATTCTCAATATCACATGCATCAGAGGAAATCAAATTTGGGTTTCTTCTTAAAACAGAGAAGTACTCGCCTGTTGTTTTGAAAAAAAGAACAGAGAGAAACTTCTCACTTTGACCTGGAATCTGCAGTAATTGATCTGAATTTGATGATGATTTTCATGAATTGAATCTAAAGCCTGATCATTGAAATCTTGTTTTAACTTGTTACTTGATTCAGTTTTTACGGAATTTGATTGTACAGGTTGTCTCTTTTACTTTTTTTATTTTTTTATTTTTGATTTAGTTTTAAAAAAAAAGAATTAAAAGACACTTGTCACTAAACTAACTCAATTTGTCAACATATGTTGTAAAGAATGATTATATGTTAACACATGTATCTTCATGCATAATTAAAATTTTAAAAGCTTTTATGATTAATTTTCCAATTTATAAATACATATTTTAATTTATATAAATAAATCCTTTTAAAATAAAATAAAATAAAATAAAACAATTTATATTCTTAATAAAATCTTGTAAAAATACATTTTAAAACCAAAGTATGATTTAAGATACATATAACCATTCTTTGAATTTCAAATTTAAATATTAAAATTCAAATTAAACCCCAAATCCAATTTAAAAATCAACTTGATATATACATATATATCATATATCATATATATTTAAACAAACACAAATTAAATTTGTATATACTAATTCTATATATATATATATATATATATAGACAACATATTATTATTATTGATTTGAAACAACAATCTTGCCAAATTTTAAATAATTTAAAATGGAGATTATCACATTTGAATTTGTTTAATTTATAAATCAGTGTTTTCAAAAGTTAAATCAGATAACTATCCAATTATCTAATGCCCGAAAATCTAGGATATCACATTCCTCCCCCCTTAGAATCTTTTCGTCCTCGAAAAGGAACAAAGCCAGAATTTTTTTTAGATACTAAAAATTGGATAAATCACTCTTTGATCACTTTTAAATACTTTTAAAATCTATATAATATTGCCAAAATAGTTTTATAGAGATATCATTTTATAACTCAATGTTTCCACAAGTCAATCTTTGTTCTTACAGAAATTCGGTCATATGTTGATCAGGCGTAAGACTGAAAATCTATAAGTACTTAGTAGACTTATTTCCAACATCCAGTGAAAATACTTGGAAAATAATTTTATTGAAATATAGAAAACATTTTTGAAGGTAGAGGAAATATCTTTGGTGAGAATGCTCTGGAAATCATCACCCCCATCCATGGTCGCAGTTACATCCTGGGTTACGTTGCCATCACAGCAAAAGTCCATGTAACTGCAGGCTCTCCACAGCCTCTCGATTACGCCATGGAACCCATGACAGATCGCAGTTACATCCAGGGTTACATTGCCATCACAGCAAAAGTCTATGTAACTGCAGGCTCTCTGCGGCCTCTGATTTTCGCTGTCGAAATGAAACTTCTCCACTCCTACATAGGTCGCGGTCTACCGATATAAAATCAAACGCAAACTGTTGGCTCTCAGCGGCACACACGACTTTCGCTATGTTACCATAGGTCGCAGTCTACCGATATAAAATCAAACGCAGTCTATTGGCTCTCAGCGGCACACACGACTTTTTCTATGGTATACTCTACTCATAATCCCCAGGAACTATTTTTTTCCGGACTCCTCACGGGATCAACTTTAGAACCCCCCTTGGGGCTCAAGATAGCACCACCCGGTGGCACTCCTGAGAAGTTCATTTCAAGGGAGCGCTTTTTTCCCCAGAACCATCATCAAAACACTTTATACTATACACATATAGTATCTTCCAAATCATACAACTAGTATGAATCTCATAAAAAGCCTCTTTACAAAAAATCGATTATCCCAAAATCGATAATTCTCAAACTAGGCTTTCCGAATTCCAATATTGATTTTACCTAAAAATCAAAAGCCATTCCAAATCCAAAGGTTCCCAAAACCTTTTCAAAAATCCTCATAAGATCCTATATATATATATATATATATATATATATATATATATATATATATAATTTTTAAAACTTTGGATCATTTCAAACTTGTATAAAACTCCTTTTATACGTCAAAAATTTTCAAAAACCCTTTTTCTTCTGGCAAAAGATTCAACAAGGGAGTTTCATTTTATAAAAAAATGATATTTAACTTTGTTTACTCAAAATCAAATATTCAAATTTGATTACTCCTTTAAATATCATTTTCATTCAAATCCGTACAATGTACACATATCATCCGTAAGCTATACCAATCTGATCGCTCACTCGACCACACAATTTCACTTCCGAACTAGTATCGTCCACCCGACTTCCTAGTGTGGACACAGATCTGGTTTCTTGATCAGAAACCGTCATTCTCCTTGCATAGTCATAACTATGATAGAGAATATCCAGAACCAATCAACAATCCATATCCAGGTTCGCTGTCGAAAATCGAGTGAAAAATCCCAACTCGGATCGACATACTATCTCGAAATTCTGTGCTCCAATCTGGATCAAATCATTATGCGAATAGAATAACATACGTACACCCTACGTATTTATCTTTATTAGTTGTTAGCCAAATCAATTCCATTTCTATTCACATTCACTTTGATTTTCATTCACTTACTCACAATTGCTTCAATCCATTTGGATTATCACCTCTATTCTTATCTCGGTTGGGTATTTAACCATTAACGGTTTGAACTCCGACCAGTTTATTTAGAAAATAGCTTGAAAAATTTAAAAATAGATAAGTAGTTGGAAAAATAATTACTAGTTTGTAAAATAGGTGTAAAATAGTTAGAAATAGTTAAAATAATTATAGAAATTTTAGATAATTGCAAAATAATAGTAAGATAATAATTAGTTTTGTAAAATAGTTGGAATATAGTAATTAGTATATAAAACAGTTGGAAAATCGTTAAACAGTTTCAAAAATAATTGTAAAACAAGTATAAGATAGCTTGGCTTTTAAAAGAAAGGTTGTATATATAATGAATAGCTTGGAAAAATAGGTTTATATTAAAACAATTTATATTAAAAATAGTCCAGAGTCAAAACTGCTCACTTCCCAATTTCCACTGAAATTGATTCAACCCCAATTCAAGTTGAATTAACCTCAGTTTCTTTCCAAATTTAACTTTATTCAATCTTGGTCTCAAATTCTACTAATTCAAATAAATTTCAATTGAACTACTTCCAATTTCAATTCATTTCAACTCCAGTTTGAATTAATCCTAATTTCAAACTCCATTTCCAAACCAAGTTGAATTATTCTTGATTTCCTCCCAAATTCAATTCAAATTCCATTTGAATTTAAAACTATTCAATTTTAATTACAATTCCAAATTATTCAAATCAATTCGGACTAATTTCAAATTGAACCCACTTCAATTTCAAATCATTTCAAATTAATCCAATTCAAATTTTCCATTTGAATTTTATACTTATACATCTTCAATCACAATTTCAATTAATTCAAATCAAATTCAATTTGAACTAATTTCAATTCAATTTTTTTTAAGTCCATATTCCAAAATTTCATTTTAAATCAATTTAATCTTTCAAAAACCAATTTATTAACCAAATTTAACCTTAAAACCAATTTTCAACAATTTCAGTAGAAATTCTATTTTAAACACCCAAATCTCAAGTCCAAAGTGATTCCATTTCTCTATTTTCGAACTAAAGTTAAATTTTCTTTTTATCTCAATAACAGATATATTACTACAGTCCATTTCTTCATTCATCAAATCCAATTTCAGCTTAAAGATTATTAATTACAACGGAATGATATCATTCAAATTATTTTCAAACATCCATCCATTTCCAATTTTCGGATCTCAAACCCATTTTGAGATCACTTTAATTTCCTAATTCAAATCAACCATTCAACTTCCCAAGTTAAATCTTAATTTCATCTTGAAATTTTCAAATCAGGTTGATCATTCCAACTTATTTAACCTTTCCAAAGTTAAACTCAATTCACTTAATCCTGTCAACCTTACCCAGTTTGAACTTCCATCTTAAATTTTGAACTTTTCATAAATAATCTTCCCACTTATTAAGTTCAAAAACTTATCACTTTGGGTATCATATCTCATTCCAAATTTAAAACTCAATATTTAGAGTTTATTTCAAATTATCCTTGATATCATGTATATCCATACATATATACATATTTATTTCTTGGCCCTCCCAGCCATGTTTTAAAATTTTAAACCACCTTTGGTTTTAAATTCAAGTCCAATCTTCAAACAACTCATTGTTTACAACAAGTCTCTTTTATTCAAATAATACTTATTTATTCTTTTAGCACTTTGAAACAATCTTTCAAATTTATGGACCTAGATTTAAAATTCCACAATTTAGGTGTTTTCAATTTCAATTTATAAGTCATACTTTACTTAAATGTTTACTTCTTTAGAATATTTCATATTGCTTAATCATTAATACACATCTTATTATTAAACACACAACAATCATTTATGATAATAACCAAGATTATCATATCTAAAGCCATTCATTATCATCTTATTCCGAAATACTTCTCCAATTTAAGATTTCAATTTCAGTTTGAATCCATTTCAAACTTATCTTTATTTAATTTTAGTTTTGTTGTATTTCTAATACCACTTAATTTAATCCCAAAAATTTAACAACCAATTCCCTTAATATTTATTAGAAAGAAATATTGCTTTATATATCAAAATATATTCTTATATAAAATCATTTAAAATCTTTATATAAGAAAATAACAAGTACGCTCTCTCATATATACACTCAACTCATCCTAGGGTACCATTGACCCTTTCCTTAATGAGTAATCCCAACAGAGCCAAGGTTCTCGCTTAACCTTCAGCTCTGATACCAGACGTAACGACCCGGAAATTTCGATCCCGAAACTTCTAGATAATTAGGAAAAGAAGAAAAGATAAAGAAGAAGAAACAGAAACAAGACACAAAAACCTCACATTTCGCAGTGGATCAAAACATAATATAACATAAATAACGGTTTTACAAAGAAGAATCATCATCAGTACAATTATAATTTAATTACATCAGAATTACAACTATTACAAATCATCGGACAGTTAAAAAGAACCTGTCCTAGATAAACTATAATATATCGCAGCGGAAATACCCCATACGTTCCTGCCATCCAGCTCGCCTCCTGAGCTCCATAGTCCTTACCTGAAAATATGTAATACTCGGTCTGACCCAGCATTACATCAAAGTAACACCCGGGTCAGGCTGGAAACCAGCGTGAGTAAACCCATCTAACATAAATTCCAAAAGCAAACAACTTATATATAACTCGGGTAACTTGTATCAATTACAATTTCACAAACTGTTATCGACATCATTTATTTCACTCACCAATTTCTAAGTACTAAACTTAGATTAAATGGTCTGATTCACTTAAATCATTCCATTCTAGCTTATTGATTTCACCTAGCAATTTATAAAGAATCGAAGTGGTTTCGGGTATTTACTAATACCCGACTCCGGTCTCTTCGAGTCCAATGACATCTTAACCCAAGTTATTCGATTAAATACAATTCAATTTTAAATACAAGATGTCAGCAAATCATCATCTATAGATATCTACTATATCATAGTTCACCCAAGCATAACCTATCATAAAACATTTCATTCCAGAGATAACAATCAATTCAAGGCATTTAACATCATTTAATCGTCATAAGCAAAAATTGATCACTTCCGAAAGTTAATTTAATAAATTCAAATTAAATTACTAACCTCAATCACTTATATTCCTTTCTTAACATTAATTAATTACAAACCAATTAATTAATCATCCTTTAATTATCCATCTTAATTAATCACCTTTGACTAATTATCCTTTAATTACAATAAGAAAATTAACACTTAATTAATTACATACATTAATTAACCTTTACCCATCACATTAATCATAATGATTCTTAAATAATTATTCAATTAATTACCTTATAACCATTTACATTGATTAATTATTCCTCGATTAACCAAACTCATAAATTGACAAATCCTTAATTAATTACTTTAATTAATCAATTCTTTAATTAATTACACTAAGCAATTAATATTTACTTACTTCCCTTAAATAATTTATCCTTAATTACATCCATCAAGTAATTATTTCATTGATTAATTATCCTTAATTAATTAACCTTGATAAATAATTCATTAACCTTTAACTTCCACATAGATAAATTAACCTTAACCATTCATATTAATTAACCTTTGAACTAATCTCCTTATTAATGATCCCCTAATCATTTCCAGTAATTAATTCTTTTATTTGATTACATCAAATAATCATTAAATTAATCCCATCATTAATTAATCTCAATTAGTCTCATTAAGTGATTATCCAATAATCACTTTACTAAGTAATTATATTTTAAAAATTACATTAAGTAATTATCTTAATTACTTTCTTTTAGTGATTTTTTCTAAATCATTATTAATTAATTTTCTTCAATTTCTTTATTAATTTAATTAATCATTAATTATCCAAAAATCTTAATTAACTTTAAAATAACCCATTTACCTGAATCAATTTCTTAATTATGATTAACACATAAATTTAAAACATTTTACCTTATAATAAACTACTTAATTTTATATTTCAACTTAACTTAATAAATTTTAAGCTAAGCAAAGCATACCACTATTCTTAAAAACCAAGTATTTAAACACATAAATTATAAAGAAAATTTGATTTATGTTTTAAAATCTTTAAAACTTGTTTTTTTTTTATAAAACTTTAAACTGTTATACATATTTACTTCAGGCCCAACCCAACGTATAATCAAGTCCAGACCCGAGTATCTCCCTTTCAATTAGAACAAGTTTTAACTTGAACCTGGAAACCAACACACACGCAAAAATCTCAAAACCCAGCTCGAGCCATACTGCATCTTCCCCGAGCCCTTACTCGAGTTCTGCAACACAGATATACGACGACATGGTGCACGTGCACACGTCTCTGGTCGCCGCTCCGATCATAGGCACCTTCGCTGCGTGACAGCCCAACCCTCTCCACCTGATTACGATCATCAATAAATAAATTCGAACTCGAAAAAAAGATCGAGTCGGAGTAAACCCAAACCAAAACGAACCATCATCCAAAAATTTTTTCGAGCCACCACCTCCGGCCACCATCTTTATCGTCATACTGACCATCACTACGCCATAGGCCCACGCACCAAACCCCCCTCCTACTATCAAACTCGAAACTCCCACGAGTAGGAAACAATCGAGATCTCTAACGAACCCAAAAGGCGAAGAAACCCCTAGATCATCCTCCCTCAGCCAACACGAGTGATTACAAGGTTTCCTACTATTTTTCCATCGATCGTCGATCGACCAGTAACCATATGCCCAAAACTCGATGCGACAGAAACACGAGATCACTAGAATTTGAAGAACACACCAATTTCGTTCAACTCAAGAAAACTACCTCTAATCAAAACTAAAATACTTGATTTTATTCTTAAAAATCATCGTTTACAAAATCAAATCTAGTAGTATAGGTAAACTCAAAATTTAATCACTAAATTTCCTGACTTAATATGGTTTCCACTGTAAATTTTTAAATCTTGAAATTATCATTTGATAAATTCTCTTAAAGCTATTTTTAAAAAATAAATTTATGTCCAACAATTCACCTTTCTTTAATGATCATAACCTGAAAATGATTGGAATATGTGAAATCGATTTTTGAATTGGTTTAGCCAGTTCAAAACCATAGTGGTGGGTTTACTGACATGCACAGAGATTACATAATTCTTCATCTATATTTTCAAACAAATAACATTCATGCTAACACTATTCTCAATATCGCATGCATCAGAGGAAATCAGATTTAGGTTCCTTCTTAAAACAGAGAAGTACTCACCTGTTGTTTTGAAAAGAAAAGAAAAGAGAGCAACATCTCACTTTGATCTGGAATCTACAGTAATTGATCTGAACTTGATGATGATTTTCAAGAATTTAATCTAAAGCCAGATCATTGAAATCTTTTTTTAACCTGTTAGTTGATTCAGTTTTTACTGAATTTGATTATACAGGTTCTCTTTTAGCTTTTTTTTTATTTTTGATTTAATTTTTTTTAAAAGAATTAAAAGACACTTGTCACTAAACTTACTCAATTTGTCAACATATGTTGTGAAGAATGATTATATGTTAACACATGTATCTTCATGCATAATTAAATTTTTAAAAGCTTTTATGATTAATTTTCCAATTTATAAATACATATTTTAATTTATATAAATAAATTGTTTTAAAATAAAAAAACAATTTATGTTCTTAATAAAATCCAATAAAAATACATTTTAAAACCAAAGTATGATTTAAGATACATATAACTATTCTTTGAATTACAAATTTAAATATTCAAATTCAAATTAAACCCCAAATCCAATTTAAAAATCAACTTGATATATACATATATATCATATATCATATATATTTAAACAAAGACAAATTAAATTTGTATATAATAATTCTATATATATACACAACATATTATTATTATTGATTTGAAATTAACAGTCTTGCCAAATTTTAAATAATTTAAAATGGAGATTATCACATTTGAATTTGTTTAATTTATAAATCAGTGTTTTCAAAAGTTAAATCCGATAACTATCCAATTATCTAATGCCCGAAAATCTAGGATATCACATTCCTCCCCCCTTAGAATCTTTTCGTCCTCGAAAAGGAACAAAGCCAGAATTTTTTTTAGATACTAAAAATTGGATAAATCACTCTTTGATCACTTTTAAATACTTTTAAAATCTATATAATATTGCCAAAATAGTTTTATAGAGATATCATTTTATAACTCAATGTTTCCACAAGTCAATCTTTGTTCTTACAGAAATTCGGTCATATGTTGATCAGGCGTAAGACTGAAAATCTATAAGTACTTAGTAGACTTATTTCCAACATCCAGTGAAAATACTTGGAAAATAATTTTATTGAAATATAGAAAACATTTTTGAAGGTAGAGGAAATATCTTTGGTGAGAATGCTCTGGAAATCATCACCCCCATCCATGGTCGCAGTTACATCCTGGGTTACGTTGCCATCACAGCAAAAGTCCATGTAACTGCAGGCTCTCCACAGCCTCTCGATTACGCCATGGAACCCATGACAGATCGCAGTTACATCCAGGGTTACATTGCCATCACAGCAAAAGTCTATGTAACTGCAGGCTCTCTGCGGCCTCTGATTTTCGCTGTCGAAATGAAAACACTACTAATTCTTTATTTTCCTAGCCGATTTCACTCATGTTAGTGGAAACACAAATTAGAATGTTTGAATTTCTGGCAATATTGAGTTAGCCACTGTAAATCTTGCTTTCCTATATTCTTACCTGATAACATCTTAAGAAATCATTTTCAAAGTAAAGTATACTCGAATTCAACCACAAATTCTTCAAACATCATAATCCAAAGCCCATTAGTCGAAGAGATATAGATTTTTGAAAGTTTAGGCACGACAGGAAAGAACAAAACAGAGGTAAAATGCTATACAGGCTTTTATATTCATCCATATACACACATATATACATCTAGTTCTATGTAAGCAACTTACTAACTACTATTTTTCTACTTTATCTGTTTAAGCATACTCATAGATTATAAGAAAGATTTTGGTTGAAAAGTTTACTCACTTTGAAACTTAGAACAGAGGAATTCAGTTTTGAAATCTGGAAAACTGGAAGTTGATCTTTGATCTGTTCTTGATCAACTTGTTCAAGTTGAATTTGAATTTGAATCTAGCTTGCTCAAGTTGAAAACTTGAAGTAGCTTGATTTAGAAGTTTGGTTTTCTCTAAAAAAATTTACTTTTTGTTTTGAAAGAAGATGAAAGGAGAAAGAAGAAGTTGAGATGAAATATATATGTAAAAGAATGCTCCTGAATACTACCGGGTTTTCAACTAAATTCATTTTTTTATATATAAGGAAATCCATTTTGGCACTTATATGTATATGTCTTCTTAAGCCTACAAATGTTCATATGAATATATTTATATATTTTCTTTATACTTATTCATGTATAGCTTAAAAGAAATATTTAATAATATAAACCTTTTATTTATTCTTATTTCATTTAAACTTAAGTTATTACGATTTTAATTAATAACCATATATATACATACTTATCTCTAATGTTTATAAATGTGGAATTTAAATTTAAATAATTATATTAGAAGAATATTAAATTTAATTTTGCTAAAAATCCTAGCTTCAAGTAATATTATATATATCCTTATTTTTACAACTTTCCAACATTTTATTCCATAGGGCATATATATATATATATGTATGTATGTATGTATGTATGTATGTATGTATGTATGTATGTATGTCTATGTATACACACACACGCACTATAAAGCTTGTATATGTCTATTTATATATTTATGTATGTTCTATTCTTGAATTTAAATGGTGAAATATGTTATTTATTAATTTACTATAAGATTTATCATCTCGAGAGATTTTATAATTCAACATTTATTATAGTTTTAAACCAACTTACATTTATAACCATATATTTTTAATTATCAGAATTTTATTGGTTCTATTTATAAATTAGTATTTCTAATAATTTAATCCAGTTAATTACCAATTAATGACCGTTAAAAATCTAGGTTGTCACACTACTCCCTCCTTTAAATCTTTCTTCCCTGAAAAGGAATGAAGCAAGAGTTTTATTACAATGTTTATTATCATTTAAATTATTCTTTAAACATCTTTAATCCTTAACTCTTTTTATTTAAATTTTAAAAAACTTTAACAATCTACATAGTATTATCAAAATAGTTTAATGAATATACTTTTTATAACTCGATGTTCGACAAGTCCATCCTTGTTCTCATAGAAATTCGGTCATACGTTGATCAGGCGTAGGACTGAAAATCTATAAGCACTTAGTAAACCCATTTTCAAAACCCAGTGAAAATACATAGAAAACTTTTGTGAAACTATGGAAAACATTCTTGTGAGAATGCTTTGGAAATCATCAACCCCTCCATGGTCACAGTTAGCCCGATGATTATGTCGCCATCCCGACGAAACCATAGAAAAATGTAGGCATCCGCGCCCCTCGAGTACACCATGGAACCGCCACAGATCGCAGCTACACCCAGGGTTACGTTGCCATCACGAAAAAACCATGTAACTATAGGCATCAACGCCCTCGAATTTCGCTGCCAAATGAAACTTCACCACATAGACCACACAGATCGCAAACTACATCAGTCGAGTCCTAATGTAGCCTGTAGGCACTCACTGCCACATGACTTTCACAATGTCTTCATAGATCGCAGTCTACCGATGTTATATTGCTTTCCCAACGCAATCAAACGTGGATCTTAAGCAATCACTGCCCCTCGACTTACGCTATGGGACGCAGTAGATCGCAGTTACACCGAGTTACGTCGTCATAGCATAACCCCAATGTCTCTGTAGGCATTAGCGCCCTTGACTTTCGCTACCCCAACCACAATGTTCAGGAAGTAAAGTTTAGTCTGGACATCCTCTAGGATCAAAATTCAGAACCTCCCCTTAGGGCTCAAGGTAGAACCATCCCGTGGATCTCCAACTATAAGTTTTAACTTTAAATGGAAGCACCTTTTTCCCCACAGCGTTCTCAAAACTTTTTATACCATACACATATAATATCTTTCAAAACATACTCTTTATATGTCATACATATAAATTTCAAAATCGAAATCTCAAAATCGATAATTCCCAAACTTTGCTTTTTCCCAAAATCAAAAGCCTTTTAAAATCAATGGGTTCTAAGAACCTTTTTCCCAATTCCATAAAATCATTTATATATATATATATATATATAAGTTTATTCTTTAACTAGAATAAAATACCTTTTGGATCACTTCCTACTTATATAAATTTCTTTTTATACTTCAAATATTTTTCAAAGATCTTTTCTTCTAGTTATAGATTCAACAAGGGGAGTTTATCATATATAACAAATATATATAACTTTATTTATACCAAATAAACATTCAAATTCAATTTCCTTTATAAAGTTATTTGCCACATTACTTACTTTTTATAAAATGAGTTTCAGTTATAGTGATATCCAATTTCCACTCTTATTCATCATATATTTCTCAAAATACACTTTTCCATTTCAAAAATCAATTTTAAATTTATTTTCAAAATTTTCAATATCTATTTCATTCAAGCACGTACAATGTAAATATATCATCCGTATGCAATATCAAATCTGATCGCTCAACCGATCACATAATTCTACTTCCAAACTAGTATCGTCCATCTGACTTCCTAGTGCGGACTCAAATCCGATTTCTTGATCAGAAATCGTCATTCTCCTTGCATAGCCATAACTATGATAGAGAATTTTCAAAATCAATCAAAAATCCATATCCAGGGTTCACCGTTGAAAATTGAGTGAAAAAAATCCGAACTCCCATCGATATACTATTTTGAAATTCTGTGCTCGAATCTAGATCAAATCGTTATGCGAATAGAATACTATACGTATATCCTACGTATTTATCTTCATTGATTATTAGCTAAATCAATTTTTTTACTCACATTCATTTTGATTTCTATTCACTTGTTCATGATTGCTTCAATTTCCATTTAGGTTATCACTTCAATTCTTATCTCAATTGGTATTTAATTATAAACAGTTTGCACTCTGACCGGCTTTTATTTAGAAAATAGCTTGAATAGTTTTTTTTAAAATAGCTAAGTGGTTGTAAAATAGTAATAAGTTGTAAAATAGTTGAATAGTTGTAAATGTTTGTAAATTAATTATTTAGTAAGTATAAGATAGTTTGGGTATTAAAAGAAGGGTTTTATAGTAAATACCTTGAAAAATCAAAATACTTTGAATATTTAAGAAAATAGATTTATGATAGTTTATATTAAAACAATTTATTTGAAAATAGTTTCAGATTCAAACTGTTCAATCTCCCATTTCAACCCATCTCAATTTCCATTCCCATTAAATTGATTCAATTCCAATTTTATTTGAATTAACCTCGATTTCCATTTCAAATTCAAATCAATTCCCATTTGAATTTAAACTTATTCAACTTCGATTACACTCCCAATTAATTTATCTTTGAATTAATCCCAATTCCATTTTCAAATAATTAGAAGAAATTATTGCTTTATATATCAAAATATAAGCTTATATAAAAACTACATTTAAAACCGTTTTAAAATCTTTATATAAGAAAATAACAAGTACGCCCTCATATATAATACACTCAACTCATTCTAAGGTACTGCTGACCCTATTCAATTGAGTAACCCCCACCAGAGCCAAGGTTCTCGCTTAACCTTCAGCTCTATACCAAAATCTAATGACTCGAAATTATCGACCTCGAAAATCGACGCTAATACGTTCGAACAATCGAGTGCTGAACAATCGAGTGCCGGAAGTCCTAGACTGTTAGGGTTAAGAAGAAAACGAGGTAGAAGAAGAAATAGAAACAAAAGAAAAGAATCTCACAATCGTAGCAGAACAAAATATAATATATAAATAGCAGCATTTACACAAAGAAAGCTGTAAATGTCAATTTACGTAAAATACATCAAAGTATAACCATTCATAAACAAACTGGACAGCTGTTACAATTTATCCCAGAATACTATCAATATAGACTATACAGTCTCTAATACACAGTGGAATCAATATATCTTGCCATCTAGCTCGTCTCCAGAGTTCCAGAACGTCCTAACCTGAAAATCTGTAATACATGGTCTGACCCGAGCATTACATTAAGTAATACCTGAGTCAGGTTGGAAACCAACATGAGTAAACCCATTTAACTTGAAATACTAAGGTTATAAACTTCTTTGAAAATTCTGGGTAACTTGTTCAACATACGAGTTTTATCTTATTACAAAAAAACACTTAATACATAATTCCATTGGTATTTAAAATAATATCTAAGTACCATTACTTAAATTAAATGGTCAGGTTTACTTAATTCATCCATTTTCAGCCTATAGGATTCTATAACCAAATTCGTAAAGGATTTATAGTACCTATTAAATTGAAATGGTTTCGGATATTTCTAATTTCCGATCCGGGTCTCTTCGAGTCCAAGTAACAACTTTAAAAAATAAATTGTTCAAAATAAAAATTTGTTATCTAGAGTGACAACCTTTCAAGCATGGGAGTTTATTGCAAACGATTATTCCAAATAAATTGTATCCTCATTTATTCTCATTGCTATATTTTAAAATGAATATCCGATCAAATTTCATCAAAAATGTAAATTATTAATCAATTTAACGGCCAATAACACATATTAAACGATTCACACATCAGTTTAGTTAACTTTGATTGACCGTACTTACTTATATCTTAACCGAATTAATTAAAAAATTAAACTATTTATTAACTAATAATAAATTATTTAATCCCATTAATTACCAAAATATTTAAGTCAAATAATAATTGTATAACTAATACAATTATAAAATATCATTTAAATTTAATGTTATGGATTTAAAAAATGAAAATAGCCTTTTTGTTAGGAAGAAAATATAAATTATCTCTTTTATATATTTATATTTTGTACAACCTCATCCCTTCTTTTCATTTTTTTACTTTTTTTTACTTTACTCTTCTTTTCCTTTACTTATTTTCTTACCCTTTTTTGATGATCTGGAATTTTGGGCAATATCAATTTAATAATCTGCATTAAAAATTAAATTTATTTAATAATCTTTGTTAATAAATTTGAATTGATTTAATAATCTTCTTTTAAATAAGTATTTAATTAGTGAATTTTATCTTTTAAAAAGCTAATAAAATGTTTTCTATTTATAATGTATATATATATATATATATATGTATATATTGTAAATAAATAAGCTTTGGTTTGAAATTTAATAAATAAATAAAATCTTGTTTTTAAATTCTAATATACATTTTGATAATTTAAAATCTATAATTCAATTTAAAATATAACTTTTTAAAACTATTTAATAAATAACTATATGGTTTTAAATACTTAAAATAAATGATTAATTATTTAAAATTATATTTTAGCTTAAGTTTAAAATTTTAATAAGACTAATTAAAAGGTTTTTTTAAATTATTATTTAATAAATATGATTTGAAATTATATATAAGTTTAAATTACAATATAGCATATGATATATTAATTCATTTAAGTGATATAAGTAATTTATATATAACAAGACAATTTCTTTTATAAATTATTTAAAATTGATAAATTTGTTATTTTCAAATAATAATTATAATACTTAGTTTTTATAAACATAAATAGATTTTAATGAATATAGAATTTGTTATTTTCAATATTTAATATGTAGTTATATGTGCATATATATAACTTGATTTTAAAACTGGACTTTAAAAGTTTAATTTGAATTTGAATTTGAAATTTATTTTGAAATTCAAAAGAATAGATCCTTAAAAATATTTGGATAAGCGTTTATTTATAATTTATTTTTATTACATTTTCTTTACATAAGAAATTCATATATGTATTTACATAAGAATTAATAAATTAAGTTAAAAGCTTTATTTAACATTTTAAATTAAAATAAAATACTTAAAGGACAAGTGTTATCATATTGAAACTTAATATAACATGTGTTAATTAATGAACAAAGATATATGACAAGTGTCACATTTTAATTTAATTTTTCTTTTGTTATTTTTTAAATCAGATTTCAACCTATATAAACATGCTTCTTTCTTCAATTTCTTTTTCCTATTCTTTTTCAAAAAGAAAAGAGAAAAATTAAACCAATTTCTCTAAATAAATCTGAAAACCAAATCTTCAGCTTGAAATTCTCAAAACAATCTGAAATCATCCCTCAAAACCAGAAATGTAAATCAAAAATCTGTAGCTCATTTGCAAAATTTAAATATCTTCCTCATCCTCTAATGCAATATCAAAATCAAAAGCCAGCAAACCATTTTTCAAGTTCAAAACAAAATCTTGTCAACATTTTCTTTTCAAACCTGAGAACAACAAAAGCATGCAAGCATTCTTCTTCAATCGGGAAGCAAAAAGCCTGCATGCATTCTTAAATCTGAGATTTGATCAAGCAAGAACATCTAGCCTGCATTTCTTGAAAACCTAGAACAAAGGTTGCAAGCATCCTCTTTCAAACCTGAGATGCAGACAGAAGCAACTTCAATTCTGTTTGTAATCAAGTTTCAGTAGCATGCAAAGTTTCTTGGATTAAAGTATTCCAGTTTCAAGTTTTTAAGATCAAAGACAAATTCAAGCAACTCAAGTATCATAAGCTTTTTCAAAAATTGGAGGCTCTGTCTTCATTTCCAAAATGGTGAGTAACATTTTTATTAAAATAACTTAAGTTTAACATGGTTGCTTGATTGATTTCTGTGATAATTACGATTTGTGTGGATATAGATGAGTAAGTTTTTACACATATATATATGAATTATCTGCGAATATTTGAATGTAAATGTGTGCATGTTTGTTTCATTGAGATATCTCTGTTCTTTGTTTTCAAGACCCAGCTTTGCAAACAAAATCATTATCTTTTGATCTAATAACTGTTAGGACTTGGAATATAAACCAATGTTGTTTGATTTGTTGTAAATCAATGTTTAATATTTTAAGTAAGTTAGAAATAAAATTTAAATGGCTCTGGAATCAAAAACAAAAGAACAAACTGATTATAAGTAAAATTCCAACATTCCAATTCATCAATTCAGGATCATAAATTGAATCCTTAACATAAAACATGATTTTTAAGAAGGAAATCATATTTTTTTAGTAAAGGGATGAAGGAGTAGTTCTAGTTTGATTTGTTTAGGTGTTTTTGGTTGTCTCTGATGATCTCGAGTGTAATGACCCTGAATTTCCGACCCAATTTAAAATTTAAAATTCATCATTTCAGTATAAAAATTTTGAAATTTATAAACGATCTCAATTAATGTCCAAACTTTATTTATGACATACGTCTAGTTAGATATGAATATAGAAAAAGTTTCGTCGCAAAATATTACAGTAAATTTCGTTCGCGTTTTACTGTATATCAGTCCTTATAAAGCTGCGTAAAATTTATCTTTCAAATCCAAATATTTTTACACAGTTATGTTGTAAAAATTATTCCGATCAAGATTATGTAATTTGTTTCGTCAAAAACTGTCATCGTCTGTTCCGTTTAAATTGTTTGCAAAACGAACAATTTAAGCGGTGTAAATTCGAGTTTTTATAAAACCATCGTATCGTAATAATCTGTGTACCGTTGGAAGCGCGTCGTCGCACTGATCAAAACGGTATATTTATTCGTGCCAATCGGAGTCCGACGTAAAATAGTCGCATTGATTTAACCGTTCCGGACGGACCGGTTAGATAAATTTCAGCCCAAAATTCTTTAGCCCGTATACTTTCAAAATTTTGAAATAAAAGTCAGCTGATGCATTTAAGAAAGTAGTTGGAAGATGAGGGTTGGCATTGGAATGGGGTATGACTTTTCGGTATTCGATATTGAAATGTGATATACGAAGCAGTAAAGTAAAAGAATATATCTCTCCATTCATTTTACTATACCTCTTCACATAGTCACGAAATCTCTTCAGGTATTCACCCTCCTTCTTTTCTTTCATATTTTTTTCCTCTCTTCCTTCTGAAATTTTAAAAAGGCAAGAACTGAAAATGCAAAAGCATGCACTTTGCCTCACCCCCTTTCCATTCACCGTCCCACTCCATCATGCGCCAACCTCTGAAAACAACGAGTACACACCCACATTCCCTCTCCATTCACCAACACCAAGCCCACTGCCTTTCCTACTCGCACACCACAGCCTCAAACAACCAAGCTACACTCCTCCATAAACCGAAACCGAAGCCACTTTCAGTCCCTTGTGCCTATGCGTACACATATGGAGTGTGTGCTCTGTGTGTATATAAGTGTACACATGTGTGAATGCTGCATGTGTGTTGTGGAGAACATGCGTGTGTGTGTGGGAAGTCACGGCCTGTTAAAAAAGAAGAAGAGGAAGTAAGGTTTGTGCTTTTGGGAGTGATGGCAGCATGTAGGAGGGGTGATGAGCTGGGCGTGCATGAGAATTGAGGTGCTTGCATGTTGTATGCGTGAAGATATGCTTGCTTCATATTTTTTTGTCTCGGCCGATTAGATTATAAAAAAAATAATAAAAAGGGAGGATGCGTGAAATGTTGAGGTGGTGCATGCATGTACTATGTGTGTGCATAAATGTGTGCGTGTGTTTGCTTTAGAAAAAAAAAATTGTTGCGTGCATAGCTTGCAAAGGGAGTGGGTATATGCGCGCGGGCTTTGTGCACGAGTCTCGTGCATGCGTGTTACTATAAAAAAAAAGAAAAAAAATGAAATTGGACGGTATCGATTGGTTAAGAAAATAGTAACCGTTTTTCTTTTCTCGTTGTGTGCAGAAGTAACCGATTGAGCTTTTTGCAGCAGCACCGATCTTCAGCTTTTGTTCTTTTCTCCGTCGTGGGTAAACGCATTTATATAAAATTATAAATTATATACAAACGTTCATTGTATTAATATCATTTTCTTTTGTCGATATTACAGTGTCCGTTGTTCGCATCGTACCGACTCTATTCGTGCTTATTCTTGCTTTAGGTCAATTTCTTTATCCACGAAAGGTGAATTAATTTTCACGACTATATTCTTATACAAGTATGGCTGTTGAATGATTGCTATGCGATGTTGAATTGGACGTTAAATGTTATTATTAAGTGATAAATAATTTGCAAGTTGGAATTTATATAGGATAATTAAAAATTTAAAATGGATTATATATGTCGAATGTTGATTAGTTAAACTTGACCCCTTCATATGTTGAACATTGATTAGTTAAACTTGACCCTTTTAATTGTTAATTAAATTGACACGTAGAAATTGGTTAATTAAACTTGAACCATTGAACTTATATCGGATTAATTGTTGTAGTGCAAACTTGAAATTGAAATTGAACGATAAGTGAAAAACCGAAATGTAATAATCTTTAATCTACATGAAATGATGGTGTTGATTCTAGAAATAATTATATTAATTTGCATAAATAACAAATGTAAATTAATACGATTATTTCAGGATTATTTAAATAAATTGTTGAATTGTTATGTATGGATGCTATTGCTTGTTTATTTACTATGACACCATCCCAGTTATCACACTGCAAGTTCCCTTTATATGCTTTGATTTTGAATTGAAATGGAATTGGGTTGAAATGATAGATACCCAAATAACTTTGACTTAGGATAGAAAATTTAATTGAACCCGATTGGTTAATGTTTTGATTTCAAATAAAATAAAATTTTATTTGACTAATAACAAGGTTTTGAATAAAATTGGAATTTAAATTCGAATGAATGTAAATGTGAATATTTGAATTTGAAACGAATATTAAGTCCTCATTGACAAAAGAACATTGTTTAAAATTTAATTATTTAATAATTAAATTTAGAATTATTTGACAATTAATTTTGAAGTTATTAATAACTAAGTTTTGAAAGTATTATTAATAAATATGTTTTGAAATTAGTAATAATTAATTTGAAATTATTAATAATTAAGTTTTGAAATTAGTAATAATTAATTTGGAATTATTATTAATCATTTGAAATCATTAATAATTAAGTTTGAAATTATTAATAATTAAGTTTTAAAATTATTAATAATTAAGTTTGGAATTAGTAATAATTAAGATTTGAAATTATTTGATAATTTGATGAGATTGAATTAATTAATAATTAAATTGAATTGAAATTTTTCTTAGTAAGAGGAATTGAATTTTGGATAAGTAAAACTAAGTTTCTTAAATTGAGTCTGAAATTTGTAACTAAGTAAATAATAAACGAAATTGAATTTCTTTAATAAGAAATAGAATGAGTTTTATCGAACAAATGAAAGATTTGAAATTTAAAGAATTGGATTGGACAAATTTAATTTAAATTAAATTTGTAAACTTTGATAACAAAGTTATACTTAAGAAAGTAATGTGATGAATTGGAAATTTAGTTGAAATTGTTTAATGATAAATTAATTTAATGAATATCGAATGAAATCGATAAATGAGTTTAAATCAATTTGAACATTAAATTAAGTTAAATGATTATGAAATGAACTTATATACGAAATTAAATGAATATTTGAATTGTTTAAAACTGAACTTTGAAATTGAATTAAAGAAACTTTGAAATGAAATTGTGAAGTTATGAAACGTAAATTTTTGAATTTGATTTAGAAAGACTAACGAAATGTTGATTTACGAATTATAATTGAAATTGAAATTGATTCGGTTTTGAAATATATTAAACGACTAATCGGTAAATTAATTATGAAGGTTATTAAAGGAACCGGAATCGGTTAGGGACATATTCACTGTCTAAACTGAAAACCACTTTAATAAATATACGCGGAGTGTGATCCAGAATGAAGTGGTTGGAATGGCGTACGTGATGACTGAAGAATGTGATCGATAATGGATAGCCTTGACACTTGTGTCAAATTGGAAATGACTAAAACATGAGCCGTGCCGGGCCAAATGGGGTTAGCTACCTCGAGCGAACACACTTTTTCGTAAACTACTCATTTACTTTGTGATTGATTGGTGCGCACCCTAGAACTTGGAGTGTTGTTTCGCGGTGTTGCGATCGTTGCGGCGATGCGTTCTCACCAGTCCGGATCAGGCAAACGGTAGTTTGACTACCTTGGGTATTGCATCATGTGCCTTTTCATAATTGTATTCCCATATACACGACCACCATGAATTTGTTTTGTATTATACCTATGGAGTACTCCCTGATATCCCACTAGTTTACGGTGGAGTTTACAGTGCTGTATAGTCTATAATGCTATATAAAATGTGTTAAGGAGGACAATGGTAACGCCTCAGCACTATTTTGATATTTTACTTTACTGTTAGACATTATCTACGTATCGTACTCTACTATGTATAAATAGTTTAACGAATCCTTAAAGATGTTATTCCATTCATCTTTGAGTAATTGTTATTTTAATTTAAACCATAATATCTGTATAAGAATATATGTCCTGATTCGAGTGTTTGTTTGTGCATATGCTCGGATCAGACTGAGGATTGCTGTTGCAGTTCTGCTTGGAGCTGAAGACCGAAGACTATCACTATCATTATCTTATCTTATCAGTATTTCTCTTTCTATTTAGACTATTGGACATCTATGTTGTTCTATTTTATTTTATCTGAGACATTGTTGTATTTATGGGTAGCTTCATGAACTACTCTTATGACTATGTTGTATTTCCGCTGCACTATTCTATGATGTTATATGTCTGTGATTCTGTGATGATCCTCATATATATATATATATATATATATATATATATATATATATATATATATATATACACACACACACACACCATTAATGATTCGTGTTTTGTATTATTTAAGTTGACAAGTATGGAATATCGTCAATTTAAATGGTACAAATATACGGGTTGTTGCATCGAGGGTCTGAGGCGTCGTGGTTCTTTCTGGAGGCAGAAGTGTGATCGGAGAATCGAGGAAAAATATTGGATGGGTGTGTAGATCATCTTGGTAGCGGCAGTGGATGTTTTTAGTCTGTAAACCTAGTTTTGACTAGGTCGAGATTTTTGATCGACGCGGCTCCTATGGTTGATCGAGTTCTACAAAACTCAGGGGAATGGTAGCTAGGACATGGATGAAGACGTGGCCGGAGGTGTAGGCACTCCAGTGGTCGAAGGCGCGAGAGCGAAGCGGTCCCAGGATTTGATGTGGTTCCAGTTTTGGGTTTGACTGTTCGATTTTGATTTTCAAACTGCTACAGTTGTTCTGATGGTTGTAATATGCTTTGGAGACGATCGTCGTCTTGTTAGGATCATCTTGGATGATCGGAGAAGGGTGGTTGGTCGGTATATATGCACGGTGCATATCAGGGTTTTGATGATGTTGGGCTGAGCAGTGATGTTTACTCAAGTTTTACTCGAGTCGATTTGTGTTTTACTCGAAGTAAAGTGAGGTTAGACTCGGAGCTTCTGAAGGTCTGCTCGGGTCATTGTTTAATTACAGGTTTTAGAAACCTATCAGTATTTAGATTTTGAAATTTAAATTAAATTTAAAAATGTAAAGCAAGTTTTAATCAAAGTTTTGAAGCAAGTTTTAAAGCATGGATTCAAAATGAATTTGTATCCTAGTTTTAAATTAAATTAAGTTTTATCAAATTTAAATGTTTAAACAAACTTTAAAATGCTTAAAGTGTATTTTAAAAGTGATTTGAATTTAAATTGAATTTGGTTATAAACTCTTGTAAATTCCTATTATAAAGATAAGTATCCTTTAACATTTGATTAAGAAGGTTTTTAAATTGTTTTTAAACTTTGTTAAAGTTAAATTATATTCATTTTAAATATTAATTTGAAATGTAATTTAAAAGTTAAATTTGGAAATAAAAGTTTTCAAATGCTTTTGTTAATAATAATTTAATCATTAATAGGAAAATGTTTTATATTAAAGGTTAATTAAGATGTAATAATTTAGAATAATTAAATTAATAAGGTAATTGAATTGGATAATTAATTAATTTACTTAATTAATGATTTGGATTAATTAATTAAATTATTAAGGGTTTAAATTAATTAACTAAGATTTAAGTTAATTTATTTAACGAATAATTAACTTGTAATTAAGAATCATTAATTATATAAGATTAGATTATTAATTAATGATTAAAAATTAATTAAAATTAATTAAGTTACAGTTAAGCACTTAATTAATTAAGTAATTAGAAATAAATTAATTGGTTAATTAATTTGTAATTAATAATGACTAATCTAAGTATAATTACTTAATAAAAGTAATTAAGGAATTGTTAATAGTTAATGAAGATCATTAACTTAAGATTATTAAACAATTAATTAATGTGATTAATTTTAATAATTAATTAGATTAATTAATTTAGAATAATCATTAGTAGAATTGGTTAAGTATAATTACTTAATGAAAGTAATTAAAGAATTAATTACTCATTGTAATTAATTAAGTTTATTGTGATTAGTTTAAGTTAATTAATTAAATTTAATAAATTTAAGATAATCACTGGATGATTTGTTAAGTATAATTACTTAATGTAATTAATGAAGAATAATTACTTAGTGAAGTAATTTAGATGGGTAATTACTAAATGTAATTAATTGAAGCATGGAAGTAGTTTGGATTAATTACTATGTGTAATTAATATGAAGGATAATTACTTGGTGAAAGTAATTAATAATTAATTACTTAGTATAATTAAATTAAGAATTGATTAATAATGTTATTTGAAGGTAATTAAGTGATTGAATTAATTAAGGGTAATTAATTACTAAATGGGATTAATCAAGGGTGATTAATAAATATCATTAATTAAAGATTAATTATTAAATGTAATTAACTAAGGAGTAATTAATTTATTTAATGAATTAATTAAGGATAGTTAATTACTGAATGTGATTAATCAAGAATGATTAATAAATGTGGTTTAATTTAAGATTAATTACTTAATGTAATTAATTAGTTAAATATAGTAATTGATTAAAGAGTTAACTAGGGATCATTAATTAATATAATGATGTAATTAAGGGTTGATTAATTAAGGATAATTAGTCAATAAATAATTAATTAATGTAATTAATTAAGGATTAGTGTAATTAATTATAGTTAATTAATTAATAGAGTAATTAAAGGTTAATTACTGTATTTGGTTAAGAATAATTAATTTATGTAATTAATTAAAGGCTAATTACTTGAATGTAATTAAAGGATAATTAATCAAGGATGATTAATTGAAATGAATAATTAGAGGATGATTAATTAATTGATTTGTAATTTATTAATGGTTATATAAGCAGGATTTATAGAATGAAGTAATTAATTTATTTATTTTAAATTAATTAGAGATGAAGTAATTAATTTAATTCATTTTAAATTAATTAGAGATTGTGTGATTAATTAATCTTTGCTTATGTATGGATGGATGATATGGATTGCCTGGAATGGTTTGAGATCTCAGATTGAGATAAGTGATGCTGTGTGATATCGATGTTTTGGTTGAAGTGTGATGATAATGTGGATTATCTATTTGTGATGATCTATCTGTGATATTGTGAATTATCTATCTGTGTGTATAAATATAATAGAATTGTTTTAACTTTAAAACAACTTGGACCTAAAAGATGGCGCTTTGGATTTCGATGAGACCGGGATCGGGTTTCCAGATTTGGATATCCAAAAACCACATCGATCCAAATTAACGATAGGTCATGAATCTTAAGTGAAGATAAAGATTTAGAGTGAAAGGGTTATCGTCGTTAACTCTGAGGGTGATTCCAAAATGAGTGTAACAAGATAATGCCTTCGGTTTTGTTCGAACCCGGAATGAACTTGTGTGGATTGAATGCTTTCAGAACATCATCAGGTGGACGATGAGCATTCTAAGAGATGTGTTCTCTGAAGGTAATCGTAGCCTTAAGCCTCATTAACCGGGAATGGCTAAAACATGGGAGATTCAGCAAGCTAAATGGGTCATGCCCAAGTAGGACGAGATTTACCCCTGTCTAGAAGTCCCTTTATATTCGGCTGTATGGGTAGATGGTTGCAAACAAATGCTGGGTTATCTTGTTCGGGACTGTCCAGTAAGGGATGGTTCAGGCCTTGTGTTGCAGGGGATTTAGGGTGGATCCTCGGTACGGTGATCTAGGCCACGTACTGTGACGGGCAGTACCTCAGTAGCCATGCCATTGATGGAAACCCATTCTTCCTATGTGCCGTTACGGTTTTGATTGTATTACCCACTTTGTGGCCAGTAGGCTGGAATTTAATCATGTAACAATTTCAGCTATTTCTTATGTACTTGAAAACCCTAGACCCTATTATAATATCACTGGATTTCCTATCAAATGTTTTAGTTAGCGGAAGGTAAAAACTTGCCCATGTTTATGTGTGGGGAGTCTTACGTGATACCTTTTGTTTTCAAAGGTTTTCAAAGTTAAGCAACCTCAACCTGTTACTCACGCCAGACCGATGTTTGACCCGGAGTTTGTCTTCTGTTTTCTTAAACCCTTGGGTACTTAAATTTTTACAAGTAGCCAAGGGATTCAGGTTTGCTTTGACGAATTATGAAGGAGCAGTGGAGCAGGAGGCTTCAGCAATTGTAGATATATATATAGTGTTCCACTGTGTGTTCTCTGAGTCGTTTGTTTGAGTTGTATCTTGTCTTGTAATAACTAGACAAGTGTTTATAACTGTCTAGTATGTGATGTATATGCTGCGTAACTCTGATAGATGTTGTATACTATGTACTATTTTATGTGATTAATATAATTTATTCATTCCGCTATTGAGATTCTGATGTTGTTTTCTTTCTTTCTTCTCTATCTTTCTCTTTTCTATCCCTTTCTTTCTTATAGATGATGCGTCTTTCTGTGGAGAGAAAGTCGGTTCGTCTCACTTTTTCTACATATATATTATCTTATTTATTTCTTATGGCCAAACTCTTCGGCCCATTCTCCTCTTTCAATCCAAATTTCTTTTCCTTTCCCCCTTTCTCTTTCTTTCCAACTTTCTTAAATTCCTTCCCTTTTCCCTCAATCACCCAGACGAACACTTGTGCACACACGCGTGCACATGCACGACGACATCGGTGACGACCCCTCATCGACGACCACCTCCCTCGGTCACACTCGGCCACCAGACTACACTCACACCCCTATCCCATACTAAATTGTCTTCACTCGAAATTTAGCCGTTTCAATATCCTAAACCAAGAACCCGCCACATACAAACCATTCGCCATGATCAACCACGACGCCATCCATCATAGCTCCCACCCCGAACTTCGCCACAAACTTCTCTTCACTCTCCATAGGTCCGTAGCCCCCTCTCGACACCTTGCCGTCGACAATCATGCCTGACCGAAACCCCAAATAACCCACTGTTAACCCTACTTCATCCTTGATCGTCCACCTCGACCATCTAATAAATTTTATGCCATTTTTCTCTCACTACCCTCTGCCTCAGCCACCTTCTGATCAAACTCCACTGCCTGCTACCCCCTAGATCACCAAAAATCGACCAGCGACCAAAAATCGATCATCACTTTCCACCACATCAAATATGACACAAGAATTTATGAAAACACTACTAAAATTCTTTAATTTCCCTACCGATTTCACTCATATCAGTGGAACGCAAATTAGAATGTTTGAATTTATGGCAATAATGAGTTACCCACTGTAAATCTTACTTTCCTATATTCTTACCTGATAACATCTTACGAAATCATTTTTAAAATGAAGTATACTCGAATTCAACCATAAATTCTTCAAACATCATAACCCAAAATAAATTAGACGAAGAGATATTTGAAAGTTTAGGCATGACAGGAAAGAACATAATAGAGGTAAAATGTTATATAGGCTTTTGTATTCATCCATATACGCACATATATACATCCAGTTCTATGTAAGCAACTTACTAACTACAGTTATTCTATTTATTTGTTTAAGCATACTCATAGATTGTAAGAAAGATTTTGGTTTAAAAGTTTACTCACTTTAAAACTTAAAACAGAGGAATTCAGTTTTGAAATCTGGAAAACTGGAAGTTGATCTTTGATCTGATCTGGATCTACTTGTTCATGTTGAACTTGAATTTGAATCTAGCTTTCTAATTGAAAACTTGAAGTAGCTTGATTTAGATGTTTGGTTTTCTCTGATTTTTTTTAGTTTTTGGTTTGAAATAAGATGAAAGGAGAAAGAAGAAGTTGAGATGAAATATATATGTAGAAGAATGCTCCTGAATAAAGCCTGATTTTCAACTAAATTCATTCTTTATATAAATAACTCCATTTTGACACTTGTATGTATATGTCTTCTTAAGCCTACAAATTTCCATGTGAATATATTTATGTATTTTCTTTATACTTATTTCATGTATAGATCAAAATAAATATTTAATATTATAAACCTTTTATTTATTCTTATTTCATTTAAACTTACTATTTTAATTAATAATTATATATATACTTATCTCTAATGTTTAAAAATGTAGAATTTAAATTTAAATAATTATATTAGAAGATCACTAAATTAAATTTTGCCAAAAATCCTAGTTTCAAGTAATATTATATATATCCTTGTTTTTACAAGTTTCCAACATTTTATTCCATAGGGCATATACATATACATATATATATATATATATATATATGTATATATATATATGTATGTATGTATATGTTATAAAACTTGTATATATCTATTTATATATTTATGGATATTCTATTCTTGAATTTAAATGGATACTATAAGATTTATCATCTCCAGAGATTTTATAATTCAACGTTTATTATAGTTCTAAACCAATTTAAATTTATAACCAAATATTTTTAATTATCAGAATTTTATTGTTTCGATTTATAAATAAGTATTTCTAATAATTTAATCTAGTTAATTACCAATTAATGATCGTTAAAAATACGGGTCGTCACATATCATCTTGGAAAGTGATTGATTGGTCGTATTGATGAGAACTTTGAGAAATTGATTGAGAAAGCTTTACAAGGTAAGTGCCTGTACTCGGTGTAGAAGGATTGTACAGAATAAGCTAAGTAGGGACAAACCTTGAAGGCATATGCATTGAATGTCATTTCGATTTTGACGACTGCTCCATCGACGAAAGAGAAAGGAACAGCATTACTATCTAGGGTATGCTTTCTATTTATGGCATTTCATATGTGTTTTATTCAATATCGAGGTTTCACATACCTTTATATCTAGTGATTTAGCATATAGATTGGAATTGAGATCCGAGATAGTTGACCGATCTTTAAATTATGACGAGCCTTGTTGGGAGCCCATCTAGATTGTGCATGGTTTTTTGAGATTTACACTTATAGAGTCATGGATATGTGTTTGTCTGTTTTTGATTTATTTTGGGATTGATTGGATTTGGTATTATCGTATAGGAATGGAATGGCTGAAGAGGTACGTAGTAGTGGTGGATTGTGAAGAGTCGTTATGATGATAGGGATAGACGATGAGAGAATGGAAGTGTTCGGTTTGCTCACCGGATGATGAGACGTAATGGTTAGCTTTCTGTATTCGCTCGATATCATGCACAACGAGTTTTCATTGTGCATGTAGCTTGAGAGTATCCATACATGTTCGATGAGATGTTACATTACCACTACATAGGGAGATATAGTTCTATATCGATCTAGTTAGAGGTGCTAGACCAGTAGTTATGCCACTAAGGAATACGACATCCAAAGAGCAAAGGAAACTAAAGGTGCGAGCGGATGACCTATTTAGGCGAGGATTCATTCAATGGATCATATTCGAAAGGGATACACCTGTAGTGCTCGCCACTAAGTTGGATTGCTCTTTGAGGTTATGAGTTGATTACGATGAGCTGAATGAGATAACGAACAAGTTTCCACTCCTACTTACTGATAGCTTGTTCCATTATTCTATGGTGCGAAGGTATTCTCTCAATTGGAGCATGTGATGACTTCATCAACTAAGAGTAGTTGGAAAGAGTGTGTCGGTCACAACATTTCATATGCTACCTTGATTTTTGATTAGTTGGTTATGCCATTTAGGCTAACTAAAATGTCGGCATGCTTTGTTGATTTTATTGTGAGAAATGCGGATTACGGATCTTAAGGCTGAAATAACACTAGGGGGAGGTGAATAGTGTTTTATGGATTTTGTAAATCTTTTTGAAACTTATGTTATTTAATCACCAACAAATGCAATTCAAAGACACAGATATAATCACATAATCAGACACAGATGCAAATACTAAATAAAAGCAGTAAAGGAAAGAACACACCAGGATTTTATACTGGTTCGGAGTTACCCTTTATCCAGTCCTGCATAATTGTACGGATATCTTTTCAAAATAATCTCCCAAATTACACCCTCGGTTTCAAGGCTACGAGGTACACCCTCCTGTATTCGAGTCTAGGGCAAACTCTCTTGATTTAATCCGGCTACAAGATCACCTAATTGATTTTCGGGGCTATAATCACACCCAATTGATTTCAAGGCTCAACTGCACCTTTTACTCAATAGTTTGATTTACAAAAGATCCTATAACTCTGAATAGCACTGAGATCATATAGAGAGAGTGGCAGAGAATCAAACAACAGATAATGAAATTTGATTCACTTGGTATTTTGGTAGAATATAGTTTTGAATTCTTTAGAATAAAAGAGGAAGATGAAGAGGAGAGAAAACAAGTGAAATCTTATTAAAAATTCATTTAGAACTACTGGTGTTTATAGAAGATCAACAGCCATATCTATTCGTGAAAGGATATGACGAATAGACACTTCTTTTAAAAATCTGAATTTTAAATTTAACGGGCACCATGTCGACATGGGGGGTTGAAGGATGTCGACATGCTCTAGGCAAAATTGGTGATTTTGATTTTCTTATTAAAATTGGTTTCTATATTTTGTTAAAACAATTTCTAAACTTTGTAAATATATTTGAATATAGTTTGAACATACAAAAGTAATTTTTAATATATAATCTTAATTTATAAAGTGATTTAAAATATGAGTATATATAAATATTTTAAAGCAAGATATTTAAAACAAGAGATAGTTTAAAATCAAGGACAATTTTGAAATCAAAATATTAAAAATAATGAAGATAATTTTGAAGCTAAAATATTTCAAACAAGAGAGATGTATTTTTGAAAAGAAGGTTTTAAAAATATTCAAAATAAGAGATATATTTTTCAAAAACATTTTCATAAAATTAGTGGATATCAAAATAGGACAACTATATGTCCCACTGGATACTGTCGTGGGTTTCATCCCACTAGGGTTCCATCCCTTTAACAGACTCGAAGTGGATTCCTTTCCACGAATAAATTTTGAATAAAGATGTAAATGTTTTCAAGAAGTTTAACATAATTCTAGACTTAATACTTATCTTGTACTTTGAAATCTTGAACTCTTGACATCTTGATACTCATGAGTCTTCAATCTTGAATCTCTATACTGTAAGTCTTCATTCTTGGTACCTGCATGGTTAAATCCTACATATACATATATCTAAACTATAATATTAGTATTTATATTTATAACAAGTCCTAAGGTTGTTGTCATCAAAACCATCATCTCGAGGACTAACAATCTCCTCATTTTTGATGATGACAACCTATGTTTATAAAATATACTTCTCCTTCACAATAACTCCCTCTAAAGCTAATAACTCCCCCTTAATCTAAGCCTATCTACTCTAACTACTCTATTTTATATTTCTCCCCTTTATCATCAATAAAAGCATATATTAAACTAATACAACTCCCCTTTATTCTAATACTATCCAAACTAAATACTAATAAGGAAGTATAATAAGTGAAACAAATATTTTATTATATACGATGTTATATTTACATAAGTATATATGAAACATAAATATACACATATATTTAAGTACATAAATTATAGAATAACAGTACTAACGAGAGTTTTTGACAATTGAAGATTTTTGAATCGAACAATTTGGATAATGAAAACAAAAGTTTCCACACCGTTCAACCAAATTTCCATCTTTGTCTAAACAGACTTCGCCTACGCGGATCACGTTGCTTTCTTCTTCCTCTTCTTCCTCTTCCTCTTCTTCTTCTTCTTCCTTTACGCTATGCTCTAAGGGGTTATGCACTTAATGTTGGAAGAATCTTCTTCAATCACAATAGGATTTGCATGATTGTCCATTAGGAATTTTTGCAAATTCCGAAGAATTTTGCCTTGCTTTTCTTGTTCTTTTGCCATCCTTATTTGCGCAACTTGAAGTTCATTCAACATTTGCATGCATCCTGCATAGACTCTTCAATCTTTATCATATGTGCTAGTGTAGTGCGTTGGAATGGACCAGAATGAGGAGAAGGGAAAGAAATGGTGTCATTTTGGGTTGATTTAGTGGAAGTGGCCATTAATATTAATTTTCAAAAGAGTAATATAGAGAAAGAAAAGTGAGAAGACAGAAAAATTTGAAACACTTAGATTTATATAGCTTCCAAACTAATTTTAGAGGGAAAATCAAATTTTCAAATTTTGTCGTTGAATGTCAACATGGGTGGTAAGGGTACGTCGACATGCCTATGAAAAATTTGGTTTTCTTATATATTTCTGTTTATTAAAAATATATGTTACTATACTTATATTCTATATTTTAGTTATTGAACAAATGCCTAATTCTCTTCTTAACTTATTAAATATAGGTTGATTTAAGGGTTTGGTTAAAATATCAGCAATTTGGTTCTCGAAGTTGATCTATTCAAGAGAAATAATCTCCTTACTTTTATTATCTCGGAGAAAGTGATGTCTAATATATATATGTTTTGTCCTACCATGATGAGTATGATTTTTAGATAAATTTATTACACTAGTACTCACAATGAATTGATGATTTTGAAATTGTTAATCCAAAATCTTTTAAGGTTTGTTGCATATAAATAACTTGAGAGCAAGAAAAAGCAGCAGAGAAATATTCTGCTTTTGTTGTTGATAAAGAAACAATGTTTTGCTTTTTACTAAACCATGAAACTAGAGAATGCCCCAAAAAGTGACAAGTTCCACTTATACTTTTTCGGCTAGATTTGCAACCAGCGTATTCAGCGTCATAATAAGAGATTAAATCAAATGAATTATTTTTTGGCTAAAATAAATCATAGTCAAAAGTATGTTTAACATATCTTATGATATGTTTCACAGCTTTAAGTTAGTCTCTTTGGATTGAGATTGGTATCGTGTACAGAGACAAACACTATGCATGATATCGAGTCTACTCGTAGTGATATAGAGTAGTGATCCAACCATTCCCCTATATAGTTTTTGATTTACATCTTTTGAAAGATCTTCTTTATTTAAATCTTCATTGGTTACAATGGGAGCAGGTTTTCCACTCATAGTTGTCATACCAAATTTACTAACTATATCCCTAGCATATTTTTCTTGACTAATAAAAATACCATTATCTAATTGTTTTATTTGTAAACCTACGAAGAAAATAAATTCAGCCATGTGACTCATATGAAACTCTTTTTTCATTATTTCAGAAAATTCTTTGTTCATTTCATGATTAGTTGAACCAAAAAAATATTATCTACAAAAACTTGTACTAGTTGGATATCATTTTTATTTCTTTTGATAGAAAGAGTATTATCTACTTTACCAATTTCAGAATTTGATTGTAATAAAAAAGATCTTAGTTTGTCGTACCATGTTCTAAGAGCTTGTTTCAGACCATATAGAGCTTTCTTAAGTTTGGAAATATGGTTTGGAAATTTTTCATCTTCAAAAAATGGAGGTTGTTCAACATAAACTTCCTCTTTAAGAAATCCATTTAGAAAGGCACTTTTAACATCCATTTGAAATTATTATAATTTGCGAAAGCAAGTAGAATTCTAATGGCTTCTAATCTTGCTACGGGTGCAAAGGTTTCATCAAAATCTATTCCTTCTTCTCGACAGTAACCTTGTGCGACTAATCGAACTTTATTTCTAACGGCCTCACTTAGTTCATTCATTTTATTTTTATAAACCCATTTAGTTCCTATTGTAGTTTTATCTTCGGGCCTAGGAACAAGTTCCCAAACATCATTTTTGGTGAACTGATTCAGTTCTTCTTGCATGGACAGAATCCATGAATCATCAGACGATACTTCCTTTGGATATTTAGGTTCAATAGATGATATAAAAGCTACATTACTCATGTTATATAGTTGATTTCTAGTTCTAACAGCAGATTCAATATCTCCTAGTATATTTTCTATAGGATGATCTTTTAAAAGCTTAACCTTTTTATTTGGATGAATAAGTTCATTATTTGTTTCAATTGATTCACTATTTAGGGTAGCAAAATCTTCTTCATCATTCTTTTGTTCAACATCTTTGAAATTTTCATCAAACGAAGCATGCATTGTTTCTTCAATGGTATTAGTTCTCAAATTGAAAACTGTGTATGCTTTACTTCTGTTAGAATATCTGATAAAGGTTTCTTTGTCGGATTTAGCATCAAATTTATCCAAATTGTCTTTTGTATTTAGAATAAAACATTTACTTCCAAAGATTCTAAAAATAGATACATTTGAGTTCGTCTTGTAAAGAAGTTCATAAGGTGTTTTATCAGTTAATGGTCTAATTAATATTCTATTCAAAATGTAGCAAGCTGTAGCAACTGCTTCAGCCCAAAAATATTTTGGTAAATTACTATCTGAAAGCATTATTCTAGCACACTCTTGTATCGTCCTAATCTTACGTTCTACCACTCCGTTTTGTTGTGGAGTTCTTGGAAAAGAGAAATTATGAGTTATTCCCTTTTTATTGCAGAATCTCCCAAAATTTTCATTTTCAAATTCCCTACCGTGATCACTAGGAATGTTTATAATTTTTAAAGAAAGTTGGTTTTGAAGTCTTTTTGTAAAAAAATTAAATGAATCAAAAATATCACTTTTATGTTTCATAAAAATTGTTCACGTAAACCTAGAATAATAATCTATAATTGCAAGACATATATATTGTGATTTATTGATTGAATTTGAGATGGACCAAACAAATCTAGATGAAGTAACTCAAGAGGTTTCGAAGTTGAAATCATATCTTTTAATTTGAAAGATCTCTTCCTAAGTTTTTCTAATTGACAAGAATCACATATGCTATCTATTGTAAAATTCATTCTAGGGAGACCTCTTACTAGATCAAGTTTAGAAAGTCTAGTTTAAAGTTTAAAATTCAAATGCGCAAATCCTTTATGCTAAATCCAAGGGTCACTTGTATTCGCCAAAATACATAGATTATCATTTGAAATTTTCATCCTAAGAATATAAATATTTTTATTCTTAATTCCTTCAAATGTCATATTTGAATTGTTATCTTCGATGTAACATTTATCTTTTTCGAATTTAATCTTATATCCTTTATCGCAAAGTTGACTAATGCTAAGAAAATTGTGTTTCAGATTCTTAACTAATAAAACATTAGAACTAGTAGGAGTTTTAGAGTTACGGACATTGCCAATGCCAATCACATATCCTTTTGAGTTGTCTTCAAAATTAACCAACCCTCCACCTTTGTAGATAATATCATTCAGCATATCTGGATTTACAGTCATGTGTCTTGAACATCCACTATCAAGTATCCACTTATTCTTCTTGATTTCACAATTTGTCCGTCGAGTGTTGATTCTTCAAAGGCCAAATAATTTTCCTTCTACACAGAATACTAATTCGGTAGATAACTTGATTTTCTATAATAACTATACGCAGACTTATAAGACAATGATGATTTGAATAGCTGTAAATTAGTGTTAACAAAATCCCCAAAAATAGCTTTTTTTTTTTAAAAAAAACTTTTTCAAATTTAGATTATGAAAACTTTGAAAACCTTGCTTTGATACCAAATGTGAGAAATGCGGATTACTGATCTTAAGGCTGAAATAACGCTAGAGGGGGGTGAATAGTGTTTTATGGATTTTCTAAATCTTTTTGAAACTTATGTAAACAAATGCAATTCACAGACATAGATATAATCACAGAATCAGACATAGATGCAAATACTAAAAAAGGCAGTAAAGGAAAGAACACACCAGGATTTTATATTGCTTCGAAGTTACCTTACTTCCAGTCCTGCACAATTGTACGGATTTATTTTCAAAATAATCTCCCAGATTACACCTTCGGTTTTAAGGCTACGAGGTACACCCTTCTGTATTCGAGTCCGGGGAAAACTCTCTTGATTTAACCAGGCTACAAGATCACCTAATTGATTTTCGGGGACACAATCACACCCAATTGATTTCAAGGCTCAACTGCAATTCTTACTCAACAGTGTGATTTACAAAAGATCCTATAACTCTGAATAGCACCGTGATCTTATGGAGAGAGTGGCAGAGAATCAAACATGTGATAATAAGGTTTGATTCATTTGGTATTTTGGCAGAATATAGTTTTGGATTCTTTAGAATAAAAGAGGAAGATGAAGAGGAGAGAAAACAAGTGAAATCTAATTAAAAATTCATTTAAAACTACTGGTATTTATAGAAGATCAACAACCATATCTAATCGTGAAAGGATACGACGAAAGTCACTTCTTTTAAAAATTTGAATTTTAAATTTAACGGGCACCATGTCGATATGAGGGGTTGAAGGATGTCGACAGGCTCTAGGCAAAATTGGTAATTTTGATTTTCTTATTAATATTGGTTTCTATAATTTGTCAAAACAATCTTTAAACTTTGTAATTGTATTTGAACATAGTTTTGACATATAAAAGTAATTTTTAATATATAATCTTTATTTATAAAGTAATTTAAAATCATAGTATATATAAATATTTTAAAGCTAAATATTTAAAACAAGAGATAGTTTAAAATCAAGGACAATTTGAAATCAAAATATTAAAATTGATAAAGTTAATTTTGAGGCTATATTTCAAACAAGAGAGATTACTTTTTGAAAAGAAGGTTTTAAAAACATTTAAAATAAGAGATATATTTTTTAAAAACATTTTCATAAAATTACTGGATATCAAAATAGGACCATTATATGTTCCACTAGATATTTTCATAGGTTTCATCCCACTAGCATTCCATCCCTTTAACAGGCTCAAATGGATTCCATTCCATAAATAAATTTCGAATAAAGATGTAAGTGCTTGCAAGAATTTTTAACATAATTCTAGACTCAATACTTATCTTGTACTTTGAAATCTTGAACTCTTGATATCTTGATACTCATGAGTCTTTAATCTTGATATCTTCAATCTTGAATCTCTATACTGTACAATCTTCATTCTTGGTGCCTGCATAGTTAAATCCTGCATATACATATATATCTAAACTATAATGTTAGTATTTATATTTTATAACAAGCCCTAAGGTTGTTGTCATCAAAACCATCATCTCAAGGACTAACATTCATGAATCGTGTTTCAAGGGAAGTGAGATGCTTGTGTCATATTATTTCGGAACAGGAGATTGCTACGGATCTTGTGAGTTACGACAGTCTAGGAGTGGAATAGACCCAAGAGTGCCATGGATATGAAGATTGTTCTTGGATAAGCAGGATATTATAGACATTTTATCAAGGACTTCTCTAAGGTAGCAACATCATTAACTGCTTTGCGAGGAGAATCAGACTTTTATTTGGGACACGAGATGTATACATGCCTCTATGAATCTGGCAGAGAGGTTGGCAGTGCATAGTGTTAGTCATTTCAAGTAGGAATGAAGAGTTGACAGTAAACACAAAGACCTGCGGTACTTGGCTAAGTGTGGTATTGATGCAAAAGGTAAGGTTATAGCATATCCCAGTCGATAACTGAAACCGCACGAGGGGGAGTATCCGACTCATGATTTGGAGTTGGCTACTGTAATATTTGCTTTAAAGATTTGAAGGCTCTACCTATTAGAAGAGGGGTTTGAGTTGTTCATTGGTCCCATATCATTAAAGTATCTCTTCTCCTAGAAGCATCTAGAACTTCGCCTATAGTGATGGTTGGAATTCTTGGCCTCCTACAACTTTGGAATTTCCTATATGCCGGTAAGAGAAATGCAGTAGTCGATGCTTTGAGTAGAAGACATGCTAGTTTTAGAGCGATGTTCATAGAGTGGACATAACTCGAGTTTATCGCTGGTTATAACTTCAAATCTCAATGCAAGTTATAGCCAAAGGTGATGGCTAGTTTGATCATCAGACCTACTTTGATTTAGCGGATTGGTACTAGTCAGAGGCGTGAAGCTAGACTAGCGGAGATCATGGCTATGTTAGAGGTACGAGTAGCGTCTATAGAGCTAATACAGTGCAGTTCCAACAGAGACTCTTAGTTTCGTAAAGATGAGAGATTGTTTGTTCTCGAGTAAAAGTAGGAGCCTATATCTATTGGCTATTCGATGGATTGTCGAAGCTAGAAAAGGATATGATAGTATTCAGATCAAAGTCGATAGATTGATGAAGATATCCATGTATATATCCAGTAGGTCCAGTTGAAGCCATCCAAATTGGTCAAGTTATATGTGAGGTGAATTGTTTAATTCCATGGTGTGTCAAAGAGCATTGTAAGTGGCTAAAACCATTGTTCACTATTGGGTTTAGGAGAACTTGCAAAAGGCATTAGGAAATATGGCACCAAATCGATTAGATAATATCAAGATTGAACTAGAAATTTTAATATCTTGTAGGCCTATTTGTATCGTAGGACGTGATTTGAGATAGGTTAGGAGGAAGGTGGTGAGTAGTAAAGGTTTGGTAGCATTTGATATGATTGCTTATGCTTATTTGGTTATTAGGCATCCAGGACAGTTATGGTTTGAAATGGCATATTTCTTTAAGATGATGGATACATGATATAGTATACTAAAATATATGATGATGTTATAATTATGTTTAATCCTCTTTGTTGAGTACAGGTTCAGGTACATGGAAGCAAGTGTTGGCTATTTGGATGCTTACTAGCTTTTATTCGCATCGAAATGGTACGCTCTTGCTATTAAAGAGATACGTGAGATCCATAGCGTAGATTAAAATACATATATGCTTGTCTACTCAGAAATGAGATGCCTAAGATATAATAAGCCTTAGATATGAGATGAATGTATACATCTATGTTGTTTTGGGATTTTTCGGACCTACCTGTGCAACGGAGGTGCCGTCGAATTTTTTCGAAACAAGAGGGGCTTTGAAAGCCTATGTGTTAGGAGATGTTTTCCTTTAGAATTTTGAGAACGAAATCCTTTAAAGGAGAGAAGAATGCAACGACCCTTATTTTTAAGGATAGGGTATTTACATAATTGATTTAAATATTATATTATTAACTAATTAAAGGTCTAAAAATATGATTTTTCACATACGGTCGAATTAGAACTCGAGAAAACTTCCATTAAGTTCAGATCAACGTTGTGAATTAAAATGAGTATAAATATTCCTATATTCGGATTCTGATGATCTAATGGCCAAAAAAATCTGAAGATGCATGAAATTATCATCCTAGAGTGCTATCTCAAACAGTAAATAAATTTAGACCGTTGGGACTGGAAAAATGAGGTGATATGCCCCGACGAGTTTCGTTATTGATTTGTTGTGCAATCGTAGAAGCTCAAAACATATGGTGATATATTTGTGAAATAAATTAACTATATGTATAATAATAATATATACACAACATATCACTATCCTTCTTTCCCAGGCTCTCTCATTCACATTTTCATTTTCCTCTTTACAATAAAGTAAATGTAGCCTCCCCTCTCCATTTAGTTAACTTAGGAGCTACAGACGACGAGAGAAGCCGTCATTGGATCCTTCGAACTCGTGTTGGAGAGAGCTTGGAATTCATTGTGTCATTGACTGTGCAATAGTGGTTGGCAACGCTCGACTTCTGGAGTTGTGACTAGGTTTACAATTTACCAGACATAGAAGAGGTTTTAGGTGAAGCGGAGGATAGCTTTGTGTTTCTCTTGTGGAGGCAAGTAGGTTGGAGCTTTATAGGGAGGTGTGACTCCTCTTGGTGATGTACGAAATTTCGTTTGTTGTGGTATGGGGAAAAGGACATATTTTGCAGGGGTTATGGGATTGTCGTGATGGTGTCCATCATGAAGAGCTCACATAGTGTGATGCGTTGCAATAGCCGATTCTTCAATTCATTGCGTGTGCTTGGAAAATTCAAAGAGAGAAGGGATGGAGAAATGGTTGCATGTGTGCACGTTTAGTGTACATGCATGGATTGCGGAAGCTAAATTATGAAAGGGGATTTTATTAATTGAGGTAATTAGCATATTTATTTATTCTTATTAATCATATTTCGTATTTAATCTGTACCTTTTGCATATGAAGTCCGATTTGGAAGCCGTTTCATTCACTGTGCTTATGATGGAAAGCTTATTGACTTGGCGTAAGATTGGACAACTTTTATTTAGGTGACTGATGTTGTTTCTAACTATACTATGATTGTTAGCATAGTATAAAAATGGTGTTTCAAAATGATTTCTAGCTTTGAAATGTGATTTTAATATATTTAAACACACATTTGATATTTATAAAAGAAATCAAAAATATTTTAAAATAGTTTTAAAATGAATATTATATTTTTCTTATTGACGTGTTGTTTTTAGGAAATTTCTAGTTTTATGTCATTTTTGATATGAATCCCACATTGGTTGATATAGATGTGTTATACATGTTGTGGGTAGACTATATTGGATGTATGTATCCTTGTTGGTTGCATATAAGCTTATTTGCTTGTATTGGTTGAAAACACTATTCAGTCGACCATCCAGTGTTAGGGAATATTCCATACGTTAGGATTTCGTGCATATTGATCGGAACGCACAAATGATGGAAACCTTTAGGATGAGATAAAGTTTCATGCATATCGATAGGACACACAAATGATGGACGCACAAATGATGGAAACCCAAACGCATGGGATAATTTGTAGAAGAGTACTGGGATGTGTTCGGATGACTAAATGTCTATCGAGTTAGAAATTAGCCGAACGAATTTAGAAATAAAATTTAATGCAAGCGCACGGTGTACGAATGTAGCACGTATGCGAATACCAGTCGATCTATAGGGAATTGTAGATTTTAAAATTCTATTCAATCAAATTAAACCAAAGTAGAATGATTGTTAACTACTAAAAGAAAGTAAAAGCAAACTAAAACTAAAGAGAATGAAAATATGAGATTAAAGAAAAATTTAGACGCAAATCCCCTCTCATGACCACATAAATCAACATAATAAAATTATGATCTCTTTTTTGTCTTTGTGAGATTAGTTGACACATTTATCATAAGCATGGCCTAATTGTGTTATTAATTAACGCACTTAAACCATCAAACTTTAATGCACCCTCTAACCCATTTGCTACCTTCAATGAAAATGATATGAAATTAAAAGTAGAATCTATTTTAGGCATGGCTTATTAGCTATTCAATTAGAGACATAAACTATCAGATTTTGATTCTGAATCCACTTCCATTACCATGATCATATGTAGATGAAGAGGTAATTAGTGATTCATATGACTAAGCATAGCCTATTTGTTTTGAACAACATAAGCTATCAGACTCAATATTAAACAAAAATCATAGAAATATCCAACTTTCTATTAAGCACAAAAGAGACATAACATCAAACTGTTGCATCTACATGATTCAAGAGAGCTTTATTACCCCTAAATTGTAGGGATTAGCCTCTCATTTGTGCTATCATCTCAACACAAGTAGAAAGCAACATGAAATAAACAAAACAATAAGAAGAGGAAAATGAAAGCTAATGGAAAAGAGAACTAATTTAATTGCATAAAATAAAATCTACACTATTAGCATGAATGGAAATGAAATGTAATTAAAAGGAAACACTAATTAATATTGCATAAAAAAGGAAAAATACATGAAGTAAAAATGGCTAAGTAGCCATGAAATGAGAAAGAGAGCTTTCTTTTTTATTTTGAGCCTAAACTAAACTAAAGAGAGACTAAAGAAGAGGAGGGTTACATGAAACATAAGGGTATATATACATGTGTTAAACCCTAATTTATATTTTTGAGGAATGCCCAAAATACCCTTGATAAAGTGTAGAGGCCAAGTAATCATTAGATTCTACTAATCATCATTTAAGTGTACATGAAGCCATAAACTCCATAAGCGTGTGCATTAGCCTCTAATTGAAAATCAAGATAAGTGGGTGGGATCCTCCATGTTCTTCACTTTGAATTATTTCCATCTTCACACTTTTGTATTTTCTTTGTGCATGCATATTTCATCATAAAACCACTTATAAAATTTGTCGAATTTCCTACAAAACAACACAGAAAATTCCAAGTAAATTTTCAAAACTTAATAAATGCACAAAAATGACCATTTACCCCTGTATGAAGATAAATATGTGCCAGTTTGAAAATAATTTGAATTTTTGTTTAAATAAGTTAAAATAGCCAATATGATCATTTATTCAATTTAAATAGATTAAATATGGCGGTAAAAATATGCACATTTACGTGCACATTAGGATGCATGCCGATCGATCTGAAGATGAAAAATGATGGACTTGGATGAGCTTCAGATTTCAGAATGAAAGACAGACGTTTTACTTTGGTTTGTACTTACCCAATTTAGGCTAAGACATGACTAAAGTGGTTGGTATCAACCACTATAGATTGGTCGGTGCCCACCACGATTGATAGTAACCGATTTGGCCAATCTTTGACATGGATAAGGAGGAGGCTTCGAGAAGGGCGATGTGGTGGTTTGTTCGTGCGGCAGACTCTTGGTCTTGATGGTACTGCTCTACTACGACGAGCGATTTTAATGGTGAAGCGATGATGTGACACTTCGACATGATGGCTTCAGGACTTTGATGATGACTCGATGGTGATGGAGTCGTGTTCCAATGATGACGACTCGATTGTGATAGAGTCTTGATGATTTTCCACAAGGCTGGGTTCTAGGAAGGGTGGCCTGTGGATATGGTAGTGTTTGCGTCTATAGTGGAATCAAGGGACGTTGAATGGTTCCTTAAGAATAAGGGTGACTAGATGGAGCCAGGAACGAGCTTGGATACGCATGCAAGGGATTGTTGATACTCGGAGTGTTTTATATTGTACTCAAAGCAGGGGTATTGTAGGGACGCCCATGCGTAATTTGCTTGGTTATCCCGTATCTGTTGTTCGGATTCGTATGCCCTGGACTAGCTGAGGTCTAGTAGCAGCTTTGGGCTGTGTATCGAATATGCGAAAATCCAATAATTTTTCGTTAATCCATGTTAGAGGAATGGTCATACAAATTATTATGTATCCAAAGCACCTTGAGTGATAGTGAGGTTTGTTTGAAGGATGCTATTTCGCCATGATTGTTATTATGTAGTCTGTCACTCTTGGGATGTCACGTGATGTAGGTATTGTGGGTAGGGATACTTAGACATCCCAACATTGTACATAGGATGGATTACACCTTTATGATGTCTGTAGAGTAGCATATTGTTGATGTTATGTGCTAACTCTTTGGATGCAAGGGCAGGTCAGGTATGATTCCCCATACCCTCTGTTCCATATACTATATCGACATTCGTAGTATTTTAAGACTGTTTATCACACATACCAGACTGCTGTCTGACCCATGGTTTTATGCTTTGTTTCTTTTTATCTTGGGTATTCTTAAATGAATGAACTAGATAGCAGGTATAAATGGCACATGGAGTGTGCAGATAGGCTAGTAGGAGGTGACGCTTTCTCATATCTATATTTTGGGATTATCATTGTTTACTCCGCTATGACATCATGGAGCCTTGATAATGTTTGAGACAGTTTACCAATTGACTTTATTTATCATTTATATAACCTCTATTACTGTTTTGTATAATTGTATAAGTCTATGTACTATGATTCCATGGTTCACATAGTTACTACTATCTCATATATTTTATATCTGTAATGGTTATTATATTTACTCGATGCGCTATGAGATATACAACTGATTATATGATTATATGGTGTTTTATTTTTCTTCTCTTCTATTGCTTTCTCTTCTATTCCTCTTATTACTTCTTTTCTTTCCTTAGACCATTGTCCTACATTAGTCAGATGCTACAAAAATGCATTATTGATTATATGAACATCAAAGTTGTAGGGCAGTCATTATAAGAGTATGACTGTACTGAAGTACATGTAGAAATTTAATGCCTTCTCTAGGTATATTCTGATTCCATTTGAATTCTAAGGATGAAGGTGGAGAAGTTTGTTTTGTGGTTGAGGATAAAGTTGAGTGATAGAAAAATGGCCCATTTAGCATTTCTATATAATGTGGTTATAGACATGGCCAGATGATATGAGCTTATGTATACAGAGAGAAGAGGCATGGAGCATAAGCCTAGATTTGTAAGAAGAAGATGCTTGCTTCGTACTAGAAGGATAAGAAAGGGCACCAACCAAAAGCGAAAGTTCTAGAAGGGTAGCTCAGACGAATATATCAAAGGTTAATTGTTATAGATGTGGGAAGTCTGGGCATTATGCATGTAACACCTGGTAATATTAACACTATTTAAATTATTACTAAGGATCAAAAATGGAATTTGAGAAAGTGTTAGAATTGGCCATGAAACTTGCACCATTGCATTCGTACTGATTTTTTGAGCAACTTTCATCTTGGAGTTTGCGACCGGTGTACAAACGAAGTTGTTATTAACGTTTGAAGTTTCCAATATGAAAATAATTCAATATATCTAAAAAATAATAAATAATATTAATTGCATGGAACCCACTAGTCGACCCTCTGCTTGGGCGAGTTAACTGTTAGTGGTCAACCGTCTATAGGAGAGTGGTCGACCGGTTGGAACGGGGACAACTAAGGTTGAACCTTGGATGAATAGCCCAGATTTAATTATTTTAAATCATACGGATACAATTGATTTGAGCGCCTATAAATACTTGCCTAGCCCCTTACTTTTGTTCTCATATTCTCTAATTAAAGTAGTGGAGCTCTCCCATTTTCACTTCTCCATTATTTCTATTAATTATAAAATATTATATATATAACCGGAGAATGGTGGAAATTAAAAGAGAAGAAAGAAGTAGCGAGTTGATACTGCAAAAAAGGTAAATTTCATGATTATAAATCTATATTCCACTTGATTCTAATATCCACTCAGATCTGTAATTCTAATGGGTATGTGCATGTCTTGTTATACTTATTTTTGGATTGGAAATGAAAAGGAGTCAATTAAAAGGATGAATTCAGATTTAGGAGATTTAGAAAGCTTGAAAGATGAGTGGAAATTATATGATTTATGACATTGAACCTTATATCATTGAATTTTATTTAATTATTATGCCCATGCAAGGTCTGTGGATTTGTAGGCTTAGGAAGAATATATTCAATTGAGATCTCACCTACATATTCTGTAAGTTTGGTAATTGGAATAGGAATGAAATATACACCATAATTTGGAAATTTGAAAATCGGTCCCTAAATTTGTATTATAGAATGTCAATAAGGTTGCAAAATTTATTCCATATTTATGATAATTAGGTTGTAAATCGTAGTATAAATTTAGATTGCTCTAATTTGACTTGGAATATAAATTTATATATTTTAATTTATTGGGAGCGTTGTGGGTACAATTTAGTTGTATCTATTTCCCTATAATTTCAATAAATTATGTAATTCCACAACTATGTATATAAAACATATCGTTTGAAATAATAAGGAGCATCCCAAAAAGGAAAGGGATGCGTAAAATACGGATGAACTCCTCCGTAGTTTGCACTATCTATTTCAATAAAAGAAAAGAGTTGATTCCTTATAATTTCAAATGGAGAAAAAGTGCCACTTTTGGGTAATTTATGGACAGCTATAATGGTAATATTTTTGTAAAGGATAGCTCTAATATGTTAAAATGTGGAAATGCATGTTCTTTACAGAAAGTAAACATAAATGTATGCTCTAAAATTCTGAAGCGTAGGAGTTAATGAGTTAGAGATAGAAATACACACACGTATAACTGTGCATACCGATTAAAAATATATGTATAGCGTAATATACGTCGATTTGTACTAGTTATAATTAGGAGGACTGTTATTTACAACGTAGTAAATTATAAGATTAGGAGGCGAGTATGGAAACGAGATAGCAAAATTATGAGCAAGAAAATTTAGTGGCTAATAAATGTGTAGTTAATAGGGAGTTACATGAATTAAGTGGGAACATAAATGCATTTAATAAGACCAATTAAAGAGTTTAATGTAGAACTTATGGGGGAATGAAATAGGCATAACATGTTAAATTAGAATGAATAAATAAATGCCGTAATGATTATCCAATTTGAATAATAATGACCCTTTATTACAGAAAGTTGACATTTATGTGACGTAAGTGTGAAATAAAGAATTTACATAATAAGCGTACAAGATAGTAACTAAATACTAGAAGGCGGTATAAATTTCATAGTAGGAAATTATATTACCACAAAAATACATTTAGGATGGGCATGAATTAGTGGGCGCAGCTTAATATTTTGGCCTAGGATGATTGGTTTGGTTTAGAATGGATTGGGATGGCAGGTTAGTAAAGATACCAACAGAAATTTTGCCTTCACATAGAGGCTAACGGTAGTTGTGCATACTTACTATTGATGTAGAACATCTCCAATCATAAGACCGTGCAGAAGGGTTATGCGTATATGGAAAAATATACCATAGTTTCGCCTCCCATTTGAAGCATTAAACATCTCAGTATCTTTAGAGATGTCAAGGGTTTACTTCGGGGTGAAAGGTATGAAATGGCTGCTGGGTTTGCCTCTACCCTATATAAGAAATCTTAAATAACCTATGAAGGTACCTAATAGGAAATGGGGTTTGCTTCATTTTTAACAAGGGGTATTAAAAACTAGGATGGATGTCTAAACCTGATTTTGGCTATGGGAGCTCAACGGGCTATGTCAATGTTGTTTTCGAACCGGTATTCAGCAGTAAGGCTGGCTTATATGCTTTGGCCACCATTGTTTCTAAGCACTCATTAGCAAAGACTAGGGTTATGCCTGGATGAATTTTACTTCCAACTTGTGTAAAATCTTTATGGGATATACAAAAGCCTCAAAGTTTAGTGAGTTATTTGTCATAGGTGGGCTACTTATCCCTTATATGAGCCTTTGAGATGCATCAGTAATACGAAAATTAAATTATAAAGTTGTATCCAAGGGTCAACAGAATCTGTAGCTATAGTTGATTGACTAGCAATAGGAGGGTCCGCTTTGGGATTGAGATATTAAATGATCGTTGGGCCTGCCTCCTTCTCATTTAAGAAGTATTAAGTAGCCATGGTTAACATTTGGGTAGTATAACACATAGATACATGTGTACATAGGCATATATATATATATTTATACATAGGTATTCCTTGGAGAAGATTGGATATATCGCATGTGTGGATGAAATTATATAGAATATTCGCGAAAACGGGCATAACACTTAAATACAAATCAGTCAGCATAATTAGTGTTATGGATAAACTATGTAATTTATCAATCACCAGAACATTGTTCTGACCCCCTCTTCATTGCATCCCATATGATAGATTTAGATAGGCAAGCTACCAGTGTAAGGTGGGAACGTTAGATGAAGAAGTCTTCTCATTCATGCTCAGTGCTGACAAGACAATAAGATACTAAAGGAATAATATTGATTCCAAGATAGAGGCCTTAGTTATTATATATGTTCTATTATTTTTTACTATTCTGTTGAGAGTTCGTACTCTGATATACTTATGTTTATTATAGATTACCAAAACCAATGATATGTATCCTATTGGACTTGTGTTTTGATTTAGTCGAAATTCAGGCTTATTAAGGTGTGAGTTGTTACATTTGGTATCAGAGCTTAGTTTAATCAATCATAGGAATTAGGATACATTCTGTAACGAACAGTTTTTTACGTATCGAAAGATCGTAAAATATTTTTATTTTATTAATATGAGATTGTTTGACTCTAAAATTTTATGAAGCAACACTTAGAGACATTTTCTATATCTATGATTTTTACTGAATTTCTATATGCCATTTTTGACCCTAAAAATCTTGTTTGGAATATTAGTTTTGATAGAAGCCAAATTAGGGTCTCAAACCACATTTACTATTTTAGGATGATGGTTTTCCATTTAGAGTGGTTACAGTAGAAAAATGGACTTACCATTTGAAAATTATAGTCGTTTTAAGTTTTGGTTGTTGCTGGCCAGTTTTAATGGGTAATTAACTAAGCTCATGCTTAGGCCTTAACCCATCTTTAAAATTATGCAAAGGGGGGCTTTAAAACAGATTTATGTCATTTCCATCCTCCCAAAATAGCTCTAAACATCCATTAGCCCTAAGTTCATCAAAAATCACACATTTTCCTTGCTAATCGTAGCCAAATCATTAGTTAAAGGGGAAATTAGCGTAGGAATGCTTTAGATTATCTTTTCCAAACGATTATGAATGAGTCGTGTAAATAGTCTGATTGTGTGGATATGTGCTAGTAGAATAAATCTCCATTCTGCTATGGATTGGTTGTTTGATTGTATAGACATATGTATCGGTAGAATAAATCCTCGTTCTGCTATAAGTTAATTGTTTGATTCTTGGGACCTATTTAGGAGGAAAAATCACCTCCTGCTATTATGTTACTTGGACATGTATATGCTAGTTGAGTTGTATTGACATGTTATTACCTGATTTGGATATGAATTGCATTTACTTATATATTCACTAATGTAAATAAATAGTTAAGTGGCTTGGAAGTGAAATTGATGTTAAATGGTAACTTCAATTAATACCATTGGGATTGCAAAGCTCCTTTTGAAATTATAAATTATGGTTTTGAATTAACTGTAATTCTTTAATCAATTTTTGGGTTTAAGGTTTATAAATGATTTTTCAAGTTATATTATTATTTTATAAAGGTATTTATAAGTCATAACTTGTTTATAAAAATGGGTTTTACTAAGTAAAAAAGTTTATTTAAAGTGACTTAAAAGGATGAGCCGCAAAGGATATTTTATAACGGATTTTTTTGATAGAATATTTACCAACGGAGTTTCATATATGAAATGTTTTATAAATGATTTAGAGGTTTGTAAAGAGGTTTTTTGAATTTACTTGTAGACTTATAAAAGTGTTTGATAAATTTTGATTTGGGTTCATCTCTTTTGTTGTGCACTTCAGATCCAAGGAGAAAAATTGGTAATTCGAGTATTTGGTGAGTGGTTCTTGATCTTTCACTCTATCATGCATGTTTATATAGTTAAAAATGATATTTTTGTTGTGAATTCGACCTTAAAATGTTTTCCAACCTTAATCACACTTTTATATATGTTTAAGGATGAATTGTAAATGTTTAAAAATGGTTTTGCAATCCCTTGTATTCAAATTCATCTGCTAATGTAAAGTTAGATTTAAGATTTGCTTGATTATCACATACTTATATATTGCTTGTACGAGTGGATGTATGTGCATGGTTTTCTATGATTATATGTTGTGCTTTGATGTTTTTTGCTATTTTTTTAGATAACTAGAAAATAGTTTGGCGAATTCGACAAGTCGAAGGCAAAGTTGGTCAAAATTGGATGAATCTTAGAGGAGGTGTTTTGGAGTATAGGAGGAACCTATGCTATAAGTCATAGAAAAATTAGGGTTAAGTAAATAAGTTGATGCCTTGTTATTATATCTCGGTACCGAGATATTTTTAGTGGCCAAAATGTGTCGATGACTTGATGGCTCTATGGATAATGTCTAGAGAAGATGGAAAAGGAAAAGATGCAAGAAAATGGCGAAGGGTTGGGTACTATGCCGAGCTATTTCTAAAACTTAAAAACCATGGCTTTAAGTTGATGCCGAGTTATTTGAGGGATGGGTCGGGGTCCAAAGAACTTGGAAAATGAAGTACTAAAAGCAATAGATTGATCTTAGCCAAGATTGGCTAAGTAAATAAGTTGGTGCCGAGTTATTATATGTTGGCACCGATTTATTTGTATTGATGGGAATGGAGTGCAATTTCTAGGAGGGAAAGTAGAGGCTCTATAGGACATGCTAAAGGTGTTTGTTTGTTCACATGGAGTTTGCTGATGACATAGTAGCATGTTAATAGTTTTGGACTTTGGTGACAACTCGATGAAGAAAGGAATTAGGTTCCAGTGATGGTGGCTCAGTATTGAATGGAGTTCGTGGGAATGCTTGTCCACAAAGGGTGGGTTCTAAGAAAGGTGACTCGTGGATAAAATGTTTGAATGGCTCTATCATGGAATAAATGAATATAGAATGGTTCCTCGAGGATAATGGAAATTGGATGGAGCAAGAAAATGCTCGGTTAAGCGTGTTAATGGATCGTTGATTCTCGGAGTGGTTTCTGATGTACTAAAACTAGGGGCATTATGAGGATGCTCATGGGTACATTGAAAGGTTACCCCAGATCGGTTGAATGGATCAAGTATCAACTTCAGGCTAAAGAGAGTGCACTGAAAACTGGGATTTCTATCAGTCCCTGGCTATTGAAAGGTTATATGAACTATCGTATATCCAAAGCACATTCAGTGGTATTGAGAATTGTTTGATGGATACTATGGTTGTTTTGATTGTTCTTCAGTACTCTATCAATCTATGGGACACCATTGTATATTGGTATTGGAGATAATGGTACTTGGACACCCGTCATTACATTTGGTTTGCAGTGTACCTTTTACTATATCTGTAGAGTAGCATATTATGTTCATTGTGTGCTAACTCTTTGGTTACAAGAATAGGTTAGGTGTTGATTGTATATCCTTGTTCCTTACTATATCAACTTGTATAGTATTTTGAGATTCACTTACCGTTTACACTAGACTCTTGTCCGACTCAAGGTTTATGCTTCGCTACTTATTATCTTTGGTACTTTAAATGAGTAGACTGGATAATAGCTCTAGGTGCAATGCAGTTGCTGTGCAGATGATGAGCTGGAGGGAGCTATCTTGTATTATATATGAATTTTTATGCTTGTTCCACTGTGCAACACCGTGGAGTTTTGGCAGTGTTTGCTTATTACTATGAGATAGTTATTTAAGTTTATTTCTGTTGTATAAACTCTATTAGTTGTTGTATAACTTTGTGAATCTGTACTCGGATATTAAGATCACTTAGTAATTAGTGTATATCCTTTTTTATATCTGTAATGTATAATCTATTTTATTCCATGCGCTATAAGATATGCGATAGGTTCTGTGAATTTTATTTCATTTACAAACTTGATGATCATTCTATTTAGGCCAGGCACGTTAGCATCGCATTATCTTATGTATTTGGATATCAGTGGTGTAGAGCGGTCGTCACACGTTGAGCGAACGTATCTTTATTTTTACCTATAACTATATATGTTATACACCAAACTCTATGAATTCAACTATAGAAGTAATTGCGACCATATTCTAAAAAGGTGGACAAGGCAACTATGAGTTAGAACAACAAATAGATTTAAATTTATACACCTATCCCGATTACCCCCAAGGGTGTAGGTCCTACCACAAGGCTTCAACCAAGAAGAGCATGAGAGTAACATGTAGAAGGATCCTACAGGTAGGATGATTGTAATGACCCTAATTTTTAGTAACATTATTTAGGAAATTTCATTAGTTAAATTAAATAAAATAAAGTAAATGATTAAGGGATTGAGGTTATGTAATTAGAAGGTAGTCGTGCCATTTAAAAGAATGAACTAAGGGAAAATGAAATAGAATAAGTTTGGGTAGTTGATAATAGCAATAAAGGAATAAGTAACATTCTTATACTCTGAACCATCACTCACGTTCATTATTAATGTTCACAAACAAAAATCAAATATTAGAGGCCGGCCACCATTAGACAAAGTTTGATGAAGAATAGCTAAAGATCAAGAGGAAGATTAATTAAATCCAAGATCAAATCTCAACTCCTTAATCACAAAGGTAAGGTGAATAATAGGTTACATATCTTATTTTTATTATTTTTCGATTTTAGATTGAAATTTGAATTATTTTGCAAATGTTCTGCCATGTTTTTTATTGTTAAAATGGACATATATGCTTGTTGATGATTTATGCTATTTCATATGGATTATATGATAAGTTTTAATGTGAAAATCTTATTATATGACATCCAATGCCTTGAAATTTTAATATAAATTTAAAAATGATATTTTAGTGACGGGTTTCAAATTTCATGATTTCTTGAAGGATTTAACATAATTTTCTAACGAAGAAACCGGTTAATTGGGTCAAATTTGAATACGACTAATTTATATTGTTTTTTGGGTTAGAAATTAATATACGTTATATAACATATTAAAAGTGATTTATGGAAATTTTTATAAAATTTTCCTAAGTGCTTTAATAAGTATATAAAATTATTTAAGGTATAAGACTTAAATGTTTTATATATTTATAAAAGGAGATAGAGCATTTTGTAAACCTTTTAAATTATTTACTTTTGAAATTTCGGCAGCACGTTTAGAAAAGAATTTGTAAAAGAAATTAGCAACCAATCATATGTTGACAAACAAAGTAGGTCATTGAAATGAATTTCTTTTTAAAGTTAAAATTTACTTTTAACCATACTTTTGTTGTTTTGCCACTTTTGGCACCTACCTTTCGACTAAGTACTTCCGCCTCCATCTCCATCAAACCACTGTGCCTGGTATCAAAGACTTGGTACGTAGCGAATTAGACATAGGCGAAAGGTATATAGTCGAAACAATGGATTCCGAAGTGGTTGAAACCTTGCCTTGCTTTTAAATGGAAATGCGTCTGCTTTGCTTCCGAGAAGAATGCTTTCCACCTAGATAGCCTTTGACTTGGTTAAATGGTTTTAAAGAATGGTTTCGAAAGAGGTTGCATTTTTGTTTTATAAAGACGCTTTCGAAAGGGGTCGAAACCCATACTGCCACATCTTACCTTTAGAAGCAATGCTTTTAGAAAGGATTCTTTGTTTTGAAACCTAAATTGCTTCTATAATGCTTTCGAAGGGATCAATTTCAACACCATCCACTTTTTTTACTTAGGAAAATGCTTTTGAAAGAGTGCTTTCGACTTAGTTGTTTTATGACCCTTTGTGCTATTGAAAGCTAAAACCCAACTGGTTTTGAATGGAATAGTTTTAAATGGTTTTGAAAGGTTTTTCCACATGTTTTACTTGAATCCAATGCTTTCACAAGGTTTATTTATAGAAAAGATTTTGAATGATGTCGAAAGGTTTTAAATAAAGATTTCGAAGAGGTGGTTCCCCAATGTTTTTGAAAGGTTTTAAGTGGAAGGTTTTAAAAGGTTTCGAAAGGTATGTTTTGTCCTTCGACCTAGGTTATAAAATAAAGTACCTTACTTGTATCAAAAGGGGTACTTTCAATGGTATCGAAAAGAGTACTTTCAAGGGTTTTGAATGTTTTCATCAACATTTTTTACATAAAGTATACATAACACGATAAAGTGATTGAGTAAAGAATAGAGTATATTTTCCTTATTTAAATATGATTTAAAGGGTTAAATCGATTTGAAAAAAATGTTGTCAAGGAAAATTTTAAAGGTAGATTACCCTAAGTAAAATGACTTAGATGTTAGAATACCAGATAGGATTGGTATAGGGTCACACCCTATACATTCGCTATTAGCCCCTAGCTAATATAGTCCGATATTCCAATGTGTAGGGCTTTGTCACAGGTAAAATTAAAATGATGTTACACACAAAAAGGAATATAAAGAGGGAGGATAGGTTATTGTTGAGCCTACAAAACCACTAGGATCAGTTGACCCTGGGAGAAGTAAGTTAAAGACAGACCGTCCAGAAGTGTATCTAACAAAAGTTAGACTATTTGTTTATTTTGTCTGGTAGGCCCGAGTCGTCCAAAGGTTAGTAATTATCCAAAAAAAACTATAGTGCTCAGACGGATAATCTATTGGTTACCTGATTTATGTGCTTACATGATATTGATATTATTATTTTAACCAATATGGTTATAGGGTTTTGGTCTGCAAAAGATATGTTTGAAAAAGGATATTGGTGAGAAGAAACCCGTTCCGCTAAGCGGCATGGTCTCACTTAATACCATATAACCGAGATGTATAATAATATTCACACCTAGCTATGTCTAACTCAAAGTTCATGTTTTCCCCTTAAACTCTCGGGTGCTCAAAAATGACTTCTGCAGGTTGAGAGCTGAGGATTTACATGTTTTAGTAGGTGGACAAATAAAGCTTCCAAAGATGGGCAAGAGGCTGATGCTAGTTATATTTAGGAGTTATTTTGTTTTATTTTCGTTGTGTTGTATTAAGTCTAATATGACTATTTAGTACTCTTATCAACCAAGGGGGGATTTTCATATGTCACTCTAGGCGTATTTTATAATAATTATATTTGATCTGAACCTAGGAAATGTTTGGGATTATGTAACTTGGATATGAAATGTTGTTTTGGAATGTAATTAGAAAATGTTTTAATCTATGATGATTTTATTTCATATTCAAGTGCTTCTGATATTATGAATACCATTAAAATTACCGTATTTGGTCACCGGAAGTTAATACTATAAATGACTGCAGCATCTATAGCGCTTAGCTTCGGGTCTTCAAATATGGGATGTTACAACTTGGTATCATACCATAGGCTTATGAAAAAAAATTTAAACTAAAATAATTTTCAAAACATAATCCTAAGGAACTATAGAAAAGATCGGGGTACGGTATGACGCTATAGTAACGTACTTGTATTTGCTATATATAAGTATACGCTATATCTCTATTCTCCTATCTCACTTAGCTATTCTTCCATATCTTACGAAGGCTTGAATGCAGACATGAATGCTATAAGTGGGAGAGTTAACCTTGGAGGAGGTAGCACCACAAAAAATGGAAATGCCAGACCAAATACTAGGAGGAACCTAGGTTAGGCACAAGATGGAAATATGGGTGCTGGAGTCTCACAAGTTGACATGGGCGCAATGTATCAATTCTTTGTCAACATAAGGCAAGCGGAAGTTACTGTTGGAGTAGCCGAAGGAGGAAATCAAGAAGCCCTAGTGGTCAACAACTACGCTATTGTGAGTAGAGATTATACTTGGTTGAGAGGAAAGCCATTTATTGGTGTTGAAGATGCAATTGAAGTAGATAATTGGCTACTTCACTGCAAGAGGATTTTCGTCGATCTAGGGCTCAATGATGAGCAAAAGAAAAGGCTTGCTTCTACACAGTTACATGGAGCAGCGCTGTACTGGTGGAACAGTGGTATTATCGGAGTTAATGAGGAGATTTGAGGAGAGGTTTATGTCAGAGATTGCTAAGTCAGCTCTGCTCAGGAACTTTGCTGAGTTGGAGCAGGGAGATATGACTGTGCTAGAGTATGCAACAAGGTATGAGGAGCTAGCGAGATATGGCTATGTTATGGTGAATACTACGATTAAGAGGAATGTGAAGTTCATCAGGGGTTGAAGCCTGAACTTGCTAGAGTTATGTTATCGCACATTAGAGATCCATGTGATTTGTAGTGGAAATGGATTTGAGACATGAGGAGATGCTTGCTTTTCTTGAAAGGAATAAGGCAAAGGAGGTTCAAGTAGTGCAGAGTCAGAAAAGGAAGTTTTTCACAAGAAAGGAGCTACAACGAAAGTAATAGCAGAGGATATCTGCTATAAATGTTACAAGAAAGGGCATTTCACAAATTAATGTCGCTCCGGTGATGGAAAAAAGTTTATTGGGAAGAAGAGTATCATATGCTTCAACTGCGATCAAATTTGACATTATAAGAACCAGTGCAAGGAACCAGCCAAGAATGAAAAGGGCAAAGTGTTTGCATTGTAGCCAGCTACCTCGAGGCCAACAACAAAGGAGAAAGGAAAATATAGGTTGGGAAGTATGCTTATGATTCATAGTATGTCAGTTAGCATTTTGTTTGATACCGGTGCATTGCATTCTTTTATATCTCGTTGTTTTGTAGATAAGCTTAACCTAGAACCCTCGTACCAAGTTAGTTCCTTAAGGGTTGCAAATCCGATATTAGGATATGTAACTCTTGGGATGAGATGTGACCACCTAGAGTTTGAATTGTTAGGTCATATATTTGTTTGTAGTTTGTACATGTTTGATTTCATAGGGATCGTAATTATTTTGCGTGTGGATTGGTTAAGTAAATACGATACTGGAATATTTTTCCATGATAGGAATATATCACTTAGACATCTTGATTGTAGTGATCGGATAATATACTCCATAGAAAACCCTAGTTTTGAGGTTGGTACTTTATTGGGAGTTGTGGAGGCAGAAGACGATTTGAGTCAAGTTTTTGTTATTAGGGAATTCGTAGATGCTTCTGAACCTGTAGTAGGATTGCCATCGAAATGTGCCTTTGACTTTCAGATAGATTTAGTACCTAGAGCAGAAATGGTGAGTAGGCCGCCAAGTAGGATGACACCTATCGAGATGGAGGAGCTAAAGATGCAGTTGATGGATTTGGAAGGCAAGAATTTTAACAAACCAAGCAATTTGCCTTTGAGAGCAACTGTAGTGTTTTTTAAGAATCGGGATGGATCATTGAGGTTTTGTATTGATTATCGTAATTTGAATGAGATGATGATAAAGAATCGATATTCGTCACCTAGAATTGACGATTTGTTCGACTTGTTGAGTGAAGCCAAAGTATTTTCCTAGTTGGATTTAGCGGCAGGGTTCCATCATCTTAAAGTAGCCGAGGATGGTATTCCTATGACGGCGTTTAGAACAAGATATGGATTGTACGAATGGTTAGTAATGTCGTTTGGAATGACTAATGCGCTAGCATTCTTTATAGATTTGATGAACTGAGTTTCAGATAGCATTTAGACAGGTTCATGTTTCTTTTCATAGATGATATTTTGATAACTCTAAAGATGAAAGAGAGCATAAAGTTCATCTTAGAGTGGTGCTTGAGACGTTGAGGCAGCAACAACCGAATGCGAAGTTTTCAAAGTTTCGGTCATGTAGTCTTAGAGAAAGGGCTATCCTTAGATCCGACTAAGATCAAAGGAGTGAATAATTAGAAGAGACCCGAGATAGTGACTCAGATAAAGAGTTTTCTTAGACTATCAAAGATTCATAAAGGATTTGCATGGATAGAAGCACTGATAACCAAGCTAATGCGAAATGATTTAAAGTTTGTTTGGACCGATAAGTGCGAGGAGGCATTCCAGAAGCTGAAACACTGACTGAATAATGCACCTGTTTTAGTTGTTCTAAAAGGGAACCGGGTTTTTATGGTGTACGCGGATGCATATGGAATAGGGTTAGGAGCTGTGTTAATGCATAGAGGTAAAGTAATTGCCTATGCTTCTCGACAACTTAGACCGCATGACGTTAGGTACCCGACACATGATTTGGAATTAGCCGCGGTAATTTTGGCGTTGAAGATGTGGTGACATTACCTTTTGGAAGAGATATTTGAATTGTATACAGACCATAATTTGTTGAAGCATTTATTCTCTCGAAAGTAGTTGAATATGAGATAGCAGAGGTGGTTAGAGTTTATGACCGCTTATGACTTTGGTATTGAGTACACAGCGGGAAATGGCAATAAGGTTTCTGATGCACTTAGTAGAAAATATCAGAATGCAGTGTTGGCAATGGTAGCTGGGTGGAAAGGTTTGGAAGCGTTGACTACCTGTAGAGTACCGTGGAGATCCCAGAGTAGTTCTAGTACGGACAGTGTTATGTTGTCAGATTTAGAAGTTTGACCAGTTATGATCGAAAGGATTGCTTCTAAGAAAGGAAATGATTCAGTATTAGCTGAGCAGATCAGGAAGTTAAGGGATGAAACAAAGAGAGATGTTTTGAAAGATTTCAATTTTGAACAGAATGGGCGGTTGAGGAAGAAAGGGAGACTATGTGTTCCAAATGTAGGGCACATTAGAAAGGAAGATTAGAAGAATGCCATCGTTTGAAGTTCACCATTCATCCAGGAGGAACTAAGATGTATCAGGACATGAAAAGGAGTTTCCTCTAGAAAGGTATGAAGAGAGATGTACGCGTATGGGTAAAGCGGTGTTTGAAGTACCAATAGGTAAAAGCTAAACACTAGAAAGAAAGTGGGTTACTTGTGATGAAACACTAATCCGTTCCCTTTGAATCGACAATAAACTACACATGTCCGACTCAAAAAGAAAAGACTGACGGAAAGTCGGGAGAAAAAAAAGAAGAGATGAGAAGAGTAGAGAAGAGAAGAAAGTGAGAAGATAGAACCAAACAAAACAATACAGAATCTCACATCGTAGAGGAAGAACATATAATATCATATCAATGATCTTTACAAAACAGAAACTGTATATACATACATCAATCAGAGTTATACAATCAATCACTAATCATTAGCCTGGACAGTTATAATAAACTGTCCTTACAATTTCTGATAATAGACTACAACTAAGAAGCGAATAATAAATAGATACGTGTATACAAAAATGAAGATCTCCAACTCGCCTGCTGAAGCTCCATAGGCACCAAAACTGAACCTGTAAATATACTCGATCTGATTCAAGCATTGAAAGGGAAGAATGCTCGGATCAATCTGATAAACTAGCGTGAGAAACACATTCAACTGAACATATTAAATTACCAAACTTTTCCTTTATCAAAACAAAACTATCTCGTAATACATGCCCACACATAAACATGGACATGTTTTTACCTTACGATAACAAAACATTTCATATCAAATTCTCTTATATTATAATAGTGTTTATTGCACAAAACCGAAATTGTCACGTTGATTAAATTCCAGCATATAGCCCAAAATGGGTAATACAATCAAAATGGCAGGTACGTAGTAGAGTTTGGATTTCCATACAAATGACCAGGTGAAGGGATTACCTTCCGGAAGTACATCTCTAGAGGAATGTACCGAGGACTATCACAAAGGTTCCTCTACCAACACAAGACCGGCCTACCTCTATAACTAGGTAGCACCGAATATATCATCCTTTGGTCGTTACCGACCTTTACCGAGGGCCCTCAAAGCGTACAAACCACAATAATCAAATACATGACGTCATAGCATGTAAAGATATATCTAGAAGAGGATGATCATTTCCTATTTAGGAGCGACCTATTTAGCCCTGATGCATCTAACACTATTTTGGTCATTTCCGATTACTGAGGCCTGAGGTAACGATTACCTTTCACATATCACATATCACATCACTTTGAATGCCACATGGACATTTCCGTTGACTACTAATTGCCTTCCACAAAAATACAACCCTTAAGCCCATACGTCTCAAGGAGGGTGTTAAGCTAACAGAAGTTGCCTTCTCCGCCACCACTGATGTACGTTTGTAAAAACCAATGTAAGTAATCTTTAGAAATGCAATGTCATACGAACATCAGTACAAGTTGTTCAGGAACAGGACAAGCCGAAGGTACTTTCCTACCATTTCCTGTCGGGAAATCCGAAGGATTAGTAGCGAATAGTCCTTGCATTGGATATTTCATAACAAAGAGACTACTGCTACTGGATGTATATTAGGATTTTAACCCCAAACGATTAACAAGCGGTCCTCTACAATGAAAATCCTGAATATCAGTCACAACCAACCTGCACAATCGTCGTATAAATGTTGGTCCGAAGTGGTTTTTGGATAAACCGATCCCGGTCTCTTCACACCAACAACATAAAAGCGTTTCTCAACCTCACACAGAAATTATGTCTCATAGAATTATCATGTTTCCAACTTTCAACTTGCAATCCTTCGGCCAAAAAGGAAGCTCGATAGATTGCAGTAATATTCAGCACTATACGAATTAATATCCTCAACACAAATGATAAGCAAGCCTACATAAAAGGCTACACAATAAGTGTACGACTAAATAGTTCCCACATCAAGTCGAGGAACTAAAATGACCAAATTTGATAGTCGGTTATTTAACTATCAAAGCAAACAAACAAATATTTAGCATCATAAGCAATCACTGTGCTCTTTTAATTAATCTTTTATTGATTAAATCACTTGCCAAATATCCACTTCAAATTGTCTTTAAAAAGATATATTATGAAAAACCATTTCAACTTTTATATTGGAAAACATTTCCACATACTTATTTAAAAATAATTAATTCACAAATCTATTTATTTTCAACACTTAGAAAATATTACATGTACTTAAATCAAGATTAAGTATATATTTTATTTTTTAAGAAAAACATTCTCTTAAACATATTTATTTGGGTCAAAACGAATGTTGCATAAAACATAGTTACGAAAATCCAAGATCGCTAGTATAGGGATTCGAAAATAAGACACACACACACACACACACACACACACACACACACACACACACACATATATATAAATCCCATATACTACACAAAACATCTCCTTTTAAAAATCATTTACTATAACAACACTATTATAGTCCATCATTTCCTTACTTCTCGAAAACGTCTATTTCAACAATGAATGTTGAAATCAATGTATTCGATACTTAACACGTTTTAAAACATATTTAAACCATTTGACTTCATTTAAAATATCACTTCCCAAAACGTTCATTTGAGTTTAAAAGATTGTTCACTGTCCAAAATCGTGAATATACTTCATTTACCAAATCAATATTTCTACATATTTATTAAAGGATTATCCACTATCCAAAATCATGGATGAAATTCCTTTAATAAAAATCCTTATCCAGCTTATCAATTTAAATTCACACTTATAAAACAATGTTTATAAATTCCATATACAAATTTTTTTTACTAACAAACTCAATCTATATCTAATTTATATGCCGAAATCCAAAATATAAGTTAATTACTTATAATTCTCTTATTTACAAATTCATTTCTTTTATAACTTCATAAATTCCTAAATCTATAAATCTTATTTACTTATAAGATTCATTTATAGCTTCATTTTAACGTTTACAAAATTCCTCAATAATCCCATATTTCGATTTATAAAAATTCAATTTTATAAATTTTTTATATAAATCGGTTATAATAAGTACAAAATCCCAATTTAAACTATTTTACCAGAAAATCAACTTCATATTTCAAAAATACATTTTGATTATATTTCACAAAAATCATAATTTTTATAACATAAAAACTATAAATGTATTTATTTAAAATAAATCCATTCCTTTATAATAATTCAAAATTTGATAAAACATCAATTTCCAAAATCACTTGAAAATTGTTTTTAATTTGCAATCATCACTTTAATATTTTTAAAATTACCAAAAATAGGCTCAATGCTGCAACAACACTAAATACATCAATCATATCAATCCTGACATCCAAAACATCACATATCATATAATAACATCATATATCACAATATCTGTGATTAAAACCAATACTGGCGACGAATCTAGTTGGATCCCTCCAACCTTCCACCTGCAACAAATATACATATTAGAATATATGTACAATGTCCTCTTCGAGGCAGATGTGCGTACACAGGGTCATCCGCTCATACACAAGAACATATAGGGTCTCATCTGCTCCAATAGGTAGGAATATATAAAATACCAATCAATATACATACACAATATATCATATATCATCCAAACAATCATCATAAATAAATTTATTCTCACTTATATAAAAATATCAGTGAGTCAGAAAGAGTGAGTTGTACTCGCTTTGCTTCCAATGGCAATTGGAGTGTTTTATTCTGAATAAAGTTAAACAGTCGTTTAATTTTACCCAAAATTCTCATTAACTCCAATCAATTCAAAACTAGCTCTAAGTTGTAGTGCTAGTTAATACGGACCCAACGCAATTCGTTCCGTCAAAAATGGACGTCGTATGAAGAAGTGATGACGTTTTAAAGTTTAAACAAATTAAATTATAATTTAATTTACAAATTCTTTTTTTTACTTACCAAAAAAATCTCAGCCGCACGTTTTGATTGAGAGATCGAGGCTGCTGTTCCTATTTCTTCCCTAGGCTCAAAATCACCTCTGTTCGAACCCAATTATCCGCCATCTTCCCATCATTGTCGTGCCTCTCTCATGGCCATTAACGACGATTAGAAGCCACCGAACGACACATCTATGCGAGCTCTACCACCACCAACGATCTCTTTAAGTTCAGCCGCATGATGGCCTCGAAAAACTTGCGCAAACTCCAGCCTTAAAACCACAATTTTGACAACCATGTAGCATCGATGACGATCACGGCCGTATGGATGTGTCTCACCTAGATCTATAACATTGTAGTTGAAAGTATTTGATAATTGTTGATGGATTGAGATAGGTTAAGGGAAGAAATTTCGAGCGTTTTCGGTCTTTGGTTTGTAAATGGCGGCTAGCTCTAGTTGTTTTAGGGTTTTGGTAAAATGAAGATTATAAAGTCCTTTTATAGAAAATTCTCGCGCACTATTCATCCGAAATTTTCCCGAACTCCAATCGAAGCGTGCCGCCTGACATTTATAATGTTTTACCACTATTTCGAATACATCGGAATACATATCGAAAGCCAATTTGATCGTATTTGGAAGATAGGTTTTCGAATCGGCTATTTGAATTTAAATTTACTTAAACAAATTTCTACGCGTTTTAGCTTGCCACGACTAAACCATAAATTTGATCGACATGACATTTGAAATCCTACAATAATATAACATTATGGATCCAATGAAACTAGTTTCGTCAAAATCCGAGACTATGCAAAAAATGACTATTTTTACATGTTAGTTAAATATTAAAATATTCAATTTCTACAAATTAACTTTTAAATCAACTTAAAAAGTCTACTAATTTCATTCTAATTCAAATATAATTTAATTCAACTTTATAAATCATTTTCATTTACATTAAATTCAAAATCCAATTACTTACACAATTTCAAATATTAAATTAATAATTTAGTTATCCGATTAATTCAAGATATTCAAATTATAACTTATTCAACTTATAAAATTAACTTGTGAATATTTAAAATCAATTAAATATCTAAATTTCAAATGACTGAAATTCTGGGTCGTTACATTCTCCCTTACTTAAAAGAATTTTGTCATCGAAATTACCAAGTAAGAGAAAGTCACAAAATCCTTTAACTTTTCAAAACAACTCATTAAAATTAGATGTCAAATTCATTTAAACTTTTAACTTTTCCAAAATCATTTAATTAAACTTCTTATAAAAACTTTTCTAAGTTTTCAAATCCGTTCTTAGTTATCCTTTCAAAACCAACTAATATCGTTTCAAATTATAACTCAAAATAAAAAAAAATTAGTTATCAATTTTTTTTCTAATTTCCTCAAAAAAAAATCTAACGCCTTAAATTTTCAAAAAATTTCGCCATAGCCTTCTTTGTGTGGTTCGATCATAGTAGGATCACAACATATATATGTCACAAATATACATAGCATCTTCGAGGATGAGGCATCCCTAGGTAAAAAATTATAAAAGTACGATATGTAATCCGAGATATGTACCTTATATAATATTAGCAAGCATATATGGCTAATATAGCGCGAAAGCGAGCTCCAAATGCGAAGCATACGCCATCTGCACCTACTAAACACTCAACCAACAAATGAGAAACATGTATATATGAAAAGTAATATCAATATACAACATATACCTATACAACGACTATATATGCCAATATAGAAAATGCAATCAAAAGCAACAAATCCAACCATCATACAACTATCATCCAACAAACATCCATCAAACCATTATCTATCCAATCAATCCATAACCAAATCAATATTCATTTATTTCTTATTAATATTCATTTATTTCTTATTAATATTCATTTATTTCTTATTAATATTCATTGAATTGATTATCAAATAAATCACATTTGATTCATTAACATTGGATTTTACTAACATTCATTTATTCATATTGAATTAGTTTACATTCACTAATTTACATTCAAGTTAGTTCACTTCCAATTCAAATCAAATTCAATTCTATTTAGATTCACTTACTTCCAATTTGGACTCAACTATTTATAGCTCAAATTTCATTAATTCAATTTCATTAACTTAACTTCGTAGGAATTTTAATTCAATCAATAAACATTCATCTAACAATCAATGCATATCCAACACTATGAACTTTATTTAATTTACGCTTTAACATTCATATTTACTTTGTTTACCTCCAATTTAGTTTAACACTTTTAATTTCAATTGATTCAATATCTAATTCGGATTGAATTCTAGTATTCACTATATTCATATCTTTATACAACACTTCCAATTTTATTATTAATTCACAACTCATTAACTTAAGCTTTATTCCATTCTTAACAACAACATTTCTAATGCTAATTCATTTTTCCACTAAAGTCAAATTCCATTATATAACTCAAATTCATATTCATCACTTCACTTTATTAATTCATTTTGATATCAAATTCAACTTCATTCAACATTATTTAAGTTATGTATCATTTCATTCTCACTTGCATTTACTTCCACTATATAACTTAAGTTCACTTCTAATTTAATTGAAATTCTATCTTATTTAACTTTTTAATTAAGTCAAATTTCATCACTTATTCGAATTAAGATTTTGTTTTGCTTAACAAAATTGTTTAACCATTTTAATATTTGGTTTTACTTACCTTTTCTCATTTTCTAAGTTATATAACTTATTTATCTAAACTTCCAAATTCATATTTCATAATCACTTACCCATTTAGTTTAGTTCCCATTTCAATAACTTTTCCAATCTAGTTCAAATCCAATTATTTACACAATTTCAAATCATATATTTTAGTGTTCTAACTCAAATTTATTTCAACTTTACTAAAGTTAAACTTTTTTACTTCATATTATAAGTACAAATCATTTCACTTACATTTATCAATTTCTACTTGGATTTTAAATTCAAGTTCGCTTATCACAACAAAACTTATATTTCAATTTATAGCAAATCCATCACACAGAAACTCGAAAATGATACTGACGACACTATAGTCACCACCCTTATTATTTCCGAGTAACAGTAGTGAATTCAGTGCTTTATATTCTTTTTAAAAATTCCTTTTAATTTATACGTCACATTTATAAATTTTACTTATATAATTTCACTATTTTACTTCACTTATGTAAGATCATTCCAAATTTACTTATCTTATTTAGATTTATAACAATATAACATTTTAACTTTGAAAAGTAACTTTCAAAATCAATGGGAATCAACATTTCTTATGTATAAGATTATTTCACAATTGCAAGTCATATTAATTATAATTCCATATTTTATAATTCATTTGCTTATATAATTTATTCTTTAACTATTGTTGTCTTCAATTTAGATTATTCAAACAACTTTTATTAACTTATATATATATTTACATTTTCAAAGAACCAAACAATTAATTTATATACACTTTAATAATTTCTGAAAAATTGTTCCTTCTATATATAAAACATAATCAAGGTAAAATTATTTCTTTACCCAATTCAAAATAATACTATGTCGACTTGTCTCGTTTAAGTGTTTAGAAATCCCTATCGATAACACGGCTTCCAATATACAACCAGAATTCACAAATAGGGATAAGTAAGCACAATATAAATATTTTATATCACTAACAAATACATGCTCATATATATAATACACTCAAATTCAATCTAGGGTGATACTACCCCTATATATACTGACTACGCATCAAAGCCTAGGAATATACAAAATCTAAGCTCCTGATACCAAATGTGACGAACCGCAAATTCGTACCCTTTGAATCGACAATAAACCACACATGTCCGACCCAAAAAGCATAGACTGACGGAAAGTCGGGAGAAAGAGAAGAAAGAAGATAGAACCAAACAAAACAATACAGAATCTCACATCGTAGTGGAAAAACATATAATATCATATCAATGATCTTTACAAAGTAGAAACTGTATATACATACATCAATCAGAGTTCAACAATCAATCACTAATCATTAGCCTGGACAGTTATGGTAACCTGTCCTTAAAATTTTCGATAATATACTACAACTAAGAAGCGGATAATAAACAGATACATGTATACGAAAATGAAGATCTCCAACTCGCCTACTGAAGGTCAATAAGCACCAAAACTAAACCTATAAATATAGTCGGTCTGACCCGGATATTGAAAAGGAAGAACACCCAGATCAGTCTGGTAAACCAGCGTGAGAAAAACACCCAATTGAATTTATTAAATTACCAAACTTTTCCTTTATCAAAACAAAAGTATCACGTAAGACATGCCCATACATAAACACAGACATGTTTTTAACTTACGATGAATAAAACATTTCATTTCAAATTCTCTTATATTATAATAATATATATTTCACAAATAATATTAATCATAACCGAAATTGTTACATTGATTAAATTCCAACATATTTCCCAAAATGGGTAATACAATCAAAATGGCAGGCACATGGTGGAGTTTGGATTTCCATACAAATGACCAGGTGAAGGGACTATCTTCCCGTAGTACATCTCTAGAGGAATGTACCGAGAACCATCACAAAGGATCCTCTACCAACATAAGACCGACCTACCTCTATAATTAGGTAGTACCGAATATATCATTCTCTGGTCGTTACTGACCATTACCAAGTGCTCTCAAAGCATACAAACCACAATAATCAGATACACGACATCATAGCATATAAAGATATATCTAGAAGCGGATGATCATATCCTACTTATAAGCGACCCATTTAGCCATGCTGCATCAAACCCTGTTTTGGTCATTTTTGATTGATGAGGCCTGAGGTAACGATCACCATTCACATATCACATATCACATCACTTTGAATGCCACACAGCCATTTTCGTTGACTACTAATTGCCTTCCACAAAAATACAACCCTTAAGCTCACACATCTCAAGGAGGGTGTTAAGCTAAGAGAAGTTGCCTTCTCCACCACCACTGATGTATGTTTTAAAAACCAATGTACATAATCTTTAGAAATGCAATGTTAAACAAACATCCATACAAGTTGTCCAAGAACAGGACAAACCGAAGGTATTTTCCTACCACATCCTGTCGGAAAATCCCTAGGATTAGTAGCGAATAGTCCTTGCATTGGATATTTCATAACGAAGAGACTATTGCTACTGGATGTATATTGGGATTTTAACCCCAAACGATCAACAAGCAGTCATCCACTATGAAAACCCTAAATATCAATATCATCACAACTAACATGCACAATCGTCGTATAAATGTTGGTCCGAAGTGGTTTTCGGATAAAACGATCCTAGTCTCTTCGCACCAACAACGCAAAAGTGTTTCTCAACCTCACATAGACACTAAGTCTCATAGACTTATTACGTTTTCAACTTTCTACTTGTTATCCTTTGGCCAAGAAGGAAGCTCTATAGATTGGAGTAATACTCCGCACTATACGAATCAACATCCTCAGCACAAACAATAATCAAGCCTACACAGAAGGCTACTTACTAAGTGTACATAAATAGTTCCCACATCAAGTCGAGGAACTAAAATGGCCAAATTTGATAATCAGTTATTTAACTATCAAAGCAAACAAACAAATATTTAGCATCACAAGCAATCACTGGGCCCTTTTAATTAATCATTTATTGATTAAATCACTTGCCTAATATCAACTTGAAATTATTTTTAAAAAGATATATTCTCAAAAATCATTTCAACTTTTATATTGGAAAATATTTCCACATGCTTATAATAAGTAATTCACAAATCTATTTATTTTCAACACTTAGAAAATATTACATATATTTAAATCAGGATTAAGTATATATTTTACTCTTTAGGAAAACATTCACTTAAACATATTTATTTGGGTCAAAACGAACGTTGTGTAAAACATCGTTACGACAACCCAAGATCGCTAGTATATGGATTCGAAAATAAGATAGATATATAAATCCCATATACTATACAAAACATCTCTTTTCGAAAATCATTTACTATAACAACAGTGTTATAGTCCATCATTTCCTTACTTCTCGAAAACGTCTATTTCAATAATGAATGTTGAAATCTATTTATTCGATCCTAACACATTTTAAAACATTTTCAAACCATTTAACTTCATTTAAAATATCACTTCCCAAAACGTTCATTTAACTTTAAAAGATTATTCACTGTCCAAAATCGTGAATATACTTCATTTACCAAAACAATATTTCTACACATTTATTAAAGGATTATCCATTTTCCAAAATCTTGGATGAAATTCCTTTAATAAAATTCCATATCTAGTTTATCAATTTAAATTGATTTCACATTTATAAAACAATAAATTCCATATACAAAATTTCTTTACTAACAAACTCCGTCTATATCTTATTTATATGCCAAAATCCAAATTATAAGATAATTACTTATAATTCTCTTATTTACAAATTTCATTCTTTTTATAACTTCACAAATTCCTAAATCTATAAATCATATTTACTTATAAGATTCATTTATAGCTTCATTTTAAAATTTACAAAACTCCTTAATAATCCCAATATTTCGATTAATGAAAATTCAATTTTATAAATTTTATATATAAACCACTTATAATAAGAACAAAATCCCAATTTAATTTTTTTAGAAAAAATCAATTTCATATGTCAAAAATCATATTCTCATTATATTTCACAAAAATCATAATTTTTATAACATAAAAATTAATTTTATTTATTTAAAATAAATCCATTCCTTTATAATTATTCAAAATTTAATAAAACATCAATTTTCAAAATCACTTGAAAATCCTTTTTAATTTGAGATCATCACTTTAATATTTTTGAAATTACTAAAAATAGGCCCAATGCTCCAATAGCACTAAATACATCGATCACATCAATCCTGACATCCAGAACATCACATATCATATGATAACAGCATATATCACAATATATGTAATTAAAAACAATATTGGTAAGGAATCCAATTGGATCCCTCCAACCTATTACCTGTAACAAATATACTACAATGTCCGCTTCGAGGCAGACGCGTGTACAAGGGGTCATCCGCTCATACACGAGAACGTATAGGGCCTCATTTGCTCCAACAGGCAGGAATATATCTAAATACCAATCAATATATATACAATATATCATATATAATCCAAACAATCATCATAAATTAATTTATTCTCACTTATATAAAAATATCAGTGAGTCAGAGAGAGTGAGTTGTACTCACTTTGCTTCCAATAGCAGTTGGAGTGTTTTATTCTGATTAAAATTAAATAGCCATTTAATTTTACCCAAAATTCTCACAAGCTCCAATCAGCTCCAAACCAGGTCCAAAATGTAATGCTCGTCAATATGGACCTAACGTAATTCGTTTCGTCAAAAACGGACCTCGTATGAAGAAGTGATGACATTTTAAAATTTACACAAATTAAATTATAATTTAATTTACAAATTCTTTTTTTATTTACCAAAAAAATCTCGACCGCATGTTTTGATCGAGAGATTGTGGTCGTTGTTCCTATTTCTTCCCTAGGCTAAAAATCACGTTCGTTTGAATCCAATTAGCCACCATCTTCCCATCATTGCCACGCCTCCCTCGTCGCCATCGACGAGGATCAAAAGCCACCGAACAATGCGCCTATGCAAGCCCTACCACCACCGATGATCTCCTGAAGTTAGGTCACATGATGGCCTTGAAAAACATGCACAAACACCAACCTTCAAACAACAATTTCAACCACCACGCAGCATCGATGACAATCACGGCCGTATGGATGTGAAGGTCTCACCTAGATCTACAACATTGTAGTTGAAGGTGTTTGATAATTGTTGATGGATTGAGAGAGATTAAGGGAAGAAATTTTGAGTGTTTTCGGCCATTGGTTTGTACGGCAGATAGCCCTAGCTGTTTTAGGGTTTTGGTAAAATGAAGATTATAACGTCCTTTTATATTCGCGCACTATTCATCTGAATTATTCCCGAACTCCAATCAAAGCACGCCGCCTGACGTTTACAATATTTTACCCCTATTTAAAACACAATTGAATATATATTGAAAGCCAATTCGATCGTATTCGGAAGATAGGTTTTCAAATCGACTATTTAAATTTAAATTTATTTAAACAAATTTCTACGCATTTTAGCTTGCCATGACTAAACTGTAAATCCTATCGACACGAAATTTGAAATCCTACAAAAATATAACATTACAGATCTAATGAAACTAGTTTCATCGAAATCGAAGACTGTGTGAAAAATGATTATTTTTATACGTTAATTAAATATTAAAATATTCAGTTTCTACAAATTAACTTTTAAATCAGTTTCAAAAGTCTACCAACTTCATTCTAATTCAAATATAATTTAATTCTACTTTATAAATCATTTTTATTCACATTAAATTCAAAATCCAATTACTTACACAACTTCAAATATTAAGCCAATAATTTAAATATCCAATTAAATCAAGATATTCGAATTATAACATATTCAACTTATAAAATTAACTTTTGAATCTTTAAAATCAATTAAATAACTGAATTTCAAATGACTAAAATTTTGGATCGTTACATTACTATAGCCTTTAGATGTCCTAATATGGAAATGAGATTCTATCTCAATGGATTTTATAGATGGGTTGCCAAGATCAAGTTAAGGAAATGAAAGTATATGGGTCATAGTAGATAGATTGACCAAGAGTGTCCATTTCATTCCAATTAAGTCAAATAGGATGGCACCTATTTTGGTTAAGTTATTCATGAAGAATATAGTTAGACTTTATGGAATTCGTAGTAGTATAGTAAGTGATAGAGATTCTTTGTTCAGTAGCAAGTTCTGGAAGAGTCTACATGATACTTTGGGTGCCAAGCTCAAGATGAGTATCACTTACCATCCATAGACTGTTGGGAAAATGTAAAGAGTTGACAAAATCTTATAAGATTTGCTACGAGCTTGTGTACTAAACTTTGGAGGATCATGGAAAGACTATCTACACTTAGTTGAGTTTTATATGACAACAGTTATCAAGCTAGATTAGGGATGACACCGTTCGAAGCTTTGTATGGAAGTTCATGAAAATCTCCAATTTGTTGGTTAGAGACCAGGGATAGGTTATTCTTGGTTCGGATTTAGTTAGAGAAGCTACACAGCAGATTGAGTTTATTCGAGCTAGAATGAAGGAAGCTCAGTTTAGGCAGAAGAGTTATGTTGATAGACGGCGAAAAGACTTAAAGTTCTTAGTTTGAGATCATGTTTTCGTCAAAGTATCAGTAATGAAGGGTGTAATTAGATTCAGGAAATGAGGAAAATAGCACCGAGATTGATTGGATATTTTCTATTGTAGAGAGAATCGGAATACTCGCATATAGGATAGAGTAACCGAATAGTTTGGCGGGAGCCCATAATGTTTTTTGTATTTCTCATTTAAGAAAATATATTCGAGCTCCGAAGACTACTATAGCACCGACTATGTTAGAGGACTTAGTAGTAGAACTGAACTTGACTTTAGTTTGAAAGCTAGTTCGTAAAGTCGCGAGAGATGAGAAAAGGCCAAGGAACAAGACAGTCAGATTAGTTAAGGTTCAGTGGTGTGGTGATGGGAAAGACTGTACTCTGGAAACTGAGAGTAGGATTAGAGACACTTATCCTGATTTGTTTCATGGTATGTTTTACATTTATGTTTGATATTTATATGTACCTTATCGAAATTTTGAGGAAGAAATTATTTAGAGAGGGGAGTCTGTAACGACCAAATTTTTTAGTAACACTATTTAGGACATTTAGTTAGTTAAATTAAATAAAACAATGTAAATGATTAAAGGATTGAGGTTGTGTAATTAGAAGGTAGCCGTGCCATTTAAACAAATGAACTAAGGGAAAATGAAATAGAATAAGTTAGGGTAGTTGAAAAGGGAAATATAGGAATAAGTAACATTCTTGTACCCTAAACCCTCACTCACATTCACAAAAAAATCAAATATTAGAGGCCGACTGCCATTGGACAAAGCTAGAAGAAGAAAAGCTAAAGATCAAGAGGAAGATTAAGAAAATTTTAACGCCTTAATCACAAAGCTAAGGTGAATAATAGATTACATCTCGTGTTTTTATTATTTTCGTTTTTAAATTGAAATTTGAATTATTTTGCAAATGTTTTGCCATGTTTTTTATTGTTAAAATGGACATAAATGCTTGTTGATGATTTATGCTATTACATGTGGATTTTATGATAAGTTTTGATGTAAAAACCTATTAGATGACATCCAAATGCTTTGTAATTTTAATATAAGGTCAGAAATGATATTTTAGATATGGTTTTAAATTTTATAATTTTATGAACTAATGTGGATTTAATATTAATTTTCGAGTGAAGTAAATGGTTAACTGGGTTTAAAATTAAATATAGCTAATTTATATTATTTTTGGGTCAGAAATTAATATATGTTAGAAAACATATTATAAGTGATTTATGGTAATTTTTGTAGAATTTTACTACGTGTTTTAATAAGTATATAAAATTATTTAAGGTATGAGACTTAAATATTTTAGAGCGAATTAGGGATAAGGACAAACTTTGAAAAAAAATTAGGTTGAAGGACACAAGTTTCATTTTTAGACTGAAGGACAAATGCTAGTTATAATTAGCATCATATTCAACTTTTACACTATATAAATGCTTGTTATATCTAGCATTATATTCAGTTTTACACTATACAAAATGCTAGTTATAACTAGCATTGTCCTTCAGCCTACAAAACAAACTTGTTGTTCTTCAGCCTAATTTTCTTTCTCCTAAATTTGTCCTTATGCCTATTTTCCTGAATATTTTATATATTTATATAAGGAGAAGGGGCATTTTGTAAACCTTTTAAATTATTTACTTCTGAAATTTCGACAGCACTTTTAGAAAAGAATTTGGAAAAGAAATTAGCAACCAATCATACGTTGACAAATTAACTGGTTAGTTGAAAATAATTACCTTTTAAAGTTAAAATTAAGTTTTAACCATACTTTGTTTTTATGCCACTTTTGGCACCTACCTTTCGACTAAAGACTTCTACCTCCATCTCCATCGAAACTAATGTGCCTGGTATAAAAGACTTGGTAGGTAGCAAATTGGACATAGGTGAAAGGTATGTAGTCAAAACAATGGGTTCTGAAGGGGTAGAACCTTGCCTTGCTTTTAAATGGAAATGCGCCTACTTTGCTTTTGAGAAGAATGCTTTTGACTTGGATTTTGACTTGGTTAAATAGTTTTAAAGATTGGTTTTGAAAGATGTTGTGCTTTTGTTTTGTGAAGAAGCTTTCAAAGGGGGCTTAAACCCTAACTGCCGCATCTTACCTTTCAATGCAAAGCTTTTGAAAGGGATTCTTTGTTTTAAAACCTAAACCGCTTCTCCAATGCTTTCGAAGGGATAAGTTTTGACACCATCCACTTCTTTTACTTAGGAAATTGCTTTCGAAAGAGTGATTTCGACTTAGTTGTTTTATGGCCATTTGCGCTATTGAAAGCTAAAACCCATCTGGTTTCGAAAGGAATAGTTTTAAATGGTTTCGAAAGGTTTTTTCACATGTTTTGAACCTAATGCTTTCGAAAGGTTTGTTTACATAAAAGAATTTGAATTCTTTCGAAAGGTTTTAAATGAAGATTTCAAAGGGCTGGTTTTTCCATGTTTTCGAAAGGTTCTAAGGAGAAGGTTTCCAAAGGTTTCAAAGGGTATTTTTGGCCTTCGGCCTAGGTTATAAAGTCAAGCAGCTTACTTGTATCGAAAGGGGACTTTCAATGGTATGGGGTACTTTGAAAGGTTTCCAATGTTTTCATCAACATGTTTTGCATAATGTATATATAACATGGCAAAGTGATTCGAGTAAAGCATAGAGTATATTTTCCTTTTTTATGTATGATTTAAATGGTTAATGTGACGACCCGTAAATTTTTAATGGTTTTAATAACGTAATTAACTGAAATTTTGTGAAATTTTAAACAATAAAATTTTGAAATGAAAATTTAATATTTGAAATACGTCTATTTAAAGCAAATAGTAAATTTTCACCAAATAATATGGAAGTTTATTTTCTTGTATAATTTTATTTAAATTTAGATCAGTTAATATTTGATGATAATAAAATATTTTTCCAACCTGAATATTTTTATATAATAAATTTGTAAATCATCTTTTAAGTGAGACTTCATCTTCCGTTTCATTAAATTTTGACTACTATTGCTCCGTTTATCTTATTTTTCGCAAATTAGCAGTATTTTCGGTACCGATTATTGACTGTTGATAGGATGATCATACCACTAATATCTATATACCGTTTTGTTCGTCTCGTCGTATTGATTTCCGCAGCATATTTATTTCTGTATTTTGGGACCTGATACGTGATGGAAAGGAAAAAAACAGGCGTCGTATTGATAACATATCCATGACCTTTTGTTTTCTATTGCCTTTCAAACTCCAGTCGTGTCCTCTAAGCGATAAATAATAGCTTTAAATTATTTACTTGATTCTAGCTTGAGTGACCTTTGCTATTACATCCACTCCCTTATATATTTAATCCTGTTCATCTTCATTTCCTTTTATTTGCTTGGTCACCTTCCAGTTCTCTGCCTTTTTTTATATCTACCCATCCCCATTCCCTCATGCAAACCTTCGTCCCCTCTCACCTCCGGTCTCGGTCAAGCAACCATAGCACTGCTCCTCCCTTCCTCCGCCAAAATTCCAGACCACCCCTCATCCCTAGTCGAAGCCCATCATCCCGATTTCGTGGTGAATACACCAAATCACCGCCGTTTCCACTTGACTTCTGCCTACTAACTTCATTTTCTAATCCATGCTAGATGTATATATATGATATGTGTATGTAAACATTTATATATTCAAGCTATATTATTTAATATAGTTGTTCAAGTAGGGTATTATCACGACCTGAATTTCAGCGTTTGAAAACCGACACCCGTACTTCACTTGTACTCGAATGCTGCAGATTCAACCATTGAAATCCGATTCCCGTCGGAACTTATAACACATTAAGTATAACAACACAGCGGAAAACAAATGAGTGATTTGATTGATATACAATATCCGATACAACACATTGATATAATTGATATCAACATCAGAGATATAAGACAACAGCAGTGGAAATGATATCTTCAAATCAGAGGAACACCAACACTAACTTCAATAGAAAGAAAGAGAGCTTGAGAATCCAATATTGCATCTCCATTACAATGCTCCAAAAATCTCCAAGCCACAAACTCGAACCACCATCATCACATTGTATTAAGCAAGGTCAGTCCAAGTGAACAAATGTTATTGCCAAATCCAAAGGCTGGATGTTATCGAATCCACACCTATTATTTGATTATCTGAAAAATCTAACTCTAGACTGCCTGTGTGGAAAATTGTGGGCACCCAGAGTTTAGAAAGGAAACAATAAACTGCAGGTCAGTCATGGGACCGGTGTGAGCAAATGAAAACAGTTTTAAACAAAAAAAACAACAAAAGAATTTAAGATTGAAACCCACAGTGCATTTTGGAAAATGAAACTACCATAAGGCCTCCCAGCACACATACCATGCAATCACACATTTGGATGAGATTTCTCCTTATGATAGTCAAACATGCTTGATACGCAAATCATTTTCATAATATTATTATTAGTGCATAGTACAGAAAACAATTTCAAAAAAATATAATATTAATCTTAGCCAGCATAATGACCATTATATTATGCCTACTATAGCTACCATTTAAGAATGGCAGGTTATACAACTGCAATTGTAAAGGGCGCGTATTGGTGATCGGATTTCCAACAAATGGTCAGGCAAAGGAACTTCTTGGACCGCATGGGTATGCCTCTGGAGGGACGCCTCGAGAACTTAACCAGATCTCTGCCAACACAAGGCCGGGTTACCTCTGTAACTAGGTAACTACTACATGAGCATGCCATCCTCCAGTAGTTACCGACCTTTATCCGAGGATCCTCAACAACAACAACCACAAAGCAATGTATTTGCAGTAACCACATAGGTTAAATATCTGGGCTCCATACCATGACACCATCCTTTTCCAAAAGGAAACGACATATCCTAAAGGGCGTGACACTCATAACCTTGCTGCATTTTTCCTGTTTTGACCATTTCCAGGTTGTGAGATGCGACGAGGTCTCGTCCATAAAGCTACGTTTTACACAAAAGCCATGCTTTGTTCAACACATGATCAGTAGCACTTCGTATGCTACATTACCAAATTGGGAATGTATCACTAGTAACCATCAACTACATTACCTCTGAGCTCGTACGTCTCAGAGAAGGGTGTTAAGCGAAGAGAATAAATTCTCCACCACCAACAGAAATGTATTTGGTAGAAACCAGCTTTACATCTCAAAGTGTAACGTCAGACACACATCCATACAAGTTCGTTCCAGGTTCGAACGGAACCGAAGGAACCTCCAAAGAAGCCCTTGCAATGTGGATAATCCCTAATCACGTCCGGACTCCCCATCACAAAGAGTGATCAAATCTCTATAGGGATCAGCCGGTGCAGAGATATTCGACAGGTAATCCTTTCGCTTTCGAAAATATCTGGTCTTCACCACCGGTCTTCAAATGCAATCCATAACGTCGTATCACTATTCGAAATGGGTTAGATGACATAAAGTCCCCTCCCGGCTAAACCGAATAATGAGCGCTTAATTTAAAAAGCATATGGATATGGTGGGATCTTAGTTAAGTCATAACATAAAGCCCAAAACCTTTCTTCAAATGGTTTACGCAAATTACCATTTTCGAATCTTTAAACAAAAAGGTTCACTTCACAATGTTCACCAATCTTTCACAAAGATTCATTCATAGCTTTTCAAAACTATTCCAATTCCAAATCTTTTATATTAAAGATACACCTTTAAGATCCTCTTCAATTCGGAAACAAAGTTCACAAATCTTTAACAAAGATTAATTAATAGCTTTCAAAACAATTCCATTTCAAATTTGAAATCCTTTCAACACAAATTAGAAATCCTTTTTTTATTCGAAAGCTATTATCATTTGGAACAAATACATTTTGTTTCGAAAAAATCTGGTCATACATACACAAGTTATTGATTCTAAAAGTATAAACTGGAAATTTAACGAACTGCCATTTTATGGACCAGTTCTAATTTAAATTCCCAAAACAATTTATTTAAAATAGTTTCAAATTCATATATGGAAATTGTATCAGCCTTTCAAATCCTGATTTCCAAAATAATTTTTAACAAGATATAGTTTATTCAAAACTAAATTTCAATTTCAAAACCTCCCTTTCAAAGGCATTTCATAATTAATTCAATTCCATTTCCAAAACCATTTGGATTCAAAATTCAACTTTTAAACAAAATAATATTTAAATTTAAAATATTTGTGACTTAACCGATTTCCTCATGAAATCCATATTTATGTGTGCATGGTGTAGTCCAGGGGTTTTACACAATAGTGCAACAACATCAATCATCATAAAGCAAACACAACAATATCAATAAGTGGTATAATCTTATAACGCTTATCTTCATTTACAGATTCACAGATATAGATTCATCACAGATAAATAAATTACATTCATAACAGATAAGTAAATTACATTCATTACAACTCAAATCAAAACAGAGCATCACATATCAGGGATATCAAACAATTCAACATTCAATAGAATCCAAACATCTATAAGTAAGATCAATTAATTATCTAATATATTTAAATAAAATTAATTACTTATGAATAAACTACTAGTATTGGTTAATTAATATTAATTAATTACAAACCATTTTAATTAATTATCCTTTAATCATTTATTAATTAGCCTTTAATAATAAATTAATTAACCTTTAGTTATTAATTAATTAACCTTAATTAATAAATCAATTAACCTTTAATCATTAAATAATTACCCTTTAATTATTTAATTATTCTTTAATTAATAATCCTTAATTAATTATATTAATTACCATTTTATAATTATCTTAATTGATTACAATAAGTGATCATCTCTAATCACTTTCATTAATTAATTAATCTTTAATTAATTAATTATCCTCAAATTAATTAACTTAATTAAATAATCCCATAAATTAATTATCCTTAATTAATTACAATAAATAAATCATTCTAAGTTAATTACATAATTAATTAACCTTTTATTACCAAATCATCCCTTACTCACTTTCATTAATATGAATTTCTAAAACAATTTAAAGCTATTTGACTTTAAACATTTTGAACATTGAAATTTATTTAAAACTTGTTTATAGATTAAATATGAAATCTTAGTTTATATTCATTTGAAACATTATTTATTTTAAATATATTTTAAACCTTGTTTTAAATAGATTGCTATAAAACTTAATCATTTCAAATAACTTTAAACTTGTTCATACTTTAAAATTAAACCTTGTAACAAACTCATTTTCACGTTTTAAAATTTGTTAACAAACAAACAACCCGAGCTAGATGTAATTTTACTTGAGCTTAACTTCGAGCCTTCTACATCATTCATTTTTTCCCGAGCATCTTCGCAATTTCTTCGAGTTCGACCCGAGGTTAACCTTCTTCCCTAAATGAGGTAATACATGCTATCACATGCACGTGCACGATCACCAGAACCATCTTCGATCAACGCTGCGGCCACCAGAGCCTCGTCGATGATCACCAAAATCGATTCGAGCAACCAAATTTACAAAAATATCCCTAAATCCAAATTGAACAAATTCGAGACCATCAAGAAGAAACCAGATCATTTGAAACACCTCGCATCACCTTTCTCCGACACCAGAGACCATGTCCCCTGACCCCTTGCCTTGCTTCCCTCCTTCTATTCCACCACCTTCGATAGTCTCTAATTCACCCACGTCGGCGAGCAAGCTTCGCAAAACCCAATCGACCAAGTCAGGTGTTAATCCCTAGATCACCGCCTTATCGTCACCACAGTGAATAATAAATTCACCAACTATTTTTCCATAGTCTCCAACCTCCACCTTACCCCAACGTCAACCACGACAACTATTACAACGACGATAGCTGGAATTTACCCAAAAACTGAATCCCATTCAGCCTAACTTATCTTGATAATCCCATTCTTAAAAATCAAGATTTTCGTACCAAAATTCATCATTTGTTAACACTAATCGAATTATGAGACCAAAACACGAAATTAAGTTTATTGATTTCTTGACTTAAAAATGAATTTACTGTAAATTCAATATTTTTGAAATGATTATTCAATGTAAATCTTTAAAACCATTTTTAAAATTTGTGTTACCTTGTTATAATCATCTTCCTTTTATAGATTATTGCTTAAATTTGATTAATGGATAAGATATTGAATTTTTAAATTCGATTTAAGGACCTATAACCAAAAACAAATATAAATATACTTGTTTTACAAACATGCATATTCAACCCTTGCATTTTCATATGTATATACAAACATATTTGCATCCAATTCAAACATCTTCCATCATTTAACTTCAACATCAACCACAATATTAAATTATATAAGCAATTTCAAGGTTTAAGGTAAAAGTTGCTCACCTTGTTTTGAACAGAGGGCAGTTTTTTTAAATCTAGAACTTGTTTATATGAAGATAATCTGAGCTTTGAATCATTGATGTTGAATCTTTGTTTAGTTGAACTAAAGTGCTTTGATCTGGAATTGAATTTGCCACTTGATTTATTGTTTCCAGGTTGGAGCTGTTTTGAAAACAGGATTTTATTTTGAACCTTTGTTGTTTACTTTTGATTTGGTTTTCAGACTCTCATTCTTTCTATACTGATTTTCAGATTTGATCTTGAAGATGAGAGAAATTTTGAACTGAGTTAAGTAACCAGGTTTCTTATTCAAAACCTTATTACATATAAATTATTTATTTCAATTTAAGAAAGAGATTTATGCCACTTGTTATTATTTGTTAACACTTGTCAAATTCATAAACTCTTTATCTTACACTTGTTGATTTCCAAGTTATTTTACTTACACTTGTTAACAAAAATTAATATTATGTTTAAGCCATTGTTTGATAAACTATGTTTTAAACCCTTGTCATTTTATATTTACATACGTTTAAGTTTTTATCAATTATGAAACAAGTTTTTATTAATATGTTTTATATTCCCAAAAGGTATATTCATATCAAAGCTTTTATACTTATCAACTATATTTATTTTCAAGTATGTAAAAGAAAGTATTTTAAAACTTTTGTTAAATCTCATTTGAATTCTTTTTTAAAACTTAAGTTAAAATATCTTTATATAAATCATTTTTATTTCAAAAGTTATGTATACATATATGTAAGTTTATTCTTGTTTTACCTTTGCATTATTATATTTATATTTATACAACTTAATTAGAGAATGATTTGAGCTCAAATTATTCATCACTAATAAATAATCATATATTCATATATATATATATATATATATATATATATATATTTCTTAAAATATAAAGCTTTTAAATCCAATTTATCAATAATATATTTATTCTTGAATTTCCAAATCAACTTTATTTTAAAATCTACTTATATATATATATATATATATATATATATATTTCTAAATTTTTTTCAAATTAATTCACAGTTAACCCAAAAATTATATTAATTTCCAGATTTAAATTTGGCTTAGAATCCAGGAATGTTACAGATTCCCCCTTAAGAAAATTTCATCCTCGAAATTTGCTAGACAGGGAGACAAACAAAGAACAGATAAACACACAGAGATATGGTTCACCAGATCAAACTGAATATTTATTCTACATTTGGCTTACCAAATCATAATATTAACAATAGGTATGAGAACAAACTCATTCAATATTTCACGAAGTACTCCGGTCACCCGGTCTACGAGATATAATTAATTAACCTTTAATAAATCATTCTTTAACTATTAAGTAACTATAAATCCTTAATTATTTAATTATCATTAACAATATAAATTAACTTAACATTTAAGTTAACAATTTAAAACACATTTGATTAATTCCTTAATTACTTTGTTAAATTTTTATTTACAATAAACTCCTTTAAAAATATAAGTTTAAACATCTTAAACTTAATTAATTTAAAATATTTCATTTTTAAAACCTTTTACTACACATTCCAATTTAACAACTAACCATTCGTAATATATATATCTGGACCCCAACAGAACAAATAATGGATAATCAATCCAGGTTGGAATATCCCAAAGTATATATTAACTTGTCCCTCTTTGGACTTTGATCCTTTCAAACTTTGGATTTGACTGAAATCGTTTTATTGATACAATCAAATTTAACTTCATTTTTGTTAATCAATTTATTCCAAATAGAAATTTAAATTCATTATGGTAAAGAATGATAAGAAACTGCTGATTTGAACACAAAATAGGAAGTTATCTACATGATTCGCAGGGCCACCATCATAGTAGAGCTTCTTCTTCGAGCTGCCATAAAGCCATCAAAGAATTTAGATCGGATAAAGATCAAAGAAGATCGATAGAAAAAGTTGTTTCCATTATTACAGGGTATCGACCATTTGTAGTGGTACTCCCTTGTCCCATACCCCGCCCTCTTCTTGCACTCATACTCACTATCAGCGGATAGTAAGAGAATTAACTGAGGCATACGGGCGGATATCTTAGGGATATACTCATTCTGGGGCATTTATAACCCTATCTCCAAAGAGCTACCTAATGTGTTATACTCCTGAGCTAAAGTTCAACCTTCAGCTCTGATACGAAGTTGTCATGTTCCACCTGACAGTGACCTTATAACGATCAGTCGTGGCTGACAATGGTACCCCTCAGTTTACTTTTACGGCTAGCCTTTCGACTCAATTCAACCAACCCATACCCGGGACGTGTAGGTGAAAGAGTCTCCCGTTCTCCACCAAACGCGACCGAGAACCCCCTATCATGTGTAATGAAGTAAACTAGGTAGCTACTACACGAGCGTGCCATCCCTTGGTCGTTACCGACCTTCATCCGAGGATCCTCAACACCAACAACCACAAAGCAACGTATTTACAGTAACCACATAAGTTAAATATTTGGGCTTCATACCATGGTACCACCCTTTTCCAGAAGGAAATGACATACCCTAAAGGGCGCGACCCTCATAACCTTGCTGCATCTTTCCTGTTTTGACCATTTTCGGGTTGTGAGGTCCGATGAGGTCTCGTCTACAAAGCTACGCTTTACACAAAAGCCATGCTTTGATCAACACATGATTAGCAGCACTTCATATGCCACATTACCAAATCGGGAATGTATCACTAGTAACCGTCAACTACATAACCTCTAAGCTCGTACGTCTCAGAGAAGGGTGTTAAGCTAAGAGAACAAATTATCCGCCACCAACAGAAATGTATTTGATAGAAACCAGCTTTACCTCTCAAAGTGTAACGTCAGAAACACATCCATACAAGTCCGTTCCGGGTTCAAACGGAACCGAAGGCACCTCCAAAGAAGCCCTTGCAATCCGGATAAACCCTAATCGCGTTCAGACTCCCCATCACAAAGGGTGATGAAATCTCTATACCGGGGATCAGCCGGTGCAGAGACATTCGACAGGTAATCCTTTCGCTTTTGAAAATATCCGGTCTTCACCACCGGTTTTCAAATGAAATCCATAACATCGTATGATTATTCGAAATGGATTATATGACATAAAGTCTTCTCTCGGCTAAACCGAATAATGAGCGCTTAATTTAAAAAGCATATGGATATAGTGGGATCTTAGTTAAGTCACAACATAAAGCAAACAACCTTTCTTCAAATGGTTTAAACAAATTACCATTTTCAAATCTTTAAACAAAAAGATTCACTTCACAAAGTTCACCAATCTTTCACAAAGATTCATTCATACCTTTTCGAAACTATTCCAATTCCAAATCTTTTATATAAAAGATACACCTTTAAGATCCTCTTCAATTTGGAAACAAAGTTCACAAATCTTTAACAAAGATTAATTAATAGCTTTCAAAACAATTCCATTACAAATTTGAAATCCTTTCAACACAAATTGGAAATCCTTTTTTTATTCGAAAGCTATTATCATTTGGAACAAATACATTTTGTTTCACATAAATCTGGTCAAATATACACAAGTTATAGATTTTAAAAGTATAAACCAGAAATTCAACGAACTGCCATTTTATTGGCCAGTTCTAATTCAAATTCCCAAAACAATTTATTTAAAATAATTACGAATTCATATATAGAAATTGTATCAGCCTTTCAAACCCTGATTTTCAAAATAATATTTAACAAAATATAGTTTATTCAAAACTAAATTTCAATTTCAAAACTTCCCTTTCAAAGGCTTTTCATAATCAATTCAATTCCATTTCAAAAATGATTTGGATTCAAAATTCAACTTTTAAACAAAATAATATTTAAATTTAAAATATTTGTGACTTAACCGATTTCCTCGTGAAATCCATATTTGTGTGCGCATGGTGTTATGGTGAAATCCATATTTGTGCATGGTGCGTGGTGTACTTTACAGTTTTGGATTTGAATGGTTTATATGTATAATTTTTAGTTTACTTTGGTTTATAAAGTTATAAGTTCATAAAGTTATAAAAGTTTATAAAAGATATTTGTTATTTGATTTATACTATGCTGTTTATTTGAAAGTATGAAGGTATATATTGTAGCTACAGTATGTACAAATATAAATTACTGTCATGTGTTGTATATATTTTAATGTTTAATTATGTTAGTTTTTAACGACCTAATTTTTTGGCGCCCGAAAAACCAACATCAATACGCCCACTGTATCAAAAGCCAAACAATCGACTGCCGAAAAACCAAACCGTTAAGGTTAAAGAAGAAGAAGGCAGGAGAAGAAATAGAAACAATATCAGAATCTCACAATCGTAGCGGAACAATATATAATAGATAAATGACTAATCTTTAAACAAAAAGAATTATATCTGTTTACACATTACATCATCAGAGTACAACAAACCCATAACACACAACTGGACAGTTATCATAACATGTCCTCACAGAACTGACCATATAGTTAATAAGTCCCAGCAGAATATACATCAAAGTGATGATACGTCTCGCCATCCAACTCGTCTTCTGAGCTCCATAGCATTCTTTCCTATATTCTATAATACTCGGTCTGACCAGAGCATTATAGTAAAATAACACCCGAGTCAGTCTAGAAAACCAGCGTGAGAAAACACACTCAATTGGATTATTAAAGTTTCCAAAATCCTTTGAAATCAAAGGTATCTTGTAACACCACGCCACAAATAAACATGCCGGATTTTTACCTTACAATAACCAAAACATTTTTTTTTATCAAAATCCGTCTGATATTGTAATAGTGTCTATAGAAAGTAAACTAGAATCTAGCTGAAATGTTTGCGTCTCACGTTTCAGCATAGTTGGGCACAATCAGAACCGTACAGGCGCTTATTGGAGATTGGATTTCATACAATGATAGGCCTCCTGGGGTACCGTCCGCCACAGTATGTGGTCTACATCACCGTACCGAAGATCCACCCAGATCCCTCACATCACAAGACAGGAGCTACCCTTACTGGATAGTCTGAATAAGTTCACCGCACGGTTGGGATCAGCAACCGCCCACACAGCCGAATAAAAGGGACATCTAGATAGGGGTGACCTTACCCTAATTGGTTTCTAGCCACTTAGCCTTGTGTGCACCTCCCCTGTTTTAGCCATTCCCTGTTGATGAGGCTCAAGGTTAAGCGTTACGTTTTTAGCACACATTCACTTGAAATGCTCATCGTCCTCCTGACGATGTTCTGAAAGCATTCATCCATACAAGTCCGTTTCGGGTCTGAGCGGAACCAAAGGCACTACTCCTACAACATCCATTTTGGAATCACCCTCAGTATTAGTAGCGATTATCCCTTGCACTTCACTGCTCCATCTTCGACTCCAAACTCTTGTCTTTTTGTGACATAAATCCCAATACCGGTCTCTTCGAAATAATCAGGGCATTGGTAAATATAGTCGGGTATTTAACTATCAAATAACATCCCCAAGCAACAATTAGATTTAAATAATTTTCGCAATTTTTATTAATCTCAAAATATCTTCGTAGGATATATTCCCATCAACCTTTAGAAAAATAATTTTCATATCACTTTCTCTTTCGAAAGCAAATTCCCTCCTAATTTTTTTATTTCCACTAAAATCGCCAAGCCTTAATATTTAGACTTTTAAAAATAATTTAAAACACTTTATCCAAAAGTATGTATAAATTCTTTAAAACAATATAAAAACTATTTAAAACACTTAAAATAAAATTATTTAAAACACTTATAATAAATATACTTTAAAAATACTTGAAATAAAATTATCTAAAACACTTTATTAAAAATATATATACTTATTTCCCATGTAAAACTAAGGCCAAAACTAAAATTAAAATTATACTGTAAGGTAAAAATATTAAATAATTATCATTTAAATCATAATACTAGCTAAACCCTTAAAATAAAACCACTTTAAAACCTTTATCTTATACCTGGAATCTTTCTTTGAAAATATACTACTTTCTAGGGAAATACACTGTCCTTTTCACATCTTTAAAAATAAATCACTATTTATTTTTAAAACAAATTCCATTCTTTTATAAATTTCCATCCTAAATTTATACTACCAAATATCCACTGATATTTTATTTCACTTTATAAACCCAGTTTATAAATTGCATAGTCTCATCCTTCTTTTAAAAGCACAGTTTCCTAATCGATCTCCAAATTTACTCCATTTAAAAATATAAATTCCTTTACCCACTCAATTTATTTCAAACCCATTAATTTCATATTTAACTTCTTTACTATGGTTTAAAATCTTATTTAAACTAAAAATACAAATTTCATACTTTTCAAATTTCTTCTTTATCTTTTCCAAACAAATTTAAACCTTGAATTTAAAAATAGATTCTTTACTCCTTTTAAATATTACCACTTAAATTTGTAGATTCATTTATTCAAAATATCTCTTTTTCCATATTTTGGATTTATTTGTTACAATTTAAAAATCAACTTTTATCCCTTCCAAATCATTTAAATTATCCAAATTTCTTATAATTATTTTACTTAATAAAATAAATCCAAACTTCATATATAATTCATTTCTCAAAATTCCTGTATATATATTTAACCAAGCCATAGTATTCAATAAATTCCAATTCCCAATATGATCAATATAATTCATCATAGATTATCACATAATCATATCGCTAAAAATATAAAATAAACTCAAACGTTTTGAGGAATCCAGTTGGATCCCTCCAACTTTTTTCCCTGCATCCACAGATGATAGCACAACAATTTAAAATACCAATCCCGCTTCAAGGCGTGTATCGCGGTATAACGGATCATCCGCTATTATATGGGGCGCATAGGGTCTCATCCGCTATATCATGCGGGAAATCAATCACTCCAATATATATATACTACTATATATAACATACCACATCCAATCAATTCAATCATTCAACTAAATATTTAAATTTCTCTATTTAAATTTAAATAAAAATCCAGATGAGTGAGATTAACTCACCTTTGATTATGCATGCTACCTATTTCCATCCGGCTTGCTTCCTTTTAGATTTTGACCGTGTATAAACATTTATTCGGTTTATTATAATTTAATAATTTAATTTAACGATTTTTTCTTTAATAATTTCTTAGTAGCCAAAATAATTAAATAAGTTAATTTAACAAATAAATCTCCATTGTTTAAAAATTAAACTACTAAATGAAAATAGGTATATGTATTTTTAAACAATATAGTAAAGAACAAGCTATATACATTTTAAAAATCCACTTTTTATAAACACTACAACATTTAAAAAAATCCCCTTTTTTTCAACTTTATCTATATAAAATAAATTTCTTGTTTCCTGTTTTACTTTACATAATTAGTGAATCAAACATATGGATTTTGGTAAATAAATTTTCTAAACAATTCAAAATAATAAATTTCTCTATTGTAAATAACAAAATGATAATTCTTTACTGTAAAAAGAACTTTTCATCTTTTATTAAAGATCTGATTTTTATTTATTTATTTACTATAATAATTTAAAAAAAAAAAATCATTCCTCTGTACAGCCATATAAAATTTTGAATTAAAATTTTGGAAAGAAGAGAATCGAATACCTCACCAATCGCTCGACCCACCTCTCGCCTCCATCTCGCACGACACGCTCATACCACTAAACACCCACTCCATTGCCGATCAAAACGACCCACCAATCGACGCAGCAGCCCCTCCCTAAAATCACGGCCCTATACCGATGCCGCACACTGACCAGGTCCCACTGCCGTTGTGGCGAGCTGCTACGCCCCTTCCATGAATCTCGATTGACCACCCTTATTTTGAAATCACGAACGGAACTGATAAAGTTTTCCCGTCGTACCTAAAGCCGATTGAATTTCTCCCTCCATGCCTCGGCCCCAAACTTGAATCGAAATTGTTTCGATTTCGATGAGACCAATTCGATTTTGAAAAAAATGAGGAGAACAAGTTTGAATCGAAGAAGAAAAAAAAAGGCAGCACTTCTATTTTTCTCTCTTTTGTTCTGTAAAAATTTACAGAAGACGCGATTATTTTTTTAATAGAATCGAATGAAGGTAATCTTGGTTATTTTAATAATAATAATATTATTATTATTTATGACGCATGCTTCAAAATGATTGACAAATGAAGGAAGTGCAGCTTTAGTGTGCACATGTGTTGGAAGGATATGATGATACAAAAAGCTGATGTGAATATTGACTAGTCAACCTATATATATTTTCTAAATCTGAAATCGTCTCGATTTTCGCAACACAAGATCTTGATCTCCAATTGAGGTGTGCCCCTAGGCGTTTATAATGTTAAATCCATATTCCGAACGCAATGGAAAAGGTTTCGAGCCCTAACTTGATCGTATGGAGTATATAGCTTTTTGGACCTAATTATTATACTGAATTTTTGATTTAATTTCAGCCCGTTTACTTACCATATGGCCAAACGATCACTCCAAACACCACGAAAATTGAAATTCGATAATAATACACTATTACGGATCCGATGGAACTGGTTTCGTCGAATTCCAAGACTGTTCCTTGGATGGCTATTTTTAAATATTAATTTAAACGATATATTTTTAAAACTGAACAAAATACTTCCAAATTCAATTTTAGAGCTTTCATTATCTTCGGTATTATTAATATAAATTTTATAAGCCTTTGAAATATTTTTAACAAGCATAAAACTGTAGATTCAATATTTTACCCAACTTCCAATAAATTTAATTGCCAAATAAACAGTGATATTTGAAATTCAAGTTTACCTAACTTCAAATATTTAAAATCAATTAAATATTCCAAATCAATTAAATAATCTAATTTCAAATATTCAAAAATTCTGGGTCATCATATTCCTTCCCCCTTAAAAGAATTCCATCCCCGAAATTACTAGTTAAGAGGAATGATCCATAACCCGTTACTATTTCCCCAATCCAACTAGTTTTAACAACTCCCAAAACAATCTTTTTATTTAAGGCACCATCATTCTCACTAACTTCCTAAACTCCTCCATAGGTTCGAAACAATACCTCTTACTCAACCATTCAAATGATAATTTAAAACCAAATTTAAATTACCAAAATTTCTCAAAATTTTTCTAACTCCTTAAATTTTTGAAAAATTTCGCCAGCGTCTCCTTTGCGTGGCTAGCTCAGTACAACTAAAAAATGCCTCTACGATCCCCTAGATCTCAAAAGAAAACAAAAGGCCAAGTGGCTAGACCATAAAATCATCAAATTACATATGGAAATTTAAATACAGACCTTTTGTCAAGAAATTTAAATTTATCTTCTGAAATCAAAACATCCATTTATCCTCTGCCTTTAGATACCCGTATCCTACTTTGCAATAATATCCAATTACAGATTTCAAAATCATTTTATACATTTCTTTATAATAGTTACAATATATATATATATATATATATATATATATATCATTCAAGCCCGTACGATGTACGTATACAATCCGTACGCAATATAAAATTCGATCGCTCGCTCGATCACACAATTTCACCTTCGAACTAGTATCGTCCACCCAACTTCCTAGTGCGGGTTCAGATCTGGTTTCTTGATCAAAAACCGTCATTCTCCTAGCATATCCACAAATTATGATAGAGAATTGCAGAATCAATCAAAAATCCATATCCAGGGTTCGCCATCGACAATCGAGTGAAAAATCCCAACTCGGATTCAGTATAACTCTCTCGAAATTCTGTGCTCGAATCTAGATCAAATCGTTGTGCGAATAATATATGTAATCCTACGTATTCATTCCAATTAATTATTAGTTATATCAATTATCTTTTTATTTACATTTATTTTTTTGATTTCCTATTACTTATTCACAATCATCCCTTTCCCCAACTTCCAGTTTAATCTTCACTCCATTATTATCTTCGTATACTTTTAATACCAATTTACTTAAGAATTTAACCATCTTTTTTTAGGTTCAACATAAATATTTTATATACTTGTTATATTTATTTTTACTTCACTACTGAAGTTTATATCCATTTCTATTCACTTTGCTTTTACAATTCCATTTGAATTCAATTTACCCTTCATCTTTAATTATTGAATTCTTTTCATCTTAGCTCAAACCATTTTCAATTAATTCTTCAACTTTACTTAACCCAATTCAAAATAAATTCCAATATTTCAGGTTCAATTCTATTTGACAATTTATCTTCAAACTCTGAATATTGAATTTATCAACTATCTTCCATTCACAACTGATTTATATCATTATTTTAAATTAGTTCCATTACTAATTTATTTCAATTTCCAATGAATTTATAATTCCTAGAACTTTGTTCTTTAACTCCACTCAAACTAAATTTTCAATTACTCTTTACTTAATATAATTCAAATTGATTTCGATATTTAAGTTTTTATTCATGTGCTTGCAAATATAAATTAATTTGTTCCACCATACTTTTGTTTACATCTTAACAAACTTACTAATTTTATTTTCAATCCTTTGTTTTGTTTAGTCCACTTGACTAGTTACTTACAAATTCAAAATGAATTTCAATATTCAGTTTCAATTTCATTTGCTTGCAATTGTAATTCATTTATTTATTCACAAATTTATTTCCATCTTAATAAATTTTATTTAAGTAACCATTCATCTTTACTTATCTAGATTTAGTTACACTCCGATTTAATTCAAAATTTTAAACTTCTCTAAGTTTTCCAAATTTAATTACATCCTATTTACCTGATATTTTTACTTTATTTATTTAGTTTACTTCACCAACTTATTTTGTTATCATACTTATTTTAATTTAACTCTCCTTCAAGTTAAATTTTCTATTCTAGAAAATCTCAAATTTTAACCAAATCCATTTATATTTCCATAACATTTTAAATAAACTTCCAGAGTTTAAACCATTCAAAACCAAATTTGAAAACATATATATCCAAATCAACTATTCTTTGAATCTCAAAACCAAACCTAGTTTTGCAAACCACTCCAATTTAAAACAATTTGGCAGCAATTCCTCACCTGGAAACTCGAAAATGAATCTCGACGATGCTGCAGTCATCATCAAAATTATTTTCCAGCGACCGAAGTGAGTTCAGTGCTTTTATTCTCTCCAAAGACCCTTTCCAAATATTTTTAAATTCTAAAACTTACTGGATTTCAAATCCAACTCAAAAATATTTCTCAAATAATATCACCATTATTCTTTCAAACCTTCGAAAAACATTTTCAAACTCAAAAGGAACTAAGTTTCTCAAAATTTCAAATCCCAAATCCTTTCGATCTATATTCAAAAATTACTCTGGAATTTTTTGTTTCATTTCTAATTATTAACCACATTTATAATTTACATTTACAAATTCCATTTGTATATGAATTTATTCCTTAGCCTTTTGTTATGATTATCGATTTCTTTTTGAATTTCTACATAAAAATGATAATAATTAATATTATCACCTCCTAATAACCAAGCAACCATATACTATAATAATTTACAAAATTATTTCTTTTATATACAAAAATAAATTTGGACAAAATTGTTTCATTTACCCTATTTTAAAACAATACTGTGTCGGTTTATCTTGTTTAAGAGTTTAGAAATCCCTATCGATACAGTTGGCCAGACTGCACCGACCAGAATCTATAAACACTCAACCGATAAGTCAACACAATATAAAACAATTTTTATATCCACTAACAAATACACACTCATATCAATTAATACACTCAAACTCATTCTAGAGTACTATGGACTCTATTTCTAATGAGTAATACCCACCAGAGCCAAGGTTCTCACTTAACCTTCTGCTTTGATACCAAGTTTAACGACTCGATTATTCAATGCCCAAAAACTCGACATTAATATGCCCACTGTATCAAATGCCGAACAATCGAATGCTGGAAAACCGAACCGTTAAGTTTAAAGAAGAAGGAGGTAGGAGAAGAAATAGAAACAATTTCAGAATCTCACAATCGCAATGGAACAATATATAATAGATAAATGACTATTCTTTAAAACAAAACAAATTATATTTGTTTATACATTACATCATCAGAGTACAACAAACCATAACATACAACTGGACAGTTGTCATAACTGTCCTCACAAAATTGACCATATAGTTAATAAGTCCCAACGGAATGTACATCAAATACATGACGATACGTCTCGCCATCCAACTCGTTTCCTGAGCTCCACAGCATTCTTTCATGTATTCTATAATACTCGGTCTGACCCGAGCATTATAGTTAAATAACATCCGAGTTAGTCTGAAAACCAGCGTGAGAAAACACACTCAATTGGATTATTAAAGTTTCCAAAATCCTTTGAAATCAAAGTTATCTCATAACACCACGCCACAAATAAAAATGCCGGGTTTTTACCTTACGATAACCAAAACATTTTTTATCAAATCCGTTTGATATTATAATAGTGTCTATAGAAAGTAAAATAGAATCTAGCTGAAATGCTTGCATCTCACGTTTCAGCATAATTGGGCACAATCAAAACCGTACAGGCGCTTATTGGAGATTGGATTCCATACAATGGCAGGGCTACTGGGGTACCGCCCGTCACAGTACGTGGTCTAGATCACCATACTGAGAATCCCCCTAATCCCCTGCATCACAAGACCGGAGCTACGTTTACTGCTTAGTCCGAGTAAGTTCACCTCGCGGTTGGGATCAGCAACCGCTCACACAGCCGAATAAAAGGGACCTCTAGACAAGGGTGACCTTACCCTAATTGGTTGCCAGCCACTTAGCCTTGTGTACACCTCCCCTTTTTTAGCAATTCCCTATTGATGAGGCTCGAGATTAAGCGTTACCTTTTTAGTACACATGCACTTAGAATGCTCATCGTCATCCGGACGATATTCTAAAAGCATTCATCCATACAAGTCCATTCCGGGTCCGAACGGAACCGAAGGCACTACTCCTACTACATCCATTTTGGAATCACCCTCAAAATTAGTAGTGATTAGCCCTTGCACTACACTGCTCCATCTTTGACTCCAAGTTCTTGTCTTTTTCACGAAAACGTTCAAACTGAATCGAAGTGGTTTTCGAGAAATAAATCAACGATCCCGGTCTCTTCGAAATGATCGACGCATTGGCAAATATTGATAGTCGGTTATTTAACTATCAAATAACATCCACAAACAACCATCAGATTTAAATAATTTTCCAAATTTTTATTAATCTCAAAATGTCTCCGTAAGAAATACTTCCACTCTTCAACCTTCTGAAAAATAGTTTTCAAATCACTTTCTCTTTCGGAAGCAAATTCCCTCCCAATTGTTTTATTTCCCCTGAAATCACCAAGCCTTAATATTTAGACTTTTAAAAATAATTTAAAACACTTTATCCAAAAGTATGTATAAATTCTTTAAAACAAAATAAAAACTATTCAAAATACTAAAAATAAAACTGTTTAAAACACTTATAGTAAATATACTTTAAAAACACTTGAAATAAAATTATCTAAAACACTTTATTAAAAATATATACTTATTTCTCATGTAAAACTAAGGCCAAAACTAAAATAAAAATTATACTATAAGGTATAAATATTAAATAATTATCCTTTAAATCATAGTACCAGCTAAACCCTTAAAATAATTACTACTATATTTCATTTAAATAGATATTTACTTTAAAATTCTAAACAATTTTAAATAATAAAATTTCTCTAAAACATCCTTTTAAAACCACTTTAAAACCTTTATCTTATACCTGAAAATTTTTCTTTGGAAATACACTTGGCTTTCCAAGGAAATATAATTCTCTTTTCACATCTTTAAAAATAAATCCATATTTTTTTTAAAACAAATTTTCCATTCTTTTATAAATTTCCATCCTGAATTTATACTCCCAAATATCCACTAATACCTTATTTCACTTTATAAACCCAGTTTATAAATTCCATAGTCTCATCCTTCTTTTAAAAGCACAGTTTCAAAATCGATCTCCAAATTTACTCCATTTTAAAATATAAATTCCTTTACCTACTCAATTTATTTCAAACCCACTGATTTCAGATTTAACTTCTTTACTATGGTTCAAAATCTTATTTAAACTAAAAATACAAATTTCATACTTTCCAAATTTCTTCTTTATCTTTTCCAAAAAAATTTAAACCTTGAATTTAAAAATAGATTCTTTACGCCTTTTAAATATTATCACTTAAATTTATAGATTCATTTATTCAAAATATCTCTTTTTCCATATTTTGGATTTATTTGTTACAATTTAAAAATCAACTTTTATCCCTTCCAAATCATTTAAATTATCCAAATTTCTTATAATTATTTTACTTAATAAAATAAATCCAAACTTCATATATAATGCATTTCTCAAAATTCATGTATATATATTTAACCAAGCCATAGTATTCAATAAATTCCAATTCCCAATATGATCAATATAATTCATCATAGATTATCACATAATCATATCGCTAAAAATATAAAATAAACTCAAACGTTTTGAGGAATCCAGTTGGATCTCTCTAACCTGTTTCCCTGCATCCACAGATGTTAGCACAACAATTTAAAATACCAATCCCGCTTCAAGGCAGGATATCGCGGTATAAAGGTCATCCACTATTATGCGGAACGCATAGGGTCTCATCCGCTATATAATGTAGGAAATCAATCGCTTTAATATATACTAGTATGGACTCGTGCTTCGCACGCGGGTTGTTTGTGTTATTGTATACGTTGATATTTTGTTTGAGTGCAAATTGTAAACAGAAAGCAAGGGCATTTTTGGAATTTCAAAATGACACCAAGTAAATTAGTTCAATGAATTTTCTTTATTAGTAGTAGAGATATACACACACACACACCCCACCTCCAATCAATTCCATTCAACCAAATATTTAAATTTAACTATTTAGATTTAAATAAAAATCCAGATGAGTGAGATTAACTCACCTTTGATTATGCATGCAACCCATTTCCAATCCGGCTTGCTTCCTTTCGGATTTTGACCTTGTATAAACATTTATTCGGTTTATTAATACTTTGGCTAATTGAACCATCTATTAGCATTTAATAATTTAATTTAACCAATTTTTTATTTAATAATTTCTTAGTAGCCAAAATAATTAAATAAGTTAATTTAACAAATAAATCTCCATTGTTTAAAAATTAAACTAGTAAATGAAAATAAGTATATACATATTATTAAACTATATAGTAAAGAACAAGCAATATATATTTTAAAAATCCACTTTTTATAAACACTACAACACTAAGAAAAAGTCCCTTTTTTTTCAACTTTATCTATATAAAATAAATTTCTTGTTTCTGTTTTACTTTACATAATTAGTTAATCAAACATATGGATTTCGGCAAATAAATTTTCTAAACAATTCAAAATAATAGATTTCTCTATTGTAAATAACGAAATGATAATTTATTTACTGTGAAAAGTACTTTTCAACTTTTATTAAAGATCTAATTTTATTTATTTATTATTATATTTTTTTTTAAAAATCATTCCTTTGTACAACCATGTACATTTTTAAATTTAAATTATGGAAAGAAGAGAATCAAATACCTCACCAATCGCTCGACCCACCTCTCGCCTCCATCTCGCACGGCACGCTCATACCAAAGAACACCCACGCCACTGTCGATCGAAACGACCCACCAATCGATGTAGCATCCCCTCCCTAAAATCATGGCTTTATACCGATGTCGCAAACTGACATGGTCCCACCGCCGCAGTTGCGAGCTGCTACACGCCTTCCACGAATCTTGATCGACCGCCCTTATTTTGAAATCACGAACGAAACTGATAAAGTTTGCCCTCGTACCCAAAGCCGATCGAATTTCCCCCTCCATGCCTCGGCCCCAAACTTGAATCGAAATCGTTTTGATTTCGATGAGACCAGTTCGACTTTGAAAACAATGAAGAGAATAGGTTTGAATCGAAGAAGAAAAAAAACAGACAGCACTTCTATTTTTTCCCATCTGTTCTGTAAAAATTGAGGGAAGACACGATTTTTTTAATAGAATCGAATGATGGCAATCTCGGTTATTTTATTATTATTATTATTTATGGCACGTGCTTCAAAATGCTTGATAAATAGAGGAAGTGCAGCTTCAGTGTGCACATGTGTTGGAAGGATACGATGATACAAAAAGCTGATGTGAATATTAACTAGTCAACTTATATATATTATTTAAATTTAAATTTGAAATCGTCCCGATTTTCGCAACACAAGATTTCGATCTCCAATCGAGGCGTGCCGCTAGGCGTTTATAATGTTAAACCCCTATTTCGAACGCAATGGAAAAGGTTTCGAGTCCTAACTTGATCGTACGGAGAAGGTTGCTTTTTGGACCTAATTATTATACTAAATTTTTGATTTAATTTCAACGTGTTTACTTACCATACAGCCAAACGGTCACTCCAAACACCACGAAAATTGAAATCTGATAATAATACACTATTACGGATCCAATGGAACTTGTTTCGTTGAATTCCAAGACTGTGTCTCGGAAGTCTATTTTTAAATATTAATTTAAATGATATATTTTTAAAACTAAACAAAACACTTTCAAATTCAATTTTAGATCTTTCATTATCTTCAATATTGTTAATATAAATTTTATAAGCCTTTGAAATATTTTTAATAAGCATAAAACTGAAGATTCAATATTTTACCCAACTTCTAATAATTAAATTCAATAATTTAATTGCCAAATAATAGTGATATTTGAAATTCAAGTTAAACTAACTTTCAAATATTTAAAATCAATTAAATATTCCAATTTCAATAATCCAAAAATTACGGATCGTCGCATAGTTGTTGTTTATATATATATTGTATAAAGTTTACATTTAAACTTATACTTTCTATCTGCACAAGTTTACAGTATTATATATATTGTGTTTAGATCTTTTAAATGGTTTTGTAGTAGTTCAATATATTTTCTGTTTATGATTTTGGAGTGAATATACAGATATATGTTATAGTATAAAAGAGCAATATAGATTATTGGTTGTTATGTATATATGATATTTTAAGGTATCAGAGTTTTGCAAATATGTTATAACAATACATCTATGAGTATAAGCTTGCTTACAACATCATGGCTTTGAAAATTTGGTTTCTTGTCTTATGGGAATGTCAGTTGGGTGTTTTTCTGAAAGCATATTCACACAGCAGTTTTCTATTTTTAAATATATTTATGATAGAGGCAGTGCACTAAAAGTTGCATTTGTATGAATACAAATTATAGTTTATAAATAATTCATGTACAGTAATATATGTAGTTATATAATTTGTTATACATAGATTTTTAAATATTTCATTACTATTTAATTTTATATATATTATAATAAATTGTTTATATTGATTTTATGATAAATATTGATTTGAAATTTAATATATATATATATATATATATATATATATATATAATTTTAACTATATGTTAAATTGATTTTTTTTGAGAATTTATATATATATTTTAAATTTATCATTGGGTTTTGTATAAAGTAATATATTTTAATAATGGTAGATATTAGACTTTAAAATTTTATATATCCCACTCTCATCAATTCTATTATCAGCTTTGATCGTCGAATTCGTGCCAATCTTGCTTTTCTTTGGAAGCTTGTTCTGTAGTCAAACTCTCTCGCCTCGAGAGATGAGCAATCACTTACTATTACCATTCTTATATTTATTAAATTTGATTTCAACTGAAATGACGATTGAAATATGCCACTGTCAGTTATTTACATTGCTATATATATGCTATTATCTGTATCTGTTCACCTGTGATATCTATCACCATTATCTGTTATTTATGTTGATGATATATGCTTGTTATATTATTTTCATATTTGTTATCACTCTGCAAGTTTCCTGTTAGTATAGAATTACCCATAGGTTGAAATGATACATACCCGAACGATATTGTTGAATAGGAGAAAATAGTAATAGTTGAAATGATAAACCCACGCGATTTTCATTGAATTGGATTTGGGATTGTGGGTTGAAATGATATATACCCATAGATATTTAAATTGTGGATTGAAATGATAAATATCTGTATCCCTTGACCGTAGGTGTAACAACCCGCATATTTGACGATTTTATATTTAAATGTTTTATTTAAATATAGCATCGTTAGTCGGATTTAGGTCCGAAATGTTACTTTCCGCAAATGGCCGAATTGGAACTCGAAACCATTTCCATTGGTTCCAAAATGGAGTTTGCGATCTTTTTGAGTATAAGCTTTGATATGTTTGAAGTTTGTGAAATTTTGCAACTTTTTCTAGTTGGTTTTTGGGTTTGGGTTCAGCCCATTTGTTAGCTTAAACCCCCAACTCAGCCCTCTCTTCATCCATTCACTCTCATTTCATTTCTTAGCTTAAGAAAAACTGAAAATGGTGGAAGGGAAAGAGAAATAGAAATTGCAAGCCCTAGTTCTTCCTTGCAAACTTGATTTCTTGCTCCAAAATCATAGAGAAGCCATTGGTAAGATCGTCTTCATCTTCTCTATCTCTTTCTCTCTTCAATCTCAGAAATTTCCTAAACCTAACTTAGGAAAATACTTGTTTTATTCTTAGATTGAAGCTAGTTGAGTAGAAGTGGAGATTTGTTGGTCTTCTCCTTGCAAATTAAACTCCTTCTTCTTTGAATTGAATTAGAAGGTGAGTTTTGAACTCACATCTACTTCTCTTGATTTCATTGATGTTGGGTATGAATTCCTAATACTTGTTCATATGTACATGCTTTTGGTTTGGATTGAATTGGAGAATATCCAAATTTTTAGTGTTTGGGTTCAATTCTTTAAAGATCCTAACTTTGATGTTTGAACATGTTTTGGTGGCGAATCGGAGAGCTAATAGAGCTGGGGTATCAATTGGCTAAGGCTCCTTAGGTCCATTGCTCGAACGGTCGCGTTTTGGAAGAGTTTGCATTTCATTGAGAAAGGCAAGAACTGCAGAAATTTGCAGTTTGGCCGACCGAGCCCTGTAGCCGGTCGACCGACCTGCTATCCCGAGCTTTTTTTTTATTTTCTGCATCTGGCCAGCCGACCGAGCCTTGTAGTCCGGTCGACCGACCTGCACCTATTTTGCTGTTTTGCCTATTTTTGCTCATTTTGTTTGGTTTTCCAAATTTTATCGATTCAAGTTGGTTTTTGGTGGTTGTCATTGCATCTTTGGCCTTGATAACTTATTTTTGACTTCATTCATGGGTTTTCATAAATAATCCGTCTAAATCGTATTAAAAGTTTCCTTCTCCGATTTATAAATTCTATTTAAAACACACGCACAATTTCGCACTTCGAGCGGAGTGGAAGGGAGATTAAATGGTTAGGTAAAACATGGACCATGAATCTGTGCGTTTATCCTTCCGATTAATTCCCGACCTATTCAATTGATCGTTTTAACCTTCGGGTTTGGTTTACCAATGATATGAGGTGAACTTTGTACTGCTTTGAGTGTGAAATTAACTAACGGATAGTAAACCGTTTAGTGCGAACGAGTGGTTATGGGACTCACGTTACCACTTTTCGGATTCCTTTTTGAGAGTTAGGACACATTCCGCCAGTTAGTGGTGTCCAGTACTGGGTCTTTAACCTTCACCACTATGGTTTGTTGCCTTCGGGTATGTGCCTTCGGGTTTGTGCCTTTGGGTTTGCTGCCCTTTAGTATCGCTTTCGATGTTGGTCGTTATGAGCCGCATGGGTGATATTGGGTTGCCCTTTAGTATCGCTTCCGATGTTGTTCGTTATGAGCCGCATGGGTGATATTGGGTTTGGAGTCTTCGGGCTCATGGATCCTTGTTTGTACAGTACTGAGCTCGAGCAAATTTTCTGATGTTTCATTCATATGTATATTCCCTAGGTATCGCCCTTCGGTGTTGGTCTTTTTGAGCCGCATGATGAGTAGCGTTTATCTTGTGGAACTTGTATACCTTATTGGTATTTGTTATTTGCCTTTTAGCTTGTTTTGGGGATATTCCTATCCTTTGTTTCTCTGAGTTGCCGATGATATGAGGCTTGTTATGATATGATTCATCTTTTGTTAGATGATTGTGTTATCTCCTTTAGAGATATTTGTTATACCTTGTAACCTTGCAGGTTTATTGTTGTTCAGTTTATCTAACTGATTTGTTTAGCTAGACTGACCCATGTATTTTATACTTGGGTCAGACCGAGATGTTTCAGGTTAGGTGCTTTTGGACTTAGCCTATTTTGCTTCCGCATGGACTATTCAGCTTGTTCCTTTTTGTTAAAGCTTTTTGTGTAGTCCTTTTTATCGTAACTCTGATCTATGTATTCATTTGACTCGTCTTTATATTGTGGTTTGCTATACCACTTAACATGTATTATTTTGTAAACTCTGTTATGTATCTGTATATGTGTATATGATGATCTGCTGTTTTGTGATGTATATTACATTTGAGTTATTATATTCTGTTCTGATAGATCCTACAACCGCCTATGGTTTTGCTTTAAGTATTCATTGGGTATGTCGACCTGCTTGGTATGACTATTGTCGATGTATTCAATAGATAGTTAGAGAAAGAATATAGATGGTCGCTCCTAAGCAGCCTTATTCTCCGTGTTAGTTGACGGCATTACCCTGTAGTGTCCTTGGCTAGCGTGGGTATAGAGGTGGGGCGTCACAGCGTGGTATCAGAGCTGAGTTCAGGACAAAATATGATAAACACAGAATAGATGCACATATTATGGAACATCAAAGTGTATAAGTGATACAAATCTTTGAATCATCATGCCTTTCTATTCCTTCTACTATCAAAGGTTAGATAGAATTTGGGGAATACGTCTAGGAATGCATTTTATTCCATAGTATTCCGTATTGACGTATCTACCTTGTGATTAATCTTGTTCTTATCTAACTTTCAGCGTATGGCTGGAAGAGGCAGAGGACAACGTTCGGATGCTGGGCAATCCAGTGGCTCACATCCGGATGGCGTTTATATTTCTGCCGATTAGTTTTTGGAATTTTTTAGGAGCACTCAGCCTCCAGTTCCACCTCGAGTGTCTCGACCTCGCAAGTCTGCCTTTGCACGCCAGTGCAGTGATTTCGTTCATCTTGGAGGAAAGCCGTTTAGGGGCTCCGAGTCTATTCTTGAAGTCCAAGCTTGGTTTCGCACGTGCGAGCGTATCTTCTCTCGTATGGATCTTTCTGACCATGATAGAGTTCTTGTAACTTCTAGCTTATTGCAAGAGCGTGCTCTTGATTGGTATGAGCTTCATGTAGCCGAGATTGATGAGTCTACTCTTTCTTGGACTCAGTTTCGGGAGCGATTTGAACTCAAGTTCGTTCCTGAATCTGAAAAAAAATTATTGACCTGTCGCTTCCTTGAGTTGAAGCAAGGGAAATCTTCTGTTTCTGAGTATGTTGCATCATTCGAGGCTTTATCTAAGTATGGTCTTGAATTCATTAGCACTTCTTATCAGAAGAATTTGAAGTTTGTTTCTGGTCTTAAGAAATATCTTAAGAAGTCTTTGTTGCTCCATCTTAAGCTTTCTTTTGAGGAGTTGGTTGATTCGGCACTTCATCTCGAGACCGTCGAGAAGGAGTGTGATAGTGATGTTGATGTTGAGGTTTCTAAGAACCCCAACAAGAGGCTGATTCCATTTCAGAAGAAGCCTTTTCCTTCTAAGAAGAAGAAGACTGGTAGTTCTAGCTCTCAGCCTCAGTCTGTTGGAACACCTTTCATTCGGAAGTGTTTCAATTGTGGTTCTCCTGATCATATTATTCGAGCTTGTCCTAAGCCTCTCTTCTGCCGCTATTGCAAGAAGGAAGGTCATCATGTTTCAGCTTGCCCTACTGTTCCGGCTGGTGCCAAGTCTAGCAGGCTTTATGCTGCTAAGGCTTCTGAAGGTCCTTCTCAGCCCAAAGGTATATCTCCATCTATTTTGGAAGGTTCTATTTTATTTCATGATCATAGTATTCGAGTTCTTTTCGATACGGGTGCTTCACATTCCTTTGTATCGAAGAAGCTCGTTGATGATTTATCTTTGGATGTTTCTTGTTTGGTTACTTCATTGAGGATTGCGAATCCTATTGGGGGATCCGCGACCCTTAGCTTGTTTTGTGATGATCTTGAGATTGTTTTGTGTGGCTTTTCTTTTCGTGCGAATCTGCACGTTATTTCTTGTCTGGAATTTGATTTGATTTTGGGTATGGACTGGCTAGTGAGATATGATGCCAGGGTTATTTGTTCGGAGAGAATTATATATCTTCGACATCCGGATTCGCCTACTCAGCTATCTCTTATTCTTCGGGATGTGGATAATTCCGAAATGGCTTTATATTCTCTTGACTCGCGAGATGATGATGACATATCTCGTATTCCTATTGCTTGTGACTTTTCTGATGTTTTTGAACCTGTTTCGGCTTTGCCACCCAAGCGGGCAATTGAGTTCCGCATTGATCTCATTCCAGGCGCGCAGCCAGTTAGTCGTCCTCCCACGAGGATGTCTACAAAGGAAAATGAGGAACTCAAGAAGCAGCTTTTAGAGCTTGAGTCCAAGCAGTTGATTCAGTCAAGTTTTTCTCCGTGGGGATCCGCGGTCGTCTTCGTGAAGAAGTCTGATGGAACTCTTAGGCTTTGCATTGACTATCGCAAGCTTAAAGAGTTGACCATTAGGAATAGGTATCCATTGCCTAGGATCGATGATATGTTCGATCTATTGAGTGGTTCTAAGGTCTTTTCTCAGCTTGACCTTGCCACAGGTTTTCATCAGTTACGAGTCGCGGAAGATAGCATTCCTCTTACAGCTTTCCGCACTCGTTATGGTTCTTTTGAATGGCTTGTTATGTCGTTCGGTTTGACGAACGCTCCTTCTTTCTTTGTTGATCTCATGAATCGAGTATTCCGGGAATATCTCGATAAGTTCGTCCTTGTCTTCATTGATGATATCCTTATTTATTCTAAGTCTGAAGCTGAGCATGCTAATCACTTGAGAATTGTCTTAAGTACCCTTCGTCATCATCAGCTTAGAGCCAAATTCTCCAAGTGCCACTTTTGGGAGAATAGGGTTAAGTTCTTAGGCCATGTTGTATCTTCCGATGGCATTTCTGTCGTTCCCTCAAAGGTTGAAGCCATTCAGAATTGGAAGAGGCCTGAGAATGTTCATGAGATTCATAGTTTCCTTGGATTGGCGGGTTATTACCGTCGGTTCATTAAGGATTTTTCCCGTGTTGTGCTTCCTCTCACCTGCCTTACTCGGAAAGGCATTCGTGTTATTTGGTCCGACAAGTGTGAAGCTTCCTTTCAGACATTGAAGGAACTTCTCACTAATGCTCCTATCCTTGTGCTTCCCGAGGGGAATCATGATCTTGTTGTCTACACCGATGCTTGTGGTAGTGGTCTCGGTGCTGTTCTTATGCAGAAGGATCGGGTAGTTGCTTATGCTTCTAGGCAACTACGTCCGAATGAAGTTCGCTATGCCACTCATGATCTTGAGTTAGCCGCCATTGTCTTTGCCTTGAAGATTTGGCGACACTATTTGTTGGGCGAGCGCTTCATTCTTTATACCGATCACAAATCCTTGAAGTATTTGTTCACTCAGAAGGAACTCAATATGAGACAACAGCGTTGGCTTGAGTTTCTTGCTTCCTTTGACTTTGATATCCAGTATTACCCCTGGTAAGGGTAATCGTGTTGCAGATGCGCTTAGTCGCAAACATTCGGCGGTTATTTCTATGATGCTTGCCGAATGGAATATTCTTGAGACTCTATCTTTTTGAGAAATTCGGGATCGAGGTTCATCTTCTGATACTCCTATTCTATTATTCAGTTTGGGAGCTCGACCCATTTTGTTGGATCGTATTGCCGATGCTCAACGGCGTGATCCTGTTTGTTGCATCTTATTCATCTTTGTGAGACTGGATCCTGTAATGAGGCGTTGCGGGATTTTAGCATTGATTCTCATGGGTGTCTTCGCAAGAAGAACCATATTTTTGTGCCTTCTGATTTTGCACTTTGGCATGACATTCTTGATGACTGTCACCGTTCTAAGTATACCATTCATCCTGGTAGTAGTAAGATGTATGCCGATAAGCATCGTCTTTATTATTGGGAAGGCATGAAGCGCGATGTAGCGAGTTATGTAAGTAATTGCATAACTTGTCAGTGTTTTAAGGCCGAACATCAGCGTTCTTCGGGTCTTCTTCAGCCTCTTGAGATTCCATTGTGGAAATGGGATCAGATTTCTATGGATTTCATTGACGGCCTACCTCGTTCGAGATCAGGTCATTCTAGCATTTGGGTTATTGTTGATCGCCTCACTAAATCTGCTCATTTTGTCCCTATTAAGTCTAATAGGACTGCTTCACATTTGGCTAAGTAGTACGTTAAGGAAATCGTGAGACTTCACGGTGTTCCTAGTTCTATTGTGAGTTATCGTGATCCTTTATTCACGAGTCATTTTTGGCAGAGTCTTCAACAAGCTTTGGAAACAAAACTTAATTTTAGTACAGCTTATCATCCTAGTCTGACGGACAGACTGAACGGGTGAATCGTATCTTGGAAGATCTTCTCCGTATTTGTACTTTTGATTTTGGTGGTAGCTGGGAGGATCATCTACCTCTTGTAGAGTTCTCCTACAGCAATAGTTTTCAGTCTATTATCGGTATGGCTCCTATCGAAGCTTTGTACGGAAGGCCATGTCGATCACCTTCTTGTTGGTTGGAATCTGGAGAGAAGCTTATTCTCGGTCCAGATTTTGTTCGTGATTCTTCCGAGAAGATTGATCTCATCCGATTGAGAATGAAAGAGGCACAGAGTCGCCAGAAATCCTATGCTGACAACCATAGGAGGCCTCTCGAGTTCTCGATTGGTGATCTTGTTTTTATTCGTGTTTCTCCTTTGAAAGGGGTTATGCGTTTCAGTACGACTGGGAAATTGGGTCCTCGCTATATAGGACCATTTTCTATTACTGAACGTATTGGCCCTGTGGCTTATAGAGTTTCACTTCCTGCTCATCTATCTGGCATTCATGACATGTTTCACGTCTCGCAACTTCGAAAGTGTCTTCGGGAGTCGGATTTTGTTATTACTTCTCCTGATTTGTTAGAGCTTGAGGTCTCACCGGACTTATCTATTGTACAGCAACATATTCGCGTACTTGACACGGAGGTGCATCACCTTCGGAACAAGGACGTGCCGCTCTTTAAAGTTCAATGGTCCGCTAGTCCCAATAACTGTACTTGGGAAACCAAAGAGTTTATTGAGCGATCTTATCCGGGTTTTCTATCTTTCCTTGGCAACGGTGAGTTTATCTTTATATCTCAAGCTTATTTTCTTTCCTTTTCTTTTGAAGGATGTATGTATGTAGTTGTTACAAATATCGTCTCTAGGAATTGCGGGGACGCAATTTTGTAAGGAGGGGAGATCTGTAACAACCCGCATATTTAATGATTATATTTAAATGTTTTATTTAAATATAGCGTTGTTAGTCGGATTTAGGTCCGAAATGTTACTTTCCGCAAATGGCCGAATTGTAACTCGAAACCATTTCCATTGGTTCCAAAATGGCGTTTGCGATCTTTTTGAGTATAAGCTTTGATATGTTTGGAGTTTGTGAAATTTTGCAACTTTTTCTACTTGGGTTTTGGGTTTGGGTTCAGGCCATTTGTTAGCTTAAACCCCCAACTCAGCCCTCTCTTCATCCATTCACTCTCATTTCATTTCTTAGCTTAAGAAAAACTGAAAATGGTGGAAGGGAAAGAGAAATAGAAATTGCAAGCCCTAGTTCTTCCTTGCAAACTTGATTTCTTGCTCCAAAATCATAGAGAAGCCATTGGTAAGCTCCTCTTCATCTTCTCTATCTCTTTCTCTCTTCAATCTTAGAAATTTCCTAAACCTAACTTAGGAAAATACTTGTTTTATTCTTAGATTGAAGCTAGTTGAGTAGAAGTGGAGATTTGTTGGTCTTCTCCTTGCAAATTGAACTCCTTCTTCTTTGTTTTGAATTAGAAGGTGAGTTTTGAACTCACATCTACTTCTCTTGATTTCATTGATGTTGGGTATGAATTCCTAACACTTGTTCATATGTACTTGCTTTTGGTTTGGATTGAATTGGAGAATATCCAAATTTTTAGTGTTTGGGTTCAATTCTTTAAAAATCCTAACTTTGATGTTTGAACATGTTTTGGTGGCGAATCGGAGAGCTAATGGAGCTGGGGTATCAATTGGCTAAGGCTCCTTAGGTCCACTGCTCGAACGGTCGCATTTTGAAAGAGTTTGCATTTCATTGAGAAAGGGCAAGAACTGCAGAAATTTGCAGTTCGGCCGACCGACCTGCTATCCCGAGTTTTTTTTATTTTCTGCATCTGGCCAGCCGACCGAGCCCTGTAGTCCGGTCGACCGACCTGCTCCTATTTTGCTGTTTTGCCTATTTTTGCTCATTTTGTTTGGTTTTCCAAATTTTATCGATTCAAGTTGGTTTTTGGTGGTTGTCATTGCATCTTTGGCCTTGATAACTTATTTTTGACTTCATTCACGGGTTTTCATAAATAATCCCTCTAAATCGTATTAAAAGTTTCCTTCTTCGATTTATAAATTCTATTTAAAACACACGCACAATTTCGCACTTCGAGCGGAGTGGAAGGGAGATTAAATGGTTAGGTAAAACATGGACCATGAATCTGTGCGTTCATCCTTCTGATTAATTCCCAACCTATTCAATTGATCATTTTAACCTTCGGGTTTGGTTTACCGATGATATGAGGTGAACTTTGTACTGCTTTGAGTGTGAAATTAACTAACGGATAGTAAACCGTTTAGTGCGAACGAGTGGTTATGGGACTCACGTTACCACTTTTCGGATTCCTTTTTGAGAGTTATGACACATTCTGCCAGTTAGTGGTGTCCAGTCCTGGGTCTTTGACCTTCACCACTACGGTTTGTTGCCTTTGGGTATGTGCCTTTGGGTTTGTGCCTTCGGGTTTGTTGCCCTTTAGTATCGCTTCCGATGTTGGTCGTTATGAGCCGCATGGGTGATATTGGGTTGCCCTTTATTATCGCTTCCGATGTTGGTCGTTATGAGCCGCATGGGTGATATTGGGTTTGGAGTCTTCGGGCTCATGGATCCTTGTTTGTACAGTACTGAGCTCGAGCAAATTTTCTGATGTTTCATTCATATGTATATTCCCTAGGTATCGCCCTTCGGTGTTGGTATTTTTGAGCCGCATGATGAGTAGCGTTTATCTTGTGGAACTTGTATACCTTATTGGTATTTGTTATTTGCCTTTTGGCTTGTTTTGGGGATATTCCTATCCTTTGTTTCTTTGAGTTGCCGATGATACGAGGCTTGTTATGATATGATTCATCTTTTGTTAGATGATTGTGTTATCTCCTTTAGAGATATTTGTTATACCTTGTAACCTTGCAGGTTTATTGTTGTTCAGTTTATCTAACTGATTTGTTTAGTTAGACTGACCCGTGTATTTTATACTCGGGTCAGACCGAGATGTTTCAGGTTAGGTGCTTTTGGACTTAGCCTATTTTGCTTCCGCATGGACTATTCAGCTTGTTCCTTTTTGTTAAAGCTTTTTGTGTAGTCCTTTTTATTGTAACTCTGATTTATGTATTCATTTGACTCGTCTGTATATTGTGGTTTGCTATACCACTTGACATGTATTATTTTGTAAACTCTGTTATGTATCTCTATATGTGTATATGATAATCTGCTTTTCTGTGATGTATATTACATTTGAGTTATTATATTCTGTTTTGATAGATCCTACAACCGCCTATGGTTTTGCTTTAAGTATTCATTGGGTATGTCGACCTACTTGGTATGACTATTGTCGATGTATTCAATAGATAGTTAGAGCAAGGCTATAGATGGTCGCTCCTAACCAGCCTTATTCTCCATGTTAGTTGACGGCATTACCCTGTAGTGTCCTTGGCTAGCGTGGGTATAGAGGTGGGGCGTCACAGTAGGGTAGAAAATTATATACAAACACCATTGGTCTACATATATTTTGAAATGATTTCCAAGGTTTAAAGGATATATATATGGTTTTGCATAAATATTGATTTCTATTATTATATATATATATATATATGTTATTATATATATAATTTAAATTCTTGATTTTTTTATTATATATTTTGAAAATTTTAAAATTATAAGTTAGTTTTGAAATTATAAATTTTAAGAATTCACTTATAATTTTACTATTTTAAAATATATCTCCACTATTAATAATATAAATTCAACCCATTGGTTTCAACCGCGTCTTTTTGAGTTTCCCAAAATACTCTGTAACCCACTTCAGAATATCGCTCAAAATACCCTAATTTTCCAATCGTGCTATCTTAAAAAATTCCTTATCCTAATTCAACGCAACCGTCTTCTCTGAACTGTGATTCCTGACCAATCATTTTCTACAACTTCGATTCTCGATTATCGACTACCGATCTAATCCTAAATCAATGCATCCTTCTTCTCTAAAATGCGATTCCTGAATAGTCGCCTTTTACAACTTTGATTATAGATTATCGACCGTTGATTATCAATTATTGATTATCAATTATCGACTAAGGTTAGTTCGGTAAACCCTCAATCCTTTAGACTGTCGACTGTCGGTCGGTTATCTGCAAGGTTTGCCTATTAATATTTCTGTTATTTAATAGACTTCTTTAAATTTTGCAATAAGCGTGATTTAGGATTTTTCCTGTTTACTACACTTCTAACAATTTTTATTGTAAATTTGATTTAATTTTTTTTAGTATAATGGAGATTCAATCAAGTACAACGGACTACTAATTTGTATAATGTAGATTGAATCATGTACATAGACCGTATGAGTTGTTAAATCAACTGTTACAACCAAAAATTGCCACTCGAAAGAATGAAGGATAATCTACTTCTACTTCCTGAACTGGATAATGATAGGCAATAGTTCCAGTATTTAACCTAATATGATTACCTTTATACATTATTCTTTCAACACAATCTCTTTTTAGTACCTTTATATGATAATGTTTGTTAGCCTAATAAAATACAATGCCTATCATGATATTTTGCTAAATACTATTATATTTAATTAAGTTTGTGTATGTTGCATTTTCTTCACTTTTACACCATAAAGCACTTTATTTATATAAATTTTACTAAAATGTGAATTTGATTAAAAACAACAGTAACTCTATACCTTTGCAATTTTGTTATTATGCTTTTAATAGAAATAGAATTTGATGTGATTTAATACAATGAAGATGAATAAACAGAATAGTATACATTTTGTAACCGTATATTTTCATGAAAAAAGCCAACACAATTGAAATAGAATATTGTATATATTGTAGCTGTATATTTTAACTTAAATTCAGGTATAATATAACCAAGTTTTGAAAACTGAACCGAAACTCCATGGATTTTACTCGAGACAAACAGGCAAACATAATAAACAAGTAATAATAGAGACAAATGAATTTTAATGAAGGAACCAAAGGATGAAAATGCTAAATTGAATATAATCTAAGTTTAAATATATCAACAATTGATAATGTAGTTCTTTATCATAAGCCCTTATAATGGACTAGGTGTAAGATTAATTTCCTAATTTGAAAAGCAAACAACAATTTTCATCTAAAGTTGATAGAGAATGTCAAAAAATATAACAGCTGAATCAAGCGGATGTTTTAACAAGCGATAGACTTGGTATAAATATTAGTGGATGATGATATCATTCCAAAATGAGTAACTTAAAAGATCCACAATTTTTTGATATTTCAATCTTGATTAACGGTGTTATTTTCCTTATAAGATTACGATGATCCCTAAAATACTGATATGGTCTCTATTATCTCATGTGTATGAACTAGATAAACTTATATATGTTTGCATATGGTTCTGTTGAAGCTTCTTTGAGAATGTTATTAAGGCCCAGTCTCTTGGAGTTGCTTTGCCTATTCACACAGCATATTTTTCTTCTTAATGTTTTCTAGAATTGTTGTAAGAGTATACAAGAGAGGATTTAAATAAGTGGCTACCGAATGATGTTTTGGATTTTTCTTAACAATTCAGAATACATTAAATTCTATGATCGATGAGTATAATTTTTTGAAAGTGATGTCACGAATCTACTCTAAATAATGATAAACTTCTTTCAAATGTTATGTATGTAATTAATGCACGTGTTATGCATTTGAAATTGTTCTTAATCAAGAATATTATTTAATTAAACTTATTGAATTTGAGATTTTAAAGGATATGATTTTATAACTTAATTTTTGTTTAAGGTGATTAATGGATATTTCAAGTTTAAATAAATTAAAGGAAATATTTAATTTAATTGTAAATTGGGGTTTTATTTAAATGATATTAGATTTATTAAGTCAATATTTCGAAACAAAAATATATGAAGTTAAGTTAAGATATATATGAAATTATCAAACTTAGTTTTGAAAATGTGGAATATTTAAAGCTTTCAAATATATTGAAATTGAAATGGTTTATTTTGTGACTCAAATCTGTTTGAAATTGATATAAATTTGAAGGGTATATTGAGAAATTGAATTTGAATTGAAATTGATGAATTGAGATTGAAAATTTTGAATTTTTGAAGTCGAGTTAATTTGAATCAATTAATGAAATTTGAGGAAGCTATTTTATTATATAAAGTATTCTTGAATTATATTTAAAACTATTTATATATTTTATTTTATAAATTTTAATATAAACTATTATAACTTATGATTATTTTATATAAACTATTTTATTATATACTATTATTAATATCTAAACTGTTTAAGTGGTGGAAATCATGATTTAAAAGGTATATCTACCTTGGCATTGCCTCAAGTGCCTTGTCGCATTCCCCAGCATGCCTTTTACGAGTTTGGCTTGTACCATACCTATGGAGTGCCCTTTGATAGCCCTCCAGTTTACGGAGGAGTTATAGTATATATAGACCATGGAAATATATCAAAATGTGTTAAGGGGGATATGGGTAACACCATAACGCTATTTTAATAGTTTACTTTACTATGGACATTATTATATAGCATATATTACTACATAGTAGATAGTTCCACGGATCCTTAGAGGATGGTTATCCCAAATATCCTTTGAGTTAATTGTATTTCAATTGATGTTTCACTTGAGTTGGATTTATTGATATAAGAATGTTAATCCTGACTTGAGTGTTTTGTATTTTTCTTCACGCTCGAGTCAGACTTAGTGTCACAGCATTTGAGACTCACCTTTGGAGTTAGAGCTTCACTTGAAGATCCCTCTGTATCAATTCATCTTTCAGCAATCCTGTTCAGACTTTTCATCTGTTTGTATTTGAGACTACACTGTATTTGATATATTCTGTTGTATTTTTTTTCAAACTCTATTATTTATGTAGCAGATTCATGAACTACTATTTATCTATTCCACTGCTTATTGTTATATTACTCTGTGTCTGTGATTCTGTGGTAATTTATTTACTATATATGTTGAGTTTTGGCAAATTTAAATTAACAATCTGATAATTCAAGTTCGACATGTGCAGATGTGAATGGCTTAAAATACCGGAATGTTACAGTTGGTATCAGAGCTCTGGTTTTAGGGAAAACTTAGCATATGTAGTAAATTTGATTATAGAATCACTTTCGTCGAGCTTGAATTCCTTCCTTTTGACTCGGTTTCCTTTGAACTTTAGAACTTTTCCCTTCATTCTGAAATCCATCCTTATCCTTTCTACTCGTGTTCTTCTTGATTCTAGAGTATCCCATAGCTCCACTGTATGATTTGTAAAGGGGTGAAACTCCTTTACAACAGACATTGATTCACCGAAGATTTTTGTGTCCTCGGTTTAGATGCTGTTATCTCTTACTATGCCCGAATTCTTTCTTTTACGATCGAACGTTGATTTGCCTTCGAATTCTACATCGATCTTGTTCTTGAAGTCACGATTGACCCAGTTAAGGTCACTCGTGATTAATATTGGTATATCCATCTTCCTATTCTATTATTGAATTATTTGTTCTCCTTTTCGAGCTTTTCTTTTAGTTAGAATTCTCTTTGATTAGGGTTCCTCTAAATTTGAATTATTATCTTTGTTTTGAAATCCATCTTTAAATCTACGAGTGAGGGAGTGTATTTGTATTTGTATTAATATTAAAAATATTTTATATGTTATGTTGTTTGAGTTGTTATGTTGATTTGGGGTTTCGATCGATTTGTCTGATCAACGCTATCGAATAGGAATTCCAAAACACTTGAACAGAGAAAACTGACACAATAAATTTTGTATGATTATTTATAAAAAAGTATAATTTTTTTTTGAAATTAAAAAGTTAAACGAATTGGTTGACAAAAAAGATAATATTTGATTTTCGTTTATTGTTCTATAAACCATTGACTATTATCACATTATGAACAAATGAAAATATAAACATGGTTTATAATTTGATTTGGAAATCTAAATGAATTTAAATTTAGAATTTGAGAATTTAAATTTTCGATGATTTTAAACTTTGGTTTTAAAGTTTTAAAATGCATATTATTTAAAAGTATTTTTGAATAGTAATTGTTTCAAAAGAAAAATTTTAAAGTTTAAAACCTGTACTCTCCTCCATTATCGCTGAAAAATAATGTCGATGATGACTGCAGCATCATCGACATTAATTTTCGAGTTTCAAAGTGGTAAAATAAGTTAATAGCTTTGCTACACTTTGGTTTTTGAAAAATGGATTTGATATAAAATTCTTGAATATGATTTTATTTATATGATATATATGTATATATTGATTTCAAAAAAGTTTGAAGTGAAACTAGAAATTTGAATCTTAAGTTTATATTAAGAAATGATTTCAATTGCTGAAATAAAGTGAAATTTTGAATAACTGGAATATCTAAAATGATAATGGAATTAAACCAACTTGAAATAATGAATTGGACAAAGCTTATTTGTATAACACTAAATTACATTCTAATACATGCAACTTGCCTAAAATATTCAAAAAGTTAAAGTGTTAGGATATAATTGAAGGCTATGCAAGAAGGAAACTTGAATAATAAATTGTTCAAACTAAAATCTGGTTTAATATTGATGTTGTAAGTAAAAGAAAATTTGTTTAGTGTTTAATTACACTCAAAAACCTTAATATAACTTACCAAGAAATAGTTAAACGTGAATAGGTAATTGGATACAATATAAATGAAAGTGATAGTATATCGAAAATGACATTTTATAAAGGGAATTACTAATAATAAATTGGATAATAAATGGGATAAAAAAAGAGAAATTTATTTGTTAAATAATATGTGGTTATAAACCATATAAACCTAATATATGTTGCAAAATATGTTAAGTGAAATAAATTAAATCAATAAAAGAGATGACTATTTAAGAAGATAAATATCAACTTAAGAATGGTGAACCTGAATTTTTGTGGAATCAACATAGCTGGATATAAACGGATGAAATAAATGAGTTAATTTACAATGTATTTGTTTGAAAGAAATGTTGATAGATGGAAGAAAATCAATTTTAAATTGAATGACTATTTATTAATTGAATAAAACGGATTAAACTAATTATTGAATATTAATTTATTTAAAATTGAAATCTATATGGTTATGAATAATTGAAGTTGAATGTTGAGTTAGAATTAACTATGGTTGATCAATAGATTTAATAAATGAGTAAAATAAAACAAATTTTGTTGTGAAAATTGTGCAATAAATGTTAATAAATTTGAAACAAATAAATTGGATAAAAATATGTGGAAATGAAACCAATCAAATGTGAACACAACAAATTTGATTTATTAAATAAATTGAATTGGAATCAACTAATTTAACATAAACCAATTTTAAAATAAATGTAGTTTATATGGTTTTAAATTAATTGTTGTATTTTGTATTTCAAATCTATTTTTCTTTCTGGTTGTTTCTATTCTCCTACCTCCCTCCTTTTCGGGGATGAAAAGTTTTGAGTGGGGGAGAGTGTGACGCCCCGTGAATTTTTAATGGTTTTATTAGCGTAATTAATTAAAATTTTGAGAAATTTTAAATAATAAAATTTTGAAATGAACATTTAATATTTGGAATACGTCTATTTAAATATAGAAAATAGTAAATTTTCACCAGATTATATCGAAGTTTATTTTCTTGTATAATTTCATTTAAATTTTGAATAGTTAATATTTGATGATAATAAAATATTTTCCAAACCTGAATATTTTTATATAATAAATTTGTAAATCATCTTGTGAGTGAGAAGTCATCTTCTGTTTCATCAAATTTTGACTGGTATTGCTCCGTTGATCTTATTTCTGGCAAATTAGCAGCATTTTCTGTACCGATTGTCGACTTCTGATAGGATGATCGTACCACTAATATCTGTATACTGTTTTGATCGTTCCGATGTGCTGATTTCCGCAGTATATTTATTTCTGTATTTTGGGACCCGATACGCGATGGAAACCAAAAAAACAGGTGTCGTAAGGGTACCACATTCGTGACCTTTTGTTTTCTATTGCCTTTCAAACTCTAGCCGTGTCATCCAAGCAACATTTAGTTGCTTTTATAAACTTTTATAACGTTATAAAGTTCATAATGTTTAAACTTCATAACGTTATAAAAGTTATAAGTTCATAACGTTATAAATTATTCTTAATTAAGAATCTTATTTAATTAAATAACTTTGAAATTTATCGAATTTGAGATTTTAAAGGATATAATTTTATAACTTGATTTTTGTTTAAGGTGATTAATAAATATTTCAAGTTTAAATAAATTGAAGGAAATATTTAATTTAATTGTAAATTAGGGTTTTATTTAAATGATATTGGATTTATTAAGTGAATATTTCAAAACAAAAATATATGAAGTCAAACTAAGATATATATGAAATTATCAAAATTAGTTTTGAAAATGTGGAATATTTAAAGCTTTGAAATATATTAAAATTAAAATGATTTATTTTGTGGCCCAAATCTGTATTTGAAATTGATATAAATTGAAAGGGTTTATTGAGAAACTGAATTTGAATTGAAATTGATGAATTGAGATTGAATTAAATCTGAATTTTTGAATTCGAGTTAATTTGAATCGATTTGTGAAATTTGAGGAAGCTATTTTATTATATAAAGTATTCTTAAATTATATTTAGAACTATTTATATATTTTATTTTATAAATTTTAATATAAACTATTCTAACTTATAACTATTTTATATAAACTATTTTATTTTATAATCTCTTTTATTGTATACTATTATTAATATCTAAATTGTTTATGTGGTGGAAGTTATGATTTCGAAGTTATGAATTTCAAAGTATTATATTATTAAGTGTTATGATTTCCAAAGTGTTATAATCTCTAAGCTTTGTAATCTCTAAAGTGTTATAACTTTGAAAGTGCTATGATTTTGGAAATGAGTATATTTGAAGTGAAAATGATATCGTACCGATATGGTTTTTGAAATGGATATAATATTTTGTTTTTGAAGTATAAACTATTTTGAAATGACCGCTGTGTTATAATAACGTTTGGTTATTAAAGAGACCGGGATCAGATATTGTCACACTCTCTTCCAATACTGAAAACCACTTTGACAACTATGTACGTGGTGGAGATTCCAGAATGAAGTAGGATGGTTTGGTGACGGTTCTATATGGTATTTATGTAACCCTGAATCCTATGAGTCAGCTTGATGCGGCTAAAAAGGAGCCATGCCGGGCCAAGTGAGGTCATTCCTCCTATCAGACACATTTCTTCGATACCATTCTATTGCTTTTGTGATTTGATTGAGTTCACCCTTTGATTTAGGAGTGTGTCACGAGGTGGGCGGTAGTAGCTGCTACATGTTACCACCAGTTCGGATCCACAAACGGTATATCTACCCTGGCATTGCCTCGAGTGCCTTGTCACATGCCTCAGAGCGCCTTCTAGAGTTTGGTTTGTACCATACCCATGGAGTGCCCTCTGATAACCCTCTAGTTTATGGAGGAATTACGGTACTGTATAAACTATGGGAATATATAAAAATATGTTAAAGGGGATATGGGTAATGCCTTAAAGCTATTTTAATAGTTTACTTTACTATAGACATTATTATAATAGCGTATATCACTACATAGTAGATAGTTCCACGAATCCTTAAAGGATGGTTATCCCAAACATCCTTTGAGTTACATTTATATCAATTGGCGTTTCACTTGAGTTGGATTTATTGATATAAGAATGTTAATCCTAACTCGAGTGTTTTGTGTTTTGCTTCACGCTCGGGTCAGAGTGAGTGTCATAGCATTTGAGACTCACCTTTGGAGTTGGAGCTTCACTTGAAGATCTATTTGTATCTATTCAGCTTTCAGCTATCCAGTGATTTTGTTCAGACTTGTCATCTATTTGTATTTGAGACTACATTGTATTTGACATATTCTGTTGTGTTTTATTTCAAACTCTATTGTTTATATAGTAGTTTCATGAACTGCTATTTATCTATTCCGCTGCTTATTCTTATATTACTCCGTGTCTGTGATTGTGTGATTATTTATTTACTGTATATGCTGAGTTTTGCCAAATATAAATTAACAATATGATATTTTGAGCAATTCAAGTCCGACATGTGTGGATGCGAATGGCTTAAACTACCGGGATGTTACAGTTAAATCGATTTGAAAGAAATGATTTCAAGGAAAATTTTAAGGGTAGATGACCCTAAGTAAAACGACTCAGATGTTAGAATACCATATGGGACTGGTATAGGGTTGCGCTCTATAGATTAGCTATTATCCCCATGCTAATTTTGCCTAAAATTCCAGTGTGTAGGGCTTTGTCATAGTTAAGACTAAAATGATATTACACATAGAAAGGAATATACAGAGTGAGGAAAGGTTATTGGTGAGCCCGCAAAACCATTAGGATCAGCAGACCCTGTGAGAAGTAAGTTAGAGACAGACTGTCCAGAAGTATATCTAACAGAAGTTAGACTATTTGTTTATTTTGTCTAGTTGGCCCAAGTCAGCTAAAGGTTAGTAGTTAGCCAAGCAAAACTACAGTGTTCGGTAGTCTATTGGTTACCTAATTTATATGTTTACATGATATTGATATTATTGTTTTAACTAGTTTGGTCGTAGGGTTTTGGTTTGAAAAAAATATGTTTTTAAAAAGGAATATTAGTGAGGGGAAATTCGTTCCACTAAGCGGCGTGGTCTCATTTTATATCATATAACAGAGATGTAAAATATTATTCACGTTAGGATTTATGTCTAACTCGAAGTTTTTATTTTCCCCTTAAACTCTCGGGTGCTTAAAATTGATTTGAGAAGGTTGAGAGTTGAGGATTTATAGGTTTTAGTAGGTGTATAAATAAAGCTTCTAGTGATGAGCGGGAGGTTGATGCTAGCTATATTTAGGTGTTATTTTGTTTTATTTCCGCTGTGTTGTATTAAGTCTAATATGACTATTTAGTACTCTGATCAACCAAGAGGGAATCTTCATATGTGGCGTAGTTTGTAATAATTATATTTGATCTGAATTTGGGAAACATTTAGGATTATGTAACTTGGATATGAAATGTTGTTTTAAAGTGTAATTAGAAAAGTGTTTTTGTCCGTGATGATTTTATTTCATATTCAAGTGCTTCTGATATTATGGATACCATTAACAGTACCGTAATTAGTCACTGGAAGTTAATACTATGTATGACTGTAGCATCTACAGCGCTTTGCTACGAGCCTCCAAATAGGGGGTGTTATAATGATACTTGAATCCTTTGTTATGCCTAGGTTTCCTTATGATGGTAGGTTTCAATGGATTGCAGTTGGAAGACGTGAATTTCATCCCAATAGATGGTAAGCAGGAATCTATATGTTACAAGCATCTAGAAGTAGGATGTGATAAAGGATAGGGCGAGTTCCTACAAGAAGTTATGCGTTAATCACCATAAGGGGGATAGCCGTATTTTTAATATATACTCTTAATAAGAAGAAGTTATGAGTAAAGATAAAAGAAGAAAAGTCTAAAAGAAAGGACGATTAAAGTCCATTTCTGAGTCCAACCTCGTATAAAAGAATTCGACAAAAATATTTTTTTTGAAAATTCCTTGAAACATCTGAATGTGTTTTTCAAAGGACTTATTAGGAAGTTGTTATTTTGAAAATGAAAGGAAAATTTGAAATTCTTAGTTTAAAATTGGCTGAGTCAAAAAAATTCAATTTAAAGGTTTTCGATAAACAGATTTTTTGATATGAATGGAAAAGAGAGCATTTGTTTGGCTCGATGATTTTTCCTTATTTGGTAAGTTCGAAAGTTTTAAAATTCTTCCTCTAAAGGGTGGATAAATTAAAATGGTACCTGATGGGGTGTAGAGCATGGATGGGTAAGAATGTTGGATGAAGAAGGTAGGAGGAATATTCCCATGTAGGGAAAATACGGAGAATAACAACTAAAGTATTTTTGGATTTTAGAAGAAGGTTGATGGCCAAAGCGGTATAAGTAAATTTACTACAAAATTAAATAAGAAGGTAAAGCTGTCAAGGATGGAAGAGGAGAAATCGACCTACTATGTGGTAGGCTAAGACACCATCATGTAGTAGACAGGGAGTTCTTAAAGCAATATAGATCATGTCGGATTAAAGAAGAAGTAGGAAAAATGAACAATATAATAAATTAATTTAACATGGGTCGAAGAGCGTCCAGGTTCAACTGGGCTCAAAACAGGCAACCGGTTGATTGGCTAACCCTAGAGTCGTCGACCAGTTAATGGGTTTTTGCACAACCCAAACCTCGAATGCAACATATAGTCATGTCTAGGTTACACCCCCTAATTTCTCTCATTCCTCTCATCTTCCTCCCTCTTCATCCTCCAATCTCTCCTCCCTTTTCGCTAATAACTCACGAGCACCGCCCCTTACTCCTAAGCTAACCGCGGTGCCCCAAGCCCAAAGTTAGCAGGCACTGCACTTAATTCATCCCCCTCATCCGGATCTGAACCCTAATCTCCTATCTAAGTAGTTAATATCAATATTAGGTACAATATCGGTCAAGTACCGATATGAGATATTTAAAGATAATGTGATAATATCATATAATAATGGAAAAATATCGAACATGCATTGAATATATTATAAACGATATTGTATTATGTTATAATATCATAATGATGTTAAGTTTTGAATATTTGGATCAATATTGCATATTTCTATCAAAAATTTATTGCATATAGTGTGAGGTTTACAATTTATCTACTTGGATATTCTATTAAAGAGAAGTCACAAAATAGGCTCATAAAAACTAAAATTTCTACAATGCACTTCTTTATTATTTCTTTCATTTTTATACTCTATTCCTTGCATCTTCAATCATCTATTTTACTCTCCAAAATTTTCCTTATTTATATTTTCTTTGTTTCTATTTTCACTTAATTCAGTGAACAAGTAATGGTGATTAAACATCAATTACTACTTCTAGTTCATTTCCATTTCCGTATATAGGCTCTTCAACTTTTAGTTCTTGGTGCATGACAATAATTAATAAAATGAAATTTCATAAGCTAACTTATCATTTAGATAAAGTGCACAAAATAATAACTAAAAAAGAAGTAGCTCTAACATGATCTTGTTTGTAGTAGTAAAGTCTTCACACAATAAAAAACATATAAAATAATGGGAAAGTAGACATTTCTTTATTGAAAGACTGATAAAAAAGAATGAGAAAAAATGAAAAAATATGGTTAAAACTGAAAATGTTAGTGCATTAATTAGGGCTTCTAGTATGGTCTACAAATTGTCGTTAAACATATACTAAAAAAATATTGGAAATGTGAAGATATTTATTTGTAAAATTATTTTACCAAATACACACTATAATGAGTGATATTCTTAAAAAATATCGAGTATTTACACTAAACTTGGAGTGATATATCAGCAAATATCGAACGATAAATCGATAAATCTATTTTAAGCAATATTTCGAAAAAAATATCGGCTAAGGAGCAACATATGATACATTTAGTTATATCAGCGATATTATCTGATATTAACTACATAGCCTCCCACTACACTACAACTCAGTCCATAGCAGCACCATATGCTGCTAACACATCTTTATGCCACCCGAACCTTACACCCCAAGAGGTCACGTAGATAGACCATAAAATATTCATTTACAAAGCCTTGGCAACATTCGCCTTTCTTTAAGGACGATTGATGAAATTCGAGGACATTACCTCCCTTGAACTAGGAGATCTGTTCATGGCTTCAGGACCAACACCGATCCTAAGCCATGTCACTTTTGAATAGGAGTGCTATCCACATTGCATGCAGTTGTTTAATGTTAATCTGTAGTGTGAGTTTGATGAAGACATCAGTAGTCCTACGTCAAAGTTGAAGGTGGTAGCAGTTACTCTGACAAAGGATGATTCTGAAGATATTTTAGGTATAGCCATGAAAGAAGTAGATTTAGCGGATACTGAGGATAGTAATCCGAAGATTTTGCAGCGGATCTTTCTTAGAGCTGTTGGTGTTCGAAGGCCAGAAAAATTACGGTCTACAGCCTACCTTATCATTCGCATTGCATAGCAGAACAACATTTCGAAGATAGGGAGTTTTAACCAGATTTATCCACTAGTGCATAAGGCCACCTATGCCATCATTAGTGGTATAGTAGGGAATATGGCTCGCACTATCATGAGCAACCATGCAGAGCTAGGAGTAGGGAATCTATGGAGCTACATTCAATAGTGCCATCTTTTCACTCGTATCTTTAAGCGATACGGAGTGAACCCTCGTGGAGAGAAGATTTTGAAGAAGGATCCTTCCCTATTTTGATAGGGCCTTTCGGAAGAGATTGAGAATAGTAAAGCTGCTAGCTAAGATAGCGGCATCGATGGCTAAGGAGCAGAAGTAGTAGCCGGTGGAGCAGGGACATGATGTTGCAAGGTTATAGACCTTGAGCAAGTAGCAACCAAAGACTCTTAGCTCTGGATCGAGGTCGAGCTACGGGAGATATGAGCCAGGTGGTGGCGCCATAGTCACATGTTAGGATGCATAATTACGATGCAGTGTCCATTCAGAGGTCGTGAAAATATTTTAAGCTCTCACAGAGGATCTAGACCATCCTCTAGCTCTTAGATAGTATTTAGGATTAGTGGTAGTAGTTTCTATTTTTCTTCCAGCATTTGTTCCTTTTCTTTAGGTTGTTTGGGATGTTACCTTTAGTTGTCTCTCTATATACAAATTGCGTACGAGATATTATGAGATGTGTTCCTATTTAATTACTGTGTTGAAGTTTCTGAATATGTTGACCGCTATAATATATTTGAGAAAAACAGTATAAATATGGAAATCTCATGTACAAACTTGACTAACGATAAATGCAAAATAAGATTGGAAGTTTATAAAATAAATTTTAGCAAGCGATTGATAGGTAAAGGTTATTGTGAGATCACGAGTCATTATCCTCATGCCTTAAAACCTAAAATTTATAAATAGGCCTACGTGTCATTGTTTCAATAAAAAGGAAAGGTTTTTAAAATCTTTGATTTATCGTGTGACGCTAGAGTCAATAGTATACATTAACTAATTAACCAAATCCTGATTATGATAAGATGTGGCCGGATTGTTTGAAGAAGTTAGGTCCAATGCTTTTTAAAAGTCATGTTCGAATGCTTTTGAAAATTTTTGTTCAAATGTTTTTGTAAAAAGGGTATTTAAATGCTTTTGGGAATTTGATTATTCAAACTGTTTTCTAATTTTGATTGGAAGAGGAAAAGTTTTTTTAACGAAGAGGTGTTCTTATTTTCAAAACCGCATGCTTAGTGTAGGAAAAGTCGACGTGTTGTGGATGTTAATTTTTCTATGCTGTAGGATTGGTAGTATGTGAAGCACATAAGATAAGCCATTTTAGCCTTGATATTTCTATTTTCCATACATTATTGACAGCAAACGAAACTCGTTTTTTATATATAATTCCATTTTAGAATTTAAAGATAAACCTCCTGATGCAAATTATACTTGGAAGAATAAGAAATGTTTAGGGGCAAAAGAGAAGGTTCCAAAGTACAATAGAATTAGTATCCAGAAGAACGGTGGGAATGTAAAATTTTCCACTAAATTCCTTTTTTGGTATAGAAGTATTGGTTTGGAAAAGAAAAAATTTAGTATTTTAGAATTTGGATTGTAGGTATGGGATAAAAATTGGTTGAACCATACTCCTACTTGTAGGAATGTGGAAATTATTGTGTGAAAAAAGGATTTTCTATTTTTGAAAAATTGCATGCATATAGAACTGCCAGTATATATAGGTTGTATATATCATATTTTAATTTTTAAAAAAATAATGCATCCATATAGCAGGCATCGATTTAGAATTATTCAGCATGCGTATCATATATTATGATACACCATCCACTTGTACACGTTCGGTTGCAAAATTGGTTGTACACAAATTGGTCGGGTAGTTTAGAATGATTGCACTCAATGTTACACGACTCACCCCATTAGGAATATCGAGAACAAAATTATTTTGATAGGGGATGAATGTAACGCCCTATAAAATTAAATGGTAAACAATAAATAATCACTAAGATTCAAAAATGGATTTTGAGAAAATGTCAAAAATTTCCAAGAAACTTGCACCATTGCGTTCATGTTGATTTTCTAAGAAACTTTCAAACTTGGAGTTTTTTATATGAGTTCAAATGAAGAAGTCATTAACGTTTTAAGTTTTAGGAAAAATATAATTTAAAAAGGAATAAATAATATTAACCCCGTAGACCCTATTAGTTGACACACTGCGTTGGTCTGTCGAACGGTTGGAACAGTGATGGCTAGGATTGAACCTTGGCTGAACGACCTTGATCTACTTATTTTAAATCTAATAAATATGATTTATTTGAGCGCCTACAAATACTAGCCTAGCCCTTTACTTTTCTTCTTATGTTTTTTGATCATAGAAGCACAGCTCTGCCATTTTCCCTTCTCCGCTATTTCTATTAGTTATAAAGTATTATATATATATATATAGGTATATATATAATAAGAGAAGGGCGGAAAATAAAATAGAAGAAGTGGTTCAATACAGCAAAAAAGATAAATCCAAAGATTTTAAATCTATGTTCCACTTTATTCAAATGGGTGTGTTTGTGTTTCATGCTATACATATTTTTGGGTTGGGAAGGAAATGTGTTAAATGAAGGGATGAATTTGGATTTTGAGAAATTTGGAAAGCTTGAAAGGTGAGTAGGAAATTTTATTATTTATACATACTATCGAAATTTATGTCATTGAATTTTATTTAATTATAATTCTTATGCATGGTCTATGGAGTTGTAAGCTTACGAAGAAAGTATTTAATTGAAATCTCGGCTATATATTCTGTAAATTAGTATGGAAATTTAGAAATCAGTCCTTAGATTTGTAAAGTAGACGTTGATAAGATTTCAATATTTATTCAGGATTTATGACAATTAGGTTGTAAACCGTTAGTATAAATTTAGATTGTCCTAATTTGACATGGAATGTGAATTTCCCTACTTTAGTTTATTGGGGGCTTTGTGGGTATAGTTAAGTTGCATCAATTTCTGTATAATTTTCATATATTATCTAATTCCAAAACTATGTACAAAAAGTGCATCATTTGAAATAATAAAGAATGTACCAAAAAGGTAAGAGATGCGTAAGGTACATTTGTTCTTCTCCGTTTGTTTGCACTGTCTATTTCAATAAAAGAAAAGAAATGATTCCTTGTAATTTCAACCGGTGCAATAGTTCCACTTTTGGGTAATTTATGTAAATTTATAATGGTAATCCTTTTGGGAAAGATAACATTAAGGTATGGAAATGAATGTTATTTACATAATGCACATATAAGTTTTGTTCTAAAATTCCTAAGCATAGGAATTAATAATTTAGAAATTGTAATATATTTATTTGTACACACATACATACATGTATAAACGTGCCTACCAATTAAAATATATGTATAGCATAATAAATAAAGTGTAATATATGTAAAAAATTCGTAGTAGTGATAATTAGGACGACTAAATATTAATAGCATAGTAAATTATGGGTTTAGGTAGTAGGGATGGAATAGAGATAATAACTCCAAAATTTACAAGCTACCAAATCTAGTGGGCAATAAATGTGTAGTTAATAGCGAGTTACTGGAATTAAGCGGGGTCATAAATGCATTTAATGAGACTTATTAAAAAAAGGTGGTATTTGTAAGGGAATGAAAAATGCTTAATAGGTTGAATTAGAATAGATAAATAAATGTCATTAGCGATTATCAAATTTAAATAATAATGACTCTTTATTACAAAATTGACATTTATGGGATGCAAGAAGGAAATAGAGAATATATGTAATAAGCTTATAAGATAGGAATTAAATATTAGGAGGTAGTTTTCATAGTAGGAAATTATACAGCCTTAATAATATGCTTAAGATGAACATGAATATTGGGCCTAGCCCAACATTTAGGCCTAGCATAATTGGTTTGGTTAAGACTGGTTTAGGATTGAGGTTAGCAAATTTATGCAATAAAAGTCTACCCTTCACTTAGAGATTATACTGTGTCCCCAAACGAAATACCAATGATATAGAAATATGACATAATCCTTAAAGGAACTATATGCAATAGGGATGCATTGTAAACTTTAACTAACATTAAAATTGCAGGTTTGTGCCACAATCTCATATTGACATTAAAGCAATAAGGATGCACCGTTATCCTGATCGACATTAAAGTGACGGAACAACGTTGCAATTCCAAAGAAATACTAGCCAACAATTGCAAAGATTCAAAGGGAGAACCGTAGCAACAAGCCATCCACATACACAGAAAAAACCATAATAAGAAGCTGCCACCAACATAGAAGGACTGCATGGTTGTAAGCATTCTCGAACTTTGCTGTCAAAAATGGATCATTGGAAGCTGCGCCTTCATAAGCACATAAGAGAGCAAGCACATAAGAGAGCAATGTTGTACAGTATTCAGATTGTGCTAACACTCCTAAAGCCATACTGCATTGTTTCGTCCCAAACAATAACAAAGCAAAATGATAAGAGTAATTAAAAACAAACTGAACATCTTAATAAACAATATTACGTCACAATTTTGAAGCCTATCCACATCACCAGAACCAAACTTAAATTGTTTAAGCGATAATTCGAACTATGGCTACGCCCATATAAGAACAAAGCTTAATGAAGCAAGGCCAATACTGCTCAACCCTCATAGTCTCAAACAGATAAAAACCTATATCAAGTCATGGATTATTCAAATTAGGATTTCCTGCTTCAATTTCAAGATTCCTGCCCAAGTTTAAGATCCATGAACCCAAATCAATGTTCCCCACCAAACACTATGTAAATAATCCTTGTACAACAATAAGCAAGAAGGTTGATCAATACGTGGCATAATCCAAAGGTAGGAATCAAAAGAGCAGAAGATGGACGTTAGCGTCCGTGTGAATCTCTATGTGCTATAAATGAATAGAGCACAGCTGTAAAGAAGGGGTTTTCTTTTTGGACTAAAATCGACAATTGTACTCTCTGCCAGTTTTCAACCTATACTAAGAATGAAATGAGAAGATAAGGATACTTTCCCATGGACGTAGAATTCATTAACATCCCAATTACGTGAATTCTTTGTGTCATTTATTGCTTAGTGTTTTACTTTTCCTATTTTTGGTATTAATATTAGAATGTATTGGTTAACGAATTGGATAGAGGCCTTTCATCATATTTTAAAAAAAATTCCTTATAATTGTGTGAGCATTATGGCGCATATTCACTTCCTTTAAAATTAGTTTCAATATTAGTTAATTTTGCTAATTCCTAATCACGTAAATTCAGTGTCGTGATTATTTCAAAAAATTCATCGGTGTTTTTGAGGTAAAAAATTTCACCAAATTTTTGGTGCTAGAAGGAGGGTCGATTCCCTCTTTGGCAAAATTTACTCTCATTTCCTTTAGATACCACTATAACACCATGAATCCTACCGATTCCAACACTCATCTTAACCAAGAATGACTTCATCTTACCTCAAAAATATCAGAAAAGCAATTCATCACCTCCACGACCCAAAATGAGGCAAACGCTTCTATAGAGTCGCCCTTCGATCCTGTCCTAGTTGCACTCCAATTTTTCACAAATCAATTAAATGAATAAATGGATACGACAAAGAGATCCATGTCCAAATACCCTACCTTTGAACCAATCTCCCCTTAAAATTTCATAGCTCGCCACAATCATTCACTGACTGCACTGACCATGAAACTTTTGAATGACAATGACAACCTAAAATGAGAATGGTGATGCTGGTCTAGAACTAACGGATACCAAGCTCAAAGGAAAAATTCAAATCAGTGCCCAAGTCAAATCAAAGCTTGCGAACATCAACCTATTATAGCTAAAAAAAACAAGCATGAATCATACCTGATGATGATGATGTTCGTAAAGATGGTTTCATCCCAAATAGGTCCTAAAGAGGATAATATCTGTCAACTAAAGCTCGCATAGAGAACTGGTAAGATTTTACAAACAAAACAATAGAGAGGAAGTATGGGAGAGGGTTCGTCCTCGTTTGGTGAAACTATTATAGAGGCAGACTTCCTTGAAAACTTAAAACCCCCATCAATTGGTAAATTCGGCAGGACTGCTAATCCAGATGACCATATTTGCACCTTAGAGTACTAGATGGACATTCTGAAGATGAGAAGAGACCAGATGCAAGTTCTTCCTTGTATATCTTGATGGATTAGCTTCTAGACAGTTCATGTGGTATGGACTAGGAGTGATTCATTCCTAGCCGCAATTAACTACAGGTAAAGGTGGTTAACTCTAGGAGAGAGGACTCGCTAGATGTGAATTTTATGATCTGTGTAAAGCAGGAGAGAATGATAGCTTATGGAACTTTATAAATGCATCAAATCTGAGGCGCATTGGATTATGTGACTTATGAAGAAGTACCACTGATGGCGTTGCATGCTGGAATCAGAAGGAACACCACTATATAGGATAAGAACAACATGAAGTTGTGCTATAACATGAAGGCTTTTTATGAAGGTGCCAACAGCACATTAAGAATGGAAGAAGCCGAGGTCATAGAATTACCTTCATTTAAGAGAGCTTCTACTTCCTATAATGAGAAAGGAGAGGGAGGAGGCTGAAGATACCATCCACCTACAAAGCGGTAGAGAGAATTTAATTTTGCTACTAAAACCCCTCCACACCCACACACTTGGATAGATATATGAGTTGACCAGGACTGAACTGGCCTACAACATTCCAAAAAGAAGGAAGAAGCCATAGCAGAATAAAGGGAGCATATTGCTGCTTCCACTGAGCCAATGGCCACCATATTGATAATTGATGACACTTGAGGAATGAAATCGACAAACTAATTCAAAAGGGATACTTAGGTGGCTATCAAAAAGAAAATAATGAGGGAGGACTTGAACTCCCTCCCCAGATCTGAATGAAGGATTAGCAGGAACCCCTCTAATCTTTTGGCCTCAATCCATAAAGGGCCACACATCGCTAAGAAGAGAAAAAAAAGTGAAAGTGTGTAGGACCGTGCAATATGGATATACAATAATGCAAAGTATAGAGATAATAGCAATGTAGTAAATAGTGCGGAATATAAAAGCAGTATAATAATAAAAATAACACCAGAGATTTTTATACTGGTTCGGAGCACCGTCCTACGTCCAGTCCCAGACTCCTTCCGTAATTTCACTAAAACAACAATCCTCACTTAACCTAGAGGAACAGATATACACGGTCTGAGAAGCAGAACAGACACATGAGCAATAGAATAGGATTTTCGCCTCAGCAGCAGAAGAGGACTTCACTAATACAAAAGAATATCTGACACTGTGTGTTCTTGATAACCCTGATTTGTCTCTGATAGTACATACCTCCTATAATCAAATCCTCCAGTATATAAATTGTATGTGAAGATATGGAGAGCAGATAATGCTAAGAATCGAAGATTATGAAAGTTAATTTGAAGATTCAAAGCAGTAAAATGTTTGTTTGCTGTTTGAATGCAAGTATGAGAGCACAAGAAGAATATAAGAAAGTTAGAATGATATCAGTAAATGTGAAGTGTTTGGAAACATGTATTTATAGTAGTCAGAGAGTTACTGCCATTGGTGAAGAGTTCTGACCAAAAGGAGCATCCATTTCCATTAAGAGAAGGATCGCAACCTTTCGCAGAATGGAAATGTCTATTCAAAATATGATAGTTGGATTTAGATCAGTCGACTGGTCACTTTTTGTCAGTCGACTGACTATGCAACAATTTAAAAAAAATAAGCAATGCATACTCATGTATGTACACCAGTCAGTCGACTGGTTGTTTATAGTCAGTCGACTGGCTGTAGTGTTTTTACACTATTAGCTCTGTTTTGATTAAAAAATGAGAATAATGAAGTGCAGACTAGTTGAGGATATATTTTAACAACTTCTAAGACTCGAACAGAAGTAAAAAATAGTGAGAATATAGATTCAAAGTCTTGATATCACCGTAGTCCTTTGATTGTCTCTTTTTGTTGTGATTTGATAGTGTATTCTCTTTTTCTTCTAATTTGTTTCGTCATGAATCAAAACTAGCGATTCAACATTCTCCCCCTTTTTGATTGATGACAACCTGTATATATAATAATCCTAGAGAACACATATAAAAACTCCCCTGAATATGTGATGCTTCTTGCACCTGCATGAAAATGGTTAATACACTTTTTCTCCCCCTTTGTCATCGACAAAAAGGAGACATATCATAATAATTTCAATACTAAGTGCAGAGAATAAGAAAAAAAATCCATAGTGAGACTAATTAGTACAAGTCTCAAAGATAAGCAATAAGAAAACAAATATTCAAATGTTCGAACTGGAGAATAAGATTAAAAATAAGCAAATAACAATAGTACCTATCAAACTTACCAACCAATTAACCAAAAGAAATTCATTCGTCAAGATCCCAATTCCTTCTGGTGCAGTCTCCTTCCCGGGTCTAGAAGTGCCTTGAGCATCACTGGCGGATCCATTAGTGTCGCTACTAGTATGCTCCTCTTATGTAGACCATGTAAATTGAGGTGTTGGATGTTTGCCTTGGGCGACTGAGGTGGTAACAGTGGAGGAAGAACAAGATATGGCATCCCATAAAGTAGAGAAGAAGCCTTTGACTTTATCAAGCTTCTTACCATTTTCTTTAGTTTTGAATCCAGTATAAGTTGATTTCGGGACAAGATTTCATTGGATTCACGGGTGCTGGAGGAGGTAGCTAAAAGAATTTCTCCTTCTTGACGGGTTTCCAGCTCTATAATTATAGGACCTCTAGATTGTTGTTGAGCTTGTTGACGCTTCCAATCTTCATATGCGGTAATAGGTGGAGGTCTTGTTGGTAGCTTCATAAGACTTATGGTCCGGATATTGATCATTCCAATAGTGGAGAATTCTGAATCAGGTTGACGGACACCAGCATCCAGAAGAAGTCTCATTATATACTTGCCAAAGTAAATAACGTTCATATTCCCATAGGGAAAGGTGAGAAATTCATCCAAAATATGTCATAACCAATTTACGCGTATATTTCCCCATATCGTATTGAGAGCTTTGAAGCTTTCTGGATATATTAAGTCATATGATCCAGTTCGTGGGTGAATAGACCGCATAATAGTTTTGTGCAAGATTCGTGCTTTCGGTCGAAGAAGCTTAGAATGCAATTCAGTCATATCGTCACCCATGAACATGTGACTAATTCTATCTCGCTGTCTTGTATTGCACTCTACATCATTCTTAATTCCTTCTTTTGGAGATTGAAGGATATGTGCCATTCGATCAAGTGAAAAGAAAACTTGTTGTCCACAGACCAAACTCCATATACAGTTTTTTGGATTAGACGGTTGTTGGTGGCCAAGATTAAGATTTGCATAAAAAAAGCTTTACCATGAGATGGTTAATGTTGTGGCTTTTGAAATTGTAGTCAAGTAGTGATTCTAATCCACGTCTCCGCATCAATTCTTGAAAAGAATAAGCTCCAAAATCAGAGTATACCATGAAAGAGCCTTCAAAGATTCTTGAATTTTTCATCTTTTCCCATCTTTCGATTGCGGTTGCGTCATATAGCCAATGGGCAACATGAGTATCAATGAAAGATGAAGAGGCTTGTTTTGATCGTTTTGATCTTGGAGGAGCCATTAATTTGATGTTTTTGAGAATTTTTTGGAAAAATGGGGGCTAGGTTTCTGGAGGATGAAAAAATTATGAAGAAAGTAAAGTGAAAAGAAGGGGTAAAGGGGATAATAAAGAAGATACGGCAGTTATTTTGCATAGCCAATCGACTGGTCGGTGTAGGTCAGTCGACTGGTTCCTAACCCGAGAGTTTTTTATCTCTGTAAATAGTCGACTGACTTATACGTCTCAGTCGATTGGCGGTAATAAAAAATTCTAGTGAATTATAAAAAAAAATTCATTCAATTTTATTCAAAGATTAATGAAATAAGCACATACATGAATAAAGTAAACATAAATATGGAATAATAAAACACAAGGAAATTGATTATTTTGAAGTTTTAGGAGAGCATTTATCTGGTTCAATCTTGGTGATTTCGACATGAGGTCGTAGAGGAGACCAATAGTTTTGGCGTTCCCAAGAGTTTGGAGATACCGTAGGTTGTTGTGGAGTTTGCTCCCATGGATTCCAGCCAGATGTATATGGTTGACGAGATGATGAGGGTTCAATAACGTCTTTCTTTGGTGATTTGCCATAGAATTTGAAGGCAATCAATTCTATACGGCTAAGACGTCTGGAATTTATTCATTGTTCATAGTACATTTCTCTTTGCAAGTTGATTTTCTCCCTTTGATAGTAATGAATTTCATTTATTTTCTCTTTAGTTTTTGGAGAGATAAAAAGTTATCTCCTTGACTTCTTGCTATGTGTATCCAATGTGATATTGTCCCCAATCACGAGCTGGTTCATTTCTAGGAATAGGAGTGGGTAAAGAAGGAATTGAGCTATTTGATGATGGTGTTGTGTATGATAGCTTAGAGTTGGATGAATCATAAGAGTCATGAGAGGCCATATAAATATTGAGGAGTTTAAGTATGGAAAGGTGATAGTTATAATATGATAAATATATATATGGGAGATGGATCAGAAATTGATGGCTATAAATTGGAATGAATAAGAGCCAGAGGAAATAGTGTAAGACGGGAATGGATGAAAATAAATTTGAAAATGAATGGATACGGGCTGATGTGGTCTAAGCTAAACCATAGTGAGCAGCTTAGCAAGAAAAATAACATGGAATAACTGGTAAGGCATTCAGTTACCAGCTATGAGATCAGAGTTCAAGCTCCAGCAGCTACATTTTTTATGCCGAAATTTTGAAGAATAATTATAATCAAGCTTCTAGTTAGGACAAGAAACATACATAGCTCAAATGGCAAGAAAGATTTTTGTATGTGAATATTTTATCAAATTGTGCTATGAAATCTACAAATATAAAAATAGTATATTTAACAAAATAAAATTTGTATGAAAAATTTATAAATCTTGAAAAGAGACAATTCCAAGTTCTCGTCTTAAGTTAATGAAAGTATTTTCATTTAAAGGTTTTGCAAAGATATTTTCCAATTGTTTGTCAGAGGAAACAAATTCTAGATTTATTAAATTCTTTTCAATATTATCACGAAGAAAATGATGACGAATGACAATATGTTTTGTTCATGAATGATTGACAGGATTTTTAGATAGATCTATAGCACTAGAATTATCAGAATAAATAGTTGATTTGGATAAGTTAAAACCAAAATCTTGTAGTGTTTGTTGCATACAGATAACTTGAGCACATGTCAAAGCTGCAGAAATATATTCTGCTTCACATGTCGATAATGAAACACAGTTTTATTTCTTACTAAACCAAGATATAAGGTACCATCCAATGAAGTGATATGTCTCACTTGTACCTTTTCTATCTGTTCGGCTTCCTCCAAAATCAGCGTCACTATAGGACACTAATTCAAAAGGACATTCCTTTGGATAGATTAGTCTAAAGTCCTTGATTTTATTAAGATACCATAATATGCGTTTCACTGCTCGCAGATGTGATTCATTGGGATCTGCTTGAAATCGTGCACACAAACAAACACTCATCATTATGTTGGGTCTACTAGCTGTTAAATATAGTAACGATCCAATCATGCTTCGATATAATTTTTGGTCAATATTTTTGCCACTTTCATCTTTATCAAGATGTATGGTTGTACTCATAGGAGTTGGTTTGGCAGAAGTATTTTCCATACCAAAGCGTTTAATTAGATTGTTACAATATTTTCCTTGATTTATAAAAATAGCATTTTCTAATTGTTTTATTTGTAAGCCAAGAAAATAATTTAATTCACCCATAGGTGACATTTCAAATTCATTGGTCAGTATTGTAGAAAATTCCAGACATAATTTTTCATTTGTGGAACCAAAAATCATATCATCAACATAAATTTGAAAAATTAAAATATCTTTCTTGTTTCTTTTAATGAAAAGAGTTTGAACAACCTTCCTAATTTCGAAACCAGAATATATTAAATACCTTTTAAAACGATCGTACCAAGCACGAGGTGCTTGTTTTAAACCGTATAAGGCTTTTTTAAGTTTATAGGCATGGTTTGGAATTTTTTCGTGTACGAATAAAGGAGTTTGTTCAACATAAACTTTTTCTTTTATTAAACCATTTAAAAAAGCACTTTTAACATCCATTTGATATAATTTAAAGTTATGAAAACATGCATAGGCTAGTAAGACTCGTATTGCTTCTAGCCTAGCGACTGGAGCAAACGTTTCTTCATAGTCAATCCCTTCTTCTTGATTATATACCTGTGCAACTAATCTAGCTTTATTCCTAGCAATATTTCCTTATCCGTCTGCTTTATTTTTGAAGAATCATTTTGTACCAATAACTGATTGATCACTAGGCCTTGGAACTAAATTCCAAACGTCGTTTCTTTCGAATTAGTTTAGTTCTTCTTGCATCGCAATTAACCAATTTTCATCGGTGGATGCTTCTTTAATATTTTTAGGTTCAATATGAGAAAGGAAAGCTACATGGCCCATTTGATTTAATTGACTTCTTGTTCTAACAGATGAATTGAGTTCTCCAATGACATTAACGAAAGGATGATCCCTTAATAATCTGGGTGGAGATCATAATTCGTTATTATTAGGAACTATGTTTTCATTATTTTCAAAATTTGAAACTTCTGTATTTATGATATTATCAGGGAATTCTTCATCATCTATTATACTTGGCATTTGATTAAAATTTTCATCGAAGGATACATGTAGTGTTTCTTTGATGATATTAGTCCTTTTATTATAAATTCGATAAGCTCTGCTTCGATCAAAATATCTTATAAAGATTCCTTCATCGAATTTTGGATCGAATTTGCCAAGATGATCTTTTGTGTTTAAAATGAAACATTTTGAACCTAAAACTTTAAATAAGAAACATTTGGTTTTCGACCATTTAGAAGTTCATAAGGAGTATTCTTAATTAGTGGTCAAATAGAAACACGATTTAAAACATAACAAGCTGTTGCAACTGCTTCAGCCCAGAAATGTTTTGGTAACGTACTTCCATTTAACAAAGTCCTTGCGCATTCTTGTAAGGTTCTATTTTTATGTTCTACAACTCCATTTTGTTGTGGAGTTCCAGGAAATGAAAAATTATGGAATATTCCCTTCTTCTTACAAAAATGTTCAAATGTTTCGTTTTTTGAATTCAGCTCCATGTTCACTCCTAATGTTTTTGACTTTCAATCCCTTAAAATTTTGAATTCTTCTGATAAAAATTTTGAAATTTTCAAAAGTGTCGCTTTTATTTTCATAAAAATAGCCCAAGTATGTCTAGAAAAATCATCAACAATTACAAATACATGTCTGTTGTGATTAATGGATTGTATTTGTGTTGGTCCAAATAAATCATATGCAGTAATTCAAGTGGTTGTAAAGTTGAAATAACCTTTTTAGATTTAAAAGATGACTTAGTTAATTTTCCTAACGGACATGCATCACAAATATGATCAATTTTAAAATTCATTTTTGGTAGACCTTTTACTAAATCATTTTTAGAAAGCATATTCATAGCTTTGAAGTTAATATGACAGAAACGTTTGTGCCATAACCAAGGATCGTTTTCTTTGGCTATTAAACACTTATCTGAATTATGGTTTATTTTCATGTTCAAAATATAGACATCTCTGTCTCTATCTCCTTCAAAGATAAGATTTTTATTTTGATCAAAATTACTACATTTATTTTCAGAAAATGTGATTTTGAATCCTTTGTCACATAATTGGCTGATACTACGTAAATTATGTTTCAAATTTTTGACAAGTAAAACATTTGAAATAAGAGGTAAATTTGAAATACCATTGTTGCTCACATCGCCATTGCCGATGATATAGCCTTTGGAATTGTCCCCAAATGTGACATAGCCTCCATTTGAGTAAGTAATGTTTGATAGTATTTCTTTGTCTCATGTCATATGTTTTGAGCAACCACAGTCGAGTATCCACCTTCCTCTCTTTTTAAGTGGGACCTGCAAAAAATAAGAAATTATATTGGTACCTACCTTTTGTTAGGGTCCTAAGAGTTAGATCTTAGGAAACCAAACCCAAGAAGGTTCAACATTCCATTTGCAAATATAATCTTTATTTTGATGAACTGTTTTCAAAAAGTTGTTAATATATTTCTTCTTCATCAAATTGTTGTTTGTTTTAGGAACCCGTGTTTTTATTTTTTGGGTAAGTATTCCTTTTTGACTATTTTGTAGTAGAAATAGTATTTCTCCTAATTTATTTTTTAGGTGGAGATTTGGTTTTTTAACATATCCTAATCCTCTCCTACTTGAAACAGATTGAGAACTATCAATAATTTTAGATAGAGTTTCTCTTCCTTTTTTAAAGTTTGATACATTTTCAGAGATGCTTTCTAACTTAGTTTTGTGACTAGTATTATCTAATTCTATCAATTTTACTTTTGTTTTTAATTCGTGATTTTCAGAAACACGACCATCATTCTTCTCTTTTTGAGTTTCAATTTATTGACTCAAACGAGTGAGTTGAGAATTAATATTAGAGAATGATTCTTGTAATTTTTCAAGTTCTTCTTCTAGTATTTTCTTCTCATCTTTAAGCATATCTCTTTCGAATTCTGCTTTATTCTGATGTCACGAGTTTTCTTATATTTTCTTTTGAGATTTTTGAGAGTGTCAACTAGCTCTGAATTTAACTCTATCATATCATTAAAGGTAAAATCACTAACCTCGTTTTCAGTAGCCATGAAGCAAACATTAGCTAGCTCATTTTCACTGTCTCTACCACTATTTGATGAAGAAGTATTTGAATCATCCCATGTCACAGAGAATGCTTTCTTTTTCTTATCCTTTTTGCCCTTGTTGAAGTATTTTTTCTTTAGTTCTGGACATTCTTTCTAGATATGACCTTTCTTATGGCAGTTAAAACATTCTAGTACCGAAGATAATGATTTGTTTGGAAAGTTCCTTTTTCCATTGTTTTTGTTGTTTTTTCGGGAATTTCAAGTGCTTTTTGAAATTTTTGGCAATAAATGCTAGATCTTCTTCACCTGAATCTTCATCCTTTTCTTCTTCAGCACGGAAAGCTATGTTCTTTTTGTCCTATGCTTGTATTCATTTTGCCTATAAATTCACTTCATATGACATTAGATTTCCTATTAACTCTTCTGCTTTTATGGTAGAGAGGTCATTAGCTTCTTCTATAGCCAAGACTTTTCTTTCCCATTCATCCGTTAAGGAGTTTACGATTTTCGATACAATATCAAAATTAGTGAACTTTTCTCCTAATCCTAATAGTGAATGATAGATATTTTGAAATTTGGTGTACATATCATTGATGGATTCATCTAGCTTCATTCTAAAATTTTGAAACTGATTTTTAAGCATGGAGATTTTTCTTTTTTTGACTTTTTTAGTTCCTTCATGTGTGATTTCAAGTGTTCTCCATATTTCATAAGCATTTTGACACATGCTAATACGATTAAATTCATTTCTATCTAGTACACAAAATAACATGTTCATAGCTTTAGCATTGGCAGTAGCATCTAATTTTTGTGTATTTGTCCATGTGGAGTATTCTCCTGTAGGAAGAGTGTACTCATTTTGTGTGATATTCCATGATTCAAAACTATTTGATTGCATATAGATTCTCATGTGTGTAGCCCAATAATTATAGTTCAATCCATTGAAAAAGGGAGGTCATGTAGTGGATTGACCTTCTATAAAACTGGTGTTAGTGCTAATAGTGGTAATGCTCGTGCTACTATCCATATTATCAAATAACTATGTTACGGTTAGATGAAACAAGCAGTGATACCAAATGAAAATGTGTATAACAATGCAATATGGATATACAATAATGCAGAGTATGGAGATAATAGCAATGTAGTAAATAGTGTGGAATATAAAAGCAGTATAATAATAGAAATAACACATGAGATTTTTATACTGGTTCGGAGCACCCCCCTACGTCCAGTCCCAGACTCCTTCTAGAATTTCACTAAAACAACAATCCTCACTTAACCCAGAGGAATAGGTATACACAGTCTGAGCAGCAGAATAGACACTTGAGCAGCAGAACAGGATTTTCGCCTCAGCAGGAGAAGAGGACTTCACTAATACAAAAGAATATCTGACACCGTGTGTTCTTGATAACACTGATTGGTCTCTGATAGTACAGACCTCCTATAATCAAATCCTCAAGTGTATAAAGTGTATGTGAAGATATGAAGAGAAGGTAATGCTAAGAATCGAAAATTATGAAAATTTATTTGAAGATTCAAAGTAATAAAATGTTTGTTTGCTCTTTGAATGCAAGTATGAGAGCACAAGAAGAATATAAGAAAGTTAGAATGATTTTCAGTAAATGTGAAGTGTTTGGGAACATGTATTTATAGTAGTCAGAGAGTTACTGCCATTGGTGAAGAGTTCCGACCAAAAGGAGTACTCATTTCCGTGCAGAGAAGGATCGCGACCTTTCACAGAATGGAAATATGACAGTTGGGTTTAGGTTAGTCGATTGGTCGTTTTTGGTTAGTCGACTGACTATGCAACAATTTAAAAAAAAATAAGCAATGCATACTCGTGTATGTACACCAGTCAGTCGAATGGTTGTTTATAAGCAGTCGACTGGCTGTAGTGTTTTTACACTATTAGCTCTGTTTTGATTAAAAAATAAGAATAACGAAGTGAGGCCTACTTGAGGATAGATTTTAACAATTTCTAAGACTCGAACATAAGTAAAAAACAGTGAGAATACAGATTCGAAGTCTTGATATCACCATAGTCCTTTAGTTGTCTCTTTTTGTTGTGATTTGATCGTGCATTCTTTTTTCTTCTAAATTGTTTTGTCATGAATCAAAACTAGCGGTCCAACAGAAAGCACAAGAGTGGTATGTACAAGAAGCCAAAATAGAGCAATGAACCATATTCCATTTAAAGCAGAAGCCTACTCAGAACATAGTATTCACTGCTGCTATTGCAACTAGGTTGGTTTTTCCATATCAGGATCCATTGATAGGTATGGTGCAAATCTCTAATTGTACTATAAAGAAAATAATTTTGGATTTTAGGATCTCTGTTAACGTCATTTTCAAATATGCATTTGACAAGATGAAGATTCCTATAGAATTATTGAAGTCAAGCCCCGAACCAATTTTTTGCTTCAATAATACTACTACTATTCCTATTGCATCAACACATCTTCTTGCCTCCGCTGGTGTTGTCCTCTTCACAAATCATTCCATTTATGCTTCTTAATCATTAGTCAACCATCTCCGTATAATGCCTTTTTGGTACGTCCTATACTAATTGACATGGGGGCAGTAATTTCTCAGAAGGATTTGTATATAAAGTTCCATACCCTTATTGGAAAGGGATCAATTAAGGGGAACAATTGTTAGCTAGAGAGCTGTACAACGTAAATCTCAATTCTACCAATAAAATTATTCAAAACAATTACGTTATCTCTTTTAATAATTATGAAGATAGTAAAGAAAAAGAAATCAAGCCAACTCCAAGAACTGCATCGGTACAAAGTACCAAGATTAATATTGAAATAGGTCATTGGTCATTCTACGACCAAAACATCAACAAAGAAGAAAATGAGGAAATTTATGCATGTGATTAGCACTAATGTGTTTAATTCAATCTATGCATAATTTTTTGTCGAAGAAGGTTATAAATAGGCATTCTCCGCCACTTCCCAACCTGAAGAAAAAGAAAAAAGTGAAATAGATCCAAGATTAGGGGGAATAAGGAGAGAGCTGAAGCCATTGGACGATCCCAACTATATACAGATGAATCCCAAAGATCCATTGTTGGTTTTCAAGATAGGAAAAAACCTTAGCGCAGAAGCCAGAACATAATTAATAGACTTCCTTAAGAGATCAGAAGATGTTTTTGCTTACGCGCACTCAAACATGGTACAGATAGATCCAGCTATCATCTGCCATGCAATCATAATCGATCTTAGTGCTCATCCAGTTAGGCAAAAGCGAAGGACTCTAGATCAGGAAAGGTATAATGCTTTAAATGAAGAAATTTAAAAGTCGAAAGTAAATGGATTCACTAGGGAAGTGTATTACCCTAAGTGGATCGCCAAGCCTATTCTTGTGAAGAAGTGTAGTAGGAAATCGAGAACTTTCATAGACTACACCAACCTCAAAAGGGCTTTCCCAAAGGATAGCTTTGCTCCTCCTAGAATTGATCAGTTGGTTGGTGCAACTAGTGAACATGAACTGCTCTCGTTCATGGAGATAGCTATGTTTGACCAAGATCAGAAGTATACTAATTTTATGGTGGAAAAAGGCTTGTTCTTATAAAAGGCATGCCATTTGGACTCAAGAATTCTAGAGCAACCCACAAAAGGTTAGTTAATATGATGCCCTCAGATCAGATAGGTAAAAACATTTAAGTACATATGGACGACATGCTAGTCAGGCCAAAAGTAGCATCAAGTCATGTGCAAGATTTGGAGGAAAATTTTATGGTCCTAAGGAAATATAACATAAAGTAAAATCACTTGAAATGTACTTTTCTCATTCAGTTATGGAAATTGGTACGATGCATTGTAAGCGCCCACAGAATCGAAGCAAACCCAGAGCAGATTGATGCCATAAGGAAGATGAGAGTCTAGAAAAGCCAAAAGATATCATGAGCCTAGGCAGTAGGGTAGCCGCTCAAAGAAATTCATTTTTAACGCAACTAACAAATGCATACCATTCTTCGACAAGTGAAAAGTGATAGAATTTTGAATGGACCAAGGAATGAAAATCGCATACCAATTCCTAAAGGATCGTCCAACCATTTTTTCTATCCTCTCAAAGACGGTAATAGATGAGGATTATATACATATGTAGTTGTAACCGATAAAGTTGTTAGTGTTGTAGTGGTTTGAGAAGATGAAGGAACCCAAAGGCATATATACTTCACAAGCAAGCGCTTGTCTAGGGTAGAGCTTAACTACTCAGTCATTGAAAGTTAGCGTACTACCTACTTCTTACAACAAGAAAATTGCGGTCATACTTTCAAATGAATCCCATCAATTTTCTCAAACCACTAAAGCACCTACAACGGAAGCCATAGACGTTGGGTTGCTTGCTAAAATGGGCAATGGAGAACCGTTAGTATGATATCTCCTACTATCTAAGAAAAACAATCAAAGAGCAAGCACTTGAAGGTTTCATCATGGAATGCACGCTAACTACTAAAGCCACAATATGAGGAATTTATGCCCACCCCATATTTTTGGCAATCATTTATGGGTGGAGCATCGAATGAATGGGGATAAGATATATATTGATTACTCCAGATAAGCAGAAACTATGTGAGGCTTGCAGTTTGGATTCCAATTTACCAATAATGTGGCATAATATAAGGCTCTCCTCACAGGTTAAAGGATAGCCTATGTAATGAAAATAACTCATTTTAAATTCGTATTGATTCCCAAATAGTTGTAAATCAAGTGCAAGGGAATTACCAAATGAAAGTGCCAACTTCAGTTAAGTACGAAGAACTATCCAAGAAGTTGCTAGAGCAGTTTGATCCATTTGATACAGACCAAATCCTTTGTGAAAACAATTCTTCTATGGAACTATTGGCTAAACTTGCTAGTACTAAAGTAGCATAGGAAATAAAAGCTGTCCCAATAGGGCATCAAGCTGAAGCAAGCATCATTGCCGCCAACCAAATATCGTCCTAACTAGAGCACAACGAGCTATAGTCAAAGAAACTCAAAATAAAAAAACAGCTGAAAATCAAGAGCCATCTCCAACTGCATTTATCCCTCAACAGATAGTGGAAGACTCGTGGATGAGCTCTATCAAACAATTCTTGATAAGTGAAGTTCTACCTCCAAACAGGAAAAAAGCCCATAAAATAAGATATCAAGCTTCGTATTTTTGCTACTTTTATGGTATATTATACAAGAATGGGTACTCTACCCCTTACCTTAGATGCAGTTTTTCAAAGAAGCAGGAATACAAGTCTTGGACGAAGTACATGAAGGGCAATGTGAGGATCACTCTGAAGGAGCCAAGTTGGCAAAGAAGGTACTAAGACACTATAAAACCCCATAGAATTAATGGTAAATAATAAAAAGTTAATAAGGCTTAAAAATGGAATTTTAGAAAATATTGAAATTTGGCTGGATACTTACACTATTGTGTTCGCATTGACTTTTTGAGCAACTTTCCTACATAAAATTTTGCGTTCGGAGTTTAGACGAAGAAGTTATTAGTGTTTAAAGTTTTCAGAATGAAAATAAATAAAAATAAACAAAAGGAAATAAATAATAATAATAATTGCGTGGACCCAATTGATCGACACTACGGGTAAGGCGGGTCGACCACTATTAGTCGACTACCACCGACGACCAGTTATGAGCCTTGTGGCTAGTGTTGAACCTTGGTCGAACTGCCCGGATTTTTTTATTTCAAATCTTATGAATACGATTGATTGAAGTGCCTATAATTACAGGCTTGGCCCCTCGTTTTTCTTATTATATTTTCTGATCAAAGCAGCGAAGTTCTGCCATTTTCGCTTCTCTACTATTTCTATTAATTATTAAATATTAAATATTATATATATGATCAGAGAAGGGTATAAAATAAAAGAGTTGAAGAGAAGGAGTGAATCGATACCGCTGATAAAGGTAAATTTCATAATTATAAATCTATATCCTCTTAACCCCAAGGCTCTTCTCAAATCTATAATTCTAATAGTATGTATATATCTTGTTATATATATTTCTTTGAATTGGAAAGGAAAAGGAGTCAATTAAAGGGACTGATTCAAATTTGGCAGATTTGGAAAGCTTGAAAGGTGAGTGGGAAATTTTATGATTTATATTTAATATTGAAATATATATCATTCAGTTTTATTTAATTATTATACCTATGCAAGATCTATGGAGTTATAGTCTTAGTAAGAATGTATTTAATTGAAATCTCGCCTACATATTCTGTGCTTTATGTAATTTGAATAGAAATGGTATTTACACCATATTTTAGAAATTTGGAAACCAGCGTTTGTTCAAAAATTGGACAAATACCTCAAAAATTTGATTTGTAGTTAAGTCTCGTTCAAGTTGATTAATTTGGAGTTTTTGATGTTTAACACGTAAAAGAATGATTTCAGTAATTGCAGAACACAATTCACAAGCTCAAAGTTTGAAAAGTAGATAAGGAAAGTAAATAACACAAAGTTTTATAGTGGTTCGGCCAGAATGTGCCTAAATCCACTTTCTATTTTATTATTCTCACTTTGAGTTGTTTATAGGTACAAGATTGTTCGAAAAGAGTAAAAAAACTTAAAGTAGCTGAAGTGATGGATTCTCAGTAGAGTTTTCTCTCTTTTCCCCCTAAAGTTTGTCCCCATTATTGTTGAGAAGCTTTGGTATTTATAGAGTGGAGTTGTGAAGTGCGGAGCAAAAGTTATAGCTTCCTGAGTTAGGTTCGGCATTTGGGTCAGGAAGCTTTCCAAGACCAGTTGTCCTTCTTTAGCTTGGTTGCCAGACCAAACATTTGATCCGTCATGTTTGTGTAAAAGAAAAAATGTTTGGTCCAGTGATGGATGTGTCGTGCCAGACCAGATATTTGGTCCAGCATTTTAGAGAATGCTAGACCAAATATTTGGTTTGGCATATTAAAAGATGCCGGACTAAATATTTGGTCCGGCATATCTAATATGCCGGACCATACATCAGCAATTGCAGAACACAATTCGCAAGCTAAAAGATTTGGAGTTTTTGATGTTTCAACACGTAAAAGAATGATTTCAACCATTGCAGAACACAATTCACAAGCTCAAAGTTTGAAAAGTAAATAAGGAAAGTAAACAACACAAAGTTTTATAGTGGTTCAGCAAGAATGTGCCTACATCCACTTTCTATTTTATTATTCTCTTTTTGAGTTGTTTATAGGTACAAAATTGTTCGAAAAGAGTAAAAAACTTAGAGTAGCTGGAGTGATGGATTCCCAGTAGAGTTTTCTCTCTTTTCCCCCAAAAGTCCATCCCTATTGTTGTTGAGAAGCTTCGGTATTTATAGAGTGGAGTTATGAAGTGCGGAGCAGAAGTTATAGCTTCCTATGTTTGGTTCGGCATTTGGGTCAGGAAGCTTTCCAAGACCGGTTGTCCTTCTTTGGCTTGGTTGCCAGACCAAACATTTGATCCATCATGTTTGTGTACCAGACAAAATGTTTGGTCCGGTGATGGATGTGTCATGACTGACCATATATATGGTCCGACATTTTAGAGAATGCCGGACCAAATATTTGGTCCAGCATATTAGAAGATGTCGGACTACATATTTGGTCCGACATATCTAAGGATGCCGGACCAAATATTTGGTTCGGCATATTAGGAGATGCCGGACCAGATACTCGGTCTGGCATACCATGATGTTGGGCCACATATTTGGTTCGGCATATTAGGAGATGCCAAGCAAAATATTTGGTCCGACATATCTGAGGAGCCCGGACCAGATACTCGGTCTGGTATACCATAGGATGCCGGACCAAACATCTGGTCCGACATGACAGCCATATGGTTGGTTCGATAATTATATCCCCTATACCCCAGCTTATCTTTGCTTCATTCTTTCTTCGTTCTCCAGAAAACTGAGTCAACGCTTGCCCCTCAAAGTATGTTGTGTAACTGCACAACATGCTTTGTTTTTGGTTCGGCGTTGAGCTTCCACCACCGAATGAAATTAGTGACTGTGAGACTTCCCTTTTTTTTCATTTAAATACACCTTCTTCCCTTCAATCGATTACTTCTATTTTCTCAATCAAATTTCTTCAATTCAACTAGGTCAACTGCAACTAATTTGAGCTTGTTTTTTCTTGTTCGTATTTTTCTTTTCTCGTGCCATCATAGCTTGAGGTAAGCTTTTCTTAACTTGATTATTGTTTATAAGCTTCTAAGGTTTTGATGTGTAGGAAATTTTAGTGCGAGGATGGGTGACTCGATCTCGAATCGGCGAGAAGGTATCTCGTTTGAACGAGCACCAAAGGATCATGATGTTTGGATGGTCTTTATCCTCCCAGTGGTAGTTGAGGTATTTGGAAATTCATGTTGGGAATAGGTGTGTAAATAACCACCTGCACATCAGGTGTGTTTGGAAGGTGTTTATCCTCCCAGTGGCAGTTGAGGTATTTGGAAATTCATGTTGGGAATAGGTGTGTAAATAACCACCTGCCCATCAGGTGTTTGATCCATTGCTTGACTAGTTAACTGAGTTGCTATTGGCAGAGGCGCTACTGGCAGTATTCTTGTTTTCTGGTGTAATGTCGAAACCGAGAATAGATATTGTCTAGGTAAGGATATAGGAGGGTATGCTTTGGGTCAGTAGTTGGTGTCTAGCAATTTTGGTTTGGCATTGGGCATAGGATAATGCCGGGCCAAATTTTCCGAGTGCATTTTTTATGGGTATGCCGAGCCAAAAGCATGTCTTCCATGAGATGGCAATGTTGGGGGTATGGATTCAATTGGGCTAGATGATAGGAGATTCCCATGCATGCTTTAACTTCTATTTACGATTTGGACCTTCGCTCGACTTTCATTTTCTTGCACAGGGAATATGTCTTCTGGTCGTGAGCTTCGCTCCAAATTTGCGGCTTCACAGCCTACTGGGGTTGGTCCTTCTTCTTTTGATGCTCGAGGCAATCCTCCTAGGCAACCCAGTTCTGCTTACTCTTGGTGGAAGGTTATGCTCCTAATCAAATGCTGGTTAGGCCTTCAGAGTGTTACAACGTGTTGACGATAGAGAAGCTAAACTCCATGGCTACTACATTTGGGATAGACCGTCGGGACATGATATTACCCGGTCTGGATGATAAAGCATGCTTTCCCCCAGGCAGGTATATGGCATATAGCAAGTGTCATTGTATGTGCGACACGATTCCTCTGCTTACCAATTGGATTGCCAGCTTCGTGATATACTTGAAGGTCGCTCCCATGTAACTTCAAATCGAATTCTTATGCTATCCTAACATGTTTATATCTAATATTCATGAAGCGTTATCGGAGACCCCTTACCCATAGAGAGATCAAATGTCTATATAATGTGAAGGGTTATCGGAAGGAGAGTCCTGTTATCATCTTAGAGTCTGCCCATAAGTTCATGCCTATCCTGGATCTATATTCCAAGTTTAGTATGTTCAAGAGGAAGTATTTCTTTATACGTGACGATACCGTGGCTCAACATGCATTTACTTTTGGCTGTAAGTTATCGTATTATCTCTTTTTGAGCTTTCTATCGACTTGGCTTCTTATTGCTCCATAACTTTCAGGTTTTGTGAAGATGGCTGAGGATGGCGACTTAATAAAGATGGCCAAGGAAATATTGAATATCCGGGAGGCCGAGCGGGAAGCCTCATTCCTATCCATTATGTAGCCCTCCAATTCTATAACTTGATCGGCCCTAGACTGTTCGTTTACAAGATTATGCTAAGTTCTGCTAAGAGAGCAGTGGGAGATGGAGAAGATGGGGGTGACGAAGACAAAGGCAATGGCATAGATGAGGAGGGTGGTGTGGCTGAAGCCCCAAAGAGGCCGAGGCATAAGATAAGCGCAGTTCGCCCTCCCTACTCGAGGAAATCTCTGCGTATTTAGGATGCTCCTTCCCCTGGCGATGAGAGAGGTTCACATTTGGAAGGAGAGAGTGAAGAGATGGAAGGATCGGAGAGTGACTCTGAAGCAACGAAAGTGGAGGTTCATGTATCTCTAAACATGGATATTATAAGCAGCGAGGGCTTGGGTGTGGACCATTTAAAGAATGTTGTGGTTGTACGAGAGTGATCCGAGTAGTTAGAACAATCCGAGCCATCCCCAAGGCTGACTCCTACCGCTGATCCTTCCAAGGAGAATGTGGCTTCAGTGATTTGGGTGGAATATTGCCTTTTTATAGTACAAGGAAGTGTGGGATTTGGCCAGGAGTTCGGGCTTTCCCCAGTTACTTTCGATCATTGTATGGATTTTAAGATACATCTTGAAAACTTTTTGTTTTTCGATGGGTCCTAGCCTCCTCTTGCTCCTCAATCCAATGAAGTCCAGTCACCATGTGTTCTTCCTTCGAGTGGAGTCCCATCCTAGTGCATTTCCTACTTGAGTAAGACCCCGCCCCGGCCATATAATCCAGTCTACCTTAATGGTTTGTAGTAGCTTGCAGACCTAGTCTTAAGCATTTTGTTTTCTATGCTTTCTCCTTTTCTTGGTTCCAATGTTGTTGCTCGTATTCCAAGGAAAAGGAGAAATCCAAGGAGGAATGAAGTGTCCAGGGCTTGAGCGGTTTAAATGGATGAAAATGGATTTTATTTCTTCCGAGATGACTTTTAAGGAGGTAAATACTATGCAAGAGAATATTAGGGAGACCCCGTCAGGCCCGGATAAGGGATAGAGCCGTGAGTCGTCACAGAAACATGTGAGGTCCTCGGATAAGGTAGCCACCTTCCCTGGTTCTGAAACTTCATCCCGCCACCGCCGTCACTATCAGATGGGTTCTGAAGTGCACGAAGTGCCAGCTGAATTGGGAGAGGGCAATGTTGTTCCTTTTTTCTTGGATTATCAACAGCCAATGTGCACTCCTTTTGAGAGTCATCCTGATATAAATCCGGACTACGTGGGTCGTCGTGCAGCGGATCCTAACACCGAGTTCCTTTTACCTCGAAATCCCTTGGTCTAGATCCTAGATGAGGCGAAGACTCTTGATTTTGCTAAATTGACAATGGGAATGGTCCAGGTTACAGATGAGACTAGAAACATTGTTGATTATCAGTCCCATTTGGCCAAGCTAGTGAAGAAGTTAGGAGCGCCAATGCACAGTTGCGCTTAGAGATGAAGGATCTTCGCAAGGTGCTCAGGGAGAAAGGTTAAGTTAGAGGAATTCAAAGCATCCCGTGCCTCTATGATAACGAAGGCCAAGGAAGAGGTAAGGAAAGGGGCTACCGACCTATACAAGACACCGATTGACGTGGCTATCGTTTAAGTGGATAAGGCATGGCAGAAGGATCTGGAGCGAATTCGCTCCCTTGAGGACAAAGTAAAGAAATCAGAAGAGGCCTTAACTGAGCTGAAGGAGTCTCGAGGCAAGTATCAAATGGAGAAGGAGTCATATCAGGCCGAGATCGATAGGTTGAAGGTGGAGCATGCTTAGTTGAGGAGAGACATAGATCAGTACAAGAGTAAGGTGATAGCTCTCTAGATTGAAGTCGATAAATCCAGCAATTTTTGTGACACAATCAACACAATGCTAAAGGATATTTATTATTTGTTTTGGAAACAATGGAACCTTCAGTGGATGGATGACTACCCATAGTTGATGGCAGGAGTCATGCTTGGCTCATCGAGGAGACCAAGGTCGTAGTCACGCAGGAAGTGGGGCTATGTATGATGATGGGATGGTGAACAGCCAGTTCACAGTGCAGGAGACCAAAGCCATTGCCAAGGGGTATGAGCTATTGGCGGAGGATGAAGACGATGAGGATGGCTCAGATCTTGAGGGACTTGGTGTTCTATGCTAGCCGCCACTGTAGGTATCAGATCGCGAATTTCTTACTTCTGCTACTGTCGGTGAGTGTCTGCAATTACTCGCAGTAGGAATACCCTTTAGATAAAATAATTAAATGAAAGAACACTTAAATAAGATAAGTAATGTAAGACGCAAAATATTTATAGTGGTTCGGCCGAAATATGCCTACTTCCGCTGTCTTTCTTTTATTGCTTTAGTACGTGTTTCTTTACAACTCAAGGGAAGTAGCAATGGAGATGTTGGAGATTCCATGCTTTCCCATACACCTCTCCATCTACCATTCACAAGATGTAGGCTCCATTGTGAAGATCTTTATAAATAACAAATGACCCTTCCCAAATAAGATCTAGTGCTCCGGGTCGTGGGAAGACTCGCTTGAGTACCAAGTCTCCTTCTTGCAGTGTTCGAACTTCATCTTAGAGTTGTACTGCCTTGCCACCTTCTACCTATGGGCGGTGGCTTTGAGGGCGACGTCGTTTCTTTTTTCTCTCGATCAGTTCAAGTGACATGTTCAAGAGCTCCTCATTTTCCTTCGGATTTTAATGTATCATGCGCTGCGAGGGGACGACTGTTTCGACGGGGAGCATGGCCTCGTTTCCGTATGCCAATGTGAATGGCGTGTGCCCTGTCATGGTCTTATAAGAAGTTCGGTAGGCCTATAAAGCAGTAGGCAGTTTTGTTGACCCATGCCCCCTTCGACTTTTCTAGCTTCTTCTTGATTAGTGCCTTCAATACCTTGTTTATTGCTTCGACTTGTCCATTTTCCTGAGGATATGCTACATCTGAAAAGCTTTGGGAAATCCCATATTCATGGCACCAATTGGAGAATTCTTCACTGTGTAATTGAAGTCTGTTATCCAATATGATTTTCTACGACACCCCATATCTACACAGGATGTTACGTATTAGGAAGTTTATCACTTTGATAGATGAAATTTTGTTTAAAGGCTCTGCTTCCATCCATTTGTTGAAATAATCCACTGCCACTATAGCATATTTTGCTCCTCTTCGACCCATGGGGAGTTCCTCGATCAAGTCAATTCGCCAAACGGTAAAGGGCTAGGGGCTGACCATCTGGATTAAACCGGTAGGTGGCAATCTAAGGATTTTGGCAAATCATTGGCATTTGTCACATTTCCGAGCAAACTCGACCACGTCCTTGTTCGGTGTGGGCCAAAGTATTCATAACGCAGGATCTTTTTGGCTAGAATTTGCCTTCCGGTGTGGTCGTCGCAACTTCCTTGATGTATGTTGTTAAGGATATCTTTTGCTTCGCTCCCGGAGACACACCATAATAGCGGATTGGAAAAGCTGCAACCGTACAACATGTCGTTCTGGATGGTGTAGCGGGATGCCCTCCTCAAGATTCTCCTAACTTCATTTCGATCTGCTGGTAAGGTTCCTTCTTGTAAGTATCTGATGATGGGTATCATCCATGTCTCCTCCTTGACTGTGATCGCTATGATTTGCAGACACTCGAAACTCGATGTGGATTGTCTCATGACAAGGGTTGCCGCCGACATTGGTTTAGTTATTACGCTAGCCCCTTTGGTGAGGGCATCCACCTCTTGATTTTCCCCTCACGGGATGTGTTTTATTACATAGTAGTCTAGCTCATCAAGGATGGTTTTGGCGTTTCTGAGGTAGGACGCAAGCTTTTGTCCACGTATTTGAATTCTCCAAGGATCTGGTTAACAGTTAGTTGTGAATCGATGTACACACACATTGACTTAACTCCTATTTCATTAACAATTTCTAAGCCAGCTATTATTGCTTCGTATTCGGCTTCGTTATTAGTTGCAGCGAACTCTAGTCTCAGTGCATAGCTTAAATTCCTTCCTTGGGGTGTGACTATTATGACACCTGCCCTCAAGCCAAGCTTATTCAATGCTCCATCAACGAACATATTCCATTTGATAGCTTCCTAAACCCTTGTCGCAGCCTCCTTGTCTCGCATTGTGAACTCAGCTGTGAAATCAGCCAAGGCTTGTCCCTTAATTGCGGTGCATGTGTGTGGAGGCAATGTCCTACTAGCTCGGCTCAATGCACCATTTCAATAGTCGCCCTGACGTGTCTGGTTTATCTAGGACTTGCCTAAAAGGTTGATCCGTTAGAACTCTAATGGAGTGCGATTGAAATTATTGTCATAATTTCCTGGATGCTATCAGTAGATAGTAAGCCAATTTTTCGATCTTTGGGTATTTAGCTTCTACCCTCGTGAATCTTTTGCTCAGAAGCATACCGGTCTTTGGATACGATCATCTTCTCATACTAATGCAGCATTTAGAACGTGGAAGGACACAACTAGGTATATGTCGAGGCTTTCTCCATTTATCGGAGTGGAGAGTGTTGGAGGCTTCTTTAGGTGTTCTAGAACACTCCAAAAGGCTGAGTAGCATTCATCGGTCCATTTAAATTTCCTTTGTCCTTTTTGAGGGCTTCGAAGAACGGGACGCACTTCTCCGTGGCCTTGGATATAAACCTACTTAAAGCAGCTACCTTCTCTTTTAGACTTTGCATTTCCCTCCACGTAGCTGGGATTTTGACGGCATTCAAAGCTTGTACCTTTTTAAGGTTCGCCTTTATTCTTCTATCGTGCATAATGAAACCTAAGAGTTTAATCGAAGACGCCCCAAAAGAGCATTTCAGAGGATTCAGCTTCATTTGGTATTTGAATAATATTTGGAAAATCTCATCTAGATGGCTTAAATGATCCGTTTCTTTTCTTGATTTGGCAAGCATATCTGTTATCCCGCCTTTAGGCAAGGCCGTGATACCAAAAGAATGATCGAAAACCAAAGACAGCTCGTTTCGAAGATCGGTTATACACTGCTTCGCTATGGATATCGATGAATTTTGTCTGAGTCTGGATCAGGCTACAATTGATAGAACATGACATGCAAGACCATAAAAGCCAGCGTTTCAAATTTCAGGTTAATCGGAGTTCGTATGAATGAGATATGATCAATGCAAGTTGGAGAAAATATGCTATTCGTATCCATCTGATTGATCGGTTCGAACCCATCATACTCGTATCCATCATAAGGTCAAGGTGATGGTCTACTCGCACCGATCAGGTTCGTATCCATCAAGATAAGTCCGCCTCGATCAATTCGAATCCATCATGTTCGAATCGATCCACCATCACATTGTTCGAATCCATTGAACTCAGTCACTTCGTATCCATCAGGGCTCTCACTTAGTAGCCTTGTTTGCATAAATTACATCGGTCGATTTCGTATCCATCGGCAAGCATTTGTTCGAATCGATGAGGATACACCATTTCGTATCCATCAAAGTAGTATGCTTACTCGTATCGATCTACCCAAAGTCATTATTCGAACCCATCGAAGCTCGTTAGTTCATATCCATCAACCGTACCCATCACGTTTGATCGATACGAACAGGGCCAATTTCTATCGACACGAACAAGCGTGCTTCCATTGATACGTGTTGGAAGCTGTTATCGAATCGAACAAGGCAACGGTCATCGATACAAACGAGGCGAAGTTCATGGATGCGACACGGTCAACTCGGAGCAAAAGGCGGATCGATCCGAGATATGCGCGCCACGTTGTCGCGTTGTCACGTGCATCCATCGATTCGAAGACATGGATTCGAAGTGGTCGACTCGAAGCAACCAACCGAGAAACTCCATCTCGTATCGATCATAACTCAAGATCCACAAGTCCAAATGCTATGAAATTTTTACAACAGCTTGCGTACAAGCTAAGGAACAATCCTGCCAAGTTTCAGCTCGATTGGATCATTTTTTGATGGATACAAAATTGCTTCGTATCGATCACAGATCGAGTCGAAACTTGGTGGGGTCGGTCGCGTGGGCCCACTCAGGTGCCAGAAGAAGTCTCCCGAAGTTTGAGCGTGATATCAGCCTCCTACGCCTATAAATAGCCCACTGAAGCCTACAAAAAGGGATCTTTTGGCTATTCGACGTCCAGACTCTTTCGGATTCAATCCTACATCTTTTTATCACCATTGTATTCAAACTTCAAAGCTATAACCACTGTAACCTGTTGTAATAGATTGAAATCATCAAGTGAATCAATAAAGTCATAAGCTTCAAAGTGGACGTAGGCCAGATTGCCGAACCACTATAAATTCTGTGTTGTTTACTGCTTTCTTTTGAAGTTTTTGAGTGATTTACATATTTGTTATTCATCCGAGATCTGTGATTGTGAATTATCAACCATCGGGTGTTTGTGACCAATTTTGGCACAAAAATTTTGGTGCTTTCACTAAGAAGGCTAATTCAGGAGTTCTGTTAGTTGAATTTGAAAGTTTAGAGATTCAGATCCGAAGAGTCATGACAAGGCAATCGAGTAGAAGGCAGAGACCGGAGAGAAGTCAACACGAAGGGAGTTAAGAGGCTTCCTCAGGAGTGAACCAAGCTTCATTCTTTATCACTAAGGATGATATGGAGACGATGATGAGAAGGCAAGAAGAGATGATCCAGAATTGGTTTCGATAGATTGAGCTACTTGGAGCGCAAAATCGAGGAACAGACGGAGTTCAGAATGGAGCGGGACCATCCGACGTAGCACCAGGACTAGGGGCACACACTTAGAGCATGTTGATCCAATCCCGAAGAGAGAGATAGGGGCATCCGAGCAACCTGATGGTGGTAGAGGGATGAACGCTCAGCCGGGGGGGCAGATTACTGAAGGTTCACTCAGACTCGGGGGGGGGGGGGGGGGGGCAAGTCGAAGGCAATGAACGAGGACTACATCTTGGAGACAATGATAGATTGGCGGAAATGGTCAGGCGAGCCATGAGGGGCGGATTAGTAAATAGAGATCTTGAAGATGTAAACAGGAGTCCCTTTTCTCCTGCGATTAGGATGGCTAGGACCCCACCAGAATTCAAGTTACCATTAATAGAGATGTACGATGGGAGGACGGACACCTCGGTCCATCTGACAAAGTATATGAGGTACGTGGAAGTGCTGGGGGCATCACAGGAAGTCATGGCCCGGTTCTTTCCATTGTATCTAACAGATATCGCAGCACTATGGTTTAGGCAGTTGGAGAGCAACTCCATAGGAACATTGGCTGATTTAGCCGAGAGGTTCATGAGACAATTCAGGGTTCACATAGCAAGACCCAAGAATGTGATGAGTTTGGCAACCTTAAAGCAGAAAGCCGGAGAGTCTTTGAGGAATTTTCTAATGCGATTCAATGCGGCGGCAGCATCGGTGGATCGACCATATCCATCCATGGTTATGATGGAAGCTGTGTCCGGAATAGCTGATGGCATAGAGTTCAAAAATTCATTAACTAAAGATCTGTCTATGGATCTAGGAGAATTCTATCACGGGGCAGAAAAGTTTTTGCGATTGGAAGATGCTAGTGTAGAAAGAGAAGAAGGAATCGACGTTCACGCAATCAAGGGAGGAAATCCACCTGGAAAGGGTGCGGAGACTGGTAAAGGGAAACGGAAGGCTGAGAATAATGATGACAGGTCAAAGCGGTCGAGGAGGGAGCCGCGATTCACCACTTATTCTTAGTTGAATGAGAGTTTGGAGCAAATCTATCAGGATACCAGAGAGCAGGTTCCCTATCGTAGACCAATGCGAAGGGACCCAACTGTTGACGAGAGGAAATCAGACAAATATTGCTTTTCCACGAACTGAACGGTCATAACATAAACGATTGTTGACATCTGAAGGATGAGGTGGAAGGGCATATCAGGAACGGTAGACTACTTCAGTATGTGAGGAGGCGAGTTCCAGCGGTGGAGCTAGAACGACCACCATCTACATCAGCTAATGGTTACCCTGAACCGGGACACCGGATGGTTATCAATTGATTGATTGATTGAAATAACGATGAACAAGTCATAAACTTCTCACTAACACGGTTAAATCATTTACACATGTATGAGATCGCGAACGATCCACAGGCATGCTCTAAATGACTAATTGACCGCACCATAGCAAGAGTTTAACTTTGACATCTTTGTCTCGTTTATGTTTAGTTTTGATTTGAACATTTGGACTCAGTTTGTTTGGACATTTCTGTTACGTAATTAATGTGAACATTGCTTTAATATTTGCAATTCTGTGAAAGAATTTACTCATATACCCGTTGGATCGCGAACGGTCCACAAGCACAACTTATATGACAATGAACCACCAAATTCGCTAGTTCAGAAATTCACCCGAATGTGATATCTGGCTCTAGTAATGCTAAGACTCCCTCAACATCCGATCGCGAAGGATCACATGTGCCTCATGCAGCATCCGATCGCGAACAATCACAATTTGCCTCGAACGGCACCCGACCGTGAACGGTCACAATTCACTTAGTATGATATCCGATCGCGAACGATCACATTCTGCCTCGTGCGGCATCTGACCGCGAACGGTCACTATTAGTCAAGCACGACGCCCGATCGCGAACGATCGCAAATCGTCTAGAACGACATCCAACCTCAAACAACCGCCCTTCGTTTGAAGCGGTATCCCGACCGTGAATGGTCACAATTTTCCACGAACGGCATCCGACCGCGAACGGTCCCATTTCATCATTTGCCGCGAACGGCATCCGACCGCAAATGGTCCCATTTCACCATTTGCCGCGAACGGCGTCCGACCGTGAATGGTCCCATTCCATCATTTGCCGCATACGGCATCGACCACGAACGGTCCTGATTCACTTCAAATGGCATACGATCCCGAATGATCGTCATTCGAGGTCATATGAAACTATCGAGTTCTTTATAGGTTGTTGACAGGATATGAACATCTAGCGTACGGCATTACAAAACACACCTTCCTACCGCTAGGCATGTTTTGGGGGACAAGTGTTATCCCGCCTTTTGGTAAGGCCGTGATACCAAAAGATTGATCGAAAACCAAAGACAGCTCGTTCCGAAGATCGGTTATACACTGCTTCGCCATGGATATCGATGAATTTTGTTCGATCCCGGATCAGGCTACAATTGATTGGACATGACAAGCAAGACCATAAAAGCCAGCATTCCAAATTTCAGGTTAATCGGAGATCGTATGAATGAGATATGATCGATGCAAGTTGGATAAAATATGCTGTTCGTATCCATCTGATTCATCGGTTCAAACCCATCATACTTGTATCCATCAGAAGGTCAAGGTGATGGTCTACTTGCACCGATCAGGTTCGTATCCATCAGGATGAGTTCGCCTCGATCAATTCGAATCCAGCATGCTCGAATCGATCCACCATCACACTGTTCGAATCCATTAAACTCAGTCACTTCGTATTGATCTGGGCTCCCACTTAGTAGCCTTGTTCGCATAAATTGCATCGGTCGATTTCGTATCCATCGGCAAGCTTTGTTCAAATCGATCAGGATACACCATTTCGTATCCATCAAAGGAGTTTGCTTTCTTGTATCGGTCTACCCAAAGTCATTATTCGAACCCATCGAAGCTCATTAGTTCATATCCATCAATCGTACCCATCACGTTTGATCGATACGAACAAGGCCAATTTCTATCGACACGAACAAGCGTGCTTCCATCGATACGTGTTGGCAGTTGTTATCGAATCGAACAAGGCAACGGTCATCGATACAAACGAGGCGAAGTTCATGGATGCGACACGGTCAACTCGGAGCAAAAGGCGGATCGATGCGAGATATGCGCGCCACGTTGCCGCGTTGTCACGTGCATCCATCGATTCGAAGACATGGATTCGAAATGATCGACTCGAAGCAAACAGCCAACCGATAAAATCCATCTCGTATCGATCATAACTCAAGATGCACAAGTCCAAATGCTACGAAATTTTCACAACAGCTTGCGTACAAGCTAAGGAACAATCATGCCAAGTTTCAGCTCGATTGGATCATTTTTTGATGGATACGAAATTGCTTCGTATCAATCACAGATCGAGTCGAAACTTGGTGGGGTCGGTTACGTGGGCCCACATACATGCCATAAGAAGTCTCCCGAAGTTTGAGCGCGATATCAGCCTCCTACGCCTATAAATAGCCCCCTGAAGCTTATAAAAAAGGGATCTTTTTGCTATTTGACGTCCAGACTCTGCCGGATTCAATCCTACATCTTTTTATCACCATTGTATTCAAACTTCAGAGCTATAACCTACTGTAACCTACTGTAATAGATCAAAATCATCAAGTGAATCAATAAAGTCATAAGCTTCAAAGTGGACGTAGGCCAGATCGCCGAACCACTATAAATTCTGTGTTGTTTACTGCTTTCTTTTGAAGTTTTTGAGTGATTTACATATTTGTTATTCGTCCGAAATCTATGACTGTGAATTATCAACCATCAGGTGTTTGTGACCAATTTCGGCACAAACAATGTCATTGATGTAAACTTCCATGGAGTGACCAATTTGTTGCTCAAATATCTTATTAACTAGACGTTGATAGGTAGGGTCGGCATTCTTAAGCCCAAAGGGCATGACCTTGTAGCAATATAGGCCCAGAGCCGTGATGAAGTTAGTATGTTCTTGAGCCGGTTCATGCATGGGGATCTAGTTGTATCCAGAATATGCATCCATGAATGACCACAACTCATGTCCTGCTTTTTCGTCTACCAGTCGGTTGATTCAAGGCATAGAAAAACAGTCTTTGGGGCAACCATCATTGAGGTTTGAGAATTCAATGCAGGTCCGACACATCCCATTAGGCATTTTCACTAAAAGCATATTGGAGATCCATTTTGGGTAAATGGCTTCTTTGATAAAACCATTAGCGAGCAGGTTCTTCACCTCTTCGTTGAGAGCAGTTGACCATTCTATCCCCATGCTGCTTTTCTTTTGTTTGATCAGGATTTTGGCTGGGTCAATATTGAGGGAATGACAAGCTACTTCTGGAGATATTCCCACCATGTCTACGTGGTTCCATGCGAATACATCCAAGTCCATGCGAATAAATCATATCCGTTGGATATTTAAATTCTGGTTCAACTAAGAACCTATCTTTAAAAGCCTTGTTTTGACATATTCATCTACCATCACATGTTCCATAACCTCTATGGGCTCGGCCTTGACATCCTCCTCTCTATCTCTAGAATCCAACTTATTAAAACGGTCACTAGTATATTTGAGAGGAGGAGCCTTCTTTGATTACTACTCTTCTGCAGTTTTGGTGCATAGGGCGACCCCTACGCTCTTGCCTTTTTCCTTCATTTTGTTTTGGCAGAGTTTTGTCACGTCGCAATCGCGAGCTGCGTCTTTGTCACTTTCTACCTCTCCTATTCCGTTATCAGTTGGGAATTTCATCTTTAGGCACCATGGGGACAAAACTATCTGAAAATCTGACAAGCAGGCCTCCCTAAAAATGCGTTGTAGGCAGAGTGTCCATCTACCAACATGAATGTTTGCTTTTAGATAATGGATCGGGGGTGACTTCCTAGCTCAACAAACAAGTCTAACTGTCCAAGTGGCATTGTTGCCTCCCCTATGAACTCGTGTAAGGGCTTATTGCATGGGGAAACATCTTTCATTAATAACTTCATTTTGTTGAAGGCATGTTTGAACAAAATGTTCACTAAGCTTCATGTATCAACTAAGATGCGGAACACCTTTGCCGTGCCGATCCAGGCGGAGATAACCATGGGATCGGTATGCCAATACTGCTTTCCAACCAAATCTTCATCGTTGAAGGTTATGTTGGCCTTTCTCTCTATTTTGAGATGCATCCTTTAGTAATGGAATGGATATATCCTTCCCTATCTTTTAAAGACTTTCCGTACCTCTCCATCTTGGCCCAACTTCCATCGGCCGCATGTGGGGCTCCAGATATCGTATGGATAACTATCATCTCCTGGTTAGAGAGGCTTATTCCTACTCCTTCTTTGTTGTTTCTGACCTAGGTTTCTCATGGACTGGAGTAGGAGAGTTGTGTCTTTGCTGCACATACTATTCCAGTTTCTTTTTTCGGATGTACTCCTTAATGAGATCCCGCAAATGTTGACATTCTTCGGTGTTATGCCTGCGAGACTCATGGAAGCAACGATATTTTCCTATTCTAACTATGACTTCCGACTCTTTTTATATGGAGATGTTTTTATTTTAATTCGTGTTGAGTAGCTAGGTAAAAATTCTCCATGATGTCATTCAAAGGAGTGTATGAATCGAATCTTAATCCACGTATGTATTGTCGCTTATTGCCCTTTTCAGTTCCCGAGTTGCCTGGATGGTCACTTTTTCCATCGTTGTTTGGCTTACTCCCCTCTCCTCGGGGCGAGGAACTCATGTTTCCTTGGACGCTTGAACCCCATGTGGGTTGATTGCTATGTCGGTGAGCCGCGTGCTTTCCAATCTCATGTATTTTTCGGCTTCATAAAAGAATTATTGAAGAGTTAAAGGCTTTTCCTTCGTCAACCTTATTGCAAGCATTGAATCGGGGTGGACGCCTCCGCATAGTGCCATTAGTGTAAGCCTTTTGTACTGCTACCGCTACAGCATTGAAACGGGTAAGATATTGCGGTAGCAGTTCTCCAGCATTTTATTTTACATCTGACATGGAATAAGCAACTCTAGGCCATTCCACATGGATACAGAATTAACTTTCGAATTTTTTCTTCAACATTTTCCAAGAGATAATGGAGCCATGAGGCAGGCAACAAAACCATGTGGTTGCTGAGTCTGACAAGAACAGCGGAAAACATTTACATAGCACACCCTCTACTGCTCCATTCATAAGCATATGCTGGGTGTAACGCTGCAAGTGGATGATTGGGTAGGATGTGCCTTTGTAGGGATCCATAGTGGGAATATTCCATTCTCGAGGAGTGGTTATCGCTTCTATATCCATGGTGAAGGGGCTGGACACCCTTGCCCCTATCCCTTTTTCGAGTTGTTCGTGTATGAGATATTCCCTGAAGAGGCATGTCACATCTCCTTGGATTCTAGGGCAGCCATAGGAGAAGTGGGGTTTCTCTTTGATGGCCTCTGGGACATTGGTTAAGGCAGGATTAGCGATGATTGGCTTGAAGCATGACAGGGTCAGCCATAGTCGGCCCTTGCCTGGTGCCCCCTTAACTATGCCCGGCTCTTGATGCTCTTTTAGGGCCGGCTTCGGAATAAGTCCTGGCTCGGCTTCGAATTCTTGTCTCTTCTTGATTGAGTTCTTCATTTGCATAGGATTTGTTCCATCTACGCGACTCTCCAGATTGAGAATCACCTTGCGATTCAGTATTGTGAGCGGATTTCTCCATGCCGCTCAAGCGTGTCATGAGTTGGTCCACTAAAGCTTTTTACTGGGCAGCGAAGTGGTCATTCATCTCATTAACAATCCTATCTAAGTCTTCTTGAGTAATAACTAAGTCTGGAGGTTGAGAGTACGTAGTCGGGTTTTCTTGATCTTCTTGGATGGGGTTGAGTGTACTGGCAATGGCCATGCTCTTAACTTTATCGGTGTTGTGCCTAGAGGGAGCCATGTTCTAATGTTGAGTTAGGGTTTGGTAGGATGGTGGACATAAGAGTTCGGCTCACCATGCGGTTCTCAGTGAAAGAACTAAAAATGTTTGCTCAAAAATTGGACAAACACCTCAAATGTTTAATTTGTGGTTAAGTTTTGTTCAAGTCTATTGATTCGGAGTTTTTAATGTTTCAACACGTAAAAGAATGATTTCAGTAGTTGTAGAACATAATTCACAAGCTTAAAGTTTGGAAAGAAGATAAGTAAAGTAAACAACACAAAGTTTTATAGTGGTTCAGCCTTAATGTGCCTACATCCACTTTCCATTTTATTATTCTCTCTTTGAGTTGATTACATGTATAAGATTGTTCGAAAAGAGGAAAAAACTTAGAATAGTTGAAGTGGTTGATTCTCAGTAGAGTTTTCTCTCTTTTCCCTCAAAAGTCCGTCCCCATTATTGTTGAGAAGCTCTAGTATTTATAGAGTGGAGTTATGAAGTGAGGAGAAGAAGTTACAGCTTCTTGAGTTTGGTTCGGCATTTGGATCAAGAACAGTTGGATCAGCATTTAGGTCAGGAAGCTTGCCAGGACCGGTTGTCCTTCTTTGGCTTGGTCGTCGGACCGAAGATTTGATCCAGCGTGCTTGTGTATCGAACCAAATGTTTGGTCTGTTGATGGTTGTGTCATGCCAGACCAGGTATTTAGTCCGACATATCTGATCTAGCATGCCGGTTATATGTTTGGTTTGGTAGTATATCCCTTATACCCCTACTTTTCTTTGCTTCATTCTTTTTTCGTTTTCCAAAAAACCGAACCAACACTAGTCCCAATTTTTTAAGGTAGAATGTTGATAAGATTGCAAGATTTATTCTAGATTTATGATAATTAGGTTGTAAATTGTTGGTATAGATTTAGGTTACCCTAATTTGACTTGGAACAAGAATTACTATGTTTAATGTATTGGGAGCGTTTTGTTTACAATTTAGTTATATCTATTTCTGTGTAATTTCCTTGAATTATCTAATTCCACAACTTTGTATAAAAAATTATCATTTGAAATAATAATTGATATACCAAAAATGAAAGAGATGTATAAAGTATATATGTTTTTCTCTATAGATTACATGCAATAACCCATATCGATGGGCTCGAATTTCAACTAAATCAAACCCAAGTCCATTAAGATATAGATCGCTGGTTTTGGTAACCTGTAATAAGACAAGTACATTAGAGTGCGATCAATATAAACTCATAGCGGAGTTGAAAAATATAATTTAATATATTTATTGACTTAGGCTACTAGCTTGGAATATCATTCCTTGGATATTTAATTGCCTTCGTCGAGCATGAATAAAAAGAATTCATCATCTAGAGTTCTCGTCTTGCTCCAGTATCTAGTCCTTCTAAATCTAACATGTGGCCTGTTATAAGGAGGGGGCAGAATAATGTTCTGTTAATTGGAAAATTGCATACATTACCCATCCCACTAATTTATACCAATTGGTTTCCATTTAAGTGTGTATCTATTATTCATCGCTAATCTATTAAGTCTTATGTGAACGTACGATATGAACCAAACCATCTACATGGTATTACTATATAAGCATACGCATATCCGCATATAGGTCTAATCGTTTCACTACCAAAAACCTTGGCCACTTAATACATCTTAAATAGGGAGTAGGCGAAGCCCATAATGGCTACTTATTACCTCAGTCCATTATATAGGCCCTTCATAATATAACCTCTAGTCAATCAGTCCTAACTACGAAGACCGATGACACCTAGCTAAGGCTTTATAATAATTATCATGCTACTAACGAATCTCAACTCTATAACTTACCATCGACTGTAGGCCAAAGGTCCTCCAAAAAATCGCAAGCAACTACAATCAATCATGTCCTAGCAATGTAAGAGATAGTATCCAAGCCACTTAGTATCTTTTTGGTGGGAACTAGGCAGACTCTTACCTTTTAATACTAACATTTTAGGCAGGTCCCTATCATTTAATCCTTTCCCAAGGCGGACTCCTCTTAAATATTATCTAGCTGACATCGCACGTAATCTCATCAGGTCACTTTATAATTCTTTATGGGAGAGGCAAAAAATATAATAGTTATATAATACCTCAAACCCGATGTAAACCATTCTAAGTTTATTTAATACCTTTAACCGCTAACCAGACCATTTAATACTTCCTAAATAGAGAGAAGACAAACCTTATAATAGCTACTTCGTACCTTATCCCAGAAGAAGGTCCTACGTTCTACACATATCCCTTCTCGATGGTCCTATGGTTGGATATGTCCCACATTAGTAGTAAGTATACACAATTTCTGATAGCCTCTAGGTAAAGAGAAGACATCTGTTATGTACTCTACTAATCTTGCATCCTAACCCACTAACATAAACCAATCACCCAAAGCCTAAGTGTTGGGCTAAGTCTACTGATTCATGCTTGTTCTAAATGAATAATTGAAGCTATCTAATTTCCTACCATGAAAATGATGCCTTCTATATTAATGCTTACTTATTCACTCTATGTTATTCCTGATTTATACGCTTAGGCTTTCATTCCTGGTAATGCCTATAAATGTCTATTACCCATAATAATTGGTTGTTTATGCCAAAATTGGACAATCTTTAATCAACCATATTTATTTCATATAATCTATTTACCACTTTCAAAATCCATCTATTATGCCTATTCGGTTTCCCTATAAATGCTATAATTCCTTTTTAATTCTCCATTAATTACAAATTTATTGTCCATTAAATCAATAATTAATGTCTAAAAATCCTAGTCCTATAATTTCTATGCTACTAATAACTAGCACGAATACGTGTTTGTTTATTTGTTTATAATTCAAACTATTAATTTCTAAACTACAACACACCTTTTCATGTTTTTATTTATTAGGGTTGTGTTTTAAAAAAGGATTACCATTATAGCTTTACATAAATTAACGAAAAGTAAGATCTTTACTTCATTTGAAATTACAAGGAATCATTTCTTTTCTTTTGTTGAAATAGACAGTGTAAATAACGGAAAAGAATATCCATATCTCACACATCTCTTTCCCTTTCTGATAAATCCCTTGTTAATTCAAATGAAAAGATTTTATACATTTTTGGAATTGGATAATTTAAGGAAAATACGTGGAACCTGCTCCAAATAAATCAAAATATAGAAATTCTCATTCTAAGTCAACTTTAGGGCAAACTAACTGACAACCTAATTATATATCTGAAACAGAAAACATTCTACAATGATAAATAATTATGACTGAATCCAAGTTTCCAGATTAGGTTATATATATTATTCCTTTTTCAATTACTTCTTTTAGAAATTATGTAGGAAATATTCCTATACATTTCTTTTGAGCCTACAGTTCATCAGATCGTGTTTAGGTATAATAATTAAAACAAATCAAATTATATAAATTTCAGTGTTATAAATAAATTATATAATTTCCCACTCACATTTTAAAGCTTTCTAAATCTTCAAATCTAGATCCATTCCTTTACTTAACTCCTTTTCCATTCTATTCCAAAATATTATATACAATTAAGTGTATATATACTATTAGAATTATAGATATGTGAAGAGATCTGGGGATTAATGGAAATATAGACCCGTCTACCCTTCTCCAATTATATATTTAAATATAATGTTTCATAGTTTTTAGAAGTAGTGGAGAAGCAAAAAAGGGAAAAGCTTCACTGTTTTAATTGGAAAATATGAGAATAGAAGTGAAGGGATATTCTTTTATTTATAGGCCCACAAATTAGTCATAACCATTTGATTAAAATAATAAAATTCGTGCCGTTGGCCAAGGTTCAAACCTAACCTGCCATGTTCGAACCAGTCGACTACTCCTCTATAGGCAGTCGACCGTTAGCAATCGACCAGTCCAAAGAGGGGGATGAACGATGCGGCCCCATAATTAATGTTCTCTTTTCTTTTTCTTTTTTAATTATTTTTTCTTCGTAAACTTCAAACTTCTGATAACTTTTTGTTTGAGCTCCGATCGTAAAACTCCACATATGAAAGTTGCTTAGAAAATCGCCATGAACATAATGGTGTAAATTTCATAGCCAAATTCCAACATTTGCTCAAATTCAATTTTTGGACCTTATTAATTATCTATTAATTATCATTAATTTTACAAGTGCTACATTCTTCCCCCCCCCCCCCCCCCCTAAAAGAATTTCATCCTTGAAATTCCCCAATGGTTGAATTATGTAACATGACACACAACTAATCTATACTATCTAACCAATTAGCATACAACCAATTTTGTAGCCATGAGCATACAAGTGCAAGGTGTATCATAACATATAAATACGTATGCAAAATGACTATAAATCGGCACCTCCTATATGAATGCACTCTTTTAAAAACATTTTAGAAATATGAAGTAAACAAGCTAGATATACTGGCAATTCTATATGTATGCATGTTTTGAAAAGTCCTTTTTCACACAATAATTTCCACACTCATGTGAGTATGAGTATGGTTGGTTCAACCAATTTTGCATCCAATCCCTACAATCCAAAACCTAGCACATAGTTTCAACATCCAAAAATTTTCAGAATACAATATCTGAATCTATACTCTTATATCGAAAAATAAATTTAGATGGAAAATTTTACGATTCCACACTTCTTTTGGATACCTACCTTTTTTAACTTGGAACCTTCTCTTTTATTCCCAAGACTTTTCCAATATTTACAAGTACAATTTGCATAATAGTTTATTTTTGGATGTTAAAGCTTAGTTATCCTAAGCATAATTTTGTTGTTTCTTACCACAAGGTATGAAAATAGAAATTCCAAAGTTAAAATAGCATTTTCTCTTGATATTATCTATATTTATTATGCTGTCATCCTTGTCGGATAGTAAAATTCATATTCACCAACACATCAACCTACTCTACATTACATATATGGCCTAGAAAATTGAAAACTTTTCATTTTCCATCAAAAAACATTTTCCTTTACCAATCACACTTGCAAAATGGTTTGAAAAATCAAATTCCTAAAAGTATTTAAACATCATTTTAGTACTATTATTATTTGTTTTTTCAGAAGCACTTGACCAAAAAGTTTCCAAAATCATTTAAACCCAACTTCTCAAAAGCATTTAAATGTTTTAAAAGCAGTCGTACACAATTTTGTAAAGAATTTATCGCTCCATCCTAAAAACAATCAGGCCACGTCTTAAAATAATTAGGACTCGATCTATAAGCTAATATTTATGATTGACCATAGTAATGTGTGGCTAATCCAACATTTGGGGAACCTTTTTTTTCTTTTATTCTAAAACAACAAACTACCTACAAGCGTATTTATAAATTTATCTTTTAAGGTATAGGGACAGTGACCCATGACATTACACAAACATTTCCCCGATCTTCCTTTGCTAAATTTATTTTTTCCAAAATTCCAAAGTTTTGAGACCTAAGTTTTTAATTTCTTTTTGGTAACTTAGTTTTCCTAGTTTATTTTATAAACTTCCAATCTTACCTACAATTTATCATTAGTTAAGTGTTATTACGAGATTTTCTTATTTACAATATATATATATATATATATATATATATAGCAGTCTAAACTCATCCATAAAACCAAAACAGTGATAAAACATGAACATATCTCATATTGTAAGATTTTCCAATAACCCAAGGGAGACAACTAGCGATTACAACCCAAAATCCCTAAAAGAAAATTTTCTTAAAGCTGCCTATTCCAATTGGCGATTACAACCTAAGGGAGACAACTAACAATTAAAATACAGAAAGTCCACATTCCAACTGAATTAGGTATAAATCTAGATTATACTAACATCTTTACAACCCAATTGTATATGTGGAATAATTTCTGCATCTTATCAACATTCAACTCTTAATATCTTGGGGGCTGATTTCCAGATTAGGGTGTAGATGATATTTTTAATCAAATTTTCTAAGTTATAGAATATGTAGGCAATGTTTTATATGTCTAATTTGAACCTAAAACTCTTAGATCTTTACTTAGGCATAATAATCAAATAAAAATTCAACCAAAATAATTTTCTATGTTATAAAAAAATTACATAATTTTCCACTCACCTTCTAGAGTGTTCAAAATCTACATATCTGAATTTGATTCCTTGGTTCAAGACCATCTCCTTTTTAATCCAAAATATATATATATAAAAGGGGGGTGTGTGTATTATAATTTTAGAGAAGAGATTTGAGGTTGAAGGTGAATATGAATTTACAATATTGAAATTTATCTTATTATTTGAGCAATGCCTATCCGCTCCTTCTCTTCTTCTGTTTATTTTCTGCTCCTCTCTAATTTGTATAAATACAAACTATTTTAAAATTAAAGGAATAGTGGAGAAGATAAAATGACAGAGTTTCGCTGCCCTAGATCAGAAAATATGCGAAGAGAAGGAAGGGGTTAGGCCTGTATTTATAGCCTCTCGAATTAGAGTAGCTGTTAGATTCACGACAAAAAAAAAATCCCTTATTATTGCAATGGGAAACGTTGAGTCAAAGCTCTGTGCTGTCACTTTGGTTAGATTAAAATAAATACAACGTTTCACCATTGTTAAAATATGATAGGAGGGAATAATCCCAAAGGTGGCATCATTTTTCATACTCCTATATAACTTTCATTTCTTATTTTCATTGTCATACTAAATGTTTTCTTTCTCAGTCAACAAACCATAAAAACCCTAGCTTTTAAAATTGATTTTCATTTTTCGCTCTCTTCATCCACGCTTTCGCCTTCCTCTCCAATACCAAAAACCAATTATATGCGGAATACAACACATATGTGACAAAGTTGAGTGGGACGAAGAAGTATTTTAGGTTTTTTCAAAACATTTTAAATGTTTTTAATGATTTCGCTCTTCGATCAATCTGGAAAATCCACAGTGCGGTATTTATTCGTTGGAAGGCTATAATCTGAAGTTATAGTGTGAGACTAGGTGAAGTGGCTGCCTTGTCAGTCAAATCAACAAGTTAATAAACTCAAATATGGGAATTTTTAAGTTGTTTTGGCGATTTGTTGGTTCTCAACTCGAATAAAAGGTATTTCTTTCACTCTATTTTTGTTTAAATATTCCAAATTTTGCAATAAGCCTAGATGTAAAATTTTGATTTGGTAAATAATTATATGCACATGAAACTGAAAAGGAAAGGGGTCTATGTGCAAGTTAAGGACAAAAAAATGTTATTCCACTATATCAGAATTAATGTGCATGCCTTTTCACAAATAATTTTTTTGTATACCTGTAGTGTGTTCAAGATTGGATCATTTGAAGTTGGCTTGATTGAAATGTTCTTATTATTTACAAAATAAAAAAATATACCTTGTTTTGGAATTAAAAAATGCACAAGCTTTCTACACCATATATTTACATGAATATCATCATATTTATCGATTGAACTATCTGAGCATCATCATATTATTAATTGGATGATACAGTGGTTCATATTAGTTATTCAAAGCTACTTTTTAAGGATACTTCAAAATTATTCTTGACCACACTTAATGTTTGTCATAAGTATACAATGAATTCCTTTGCAGGTCTTAAATTACTAAACGGCCCTAAAAAATGAATAACTTTTGTCAAAAAAATTGCTTCCCAAACATTTTTAGGAACATGAAGTATGCTCTAAGATTTGAATGAAATATTGTTTGAGTGAGATTATTTTTGAATTGATATTAGTGAAATATGTGGTTTTCAGCTTTATAACTTGTATTGATAGTGGGGACGTTTGAATTAAATTTGGAAAAGAAGATTAGTTGGTGATAAGACAATATGATGAACAACACCTTAGTCAAATTTAGAGGAACAGTTTTAGACTTCTAATGTTTTGAAAGGAAAGCTAGTTCAGGTTCGTTAACTTGTATACCTATGTTATCTTGTTGTTTTACATGTTAATGACATTGGGATCAGTGTGTAAGACTTTTATACAGGGGTAGATGTATGTTGAGTTTTTAACATCGCCATGGTTACCATTTCGGTGCAATTCTGAAAATCCGATTAAAGATTAACTTGAAAATTTTGGTACTTTATAAAGATATTGGTGCTAAATATAGACAATTGGCTTGGTAGCCTACGCAGTTGCAACATGTGCCTCTGCCCTTTTGTGCATATGAGTTGAAACAATTGATTATAAATAATTTTGAAGTTGGGTTTATCTCTCCCATTCTGTTTCAGTCTTGATCTTATTCATAATAAAAATAATCCACTATGTTGTTGGTAAATTTTAATTGCCTTTGCAGGTGAATGGTTATTTATCATTTTCTGATATATCAAATGGCTTTTACAACATTATGGAAATGGATCCATTTTTATGGACAATGTGCAATGAATTAGAAGAAGGGAGAAAACTACCCAGCTTAAATGCACTTAAAGAAGTCAATCCAAGAGACACTTCTATGGAAGTAGTACTTATTGATAAATCTACTGATTTTGGCCTAAAAATGCTCGAAGACAAACTGCTAGAATATTATCACACATGTGGATGTACAATAGACTGGATAATAGACTCGCCAAGCTTGATGCAAATTTTATGGGGTATTTGATTTTTCCCTTTTCTTTGTCATTGCCATTTTTGTTTTATTTCATGAAAATACAAAAAAAAATTGTCTGAAGGAGTGCATTTGAAACTGAACAAGGAGATTTTTACAAATAGTGGAAATCATATAGCAAGCAATTAAAGAAGCACCACAAATGCATTGTTATTCCTACAGGTAACCTGTCTTTTGGGCTTCGCAGGCATCGTGCTATTCTTTTCAAGGTGACATTATCTTTTACAATTATTTTATCACCATTTCATAACTTAGTACGCACTCTACATTTTCATTTGATCACTATGAAATTAGCCGTATTTTATTAGATGTATATTAAAGTTTTATTAAAACTATTGGTAGAGGATTATTTACTTACATAGTGAAGATCATAAAAACTCAGCCAGTTTGAAATTAAACTTATCTTTAATTTATCCTCCATATATTCTGATCATATCCCCCATATGGTTTCTTATTTTTGCTTATGCCCGTATATAAATCCAAACAACAAAATTTAATATCTTGCTACCGAATAACATATTTAGTTTCAAAAGTTGAATATTACATATATTAAATACAACAAAATGTGCTTTTCTCAGCACTAATTGTCAGCGTTTCTTCCATAAGTGCCGACAATAGTGATTTTTTCAAAGAAAAATGAAAACCAAAATGCCGTGTAACATAATCCGCTTGATTTTGATATTTATTTCATTAGGCGACTACTTTGCCCCCTTCCTTTCTTCCTTCTCTCCTTCTCTTCACGCAAATTAAGAAATTAGAGAAATCCAAATCCTCCTAAATTTCACCCGCAATGCCAAATCCCAAATCCCAAATCCTACGTAAATTTAAACCTAATTAAAATCTGAAAAATACATCAACTGTTCATGAAATCTGTCATGAATTTTTTTCATCCCCTAATTTTACCTTTAGTATCCAATTCACTCGAGCCCTGACTCCTTGAACCCATCCTTGGAAAACAAAAGAACACGACTCTAGTTTCACGTTTACTAAATAGTTAAGAGCATCAATCACCGAAGAATTCCTGGTTGATTGTCTTTAAAAACCTGATTTGAGGTAATTTGTTTAACCTTTAGATGTAACATTTGAAATTGCTATTTTTTGTTATTATTATGTCAGTCATCGTGCTTTAATTGCAATCAATATATTTATGATATCTACCATGATAAGTGATATATTTTAGGTAATTGAGATGTCCACTAAGCTAGGTGATTTAATTTACGTAATTATATCTACTAACTGTCACATGATGATTTGCCTATGGAATAAACCTATGTAGGTTGAATGGCCATGGAAAGAAGAAAAAGAAAATCCTAGAATATTGACGTACTAGAGCGGAAAAAAATTTGTTGTTGTCATCGCTCCATTTTTTATCCATTCAGATAGAACAACCATTGTTTCTCGATTTCATTCCTTACTATAACCCTTTGATTAACAAAACTTGTTAGAGAAATCATCAAAATTACATTTCTTTTTGATGGTAGATATACTTCAATCCTTCTTTTGATGATTGTATCTGCTGTCGTGTTAACCGTTAATAAGTAATAAGCAAGGTCTTACGAAGGAACCTCTAAGCCATGCCGATCCATCCTTTTGGTTTCCATAAATTTTTTTGATGCTATGAAACATCGTTTTGATTTACTTACCTCTTGGCTCGAGAGATGTTTTCATGTTTGTTAAGAAAATCATAATGATGTCGGATTTTCTTTGAACGTTGAAGACGTCATCTGCAAGAGAGAGTGAAGAAACCATTGGGCATCTTTGGAGAATCAAATATCTATCTCATCAATTCTATTGAGCTAGTGAATGCCCTTATTAAGCGATTCAGCTGCAATTATGAAGGTTGTTGCTGACAGTGGTCTCCTTGTCCCACTTTGCTATTTGATTCAGAAGACCTGTTCATTTCTCAATTAACAACAATGGAATGGAGACATTTTGAGAATCATCTTCAATCAACTTTGATCTTGTCTATTTTATTGTCCTCTCTCTTTATTTTCTCTTGTTTCAGCTTATTGTTCTTTACCCTGATCATAGAATGAAATAACTTCAAGTTTATCTAAAATTCGGATGCAAATCTAATCTACAGTATGTGTAGTTCTGATGGTAATTAAGGATGGTTGCCATACTACAACAAATCTTACTATAAATTCGGATGCAAATGTACTATGTATAAAATTCTTCAACTGCAAGCAATTGTAAATTGGAATGTCTTTATACATAAAATATGCAATATAATCAAGGATGCGTATAAATGTACATATAATCAACTTTGAATAAACTCAATATTTTTGATCTGAATAGTACGAATTCGTGTCTAGTTCTGATTGGAGGAGATGGCGCTTTCAGGGATGAGAAGCCTCTTCGTCTTCATTAGCGATGTCCAGAATTGTCAGAATAAGGAGCAAGAGCGAGCCCGGGTCGACAAGGAGCTCTATAATGTCCGTTCCCATTTCAAGAGCCAGAAGGTAATTCTTCAGGGATTTTGTGATACGATCTGAACATGAATTTTAATTTACAAATCTACATGAAATTTAATGTTTTTCTCATTATTTTGGATTATCATTAATTTCACATTTGTAGGGGAAAGGAGAATCTGATGATACTTCAGGCTAGCCTAAAGAGGAGTTGGGGTGTGTTGTAGCTTCTCGTTGAACAGGGGAACAAAAAAAATGAAGAGGATGAAGTACTTCACGATACCACAAGTGATGTAGATGATGATGGTAATGGTTATACCCCAGAAACAGAAGATGATAGACACGAATATGGTGATGCCTTCGAAGATGAAGCAGATGAGGAAGACGCAGCTGAGGCTGAAGGGTTATACATCACCAATGTTGATGACAAACAAGATTCATCAGGTTTATTCTTTACCTTTTTCTATAATTTATTGTTATGATTCATCATGTTTTTCTTCAGGAATGCTTCCTTGTGAAGTCTTACATTTTATTTTCTAGTTGTATTTAAACATATTAATTTTTTAACTTAGGTTTCTTCTATATTCATTGATGGAAATAATCAGATGGACGACAAGTGAATTTTCTTCTGACATTTTTCAACATCTTAAATTTGCAGGCATTCTTGTTGATATTTTTCTGTGAACTAGGGGACAAATTTTTTTTCATTGCAGTAAGTTAACCAATTTATTCTATTGTTATTATTATCTGATATAACATTTCTATTTACTGTATTGTATCAGTTGAAATGTATTGAAAGTAAGATTTTCCGAGCATATGAATAATGTATTACATTCGTAATTCGATGCTAATTCTATATTCTTAGAAATCAAGCAAAAAGATATTGGACTTACAGTTCTTTTAACTATTAGTAGGCACTTTTAGGTATAAGAAACTCTGGTTTTGTAACATTCATGGGCACATTTTGTGCACTTGCGTAAGTAAATGAAAGTTTCTTATGTATATCATCATAGTACTATTGTTATATTCTAAATATCAGCCTAACTTTGTTATATTTGGCACTTCTTTCAATGTGCAAAAAGATACTAATGTTATACAGATGCTATTAGTGTCAACCTTGGTAACATACATTTTACGTTACATGGTATAGGTGGTTTTTGAGTTAAGACTGAAAATGCATACATGTGAAAAGCGAATAATGGTATATGGTTCTATACTTCTGTTGAGTGTCTATATATGCTTGTATTGTAATGTGAAAATAATATACTTATTTAACATGCTATCAGCATTGAATAATAGTTTATTGCATTATTAGGAGCAGATTACTTGATTTCTGCAATCCTTCCAGTAAATTTAAGTGCAGTATATTCCTAAGACTTTACTATATCAGCAATGATCATTGACTCGTTGTTTCCTTTGCAATTGTAATGATCATAAGTTATTTTTACAATTTGGTTGCCTGGAAAAGAAAGAAAGAAAGATATATATAGTAGTTGTAATATAACATAGGAATACTCAAGTAAAGAATTCTCCAATTAAGAACAAGTGATGCATGCAGATATGCAGGAAAATTAGTAGATCTCATATACTAGCTTATTGATCTCCTAGTAACTAGGATTGCACAACAGCAGCTACAAAGGAACCATGAAAAAAAATATAACAATCTAAACAAGTTGTAAGTACTCTTTAATAAACACCGCATTGATTTCAAAAGTATGAATTTTGACACTAAAAAAATGTGCATTTGTAGTGGGATGGCTGGATTTCGAACTGGAGCGCAGCCGAGACCGAGATAGGGATGTTATGTGTACGTACAATAGAGGTCTACAAAGGAAACACAGATCCGATGGTTCAAACAGAGCATGCACAGTTGGCCCTATTCAACTCTTGGGTTTTCAATCGCCTTCAAAATCATAAGAATCTTTTAAAGGTAAATATTCATATCATAACACAATCTTAGAATCAACATGTATAGGTAAATAAATATGGGAAAATACAAATTAAATAATATTACTCTGCTTACAGAATGTATTTTATGGGTCTAAATACATTTAGTGAACCATGGCATCTTCCACACTCGCCACCTGTTGAAGTAATGGAGATTGTGTATGTTTTTTTCCCCATTGTAGTTATTTACTAGTTTTCACTCTTAATTGGGTCTTTTATTTTCCACTTGGTGTATAAAATTAATCTCCTATTATAAAACATCTTTTAGTTTGACCAGTTTGTCTATATGAGTTGAGATTTTATGGGATCTGAATTACCGGTATGAAGATGCATATAACGGATTTATTGATGAAGTCAATGCTTTAGCTAGTTATCAATGGTGGGAAGGATTAATATACAAATATCTTTTCTGCTGCTGCATACCCTCTTGCATTATCTTGGAAAAAATAGGGCGCAGGAGAAAGAAATTACACTACTTTATGAATTTGTGCGGTCAGAGTATGATCATGCATGCCTAAGATCATGTCGTTTGCGTGCTTTATATGAAGGGCTTAAGGTATTAGCGTAGTATTTATCATGTTCTAACTGATTCTTGGGAGATAATATTTCTTCATTTTTACATACAATTATATCGTGTTAGATAGGTGGCAGCAACAATATAATGCAAGACCGAGCCACTGTTTTGTTTGAAGTTTTGCACGATAAATTGGCTTGAGTAACTAAGTGCATATGGTTAGAATTAAATGCATGAAGTTGAACATATGTACTTCGCTTGCTAATCATGTTATCTTGCAATACAATACATGGCTGCACTGGACTAAGTTTCAAAGGAGACTCGGTTAATTGATATCAATTAAACTGATATCAGTTAAACTGAGACTCAGTTTAGCCAAGTCTAAATTTCAACCGAGACTCAATTTAACCGAGTCTTAGTTTCAAGAACTGAGTCCAACTTAAAAAACGAGTCTAATTTTTGAAAACTGACTATACCTATATTGGTATACTGAGGGAACCACTTAGTTAACAACATCGACAACTAGTTTACGTGATTTGTAAATAGACCACTTCATACATCGATAATATGTAGCTTGATTTTACTCCAAGTAAATTACTGAGTTCGTTTATTATTTTTTGCTCTACTTCACTTGTAAATGCTACTTGATTTTATGGCATCTTTTCGTATTAGTCAATCGCCTAATGAAATAGTGTAATGAATATTTAGTGTTTGCATTATGAATCTGATTTAACTTTTGTATACTTTCTGATGAATTGATTCTCAAGCATTACTTTTGCTATACAATTAGATAGATGACTGTGATGCAAAAACAGGTTGCAACGAGTTAAGGATTGAAGTTATTTTTGCTGCTAGAACTACTTTTTGGTTTTAACGTATGTACTACTTGCTTTTGTTTTGCTATTGCTACTTGTTCTATATTTTGTTTATGAACTATTGATGGCGAACTATTTAAATTTGGTTTAAGAATATTGTGTATTTTTATTATGAAATTTCATACGTTGGTAATCAAATATGTGTCCAAAATGTGGTATTAATACAATATGTTGATTTTGAAATGTGGTATTGATATAATATGCTAATTTTGAAATGTGGTATATATACACGTTGCGCCTGATGTTTACTGAAATGGAATTTACAGAAAAGTAGAGAAAACCTAATTGACTTAGCTTTATATACAATTTAACGGCGTTTTTAAAACGCTGTTAAAACATTCCACGGCGTTTTTGAAACGCCGTTGAATGTTTTAACAGCGGTTTAAAAATGCCGTTAAATTGTATCTAAAACATAACCAAATACAATTTAACTGCGGTTTTAAAATGTTGTTTAAACATTGCATGGCGATTTTTAAACAACATTGAATGTTTAAACAGCTTTTTAAAATGTTTCAACGGCGTTTTTAAAAAGCTGTTTAAACATTCCACACGTTGTTTTAACACAATTTTTTAGAAGTGCCGTTAAATTAGACCAAATGTTGTTAAATGATTTCATGACACCAAGGAAACGCTATAAAAAAGGACATTTATAACAGTTATTCCTTGTCATTGTATATAACTGACATATAACTGCATATCGATATTCAACGTATGTAAGAACGCTGTTAATAGCTTTTATAGCGTTTTTGAAACGCTGTTAAAAGTCCTGTTTATTGTAATGATTAAAAATATTAAATTTGGGCAGTTGGAGGGTGGTCGACCAATGGGTACGATTAATTTTTTACATAAGTTGATTTATGTTTGTTCAATTATCTTTGTTCTGATTTCTTTAAACATCCTTAACTTCATCGTGTGAACTTTGATTGCGAAACTTCAAATATAATTTTTTTAGATAATCATCACGAGCATAATATTGCAAGTTTCATGGCCAAATTCTATCATTTTCTCAAATTCCATTTTTGGAGCCAATTGATTATCAAATTATTAACCTAAATTTATAGAGTGTTACTTTCTTCACCTTAAAAGAATTTCCTTTTCGAAATTACACCAATGATTAAATCATATGGTAATGTAGTAACCATCCTAAACTAATCAACCAATTGGTGTACAACCAATTTTTGCAGTCCAATGTGCATAAGTGCATAGTGTATCTTAGCATAGAAAACTTGCATGCGGAATGATTCTAAGTTGGGCCCTCCTATTTCAATTTTTTTAGAAACAATTTTGAAATATGATGCTAACAACCTATATATACCGGTAGTTCTATATATATGCAGGTTTTGAAAAATCATTTTCACACAAAAATTCCATACTCGGACGAGTAGAAGCATGGTTCAACCGATTTTACATCCAATTCCTACCATCCAAAAATCCAACGCGTCGAACTATCACTTTCAAAACATCCCCTCATATGTTAGGAAAAGCAATTTAGGTATAATTTTACGTTCTTACCACTATCTTTGGTACCAATCCCGTTGCACATTGGAAATTTTCTTGCTGTCTCGGATTTTATCTAAATTTTCCATTTACAATATGCATAAGGAGGCATGATTTCATGCTCTAAAACAGAATTAATCTAAAGTGGACTCTCGTACATCATTGATAAAGGTATGGAAATAGAAATCCCTAAGGTAAAACATTTTTTCCTTATTATCATCTATGTTTAATACTAACATCAACCTTAATGCACCACTAAATTCATATTTATTAACTCATTAATCTTCCCTACGTATAGTATGTGGCATATAAAAATTAAACTTTCCATTAAAATCCTTTTCATTTTTCAGTCAAATTTGCACATGATTTACAAAGACAACTTCCAAAATATATAAATGCCAATTCATATAAAAACAATTTCGGAAAAAATTTCAAAAATTATTTGAATGTCAAAACTTTTTTTCGAACATAAATTTTTTCAAGCATTTGCCTTTTCTATAATTCGGCCATATTCTAACGTAATTGGAATTCATTTATGAGTTTACACATATGCTCAATTCTAACATTCCACAAGTAATCTTAGAACTTAAAACTTACTTCCTTATGTGAATGTACACATTTATTTAAAATGATGACAAATTAACCTATTTGAAAATTTAGGTTTTTAAGGAACATGAATAATTACCTATGATTTCAAAATAACATTAGCATGTCCTTCGCTCACTAAAATTTAGTGTTTATAAACCTCTAGCCTTACATTGCATTTAATGTTAATTAAGTGTCTTTATGAGATTTTCATGTTTATACCATTTCTTCCAAATGTAACATAAGATCAATCTACATATCCAGAAACAATAGCATAGTGAATAAATAGGAATATTTCTCATGATGTCTTAAGCATCTTTTTATACAAGAGACAACCAACGGTTACAACCCAACAACCTAAAGAAAAGAACAAATGTTGGATGGAAAATGACAACTACAACACTACTAGACCTACTAACTATAGACTATGAGATGGTCCCGATCCTCAATGGGAGCTCTCCTACTACTGATGGCTCTAGAATTCATCTTCCTAAGAGAGGCTCTGTCGAATGCAGATGGGACCTTCTTTTGGATTGACTCTTCAGAGAGGTTCACTCCATACGGCATAAAGATACGAGTGAAGAGATGGCAATATAGAAAATAGCTTCGGGGAGTACCTACTCCAGGACTAATGGAATTGCTCATGATAGCACGAGCCCAATTGATAGTCATACCACCTATGATGACGTAGATAGCCTTTAGTACCAACGGATAAATCTAGTCAATTCTCCCCATCTTCAGAATGATGTTATATGACGAGGGGTCTATAGGTCGAGAATTGTCCGACCTCCAAACACTGATAGCTCTAGAAAAGATCCATTGCACAATCTTTGGATTAGTCATCTCCACATCATCCGAATCCGCTCCCAATATAATTATCCCTAAAATGTCATCGAAATCATCTTCAGATAGATCAATCTTGACTCCCTTTACTTCTGACTAAAGATTGATTATGCCTTCATCAAAGTTGTACGCTAGATTTGCATCAAATAGAAGCACGCAACACGGGTAGTATTCTTGCTCAAGATGGTCATAGTGGAGGATCGATGCAAATCTTGCCACCGTGAACAATTCCTTGTGTCCGAAGGCGTTAAAATCTCAAATTTATCCGGTCATCCCTTTAGAAAGGTGAAATCTGCTAAGGCCAAGTAAATAGAGATTTTTCGGTCACTTCGGTTGAGCCAAGCGGTCTCCTGAAGGTTGAAACCTAGATGGCATGAGGAAGAGCCGGTGCTTCGAGGTTGAGCAATAAACGAGTGAAGGTCGGAGAGAGGTGATCGGGTTCATATCTGGAGTGGCGGTCAGGCAAGGATTTTCATCAAAAATTAGCACGTGAGGAAGGAGAAAGCGCCTCAGCTCCTGCTTGAGGGGGGTTTGTGTGGCGTCGCTTGTTGTGGAGAAATTGGAGAGGACGGTGGCCGATTTGGAGGAAGGAGGAGGGAGATTTGCGGTTCGGCACTTGAGGGAGAGGGGGAATAAAGCAAAATGAGGTGGCTAGAACTTGGACAATATTATATGTCACGTTCTAGGTTCGGGTCGCGCCTTAACCTGTAAACCAGTTGACTGCCTTAGGGAAGCGGTCGACCGCTACCCGTTGATCACAAGGGGTCGAGTGGTCGTCGAATTTTGGGCCCAGGTTGGACTTGGACCTTATTTGGGTAGGGTTAACTAATAATAATAGCATTAATTATCGTTTCTTTCCATTTTCTTCGATCTGACATGATATGAAAAATTCTTGCCTTCTTTTTGACGGTGCCCTAGCTTACCATCTAGCTCTTCAATCCTTTTCTAAATTATTTCACAGTACATTTAACTTATATTACTTCTTCCACAAAAAACTTTAGGAACCCAAAAATATTCCAGCTGCTATTCTCCATTTTATTCTTATATGGGAATATTCCTCCTATTCGCTAGCAGGCATTCAATACACTTCCAAACTACAAACCCAGGCCAAGTTAAGTGTCATTTTTATTTTATCTACCCTCTTAAAATAGAGGGAAATTGTAAAAACTTCCAATTTTTATAAAAAGGAAAAATCATCGAGCTATACATATGCTCATTTCAGTTTGTTTCAAAAATGAGAAACTCTTTTCCAAACAAAAATCTTTCTAAATCAAAACTAAGCTTTTATTTTACTACATATATTTTTAAGAATCTGAAGACTTTCTCTTTAAAAATTGAGACTTTTCAGCACAGCCAAATAAAATACCATATCTTTCATATTTTTCAAAACAACAATTTTCAAATAGACCCTTTGAAAAATTCTTTCGAAATCCCGTTCAAACATTTTGAGGTATTTTTCAAAATATTTTGTCAAATTTTCTCTTTTGAGGTTAGACGAAGAAATGGAATTTACTATTTTTTATAAAAGTTAGTTTCATCATCCTATTGTGATTAATGAATTTGCAAGAATTTTCCTCAGAATGTTTGCCACATATAAACTCTTATTTCCCACTTGCTTGGATAAAATATGCATCTTCCATTGCCAATCCATCAAAGTCCACAGTCATATAGTAGATATGTCTCAACAATCAAGTAAAACACCATCCACCCTTAGGGATCCTTCCATATGCCATGCACATGCTCTCCTAGGTTAATGACTTACGTACGACCAACTCTCCTTGGGGTCATTGGAATAGATGTGACATTCTTAACTCTATAAGATTTTTCCTTACTATAGTTGCCTCGTCCATTCTTTCGGAATATGGTCGTAACTATTTCATAGTTAGAATTTATAGAAGTTCGACACATAATTTTCAATTATAGCTAGAAAAAAAATACAAATACGTACTCTTGGAGTATCATAATCCATTTGATCGACTAACCTAGGCTCTCATACTAAACATAATAACCTTCACTTTAATGGGCCCGAACTCCGACAAAAATAGAAACCCAAGTCCATTAAGGTATAGATCATTGGTTTTGGTATCCTGTAATGAACATAAGTGTATCAAAGATCTATCAAATTAAACTCACAGCGGAAAAGAAAATATAATGGGATATAAATACTGACTGAGGCCACTACCTAGGAATTAATGGTATTCCTTGGATTTCCAATCTCCTTGTCAGTATTAGCGTAAATAATATTAAAAATAAAAAAATTCCAATAAAATCCTTTCCAGTTTTCAATCAAATTTGCATTTCATTTGCAAAGTCAACTATCAAAACATTTAAACGCTAATTTCCATAAAAACAATTTGATCAAAAATTCCAAAAAGTATCTAAATGTCAAAAAAAATCGAACGCAAAATTTTTCAAACATTCACTTTTCTATTTTTAATAAATCAAGCCATATTCCGACATAATTGGAATTACGTTATGAGGTAACACATCACAATTAATCTTAGGACTTAAACTTACTTCCATGCCTTAATTTATTCATTTATTTTAATTGACGACAAACTAACCTACTTATGAATTTTAGCTTTTTGAGGAACTAGAATAACAACCCATGATTTCAAAACAACTTAGCATGTCTTTCGCTCGCTTAAATTTACTATTTACAAACTTATAGTATTACATTGCATTTACCATTGGTTAATTGCCTTTATAAGATGTCCATATTTATACCGTTTCTTACAAATACACATACAAGAGCGATCTACATATTCAAAAATAACAGCACAATAAATAAATTGGAATATCTCTCATAGCATAGTATGCGTCTTTTTATACAAGAGACAACCAACAGTTACAACCCAAATAATCTAAAGAAAAGAAAAGAACAAACGCTGGAAGCGAAATGACAATAGCAGCACTACTAGACCTAAAATACTAACTACGGACTATGAGATGGTCTCGATCCTCTATGGAGCTCGAGCCATCACTACGTCCACAAAATGGGTGTAGCAAAGTGGTTATGCTCCCAATCTCACGGCTCTAGTACTACTACATAGTCCAAATCTCGGATCTTTTCCTAGACTTGACGAATAACAACTTGCTCAGGGCATTGGTATCCTCCAATGCCTTGTCGTTGCTCTGCCTCCTGTTGCATTTTCTGTGTTGTTGCTGGTGGCTCCGGGGTTCCCATCTTCCTATGAGAAGCTCTATTGAATGTAGGAGAGACCTTCTTCTGGACTAGCTCTTTAATGAGGTTCACTTTGCACTACTTAAAGATATGAGCGAAGAGATGGCAATATGGAAAGTAGTTTCCAGGAGTACCAACTCAAGGACTAATGCCATTGCTCAGGATAGGACGAGCCCAATTGATAGCTGTTATTTGGTCTTTAGATCGGGCTATATTTTGATTAATTGGACAAGATAGACCGCATGATCATCAAGGAAGACAACACAAAGAGATGATTATAAGGCTCAGAGATCAAATGCAGGAAATGATAAGAAGTGACGATCAACTGAGACCAAGATATAGAGTTTCTAAAATATTCTAAGTATGAAATATTATCTCCCTTAGGTAAGAGATCAGCTCCTATCCCTTTCCATAAGGGATCAATACATATCCTCAGTTTTTGTCCCAAACTGGGTGAGATCGATATAGGGTGACAAGGAAGGTCCCATGAGGCAACATTTTAAGTTTCAAGTCGTTTGGAGTTCATGTACTCAAGTTATAGGTAAATTACTTCACTTATAAAAAGGGATCGATATGAAAGTGATATGTATAAAAGGGATCGTATAAAAGGGTTCGGTATAAAATGGATTGACCATATTCAGCTTTGACTACATGTTGCAACAATGATCGATTAAAATCTCAAAATCTACAAATGCTATCAACATAAAACTTGGAGTATAAGCACAATACAACATGCAGAACACCCCCTAGGGATCACATCCTAATCGAATGAGATTGGAGGGATTGGTCTCTATCCCTCTAGAGGGATCGACTGAAATCAGAATGCATGCAACAAAGCTTCACGAAAAACGTGATATCTCACAAATGATAGGTCGGAACGAAATGAAATTTGGAAGGAAGTAGCTAACATCATGTGGGACCCACCAAATGGACTGCACCCCATTTGGACATAAAAAGGGATGGTGCCGATCCTTATTGTGGGCCCCAATGGGTACTTTTATCTTGGTGTTTAACCAAGCAGATCGAAGAGAAGTCAAAACGACTTGGTCGAGAGAGAATAGCCCAGAAGTCGAACATTTGGACTAGAGTAACAAGCCAAGGGACACTACACCAAACAGCCTATTTTGTAACACTTTTCCGCTTTTGATTTGTAACGGTAATAGCTGTTATAAATTTCTAACAGATACAACCGTTACACACGTTTGTCACGGTTATTATCGTTATAATATCTGGTAATTTTGTAAATAGTTAAAAGTAAGATGGTTAGGATTGTAATTTTATTTCCTTATTCTATTTCTCACAGAGAACAATTCATCGATCATTTTTTTCCTCTTCCTAACCAGGTCATCACGCCTCCGTTTCTAAAATTTTAGATCCTTCTCACTTTAGATCTTTCACACTTTCTCTCTTTATCTAAAATTATGATCAAAATCAAATTCTAAAACCCAAATCAAGCTCTCAAATCAATGGGCCAATGCTACGACAAGGCAAGCCCAGTCGCCGGCGATGATTCCACAGGCGCAACCGCCACAACCACCGTTCTGACAACTCCTTCGGTTGCCTCATCATCATAGCCAAGCCCTTATCCTCATGGTGTAGCTCCTTCCCTTTCTCCGGGGAGATCGAAGACCCCAAGTCGGCTTTTTAGGTGGTCTTTTCCTCCTCCGTCCCCAGCTAAGCACATCAAGGCGGCGTCGGCGAGAAGGCACGGCACTAAAAAGCCTAAAGAAGGGAGAATTTTGGAGGATGGAGAGAATAATGTTGCTGGAAATGGAGATGGACAGAATAATTCCTTATTTCTCCTTCTTTTGGAATTTTTCATGAACTTCTTTAGTCTCGTTCGTATTTGAAATTACTTTTTGCAGTAGAAGTATGTAAAATATCTCATAGTCCTAAGTCAAACTGAAAAAGGAAGTAATATTGTTTAGAATGCTTAAGAGTGTCTGATATAATATATATTTTTTGTATTTGTTTTTCTGCACAATGATTTTGCAGGCTAGTGATGATCAACTTAGCACAATGGTAGCTAAATAGGTACAATATTTCTCTCTTCATCATCAACAACATGAACTTATGTTCACCAACCATCAAATTTACATCATGCCTCTACCACACTGATTTCTCCCTTTTTCCTATGGTTATGATTATTGGTTAATGCGCTAAATACTTAATTTTCCAGGGTGTTGGTGGCATGTTGTCTACTTCAGTTGAAGCAGCTGTAGCGCATGATTCTTTAAGTGACAGAAGAGAGCTAATTCACAATAATATTTTGGTATGCATCTTATTATCTTCATTAGGATTATATTCTAAATCTTCTCCGTAGCCATCTTTAATGTAATGTTAGGTTCCACCATTGCGTGGTGCTTTTTATTGCATAGTTGGGCTGCTCCAACTGTATATTGATGAAAAATATTCTGCAAATTTGAATTCTTCACTTACAATATCAACGAAACCAGCAGCATCACTTGTGTAAGAAACTTAGATTAATTTATAAATTTCATTCTAATAGTGTTGTTATCTGAATAAAGTGTTTGACAAACAGAGGAAAAAGAAAGATGAATGTAAATGATAATATGTAGAAACAAAAGTTAGAAGATTAAGTTTTGTAAAAAAAAGGGTAGTGGTATTTTAAGCGAATGTCGTTATTTTGTTAAAATTAGCCTTCAATATTGGTTTCTAGTTCTGTATGATATTTGTGGATATTTGGTTAAAATATAGTCGGTAAACTACTATGGTGGTTCAACAACTATTGTAATATCATAGTTCCATGGTAGAACTAGTCATTTTGCCTTTTGTATATGTTTGTTTGTGCCTAATCTCATTTAGATTTATAAATATTCATTTATGTTTTCTTAAACCACATTTATATTTTCTGCTTTTTTACATTTTAAGACAAATTGACACTAATTGATAGTTGATTTATGAAAGACTACCTTGAATTAGTACTATAGATGCATACAATATATATTATAAAATTTCACTAGATCATTGAGTTAAAATTAAATTAAGTGTGTTGGTTGATATGCACGATGCTGAAAATGTTTATTGCATTAATATAATTTAAACTACGAGCAATTGACTTATTAAATCCAATCATCCAGTATTCTAAAATTAAGTCACTTTATGTTGTTCAGTGGATGTGGCGTAGTGTTAAGTATTATGTGAAATCATGTTCTTGGCAATCTTAAGTTCTTCTTACATATGACTTGGTCTTACACACTAGTAGGTATGTGTACATATTACTCAACCAATGTGTTCAGCTAAAAAAACGGGGGAAAACAGTTTTCTAAGCTAATATTCCTTAAACAGGCTAGTTTGGTCTAAATGAAATTGAGCATGTGGTTATAAAACTATAATAGAATCTAAAATATCTAGGGTATTTGCTATAATTTCCTACTTCTAGTTTCTTGGTTGATCTAGGCAACCAAGATACAATTATATAAGTATTTCTCCTTTTGTTGTTGATTTCTTTCTTATAGATATTTTCTCTTCAACCCAATCGAACTTAGTTTAGCCTAACACATGTTAATACTACTCTGGGGAATGATTATCAACTCAGCAAAATATCTCCAATCACCATCCAAAAACTTAAGAGTCCGATTTAAGCCTAAGACAATATTAGCATTTTGTGTACTGATATATGAGATCCACTCTATTCTACTTTTTGATCTGATTAACCTTTAGTCATAAACAAATATATCATATGTGTTTTCAAATTTAATTAGACTAGCGTGTTACACTCTCAATCATACTTATAATATAAATGATAAATGCGTAGGTAGAATTAATTATTTTTATGAAAATGTAATTATAATTATAATATAAATGATAAATGCGTAAAATAAGATAAAAGGTATTTTTGTGACTCTTGAGAAGTTCCAAACATTTGTTAAACATCTTGTCGTTATTTCTAGTTTTTTTTGTTCCCTCTTTTTATGCTTCCAAATTTGATAGCTCAAGCAAAATTTAAATTTTTCCTACAGCTAGCTAGTTTGGTCAACACATATGAATCATCTATTGTTTAGGAATTTTTTATTTTAGTATCTTTAGACTGGAACTAGATAATAAGCTTGTTATATTATATGAGTTATAATTTGCTAACTCGTGATACACCTCTTATACAAATATATTGCCCCTTCTGCTGATTTTTTAACCTTCCATAAATAACGTAAACCACACTATCAATTCACTCATGCATAATAATTGAATACTAAATGATGTAATATAGTTTTCTTTACTATGCTTGTGTTGATTCTCTAGTTAATTCATGATTTTTTTCCCATTTGAGTTCCTGATTATAAGATCTTCTGCATTTAGAACTAATTCTCTATGCAGCTTGCATTTTGATGACTCGGCGGATCTGCACACCACATATAGGGTCTAGTTCTGCATTTGACACCCATTTCTGGATGCTGCTACAATTTGCTAACAAACAATTACATTCTCTTGGATTTCTCACTATTTTGACTAGACTTGAAACTTGAGACTCATAAACTTATGCCTTGGGCATAGCACCAAATCACAGCCTATTTCTATCACACCATCTGTTCTGGCACTAGATATATCAACCACTCTTATATCACTTGCCTCCCTCAAACCTCAATCTCTACCACAGCTGTAGTTGGACATGCTTCTCATTGTTGTTGTTCCTACATATTCATCGCAGGTAGCAAACTACAGCCATTAATGTTACAGTTGCAATTTTTTTACTAACTGTAAACGAATTTTACTAACATTCGAAGTTTTTGCTAAAGCATTTAGCCTGCTAAGCTTGATAGAATTTATTGAAATGTTTTCTTCTCAAGTTAGTATTAAGCATTAATTATAGGTCTTGTTCCACGTTAAGATTGTTGTGGTTTAATTTAGATGAGTTATAAATTTTAGAATTATGAATTTGATCATACTATATGGTTACCAGATATATATGTTCAAGTATGACACTGTTCATGGTCAATGGAAGCAGCATGAAATAAAGGTGAAGGATTCTAAAACCCTTATCTTTGGCGACAAACCAGTTGTTGTATTCTATTGTAGGTTGGTCTCTTTAAATTTCTTTAGAAACCACTTTATTATTTAAACTTTTAGATTCAATTACACCCGTGCTTTGATGCCAAACTAATCCATGCTTATTTTTATCAAGGAACCCTGAGGAGATCCTATGGGGTGAGGGTGGTGCTGATTTTGTTGTTAAGTCCACCGGTGTCTTCATCGTAAAGGACAAGTTTATAATGCTCACTTGAAGGTAACTTTTATCTCGATTGACATTGAAAATAACGATTCACTTTTGCTGATGGTGTAGAGTTTGAGAAATGACATGCATCAATTTTACAATGGTACAATTAAACCTCTACTGTTGATCATATATAAAGGAGTTATCTATTTCAAACAAACCATAAACTGTTAGACTATAATTCTAGAGGGCTTTGCCACTTCCAATTGAACATAAATTCTCTATAATTTTTTATCAGTTTTGGTTTCCCTCGTTAACATACATTTGATGTAATTTTGTCTTCCTCAAGCTTTGTAGTCTTTGAATTTGAACAAGTAATGTATGGCTATTGCCTATTGTATCTAAAGAAACTTGCTGTAATATGATGCAAATTCAAATAGCTCTTGTATATATGTTACTTATTCAATGCTTTGTCTCTATATTTTCAAACAACTTGATCGATTTTGGAGGACTTATTTATTCTAAATATTAAATGTGAGAACAACAAACTATATAAGCACTGAAGAAAAGTGATTAATTATGCTTACGCTGATTATATTGTTTTCTGGAGTGGTTTTCAGAATGATATCTCAATAAAACTGCTGAATTGGGTAGAGATACCTCAGTGGCTGGCTCAATGAAAGCTTTGCAAAATAAAAAAATATAACAATAATTAAATAAGATACAGGCACGGAGATAGAACTTACATACAAGAACCAAATTTACACTTTCAAATCAACTCAATATATATTAATAATCAAATAGTGTGAATCCTTATAACATATTACAATTAATTATCTCAATGCATGACCTATGCACCATGAACCTATAAATTCATCTTTTAAGCATATAACTAATAACTTAAAGAATTTTCTTCTTAAATGTTAGAACATCAAACTAAATGAGCACTAAAGAAAAGCCTTGTATTATTGATATAAATTTATGATGCGTCTGTTTTTTCCTTATATGTTTTCTTTTTCATTTCACCATGTTGATACAAATTTCCTTAAATTATTTGTCTTGTGTTTGGAATAGCATCAAAAGCAAGGTTTTAGGATAGATGATGCTTCCTTTTGCCTTTTTTATAGTGAACAGTTAGTTGGAGATTTTATAGAGTTGCCCGCTAAAGATGATCATATAAAATAATCATAAATGAAAGCATGGTTTGATTAATGGTAATGTCATGCCAAAAATTCTTGTAATCGCCTAAATTTATGGTATGAAACATAAGTCTAAAAGCCCAGACTTTAAAATCTTCATTATGCATTTTTGTCATCTCAGAGTGTGTAACATATATAATATATTATTCTAAACCATCACTTTTAAACTCGCTTATACTAACTGACTGTCACTTTTAAACTCACATATACTAAATGATTTTCACTTTTAAACTCACATATACTAAATGATTGTCATATACAAATATTAAATTGTTTGTTTTCCACCTTAAACTCTCACATAACTATCACTTTCTCCTCTCTTATATGCAAAGCGGATTTTTTATTCATAGATATGAATAAATACTCTTACCTAGAGATATACATAAATATATAAGCACATAAATTCCCTCACATTTATCTATGTGTATATATAAAAATACATCTCCTGACACTTTCAAATATTATAGTAAATGATTGTCACTTTTAAACTCACATATACTAAATGACTGTCACTTACAAATATTAAATTGTTAGATATTTAGCACTGTCTCAAATTTCATAGAAATTAGGATGAATGAATTAGCAATTAAGTGTTACTTTGTCCACAAGTCTCTGATTAATCTCAACTTAATGTAATAGTTAATTCACTGCTGTTAGCCATCAGACAGTGATGTGACATTAATTAATCCATTCCTCTTTGACTAGACTACAATATTGATAAGCTTTATATACATGTCGGTTACTTTCATGTGATGAATAAGGTGTTAGGTGCGAATAATTAATTGTAAAGACTGAATGATGCATTGAACTTGAATAATTTTATCATTTCTAAATGTGCGGTAGTTAGAAAACTATATTCCACAAAAGTTAATCTATCAATTAATATCAATAAATTTACTAAACCTTTTAAGTTTCACATGCATTTAAAGATTATTTATAGCGGTATAGTATAAACATGGTGCTTATCTGTAGTAATATGCTATATATACATATATTTACAAGACACTCCAAAGATTAACAACCCCTACCCCCTCTTCTATTTTAATTGGGCATTAGAAAATTTTAACATGAACTAATCAATACATATGTTCTTAATGCCTGTTCTATTGGAATTTTTTTGATAGCATAGATGATGTTAAATGCTGCCCATTATATTGATTGAAAAAAAAGCGTTCTTTACTGACAACAGCGTCTAAACCTGTGAGCAGTTGTTTTTTTTTGGTACGATAGAGGTTTGTTATGCTGTGAAGGTTTGTATGCAGGCGGCAGTGCACCAATGGTGTAGCAGCAAGTTGTGGTATGAAGCAGGGGGAGTTTGAGGTGATGAAGTGAAGGGAATTGATGTTGTGAAGTATATTCAGATAAGTGGTCGAGGATGTGCAGTATTGGCTTGTATGTTTGGGGTGATGATATGTGGTATGTAGTGGTTCAGGAAAATTGACAGAGGGGTAAGATGTGCGGTAGAAGTGATATGAGCAGTTTGAAGTTGTTCGGGAGATTTTGCGTGTAAATGACGGTGATGGTTGCTGTTTTAGTTTGAGGTGTAGTGACAGTTTGTTGAGTGGTTTTTTTGGAATGGTGATAAGGAGAGAGTGCAGCAACGGGGTGAGTGTTCAGGTTGAACTGAATGTGATGTCGGAGGAGTGGTGATAGTTTGGAAGGTGATTGTCTGCTGTGATGTGAAGGTTTTGCTACAGCAAGAAGTTTGTAATGGCAGTGTAAATGAACTATGGGGGAGACTAGCCAGAGAAGGCACTGGAATGCGCAAGCTTGATGGAAGGATGGTTGAGCGGCAGCAAGGAAGTCTGGAGGCAGTAAGGTTGACAAGGGTGTAGTGTGTAACAAAGAAGCAGAGAGTGGTTTATGGGATCTAGAATTTATTTTGAAGTAATGTTAGAACTTGTAATATTTTGATTTCATACTCTTTAGCTATGTATGATGAACTTGTGAAATTTCGAATCTTCCTTTAATTTATTGTCAAATATGTGCAATTTAAGTTGTATGTTTGGATGCGTAATTGCATATTGTTATCGAAATTCTGTAATTTTTGATATGTATGTACCTACTGTATTATAATAGACAATTCTGTAGTGTAAATGCTAGCAAAAATGCATCTCTACATGGTTTGGTAGCTGTAACGAACATATTCGTTACTAAAGACGAAATTTATAACGAGCATAGTCGTTACTATTGATGAAATTTGTAACGAACAAGTGCGTTTCTAATGATAAAATTTGTAACGGACAAGGTCGTGATAATTTAGAATGACAACCCCTTCTTCTACAATGAAAGGGGAAACTAAGTAATGGAAAATACCCGTTACAAACCGATGCAACTAATAACAAACTTTTTCGTTACAAAAATTTAGATTTCTAACGACAAAGTCCGTTGGTAAGTGATATATCTAATAACGGGTAGAGGCCGTTATAAATATTTGTAACGGCATTCCTCACGCCTGTACCGCTCACGACTATATCTGTTATAAATTTCATTTGTAACGGCTATATTCGTTACAAATACACCTTTTTGGTGTAGTGGGAAGCCAGGAAAAAAAGAACAAGAAAAGCCACCAAGGACATGGATCGCTAGCAATCTGTGGCCTATGGATCATAAGCGATCCATCGGGTTAGCTCAAGGTTCAGCCATTTCTCTCGCATCACGATCCATACACATATTCGAGAAGCAATGACCGAGTTCGATGAGATTTAGAGTTAGTTAGTTAGCTCAAGAGGCAAGCACTTGTTCGATCGAATCAATAGCTAAATACAACTAGCAAGTAAATCATCATCAAAACAAAGTGACGTGCAATGAGACTACACGGATATCATCAATGCATGACCAAAAAGGCAATCTAGAGACCAAAGTTCAAAGAAAGGGTAAGTGTATGGACCGGTAGCGATCCATACATCATGGACCGCCAACGATCCATGCATCACCATAGGGTCGCTGCGCTCCATGATAAACAATGCAAATAGTAAGGATAAGGAATTGGCTCGCGTTCGATCCAAATACTATGGATCGCTAGCGATCAATTCTTTTAGCTCGGGTCACGAGGCAAGTTGGGTTCCTTCATGAGTTTATCTGTATGTAGTTTGTAGATAGACCTAGCCTAGAAGCTCTCCAATCTCTATAGATACCATCCTACCTGCAACAAAATGACATTCTCTAGACTGGTTACTGAAACTCTACCAGAATCTTTCTTCATTCTTCACCTCCCTCACAACAATCTTCAAAGGAGTTCACTGTGACTCTCCAGTGAATTCTAACTATGGAGATTCAATCTAGCTAAGGATAATCGAGAGGCTTATAGTCAAATACATCTTGTAACTGTAATCAATCTATAATAAAAACTATAAAGTGGACTTAGACTTTGTTAACAGCCGAACCAGTATAAAAATCTTCTTGTCTACGTTCTCTTACTGCTTTTTCTATAACTATTATCTGCATTATTGCTCTTTGAGAATAGGGCTGGTACTTTCACGCTCAACTCAGGGTGTTGATCCATTTTTTGGTTAATATTTTGGTATTTTCACTGAGAACCCGACTCGGGGTTCATATCTAGCTATCTACTTTAGATTAGATAGGTCCAGAAGTTAGATCCTTAATATTTGCTCGGAGAATCTGTTGCTTGGAATCAATGCCTCAAGGAAGAAAAAAGAACTGCCTTTGGAAGGTCCATAAGGGTATTAGTAGCCGGGGAGGATATGAATCATCAACAAACTGAAGTAAATGGTGCCAATGTAGGAGATCAGGTGCCCGCATCTTCCAATCAGTGCAAAGTCGTTACAAGGGATGAGTTGAACAAAATGGTTGATGAGATCAACTATAAAATGGAGAACATTCAGAAGCCATTGATGGATAAGCTTAATGCTCTCATATCCTTACGGTCAAACCCTACTCCAAGAACAATGGTTGAACCCGCGAATGCCATGGAGCAAGAAAATTCTTCTGTTTCTGGCTTAAACATTAGAAATAGGAAGAAGCCGTAGAAAAGGGTGACAGTAGGAACTATGGGAATCAACATAGAAGGGAATACAAGTACTCCACTCGCCGTAAGGTAACCAACTTTGAACTTGAACCACAGGGTGAAAGCCCCACGAGAGGATATAGCCATGGACCTCTCAGATTCAGAGGATGGAGAACAATTTAATGATGATAACTTGAAAGAGAATGCTAATGAATTCGACAACACTGAAAATGTCAAAATCGCCCTCAGAACAACCGCAAGCCAATGGTATCCCAAGGGAGTGGTTCTTCCAAAGAATGGAGAGCCTAGGCTTCTGCCCACTCGCCAAGAACGTTTGCAAGGTCAAACACTTGGTGCAGCGACTAACAGCCAACCCCAGGTTTACTGGACATCGGAGTCATTCATCGCGGATATGGTCAAGCGATTGATGGACAAAAATAAAAAAAGAAGAGATGATGAGTGGGGATCCGCACCAAGTCGAACTCCCTTCACTGATGAGATATTGAATGTGTGATATCCAAAAAATCACGATCCCAACTATCCCATCCTATGATGGGACGAAGGACCAAAACCCCATTTATACAAGTATAATGGGTATATGGACAGAGCGAACGCTTCAGAAGATGTTTGGTGTAGATTTTTTCACATTTTCTTAGAAGGAATTGCTTCCATGTGGTGCACTAGGCTCCCGTCGAGATCCATCCTTGCCGCAAGATTCCTCGATCAATTCAGGCTCCATACCGTGCAACCAAAGGATGTGATATCCCTATTCGGATTATTCCAAGGACAAAACGAATCACTGAAGTCTTTCATGAAATGGTTCAATATTGCAGTGGCATAGGTCGGCAATCCAAATGAGGACACAATTTTCATGGCTCTAGTCCAAGCGATTCATCTCGAAACTGAGTTCGGAAAGTGGATCAAGATGAAACAATGTACTACAACGAAGGATTTCAATCGCAAAGCAGGTCAATACCTAGATTAAATGAAGTAACGTGACAGTGAGTCAGAATACGAACACTTCTGAAGATTAAACCCATCTGAACGAAACTCCAAAAAATATCTATCATGCGACATAAGGGACTGAGGAATATAAAAACCCCCTAAGAAGGAAGCAACTAAGCAACAGAAGCGCTCAGGAAAGTTCTCCGTTTCCACGGGGCACACGGTCACAACACAAACGAATGCCGCCACCTAAAAAACTGAATTGAAGAGCTAATTCAGGAGAACAAGCTCCAGCAATATGTCAAAAAACCATAGAATCCTGACCAGCCATGGCTCCTCTAGCCCTTAGGAATCAAAGAAACCAAGCCGGAACCAGTGAAGAGGGATCAAAGCGAACTGACCTAAGATCATTACTGAAATGATATCTGGAGGCCCTTATCTACACAAAGAAGTTGGGAAGGAATCAGGGGAGGATCGGGCAGCATCGGCAGAATTGATGGTGTCTGTCCCAGTCGATATGGACGGCACAACTAAAGTCTTGAAAATTGGATCGCACCTTGGAATCAAGATGCGATTGGAACTTACCAAATTTCTTTGTGCCAATTTGTATGTGTTCACATGGACGCATTCCAATATATGTGGGGTGTCACCAGAAATCACATGCCACGCCCTCAACATTGACCCCAAGTTCACACCAGAATAGCAAAAAAGGGTAGCCTGGGTCCTGAACGGTCGAAAGCATTAGGAGATGAGGCAGACAAGTTAATGCTAATGGTTTTATCTGTGATGCAAGTTGTCTTGATGGGTATCCGACCCGGTCTTAGTGAAAATGTCTAATGGGAAGCGGCGAACTTGCATCGATTACTCGGACTTAAATAAGGCTTGCCCGAACGACAGCTTCTCTCTTCCCGAAATAGACAAGCTTGTGGATGGAACCGTAGGCCATGAACTGCTAATACATGCATACTCCGGTTACGAGCAGATCCTGATGCATAAACCTGATCAAGAGAACACCAACTTCATCATCAATCTGGGAATATACTGCTAAAGGGTAATGCAATTCGGTTTGAGGAATGCCAAGGGAACTTATCAAAAGTTTGTAAATCCATGTTCAAGCGCCAAATCAGAAAATTATGGAGGTTTACGTGGATGATATGTTGTTCAAATCACAAGTAGCTGCCAACCACCTGGATAATATCACTGAAATGTTCCAAAAACTCCGAAAGTATGGAATGAAACTCAATCCACTTAATTGCCACTTTGGAAAATTATTAGGATCCATCGTAAGTGCTAGGGCATTGTAACGACCCGTTTTTCTATACCCTTTGAATCGACAATAAACCACATATCTAATTCAAATTGCATGAAAAGACAGATCATTAAGGGTAGAAAGAAAATAAAGACATAACAGAATCTCACACGAATGGAATAACATATATTATTTCAATAATAATCTTTACAGAAGAAAATTTTAAAATACAATATCAGAGTCTAACCTAGATTCAGCCTGGATAGCTATATGCTTCTGTCCTTACAAATGCTGAAAACAACAAAACAAATGCAATAGATGTAGCGGATAACAGAATACGTCCATACGATGATGAAGATCTCCAGCTTTCCTCTGGAAACTCCAACCGTCTTTAACTCAACCTGAAACTACATGGATCTAACTCAGTATTAAAAATACCCGGATCAATCTTGATAAACCAACATGAGATACTGGAAATTTAAAATGACTATATTATCAAAACCTTTGAAAAGAAGGGTATCTCATAAGACCAGCCCACGCATAAACACGGATGGATTTTTACCTTATGATAACCAAAACACTTTTATTACCAAAATACACTTGATATTATCTTTAATGACATTATTTGAAAGCACTTTTCAAATAAAATTATTCAAATAAGCCATCAATACCCAGACTAAGTCTAAGGTAATATATCTGGACCGGGCCAACGGAAAATACCGGACAGAATATATGATATCAAAAAGGGGTAGCTGAAATGTTTGCAAGTCATTACAGCTACTTTGGGAATATAATCAAAACCGTAAATCTCATATTGGGATTGGATTTACAACATGATAGGGAAATAGTGGTCTTTTCTTCGATCCACGCATAACAAACTTAGTTCCCACAGTGCCTTCATCGTTTTTCTCAAACTAGTCACTTGGAACTGTACTTGCTATACTATCGCTGATAACCGGTTGTTCCCTGTTTTTCTTAAGCTAACCACTTTATCCAAATGGGGCAATAAATGCCTTAAGGTACATACCCCCAAAGGGCCCAATGTATTGGACATCACCATACATACTCACTTATTTCGAATTTGTGTCTGTCAGAACATATAGTCATATATTATCCCATATCTTCTTCGGGACGTGAAGCTACGCTCTATTTCTCCAACGCCACACTTTTCCTGCAAAACCACGCTTTGATCATAACAAGTTCCACTTTGAATGCCACATTGCCATTCCTTAATCAAACAAGTGATTTCTACCAACGTATAACTCCCGAACCCGTATGTCTCAGGAAAGGGTGTTAAGCTAAGAGAAGTTTCCTTCTCCGCCACAAAGCAGACGATATGTTGATAAGGATCAATTAATATGATCAAAAATGCAATGTCATACATTCTTCCATACAAGTTCGTTCTGAGACTAAACGAATAGCGAGTAGTCCTTGCAATTAAAAAAATCTCCACAACGAAAAGACCACTGCTATAAATAACTCTATAATGGGAGAAATCTAGAGCATGTCAACAAGCAGTCCTCACGCTATAAAGATCTTCGGTCTTCTATAATCATCATCTTAACCATATCTTCACTTTCAAACGTATACATTGGTTTAAAGTGGTTTTTGGATAGGGATTACCCAAATTCGACTCTAGTACCTTCAAAGCGGTCATCCGTTAAATGATGTTTAATTCATATGTGAATATCAACCATCAATCAATTACTTCATCTTTTATTTAAATCAAATATCTTTCTTAGATATATTCTTTTAAGTTATTCCATTTTCTTTTCAAATGTATATGGAATCATTAAGCCTCATTTATTAAATCATTTGATTTATTTAAACCTTTCTTAAATGCTGGAATAATTTCAACTCATTTTATCTTTTACTTAGGAAAGCCTTTCCAAATGATTCACTAAATCTTAATCAAAGATTTCTTGTATTCAAGTTATAACATTTAACTTAGGGAAGATATTCCCAAATCATTCATTAAAATTTAATCAAAGATTTCTTCCTTAACTTCAAATCATATTCTTGCAAATCGAATATTTTCATAACAGAGCACTATTGCCACCTTAAATATGGTAAATTTCACCTCTAGGGACTAATGGCAAGTAATCTTACATCATGAAGATCTTTGTCATCAATATGTTTTATTTCAAAAATTTGTTTGAAGGGTTTCGGAATAGGAATCACCCAAATTCGGTCCCGATTCTTCAGGTAGGAATCACCCAAATCCGATTATGGTTCCTTCATGCTAATCATCGATAAAAAAAAATGTTAAGTTCATATGGGGTTTCAAAAATTAGTTTGAAGTGATTTTCGGATAGGAATCACACAAACTTGATCCAGATTCTTCGGATAGGAATCACCCAAATCCGTTTCCAGTTCCTTTGAAACCAATCATCGCTTTAAAAGATGTTAATGGTTAATTAACATTTAAAGACTTTTGTTTCTTTTCTTTTATCTTGGAAAAACCTAAATGTGATCTTTTAGAGAATTTGGGCTTTCCTTTCGATTTATTCCACTTTTTGCCTAAAAAGAGAATACATGGGCCAGGTAAGTTTAGAGCACCGGTTGCTCCATCGCTAACCTGAGTTAAATACCTTGCTTTATCTTCCTAGATTTTATAGACGGGACAAATGTACTAGTCGTTTCCGCATACTCAGTTATTAGCTTTATTTTGGAATTGATTATAAGATTCCAAATTATTTTTTTAACTCTTAATTTCCTTTAAAAAAAATTCATAATTGATTCTAGGAAAAATCATTAATTCTAAACCTTCTTTAAAAAGTCGTAGAAACGGCAGTAGAAAAGTGCTACGGAAAGTGCTTTATAAGCTTTTTTGATTTAAACAAGTTTTAAATATCTGAAATTCATATTTTCCATTCCAAATCTCTTTTGAATCATTTTAATTGATTTATCAAATTTATTACATATTTTTAATCATTTAAAAATATCATTTATAAAGAAATCCCTTTTTGGATTCCGAACTGCAAAACCGCGATGTTTTTAGAAAATTGCTTTTACATATTATAAAATCTACTTAATGAAACCTTGATTTTCTTTATTCATTGGAACACTATTATCATTGTGGACTAAAGAATTTTTATTTCAAAGAAATCCGACTTATAAATCATTCTCTAGGTTAATTTGAAGTTATGGGTCGAAATTTACGAACTACCACTATGTGACGAGCTCGATTTTGACCAATTTTGTGAATTGCTTCGGAACTTGTCCAAAACACTTCAAATTTGTTTTAAATCATATTTAAACTATTTTAACTTATTTAAAACCACATTTTCATCATTTTGAACTCATATTTCATTTCATTTAATATTATAATATCATATTATTATAATACTAATTTCAATCTTTTTAAATATTTTAAAATCATTAAGAGGTTGAATAATTTTCATATACACATTTATATGAATATAATTTTATTTAATTAACTATGCTCACTAACCATTTATCCTATATTTTATCAAATAAGTTATCAACCACATAAACAACAATATAATCAACCAATGTTGCTTCCAAGTAATCAAACATTCAAACAATTTATTCAAGAGTATATGTGGTCATATTAAAATAATTACAAGGATGATTTCACTCTAAATTGAGTACTCACGATTAGTTCCACTCTACCAAACTTTTTCGTAGACTTTTCTTTCGATTCCTACAGCACCTCCTTCTCTTTTTCTCGCTCTAGAGCTTCACGACTTGCCCCTCCCTCCTCCATAGGTTCGGCCTCCTCCTAGTCCACCGCTTCCTCCATTATTTATTCACTTCTTAGATTCTAAACCATGTTTTAATAGTATTCTAAGGTCTTTGGCAAAGTTTGGTGGTGTTTGAAGTTGATTTGATATGATTTTAAGAAAAGTTAGCAAGGAAAGAGAAGAGAAGAAGCCATTAAAAAGTGGAAGAAAAGCTGGAAAAAGGAAGAATTATAAAAAAGTGAGAAATTTGATGCTTATTTATAGAAAAAGTTTTGGATTAAAGTAATATTTTGTAAAAAGATCAAAATGCCCTTTACTTACTTTTTAAGCAACTTTATTTTTTCAATACTTAATATCACATTTCAAATCATTACTTTATGTCATTTTCACTTAAGAAGTAAGTAAGGAATATAATAATTATGTTTGGTTTGATTTGATGTTTACCTTTTGCTTTTGAATAACATGTTTGTCTTTTTGTGCTTACTTTTTCTTAATTATATTCTAGAGTTTTCTAAGCATACTAAGTAAGAGTAAACATGATTATCGAATTAATTAACACTTAAACTATTTAAATATATGTTTCTACACAAAAAAGTAAATGTGCGACGACGTTGCGACAACTTTTAATCGACAAAACGTTGACTTTCGACAAAATGTTTGACGGTTGCATTTTGCCATTTTAGTTAAACTATTTATTTATGTAAACCAAATTTAATGATAAGTTTGTTATCATATTTAATTAATTAAAGCAAGTTCATTTGAGTTATAAACCATATTTAATAATATTAAAATCTAATTGTAAGAATACGACGTTGATTTGTCAACGTGCGACAAAATTTGTCAATTTTGATAAAAAGGTTTATATGTTTATAAAATCAGCATAAATTTATTATCCTATCTTTATTTAACCATTAAAAAGACTTATTTACCGTTTATAATAAATTTTCAAGTGTATATTAAATTTTATTGAAATCTGGCTTTTGTAAATTTTGCCAATTTAGTGATAAAAGTTCCAAATCTTAATTCGCTTCTCAAAATAAGTTTTCCATTCTTCTTTATTACTTTAAATATGATTACTTAATTTTAAAAATTCCTTATTTGAATATTTAAACTCAATTAAAAATCAAATTTTCAAAGTGGTAAAATTACGGATCGTTACGGGCATTGAAGCAAACCCAGAGTAGATAACGGCCGTGCGAGAGGTCCAAGCCCTTAAGAACAAGAGAGAATTGAAAGCTTGAATGGGAAGGTCGCTACTTTAAGCCAATTTATCTCTAAAGCACCGAAAAGTGCATACCGTTTTTTGATGCGTTGAAGAAAGGAAAAAAAACTTTGTATGGAATGCGGCATGTTAAACTTCATTCGAAGAATTGCTACGACATAAGGAAGCTCCGCCAATCCTATCAAAGCCAGTGGACGGAGAGGGCCTATTCATTTACCTAGAAATTTCATCTCATGCTTTAAGCACTGCCTTTGTGCCCGAAGAAGCGAAAATCCAACGACGCATTTACTACGTTAGCAAGTTGTTTATTGGAATCGAGGAAAATTACCCAAAGCTGGAAAAGCTGGCATATTTCCTCCTGATCACGTATAGGAAGCAACGGCCGCATTTTCATATACATCCAATCAAAGTATTGATTGATCAACCTTTGAAACAAGTACCGTACTGAACTAAAACTTTCGAATGGCTTTTCAAGTGGAACATCAAACTAATTTAATATGGTATTACTTACCATCCGAGAAAAGCGATTAATGGGAAATCAGATTTCATCGCCGAGTTTACTATACGAGATGACGAAGAAACACCATTGAAAGTGGAGATGAATGGAAACTCTTTGTTGATTGCGCATCTAACCACCTCTGTTCAAGGGCGGGAGTAGTGCTCGAAACCATTAAAGGACGAGCCATTTTCTATGTCTTACACTTGGAATTTCCTACAACAAATAATGATGCAAAATACGAAGCATTAATAGCAGGGCTGAAAATTGTGAAGGAACTAGGAATAAAATCCATCCACATCTATAGTGACTCCTAGCTAGTCGTCTGCTAAGTAAAGGGCGAGTACCAAACTCTAGAGGAGTACCTTGCATCATATCTTCTAAAGCACAAGAGTTTCTAAGTGACATGGAACATTACACCATAACTCATATTCCGTGGGAGCAATACACCAAGGCCAACTACTTAGTAAACCGGTAAGCTCTGTACATGCTCAATCGTTGGGACTAGTCCCAGTTGAGACTCTGATTGCCACGAGCATAGACGAAATAGACGTCAATTGGATCCTCGAGACCACCGCTGAACCGAAAGCATGGAAGAAGCCAATTAAGAATCATTTACTTACAGGGACCCTTCCAACTGAAGGTAATCAACGGAAAAAGCTTCTCTAGAAAGCCCCACGATTCGTAATATAGGAGGGGATACTTTATCGAAGAGGATTCTCAACCCTCCTTCTTAGATGTGTGACCGACGACGAACTCGGCCAATCCTGAAGGAAGTGCACGAAGGCGAATGCGGAGACCATACCGAAGGTTAAACCCTCGCAAAGAAAGTTCTCCGGTTTGGATATTTCTGGTCGAAAATTAACTACGATGTAGCAGACTATGCTAGGTGATGTGATCGTTGCCAATGATTTGGAAAAATTAAAAGAACCCCCTTAATAGGATTAACACAAATGGTCAGACCGTAGCCTTTCGCAATATGGGGAATCGACTTGATTGTCGTATTGCCAATAGCTAAAGGAGGACCCAAAAGCTATAGTTTCTATTGGCTATCTAATGAAATGGGTCGAAGCAGAACCGCTGGCTAGCATTACTACAAAGAAAGTCATTAATTTTGTTATTAAAACATTATTTGTAGGTTTTGTGTGCCATCAAAGATCATCATCGTAATGGGACCCAGTTCGAAAGCGCTGAGTTCAAAAACTTATGCAAATGCTTCCAAATTGAGAAGAGCTTCTCCACAATTGCTCATCCACAAGCAAACATGCAAATAGAAGCAATAGACAAGATCATCAAGTCCGCTATCAAAAATCGACTAACTAAAGCAAAAGGGAACTGGGTTGATGAATTTCCACTCGCACAATGTGCTTACAAGACAATTCACAAAGCGGCAATTGGATACACTCCATTCACCTTGGCATATGGCTTAGAAGCAATGATTCCCATCGAACTAGAAGTCCCCTCTCATCGAAGGCAAAACTATAATCAACAGCAAAAAAAGTAGCTCCTACTCGAATCACTAGATATGATTGAAGAAAGGAGGAAGAAGCCAAGTTAAGAACTGTTGCCCACCAAAATGGGTCGCACGATACTTTACCTCCAAGGTCCACAACCAAAGCTTCGAAGTGGGAGAGCTCGTCCTCAAAAGGATCTATCCCATAACGGGGACCTTCAAACCCAACTAGGAAGGGCCACATGCAATCAATCAAAATTTAAGGGACGGAATTTTTAAATTGACAATCGTCGATGGAGTCTAAATTCCCAGAGCATGGAGCAGCGAATCGTTGCTCCGCTAAATCACTTGAAAATTAACTAATGTACCTTTTATTTTTTAGCAAATAATCCACCCCATGATGTCGGAAGCATTGTAAATAGGAAAAAACTTGCCCAAATTTTCTTAAAAAACGATTCACTTTTTGAACCGACAATACTATGTTCATAAGAATTACCCGCCGGGTCAACGGAAGCAGATCGACTCAAACTGTTGGATCGACGAAACTCGATCCCCTCCTTCTACGAACCGGTATTGCCTTGGCAACTTCAGGAATGCTCGAACATAAATTCCCTAGCGTTGCCCGAAGATAGGCAATGCTGAGAAGTATCAAAAGTCATGCGCTTCATGAGCCGTGCACTAACTCTTAAAACATAAATTCCTCACATTGCACGAAGATAGGCAATATCGAGGAGAACCAAAAGTTGAACACCAACTCTGAAAACAAAAACCCCTTACATTACCTAAAGATAGGCAATATCTAGTAGAACTAAAAGCTGTGCATTTCATAAGCCACGCGTAAACTCTCGAAGGTGTGATGTCACGCTCTTAAAACATAAACTGCTCACATTGCCCAAAGATTAGCGACATTGAGAAGTATTTTAATTGTCAGAATTGCCCTGGAAATAACGGGAAACTCATCTATAACAAGAATTACAAAGATCAAACCACTCCCATTACCAGGAGTAATGAGCATGACTCCAGCAAAATCGGAGTGCTATAAACTAGAAAAAACTCCAACTGTTGACGCTCCATGGTAAACCGAAGCATCTAACGTGAATGACATTTGACTGTCTACAGTTAACTCATAGATGTGCACACCTTAAGTAATGAAGTACATATTTTAGCATTGCAAAAAAAATTCGAAGAAATGATACCCATAAGTACCAATTCATTCTTTTGACAAGTGATAAGTGGTTTAAAACTTTTGAAAATTTACAAAGATTATTCATCAAGTTAAACTCGCAATTGTACGCTTATGAACTTTCTAATAGTTAATCACATAACTGTATATCCTGCACTAAGGTTACGTTTTTTTTGTGCACTTTAAACATGCATATCTTGTATACTTTCCATAATCACATAAAATCATAAGTTGTAAAACTTGTAAAAGGAAAGAATTGAATTGTGACTTAGTCAAATTCCAATTCTTAGCATGCAAACTATTTGAACCATACCGGTCATTTGTCAAGTGTTCAAAGTAAACAGCCCAATGAACTGGAGGGCATACACCGACACTTAAACAAAAATGTTACGCTTAAAAACAAGGCATACACCGACACAAAAAACTAAAATCTTATGCTTAAAAATGAAAATATCACATTTCACAAGTTTTGTTACTCCGAACAAAGAATTCTAACAGTAATCACAAGACCAGATAAAGTGAAATGGAAGTAGACAAAATAGATATAGGTGCACATGACACATATGAGTAGATCAGTAGAGGTGAAATTGAAATATTAACAGTATATTACTTATAATTTTCTCATGTATAAGGTTAAAACGTGGGGTCGTACATACACAATATCGACCAACAAAAAGAAGGTACAAACAACACAACAAAAATACTAAGTGTAGACTCTACACTTGAACAAACAATGCAAAATGAATCAAGACCGGATCAGCTACCGCCCCAGCTTCTCAGCACTTCTTTCCACCACTCCCCTTTATACCTTTTGCTCGAAGTTTTTGTTTCACCTTAGGAGTGGTATCATTGCCAGTAATGTCGACGATCTCCTCGGTGCTAATATCCTCTTCCCACTCTGTGACTTTTTCAAAAGACACGGCTTTCATCTTACGCTCCTGAGACCTACGGAAGCTCTTAGAGGACTTCATTCCCTCAACCTTCTCTTTTTTAACGGCAACTAGCTATTCTTGAGATCTGAGCGATTGCTCAATATGAATTTTGAGCTCCCAAGCTTCAACCACCATGAAATCACCCTCTAAAGAAACAAACAGGTCATCCAAACCATGCAGCGTGGTGATCTTCTCGAATTCTGACCCTGGATGCAAACCAGACACGAAAACAACGACCAGAGTAGGTATAGAAAAAAGCATAGAAGCGGTAAAGATCGCAATGGATCCAGGCATCGAGGAGGCCGACTGAACAATAGATAATGAGGATGAACCTATAAGATCAAAAATAAAAGTGTTAAATTCGTCATGCTTCTGTGACGTGAAATGAAAATTTTCACACTCGGGAGAAGCAAGTAGAATACCTGCATTGTAAGATTGACCAAGAAGGTTAACCTCGAATTCACCGCCTACACCCTCCTTCAAAGGTTTCAAAATTCGAGGGGAAGCTTCAAGACCAGAACTTGCTAACGGATCTCGGGGCTGCCTTGGTGGTTTGTCGGCATCAAAAATAAAAGGCTCCGAAAGCGCTTCGGTAGTTGCTGTCGTGGTAGTATGGGCAACCTCCTTTTCTCTCCCAATCCGCAAGATCTTCCGACCCTTCAACAACGTCTTCTTTGATTCACCATTGAGGTAGGTGTTATCTAACTTTCATTCGAAATAAACATTATCGCTATCACAAAAGAAGGTAAAGATCTCCTCTCAAATCACAATAAGAGTGCGCAAGAATTTAGCGCTTAAGTAGCTGAGACTATCCTGGTGTAGCAAAGAGTTGACATAGAAATTCAAGATGGTCTCATCCATATTCTCCATCTTTCTTTCAAAAGTATCCTTAAGCTCCAAATAATCTACCATAACAGCGGCCTTTTTGACTACGACATGAGTTTTATCAATGCTAAGCTTCACAACTCGGTCCTGGAGCATGGCAATCATTTTAGCCTGGTCGAAGATTGTCTTATCGTGCGACTTCATGACGTCTTCATATTCGGTGATCGTCTTGTTGTGATCATCTACTATCTTGACATGGTCGGAAATAGTTTTCCATCGGGCTTCAATGATCGTACCGCGGGCTTTGAGTTCCGCTAGCAGTTTAACTTCTACGGCATGCGCTTTTTTGATTTCGTCTCTCAGGGCAATCTCGATCTACGCATGCACCTCTTTTAACTCCTTCAGAAAGATGGCATTGTTCTTGCTTTCTCAAAGCACCCATTTTTTTCCTCTTCCAGCTAATCGATTTTGACGTTGCATTAGGCAACGCCCTTTCAAAATCGTCTTTCTCAGATTTGAAGGAGAAGATTTCCTTATAGTTGTTGCGGTTCGTGTCCGCCAACTGTTTGCAAAATTATTCAAACCCTTCAGCCTGTTCTGAATCGTTTCGAATTGCCTAAAGATGTAGCATTAAGCATCTCTATGAATTGGACGAAGATCATGATCAAGCTTAACCTCCTTAAGAACCACCTAGGTAGCACTACCTTAAGCTTGGGAGGACCAGATGGAAGACCATAGGCCGATCTCTGGTGGGGGCGAGAAGAATCGGGGGCAAAAGCCATATGAGACGACGACGCTTGAGTTAAAGATGGAATGTAAATGAAAGAAGCCGGGATTTCAAAACCAATTGAGGCGGAGGCTGGAGCAAAAGCCTATTGTTTTGAAGAATGGGGACCATGATCAAACCTCCACTTTTTCCACGGCTCCTCTGTATCATCGACTCTTTTGATACCCGCTTTTATATACTCGGCCATGTTCCCTCTCATCTCGACGGCGAGCCTCAGCCTCTAAACCTTTCCTTTTCTGATACTCCTCCTTCGTTTTGTAGGGCTGGTGACGGTTGGAAGACCGCTTTGACCAGTGCTCAGAGTTGGTGAATTCTTCATAATCATCATAGAGGCCGCATCCTCTCATAGTACCTGACATGGAAGATATATAAAAAGTCTTTGAAATGAAGAATGGGCATGAAAAATATATGTGTAAGTGAGGGTAATCCTAGTGAAACTTGGAATGTGTTTTGGGGGAAGGCCTAAAGCGATGTCACAAACCGGAGTGGGTGGACGTTGTGGAAGGAATTGTGCTAATTTTGGGTGCAATATGGCTTGGACGAGGAGACATCTCTTAGAATTTTAAGTCTCCTCCCATGACCTTCAAAATCGACATATACATTGCCCAGATCTCTGAAGTCTATGCTGTCATATTTGATTGAGGAATCCCGATGTCGATCGGCTCCTGGAGCATTACCTTTTTTGCTTATCTTTTGGGAGAGGAGAATTAGGGACAACGGGGCTCATCCTTAGGGTCTCGTTACATGATTCAGAATCCCCATCATCGGATTCTACATAGAAATCGACACTGGAAGTGGACTTATCACTATTACTCCCAAGCTCTCCTTCCTCTATTTCTATGCCCATCACAGTCTTGCCTTCCCTTTGATTGAATTCCTCTTCTTCTTGAATCAGGGCCGTCCTAATCGGACTACTAGCCTCGGCCGCTGCGTCTTTTCCCTCATGAGCCTCTTCAGCCGAATCATCGGGTGAGGCTTCCCGTTCTTGAAAAGCACCCTCTTCGATACCATAAGATGAGGAATTCGATGGCATGTGTACCCTGGATCAAGAAAGGGACGGGACCTCAGCTAGAATTGCGGATCTCCTTGGATGTAGCAGTCTGTTTCGAAGCAAGTGTTCGTTATTCAATAAGACTTCAAAAAATCATTCTTTAGCATCAATAGCCTTCAAGGTTCGGAAAATTCCATCGAGAGACAAGTCCCTGTTCAGCATCGGAATAACTGTACGAAATATTCGACCTGTTAGAAATCTCACAGTGACACATCGGAACACAATGAGAAAGAGAGGGAGATTACCCTCAGTTTTCTAAAGGCGGTTGAACCCTTCAGGACATTTGATAAAGAAGTATTGATTCATGAAATAGGACATGTGGATCTATAGTCATAATACAATTTTAAGATTCCTTTGAGCCTCGATTACAACCAAGGAAGGACACTCATCTCTTCTTTTAAATGAAGGAAATTATCTCAACTCGTCAAAGGTCGGGGCACGGTTGAATGTTCGCATGAAATGGATGTGCAGACAAGTTAAGATGGCATAGCCATTAGGGTGAATCTGAAAAGGATCAATCCCAAAGTTTGAGAGGGTCTCTCTCAAGAAATTGTTAAAAGGGGGCATAGATCCATTCATGTACATATACCGATGACAAGCGATATATCCCGGGGGAGGCATATGAGCGAACTCATCCTTTTTTGGGAGGCACACATCTTCATACGAGATGCCGTGGTGTAGGTAGATATTGTGCAAGATTTTGGCAGAGATCACGAAAGACACTCTCTCTGGTGGATTTAGATGGACTCAAAATTAGGAGGAGTCCAGTCCATGACCCGACCTACCGGAAGTAGCTGGCCCTGCTCAGCCTGTGAAGCAGAAGGAGGGGCAACGAATGAAGACTTAGCCTTCGAATGCGCAGGACTTCCTTCGCTAGACTTGCGATGAGAGGATGGGAGCTTATTTCTAAACAATAGAACTTACATCCCAAATGGTCAGGTAATTCAATCCTAAAATAAGAACTTCCCGTACCATACTTGAATTCAGAAGAAATATCGGCTCGCACTGATGTGTCGGGCTTCCACTATGTACCAAGGCAAGTGCGACGTGTTATCTATTGGTAGTGGGCTTGGTGTCCCAAATACTTCAAATGCTCTACCCCATGTAGATAAGATGCTCGTAGCCGAGAGGTAAAAGGACTTTTCGTATCACTTTCGTTTTGAAGTTACTTCTCCTACACTTACCCATTATCGATCAACGATCGATAACGGATCCATTGTCTGAAATGACATGGAAAGTCCTTTCCAATTAAGGTACACCATGTGTGCAAAAGGAAACAAAATCAATCTTAATCCTCTAGGAGGACGAAACCAATTCAGAATGTGTCATGTGGTATCGGGTATAGGACCAGGCACAAGTCAATTCTGGCTTAATGGACGAAAACCCCAAAATATGTCAAGCACCGAGGCAAGGCCCGAATCTCATTCCATAAAGAACTCAAGAATTGATTTAATATATTCCTCCATTAAGCAGCAATCAACTTGAACTCTTCATGACCAACACCGCAAATGCAACTTCGCCGTCGAAACGACAAAGCAACATCTTAATCAACAAACCCATCTTGAATTAGCGATCTAAACACAAAGTTGGTCGAAGCTTTGAAGTTAGTGAGCTAGAGAATGGTTCGACGACGATCTAAGGCAGCGGGCAAGATTAGGTTTGGTTGATAGCGACAAAGGTGACCTAGAAGCAATGGCAAAGTGACGATGGCAAAACTCTAGAATCAACGACAAAGAGAGAACGGCGGCGTCGAAGGAATCATAGTGGAATCTCTGTGGAAATCTAGGTCGGTTCGTTGGAGATAATGGACTGATTTGCTAAGGGAAGTTGACCTGGATCACAGAAGAAAGTGTAAGCTTGGTTCGTGAAGTAGTGATGGGTAGGTCGGCTCAAAGGTTTAAATTGGATAAGGGAATGCGCAAAAAAAACTATTAAGCATTCATGTCACTAGTGATCCATCAGCTATGGATCGATAGAGACCCAAAAGGGTGCACACCTTCGAGCTCAAATTTGCATGGCGACATCTACCTATCATTACAAGACATGTCGAGAAGTTATAGAGAAAAATTTGATCTGTTATGAGTAGCAATGGCGGTCGAGATTAAAACTTAGCAAGCGAAAGACTAGTCTGAATCAAATTTGTGTGGTCCTAACACAACAACTTGGAATGCAACAAACGAGAACTAAAAGCGATAACATCCAGAGCATGCCTTGTTTTCAACAAAGACATACTCTGGGGGAAAATGTTATTCGGGTTTTTAACCCAAGCGAATCCAAGAGAAGTCAGAATGACTTGGTCGAGTCAGAATAGCCCAGAAGTCAACCATTTGGACTAGAGTAACAAGCCAGAGGAAGCCAAGAAAAAGAACAAGAAAACCCACCAAGGACATGGATCGCTAGAGACCATGGCTTATGGATTGCAAACGTTACGTGGGATTAGCTGAAGGTTCAACTATTTCTCTTGCATCATGATCCATACACATATTCGAGAAGCAATGACTGAGTTTGACGAGATTTCGACTTAGTTAGATCAAGGGGAAAGCATTTGTTAAGTCCACTCAATAGCTAGATAAAACTAGCAAGTAAATCATCATCAAAACAAAGTGATATGCAACGAGACTACACGAACATCATCAACGCAAGACAAAAAAGGTAATCTAGAGACCTAAGTCCAAAGAAAGGCTAAGTATATGGATCGATAGCGATCCATACACAATGGACCGCCAGTGATCCATGCATCACCACAGGGTCGCTGCGCTCCATGAAAAACAAAGCAGAGAGTAAGGCTAAGGAATTGGCTTGTGTTCGAGCCAAATACTATGGATAGCTAGCGATCCATGCTTTTAGCTCGAGTCGTGAGGCAAGTTTCTAAGGTTCCTTCTTGAGTTCATTTGTATGCAGTCGGCGAACAGGCCTGGTCCAGAAGCTCTCTAATCTCAATAAATACCATCCTACCTGCAACACAAATGGGATACTCTGTACTGGTTACTAAAACTCTACTGGAATCTTTCTTCATTCTTTACCTCCCTTACAACAATCTTCAAAGGAGTTCACTGTGATTCTCCAATGAATTCTGACTTTGGAGATTCAATCTAACTAAGGATAATCGAGAGCCTTGTAATCAAATACATCTTATAACAGCAATCGGTCTATAATAAAAACTATAAAGTGAACGTAGGCTTCGTTAACAGCCGAACCACTATAAAATCTTCTTGTCTTCTTTCTCTTACCGATTTTTTCTATATCTATTATCTACATAATTGCTCTGTGAGAACAAGGCTAGTGTTTTCATGCACAAACCAGGGTGTTGATCGATTTTTTGGGTTAACAGGTATCAAAATTCTTGTGTGTCCTTGCCTTGGCCTGGGGGTTCTTCTGTTAAAATTTCAGCCCGATCCAGCACATCTTTCCTTATTAATACGGCAAGCATGGCGTTAGAAAAGGAGCCCATTCTTTCTACCGAAAAGACTCTTCCATTTTTATTCTTCATTCTTGTCTTAATGGATCCCAACTGACCCAAACATTCTTTAACCATAATCAAGTGGAAGATCAATAAAAATATAAAGTGGACGTAGGCAAAGATTTCTCAACCACTATAAAAATTTGTGTCTTCATTTATGATTTTTTTTCTTTGTTTTAATTTCATTCTTCATTTAATATCTACTAGATTATATTGGGTGTTGATGCCCATTTTTGGTATCAAAAATAGCCATACCACCTATGATGGCAAAGATGGCCTTTTGAACCAACAGATAAATTTGATCAAAGCTCACTGTCTTCCCAATGATGTTCCATTGAACTATGAAAATGATTAGGTGGGTTATAGGTCACAAATTATCTAACCTACAGAACTGATAGCTCCAAAAAAGGTCCACTACAAAATCTCTGGATCAATTATCTCCACATCATCCAAATCCACTCCCTTTGCGGCTATCCCCAAAATGTCATCGAAATCGTCACTACATGGATCAGTCTCAACTCCCTTTACTTCTGAATGAAGATTGTTGATGCCTTCAATCAAGTTGTATCCCAAATTTTCATCAAATAGACACATGCTGCGTGGAAAGCATTCATGCTTGAAAGTGTCATGGCGGAGGATCGATGCTAATCCTGCTACTGTGAATAATTCCCAAGTCTAAAGGGGGCAAAGTCTCCAATTTTGATTGGCCATCCTTAGAGAAAGGTGAAATCTACCGAGGCCAAGTAAACTGACATTTTCTGATCACTCCGATCAAGCCAAGCAATCTCCTGAGAGGTGAGACTTGGATAGCGCTGGAAGAGCCAGAGGTTGCCATGGACTAAGTGGAGGTCGAGGAAGGGTGATTGGGTTCAGATCTGGAGTGGTGGCGGGGGCTAGATATTTCATGCAAAATTGGCTGGTGAGGAAGAGGAAAGAAGCTCGGCTCTTGCTTAATGGGGGTTTTTAGCAGCGTCGCTTGATATGGAGGAGGAGGAGAGAATGATAGCTGATTTGGAGGCAGAAAGAAGGAGATTTAGGGTTCGACACTTGAGAGAGGAGAGGGAAATTATGAAAATGAAGCGGTTTTATCTTGGATGCGACTGTATATCACATTTTATGTTCAGGTCATGCCTTAACTCGTAAACCAGTCCGCCTTAGGGCAAAGAGTCAACCACTACCAGTCAATCGCTTTGGGTCGATCGATCGTCAAATTTTGGGCATAGGTTGAACTTGGATCCTATTTGGGTTGGGTTAATTATTAATAACAACAATATTAATCATTTAGCGCCTTTTATCGATTCGACACGATCCAAAAAATTCTTATCCTTTTCATGATGGTGCCCTAGCTTACTGTCTAGCTCTTTGAACCTTTTTCTTAATTATTTCACAGTACACCTAACTTTTACTGCTTCTGCTATCAATAACTTTGTAAACCTGAAAATATTTCACCTATTATTCTCCATATTACTTTTATATGAGAATATTACTTGCATTCAAGACACTTCTTAACTACATACCCTACTAAGTTAAGTGTCAATTTTTTTTATTTGCCCTTTAAAAGAGAGAGAAATTTATAAACTTCCAATGCGAGAGAAACCAGAAGCCTGCTGGATATATAGGGTGGGTATACAAAGTGGGGTGGAAACATCCAACCGAGTATAATGATCGTGTGAGCTAAGTACCAAGACTAGATTTTGCTCTGCTCATTTCAATTTGTTTCAAAAAAGAGAAACTCTTTTCCAACCAAAAAACTTTTTAAACCAAAATCAAGCTTTTATTTTTCTATATGTATATTTAAGAATCTCAAGACTTGCTCTTTTAAAATCAAGATTTTTTAACACAACCAAATAAAATTCCAAACCTTTCTTATTTTTCAAAACAATAGTTTCCAAATAGGCCCTTTGGAAAAATCTTTTTAAAACCCCATTCAAACATTTCAAGGCCATTTTCGAAATATTTTGTCAAATTCTCTCATTTGAGGTTGGACTAAGAAATGGACTTTACTCTTTTTAGTAAAAATATGGTTCGTTATCTTGTGGTGATTAATGAACATTCTCTAGGAGGAATTGCCTTCAAATGTTTGTGACATATAAACTCTTATTTCCCACTTGCCTGGAAGTAGTGTACGTCTTCCACTGCTAATACATCGAAGTCTACAGTCATACGGTAGTTATGTCTCAACAATCAAGGCAAAACCATCTAGTCTTCGAGATCCTTCCATATGTCGTGCTCATGCGCTCTTAGGTTAATGCCATGCCTATAGCCAACGCTCCGCGGGGTAATTAGAGTAGGTGAGAATTTTTTTAACTCTATAAGATTTTTCCTTACTTATAGTTGCCTCGTCCATCCTTTCGGAATATCATCGCAACTATTCTATAGTTGAAATTATAGAAGTTCAACGTATAATATTCAATTATAGCTAGGAAAAAAAATACAAATACGTACTCTCAGAGTATCATGATCCATATGATCGACTAACCTAGGCTCTCATACCAAATTTAATAACCTGCACTTTAGTGGGCTCGAATTTCGACAAAACTCGAAACCCAAGTTCATTGAGGTATAGGTCGTTGGTTTTGGTAACCCGTAATAAACATAAGTGTATTAAAGATCGATCAAAATAAACTTACAGCGGAACAGAAAATATAATAGGATATAAATACCGACTGAGGCCACTACCAAGGAATCAATGGTATTCCTTGGACATCCATCGCCCTATTAGTATCGAGCATAAATAAGAAAACTTCTCTATCAAACGTTCCATACTGCTCTAGTGACCTATTTCTCTAAATCTATCACGTGGGTTGTAATGAGGAGGGGGTTAGTTAAAAATTCTGGTGATTGGAAATTTGCGTAATTTATCCATAACATAAATTTACATTGTTTGGTTTCCATTTAAATGTTATGTCTGCTATTTATAGCTAACACATTCGATTTAATATATGTGCGAACGATATATTTATCCTAGCCTTCTCCAAGGTATACTATACATGTATATACCTATGTATGTATATATTATAACCATTCTCTACCTAAAACCCTAGCCACTTAATACATCCTAATTATGAAGCGGTCCTTGCACATAGTCATCGCTAGTCAATCTGTCCTAGCTACAGAGGCCGATGACTACTATATATGGTTTTACTAATTTTATATAATTAATTAGCCGTACTACTACCGCAACTTAAAGACTTATGTAAGGGTTAACTAGTCTACCTCCACCAAATTAATTTTCAATCATCTCTATTATGAGGTCCATGCGTATCCCATATTGGCTCTACACTAGTATGAAGTTAAATTCATCAAGGCATGCCGTAAGTCTTTACTACTGCTCGTTAGGGATCTTTGGGCCTCTTAAGCCTATATGCCAGACCTACTACTAAATATTGGTTTCCACTACAGATATAGCCTACTAACCCTCCATAGCTAACTTATCTATTTTGACTAATTTAAGTAGTCAAGGAGAATATTCCCTTTGGTTACTTACTACCTATTATAGGATAGGAAGCAGACCTCGTTTCCCATAAGGTGCTAGGCCTTTTAATACTTTAAATTTGAGGCAAACTGCCATGATTTATTTCCTCTAACCTATCTGCAACATATATCCGTTTCCCTCGAGTCCTTAAGTTGGAGATGTCACACAATAGTAGTAAGTGCACACAACTGTCGGTAGCCTCTGAGTGAAGGACAGACTTATGTTGTGTAACTCTATTGACCTTTCATCTCAACCCACAAAATCAAATTAATTACTCTAAACTTTAATATTAGGCAAAGCCCACTAATCTCTATCTTCTTAATTAAGGCTAATACTTTACTTACTTAATAATTATATTGTCTTAAAATATTTAATTAATACCTAGTATTTTATTTACTTTTTTTATAAATGTTGATTTGTCCGAAATAAATATTTATTATCTCAGCAGATGTTTCCTAAAGAAACTTATTTATTTATTTAAATTTTTCCTAGTATTACTTCTTTATCTCTACAAAGTTTTTATTCTAACAATCTCGTTAATCATTCCTATTAGTCCATTTATACCCTATTTAAACTCTTGTAACTCCCAAATTTATTCTACATTTATTACTATTTAATTGGAGTTATAACATTTCCATCCCTATTTCCTAATCCTATTATTCAAGGCACGTTTTATTTTATTGATATAATTATATCTAATGTGAATAGTACGCGTAAATCGTCCTATTAGTTTAGTTTTTATTTTAATTGATTGACGCATTTGAATATGTATATATATTTTTAATAATTATGCTTCTATTTATCAATCTCTAACTAGAATATTCTTCCCATATTTTAAGTTGTTGGAACTACATTTCTAAAAAAGTTTTCTATTATACTTTTCAAAAATTAGCCCAAATTAAGAGATTTGCTCCATTAGAATTTACAAGGAATGATTCATTTTCTTTTTATTGAAATAGATAGTGTAAACTATGGAAGATAAATTCATACTTTACACATCTCTTTCCTTTGTTTATGCATATTCCTTATTAAATCAAACATTGCACTTTTCTATGTAATTAAGAATATTAGGCAAATATATAAAAATTAAACGAATAATATTCCTAATAATTAAAATACAGAATGTCCACATTCCAATATAATTATGGTGTATATCTTGATTATACTAACATCTTTACAACCCAATTATAGATCTGGAATAAATTCTACATCTTATCAACCTTCAATTCTTAATATCTTGGGGACTGATTTCAAATCTGGGTGTAAATAATATTTCCAATCAAATCTCCTAAGTTGTAGAGTATGTAGGCAATATTTTATATGTTTAATTAGAGGTTACAACTCTTACATCTTTAGGCATAATAATCAAATAAAATTCTGATGAACTAACATTCAATGTTATAAAAAAATTACATAATTTCCCACTCACCTTTTAGAGCATTCCAAATCTCCAGATCTGAATCTGATTCCTTAATTCAACTCCATTTTCATTCTGATCTAAAGAAATATATGTAAAAATAGGTATATACACATATTAGGATTTCAGATCTAAAAAGAGATCCAGGGTTGAAGGGGAATATGAATTTACATTATTGAAATTTACCATATTGTTTGCACAACGCTGATCCGCTCCTTCTCTTCTTTTATTTATTTTCTGCTCTTCTCCAATCTATGTAAATGCAAACTATTTTAAAGTTAGGTGGTATAGGGGAGAAGAGGAAATGGAAAAGCATCGCTGCCCTAGATCAGAAATTGTGAGAAGAGAAGGGAGGGGTTAGGCATGTATTTATAGGCTCTTGAATTACTCGTAACTGTTAGATTAAAAATATTACATCCTTGTCATTGGTCGATGTTCATCTCATGTAGAAAATCCTCGATCGATCAACCATACCCTTATAAGCGGTCAATCTATTCGTCGATTGACCCATGTGGGGTCAACCGATTGGTCCCAATTAATTATTTATATATGTTAATATATGTTTGTTTAATTATTTTCATTTAGATTTCTTTAAACATCCGTAATTTCATTGTTTGAACTCTGATCACAAAACTCTAAATATGAAAGTTGCTCAGAAAAACACCATGGACGCAATGGTCCAAATTTCGTGGCCAAATTCCATCATTTGCTCAAATTCCATTTTTGGAGCCTAATTAATTATTAAATTATTAACCTAAATTTATGGGTGTTATATCCACTATCTCCTACCTTCTTCTTGAATTCTAACAAATGTGATCCATCTATTACATCAATTATTACACCCGATTATGGGATTAATTCTGCATTTCCACATTGTAGTGGGTAAGCACTACAAACTATACTTATTTAGAATAACTCTTCATAAAATTAGCTTGGTGCAATAATTTTTCTACCGCTTATCTTGTCCTCTCTAACCTTGAGTCAACAAACATCCCTTATATGGGTTTGCCATCCTATTACTTTTTCCTTCAACCATACTACCATATTCTCTAAATAAATATCTCTTGACGGTATCCTCAAACATTGGTATTTACTTCCTCTACATCATTGATCCTTCATGCGAGTATACCATAGGACTCACAAATTATACTTTGGTACCCTTCACCATTCCTTTGAGGGTTCTTCTTACGGCTTCCAGATATCTCCAATAAAACATTCCTTATTTCATACCAACATTACTTATATTCAATGATGATTCCATGTTGCTACTCTATGAGCGTTTGTAGCTACTTTATTCATAACTTAAAACCTTTATCCTATCTTATCTAGGTAGTGATCCATATCTGCTCCATATTAAAATTTTGGTTTGCTTCTCGCCATTTCTTATAAAACTAAAATTTCACAATCATGATATCTGCGATAAACCATATTTTTGGGCATTTGATAATTGGATAATTAACTAGTTTATTCGATTGAACAGATAAACATTCTGATAATAAAAGATATCTGGATATGTAAATGAATTTGAAAATATAATAAAAATTAAATTATAAATATTTGGATAAATATTTGACAATCTCTTGATATAATTACTTAAAATTGACAAATTATTCTTTAAAAACAAGATAATAATGATGGTTTATAAATATAGATATAATTAGATTTTAAATAGAAAAATTATTATTTTCAAACAAAATAAAAAATGTGTTTGTTTAATTATATATATATATATAAACAAATTTTAAATTGAATTTGGATTTAAAACGGAAACTCAAAAGATAGATCTCTTAAAATAATATTGGATTTGAAATATATTATATATGATTTTATTTAGAATATAATTGGTTTTATATTATTTTCTTTTAAAGGATTTTATTTATACAAATTAAGAAATGTATTTATTATTTAGCAAATTAAATATAAAAGCTTTTTAAACCATTTAAAAACTAATTAACTCATGCATAATTACAAATGTAAGTAAAAGAATGTATCTAATTACAAGCGTAAATGAATTATAAATTGTAAAAGACAAGTGTTAGATTTTTAAATAAGTGTCACTATTTTATTTTATTTTTAATAAATCCTAATTAAGTCTATATAAACATCTCATTCCCTATCTCTCATTTTCTTTGATCAGTAAAAATTTCCAAAACTTAGAAACAAAATCCTGTAACATTAAAACCAGTGAGAAAAACAAAGAAGAGTCAGTAACAAATATTCAAAATAGAAATTCAGAGTAATCTCTCCACAAATTCATGAAGAGCAAGCTAAGAAATTTCATCTCAGATCAGATTCAAATTCAAGTTGCAACACAATCAAGTACTGATCAAAAATCCAGATCAAAACATTCCAGTATAAAAATAATTCCAGGCCTCTGTTCTATATAAGGTGAGTAAACTAAGCTTAAACAGTTTTAAATTGGATTCATATGACAAATGAAGAGAAATTGTGATGAATGTTTAAAATATATATGCACGTTTTTTAGGTCAGAATACATGTGTATATGATTAAAGATACTGGTGTGTATGTCTGATATATCTGTGTCATCTCTGTTTTTAGTTACAGAATTTAAAATTTAGATCAAAATTTCAGTTCTCCTCACTAATCTCTGTTAGGCTTAGGAATTCAAATGAATTATGTTTGTTTAAACATAAAATAAGGTTTAAAATTATTTTTAAGTGAAATAATTTTGTATAATTCTGGAAATAAAGATAGGACAGTGGAAAATTTATAAATAGGTAAAACTCAAGCAACATAATTCTTGGATTCACATATATAATCATAATCTCCATTAAAAATCATGATTTTTAAAAGCTAAATCACAATTTTGAACTTGGAATCGAGAGAGAAATCGAGTGTTGATCAGGAAATGGGTTTAGTGGAAATTCTGGTGATCGACGACACTTGAGGGGTTAGGGTCTTGGCTGAAGCGAGCCTGTGTTCGATGAGGTCAGGAAAAATAGTTGAAGTAATTCTAGTTCACCGTGGCATCAGGTAATAGTCGAACTAGAGTTTAGGTGAATTTTTGGTCGAGGAAGAAAATCATGCTGCCACGCCTACATCGGAGCATCGAGTTGGTCGGGACGAGGGGAAATGAAGCCCGAGATCAAGGCAAAGCTGTAGATGGAGGATCAGAATTTCTGGTGGTCGGAATCAGAGCTTCAAGGTGAATTTGGGTTAGAGGTTTCTGTCTAGTTTGTTCACGATGGTCGATTTTCGATTTCAAGATCGTTTTGGTGGTTGGGTGTTTGGGATCAAAGGTGGAGACCATAGGCGACTCATTGGAGATGGACAGGGAGGTCCGATCGTCGTCGACGATGAGTGTAGGTGCACAGCGTATCCATTGTGTCAGTTTTTGTTTAAGGGTTTTTTACTCGAGATTATGCTTGGGGAAAAAGATGGGTTACCTCGGGTTCGTCTCGAGTTCGCATGTGTGCTTAATAACATAACAATTTAAAATTAAAACCAAGAAAAAAAAAGAAAACCGAAGCTCGAGAAAATGATTATGGAAACTCAAGATTTTGAATGGGAAAACATGGGTTTGCCTTGGGTAAATATTAGAAGATTAACAAGTTTAAATTTTTTAACAAAAGTTAAGTTTAAACGAATTATCTTTAAACTATTTTAAGTAATAAGTGATTAATTAATGTTTGACTAAGTTGAGAAAAGTATTATAAGTTTTAATTAAATAAATTAATTCTTAGGTTGTATTTAAACTTAATTAATCATGTAATTAAGGTTAATTAATTAAGATAAAGTGTTTAATTATTAATTTAATTTAAAAAAATTGGGTTATTCAATAGTTAATGATAATTTGATTCTAAGGTATTAAGTAAGATTTTAAATGGTAATTAAAAAGAAAATTTAAGATAAATGATTTATCATTTAATTAATTAATTAGTTAATAATTAAAGAGTAATTAATAAGTAACTAAATATTAATTATTAATTGATTAATTAATAATTAAAGAGTAAGGAATTAATAGCTAAGAGATAATTAATTAATGATTAATTAATTAAGGTTAATTAATCATGGTAATTAATTAAGGTAAATTAATCAAGGATGATTAATTAATAGGTGATTAAGGAAAGATTAATTAAGATAGGTGATTAAGGAATGATTAATTAATTAATTAATTAGGTTGTAATTAATTAATGTTAAGTAAGAAAGACTAAGATAATCCAAGTGAATAAAGTTGGTGATTAATTTAATTGGAGATTAATTAACTTTAATTAGGAATTATATATCTAATAAATCTTGTGTATGGATGGTTGAATGATTTTGGATGATTGGGATTGTTGTTGTCTCTGATGAGCAATTGAGATGTGTCGTGATAAGAATGGGTTGAACTGTGATAATGTGGGTTGTCTATCTGAGTTGAATTGTTGTGTGGTATGATATCCTGAATATGAATTGTATTATTTTAAAACTTAACAATTTGGAATAGAAATGATAACTGGACTCGAAGAAACCGGGATCGGGTATCAGTAATACCTGAAACCACTTCGATTAGTAAACTAAATTCTTTATAAATTGGATATATGAAATTATACAGGCTGGAATGGAATGAAGTGAGTAGCATGGACATTTAACTTGAAAACTGTTGTATGTGATAAATGATTGATTTTAAGAACTCGTAAAGGGTACGAGTTACCCTCATTTTCACATATGTTATAGCTTGGTATTTCATATTATATGGGTTTACTCACGCTGGTTTCCAGCCTGACTCGAGTGTTACTTTGATGTAATTCTTGGGTCAGACTGAGTATTACAGATTTCCAGGTAAGGACATTCTGGAACTCAGGAGGCGAGTTGGACGGCAGAAACGTATGAAGTGTATTCCACTGAGTATATTATTGTTGTTTTTCTGGACATGTTAGTTCTAACTGTACAGTTTTTGTTTAATGGATGTAACTCTGATGTATTGATGTAAATTAACCGATATAGCTTTTCTTTGTTTAAAGGATATTATTTGATATTATATTTGATCCACTGCGAATGTGAGATGTTGTTTCTCTATTCTTCTTATACCTTCTTTCTTCTTTCTTCTTTTCTCTAACAATCTAGAATTTTCGGAGTCGAAAATTATGGGTCGTTACAATATCCCTAATCCAAATCTTTAAAAATATAAACTTTGAAACTTTTTTATCAAATTCAAAAATTACTCGGTTCCAAAAATGAACCATGAAAAATTTATCCTTTCTAACTGATTTTACCTTTTTAAGGAATTTCTACAACAAAGAATTACTTCTTTAAAAAAGGATTTTTAGCTCAAAATATTCAAAAACTAAATTATCATACCAAACCATTTTTTTTCAAAAACATCTTCTATAACTCATGTTATTTTCCTATTACTCATGTTATCTCCACTTCCACCATTAGTGGTGATTTTCGCAGCACAAGATGAGGACTTCTAAAAGATGTGTAATTGCAACATTCTATCTAAGCATCTATCCAAAATATATGTGCATTGACAACATATCCATGGAATTTATCCATTCTTCCTATCGTATTCCTATTATTTTTCTACTATATTATTTCTAACTAGATTGCTGATCCTATGTGTGTGTGTGTGTCTATATATATATATATATATATATATATATATATATATATATGTATGTATGTATGTATGTATGTATGTATGTATGTATGTATGTATGTATGTATTTCTATCTAAATTATCGGACGTTGTTACTCTTCTATTATATATACCCCGCTTGAATCAAGTACTAGTTCCATTTATCCACCCCTTAAAAAGAATTTTAAAATGGAACTTTCAAAGTTACAAAATTGGAAAAATCATCAACCACATCCTATGCTCCATATTACATTTATTTCAAAAACAAAATATCCCTTTATCAAAAATCTTTAAATCCTAACTTTTTGACTTAATCAATTTTAAACTAAGAATTTCAAAAATGAATTATTCTTTTTACCAAAAACCTTTAGATCAGAAACTTTTGACTCAACAAAGTTTCAAATTATGAATTTAAGAATTTTCTTACTTTTTCAAAACTTCCCAATATATTCTTTAAAATTCCCATTCAAAACATTTCAAGGAATTCTCAAAAACCTTTTTGTCAAATTCTTTCAAATAGGGTTGGACTTAGAAATGGACTATTATTTCCCTATCTTTAGGACACTACTTCTTCGTTACTCATCCTTAACTCATCTCCAACAAAAAATACGACTTATCTTTATGTAGTGATTATTGTACACCTTCTTGTGGGAACTTTCTTCACTCCTTCTTCATACCTTGCTTCTAGAGCTTGCAACATATATGTTCCTATCTCTCATTTGTTTGGATGAAATGTGCATCTTGAATCAGCAATTCATCGAAATCCATAACCAAAAGGTGGTCTAGGGCCAAAAATGGAGTCAAGTATCTTCCAACCTTCGTGATTCTTTTATATGTCATGGTCATGCTCTTCTTGGCCCACTCCTTGTGATATGACCTCCTCTCTATAGGGTAATCGAGGTATGAGTATAAAGTTAGCTCTATTTGTTTTTCCCAACTCATTGTCCCCTCACCCATCCTTTTGGAATATAGTCGCTACTACTTCTATAGTCATATATTATACAGGATGGCGCATAATTTATATATAATTTTATGTAAAAACACAATTTACCCTCTCTCGGCGTATCCCAATTCCTATGATCGACTAATCTAAGCTACGACACCAGATGAAACAGCTTGCACCATAATGGGCTCGAATTTTGACTAAATGAAAACCCAAGTCCATTAGGATATAAATCGTTAGTTTTGGTAACCTATAATAATGTAAAATATCAGAGTGTGGTCAATATAAACTCAGAGTGGAATTGAAAAATATAATATAAAATACATATTGACTAAAGCTATTAATATCATGCTTTGGATATTTAATTGCCTTATTCGCATCGAGCATAAATAAGAAGACTTCACCATCTTTAGTTCCTGTCTTGATATGAAGAAGGGTGTCAGAAAAATGTTCTGTGGTTGAAAAATTAAATAATTTATCCATTCCATTAATTTATACTGATTGGTTTCCATTTAAGTGTTATGTCTATTATCTACAGCTAATCCGTTAAATTTTATGTGCACGTACGATATGTCTAACCTTACCTTATCCATGGTATTACTATAGAGGTATATGCCTATCGGCATACATGCCTAATCGTTTCACTACCTAAAATTCCAGCCACTTAATATATCTTAAGCAGGGAGTTAGCGGACCCAATATTAGCTACTTAATACCTCAGTTCCTAAAGCAGGCCCTTTGCAGTATAACTGCTAGTTAATCGGTCCAAACTAGAGAGATTGATGGCACCTAGATAAGGCTTTATAATAATTTCCATATTAATCAAGCATCTCAACTCTACAACTTATGCTCAACTGTGGGCCAAAGGCCTTTTTAAGTCCCATGCGACAACCATCAGTCATCTCCCAATAATATAAGAGATAATACCCAAGTTACTTAATACCTATTCAATAGGAACTAGGCAAACTTTGACCATTTAATACCAACAATTTAGGTAGGTCCCGCCATTTAATACCTATCCCAAGGCAGAATCCTCTTCGATACTACCTAGCTAACATCGTACGTTATCTCATTAGGCCACTTAATACTTCTTTATAGGAGAGGCAAACCCTATACTTAATACCTTACACCCGTAGTGTGCCCTTCCCGTGATATCCACTACATGCATAACCGCTAACCCTGACCATTTAATTCTTCCTAAATAGGGAAGAGCTAGACCCTATAATAACTACTTAATACCTTCATCCTAGAAGCAGGTCCTAGGTCCTATGAATATCCCTTCCTCACGAGTCCTATGGTTAGAGATGTCCCACATTAGTAGTATGTATACGCAACTACTGGTAGCCTCTAGTTGAACAGTTGATTTCTGTTGTGTAGCTCTACTGATATTCCATCTCAACTCTCTAAATGAAACCAATCACCCAAAACCCGATTGTTAGGCTAATCCTACTAAATCTCGCTTGGTCTAACCGTATAATTAAACCTATCTAATTTCCTACCATGAAAATTATATTACCTCCTACGTATATCTAATAGTATTAACAATTACTTATTCGCTACGTAATTATTCATAATTTATATGCTTAGGCTTTGGTTTCCTTGTAATGTCTATTACCCGTAATAATTGATCATTTTTGTCAAAATTGGTCAATGTCTAATCAATCCTCCTTTAATTCATTTAGTTTATTTACCACCTTCAAAATCCATATATTATGCCTGTTCGATTTCCCCATAAATGCCATATTAATTTCCTTAATTTAGTCCCCATTTAATTCCTTTTAAACTCTCTATCAATTACAAATTTATTGCCTATTAAATCTGTAATTAATGTCCATAAATCCTAGCCCTATAATTACTACGCTGTTAATAACTAATATAAATATCATCGTAAATTACGCTATCTATATATTTTTATTTTTGTAGCTTTAAGCGCATTTGTACGTGTCTATTTTTTTCTTTATAATTCTAACTATTAATTTCAAGACTAGAATATTCCTTTCCATGTTTTAATTGTAAGACGAGTTTATACCTTTCATAAAGTAACCAAAAGTGAGATCTTTGCTCCGTTTGAAATTACTAGAAATTATTTCTTTTCTTTTTGAAATAGACAGTGAAACGACAGAAAAGGACATCCATATCCATATCTTACACATCTCTTTCCCTTTTTGGTATACCCCTTGTTAATTCAAACAATGCACTTTTATACATTTTTTGGAATTGGATAATTTATGGAAATTACATGGAACCCGCTCAAAATAAATCTAAACATAGAAATTCACATTCTAAGTCAACTAAGCCAACCTTATTTACAACCCAATTATAGATTTGGAATAAAAAAACATTCTATAAAAATAAATATTTGAGACTAAATTCAAAATTTCAAATTAGGTTGTACATACTATTCCTATTCCAATTATCTATTTTATTGAATTTGTAGGCAATACTTCTATACATTTTTGTAAGCTTACAATTCATCAGATCTTATTTAGGCATAATAGTTAAATAAAGTCCAATGATATAAATTTCAATGTTATAAATAAATTATATAATTTCTCACTCACCTTTTAAAGCTTTCCAAATCTTCTAATCTGAATCCATTCCTTTACTTGTCTCCTTTTCCTTTCTAATCCAAAAAAATATGTATAACAAGGAGTATGCATATTATTAGAATTACAGGGCCGACAAGGGATTTGGGGTTAAGAGGAATAGAGATTTAGAATTATAAAACTTATCGTTTTCCAGTATCGATTCGCTCCTTCTCTTCTTCTCTTTTATTTTCTACCATTCTCCGATTGTACATTTGTATATAATATTTTATAATTTTTAGAAGTAGTGGGGAAGAGAAAATGGCAGAGCTTCGCTGCTTTTATAAGAAAATATGAGAAGAGAAGTGAGGGGTTAGACCTTTATTTATAGGTGCATGAATCAATCGCAACTGTTAGACAATCGCAACTGTTAGATTAAAATAATTAAATCTGGACCATTGTCCAAGGTTCGAATCCTAGCTTCCATGTTCGCATCGGTTGACCACTCCCTTATATCTGGTCGATTGCTAACGGCTGACCGGCCTAAGTAGAGGATCGATCGATTGGGTCCCGTTTTTAATATTACTTATTTCCTGTTTTGTTTTTAATTTTTTTCGCTCCAGAAACTTCAAACGATGATACATTTTTTGTTAGAGCATTGATCGTGAAACTCCAAATATAAAAGTTGCTCCAAAAATTGCAATGAACACAATGATTAAAGTTTCATAGCCAAATTCCAACATTTTCTTAAATTCCATTTTTGGAGCCTTATTAATTAATTATCGGTAATTTTACATAGTTTTACGTTGCATGTCTATTTCAATAAAAGAAAAGAGATAATTCCTTGTAATTTCAAATGAAGTAAAAGTCTCACTTTTAGATAATTTATGGAAAGCTATAACTATAATCCTTTTTGGGAAGGGTAGATCTAATATATTAAAATGTAGAAATAATTGTCCCTTATAGAATGCACAAATAGTGTATGTCCTAATATATTAAAACATAGGAATTAATGAGTGAGATATATATAAATATCTGTATACATGTATATTTAAATACGTATAACCACTCCTATCGATTACTATATGTATATATGTAGTATAGTATACGTCAATGTTCATATTATTTATAATTAGGACGACTGGTTATTAATAGCGTAGTAAACCATAGGACTAGGAGGTTAAAATGGGAAAGAGATGCTAACTCTAAAATAAGTAGAGAAATAAATGTGCAGCTAACAATGAGTTGTAGGAAGTGAATTGGGACATAAACGCGTTCAGCGAGACCGGATAAAGGATTTAATATGGCATTTATGGGGAAATGAAATAGGCATAATAGGTTAAATTAAAACTAGTAGATAAACATCATTAGTGATATGTTTAGGACTAGCGTGAATTAGTGGACCTAGCTTAATATTTAGGTCCAGAATAATTGGTTTGGTTAAATTGGGTTAGGATATGAGGTTGGTGGAGTTACATAACAGAAGTCTATTTTCACCTAGAGGCTACCAGCAATTTTGTATACTTACTTCTAATGTGAGGCATGTCCAGCCATATGTGACAACCCGTGCCTTCCAGCACACCGATCCAAAGTCTAGAGTGACTTAAAGACTGGCGTTGGTGATAAGAAATACGGGCTGTCGGAGTTTTTAAACAATTCATAGATTAAAGTTGCAAGGATAAAATCTAAGACATACTATACTTTCAAATCTCACAGTGTAAGGCATAAAAATATAAATATTAAGAATAGTCATCTCAAAAAATATCCAAAATACCGTCTCAAAATAGTATGTAGTCAAATCTATAATGTATAGAAATACAATAAATATTCTGATAGACTACTAAATATGATAAACAATACATGGAGAGTAACAGAGAATAAACAAAACAATTATGATGCCGAAATTGCCTCTCCAAGTACTATCGCTAATCCTATTACTTGTCGTCTCATCCTCCTATGGTGAGGAAAAAGAAAGGAAAAGGGGTTGGTCAGACAAAAGTCTGGTGAATTAGTACATCATTAATATTTGATGATTACATGCAATTGATTTTAGTAGTACGCTATGTGACATAGAATGCCCTCCAAGTGTCCGTGAGTTACCTATTTTCTTTACTTAAGGGCTTTAGCTCAATACACAACTATACTAGCAACTTGTATAGGCTCATACTTAGGTCGAACGACTATCAAACATCAAGACAACTAATGATCGACCAATAACTACTTGCACTACCCCTTATAGGTTTCCTTACAGTTTCCACCATGGGCCTACATTTCCGCAACTACGGCTAAACGTAACTACTCCAACATAGGTTTTCCTTTAATTTCCACCATAGGATTAAGTTTCCAACAATTACGACTACATGTATCCTAGTTACGCATTGAGGGGGAGACCGCAATGCTGACCCATCAAAGTGACTTATTGTTATTGCATCTGTGTCCACCTCTCAATGGTAACATAATGGATTTTATTGCACCGTGTCGGGATCCATCAACGACACAGCATCATATCGCAACCCCGTGAATACTAAGGAACTCCCATTAGTGTTGCGCCGTACATTCCATCAAGCATCATCATCAGTGTTGCACATCCACCATAGAACCTCTTATGAGTGCAATTTATGCTAGAATTGCCCGTAGTCAATTACCGACCCCTGTTTGATATGTCGCCACATAGGAACTAACATCCTTATCTAAACTAGCATTCATATTACACACACACAGATATATATATATATATATCTGTGTGTGTGTGTGTGTGTGTGTGTGTGTGTGTATGTATATGTATGTATGTTCTACGTATGTATATGTACTCTACATGTAAGCCTTAGGGTGAGGTTCAAGTCATGCCCAATTTTGGTAACCAGTTGACCACTTGTTTTAGAGCGATCCTTTTCTTACTGTTGACTGCTCCAACTCCAATGAGCACAGCCGATTGGTCTTTGTTGTTTAGTGTTATTAATTAGGGTTTTTATTTTTTTTATTTTTAATTATTGTTGTTCCCAATTTGTGAATTAAGGGTTGGACTAGTATTGTATTTATAGGGGTACAAGCTAACTTCCATCGTTCAAAATATATGATGTAATCTTAGTCACTGATAAAAGTAAATGGCCAAATCAGGGCCATTGGCCTAACCAAACCCTAGTCGCAAATTGTCAACCGGTCTACCACTTTAGATAGGTGCGGTCGATCGCTAGTGGTGACCGGTCCCAATCTAGGTGTCAACTGGTGAAGCTTTTTAATTAGTATATTTTCTTTCCTTATTTGCTTGTTTAATTAATTTTTATTTTGGAATTTTTTTTTTACTTTCTCGTATTAGCTTCGATTTCAAAACATTATATATGAAAATTATCTAGAAAATCGATATGAAGGCAATGGTTCAAATTTCGTCAAGATTCAGAAGTTTGCAAAAAATTCAATTTTTACCCTTGTAATTTTCAATTTAATTCTTTTATTAAATTTCCACTTAAATTTTTGAGGTATTACATTCTCCCCCTTAAAAGGATTTCATCCTCAAAATCTTTGAGATGGACAATTGTAACTCATGTGTACAAAATCAATAACATAACCATCTACTAATCCATCAACCATTGGCAATCGTTGTCCTTAGTTAAATTTCCAATAGATTATATACATGCAAGTGTGGATGCATTATATACATGCATATTAACCTATAATAATGTAAAGTTTACGCGGTCTTCTTAGCTGGTTGACCTTTTGAAATGCAAATGCTTGTAAATGTGTCCAAAATTTATGCAACAACCAATGTACTATACTGACAATTTGATATGTATGTGTTCCCATTCAATGCATAGGCAATAACCATATGCATATAACTCAATGAAATAGAACAAGTGATGAGGTGTATGCATGTATGCTAACTCAAGAATATATTTGCGTATGTATATAAAGATCAATACAATAAATACATCCACTAGCATCCATCATCCAAAACATGTCCTAATAACATGCTTGCATTCAATTGTCTCTACCTATGGGGCATTCCAAGTTAGAACAAAAAAACATAAGTGACATACTTGTTTACCAAAAATGGAAATGTATTAGAAAAGAGTTATTGGTGGGTAGCTAGGATCCACTCCTCCGGCTCCTATGTACTATCTGCTGCATTGTCTCCCCACCAAACCTTAATCAGCTTGATAACCTTATTACGGATTTTTGTACCATGTTAAAGAATACAAGTGGTTGCATGGCGAACAAGTGACTCCCTCTCTACCTCCACCTCCTATAGCTGACTTGACTACAATGGCTGTATCATGTAAGCACTTCCGCAAGTGTGACATAGAAAAAAATCATACTCCTTATAACTTTTCATGAAGCCTCGCCCTATAAGCTAACTTCATCATTCTACTAGTAATCAGAAAAGGCTCTATGAAACTCGGTGCTAACTTTCCCAAACTACCAAATCTCACAACATGTCTAAGCGGTGAGACCTTTACAAAACCACGTCGCCCCTTGCAAACTCTAATTCCATGTGTCTCCTGTCATGTAATCCTTTTGCTTATCCTACGCGATCTTCATCCTACAATGGATCAAGTCAACCTTCTTTAATATCTCCCTCACCATATCCGGTCCAAGAATAATCCTATTCGTAGTGTTCCACTAACATAATAGTGATCTATAAGGTATTCCATATAATGCCTTGATTGTTGCCATCCTAATACTTGCTTGATAGACGTTATTATAGGAAAAATCCACAATAGAAAGTGCTCCCAAGAGCTTCCAAAATCCGATATGCACATCTGTACTAAGTCCTTCCACATCTGGTTCACCCTCTCTGTTTGTCCATTCGTCTACCGGCAATAAACGGTACTCAAGCTCAACGCGGTGCCTAAGCCTTAGGTAGACTCCTCCAAAGCTCATTGGTGAAAGCGGATCTCAGTCGCTAATGATGCTAGAAGGAACCTCATGTAATCTAATAACTCTCATACTCATAGTGTCACCACAAACACAGTAGTCTCTATATTCATAACCTAACAAACTTCCTATCACAATATAGGATCACCGCATACATCGTTATCCAATCCACATCAAAAATCAACCCAAATCCAGAAAATCCTAAGTCAAAAGCATCACAATCGAACCTGACCCCCAAAATGAAAATTTTCAAAACCTTACATATCATAGATAAATAAGTTGATCCTTGCACACAATTTGATACAACTATAAGGTCTGTAATTATGCTAGTGTCTAAGTGTAACTCATCCACAACTCTGCTCAGGATAAAAGAGTGTGATGCCCCCATGTCAAATAAGGTACGAACATGTAAATCAAATAAAGTTAACAAGCCTTTGATTACGAGCTTCTTGCCCTTATCTGTAATTGGAGGCGCATTTGAGCTAGGAACTACGTTCAGTGCATAAGTTGAAACCATATATGTAGAGGTCTTTTGAGCTGTTGGACACTCCTACCTCTTGTGCCCGTATTAATTGTGGTTGTAACACCTAACCTTCGAACTATCCATCTTACATTCCCTTGTAAAATGCCCCTTCTTGTCGCAATTCCTACACTGCAACTCTTGCTTCTTAATCTTTCCCTTAGGTCCTATTCCGAACTTGCATTGGTTCTGCTATGGTGCCTTCCCTCCTGTTTTCTTAGGCTCACCATTACTTCCTTCTTTGAAATAGCATTCAACAAAGCCATCTCCATTAATCCCTCGAAATTCACACCTATGGGAATATGTCTATGGGGTAAATCCTAAAGAGGTTGATTCAGTCCCTTAGCAAACTTTAGAGCTTTCTTATGAGACATATTGATTGGTTCCTTTCCAAACCTAGTCAACTCATTGAATTGATTAACATGCTCTTTCACCAACATCTTTTCTAGCCGTAAATGAATAAACTTCTCCGGCCGCACTCCCTCTTTAGCCCAAGATTGAAATTCCATCTCAAATAATCTCATGAATTCCATTAAGTGATCTCTCCCTCATTAATCTAAGAAACTACCACATCCCACCAATTCAAAGCCTCCTCTATAAATGCCAAATGGAAAGTTGTCTCCTAATATCATCTATAAGGCTCATCAATCCTAAAATCATCTTAGAACTATGAATCCATGTCCTTGAATCTACATATGACTCATTCCACATACACCTTATCTAATACACTCACTAAACACTTACGTAGTTTAGTAAAATCGATGATAAGTCGATGGGAAGGAAGTGCACCTGTCGTTCGCTCCATAGGCCCTCTATTAGGGTTAATCTCGACTTGACCTCATGCTTAGTGATGCTGGTGGAACCAAATCAGGATTTTTACACCTAGAAACTCCGTTGCATTTCCAATGCAAACAAGATCACTCATCCTTTCTATAATGATTTCAGGAATTTATTAGAAACTTTTCCACAGATAGTATTGGTAAGAGTAATGGAAAGGGTTATTCGGAATATACTAATATGTATAACACTTTTGAAAATCTTTTATCCATACATACACAAATTTATACACACACACACACACTTTGAAAACCCATTTTGAAAACCTTATGGAAAATATGTGGAAAACTTTTTTTCGAAAAACATTTCAAGTACATTCTCTCAATATGCCCTAATCCCTAAGGAATTTCAAACTTAGGCTCTAATAACAACTGTGACAATCCACACTTCCCGACGCACCGATCCAAAATCTAGGATGACTTTCTAACTTGCGTAAAATGGCAAGATGTCGGGGTTTTTAAACATTTCAAGGACTAAAGATACAAGGATAAAATCTAAAGCTGTAGCAACCCTAATTTTAATTAACAATATTTAGAATATTTAATTGGATAAATTAAATAAAAATAATATTAAAGAGATTGAGATTTGATAATTAATAAGGGTTATACCTTACTAAATGAGTTAATATAAATGGTTTAAAAACTTAATAAGAAGGAAAAATATATGCTAAGGGAAAAATAGGAATAGATCTAAAATTCCTAAACATAAACCCTTATTCTTTTATTTCAACCTTCGTTTCATTCGTTACAAACAAAACTAAAAGAATCAAGACTGACACTAAGAATGGTTTCAAGGGAAGTAAAGCTACAGAAAACAAGATCAAAGCTTAATGGAATCAAACCAAATACAAATCTCAACCTTTTTAATCCATTCAAGGTTAATAATAGTTGTGCATCTCATGTTTTAAATTACTAATTTTGGTTTTAAGTATAAATCGAATTCTTTTGCTCATATTACATCATGCTATGATAGTTCGAATGATTTTATGCTTATTGGGTTTTATAGAATTTATTATGAAATTAAGTGATATGTTCAGTTAAAAAATCTATCATATGACACCCAAATGACTTGAGATTTTGAAACGATATTGAAAACATTAATTTAGAAATGGGTTTTTAATTTAATAATTTTTTGATTTAATGAGAATGTTTGGTAAATTTCCTAACAATGGAAGATGGTTCATTTCAGGTTTAATTATTTAAAATAATTAAAAAAAATTATATGTTAAAGGATATAATAAATTATTTATTATAATTTTTGATGATTTTTCCCAAGTGTATAAGATTTAATATGAATTAATTAACCTAGAAAAGCTTAATCATTATATTAAATAACGTATAGTTTGTAAAACATTTTGGAAATGAAAAATCCGCTCTATTGCAGTTGTTTGGAAAAGATTGTGATAAAGAATTTTGTTATCCAATAGTATTTTGACAAATAAAAAGAGCTGGTGAAAAGAAATTACTTTGAATATCAAAATTGTAGTTTTTAGGTTATTTACGACATTTCCACTTAAAAGTCATTATCGTCGAAGTCCATGATGCCGCTGTTATACATTGCCGACCTTAGTGAATACATAACATATCATTCTAGATGATGTGGAATGAATTCAGGAAGGTTGGAGTCGACGTCGGCATAGATACCATCAACAATATGAGCTTCGAAGAGACTGACGTCGCTTGTTTCCCTCAAATACTTTAACTATGCTGCTTTTATCCTTGTCAATGTCGATGAAAGCAATGCCGCTTATTTTCATTAAGGACATGAACTCCATTAGTTTTGAAGTAAATGCTGCATGTTTTAAACATATTGTCTTCGACTATATAGGCAACTACGCCGCTATTAATAATTTTGGTTATATAGTTTCGTGTGTTATAACTTCAACTATAATGGTTACTACTTTTATTTATAGTAAATTATTTTTGGAGAGGGCTATGATGACTCTTTTATCGACTTCAGCTCTAATGATGCCGCCTATTTTTCTTTAAGGCATTTGATGGCAGGATTCAACTATGTCGACATTAAGCTTTAAGACCTTAAAATATGCAAAATATGTTTTATATCCTTCGATATCAACACTCTATGAAATGTGATGTTCATATTAGCAGCCATGTGGCCTTATGTATTATAAGTTAAAGGCTTTAACTTACTTTTATATGAAAGAGGGATGAAGACCCTTACTAGCGATGAGGTCGTCGAGCTTTATCACTATATGAGGTTTATATATTTTGCCTTATGGCCTATGTTTAAGGGGCGAAGACCCCCATTGAGTCGAACTTCATCGGTAAAAAAATTTAAAAGCATATATCATGGTATAATTATTTAAGGGCTATATTTTCCTTGTTTGGAAAGTATGATTTCAAGGGTTAAATCATTTATAAAGAAAGTGTTTTCAATGAAATATAAAATTATTGTTCTTTTCACTTTTGGATAGATTATGATAGGATGAATTAATTCAAAGATTAGAAAACTATATGGGACTGGTGTAGGGTAGCGCCTTATACTTCAACTGCTAGTTCCTAGATGATATAAGTCCAAAATTCCACTGCATAGGGCTTTGTCAAGGGTAAGACAAAAAAAGTAGGTGTTTATGCATAGAAAAGGAATATATAAAGACAAGGTAGGTTATAGGTTGGCCTGCAAAACCTTTAGGTTCATAGTAAACCTAGCAAAACTATCAGGTTGACATATAATCAGGTAAAATTAGGATAAGTGTATTTGAATAGAATGTCCAGTTCTCTTCTAACAGTCAGTTAGAAAATTGGGTATATTCGATATGCCCGAGTTAACCATGTAGGTTGGTAGTTACCTTGTGAAAACTAAATATTGGGATGGATAGTCCACTGATTTGATGGATAGTCATGATTACAGGTAGCGTTCATGCACATTATTATTTATATTGTCTATATTGTTTATTATAACCAGTTTGGTTGTAAGACTTTGATTAGCAAAAGATATATTTTTAAAGGGATATAAGCAAAGTGAAAATTCGTTACTCTCAGTGGCATGGTCTCACTAACTATATATATATATATATATATATATATATATATATATATATATATATATATATGGCACACAACAGGCTTTTTGTTCTGTCTCAAAGTTTATGTTTCCCCTTTAAAATCTCGAGTGCTAGCAAGGGATTTACAAGTTAAATAGGTTTTTGAGAATAAAGCTTTCAAAGACGTGTAGTATGTAGGAGTCTATTTATTACTATTATTTGTTATATTATGTCAGTTGTTGTATGAATGTACAGACAGTAGATGTATCTATCTATTTAGTAACTCTGACCAGCCAAGGGGCATCTTCATATGTCACTCTTGGAGTATTTAGTAATAATTATATTTTATCTAAACTAGTCAATGCTTGGGATTATATAACAAATATGGAATATTATCTTTGAAATGAAATGTGAAATTTTGCTTTGAAATTGTGTTTAAAAATTATTTCGTGTTCTCGTTCTTCTGATATTATGAAGACCATTAACATGACCACATCTTTTCACCAGAAATTAATACTAAAATGATTGCTGCATCTACTGCGCTTAGTTTTGGGCCTTAAAATAGGGGATGTTACGACTTGGTATCAAAGCGTAGGTTTATGTAAAACTAAAAGAATTTATGAACTTAAAAGTGCTTTGAAAATATAATCCTAATGGGTTAGAGAATAAGATTAGGGTATGCGATAATTCTCTAGTAGCATACTTGTATTTGCTATATAGAAGTATACGCTTTATCTTTATTCTTCTTCTCTCTTAGACCGTTCTTCCATATCTTAATAATGTTAGAATGCGGATTTGAGGGAGTAAGATATGGAGGTAGGAAACAGAAGAGTTTATCTTGGTGGAGGAAGCACCACTACCAATGGAAATGCCAGGCCCAATATTAGGTGAAATCTAGGTCGACAGACAACTGCTAATATAGGTGCAGGAACATCCCTTATTGATATGGCAGCAATGTATCAGTTCTTTATCAACATGATACAAGCAAGAGCTGCTACTGGATTAGTTGGTGGAAATGCTGGCGTAGCTAATTAGGAAGTTCCAGTTGTCAACAATTATGTTGTTTTGTGTAGAGACTACACAAAACTTGAAGGGAAACCATTTATGGGAACAATAGATGCAATTGAAGCAGAGAATTAGTTGCTTCTTTAAGAAACAATTTCCGCTGACCTTGTTTTGAATGACGAACATAAGAGGGTACTTAAGTTTTTGCTTAATCACTGGAATAAAATTGGACGTGTTTAGTCTCAATCCAAAGTAATATCCACAATGGTTTCTCAAAATCAAAATAGTGTAGCATATAAACAATAGTCACAGATCACAGCGGAATAAAATACAACTTATACAAATACATGTTGTAAGTTTACAAAGAAAGTGCTAGACTTGCATAATATACACCAATACAAATCACTACCACAAATATACATTTCATATACATACACAAAAATCCTAAATGATATAAACTAAAAAGTTAAATTTTTTACCTCCTTGCTAGCACATCCATCCAAAAGTCTACTCGTTCTGTAACTTGAAAAGTCTCGACCTGACCTGAGCATTATAAAATAAATGGGTTAGACTATCTCTGAATATCCAAAAGGGTGAGAATAAGATATAACACAAGGAAATATAACATATAAATATATAACAAGTCACAAGAACAGTCTAACTCTAATTACATCATAAGGAGAGAGAATATAAAATACAAAGAACATAACATAAACCATAATCATCAAAACCCATCCTAAGACACGGAAATATTTCAATCATAACATCGATAAATAAAAAAATAAGAAATTCCAAAGCAAAGAATAACATCTCAAAATCCAAGAAAACCAAATCCATAACGATCACAATGATCTTACTCATACCATAGAAAAACAAAACGTGGTATTGCTCATATGGATCATATACCAATGATCATCCATACCGTGAAACATAATCTCAAAAACTAGCCAGGAGAAGATATAACTCATTCCGATCATAAGAATTATATAAAAATCTAGGAGTATACTTCTTAAGGATCTATCGGCTCCCAGCCAAACACAAAAAGGGAGTAAAATATAAAGTGCCAAATACTATCACTTTTAGTAATCACGAGAACTTAACCAAAACGTCGCATACCGCGTGGTGAAATACAAACATTTACTAGAAGCTAGAAATCTCACTCATCACAGATACTACAAGAAAACCTAAACTATATTCCATTAGGATCTATCAGTCCCACTGAACACCAAAAAAGAATACAACCCTTAAGTATTAAATACTTCCTAATAGCAATCGCAAGAATTTAACCAAGGCATCCCATAGCACTTGTTGGAATTCTGGTATTCGCTAATGGGCTAGTAAGTACAACTCAAACAATCTGTTCAATGAGTTGTACAATATTCGTCGAAGCCTTACTTGAAAGCAATCAAAACCAATCAATAACACTAACTCGATGTTAGCATACCCCAAATTATAGAATTAAGGTTCTTAAAACATATAGTTTTAAAATCTTCTCCAAATCCAAAAGTCACATGAAAATGCAAAAATAACATATAATTCACTAAGTGTTAAATCGAATAAAATCCAACAAGAATTTGTAGTTTGAAAGTGAACAATATCATTTTATTTATCTAAGAAATGAATTCCGAAATATTTATATATGAACCAATTTTCAAACTTCTTCTTTTAAATCCATAAGCACATTTATTTCTTACTATATATATATATATATATATATATATCCTCTGATTAAACAAACCATGATTCCACCTTTAATATTAAAATGCTTTTATATATATAGCATTTCCAAATTCTTATTTGAAATTTCCATAGTTCACATATTATATTCCAAAGTATGCGTGCATGCGTGTCTATGTAGTCATCTATTTTAAAATACCACAAATATCTATTTTCAAACCCATATAGATTAAAACATTTGCTTAAAGCGACTTAGAAGTTTACTTCCACACCATTCTATAATAATATTATATATATAGTTACTTATATTATCACTTGTACAAAGGAATTAGATCATTATAGAAATTTTGTTTGAAATCCATGTAACGACCCGTAAATTTTAGACTGTTTAAATTGTTAAATTAATGAGTTTTGGTTATTTAATATGGAAAGAAATAAAAAAAAACTTTTTAATTTAATAATGAAATGAATGCTAAAATGAAATGTAACAATAGTAATTAAAACTAATAATTAACAATTTGAATGAAATTACAATTAATTGAAATATTGTAAATTGTTATACTTGGTTATAAATTAATAAGAAAACAAATGCAAATATTAAATTAATAAATGAAATAGTATGAACTAAATGACCAATGAATAAAATTTGGGTTATATAAGAAATGTAACATTCGTTTGTGAATAATGAATTCATAAGTATGATTAAAAGTTAGAGTAATGATTGTTGAAGTTACCAGTTTGTTTGGTCTATTTAATTGAAATAGGAAATAAATTAAAATTAAATGAACTTTAATGTTATATTAATGAGAATTAATGCAATAACTGAAAGTGTGAATGTAATAAAATAAATAGAAATGTAAATTTATTCATTAAGTAATAATTGATGTAATAAATGAGAAGTAATCAATTGGTCCATTCTTTCTACTTCAGCTTTGCCTATAAATATCATGTTATAAACCTTAGGTCATCTCTTAATTCTGATTTCAGCACGTACAATTCCAATTGCTCCTCCTCTTCCCAATGGCAGACAAACCCTAATCCCCAATTTCCAATTTCTATTTCAAATCAAAACCAAATCAAAATTTCAAACTCCTCCAACCCAAACAAATTATATACAGTTTTGAAGCTCTCGATGGGCGCATCTCAATTCTGTGATTCTTTTCTCAATTCGGATCATTGTTTGTCTAGAAATTGATGATTAATTCCCGGTCGTCCATCATGTGACGATCAACTTCAACGGATAGTCAGATCAAGGATACGTTATTGTGGAGAGAGCCGAGGGGATCGCATCCTTGTGGGTTTCGTGATGAGTTAACAGCTTGATTGCCTCGATTAATTGATTAGGATTCGATGTGAGTGTGGCGGCTGTTGTGTTTTTCGAAGGCGTGGTGATCTGGAGGAGTCGCGAGTTCATCGGGAAGGTCGACAGGTCGTGGGAAGGAGGCGGCGGCGCCTGGCTTTGGCCACGGCGATCAGCATGGTGAGGTTAGGGTTCGTGGCGGCCATGCATATGGGTTTGCCTAGAGCTGTTTGCATATTAGGGTTAGTAATGGAAAGACGTGGCTTCGTTCGATTGGATGAGGTTTTTTTTTCCTTTTTGTTTATTTATTTCCTAATTTAAATTCGTGTAACTTCTAACTCGCATAACTTTTACATACGAGATCCATTTCATGTGCGGTTTCATGCATTGGGATCGTATTGAAATTACGGACATTTAGATGCTGGTTTGGACAGATTCTGAGACTGTTCAAATTTTGGATTTAAATTGGATTTTAATTCGATTTAAATCCAAAGGTGAGTGTTTTAACCCACTCACAACTTCTAAAATTTCTCATATTTGTTGAATTTAATTTATAATGTGATTATAAATTTATTTATGGCTGTTTGGTATATTTTAATCATCATCTCGGTTAATTTGAATTTATTTGAATTAAATCGTTATTTAATTTATTATTGAATATAAACAGCCAGTAAATACCTGTTATCGATGATCGGTTCTATATTGATATTTATTGATAGTTTGGATGATGATTGTGATGGATGTTGATTGTTGATATTGGATGAATGGATGTTGTATTTTATATCGTTATAAATTGCAAGTTCACTATGGGTTAAATTAATACATGCCCGAATGATCTATAGATTAAAGAAAAATCATTATGGGTTGAAATGATAGACTCGAGCGATTTTATGGGTGTTATTTATTTCGGAATTGCGGTTTGAAATGTTACATGACCATAAAATTTTAAATTATGAATTGAAATGATAAATATCCGTATCACTTGACCATAGGGTAGATAATTATGTACGGACACTGGATTGGTTAAATTAAATTATTTTAAAATCTATAATTTTTGAATGTTATTAAATGATATTTTGTAGGAAAATTTGATTTGTATAAATTGAAGTATTTTTGGAAAATCGAGTTTTGTGTTGAAATATGAATTGGCTTAAAAGGAATTGTTTTAAGAAATTAAATTGAAATGGTCTGATTTTGTTGAAATGAAATAAATAGTTTTAAACTGATATGAATTCCAAATTCATGTTTTCAAATATAAATTGTTTTTAAATTATATTATTTTTAGATTTTAAATGTTTAGATTTTTAGATTTATAAACTATTTTAACCTATATTAACTATATTAAATCAATTTAACCTATTTTAAACCATTTAATTATTTTAAAACTAATTAAACCATTTTAACTTATATTAAATCTATATAATCTATTTTAACTTTATTTAATCTATTTTAAATCTATATTTACTATTCTAGAGTATTTTGACTATGGAAACCTTATAGAAACTATTTATAACTATTTAAAACTATTTTCTTCTAAATTCCAAACTAAGTAAAATGGATGGGTTATATTCAAATTCTCGATTTTAAAGTGAATATGGTTAATGATGTTATAACCTTAGTTGGGATTTAAATGTTAACTAATGGGATATGATGATTTTGAAGTAAAGATTGGACCTATTTTGGAAATATGATTTTAGAAGAAATTATGATATTTTTTGGAAACGATATGATTTGAAAGTGAATATGATTTGAAGGTGAATATAATTTCGAAAGTGACAGTTTTGAGAATATGATATTTTGATACAAATTGCGAATTGACTTTTGAAATATAAAAGAACCATCCGGTGTGTAATAAGCGATTGATTGTTAAAGAGATCGGGATTGGATATTGTCATACTCTCCACCAATACCGAAAACCACTTTGACAACTGTGCACGTGGTGGAGATTCTAGAATAAAGTCGGATGGTGGCAACGATCCTATATGAGGTATATATGTGCATTTGATTCCCATGAGTTGATTTAAGGTGGCTAAACAGGAGCAATCAACGGGCCAAGTGAGGTCATTCTTTCGATCAGGCAAATTCCAACGATACTATATTCTGACTTTTGATTTATTTGGTGGCCACCCACGATTCTACTCCGGAGTGTGTTTAGTGTTGGGCGGTAGTTGTGGCTATGCGTTACCAATAGTTCGAAAGTGTAATTGGCATATCTACCCTGGCATTGTCTAGTTGTGCCATGTCACCTACCCTAGCACGCCTTCTACGAGTTTGTTTTATGTCGTACCTATGGGTATCCTCTGGCGGCCCCAGTTTGTGGGGAGTTACAGTACTGTATAGAATATTGACATTGTGTTAAGGGGGAAAATGTAACGCCTGAACGCTATTTTAATACTTTTATTTTGCTGTAGAAATATTATGATAGCGTATTGTACTACATAGTAGATAGGTTAACAGATCCTTATGAGATGTGAATCCCGAGCATCTCTTAAGTTATTACACTCACGTTAGACACTAGATAGGAGATGTCAAACTTGTAAACATCTCTGACACCGTTTCACTCATATTTATTTCCATTGATTTTACTTACATAAGATCTTTTAGTTCTGACTCGAGTGTTTTGTCTTTTCAATTCGCTTGGGTCAGCCTGAGCATTTCAGGATTTGAAGACCGTATTTTTGGAGGACGAAGACGAAGATCGTATTATTATTTACTATATTATTCCACTGCATCACACTGTCCAGTTACATTGTTATTTATTTATATTTTGTAACAGCCCGCAAATCCATACCCCTTGAGTCAACACTATTCTACATCAATTAACTCAAGTGGAACAGAAACACAAATTATTAGGGTTTAAGAAGAAGAGATAGAAGAAGAAGGAACTAAACAATATCAGAATCTCACAGTCGCAGCGGAATAAAATATAATAGTAAATAATATATCTTTACACAAAATGAAACTATATCTGTTTTATACATCATATCATCAGAGTATCTCATACAAACAACATTTACCAGTCAGGCAATTCCATACAATCATAGCAGCGGATAAATATACAAATACGTATAATACGTCTCAGACTCCAGCTACTCTCCCGCTCCATAACAACCTGTCCTGGACATATAATACTCGGTATGACCCGAGCATTATAATGATATAACACCCGAGTCAGTCTGGAATACCAGCTGATAATAATGCACCCGAATTGATTATTAAAGTTTCAAAAATCCTTTGAAAACAAAAGCATCTCGTAAGACCACGCCACAAATAAACATGTCGGGTTTTTACCTTACGATAGCTAAAACACTTTTTATAGAAATCCTCTGATATTATAATAGGGTCTATATACAAATACTTATAAAATAGCCGAAATTGTTACATGATTAAATTCCAGCTACTAGCCACAGAGTGGGTAATACAAACAAAACTCATAAAAGGCACGTAGGAAGAATGGATTTCCAACAATGACTAGGCACTGGGGTACCACCTGTCACAGTACCTGTTCTAGATCAGCGTACCGAGGACCGTGCCCAATCCCCTGCAACACAAGGCCCGGACTACCCCTTACTGGATGGTCTCGAGTAAGATCACCCCGCGGTTGGGATCAGCAACCGCACCACTAAGCCAAAATAAAAGGGACATCTAGACAAGAATGACCTTACCCAGAAATGGGTGCTGCCCACCAAGCCATGCTGCATATCCCCTGATTTTCAGTCATTCCCGGTTGATGAGGCTTGAGGCTAAGCGTTACCTTTTAGAACATTTCACTTAGAATGTCCATCGCCCACTTGACGATGTTCCGTAAGCATTCGTCCATACAAGTCCGTCCCGGGTTCGAACTGAACCGAAGGCACCACTCCTACTACATCCATTTTGGAAATATCCTCAGGATTAGTAGCGACTAGCCCTTGCACTTCACTACTCCATCTTCGACTCCAAACATGTTTTTTTCCACGAAACGTACAAACAAGATCGAAGTGGTTTTCGCGAAATAAATCGCGATCCCTGTCTCTTCGAAACGATCAACGCATTTGTCCAATATTGATAGTCGGTGATTTAACTATCAATTAACATTCACAAACATCCATCACACCATAAATAATTCCCTAATTATTTATTTCCTCAAAAATATCTTTACGAGATATAATTTTCCTTTTCATATCCCGTTGAAAACACTTTTCAAACTCAATTTCTCATGGAATAAATTTCTCAAATTGTTACTTCCCTTGAAAACATCCAAGTACCAATGTTTAAGGTTTAAATTAATTTAAATTCTTTATTCTTGGAAATACATTAAACATTTATATTAAAACTTCTTACATACTTGATTTAAAATATACACATACTTTTAAAAATATCTCAAATAAAACTGCTCAATAAAATATAAACTATTATCCTTAAAATAAAGTTAAGTTATACTAGATTTAAAAGTAAAGTTATGAATCCTTATACAATTTCAAATAAAACTTTAATTGATAATCTTTTAAATAGAACCATTTATAAAGTGTAAATAATAATAATTTTAAAATAATATTTCTAATTACCCTTTAAAAATAATTACTTCTATAACTACATTGATATCTGTTCACTTTTAAAATTCTTACAACTTAAATAATTTTCTTAAAACCATTCTTTAATATAACTTCAAACTCTAACGTTTCAAAAATCTATTTTAAAAACGTACTTGGCTTTCAGAGAAATACACTTCCATCTTAAAATAAAAGAATTCTTTTTATCAATCCAACACGTTTTATCCCAATTCAATGTTACGTTCATCCCGTAAAATCCTTTCCATGCTTTAAAAATAGCTCCTTTTATTTTAAACACATTGCTATTTCCTGGAAATCACTTTCAAACATACGTTTAAAATATTTAAAATAAGCTCTAGAGGATATTCAATTGAAAATAATATTTAAGGAAATATATAGGGGTTTCCTAAGTATTTTAAATAAAATTTAACTTTTAAAATAAGGTTATTAAATCAAATATTCATATTAAAATTTCCTTTTGACTACTTAATACTACTTTACCTATTTTAAAAATAATTAAATACCATAATTACTTAATCAAATATTTGCTTTCACTTAAAAACATTTTAAAATAATATTTCTTTCTAAAAAAAAATTCTAAACATATTTAAACTACAAATTTAAAATTTGAAAACTTTCTTCAAAACAAAATAAAATTTCCAGGAGAAAGCACACTTCCCATTCTTTAAAAATAAATCTCGCTATTCTTATAAACCATTCACATTTCCTCCATAGATCACATTTCCAAACATTTCAAATTATCAACCAATTTTCTTGAATTTAATTCCTTTTTAAATTCTTTACTTAGATATTTCTTTTATATCCTTTAAACCAAATTCCTCTATTTATATTTAAAACGTTCAGGTTATATTCACCAAATCTCAGCACGACACAATTTAAATTTCAATTTAATTCATCACGGTATATAAATAAAACACAGCATAATAAGATCTAAACAAATCATCACAGAATAATGAATAAGATATATTACAGAATATAAATTAGTTTCTATTTGTGAAGGATCCAGTTGGATCCCTCTAACCTGTTTTCCCTGCATCCGCAGATATTAGCACAACCATATGTATATTGATCCAATTTGATAATAATTATCATATTCAATCAATCAAGCAATCATTTAAATATTGACTATTTAAATTAACTAATATTCCAGATATGGGTGAGTTAAACTCACCTTGGATTTTCGGCGAGCGTTCAAATTTAAATTAAATCGAACGGTGTTCGATTTAACCTAAATTCTTACTTGCTTGGAACGATTCTGGAACTGCTCCACTGCATAGTACGCGTCTCTGCGATTCCGGCATCGCCATTTTCATCGAAATCTGACCAAGTATGCACAAGATACGAATTTTATAAATTTCAATTTTAAATTTAAACAAATTTCTCTTTTTTTATAATTATTTACCAAAATAAACACGGCCCATCATCTTCTCTCCCTCTACCTCGTGCAAGCTCTAGGAAACCAAAACGAACACGAACCCATAAATTGCCGCATCTAGGGTTGAGTGCCGCTCCACATACAAACACCGAGAGAACGATCAAGCACCACCACTCCGACCCCCCACGCGAGCTCCACCGACGGCCCAAGAAGCTTCAAGCTCAGCTGTTCCTCCTCATCGAAATACGCGTGCAATAATCCCATGAACGCGGGCCCCTACTTCCTCCAAATGACGACGATAGCCGAGATCCACCGTTGGATAGGTAGACGTCGTGGTGATCTTCGACTTTCCAGTTGGAAGCATCTTCTAAAACTCGATGGATTGATCGTAAATTGAAGAGGAAGGTCGATGTTTTTCGGCCTTTAAATAAGATAGTGACGGCAGCCTGAGAATAGAGTTAGGGTTTGGCTCTCTTAAATGTATATATATACGTATAACATATTATTTTAGTATTAAATTCATTTTAAAGCAACTTATCTAACGATCTCCAAATCACACGTGCCGTCTGGCGTTTCTAAGGTTTTACCCACGTTCCGAACACAATGGAACGTATTTCGAAAGCTAATTCGATCATATACACAAGTTACGGAAATAAACGATCAATTTTAAATTAAAACGATTAAAATATTTTCTATGCGTTTTAAGCTGCCGGGGTCAAACGACAACTCCGATTGCTACGAAAATTGTAACGACCCGCTATTTTGGACCATTCAAATTCGACAATAAAACCGTACATGTCCGACTTGAATAGTTCAAAATACCGAATTGTTAATAAAAATTTGGCAAAACTTAAAATATACAGTAAATAAATCAATCATAGATCACTTACACAGAGTAATACAATGCAGCGGAATAGATAAAGAATAGTAGTTTATGAAGCTACTATATACATTGGAGATAGAAATAAATACAATTGAATATCTTAGATATAGTGAAGTCTCCAGTATGCGCAGATGACTTCTCTGAACAAATCAACAGGATGACTGAAAGGATAGATAGCTGGATCTTCAAGCAAGGCTCCAACTTCGAAGGTGAGTCTCAAATGCTGTATCACTCAGTCTGACCCGAGCGTAAAGCAAAACACAAAACACTCGAGTCAGGATTAACATTCTTATATCTATAAATCTAACTCAAGTGAAATATCAACTGAAATATAATTAACTCAAAGAATGTTTGGAATAACCATCCTCTAAGGGTCCATGGAACTATCTACAGGGTAGAAATATACACTATAACACCGTGGTTCTTTCATCTTAATTTATACTTCAAAACCAAAACATCATTTTCACTCCAAATATCTCTATATTTCCCAAATAGTGTTTATATATATTAAATAATTTATACAGTAAAGTATTTTCAATTCCCTCAACTTAACAAATCGTTTCAACATTAACCCAACCTTCCCATTCAAATTAAATTCAAATCCCAATTTATCAATCTCAAATTCAAATTTGAAATCACAAAATACCCCCTTTATATTCCAATATATTTCAAACTTTAAGTATTCAACGTTTCAAACTAATTTTTATTCAATTTAGCTTCTAAATAATAAATTCAAATTTAGTTCAACCTAAATTTATATTTTAATTCAGTTTAGTTTCTAAATAACAAATTCAACTATATTTATTTCAAATACAGATCTAAATCTCGAAATCGCCATTTAAATTCCAATATAGCTCAAAGCTTTAATATTTACAAGTTCAATTCAAGTCGATTTAATTAAATAAATCCTTATTTAAATACCATTTTTAATAAACCCAAATGTACCTCCCAATCCTATTTTTTCAATTTATTACGAGAAAGATCTATTTGAAATATAGATTTCCATAGATACTCAACTATATTATATGTATTAAATCAATCTAATTTAAATCAAATATTACGACTAAATCTATATATAAAATTTCCATTTATATAATATCTTAAGAATCAAAATTTATTAAACCGTATATTTCTTTCCAAAATTATAGAAATAATTTCAAAATATTTATATAGACCAACGGTGTCTGTATATATATTTCCTACCATATAGTCAAGTGCTACGGATATTTATCATTTCAATCCGTACACTAAATATATTCGGGTGGATATCATTTCAACCCGAAATCCAAAATTTTAAATTAAATCAAAAATCGCTTGGGTCTATCATTTCAACCCGTAACGAAATTATCCTATTCTAAAGTCCGTTCGGGTATGTATCTTTTCAACCCATAGTGATTTCTATACTAATAGGGAACTTGCAGAGTGATAACAGATATGAAAATAATAATAACAACAAGCATATATCATCAAAATAAATATAAACAATAAGATATGGTATCATATCCCATAAGTGAACAGTTACCGATAAAAGCATATATAACAATTTAAATCTAACAGCAGCATATTTCAATTGTCATTTCAATTGAAATTAAATTTAATAAATAAAAGAACGTTAATCGTGAGTGATTGCTCACCTTTCGAGGCTAGAGATATATGATGATGAAATAAGCTACGAAATCTAAAGCAACGCTGGATGGACAAGATTTGATGCAGAAAATAGACACGACGGACAAGGCTGATAATGGGAAATCGATGAGAATGAATCGAATCAATTTTGATATTACAGAAAAAAAATATAAATTATTATGATATTAATTCTCCCAAAACCAATTTTCAAATTAAAAATGTATATTTAAAATCTATATATACCTATATGTAATTTAAACATAATTCGTCCAAAAAAAAAACCATTGTATTATATTTTATAGTCAATAATTATTATAAAAACAATATAACCACTTATTGTAATATATATTACTTAAAAAAAAAAACCCATGAAAGCAACCTATATATGTTCATAATAAAAATGTATATATAGAAATTCCAAATGCATAGCCTATATTCGGTTATATATATATATATTACGTAAGTCTGAAACAAACACCTAAACGCATATATATGTCTCGAGATTTATAAACAACAAAATACTTATAATGACACATGCACTCATATACTTATATAGACTGTGAACAAGTATACATACTATGCCGTATAAAATCCAACACTAAAAAAAGTAAACTCACACTGAAAACATTTTAGTCAATTATTAAATATATATATTAACTAGCGTATAAAACTAACGTATCCTGTAACTTTATAATATATAAGCTATATCAGATATGAAACTATCATTATATCAGATATATAAATAGTTAAACATTTTATACAAAACTATCATAACTTTATTAAATTAAACATACATTACACACTTACACAAATAGACCGTAAACTGTAAAACTTCACCCATTTTAAAGTGGTAACAATACGCTTGCTAAAAATATAACCCACATAGCTCGTACTTCCCTATAAAACTATATAAATATTTGTAAGCTAACCATTAATATAGTCTAATTCACAATATGCATACCTTTATAACTTTAAATCAAATGTGTATATATATACTTATAACCAGTTATTCACAAAATACATAGCTTTAAACATATCATATATTTAAATACACATACAATCGACTGATAAGATGAGTATGCTTTACGTTTTATATACGTACTAACTTTTTATATAATATTTATATATACACTTATCAAATTTTATAACATGCGAACAAAATTTTATATTATATAGAATCTGAAAACTGCAAACATTTCATACTTGGAACCATACTATATTTATAAGATGTATATATGATATCTTAAATCAAAAAAAAAACTTACTTTGCTATAATACATACAATATTACTGCATAGATATACATTACTGACATATATTAAACTATATATTAACTAATATATAACCTTCAAACTTTTAAAATTGAATACCAACGTGACACATAAAGTATAAAACAATCAAGTTATCAAATCTCTATACATAGTATAATATCATACACACTATGAACGAAAAAAAAAAAAAAAAAAAAAAGAATACTGTTATGAACTCATATATATAATACCATATGATACATAACTAACATGAATTTAAAATCATGTAGGACAGATCACATATTCCAAATACAGACTTATAGAAAATATACAATAACACATATATATTATAAATATATGCTAACCTATTACTCAAAGATAACGTGTGGCATGATTGTTGATGGTGAAGGCTCTGAGGATGGCTGAGCATGCAGGCGATGACAACACGTGTAGAGAGATATGTGCATGAGAGGAGGAGAGAAAAACGCGGAGGGAGAGGGATGAGTTGGATGTGGTGGGTGACGAAGCGATGGGAGGTGGAAGCACGGTAAAAGAAGGGAGAAAATAGGTGGATCTGTAGAAAGAAAAATGGAAGAAGGAGGAGGAAGAAAACTTAAAATGAGGAATGAGATTGGAAGTGACAGCAGTTTGCAATATGAAAGAAACGAAGTCAAACAAGGTTATAAAGGCAAAATAAATAAAGAAAAGAACCGTTGCATACGAAACGTATACAATAAATATGAATTGATTTGAATAGTAATGGTCAAATTCAGCTGAAAAGATTAAAGCGAATAAATACAGAGCATTGGTTATGGTAAAGTAACGCACAAAATTAGGGGAATAACAAAGGAAAGGACTGGTCAAAATAAATGAATGTAAACGTGCAACGAATATAAAAATCTATATAATTGAACCGATGGAAACGAAGGAAGCAAATAAAAGAAAGGGAACGAAGGAAAAAAAATGAGCTGTGTCCCGAGCATAAATAAAGGTGGTAACGTATGAGAGGAATGAGAAAAACAAACGGGCACAATTTGAAATCAATGCAATAAAACGGCCAAAAGCTGATTTTTAGGAAAATTATTAAAGAAATATTCCTTGGGCTGCGCGTTTGAGATCCGAAAAGGCATGGAAATCAAAAAGTTATAATTTAGATTGGAATGAAAACGTACAGGAAATAATAAAGGAAAAAAAAATAAATGCGAAATAATCATATAGCATTTATTACGTTTCAAACTTTTGACATGGCATGGGATGGAAACAGCTGTACGCTAATTGAGAAGCTATTAAAGCAATTTATTATTAGTGGCATGTTATACGTTTTTATATTTATTTATTTCCTAGATCTCAATTCATATCTGATTATACTATGCAGATTTATCTTTATTATTAAACGTTCAAAAAGAATAAAACGTATACAAATTTTCTTGATTTTCGAAACAAAATTAACGGCTAAAAGATGATGAAGGGACAAAATATAAGAAAGGGAAAGAGATGAATGCGTACAATTATTTATAAGAAAAGAGAGAGAAAATAAAAACCCACAATTAAAAATGAATGAATGAACGCTGAAAGTCAGTCAGGAATATAGAAGGTACAATATGAAATAATGGTAATCACAACTACTTTTTTTAATGCAGACCTTAAATCAACCCTTAAAACATATACTTCATATATGTAGTTAAATATAGTATATACTTCTCTTCTTCTTTGGTTCATATGATATATGAAACCCTTAACTATCGTATTTATAGCTGACGACATATGTATAGATATACTAAATATGCACTAAAATAAACTGGAAATGGTGACACAAAAACCCAAAATCAAATATATATATATATTTAACATGACTAGAAATCAAACTTCAGTAAAACTATATACTAGTATCAAGACTAACATATATATATAGCTATTATAACACATATAAATTAAATAAAACTTGGTATAAATACGCTTTACTATATATACACTTCAAATAGACCATCATACATATACAGTGGTTTTCCAAAATAACTATATATGGAACGTACTCAACATACTTAAAATTTACACACCTTGCTGAAAAGCAAAAGGAGACCGTAAATTTATTACCCACGCTATTGATATTTATACCCAATAGAAATGAACTATGCTACCAAATTTACATCAAACTTAACTTATATTATAGTATAAATAATAGTTTATAAAGTTTTTTGTACTAGATCTTATAGGTATAACCACAACCAAACTTTAAAATATATGTACACAGCTCGTACTACAAATCATTAATATACATAACATATTTTCTTTTTCTTTTCAAAATTTTATTATTAATAATTTCTCAAAATCCAATTCAATACGTTAAATACCAATTAAAAATTGCTAAAATTTTATGGGTCGTTACAAAAATTGAAATCCGATAATAACTAAGTATTACGGATCCAATGGAAATAGTTTCGTCGAATTCCAAGACTGTGCCTCGGAAGGCTATTTTAACTCGTCGATTAATTCGAGCGATTTTCAAAATCGTCGAAATCAATTAAAATTTCACTTTTAAAATTTAACTTAATTATAATTCATATAGAATTTATAATCACATTAGAAATCATTCTAATTCGTTTTAAATCAAAATTTGAATATTTGCATTATTATATTATTAAATTTCATTATTAAATTAATATAAAATTCCAAATTTAATCTATTGACTTCTAATTCCATCCAATGGTCCAATATTAAAATTCAAATCCAATTAGATTTAAAATAAATTTTAGAATCTAATTTTATATCTATTTGCACTCAGAATTACCAATTGTTCCAATTCTAATATTAAATTATTATTATTCAAATTTCAATTAAATTACCGTATTTGAAGTTTAACCAATTTTATCAATTTAACCAAAATCTTTTATTTCAAAATTCAAATTATAATACATATTCAACATTTAAAATGAATTAAATGTTCAAATCTAGCGATCCAAAATTCCGGGTCGTTATTCCTCCCCCCTTATAAAAATTTCGTCCCCGAAATTTGCTAAGGAAGAAAGAATGTTTCAAATTCAATAGCAAAACTTACTTAGTGAAATCTCAATTTTACTTTTCTCAAATTCTATAGTTACAAATAGAAACTGCTAGTTTCGACTCCTATTTCAAAATCCTTTTTATTTTAATTGTTATTTGAAATCATCTTTGTCGTTATAGAAACATTTCAAATTTTTCAAAAATTTTCTAACTTCCAAAATTTTTCCGAAAAGTTTGGAAGAGTGTTCCCTGTACGGAGGAGCTTTTTCAATATCACAGTAGATATAAATATATATACATCGACTCACACGGTCGGAAAAACCAAAAACAGTTCATATTTCCTGTTTTTATTGCGTAGGCGTACCTTTATTAGCATTTTAAACGCATGCGGCTAATTTATATTGCATATACGCGCTCCAACTCTATCCATTGCCTCCCATACCTGTACTTACTTAAACAATCACCTCAGTTTCCAATAATATGAGCATTTATCAACATTCTTTTCATTAAACTTGCCCAAATACATCAATTACAAAGTTTAAACAAGCAAACTTCATGATTATGCATGTTAACTTCCTTTATAAGCAATTTCACAATTTCAACATCATTTGAAATCCTTTTTACAAACCCAAACTTCATTTTATCTCACTCAAACAATTTATATTCAAGTTCACTATATACCATTCATATTTATTACAACCAATTCATTTCCACTTCAATATGATTAACATATGCCTTAGTTACATCTCTTTACTTCAATTCAATTCCAAATTGATTCACAACCAGATTTTACCTTCAAATTGAAGTATTTACATTTCTTTTACGCTCCATTTCCATTAATATGCAAAACCACTTAATAAAATTTCAATTCATCCCAATTGATTCAAAAACCCATTTCAATTTGTTTCATTAAGCCAATTAAATTTTTGTTTACAACAAAATGACCAATTTCTATGCAATTTAAGGTTATCCAAGCAAGTGACCATCACTTAAGGTTATAACCATTAAAATTAATTCCATTTCAAATTTATATTAATTTTATTCCATTCTGAAATATTCACAACCCAAATATTCTTATTTCCTTGCAATTTTTAATTCAATTTCTTATTCTCACTTCAAATTCATCGTCCAACTAAAGTTTATATTAATATCATCCCATTCTTTAATATTTACAATTCATACACCTTTATTTTATCACAATAATTAACAAAAATCTTTTCACTTGCATTTCAATGTGTATTACCTAAACAAATTTCATTCAAGATCACTTATAAGCTCGATCACAACTATTTTCTAATTGCTTAAATTCTTTCAATTTCACAATATTTCCATTTCTTCTTATATCAATTTTATTTTTATTTTCATTTGATTCTCATTCAATCAAATTCCAATTCATTACAAATTTTAATTCAATTTGTTTACTCATTCGCTCCATTTAAAATTTTAATTCATCTCCTCGATTCACCCCGAATTTTACTAATAATGTGACCACTTAAAATCATGTCACTCATTCGAATTTATTATAAGTCAAACCCTCACTATTATATCCAATTCCATTATTCATTCACATTCTCAACTTTCATTGTCAACATTAAATTCCATACTAGAACTGGGTTTTTAATTTTTCTTTTCAAAATTTCTTTACAACCCCCCAAATTTTCATCCATACCAATACAAATTCCATTTAATTTAGTTTACACTAAATTCACCTTCAAGATTCTTTTTATTTAATTTAGCTTACGATAAATTCATTCTCAAACAATTTTCTTTGAATTTAGTTGAGTTAAAATTTTATTCATACGATATCATTCTTACTTAATCTAAATTAAATTTCCCTTCAATTTAACTCTTTGCCAAATTTAATTCAAGTCCAATTAAATTTTATTTAGCCAACTTGAGTTCATACCATTTCTTTTACTATCTTAAATAAGAATTTAGTTCTATTCAAAATTATTTGTAACATAACTGAAATTTGACTTCAATTCATTCCAAAATCATCTCGATTCTATTTAATCGAAGTTAAATCCAATTCAATCCAATTTTAATCCTCCATATACAAGTTCAAAATTTATTTTACTAACTTAAGTTCATTCACCTTTTTATCTTTTATATTTTTCTTCATCTTATTTCAATTTACATTTCATTTGAGATTAGGTTTGAATTCACCATACCATTCAACTATTTCCCACTTGTGATCATAATTCCATTTTCTATTTATAAGTTCACCAAATTATTTGCTTCAAAGTTTATATTGCTCATATGAATTATTTTCATGTTATAATCACAACTCCAACTTATATATATATATATATATATATATATATATATATATATATATATATATATATATATATATATATCACTGAATTCTTAAGGATACAAATTTTCTTCCAATTTAATTCTTTGCAAATTTTAAATCCACAATTTCAGATTATAAGTATAATACTTAATAGCTTGTGGGTATAATTCATTACACAATGACTCACAATTACAAAGTCATTTTACATTTAAATTTAATTCAAATCAATTTAATTTTAAGTTCAATTTATTTAACTTATCCCAAGTTAAATTCAAATTTTCTATTTATTTCAATATATTTCATTCACTTCCATTACTCAAGTTAATTTTAATTCCAAGATTAAAATTTTCATTTCTTCCTTATTAATATCAACTTCACTTAATAAATTCAATAGTTGATCCATTTTAACCTTCACATTATTTAAATAGAATTTTCCAGAATTCTATTACCCGGTTTTATTTCAAAACCATCTTGAAATAATAATCTTCTCATACCTACTTGGTATACCAAATCAAATCTCCGAATTTCCAAAACAACTTGGTTGTACCAAAACAATTTTCCCATTTTGAAATTTCCAAAACAACTTTTATACCGAACAAGTCCAAACAATATCATCAATAACCATTTTGGTAGCAATCCATCACTTTAGAAACTCGAAAATGAATTCTAATGATTCGGCCAGCATCATCAGGATTATTTTCCAGCGACTGAAGTGAGTTCAGTGCTTCCTTACTTTACCAAATTCATTTCAAAACAGTTTCCATTCAAACATATTACCCAAAACAATATTCAATCATTACCTTCAAGTCTTTGGACAACATTCCCAAACATTTCCAAGATTTTAAATTTCCAAATTTTGTTTTCAATACATTTAAAATCCTTTTGAAAATCCCCGGGATTTAAATTCTGGTTTAATTCAAATTTAGTTATTCTTCCTTTGTATTATTTATACTCATGGAATTTATTTGGTTATAACTATTTCAAATTTTAGATTAAATTCAAGATTCTTATTTGATTAAGATATCCACATCCAAACAATCAAATATATATAATAATTTCAGAAAATTATTTCTTTTATATCAAAAATATAATTTTGGGTAAAATTATTTCATTTACCCACTTTAAAAACAATACTATGTCGATTTATTTTGCTTAAGAGTTTAGAAACACTATCGATACGGTTGTACTTCCTGTACCGACCAGAATTCATAAACACTCAACCGTTAAGTCAACACAGTATAAAATCAATTTTATACTTACTAACAGGTACGCTCTCATATCTATTAATACGATCAAATCATTTTAGAGTACTATTGACTCTGTTTAATGAGTAAATTCCCCACCAAAGCCAAGGTTGTCGCCAACCTAAGCTCTGATACCAAGTATAACAACCCGCAAATCCGTACCCCTTGAGTCAACACTATTCTACATCAATTAACTCAAGCGAAACAGAAACACGAACCATTAGGGTTTAAAAGAAGAGATAGAAGAAGAAGGAACTAAACAATAACAGAATCTCACAGTCGCAGTGGAATAAAATATAATAGTAAATAATAGATCTTTACACAAAATGAAACTATATCTGTTTTATACATCATATCATCAGAGTATCTCGTACAAACAACATTTACCAGTCGGAAAATTCCATACAATCATAGCAGCGGATAAATATACAAATACGTATTATACGTCTCGGACTCTAGCTCCTCTCCTGCTCCATAGCATCCTGTCCTGGATATATAATACTCGGTCTGACTCGAGCATTATAATGAAATAACACCCGAGTCAGTCTGGAATACCAGCTGATAATAATGCACCCAAATTGATTATTAGAGTTTCAAAAATCCTTTGAAAACAAAAGCATCTCGTAAGACCACGCCACAAATAAACATGTCGGGTTTTTACCTTACGATAGCTAAAACACTTTTTATAGAAATCCTCTGATATTATAATAAGGTCTATATACAAATACTTATAAAATAGCCGAAATTGTTACATGATTAAATTCCAGCTACTAACCACAGAGTGGGTAATACAAACAAAACTCGTAAAAGGCGCGTAGGGAAAATGGATTCCCAACAATGAGTAGGCACTGGGGTACCACCTGTCACAGTACCTGGTCTAGATCAGCGTACCGAGGACCACGCCCGATCCCCTGCAACACAGGGCCCGGACTACCCCTTACTAGATAGTCCCGAGTAAGATCACCCCACGGTTGGGATCAGCAACCGCACCACTAAGCCGAAATAAAAGGGACATCCAGACAGGAATGACCTTACCCGGAAATGGGTGCTGCCCACCAAGCCTTGTAGCATATCCCCTGATTTTCAGTCATTCCCGGTTGATGAGGCTTGAGGCTAAGCGTTACCTTTTAGAACGTTTCACTTAGAATGTCCATCGCCCACCCGACAATGTTCCGAAAGCATTCGTCCATACAAGTCCGTCCCAGGTTCGAACGGAACCGAAGGCACTACTTCTACTACATCTATTTTGGAAATATCCTCAGGATTATTAGCGACTAGCCCTTGCACTTCACTGCTCCATCTCGACTCCGAACACGTTTTTTTCCACGAAACGTACAAACCGGATCGAAGTGGTTTTTGAGAAATAAATCTCGATCCCGGTCTCTTCGAAACGATCAACGCATTTGTCCTATATTGATAGTCGGTGATTTAACTATCAATTAACATTCACAAACATCCATCACACCATAAATAATTCCCCAATTATTTGTTTCCTCAAAAATGTCTTTACGAGATATAATTTTCCTTTTCAAATCCCGTTGAAAACACTATTCAAACTCAATTTCTCATGGAATAAATTTCCCAAATTGTTAATTCCCTTGAAAACATCAAGTACCAATGTTTAAGGTTTAAAATAATTTAAATTCTTTATTCTAGGAAATACATTAAACATTTATATTAAAACTTCTTACATACTTGATTTAAAATATACATATACTTTTAAAAATATCTCAAATAAAACTGCTCAATAAAATATAAACTATTATCCTTAAAATAAAGTTAAGTCATACTAGATTTAAAAATAAAGTTATGAATCCTTATACAATTTCAAATAAACTTTAATTGATAATCTTTTAAATAGAACCATTTATAAAGTGTAAATAATAATGATTTTAAAATAATATTTCTAGTTACCCTTTAAAAATAATTACTTCTATAACTACATAGATATATATTCACTTTTAAAATTCTTACAACTTAAATAATTTTCTTAAAACCATTCTTTAATATAATTTCAAACTCTAACGTTTCAAAAATCTATTTTAAAAACGTAATTGGCTTTCAGAGAAATACGCTTCCATCTTAAAATAACCAAAGAATTCTTTTTATCAATCCAACATGTTTTATCCCAATTCAATTTTACGTTCATCTCGTAAAATCCGTTCCATGCTTTAAAAATAGCTCCTTTTATTTTAAACACATTGCTATTTCCTGGAAATCACTTTCAAACATACGTTTAAAATATTTAAAATAAGCTCTAGAGGATATTCAATTGAAAATAATACTTAAGGAAATATATAGGGGTTTCCTAAGTATTTTAAATAAAAAATTTCTTTTAAAATAAGGTTATTAAATCAAATATTCATATTAAAATTTCCTTTTGGCTACTTAATACTACTTTACCTATTTTAAAAATGATTAAATACCATAATTACTTAATCAAATATTTGCTTTCACTTAAAAACATTTTAAAATAATATTTCTTTCTAAAAAAAATTCTAAACATATTTAAACTACAAATTTAAAATTTGAAAACTTTCTTAAAAACAATAAAATTTCCAGGAGAAAGCACACTTCCCATTCTTTAAAAATAAATCTCGTTATTCTTTTAAACCATTCACATTTCCTGCAAAGATCACATTTCCAAACATTTCAAATTATCAACCAATTTTCTTGAATTTAATTCCTTTTTAAATTCTTTACTTAGAAATTTCTTTTATATCCTTTAAACCCAATTCATCTATTTATATTTAAAATGTTCAGGTTGTATTCACCAAATCTCAGCACAACACAATTTAAATTTCAATTTAATTCATCATGGTATATAAATAAAACACAGCATAACAAGATCTAAACAAATCATCAAAGAATAATGAATAAGATATATTACAGAATATAAATTAATTTCTATTTGTGAAGGATCCAGTTGGATCCCTCTAACCTGTTTTCCCTGCATCCACGGATATTAGCACAACCATATGTATATCGATCCAATTTGATAATAATTATCATATTCAACCAATCAAGCAATCATTTAAATACTGACTATTTAAATTAACTAATATTCCATATGTGAGTGAGTTAAACTCACCTTGGGTTTTCGACGAGCGTTCAAATTTGAATTAAATCGAACGATGTTCGATTTAACCTGAATTCTTACTTGCTCGAAACGATTCTGGAACTGCTCCACTGCATAGTACGCGTCTCTGCGATTCCGGCATCGCCATTTTCATCGAAATCTGACCAAGTATGCACAAGATATGAATTTTATAAATTTCAATTTTAAATTTAAACAAATTTCTCTTTTTTTATATAACTATTTACCAAAATAAACACGGCCCGTCATCTTCTCTCCCTCTACCTCGCGCAAGCTCCAGGAAACCAAAACGAACACGAACCCATAAATTACCGCATCTAGGGTTAAGTGCCGCTCCACATACAAATGCCGAGAGAACAATCAAGCACAACCACTCTGACCCCCCACGCGAGCTCCACCCACGGCCCAAGAAGCTTCAAGCTCGGCTCTTCCTCCTCATCGAAACACACGTGCAACAATCCCACGAACGCGGGCCCTTACTTCCTCCAAACGATGAAGATAGCCGAGATCGACCGTTGGATAGGTAGACGTCGAGATGATCTTCAACTTTCCAGTTGGAAGCATCTTCTAAAACTCGATGGATTGATCGCAAATTGAAGAGGAAGGTCGATGTTTTTCGGCCATTAAATAAGATAGTGACATCGGCCTGAGAATAGAGTTAGGTTTTGGCTCTCTTAAACGTATATATATACCACGCCACAAATAAACATGTCGGGTTTTTACCTTACGATAGCTAAATCACTTTTTATAGAAATCCTATGATATTATAATAGAGTCTATATACAAATACTTATAAAATAGCTGAAATTGTTACATGATTAAATTCCAGCTACTAGCCACAGAGTGGGTAATACAAACAAAACTCGTAAAAGGTGCGTAGGGAGAATGGATTTCCAACAATGACTAGGCACTGGGGTACCACCTGTCACAATACCTGGTCTAGATCAGCGTACCGAGGACCATGCCCGATCCCCTGCAACACAAGGCCTAGACTACCCCTTACTGGATAGTCTCGAGTAAGATCACCCCACTGTTGGGATTAGCAACCGCACCACTAAGCCGAAATAAAAGGGACATCTAGACAGGAATGACCTTACCTGGAAATGGGTGCTGTCCACTAAGCCTTGCTGCATATCCCCTGATTTTCAGTCATTCCTGGTTGATGAGGCTTGAGGTTAAGTGTTACCTTTTTGAAAGTTTCACTTAGAATGCCTATCGCCCACTTGACGATGTTCCAAAAGCATTCGTCCATACAAGTCCGTTCTGGGTTCGAACGGAACCGAAGGCACTACCCCTACTACATCCGTTTTGGAAATATCCTCAGGATTAGTAGCGACTAGCCCTTGCACTTCACCAACATTTCAATTTATCAACCAATTTTCTTGAATTTAATTCCTTTTTAAATTCTTTACTTAGAAATTTCTTTTATATCCTTTAAACCCAATTCATCTATTTGTATTTAAAATGTTCAGGTTGTATTCACCCAATCTCAGCACAACACAATTTAAATTTCAATTTAATTCATCATGGTATATAAATAAAACACAGCATAACAAGATCTAAACAAATCATCACAGAATAATGAATAAGATATATTACAGAATATAAATTAATTTCTATTTGCGAGGGATTCAACTGGATCCCTCTAACCTGTTTTCCCTGCATCCATAGATATTAGCACAACCATATGTATATCGATCCAATTTGATAATAATTATCATATTCAACCAATCAAGCAATCATTTAAATATTGACTATTTAAATTAACTAATATTCCAGATGTGCGTGAGTTAAACTCACCTTGGGTTTTCGGCGAGCGTTCAAATTTAAATTAAATCGAACGATGCTCGATTTAACCTAAATTCTTACTTGCTCGGAACGATTCTAGAACTGCTCCACTGCGTAGTACGCGTCTCTGCGATTCCGGCGTCGCCAGTTTCGTCGAAATCTGACCAAGTATGCACAAGATATGGATTTTATAAATTTCAATTTTAAATTTAAACAAATTTATCTTTTTTTATAATTATTTACCAAAATAAACAAGGCCCGTCATCTTCTCTCCCTCTACCTCGCGCAAGCTCCAGGAAACCAAAACGAACACGAACCCAAAATTGCCGCATCTAGGGTTGAGTGCCGCTCCACATACAAACGTCGAGAGAACAATCAAGCACCACCACTCCGACCCCCCATGCGAGCTCCACCCACGGCCCATGAAGCTTCAAGCTCGGCTCTTCCCCCTCATCGAAACACGCGCGCAACAATCCCACGAACGCGGGCCCCTACTTCCTCCAAACGACGACGATAGCCGAGATCCACCGTTGGATAGGTAGACGTCGAGTTGATCTTCGACTTTCCAGTTGGAAGCATCTTCTAAAACACGATGGATTGATCGCAATTGAAGAGGAAGGTCAATATTTTTTGGCCATTAAATAAGATAGTGACAACGGCCTGAGAATAGAGTTAGGGTTTGGCTCTCTTAAACGTATATATATACGTATAACATATTATTTTAATATTAAATTCATTTTAAAGCAACTTATTCTAACGATCTCCAAATCACACGTGCCGCCTGGCATTTCTAAGATTTTACCCACATTTCAAACACAATGGAACATGTTTCGAAAGCTAATTCGATCATATACGCAAGTTACGGAAATAAACGATCAATTTTAAATTAAAACGATTAAAGTATTTTTTATGCGTTTTAAGCTGCCGGGGTCAAACGACAACTCCGATTACTACGAAAATTGAAATCCAATAATAACTAAGTATTACGGATCCAATGGAACTAGTTTCGTTGAATTCCGAGACTGTGCCTCGGAAGGCTATTTTAAGTCGTCGATTAATTTGAGCGATTTTCAAAATCGTCGAAATCACTTAAAATTTAACTTAATTATAATTCATATAGAATTTATAATCACATTAGAAATCATTCTAATTCGTTTTAAATCAAAATTTGAATATTTGCATTATTATATTATTAAATTTCATTATTAAATTAATATAAAATTCCAAATTTAATCTATCGACTTTTAATTCCATCCAATGGTCCAATATTAAAATTCAAATCCAATTAGACTTAAAATAAATTATAGAATCTAATTTTATATCTATTTACACTCAGAATTACCAATTATTCCAATTCTAATATTAAGTTATTATTATTCAAATTTCAATTAAATTACCGTATTTGAAGTTTAACCAATTTTATCAATTTAACCAAAATATTTTATTTCAAAATTCAAATTATAATACATATTCAACATTTAAAATGAATTAAATGTTCAAATCTAGTGACCCAAAAGTCCAGGTTGTTACATCTTTGATATGTATAACTCTGGTTCTGTGTTTTATAAGTATAATCAAATGTTTTGTAAACAGCTTCATGAACTGTTATTTGATTATTATATTTTTCATCCCCCTGCAAGATTCTGTTTTGTTTTTCTCTCTCTGCCTTTTCTTATTTACCTTAATAACAATCCACCCTTCTTTATGGTTTGAGTTGGCACATGTGTCTACTTATACTGTCCGAAAAGGCAGGATGTTACAGTTGGTATCAGAGCTTTGGTTTATTGAAAACCTTAGCTTTGTGGGGTCGGACTCTTTATTAATAGGGTAGATATACCCTACGATGAGTCGCTAAGTGTATATATATGAGAGAGCGTATTTGTTAGTGTTATAAAAAGGTTTATATTGCGTTAATTTGTTTTGTTTTGTATTTATGAATTCTTGATGGTGCATAGGACGCTATGACATCGATAGGGATTTCTAAACACTTAATAGGATAGACCGACACAACATTGTTTTGGAGTATAGGTAAGTGAGATAAGTTTGCCTAGTATATATTTTGTATGTTAAATAATAAATTTTATAAAGGATATATTTGGCTGTTATATATTTGTTTGTTTGATACTGAAATTTATAAATATTGGTTGAAAATAAAGATATGTAAATAAAATAAATATAAATTGGAGATTTTCGAACTTAAGTTCTGGGATTTTGAAAAAATTTCTTTCAAATGATTTTAGAATAAAACAATAATATTACTAGAAGTATTTTCTAATATAAATATTTTAATATAATTTGAAAGAATTGGTTTGAAGAAATTTGGAAAGAATAAGTTCTTACTCCCCTCCCTATCGTTGGAAAATAATTTCGATGATGAGTGCATGCATCATTGACATTCATTTTCGAGTTTCAAAGTGGGAAGACTATTGTAGTAGTAACTACACAATTGTTTGATAAATAATCTTGATTTTTAAATTTTAAATATGATTTGATAGATATATAGATATGGTTATATATATAATTTTAAATGATTTAAATGGAATCCGGCATTTAGTTTTAAATTTCTATAAATTAGATATTTCAATTATTGTAATGAAATAAACTTTTAACTATTTAATGATTGGAAATTCTAAAGTTGAAAATAAGAAATTAAATGCTAAGTTACAACTAAAGTATATAAGAAATATCAAATTAGTAAGCTCTAAATATAAAGGATATGAAATATAAGAAATGATAACTATTGAACATTAAGTTAATTAAAATAAGTAAAACTTATGTAAGGGAAGTGTTCAATGAATTAATTTTGTAAATAAGAATTCGATGTTATAGTTGTTATAAACTTGAGTTATAATTTAAATACTACTAATTAAATGTAAAAGAAAAGTGAGTATTGTAAATGAGTAATTATAAACATAAGTAAATGGTTGAAGCTATTTATAAATAAAATAAGTAGAAAAGATGAATACTGTAAATAGATGATTTTAGACTTAAGTAAATGAATGGATATGCTAAGTAATTAAATTGAACATGAATACTATAAATAAATGAATATAATGCAATAAAAAGAAATTGGCATTATATGGATAAATGAAAATGAATTTATAAGTAATGACTATAAATAAATAGAAGTACAGAATGAATGAATGTGAGTTTTTTTGCAAAGAAACCTATATAGTACTTAAAAAAAATTTATTTACATATGATTAAGTAATTATACATGAGTAACATATGTAACGAAATAAATGAATGTTAATGAATGAAATAGTCATTGTATGAATGAAACTAAAGTAAGGTAAATGATATGAAATGAAATTTATAAGAATAAACTTAAATAATGTTAGAATCTGTTGTTTGTTATGTTCATGGTTATTTAGGCAAGGATACTTTAAAATTGTTTGGATGTATGAATAATCTATCAAGTTTTATCTAAGACTGTTGAGTAGACGGTATACTTAGTAGTTTATTTTTCATTCTATACAATTAAAACCTTTGAACCCGAACAAACCATTTGTTTTGTTTGTATGGATGGATGATTGATTATATTGATTTCATATGATGATTGTATGTTGTGGTTGCTGGTGATTGTTGTTTATATTGATTTGGTTGTTAGTGATTGAAACAACTTTAAATATTTCATTTTATATAATTATTAACTCGTTTGGATTATATAAGTGAAATACAGGTTATGGAAGCAATTGCTACTGCTTTTGGTTTTATAAAAATAAGCGTTATTTGCCCGACAAATAGGGCCATTCTCGGATTACATGTTTTCTAGCGATATTATATTATTTTTCCTGCTGTTGGGATATATTATTTTGAAAAATTATGTTATATATTGTTTTATTGGTATTATTATTTCCGTCGAGCCTCTCTGTATAAAGGAGACTCTGCCAAAATTTTCCCGTAAATTTTGGACTTAGAAAATTTTGTGAAATGTTTTCCCAAAGTTTATTAGTTTGAGTATAAAAAGATTTATGTGATATCCTGGAAATTTGGGCAATATAAATTTAATAATCTGTGTTATAAATTTAATTTGACTTGATAATTTTAATAACAAATTTGGAATTTGATATAATAATCATGTTTTAATAAATATTTAAATTAAAATATTTTATCTTTTTGAATAAATAAATTGTTTTCTGTTTATAATATATATAATTGTATATATTGTAAATTGATAAATTTTGAATTTAATGAATGAATTGATTTTCCAATTCTAGTTTATTTTTAGTAAATTAGGAATTTGATTTTAAAATTGGCTTTTCAAATCAATGTAATAAATAATGTTAGAATTTAAACTATATCTTATTTGTTTTGAAATTTTATTTAACTTAAAAATATATGGATTTAAAATTAGATAAATATAAAAGCTAAGTTTTATTTTATATTACTTGGGATTTATATATAAGAATTGACAATATAAATTACAAATGATTTTAGGTAGTTATAATCTCTTTTACAAATTATTTAATATTGTTTAATTTGTTACTTTTGAATAAAAATTATAAGACTTAGTTTTTCATAAAACATAAATAGATTTTGTAAGGAATAAAATTGTTGTTTTTAATTTTAATAGGGTTATGTATGCATCTATATATATATAACTTGATTTTTAAGATTTGATTTTGATAAGTTAATTTAAAATTTGAATTTAATGTCTTGGATTTAAAGAGAATAAATACATAAAAAAAATTGAATAAGCTTGTATTTATATTTGTTTTGGTTTCATTTCTTTTAATTAGAAAAGAAGAAGAAATAAAACTCATTTATATATACATAGGAAATAATGAATTAAGATAAAGTTTTTAAAATCCAATTTAAATTAAAAATACTTAGATTATATGTGTAAGTTTCTTAGGATACAAATTGACTTGTGTTAGTCATATAATAAACTTAAGTGACAAATGTTTAAATGTAAACAAGTGTAATGTTTAAAATTTTCTTTCCATTTTTATTTCTATTAAAATCAAAATATACTTATACAAATACATTTCCTCTAAAATCATTCTTCCTTTCCACTTTTTTTTCTTTTTCAAAACTTGAGATTTCAGCCATGAAAATCTGAAGTTTTCATCTTCAAACCAAAACCCTCTGAAATACATAATGCAAATCATTTGAAAATCCTCATACCTGCAACCTTCAATTTCATCAACCTGAAATGCAGGAAAATTTGCAATCAATTCTGTAAATTCATATACCGGAGATTCATTTACAAAGCTAAATCAATCTGCATGCATTTAAAAATCAACTTGCAACTCTAAAAAAAAAAGAATCCAAACCTGCATGCAACTATGCCTGCAGTCCTCTGTTTGAAACAATATACAAACCTGCATATTTCTTTCTCTGGGAAGCATGCAAATGGATCTGGTAACTGCATGAATCAAGGGGACAAAGAAATAAATCTGCAGTTTTAAAGAAAATACAAGATGAGACTTTAAATAGGCAACTGCAGTATTAAGTAAAAGGGGGAAACATGCATGCATCTATTAATCTCAAGCTTGTCAAAAACTTGTGCTCTGCCTCCATAAAACCCAGGTGAGTAACAATTTATACTAAATGAACTTAAGTAGGAATCTAGTTGCTGATTCACTCTAGAAATTAAATGCATGTCTGCCTTTTTGAAGTTTATACTGGTGAATATAAATGCATGTCTATTGTAATGCATGCTGTAGGAAATTTTTATTCTGTTTCTTTGATTCAGGATCTAGATTTGAATTTAAATTTCATTTCAGGTGATTTAGTACGTGTTAAGATTTAAGTTTCAAAAACAATATGGTGGAGATACATAAGCTAAGTTTAAAATTGTATTTAGTATGAAATTTCTGTAATAACTATCTGTAAATTTAGAGATTGCAGAAAATTCTTATGTAAGTAAAAAAAAAAATCAAACCATCTGAATTTTTGTAATTTAAGTATATGAACATGTTACAATATCCAAGAGGTGAGTTTTAAAACTAAAGTTTTAAGTTTTAACAAGTATGAATACAAACCAGAAAGTGTCACTGAGAAAAAGGAAAGAAGAAAAAAAACAGTATGGCCTTTGGAAAAACATTGAACAACAGAGTAATTCTGTTATTAACAAGAATTTAATTCTTAAATTTCTTTGATTTAAGATTATCAATATGTTACCTGATTCAAAACTTGAATTTTAAAATTTAAATTAGAACTTTTAGTTTGTTTTTTATTAATAAATTCTGGTTTAACCGGAAATCTTAACTTAGGTTGATTCTGTCGATCTAAGGAGATTTGGTGGCCAGTGATGTTCCTGGTGATAGAATGGTGATAGGAGAATTTAGGAAAAATGGTAATTGAGGAATCAATGCAGTGGGGAAGTAGTGACTAAGGATTAATGTATATAACCCAAGTTTTACTGTGTTCAAGTGATTTGATCACTGTGATCAAACTAAGTGACCGAGCTTTACCTGATTTGAGGTGAAGATAGCTGGGGTGTGGAGGAGTCTATGGCCGGAGGTGGTGTTCCTTTGATGGTCGGAGCTTGGGCTGTGACGCAATTTCCAGGTTGTGACTTTTGTTCCTGTTCGAGCTCGAGAGCTTGATTTCGATTTAGGGCTTTTGTATTTAAATTGAAGGTGGATTTGAAGTGTGGTGATGTCCGATGACTTGCGTAGGGGGTTGCGATGGGTCGGAGAGGGTCGCCGTGGTGGTGCAGGTGCACAGTGAAGTGGCGTGTCAGTTGTTTACTTTGGGAAGAAGGGGGGGTTTGTGTTTTACTCGGGATTGCCTCATGTTTTGCTCGAAGAAATTAGTTTGGGGACTCGAAGAATTTGATGTGAGGCTCGGGTTTTTAGTTTTGTTACAGGGTTTGGTAACCTGTAGCACAGGTTTGTATAAACCTGTTTTATATTTGAAATTTAAATAGATTTTAGGATGAAATTGTTATTCGAGTTACTCGAGTTGCTTGAGTCAGCTCGGGCTAATAATTGAAGTTTAGAAATTGTTATGTTTCAAATTTTAAATTTGAATTTGAAATATAAAGCAAAGATTTAAATTAAGTTTTAAATCTAATTAAAATTATAGATTCAAGTTGAATTGAATCTTAAATTTTGAAATGATTAAGTTTTTAAATTTAAATTTGCTTTAAAATAACTTTAAAAGAGTTTATTGCTTAAAATGTTTTTAAAGAATTTGAATTTAAATTTGAAATTGAAATATGTAGTAATGTTTAAATAAAGTTTAAATTTGATTCAAATCTAATTTTGAATCTTTGGTTTAAAATGAATTTGAGTTTTATAAATTTAAGTGTTTAAACCAAATTTGAATGATTATGTAAAAAAAATTAATGGTTTTAATTTTAAAAGAAATTTGTTTTAACTTTTGGAAATTTCTTTTATAATAAAAGTATTATTTAGCAAATAAAGGTTTAAATTGAATTTAAACTTGTAAAGTTAAATAACAATTTAATGTTTGTATTTCATTTAATTATTAGAGAAATTAAATGAATAATTAATTAATTTAATAAATTAATGAAGTAAATAATTACTTAAAGTAATTAGGGGTTTAATCTTAAGGGTTTAGGATTAATTATTCATTGAATAATTAACTTGTAAAAGAATAATTAATTAAATAAATTAGTTTTTAATTAATGATTAATTAATCAAGTAATAATGGAATAATTAATTTTTAATTAACGCTTAATTATTTAAATTAGTTAGGGATTAATTAATGGATTAATTAATGATTAACTAAATTGTAATTAATAATGATTTAAAATAAGTTAATTATTTTAGAAAATAATTAATGAATTGTTAATAGTTAATGAAGATCATTAACTAAGGATTATTTAATAATTAATTAATTAATGTGATTAATTTTAATTATTAATTAGATTAATTAATTTAAAGATAATCAATTGTGTAAGTTATTAAGTATAATTACTTATGGAAGTAATTAAGGAATTAATTACTTATTAATTGAGTTTAAATTTGATTAGTTTAAGTTGATTAATTTAGTTTAATTAATTTAAATTAATCGTTGGATGATTTGTGAAGTATAATTACTTAATGTAATTAAATGAAGAGAAGTTACTTAGGAAAGTAATTTATGAGTAATTACTATATGTAATTAATTGAAGGAGATTTGTTGATAAAAGTAATTTGAGTAAAATTACTTGTAAATTAATCAAGGATTAATTAGAGATAATTAATTAATGAGTAATTAATTTATTTGGTGAAGTAATTAAGGGTAAATAATTACTGAATTGAGTTAATCAAGGGTGATTAACAGTTATGATTTAGATAAAGATTAAATTCCTTAATGTAGTTAATTTAATTTGAAAATGTAATTAGGAGATCATTACTTATTATAATTAATGATGTAATTAAGATTGATAAATTAAGATTAATTAATCAATAATAAGTGATTAAAGGTAATTAATTTATGTAATTAATTAAGCATTAATGTATTTAATTACAATTAATTAATTGATGAAGTAATTAAAGGTTAATTACTGTATTTGGTTAAATATAATTAATTTGAGAAATTAATTAGTGTATAATTACTTGAATGTAATTAAGAGTTAATTAATCAAGGATGATTGATTAAAATGAATAATTGGATGATGATTAATTATTTGATTGATAATTAATCAATAGTGGTATAAGCAAGGTTTATATTGATAAAGTAATTAATTAATTTTACTTTAAATTAATAGAATGATGTAATTAATTTAATACGTTTTAAATTAATTATATTTGGGTGTGGTTAATCATTGCTTATATGGTTGGTTAGTGTTGTTTGCCTTGATTGGTTTGAATCTCAGGTATGAGATAGATTATGTTGAATGATTTGGATGCATTGGTTGCATTGTGATGTTGATATAGATTATCTTTTTGGATAATGATAATGTGGTTTATCTGATATAATGATAATGTTGATTACCTGTTGTGTATCTGTGATTTATCTATTTGGATATATAGATAATTGAATTGTTTTAAACCTTTAAAACAACTTGGCCTTAAAAGACACGCTTTGGATTTTGATGAGACCGGGATCGGGTTTCCATATTTGGATATCCGAAAACCACATCGATTCCAAATAACGTTAGGTCGTTAATCCAAGTGGAGCGAGTGAAGACTCGAGGTGTTAGGGCTATACGTCAGTATAACTCTGTGGGTGATTCCGTAATGAGTTTGACGGAATAGATCTTATAGATTCGAGATGTAGATTTAGAGTGCAAGGGTTATCGTCGTTAACTCTAAGGGTGATTCCAAAACGAGTGTAACGAGATAATGCCTTCGGTTTCGTTCGAACCCGGAACGAACTTGTATGGATTGAATGCTTTCAGAACATCGTTAGGTGGACGATGAGCATTCTAAGAGATGTGTCCTCTAAAGGTAATCGTAGCCTCAAGCCTCATCAACCGGGAATGGCTAAAACAGGGGAGGTGCAGCAAGGCTTCGTGGGTCGCACCCACCGGAGAGCAAGATTGATCCCTGTCTAGAGGTCCCTTTTTATTCGGCTTAGTGGGCAGTTGTTAGTGTACACCAACTGCGGGGTTGTCTTGTTTGGAACTATTCAGTAAGGAATGGGTCCGACTTTGTGTTGCAGGGGAGTGGGAGTACTCCTCGGTACGTTGATCTAGGCCACGTACTGTGACGGGCGGTACCCCAGTAGCCCTGCCATTGTATAGAATCCACAATCCAGTAAGTGCCAACGGTTTTGATTGTATTACCCACTTTTGTGGCTAGTAGCTGGAATTTAATAGATGTAACAATTTCGGCTATTTCTTATTTACTTGAAAACCCTAGACACTATTATAATATCACTGGATTTCCTATCAAATGTTTTGGTTAGCGTAAGGTAAAAACTTTTCCATGTTTATGTGTGGAAGGTCTTACGTGATACCTTTCTTTTCAAAAGGGTTTTTTCAAAATTAAGAAACTTTAACCTGTTACTCACACCAGACCCGTGTCTGACCCCGGAGTTTATTTTTGTTTTTCATAAACTCTTGGGTACTCAAATTTTTACGAGTAGCCAAGGGATTCAAGTTAGCGTTTGACGAATTGTGGAGGAGCAATGGAGCAGGAGGCTTCTGCGTTAGATATATAATATTCCGTTATGTAATCTGTGATTGTCTCTGAGTTGTACTATGTTGTAAATACTAGACAGATGTTTATAACTGTCTAGTATGTGTTGTATATCTTTGTACTCTGATAGTGGTTGTAAACTATGTAATATTTTATGTTATTAATATAATTTATTCGTTCCGCTGTTTAGATTCTGATGGGTTGTTTCTTCCTTCTTCTCTTTCTTTTCTCTTTTCTATCCCTTTCTTTCTTCTTAGCGATGCGACTTCATGGAGTTTGGAAGTTGGGTCGTTACAATTTAACTGTTTATAAATTGATATATTTTATTTAAGCTATTTTATTTTGTAAAGTAATTGATTATATATTTAATATTTTGAAAAAACTATATTAATTGCTCAATTCCTTCTTTACGTCCTTTTTTCTTTTCGTGGATGAAAAATTTTGAGTGGGGGAGAGTGTAACGACCCGTAAATTTTCGACTATTTATTTTGTTAAATTAATGAGTTGTGTTAATTTAATATGAAAAGAAATAAAAAACTTTATAATTTAGTAATGAAATGAATGCTAAAACGAAAAGTAACAATGTTAATTAAAAATAATAATTAAAAATTTGAATGGAATTACAATTAATTGAAATATTATAAATCGTTACACTTGGCTATAAATTGATAAGAAAACAAATGCAAACATTAAATTAATAAATGAAATAAATGACTGTTGAATAAATTTTGGGTTATATAAGAATTGTAACATTTGTTTGTAAATAATAAATTCATAAGTGTGATTAAAAGTTATAGTAATGATGGTAGTAAGTTACCTATTTATTTGGTCTATTTAATTGAAATGGGAAATAAATTAAAATTAAATGAACTTTAATGTTATATTAATGAGAATTAATGCAATAACTGAAAGTGTGAATATAATAAAATAAATAGAAATGTAAATTTATTCATAAAGTAATAATTGATGTTATAAAAGCATGGAACTAAGATAGAATAATTAATTGGATTTAAAATCTTAATTAATGTGTGTAATTGACAAAATTACAAATTTGGAAATAGTCAATAATGAATTGATATAGAGATTTGTTTTAGAGGATTATAAATTACTAAGTGATTTTAGGTGATTGAAATTGTGAATTATAAATTTTGAATTGAAATTTGATTTAATTTAATTTTATATTAATTTATTTAATTAACCGGAATATAGCCATTTTGGCAAATGTCTCGGATTTCGACAAAACCAGTTTCATCGAATCCGTAACAGTGAATTATTATAGGATTTCAAATTTCATAACGATGGGACTGTTTGATCGCACAAGCTCAAAACACCTAGAAATCAATGTAAAAGAAATCAATAGAACTCAATTGAAATCAATTTGAAATAAGTTGATTTTATCATAACTTCTTCATACGATAGAATTAGGACTTAAAGCCTGTTCAGTTGAGTTTAAAATATTTGAAAACATCTATTTTGATATATATAGGTTGACCCATTTTCACTCCGAAGTCAAAATGGGCTTTCCGGGCCATTTCAATTAATTGGTCCATTCTTTCTATTTCAGCTTTGCCTATAAATATCCTGTTACAAACCTTAGGTCATCTCTTAATTCTGATTTCAGTACGTACAATTCCGATTGCTCCTCTTCTTTCCAATGGCAGACAAACCCTAACCCCCAATTTTCAATTTCTATTTCAAATCAAAACTAAATCAAAATTTCAAACTCCTCCAACCTAAACAAATTAAATAGGTTTTGAAGCTTTCGATGAGCACATCTTAATTCGGTGATTTGTTTCTCAATTCGCATCATCATTTGTCCAGAAATTGATGTTCAATTCTCGGACGTGCATCATGCGACAATCAACTTCGACGGATCGTCGGATCAAGGATACAGTATTGTGGAGACAGCCGAGGGGATCGCATCCATGTGGGTTTCGTGATGAGTTAATGGCTTGATCGCCTCGATTAATTGATTAGGGTTTGATGTGAGTGTAGCGGTTGCTGTGTTTTTCGAAGGCGTGGTGAACAGGAGGTGTCACGAGTTCATTAGGAAGGTCGGCAGGTCGTGGGAAGGAGGTGGCAATGCCTGGCTCTGGCCACGCCACGGCGATCGACGCAGCGAGGTTAGCGTTCGTGACGGCCATGCGATGGGTTTTCCTGGAGCTGTTCGCGTATTAGGGTTAGTGATGGAATGACATGCCCTCGTTCCATTGGGTGAGGTGTGTTTTTCCTTTTTGTTTATTTATTTCCTAATTTAAATTCATATAACTTCTAAATCGCATGACTTTTACATACGAGATTCGTTTCATGTGCGGTTTCTTGCTTGGGATTGTATTGCAATTCAAGACATTTTGACGCTTGTTTGGACGAATTATGAGACCGTTCAAATTTTGGGTTTAAATTGGATTTGAATTTGATTTAAATTCAAAGGTTAGTATTTTAACCCATTCGTCGAAGGCGCGCTAGGGTAGGTGACACGGCACAACTAGGCAATGCTATGGTAGATATACCAATTATACTCCTGGACTGTTGGTAATGCATAGCCCAACTACCGCCCAACTCGATCCGCACTTCCGAATCAAAGATGCGCACCAAATCAATCATAATGTAATAGAATGGCTAACAATGAAGTGTGTCCGATCGGAGGAGCTAGCTCACTTGGCCCATCAATTGCTCCTGTTTTAGCCACTTTATGCTAACTCACGAGAGTTAGGCCCACGTAAATATACCTTTAGGGTCGTCGCCACCATCCTACTTCATTCTGGAATCTCCACCGCGTACACAGTTGCCAAAGTGATTTTTGGTATCGACGGAGAGTATGCCCATATCCGATCCCAGTCTCTTTAACAACCAATCGTTATTATAACCCGTGATTATATAAATTTCAAATGGTTTATATTTCATATCAAACATTTTCCTTTCAAACCATATAAATTCCATATCATTATTCATTTCAAAATAATATTCATTTTTCCAATATCGCAACACCTCCAAATTCATTTAATTATAACCCCTTGGAACGTAAAATTTTAGAGATCATAGCACTTTAAAATGAAACCTTTAAAACCATAACATTTGGAAATAAAACCCTTTAAAAAAAATTGTAGCATTCTGGAAATGTCACTTTTTAAGAAAACTAGGAGTTCAGAAATGCTACTGCAAGAATTTGCAGCAGTGCAGAATTTTTACTGTAAGAATCCGCAACATTGCAGAATTGTAACTGTAAGAATCCGCCGTAGTGCAAAATTGTTATACTAAGGATCCATAACAATGCAGAATTGTTAAAGTAGGAAATCGCAGCAGTTTTGAATTGTTACTGTAATACTTCCTACTACCATTGTTTTTGTAATCGAGTAATACATATATTTGCAGTTTTATCATAGTCGTTATACCATTCCTACTATATTACTTTAAATTTTAGATATTTGTACATTAACTTAAACTTTATTTTCTTTTCAGTAAACAACATTTATCATTTTTATTAAACCAATTATACCACTTACATTAGTTAAAACCTACATGTCAATTGTACGTTTTAACTTACCTTTTTTCACAAAACCATTTATCAGTTTAATCACTATTACATGAATTAAAACTTATAATTTATAAGTTAGAATAAAATACCATTATTAAGTCAAATCGGATTGTTAAATTTCAATTAACCTTCATACTGTAAATTATATTCCAAAATTTACCTTTTCAACTCTTTATTTCTTATAAAAATCTTAACCATGTAAACAAATTTATAGAATTCATTACATTAAATTTTTGTTGGGATTCATATATAAAAATCCAAAATAATTAATAATTTTTAGAAAAACCATTTTAAATCAACCATGGAGTATGTATAAAATTCTCTACCCTAAGGTCAAGTAAATACAGACATATATCATTTCAGTCCGTAATTTATTAAATTTTCGGGTTTTATATCAATTCAAATCCGCAATCCCAAGTCCAATAGAATTGCTCAGGCCTATCATTTCAGCCTATAATAATTTTCCTTAATCTAAAGATCGTTTGGGTAAGTATCATTTCAACCCATAGTGAAGGAACTTGCAGTGTGAGAACAGAATATTAAATAACATAACAATATTCAACATATCATGGCATATGATCATAACAGGTATAATATGATATGAAATAACATAATATAATAATATGAATAACATAATATAATCGTATGAAATAACATAATATAAACATAGGTGGAATTTCAAACTTGCATATACATATCCATTCAATTCCATTGTCATCAATTCACTAAAATATAAGTATGTTGTCAAGAGTGATTACTCACCTTTCTTTGGTTAGAGAAGTGATTCAAAGCGCAACCCAACGACTACAATAAGCATGACAAATTACGAACAAGCTTGAGTGAGATAAGAATCCAAATCCGACGCTTTGATAAAATTAAAATAAATTCCATACGTAAACAATTAATATATGTAGAAAACATAAATAGAAAATTGTATATTTTCAAAATTCATAAGAGGCTTGTCTAAGGTGTGCATAGGCTTGGCCATAGGTCGGTTGGGTTAGGTTAGGCTCGGTTATAGGGGTAAGGGTTAGGCTCGGCCTAAGGCTTTTGGACTAGATTTGTGGCGCAAAGGCTATGGTTTTGGTGGAGAAGTCTCGGGTTAGAGTTAGATTCGGCTGGGCTAGGGTTTGAAGCGGTGGAGGCTCGGGTTTGGGTAGGGTTTTGATGGCAAGGCTCGGCTTTGGTAGGGTTTTGGAGAGGTGTTGGCCGAAAATAGAGAAGGGGAGATGGAGGCCGAAATTGGTGAAGAGAAAAGGGAAAAGGAAGGAGGAGAAGTGGGTTTTGTTTGGAGTTTGGTGGTGGGAAGGTGATGGAATAGGTGTGGCCAAAATTTCAAGGAAAGGAGGAGGAAAAATTTGTAGAGGAGAAGAGGAAGAAGGTCTAGGATTTTGAGGAGGTAGATGAAGAAGAAGAAAACTTTCATAATTTTCTGTGCAGGCACAAATGATGGATGAGAAGGCTAACCAAAACCCTAGGATATTATATAGGCTATTCAACAGGTCACTTCTCATCTACTAAAGGAGTTCCTAGCCCAATAGTACAAGCCCCAAAATCAAGTAAATAAGATAAGAGTTAATGGAAAATAACTGCGTGTAATACGCCAAAAGTAGTAAATTTGAGAAGTAGAAATTAAAATTTTACAAAACAAAAAACAAAAAAATGTTGGAATTAAATTCATCTTCTTAAAAAAAAAGTTAAAAATTCAAAATTTAAAATTTTCACAGAAAGTCAAACTTTGACCAAAGTTGACCAAAATTTGAAAATTACGAAAAACCTTTATTTTTATCAAATTTGGAAGAACATTTCACATCAAATCCCAAAATTATACATTAAATTTTCGAATTTATCAATTTTAAAATAATTATATTCAACATTTCAATGAATTCTCATTTAAAATATTTCAGAAGTTCTACGGGTTGTTACACTCTCCCCCACTCAAAACTTTTCATACTCGAAAAGGAATGAGACCCAGAACACAAAGAAGGACAAGATAGGATAACGAATGGTACCTGGAACAAAAAAATCGGGATTTGAAGCACGAATTCTCTCTTCTGTTTCCCAAGTACAATCCCGATCATCAGTGCTCCATTGCACTCTGACTAGGTTGACATATTTTCTTCGAAGCCGTTTCGTACCTCTATCGATAATACGAAGTGACATCCTCTCGACGGTAAGATTTAGCTCAACATCCAAATTCTCGAGAGCAGAAGGCTAGACAATCAAAGATGGATCATGAAGATAATGAAAAAGATGCGAAACATGGAACACATTATGCATCTACAAAGTTTCTCAGGCAATTCCAAACGATAAGCTAGGGAACCAACTCTCTCAAAGATGCGAAAAGGACCAATATACCTAGGAGCGAGCTTCCCTCTCCGACCAAAACGAATCACATTTCTTAATCTAGAGACCGTAAGGAAAACCTGATCACCAACAGAAAACTCCAAACTCCTCTTATGCCTATCAGCATACTTCTTCTGTCTATCTTGAGCAATCCTCATCTTTCTCCTAATCTCCTCAACCTTCTCAGATACTTCTAGAATCATATATGGACCAAGAACCAAACGATTAGCAGACTCAATCCAACAAGATGGAGATTTTCAAAGGCGTCCATAAAGAGCAGCAAATGAAGCCATTTCGACACTAGTCTGAATTTAAAAATGGGATAAGATAAATAAATGTTTAAAGACAACCGTAAATAGATATTTTAGATTATACCTGATAACGATTGTTATAGGTGAATTTAACGAGATGGAGATGATCTTCTCAAGATCCTCCATAATCAAGGACACGGTCATGAAGAAGATCTTCCAGAATCTAATTCACTCTTTCCATTTGACCGTCGGTCTGCGGATGGTAAGCAGTGCTCAGATTTAGACAAGTACCTAAAGATTCTTGAAAACCTTTCCAAAACTGACTAGTAAAGATGGGGTCTCTATCACAAACGATACTGACCAAAACACCATGAAAACGAATAATTCTCTCTCATATAAATCTCAGCCAAACTAGAAGCAGGATGGTTAGATCTAACCGGAATGAAATAAGCTGACTTGGTCAATATATCCACAATAACCCAAATAATCTCATTGTCTCTCCCAGTTCTCGATAATCCATCAACAAAATTCATAGAAACTTGTTCCCATTTCCAATTGGGAATCTCAAGGGTTTGCAATAATCCAGCAACTTTCTGATGATCAGCATTAACCTGTTGACAAGTCGCACATCTACTAACAAAAAGGGAGATATCACGCTTCATACCACTCCACCAATATAGCTTCTTCATATCATGGTACATCTTCGTCACACCTGGATGAATAGAAAGTCTAGACCGATGATTTTTCCGAAGTAACTCTTGCCTCAATCCTTCGACATTCGGGATGCAAATCCGATTATTAATCCTTAAAATCCCTTTATCATCAATCCGAGCTCCACTTCCATCTTGGCCACTACCCCTAACTCTGTTACGGGCATTCTCCTTAATAAGCCTAATTATCCTATCCTCATCCTGATTAGCAACAATATGATCCATAAGAGGAGAAGAAACAACAAGCTGACATAACGTCGCCTTCTTCCGACTCAAAGCATCGGCTACAACATTAACTTTCCCTGTGATATAATTGATGTCGAGGTCATAAGAAGCTAGAAAACCAGGCACCTGCCTTAAATTCAAGTCCTTCTAGGTGAAAATATATTTCAAAGTCTTATGATGCATAAAGAGCTCAAACTTAGTTCCCAAAAGATGATGACTCCAAAGTTTCAAAGCAAAAACTATGGCAAGGAATTACAAATCATGGGCTGCATAATTGGCTTCATGAGTCTTCAACTGACGACTGGCATAAGCGATAACCTTCCCATCATTCATCAGAATAGCTCTGAAACCTTCACGACTGGCACTAATGTATACCGTTAATCCCTCATTTCCATTTGGAATGTAAGAACTGGTGCGGAAGTAATCTTTCGCTGCAAATCATTGAATGTAACTTCACACTTATCATTCCATCTAAACTTAGCATTCTTACAAGTAAGAGCGGTGAGAGGTGCAGCAATCCGAGCAAACTTCTCGATGAATCTCCGACTAAAACCGGAAAGGTCTAGAAAACTACAGATATCAGATAGAGTCCTAGGAGTTTCCCAATTCTAAAATAGAATAGGAAAAATAAGAACCGAGAAAGGGATTGAATAATTAATGTGCAAGGGAGGAGAGAAGATAGATTCATATTAATCGTAGCGATCTTAACGGGATCAATAAAAACTCCATTACCCAAAACAATACGTCCAAGAAATCGGACTTCATCTTTCCATAAATGGCATTTTGAGAATTTGGCTTTCAACTGATGGCTTCTGAGAGTCCCTAGAACAAAGCTCAAATGAGATTCCTGCTCCTCCTTTGACTTAGAGAAAACAAGGATATCATCGACGAAGACCAGAACAAACTTATTAAGAACATCGTGGAAAACCCAATTCATAAGGTCAACAAAGAAAACTAGAGCATTAGTCAAACCAAAAGGCATAACTAACCATTCATAGAAACCATCCTCAGAATGGAAAGTAGTTTTGGGAATGCTTTCCTCGGAAATTTTGAGCTGGTGGAAACCGGTGGCGAGATAAACCTGAGAGAATACAGTAGCACCATACAGCCGATAGAACATATCATTAGTGTGAGGCATTGGATTTCTATTTTTGATAGTCAGCTCTTTTAGCTCCTTATAATCAACACACATCCTCAAAGAACCGTCAAACTTAGTGACAAAAACCACTGACGCTCCCCATTCGGAATGACTTGGTCTGATTAAAGCTTTGGAGAACAAGTCTTCAATTTGCTTCGTTAACTCAACCTTCTCACGGGGTGCCATTCTTCTAGGAGGAAGAACTACAGGTCGATCTTCAGGAATGAGATCAATACGGAATTCAATTTCCCGTTTAGGAGGTAAAAAAGTGACTTCACCAAATACATCAGAATAGAGTTTGACCACAAGAGTAGAATCAAGATCACTAGGGGAAGAATCAAGAGAATGGATAAAACTGCCTGCATACTCCTGAGGCATACGGCACTGAATCACCAAAAGGTTTCCAAAATCATCAAGAAGAATAACAGTCTGGGTTTTACAAGAGATAACATGTGTCTTTAGCTAATCTCCTCCAAGCAATAGATCAATAACATCAAAACCAAGAACAAAGAAATTTCTAGAAAAGTGATGGTTGGAATAGAAGAGTTTCACATTATCACAAATTCTACTAAGGTTTGAGGGACTACCAATAAGATTAGTAACATATAAAAGGTATAGTTGCATACTCAGTTGAAAGTATATGCTCAAACTTATCACAAAGATCCACATAAATGAAACTATGCGAAGCTCCAGTGTCAAATAAAAACGAATTGGAAGATTGAAAAAAGTAAGGGTGCTCTGGAGAGTACCTTGGGTATCACTAGGAGCAGGTACCGTGGATGAAGTAACTGCGTAGATACCAAATGGCTTGCCCTTCTGCTGAGTAGGACAATCCTGCTTGAAGTGGCCAGGCTATAAGCAAATACGGAAAAGATCACGCCTAGTCATATGAGCTGGAGGAATAGCAGCTCCGGCTAAAGTAGGGCAACTATTGGCATAGTGTCGATTCTGGTCACACCTGAATCAAGTGATGGAAGAAAGATCAATAGGCTGCTTCCGGGAAGAAGAAGATCCTAAACCTGGATTCTTGAGCCAATTCTGCTGTTGACACTAGAAATTAGACTTTCTCTTCTTAGAGTTGCCAGAAGACGGCTGAGATGAAGGTGCACGAGTAACAGACGATTCCTTAGAAGTGGAGTTCTCATATCTAATGGCTATATCCATCAATCCAGTAAAAGGGCTGTGCACATGAGAAATCAAACAATCATAAAACTCTGGGCGAGCTCCAGCTATAAACTTCTCATTCTTCTTAAGAGGGTTATCAATCAAACTGGGACCAAACTTGGAAAGGTCTTCAAACTTCCTTTCATACTTAGAATATGACATATCCCCTTGCTTAAGATCCATAAACTCCCTGTATAGCTGAGACTTCCCAGCCCCTGGCATCCATTTCGTCACAAAAGCCTCCCTAAACAAGATATCCAAATTTAAGAAAGATTCCAAAGGGATAACCCAAACCAAATTAGAAAGGTCTAACTAATGACAGTACCTAAACTGTTCCCAAGAAATGCCTGCTTCAATGGTGTTGGCTATAACAGACTCCCACCAATCCAGTGCTGCCTCCTTCAACTACCACACTACTAACTGGCGCTTCTGAGCGTCGGTGATCACCAAACTAGAGAAAATCCTTTCCAAGCCTCTTAGCCACTGCTAAGCCTCAGTGATGGCCTCTGATCCCGAAAACATAGTGCTACCTAGCTGGGTGAACACCTTACATATGGTGGCAAACCTAGTAGGTGCAACTAGTGCTGGAACTGGGGCAGCACCACGATCTTGACCTCTGGCATTCACACGATTCATCCTAGAAATTCAAGAATGAATTTTAGAACAAAGATAAAAGTAAAAGATATAAGAAAAGACCCAACTAGACTGGAAATCCTAATGAAAGAATTCTACAAAATAAGGTGGATTCGAAAAGAAGGAAATTCTAAGAAAAGGAATTTGAAAACAAGAAAAAATTTATATCTAAATTAATCCTTCGAAAATCATTTGAAAAACCATTTTATACTTTAAAATATATTCTCTCGCAAATAATGATTTTAAGATTGATTTTACTCATTTTAGGTTATTTCTACCCTATCTCTAATTAATTTTTGCCCCTTAGGCATAGGTTTACCTAAAACCTGGCTCTGATACCAACTATAACATCCCGCCATTTTGGACCATTCAAATCGACAATAAAACCACATATGTCGGACTTGAATAATTCAAAACAACAAATTGTTAATAAAATTTGGGGCATATAAAATCAATCGTAGAATCATAGACACATAATATCAAAATAACTCGCAGCGGAATAAAATAACTATAGTAGTTCATGAAGCTACTAGGTACAGAGTCTCAAAACTAATATATCATACCAAGTCTAAAAACAAATACACTTAGAAAGTTAGTTACATAAGTTATCTATTACAAAAGCAAAAGTAGAGTGGAAATAACTGGAATAAAATATCAAGTAGACTGCTAAATCTCCAGCGGATCTCTAGCTCCAAAAGAGGATGAAACCAAAGCTGTGAAACTCAGGCTGACCCGAGTGTAAAGCAAAACAAAAACATTTAATTCAGGACATACTTATAAAATGTAAATCAACTCAAGTGAACTGAAAAAGAAATGCATCAGTAACTTAAAGGATGCTTGGGATCTCCCATCCTTTAAGGTCCCGTTAAACTATCTACTATGTAGTAATATACGCTGTTATAAAAATGTCTAAAGTAAAGTAAACTATAAAATAGCGTTAAGGATTTTCATTTTCCACCTTAACACATTTTATATATTCCCATAATCTATACAATACCGTAATCCTGCCCGTACTGGACGTCGTCAAAGGGCACTCCATTGGTATGGTACAAAACAAACTCGTAGAAGGTGTGCTAGGGTAGGTGACATGGCACAACTAGGCAATGCCAGGGTAGATATACTAATTACAGTTCCGGACTGTTGGTAACACATAGCCGCAACTACCGTCCAACTCAATCCACACTTCCGAATTAAAGGTGCGCTCCAAAGCAATCACAAAGTAATAAAATGGCTACGATGAAGTGTGTCCGATCAGAGGAGCTACCTCACTTGGCCCGTCAATTGCTCCTGTTTTAGCCACCTTGTGATAACTCACGGGAGTTAGGTCCACGTAAATATACCTTTAGGATCGTCGCCACCATCCTACTTCATTCTGGAATCTCCACTGCATACACAGTTGTCAAAGTGGTTTTCGGTATCGACATAGAGTATGTCCATAACCAATCCCGGTTTCTTTAACAACCAATCGTTATTATAACCCATGGTTATATAAATTTCAAATGGTTTATATTTCATATCAAATATTTTCCTTCCAAACCATATAAATTCCATATCATTATTCTTTTCAAAATAATATTCATTTTTCCAAAATCGTAACACTTCCAAATTCACTTGATTATAAACCCTTGGAACATAAAATTTTAGAGATCATAGCACTTTAAAATGTAACCTTTATAACCATAAAATTTGGAACTAAAACCCTTTAGAAAATTTTGTAGCATTCTGGAAATGTCACTTTTTAAGAAAATGCAACAGTTAAGAAATGCCAGAATTTGCAGCAGTGCAGAACTGTTACTGTAAGAATTTACAACGGTGCAGAATTGTTACTGTAAGAATCCATGGCAGTGCAGAACTATTATTGTAAGAATCCACAGCAGTCCAGAATTATTACAGTAAGGTTCCGCAGCAATGCAGAATTGTTACAGTAGAAAATCGCAGCAGTTTTGAATTGTTAATAAAATACTTCCTACTACCATAGTTTATGTAATCGAGTAGTACATATATTTGCAGTTTTATCATATTCATCATACCATTCCTATTATAGCACTCTAATTTTTAGCTATTTGTACATTAACTTACACTTTATTTTCTTTTCGGTAAATAACATTTATCATTTTTATTAGCCAAATTATATAATTTACAGTAGTTAAAACCTACATGTCAATTTTACGTTTTAACTTACCTTTTTTTCACAAAACCATTTATCATTTTAATCACTATTACATGAATTAAAACTTACAATTCATAGGTTAGAATAAAATACAATTATTATGTCAAATCGGATTGTTAAATTTCAATTAACCTTCGTACTATAAATTATATTTCAAAATTAAACATTTTCAACTCTTTATTTCTTATAAAAATCTTGACCCATACAATTTTTTTTACAGAAATCGTTACATTAAATTTTAGTTGAGATTCATATATAAAAATCCAAATACTTAATAATTTTTAAAAAAATTATTTTAATCAACCACGGAGTCTGTTTAAAATTCTCTACCCTAGGGTCAAGTAAATACGAACATATATCATTTCAATCCGCAATTTATTAAATTTTCGGGTTTTAAATCATTTCAAACCGGCAATCCCAAGTCAAATAAAATTGCTCAGGCCTATCATTTATGCACATAACAATTTTCCTTAATCTAAAGGTCGTTCGGGTATGTATCATTTCAACCCATAGTGAAGGAACTTGCAGTATGGGAACATAATATTAAGTAACATAATAATATTCAACATATCATGGCATATGATCATAATAGGTATAATATGATATGAAATGACGTAATAAAATCATATGAATAACATAACATAAACATATGAAATAACATAATATAAACATAGATTGAAATCCAAACTTGCATATACATATCCATTCAATTCCATTGTCACCAAAATATAAGTATGTTGTCAAGAGTGATTACTCACCCTTCTTTGGTTAGAGAAGTGATTCAAAGAGCAACCCGACGACTACAACAAGTACGACAAATTACGGACAAGCTTGAGTGAGAGGATAATCCAAATCCGACGCTTTAATAAAAATAAAATAAATTCCATACGTAAATAATTAATTCACATAGAAAATAAGAATAGAAAATTATATATTTGCAAAATACGTAAGAGGCTTGTCTAAGAGGTGCATAGGCTTGGCCTTAGGGTTGTTTGGGTTAGGTTAGGCTCGACCATATGGTTGTTTGGGTTAGGTTAGGCTCGGCCTAGGGCTTTTAGGCTAGGTTTTGTGGTGCAAAGGCTAAGGTTTTGGTGGAGAAGGCTCGGCATAGAGTTAGGTTCGGCTGGGGTTTGGAGACGTGGAGGCTCGGATTTAGGTAGCATTTGTGATGGCAAGGCTCGGCTTTGGTAGGGTTTTGGAGAGGTGTTAGTCGAAAATAGAGAAGGGGAGATGGTGGCCGAAATTAGTGAGGGGAAAAGGAAGGGAGGAAGTGGGTTTTGGTTAGAGTTTGGTGGTAGGAAGGTGATGGAATAGGTGTGGCCAAAATTTCAAGGGAAGGAGGAGGAAAAATTTGTAGAGGAGAAGAGGAAGAAGGTCTAAGGTTTTGAGGAAGAAGATGAAGAAGAAGAAAACTTACATAATTTTCTATGCAGGCACAAATGAAGGATGGGAGGCTAACCAAACCCTATGATATTATATAGGCTACTCAACAGGCGGCTTCTCATCTAATAAAGGATTTCCAAGCCCAATAGTACAAGCCCAAAAATCAAAATGTAAATAAGATAAAAATTAAGGTAAAATAACTGCGTGTAATACGCCAAAAGTTGTAAAATTTGAGATGTAGAAATCAAAATTTCACAAAACAAAAAACAAAGAAAATGTTATAACTAAATTCACCTTAAAAAAAATTCAAAATTCAAAATTCAAAATTTTCACAGAAAGTCAAACTTTGACCAAAATTTGAAATTTAAGAAAAATCTTATTTGATTGATATTGGAAGAACATTTCACATCAAATCCCAAAATTATACAATAAATTTCCAAATTTATCAAGTTTAAAATAATTATATTCAACATTTCAATAAAATCTCATTTAAAATATTTTAGTAATTTTACGGGTAGTCACGTTTTTGGAAACGATATGATTTTGAAAGTGAAAAAAATTTGAAGGTAAATATAGTTTCGTCAGTCATGGTTTCGAGAATATGATATTTTGATATTGATACAAATTGTGAATTGACTTTTGAAATATAAAAGAACTATCTGGTGTGTAATAAGAAATTGGTTGTTAAAGAGACCGGGATCGGATATTGTCAACTCTCTGCCAAAACCGAAAACCACTTTGACAACTGTGTACGCAGTGGAGATACCAGAATGAAGTAGGATGGTGGCAACGATCCTGTGTGAGGTATATACGTGGACCCAAATCCCATGAGTTGGCTTAAGGTGGCTAAAATAGGAGCAATCAATGGCAAAGTGAGGTCATTCCTTCGATCGGGTACACTCCATCGATACTATATTCCGACTTTGGATTTATTTGGTGGCCACCCGCGATTTTACTCAGGAATGTGTTTCGAGTTGGGCGGTGGTTGCGGCTATGCGTTACCAAATAGTCCGAAAGTGTAATTGGTATATCTACCCTGGCATTGCCTAGTTGTGTCATGTCACCTACCCTAGCGTGCCTTCTACGAGTTTGTTTTATGTCATACCTATGGGGTATCCTCTGGCGGCCCCAGTTTACGAGGAGTTACGGTACTATATAGACTATTGACATTATAAAATGTGCTAAGGGGGAAAATGTAACGCCTTAACGCTATTTTAATACTTTACTTTACTGTAGATATATTATAATAGCGTATTGTACTATAGATAGTTTAATGGATCCTTAGGTGGCTTTGTTCGTTCTCGTTCGTTCCTCTCAGCTCTGAAATTAGGGCTTTGTGAAGTTGCCGCTTAAATTGATGGTTGGTGCTTCGATTGCTTACTTTAATTGATTCGTTCGTGGCTCCTCCTCCTTGATCGAGTTCAACTTTGATTTGGTATGTAAATTTTTCTTTTGCTTCTTCTAATTTGCTTGCTTGAACTCAATGATGAAATTGCCGATGATATTACTATTTATATAGGATTTGAATTCCTATTTTCTCGTTCGTTTGAATTTGCCATTTAATTTATCTCGGCTGGTTGATTTTGTATTGATGCTTGAGATTGATCTTTGACTTGTTCAAATTACTTGAATAACACAGTTTTGATTTCTGACTTGTTTTGATTCCTTGATTGCCAAGGCTCTGACTTTACTGTGACGATGATTTCTTTCTTTGTGTTTGTTAACTTGATATTCTGCTGTCACCATTACTGTTAGTTTGAAAACTAATTTGATGACCCACGGCTTTGACTATTTTTATTTGGTATCTGTGACTTTTGCGCAGTTTGATTTTGTTTATGCGATTCCATGACTTTGGCATGATTATTCTGTATCATACTCGACTTTGGCCATTTGTGTTTATTGCCTCTGGTCATTTGCGACCTGTAGCATACTTGACTTGTTTGTGAATTTTCATTGTGCATTCATGTGCACTTCGTTCACTTGATGGTTACTGGATAGATGTTGTGCTCATTTTTAACTTGTACCTGTTGTTGCATGACTTCGGCATTTGACTTGAATTATTGTTGAACTTGCTACTCTTTTCTCCATTTGTTGTTGTTGTTGGTCTGCACGGTGTCTGATCTTTGTTTAGCATCTGTAGTGTTGAAGTGTTGTTTCATTAAGCCATGTAGTTCATGTGTACTTGAATATGTACTTGTTTATTTTATTTTTCATTTGCTTGTATAATTCATGTAGAGGCTGCACTTGTTCTGTCCACTGTTTCTATTTGAGTTTGCACTGTCCAGTTTCATTTAGTTGTTCACTGGTGCATTATGTTGTATCTTCTGGAGCTCAAGTCGCTTCACCTGGTTCATTGTAGTTTGAATTAGGTTGTTGTGCACTGACTTGAATTCAAGCCTTGTTCATGTCTTCACTGGTCTGATCATGCTACTTGTATGTGGTCTTGTTTCATGTGATGTTTATTTGAACTGTGTTTGCATTGTTTCCATATTGGCTTGTTCGTTCGAGTCAGTGAAACTTGTATATGATTGTTTTGTTGTTTGCTCTTCATGTACATGCCGAGTCTTATTTACATTGTCTACATGTTGCATGTTGTAGTGTTCATTGTGAAGCCTGGTTTACTGGTGCATCCCTTGACTTGTTGTCATGTCTGGTATGTGCATTTGTGTGCTACCATTAGCTGTGTTCATATACATTGATGTTGGTCTGATGCTCCAAGTTGCCACCTTTGATCAGTTGCACTATAAGTTTCATATGTACGGTTGTGTTCATTAGCTTGGTCGACACTTTCTCATCCAAGCTTGCACTTGTTTTTTGTCAATTTTGCTTGGGAATAGGCTTCTGCCTGACTTTGATATTCATGTTTCTAGTTGTGGTGTTGTTTTGAACATGCCCATTGCATTGTTGAGGCTGTGTTGCTTTGATCGAGCATTTTCACTTGTACTTGACAATTTTATATTGCACCTGAGTTGAATCCATCTTAAAGCTCGAGTTTGACCTTGTGTTGATATTGTGACATTATTTTTATTGCACTTGAGTTGAACTCGACTTTTTGGGTTTGACCTGTGCTCACTTGTCCCTGTAATTTTATCGAGTGTATATCGGTGTGCACGGCCTTATGGCATGTACAGTGATACATTGTGCATGTTACAAGCTGTTCTGTATGATGAATTCAAATTTAAATGATGACGAACAACCCAAATAACTGAGGTAAATATTATTTTCAAAATAACATTTTATTTTATACTGCAAAAATATTTTATTTTCAATTTTACTACGTCAATATTTATTTTTGCAGATTGCTCAGATGCTGGATTCAATTTGGAGTGGAGTTGAAGATAAAATACGAGTTAAGTGAAAGAGTGATATGTAGTAAGGTCAAATGTAAATGTGAATCGTGATGTAATCAAAATTGTATTGTTATTGAAGTTGTGTGTGTATATATATATAGTGAGAGCTTTAAATTTGTACTATTCAAAAATTGTAATAAATATTTGTTTGAATAAAATATCCGTTTGAATTCAAATTCTGTGTTATTTATTTTATTCATCAAATATTTATTTAATCTGTGAAAATAAAATAGTATATTAATAAATACATTTAAATGAATATATATATATATATATGTTTATTATCATCAAACAAAAATCATATACTCGCATATTCAACAGAGGATATCTTGGAAAGGTTGCTTCAAAGGAAGTATTAAGTGTCTGGAGAGATTTTCGTGCAATGTCAGGTATATAGATACTTATAAAGAGTCAACCTTGGGAATAAGTATTAAATGATGGGGGCCTACCTCAATTGAGGTATTAAGTGGTTAGAGTCTACCAGTTTTCCATTAAAAGGTATTAATTAGCTTAGGAACTATCTCTCATATTGGTAGATATTAATAATGATGGTTATAGTGAAAGTAACTACTGTGTGGCTTGTTATCACTTAGGATCATGTAATATGGAATGTATCATAATCTAAATGCAGAAACAGATAGTAATAGTAAAGTAAGTAAGAATAAGCACATTAGGAGTTTTATACTGGTTCGAACTTCCAGTTCTACGTCCAATCTCAGACTTCCCTCTGGAATTTCACTCAATAACCCCTCATTAACTCGGAGAAATAGGTAAACAACACCTGAGCAGCCGAACAGGATTTTTCCGCCTCAACAGCCGAAGAGGACTTTTTTGCCTGTACAAATTAACAGCTCTTGTACAATTTCAATAAAGTTGTTTGACACTTTGTGTTCTTGATAAAACTGATTTTTCTTTGATAGTACACCCTTCCTATAATCTTTTCCTCAAGCATATATTGTGTGTGTGAAGATTAAAAAGGAAGATATTGCTTAGAATCGAAGAATATGTTAATTAATTCAGAGGTTCAAGCATATATAGATTGTGATTGCTTGTAGATTGCAGAGATAGATAGGTAGAGAATATAGCAAGAAATCAAAATAAAAATTGGTGATTTGAGAAGTGATTCTAACGTATTTATATTGTGAACAAATAGTTAAAACTATTCATGAATAGTTGCAATCAAAAGATGCAGCCATATCTCTTCAATTTGAATCGTAACTCTTCGTAGATAGAAGTGTCTCTTTAGAAAAAATGACTGTTAGAGTTGGTCAGTCGACTGAGGAAAAACGATCAGTCTATTGAATATTCTAAGATAGTGAAAAACAGTGCATATCTATGTACTGAGCATGGTCAGTCGACTGGCTGTTTTCGGTCAGTCGACTGAATTGGTTGTCAGTGCACAGTTTGCTTTTTTTTTTAATTTGAATTTTAAAGCAACTTTAATTTTGAGTAAACTACTAGACGATAGATTTTAAAATTTCAAACTATATTTAAGACTAAAAACTTCAATAAATAAACATACTATACTTAGATTTGAAGTCTCATCTCCTTTGTAGTTTAATAGCATATCTCATTCTATTTTTGTCACTTGATCTTATAGTCTCATCACTGATTATTTAAGCTTTTGTCATGAATCAAAACTCATGACTCAACATTCTCCCCCTTTTTGATTGATGACAACCTGTTTTAAATGACAATATATTTTAAGAATTGTATAACGGATGTTATATATATCTCCCCCAGAATATTTACCGACATACCTAATCCTGCAAAAAATTGGTTAGGCATACAAATGTCTCCCCCTTTGTCATCGACAAAAAGGAGATAAACAGTAATTTCATCATTGTTAGCTAACATCATAACAATCACAAAAAATATTGTTTCAAATTTCACCGAGCTATTTATACAAGCTCATAAAAAATAAATAGTAGTAGAATATTTATGAAATTACAAGAAAAAATAACTTACTCCCACCAAACAAGAAATATCAATATCACTCATCAGAGTCAGACTCTGTTTCTTCTTCCACTTGCATTGGTCCTTTGCCACGTGAAGAACTTTCCAAAAAAATTCTGCCATCCCCATTTCCACTAGTGTCAGAACTTGTATGTTCTTCGGATGTAGACCAAGTAAAATGAGGCGTTGGACGTTTGCCCAGATTACGACGTGAAGTGTCCGCAATTGTGGAGGAAGAACAAGAGATTGCATCCCATAAAATCTCGAAAAAGCTTTTGATCTCGTCAAATTTCTTGTCGATCTTCTTATCAAGATTTTTGATGCAAGAATCCAAAATGACTTGATTACGTACAAGCAAATCAATGGACTCTCTTGTGCTTTGGGATGGGGTTGGGGTACGAATGTCATCTCTTTGTTGTTGTGGAGTAGTAGCTTGCTAACGAGGTCTTTGTTGCCACTCTTGGAAAAACAAGATAATGAGAGGTCTAGGAGGCAATTCATTAGACTAATTGTGTGGCTATTTAGAGTTTTAGTAGTGGAGGTATCAAATTATGGAAGGAACTTGTAGGTTCATAAGCAACCACATAATATACTCGCTGTAATGGATGATGTTCATTCGATTTGGTTGAAGGATAAGAATTCATCAAGAATAAGCTTAGGCCAGTTGATTTGTACATCTCCCCAAATAGCATATAAAGCCCTATAATTCTTCGGATATACAAGCTCATAAGAACCAGTACGAGGAAGAATTGTACGCATTAAGGCTCAATGCATAATTTGAGCTGTATGGCGTAAAGCGATAGATTTTAATTCAGTCATGTCGTCTCCAAAAAACCTATGACTTACTTCATCTTGTTCACCTATATGAACATTCATATCTTCTAACTGAATACCGTCTGTTTGTGTTTGAAGACTATGTCCAATTCTATCTAATGACAAGAATACTTGTTGACCACAAACTAAACTCCATACACAATTGTCACGATTTAATGGATTTTAATGACCCAAATTTAAGTTAGCTTGAAAGATTTTTACCATTGTATGATTAATTTTGAGATTGTTCTGATTGTGGTCAAGAAGAGATTCTAGATGACTTCTTCTTGCAGGCTCCAAAATTCTATATGCAACAAAGTCTGGAAACACAACTAAAGATCCTTCTAGAAAACGAGCTTCCTTCATCTTGTTCCATCTTTGGATAGCGGTGGCATCATAAAGCCATTGAGCTATTTGGGTATCAATAGGTTCAGAGGAAGAAGATGAGGCTTTTCTATATCATTTAGGTTGTCTTGGAGCCATTTGAAAGTATAATTGAGTAAAGATATTTGAAAATTTTGCGAACTAAGGTTTTGAAATTCTGATTAGGGAAAGTAAAAGTGAAGAATAAAAAATAAGAAGGTAGGTTAAATGGGTAAAAAGTTGATGAAACAGTGATTAATGGACCCAGGTAGCTTATTCAGTCGACTGGTCGAATTAGGTCAGTCGATTGAAGTAATTTCCTGAAACTTTCTGTTTCCAGATACAGTCGACTAACCTAATTTGTTCAGTCGACTGAATTCACTTTTGCAGTATTATCAGTCTTTTTGTATGTGTTAACAAATAAATTAAAATATATTCAATATATTAATCAATGAAGCATACAAAATAAATTGAAATAAATAAAAAAATAAAGATTAGTTTAGATGAAGAAGAGGGGAATGAATATGGAGTCTTTCAATCTTCTGGTTCAACTTTAGTCTTTCTGTTGTATGATTTTAATGGAGACAGGTGATTTCCACATTTCCATGAATTTAGAGATACAGGAGGAGGTTGTAGTGACTGATGATAAGAAGACATTGTGGGTTGATGAACATTTGATGAAGACGAGCTGCAAAATTTCCGGCCAAGTTGCTCCAGAAAGCTAAGTCGTTTGGAATTTAGCTTTTGTTCATAGTACATTTCTCGTTGAATTGCTATTAATTACCTTTGGTAATGATGTAAATCATCAATCTTTTGTTTTGTTAATAGAGAACCAAAGAACAAAAAACATTTTGGAGTATAACCAGTATGATAGTTGGATGGTCTAGCCAGTTCATGACATGGAGTAGGTGTAGGTAAATTAGAAGATCCAGATGAAGTTGTGGAGAAATCGACAGAGGAATATGCAGAGCAAAGTGGAGAGTTGTTTTGGAAGGACATTGTTGTACGTAGGGAATAATATATGATTATGAAAATGAGATAGAGAGATAAATAACACTCTTCAAGTATATATAGTAATAAGAAGATAAAAAATAGTAATAAATAGATGGAATAAAGGATAACCAGAAAATAATAAGAGGAAGAAAATAATTAGAATTTTTATGGTTGAGAATTATCCATGAGAAGAGTGAAATAAGTAAAGAAAATGTATTATAAAATCAGTTGTTCACAACAAATAGTGAAATGGTAAATACTTAGAGTTTCCAAGCTAAAGGTGCCGAGTTCAAGTACCAGCAAAGGAAAAAAAATTATTATAGAAAATTTATAATTCTTTTAAAGAAATTATATCTAGTTCTCTCCTCAGCTTTATAAAACAATTGTTATTGAGCGGTTTAGTGAAAATATCAGCTAACTGATATTCAGAATTTACAAATTCTAAATTACTATATCCTTCTCAATATTATCACGAAGAAAATGATGACAAATGTCAATATGTTTAGTTCGTGAGTGATTGATAGGATTTTTAGATAAAATTATTGCACTGGTGTTATCACAGTATATTATAGATTTATTTAATTTTATATCAAAATCTTGCAGTGTTTGTTGCATGTAGATTACTTGAGCACATGTTAAAGCTGCAGATATATACTCGGGTTCACATGTCGATAGTGAAACGCAATTTTGTTTCTTGCTAAATCAAGATACTAAGGATCGTTCGATGAAATGACAAGTTCCACTTGTACTTTTTCTATCCGTCCGACGTCCTCAACATCAGCATCACTATAGGATACTAATTCAAAAGGACATTCTTTTGGATAAAACAGTCCTAAATCATTGGTCTTGCTAAGACAAAGAATTATACGTTTTACTGATTGCATATGTGATTCTTTAGGATTTGCTTGAAATCGAGCACATAAACAAGCACTCATCATAATATCAGGTCAACTAGCAGTTAAGTAAAGTAATGATCCAATCATGCTACGATATAGTTTCTGGTCGACACACTTACCATCTTCATCTCTATCGAGATATAGTTGTACTCATAGGAGTTGGCTTGGCAGAAGTGTTTTTCATGCCAAAACTTTTAATTAGATTATTATAATACTTTTCTTGATTAATGAAAATCTTTGTAGTCCAAGAAAATATGATAGTTTTTCCATATGTGACATTTCAAATTTATTTATCATGATAGTCGAAAATTCCTTACATAATTCTTCATTAGTTGAACCAAATATAATATCATCAACATACATTTGTATAATTAAAATATCTTGTTTAGTTTTCTTAATAAATAAAGTTTGATCAACTTTTTCAATTTCAAAATCAGAGTCTATTAGATAGCTTTTAAGTCGGTCGTACCAAGCATGAGGTGCCTGTTTTAGACCGTATATTGCTTTCTTAAGTTTATCAACATGATTTGGAAATTTTTCATGAGTAAAACGAGGAGTTTGTTCAACATAGACATTTTCTTTTATATATCAATTTAGAAAAAGCACTTTTAACATCCATTTAATATAATTTAAAGTTATGAAAACATGGAAAAGCCAATAGAATATGTATAGCTTCTAATCTCGCGATAGGAGCAAACGTTTCTTCATAGTCTATTCCCTCTTCTTGATTATATCCTTGTGCTACTAATCTAGCTTTAGTTATATAACCTAGGTCATCAACTTTGTTTTTGAAAACCCATTATGCACCAATGACGGATTGATCACTTGGTCTAGGAACTAATTCCCAAACTTCGTTTGCTTCAAATTGGTTTAACTCTTCTTGCATAGCTATAATCCGATAGTCATCAGTGGAGGCTTCCCTAATATTTTTAGGTTCTATATTAGAGAGAAAAGCTATATGGCCCATTTGATTTAATTGATGTCTTGTTCTTACATTTGAATTTACTTCACCAATTATATTTTGAACAGGGTGATCTATAAGAATTCTTGGAGGAAATCTTACAAGATTTTCATTATGAGCAATGTTTTCATCTTCTCTGGTATCATCAATGTCATTATTTTGAAAAATAATATCATCATCTTCTGAATTATTTGTTATGATTTTATTAGAATTATTTTCCAAGTTTGTAATATTAGAGGAAATTTTGACATTTTAATCGAATGAAACATGAAGAGTTTCTTCGATTAATTTAGTTCTTATATTAAAAACTCGATAAGCATTGCTTCTTTTCAAATATCCTATGAATATTCCTTTATCAAATTTGGGATCAAATTTTCCAAGCTGATCTTTAGTGTTAATTATAAAACATTTTGAACCAAATACTTTGAAATAGGATATATTAAGTTTTCTGTCATTAAAATGTTTATATGGGGTGTGTTTTGTTAGTGATGAATAGAAACACGATTCAAAACATAACAAGTAGTTGCAACAGCTTCTGCCCAGAAATGCTTAGGTAGAGTGCTTCCATTTAATAAATTTCTTGCACATTCTTGTAATGTTCTTTTTTTCCTTTCTACAACTTCGTTTTGTTATGGGGTTCTAGGAAAAGAAAAGTTATGATCCTTTCTTGTTACAAAAATGTTCAAAAGCTTCATTTTCAAATTCACCTCCATGATCACTTCTAGTATTTTTAACTTTTAAATTCTTTATATTTTGAATTCTTTTTTCAAAAAATTTAAAATTCTCAAAAGTACCACTTTTATTTTTCATGAAAATAGTCCATGTATATCTTGAAAAATCATCCACAATGACAAACACATATCTATTGTGATTAATAGATTGAACTTGAGTAAGTCCAAAGAGATCCATATGTAGTAATTCAAATGGTTGTATTGTAGATGTGATTTTCATAGATTTAAAAGAAGACTTTGTTGATTTTCCTAACAGACATACATCACAAATAATAACAATTTTGAATTTCATATCAGGTAGTCCTTTAACAAGTTCGTTTTTAGCAATTTTATTAATAGTATTAATATTTATATGATAAAATCTTTAGTGCCATAGCTAAGAATCATTTTTTGTGGCTACTAAACACATGTTTGTGTTATGATTTATATTCATATTTAAAATATAATATTTCTATCTCTTTTACCTTCAAAAATTAAATTTTGATTTTTATCAGAAATATTGCATTTATTTTCTGAAAAGGATATGTTAAAACATTTATCACATAATTGACTTATGCTTAATAAATTATGTTTTATGTTTTTAACTAATAAAACATCAGAAATGAGAGGTAGGTTAGAGATACCGTTATTGCTCACATCACCTTTGCCGTGATATAACCTTTTGAATTATTTCCAAAAGTGACCGATCCTCCATTTGAGTAGACAATGTTAGTTAACATGTCCATATTACCCGTCACGTGTTTCGAGCAACCACTGTTTAAAATCCATTTTCCTCTCTTTTTAAGTGGTACCTACAAAAAATAAAGATTAAGTTGGTACCTAACTTTTCTTTTTAGAGTCCTAAGAGTTAGGTCTAAGGAAATCAAACCCAAGCGGGTTTAGAATTCTCTTTATAAATATAATTCTTACTTTTATGAACAGTTTCCATAAATGTTTTGATATGTCTATTCCTAATTAAATTGTTATTTGTTTTAGGAATCCATATCATAATAGTTTTAAGATCTTTAGAAACTGTTTTCTTAACATCTTTCTTAATTTTGTTTCTAAATTTATTTTTAAATTTTCAGATTTCTTTGGATTTTCAATTTTCTTATATCCTAGTCCCATTTTGTTTGAAGTAGACTGAGTATTTTCTATTATTGTAGAAAGATTTTCTCGTCCTTTATTGAAGTTAGGAATATTTTTATTACTATCTTCTATTTTATTTTGAGACTATATTTTTCTTATCTAATACTTTAGTATTAGATTTTAAATCATTAATTTCTACTGATAAATCATCATTTTTATTTTTCTGAATTTCTAATTCCTGAGTTATCATAGAAAGTAGAGATGTTAAATTAGAATTAGATTCTTGAGATATTTCAAGTTCTTCTAGAATTTTCTTTTCAACTCTTAGCATACTAATTTCTAATTCAGATCTATTTAGTTTTTCTTGTAACTCTTTATTTTGTTTTTTAGTTTGTTTTAGAAAGTCCACTGGTTCTGAATTAATTTCAACCAAATCTTCAAAACTTAATTCACTTACATCATCACTTGTAGCCATAAAGCATACATTTGCTTGCTCTGTGTCACTATTACTCTCTGATGATGAAGAAGAATCTGAATCATCCCATATTACTGAAAATGCTTTCTTTTTGTCCTTCTTGAATTTATTTTTCCTTTTCTCTGGACAATCTTTCTTCATATGACCCTTTTCATGACATTCATAACTTTCCATGGCAGAGGATGATGGTTTATTTCTATTATTGTTGTTGTTAGAGTTATTTTTCTAACTCCTGAACTTGTTATTCTTTATGAATTTCAAAAACCTTTTGAAATTTTTAGCAATAAGTGCCACATCCTCTTCATCTGAATCAGATCATCTTTTTCTGCTTGAAATGCTAAATTCTTCTTATCCTGTGCTTGAACTTTCTTTGCCTGCAAATTTACTTCATATGACATTAGATTTCCTGTTAACTCTTCTGGTTTCATAGTGAAAAGATTTTTTGCTTCTTCAATAGCTAAGACCTTTCTTTCCCAATAGTGAGTGACAAATATCATGAAATCAAGAGTATATGTCGTTTATAGTTTCGTTTGGTCTCATTTTGAAATTTTGGAACTGATTTTTCAACATAGTGATTTTGCTTTGTTGACTTTGTAAGTTCCTTCAAGAGTTACTTTTAGAGCTCTCCATATCTCATAAGAAGCTGTACACATACTGACCCTATTAAAGTCATTTTTATCAAATGCACAAAATAACATGTTCATAGCTTTAGCATTTGAAGTAGCATCCATTTTTTTTATAGTAGTCCAAGTTGAAAAATCATCCGCTGACATGGTATATTCCTTTTGGGTTATATTCCAGGTTACAAAACCATTAGCTTGCATACATATTTTCATTCTAGCTGACCAGTAATTATAGTTAAGACCATTAAATAGTGGTGGTCGAGCAGTTAACTGACCTTCGATGAAACTAGAGTTAATGTTCATGCTAGAAGTGGTGTTACTATCCATATTACAAAAAAATTATCAAATAACTGTGTTACGGTTATAGGATGTCCTTGCCCCGATACCAAATGAAAGTGACTACTATGTGGCTAGTTATCACTTAGGATCATGTAACATCGAATGTATTATAATCTAAATGCAGAAACAAATAATAATAGTAAAGTACATAATAATAAGCACAACAAAAGTTTTTATACTGGTTTGAACTTTCCGTTCTACATCCAGTCCCAGACTTCCCTCTGGAATTTCACTTAATAACCCCTCACTTAACCCAGAAGAATAGGTAAACAACACCTGAGCAACCAACAGGATTTTTCCACCTCAACAGCTAAAGAGGACTTTTCCACCTGATACAAACTAACAGGAATTCTACAATTTCATCAAACTTATTTGACACTTTATGTTCTTGATAACGCTGATTTGTCTTTGATAGTACACCCTTCCTATAATCTTTTCCTCAAGTATATATTGTGTGTGTAAAGATTAGAAAGGAAGATATTGCTTAGAATCGAAGAATATGTTAATTAATTCAGAGATTCAAGCAATATATAGATTGTGATTGCTTGTAGATTGTAGAGATAGATAGATAGAGAATATGGAAAAAAATCAAAATAAAAATTGGTGATTTGAGAAGTGATTCTAATGTGTTTGTATAGTGAACAAATAGTTACAACTATTCACGAAGAGTTTCAATCAAAAGATGCAGCCATATCTCTTCAATTTGAATCGTAACTCTTCGTAGATAGAAGTGTCTCCTCAAGAAAAATGACTGTTAGAGTTGGTCAGTTGACTGAGGAAAAATGATCAGCCTACTGAATATTCAAAGATAGTGAAAAATAGTGCATATATATATACTGACCATGGTCAGTCGACTAGCTGTTTTCGGTCAGTCGACTGATCTACTTATCAGTGCACAGTTTGCTTTTTTTTTAAATTGAATTTTAAATCAACTTTGATTTTGAGTAAACTACTTAAGGATAGATTTTAACAATTTCAAACTATATTTAAGACTAAAAACTTCAATAAATAAACTTACTATACTTAGATTTGAAGTCTCATCTCCTTTGTAGTTTAGTAGCGTATCTCATTCTCTTTTTGTCGCTTGATCGTATAGTCTCATCACAGATTGCTTAAGCTTTTTTGTCTTGAATCAAAACTCATGATTCAACATATAGGATATGAAATTGGTAAATACGAAGGACCTGCTTCGAGCATTGAAGGTAGTAAGTAGTTATTTGAGGGCTTTCCTCTTTCCCTTATATGAAGTATTAAATGGTTTTGAATATATTTTAAATGCGAAAATGTATCCTTATTTTAATTATGCTGCCTAAGTACTGATATAGAAAGGCCCGAGATTTCTGTTCACTGGACATTATTGTTTTGATTCCCTCCTCATTACAACATCGGTTGAGGAAGGAGATGATGATCAAGATGGATATGGTGATGAAAGAAGCTTGTGGCAGTAGTCTATTTATCTATTTATGCCATTTTCGATGTACCCATTTGAAGATGACAATGTATTTTTGAACATGGTTATGTTATGACTATTGTTGACATTATGTTATGATTTTGTGACATTTGGTATTTCAAATAAAATAGGTACTATTTATGCTATTATATTTTATCCTTCCGTTGTGAGTTCCTTCTCCTGTGAGTTCTGAATGAATAGATAAATGGCTATGTATTGTTCTTTTTACCAACCAATAGCCAGCTTTGGAATGGGTCTAAGTTTCAATGGGCTTTTTCTAAATTGGGATTTAGGCCTATTTTGGGACAGGTTATTACAAACTTTGTAGTTATGTCAATCCCTATACCTATTTGTCTATGATATGTTTGGATTTAAAGTTGGTTATTTCAGGATCGAGTTTGATTGTGATGCCTTTGAGTTGGGATTCTCTGGGTTTGGGTTGGTAACAGGCATGGATTGGATGACTATATATGGGGCTATTTTATACTTTGATAGGAAGGTCGTTAGATTGAGCATGTGTAATGGATGTGGCTTGGAGGTTTATTGCGACCCTCGAGGATCGGTTATTGTGAGCTACTTATATTCTTTAGACCTTCACATGGTGAGGTAGATATGGTGCATGTTGTTAAAGATTTCCCAGATATTTTTGTGGAGGTTACCGATATCCTACCCTAGAGAGAGATTGAGTTTAGAATATATCTTATTTAGAATGCCAGACCCATCGCCATACCATTAAGGCATATGTCTTCGTAGGAGAGACACGAGTTAAACAAGCAGGTTAATGAGTTATTGGAGAAGGGTTTTATTAGAAGGAGCATTGTCGGGTGGGGAGCAATGGTCATCTTTTCCACCAAGGAGGATGGATCTTTTAGACTTCACGTCGATTATAAAGAGCTAAATAAACCGACAAAGAAGAATCGTTATCCATTGCCATGCATAGACAATCCGTTTGATCAGTTGGTTGGAGATAGAGTATTCTCACAACTGGACTTAGTTACTAAGTTCGACCAATTACATGTAACTAAGGACAGTATTCAGAAGATGACATTTCAAACATCCAACGGATTGTATTAGTGGTTAGTCATGCCCTTTGTGCTGACCAATGCACCCGCCTACTTTATTGATTGGATAAGCCAAGTTTTTAGAGGTTTCTTAACAAGTTTGTCTTGGTATTCATGGATGATATCCTAGTCTATTCGAGGAGCGAGGAGGAGCATATGTTGCATTAGGAGAAGTGCTAAGTACACTCCATGCACATAAGCTGAAGGCCAAGTTTACATATTGTAACTTTTGGAGAAATGACATATGCTTTTTGGGACACATCATCTTAGAAAGTAGACTAACGGTTGATCCCAGTAAGGTGGCAGCAGTTCAGGATTGGCCTTTTTTGAAGAATGCCGTGACGGTGAGAAGTTTCCTTGGTTTGGAGGGCTACTATCAGAAGTTCATTAAGGATTTAGCGAAGATCTCTACCTCATTGACCCGTCTTACCAAGAAGAATTTAGTTCTCCCATGGGATGCTAAGTACAAAGATGTTGTTATCAAGTTGAAGGAGGCATTGACTAGTGCACCAGTTTTGATATTACTTGACAGATGATGCCATTTATAGTTTATACCAAAGCCTATGGTATGGGGTTAGATGCAGTCCTGATGCAAGAAGGAAGGATGGTGAGTTATGCGAGTAGGAAGCTGAAGACCCACGAGAGAAACTACCCTGCTAATGATCTTAAGTTGAAGGCAATTGTCTTTGCTCTCTAGACATGGAGACATTACCTTTTAGGAAAGCACTTTAAGCTATATTTGGATCACAAGTCCTTGAAGTATTTTTTTCTCCCAAAAGGAATTAATTTGAGACAGCAAATGTGGATGGAGTTCTTGGCATCATATGACTTTGATATCTCGTATATCTCGGGAAAGGGTAATGTAGTGGTAGATGCTTTGAGTCGACAGCGTACAGTATTGACTCCCTTTGTTCTTAGAGTGGAGACATTTGAAGTATATTTCTACATTTGATTTTTGACCATCATCATATATTACCCAAGGATTACTAGTAGCTTTAGATGTTCAACATACATTGATGAAGCATATTAGATCTTGGCAGAAGGTGGATAAGAATTTAGTAAACATTATCGAGAGGATTGGTAGAGGAGAGTCATGGAGTCATTCAAGGCATTATGCCATTGACTCAAGAGGATGGTTACGGAGTGATGGTTGGCTTTGTGTTCTTTGTGGTATGGATTTGGTTGATGAGGTACTAGCTGAGTCTCACCATTCTAGGATGACCATTCATCCCGATGACGACAAGATGTATCACGACATGAAGAGATTTTTCTATTGGCCTCATATGAAGAAGCAAGTGGTGGAGTATATAGCTTGATATATGATTTTCTAGAGGGTAAAGGCAGAGAAGGAAAAGCTTGGAGGATTGTTACGGCATTAGATATTCCTTAGTGGAAGTGTAAAGTATGTTTATGGATTTTGTGGATGGTTTATCGAGAAATATGAGAGGGAATGAGAGCATTTGGGTCATAGTCAATCAGTTGACCAAGTGTGCTAATTCCATACCATTAAGGAGTACAAGGATGACGACATCGTTGGCGGATCTATATGTGAGAAAGGTCATTAGTTTACATGGAATACTACTAGTATAGATAGCAACCTATATCCACTTTCCACCAGCAAGTTCTAGAGGAGTCTAGAGGAGGCTTTAAGGATGGAGTTGAGTTTAAGCACTGCATTCATCCTTAGATGAAAAGAGGGAATCGAGTTGAGGATTTGCTATGGATGTGCATTATAGACTTTGGAGGCTTTTGGAAGGACCATTTTTCGTTAGTGGAGTTTACCTACAATAACAGTTATCAAGCAAGCATTGGGATAGCACCATTCGAGGCATTATACGGTAGACCCTATAGATAACTGTCATGTTTATGGGACACTATGGATAGGATTATTCTTGGGACAGATATGGTGATGGAGGCATCGAATAAAGTGGACTTGTTCTGTAGGAGAATGAAGACTGCTTAGGATAAACATAAATCTTATGGTGACTGGAGACGTATGGAGTTAGAATCCGCACTGGGAGACATGTTATTTGTGAAGGTTTCACCCCCTTAGGCATGTTATGAGGTTTGGTATGTCAGGGAAACTAGCACTGAGATTTGTAGGGCCTTTCCTGATTGTTGCTAGAGTAGGGAAGTTGGCATACAGAGTAGAGCTTCTACAAAAGTTAGCGGGGGTACCTGATGTTTTCCATGTACCACACTTATGAAAGTGCTTGCACGATGCAGCTACTTTGCTCGAGCCGAGTAAGTTAGAAGATGTGGAGGTTGAGCGAGATTCACTTATACATTAAGCACCCACTCGTATTCTTGAGCATGGCATAAAGACACTCCGCAACAAAGAGATCAGCCTTGTTAAAGTCCAACTGTGAGACGATCCAACGGAGAGTACATGGAGAAGATCAATGCTACCCACCTACAACTCTTTTCTGCTATGTTCCTACTTTACTTCTTATTAGCATAGATTACTTATGTATAAGACTTAGCTTGGTGTGCCCTTTAGGTAGAGGCCATTGGATGGTAGGAATGGTTGCAAATGTGTAAGTAGGACATGTTATGGATGATGGATGCTAATGGATGTATTTAGATGTATTGTTTGAGTTGTCCTCTTTGGCACATTTAGAATGGTATATTCTCCATGTATACACACAGTCGCACTTGATAGCATGTTATTTCTTGATTTTTGTTATGCTAGTGGATGTTATGCATATGAATGTTGCATATAAGTTGTATGGTTGCACATACATTTATGATTGCAAGTATATTTACTAAGAATGTCGCATACATTTGGACGCCTAGCATGAGCATTTGCATGACAGGAGGTCGACTGGATCAATAGACTGCATAATCATTGCATTAGTATAGATTCACTTCATTTCACGCTGCATATATATCTACATATTTCATTAAAGAATCCTAAAGATAATGTTTGCCCATGGATGATGGATGAGTAGATGGTTGTAGCTACTGTTTACTATATGCAGGTTATATTCCTTCCTTTAAGATTTCTGGGACGAAATACTTTTAAGAGGGACCTTGAAAATTTAACGAGAAATCTAATAAGAAAATTAAATTTAAACAAAACAAGGACTAAAAAGAAAATTTGCACAGACATTTAAATTTGGCAATGAAACTTTCACCATTGTGTTCATAACAATTTTCATATATAATACTTCAAAATTAGAATTAATACGGAAAATTTATGGGAGTTGGATGAATTGAAAATAGAATAAGTAAATAAAAATAGAAAATACACAAATTAACACAGGGACCTGTCCACCCAGGATGTCGAAAGTGGATCGATAGTGGTTGACCAAGGGGTTGGGGTAGTAGACATTAGGCTATGTAAATTCAAGAGAAATCGGCTGCTATGTGACGTGTTCGAACGTCTCTGATGCATTGCTTTAAAGCGAAGTAATAGATAAACATGCATGCTAAATCTAAAGATTCACCAACCTTAAAATCCAGATAATAATTCACTGTAACAAAATACTATCCAATTTCAATCTCTCCTCTCAAACCTAAAATTTCTTAAAATCAAAATAAAATCAACCTAGAAGAATACAAGCAATTGGAGGTAGGCGGTGCAAGCGGAGCTAGCATTCGAAGAGAAGATTCTCAGGTAAAGTGAATAAAAAAAGAGAATAGGTTAGAGAGTGGGAACAATTTTGATTAGATGATTATTACAGTTAGGTTTAAACTATTCTAATTGATTTAAGATGTTAGTAAATTATAATTTAAAGATGCAAAACCCTAATTTGAAATCTATGATTTCGAGTAGAATTGAAATCACCGTAAATGGTTAAATCTGATACTGATGCTAGTATACCTTTTTGCGAATTAAATTGTAAACCCATAAACTCAGAAACCCCTAAATCTGTAAACTCTAGATCTTACATTATATTGAAATTTAATATGGACTGGTCGAATTAGTGGTTAGGGTTCACTGTAAACTAAAATCGATAGCCAGAATTAGCCGAATTAAAATCGATATTAAAATCAATGACAAAATTCACGAACCCTAAAATTCACTTCATGACCCGTCGACCCCTGATCCTCAACGGTCGACCGGTAGTTGTCAACCGGTTAGGATTAGTGCTCGACCAGTTAACATGTAAACTACATAATTTAAACCTCAGCCTAAGGCCTAGGATATCAAATTTATTTTATAAATTAGATAAAAATAATATAAATGATAACTTCTTGTTTGACCCTACCTAGGGTCTAAATGTGTATGTTAGAAATCGTCGGGAATCTAGTTCCCTATCAAAGGATGCTAGGTCATTGTGGTGTTGGGTAAACATTTCTTACCCAACTTGGGGGTTGATTATTTGACAAGGGGCGATTCGTATTGCAATGACACTCACAGGAGGTTCGACGGGGGATGCGCAATACTGACGAGGATGCCTGATGTAGTATTGTCTAGCATAACAGGAATCTTGGTATGCATGGTTTCTAACATGACATGATACAGGTTTGAAGGAGGAACCCGACGGATGCAATAAGGGGCCAACGCTATGATTGAGAGGTGGATAAAAATATAGACGATGAGACACTTCGACGAGTTGGTATTTGGTGTTCTCCCTCAATGCGTAATTGTGATTACATGTGGTAAACAGGGATAAATCATTCCCTCAGTAGCCTATGGGCACTGATATTAGTGAGGAATAGTCTTCGTAGTATCTTTATGCGGTGATATAGGTGGAAATTTATTTCCGAAGTACCCCGGGGTTGTATTTCCACATTGGGTAGCTCCAGAAGCAGTGGCTGACCATTAGTTGTAAGGTTTGATACGTATATACCAGTTGTAGTTTAGGTATGTATTGAACAAGAACACTTGGGTAATGGATCTTAGGAATTCACGGACAATTGTAGCACACCATATGTCATCTAGAGTAGTATTAAAGTTAGCTACACATAATCATCAAACATTAAACTTGTACAAATTTACCAAACTTTTATCCAACCTACACTTTTTCAATCTTTTTCCCCATCATATGTGGACAGGGTAGCAGGTGATTGGCACATTCTTGATACCTAGAGAATCGAGCTTATCATTGGAGACTACTTTTATCATATTTTCTCTCCATGTATTTATCTATCTTATCAGTACATTTTATCTCTTTTATCAAACTTGAAATGATATTTTCTATGTACCCTGTTTGGACCACATACTGATTTTCTGAGACAGTGATTTGGATATTTTCTAAGATTAATGTTTTCTAAAATATATGTTTCATTCCTTCCCCTATGAATTCTGAAAGTATAGTATATCTTAGATTAAATCTGCTTATATTAGTATTTGTAATGTTATTGAAATCCGATGATCAATATTTCTTAGCACGACATGGGCTCGAAAGTCACCCTAGGCTTTGGATCGATAGGGCAGGAGATGTGGGTCGTCATAAAATATTTACTAGTAGCAAGTAGAAGTTAAGCAGTAAAAGCTGATTAATCTATTTAAATAGGAAGTAAGTGGTAAATGACATGAAAATGGTACTAAATGAACATGAATTAAGTTATATAAACATAAATGAATATGGCAGTTGAACATAAGAGGTGTGGTAATTAAAAAAGTTTATATCAGACTCAAGTATGCACTTATGATGGATTTGAATCGTTGAACCTAGTCAGTAACATACATTAATTAGAAATGAAAAATTCATGATGTGAGGTTGGTAATGTTTTACAATGAAAGTTTGCCCATCGAAAGGTGCCACCAGTAGTTGTGTACAAATTATACCGTTGTGTGACATTACCCACTATTAGACACATGGAATTATATGTTCGCATATAGGTGAAGGGAATATACCAAAGTAGGAGGGTTCGCCCTGGTCGGAGTGTCAAAGGACAAGTAGAATCTGCTTCAACCTTTTAGGGATCTATTTTAAATAACCAAATAGGCTCTTCCTAGATCGCATTAGGCAATGTAAATGGGACGGTGAGCTAGGCTCGATGCTATGACAGTGAGATCGATAACATATATATATTTAGTAGAAGCTGCTTACAAATGTCGAGATTGTCATCAGTGCAGAGTAGTCAGTGGAAAGATAGTGGTTACGCCTAAATGGACTACACCTTCTGCTAGTGTAGATCACGTTTAGGACATGCACCACCCTACAGTTTTTTATCAGTTTATTTGTTGTTTGGAGGCAAGGCTTGATAACCATTCATTGGGTCTTTAAAAAGTGAGATAGAATACGGTTTGTTATGATGTCGATGTTAGGCACTTTGGGAGTTCTTTGGTATGCACTGTGGTAAGGACGTGATACTACATCAACGATGGATCTTGACAAGGTGCGGAGTTATGGATACTAGCTGGGAAAGTTACTAGGCCCAAAAGGAGACATATATAGTTATTGTCAACCTCAGGTAGATGGAGTGTATCGTACGCATACATAAAGTCAAAATGAATAAGTAAAATAAAGACATAACATGTAATGGAAGGCAATTGGCATAAACTAGTGTTATGTATAAAGTGTATAATTTACTAGTCACCACAATGTTGTTTTGACCCCCTCCTCACTACAACCCACGGGATATCTTTAGAGGGACAGGTACTAGTACTAGGCATGAATAATGAAAGGATAGATTTCCTTATGCATGCTTGACACCAACAAGGACACTAGAGACCAAAGCTGTCAACCTTGGTCAGAATCATTTGTTTTATTATACTTTACTATTCTGCTGTGAGATTTATCGATAATGCACTGATGTAGTTTTGTTTATTTACAGGATACCAATATAATGATTTGTAAGTTGGTGGACTTGAGGTTTCAATTTAAAGAATATTCGAGCCCATTGAGGTTAGGGTTGTTACATTTGGTATCAGAGCATAAGTTAATCGATCTTAAGAATTAGGATACTTTGGGTGAACATATTTGTATTTGTACTATAATAATATATATTACATTCCAAACTACCCGCTATAGAAGTAGCAAGAACCATATTCTAAAAAGATGGATAATCCCACTATGAGTTGAAACGATAGATGTGGTTAAAGATATACACCCATCCCGATTATCCCATGGAAGGTAGGCATATTGGGGGGCGCTGACTTAAGAAGAGCACGAATGTAACATATGGAAGATTCCCGAAAGCCAGATGGTACTTGACTCCCTTATAGATCAAAGATTGCTCTATGATTGTAGACCACTATAGGATTGCCAATTAATGATGTATGTTAGATCAAAATAAAGGAAAAATAAGAATCTGTATGTTCCAAACATCTAGAAGTAAGAACTAAATAAGTTCCCAAAAGAAGTTTGTAGTAATCACTCCAAGATGATAGCTGGATCTTAATATTCTAAAAGAGATAAGTCAGATTTAATTGGAAAAGTTGGAAAGTCCAAAAGTAGAGACAAGTAAAACCCACTCTGAGTCCGACCCCATTTGTTCTAGAAGATGATGGAAATCGAAGACGGAGTTCTTTTAAGTGTAAGTGCTACTTGCTACTAATCCTAAGGGTGATTCCAAAACGGGAAGCAATAGAAGTAGTACCTTCAGTTTTTCCATATACTGAATAACTTATATGGATTAATGCTAACATTGCATTATTGTCTGGAGGGTAGTGTTAGCATTCCAAGTGGAATTTGCTAAAAAGGTAAAACATAGCCTCAAGTTTCACATTCAGTAATGGCTAAAACAAAGGATATGCCGAAAGGCTATGTGGTTCACTACCATTAGGGTATGATCATTACTTGTATCTAGATCGATATTTACGAATTGTGTATGTTGTAGACCCAAAAATGGTTTGCCAAGTTGGCAGCCAGGGTGATGATCATATTCGATACTACCCAGTAGAGGGGTAGGCCAGTCTTTCCATGCATGGGTTACATGTTTGTAACCTCGGTACATTTTATCTAAAGTTGTATTATAATGGACGGTACCCCAGTAGCCCTGTCATTGTTGCAATACATTCTCCAATACATGCCTTACGGACTTAGTTGTATACCAAATATGCTGGAATGTGAGATGAAAGCATTTCATCTATGTTATATATTTATTTTAAACCCTAGACATTGTTATAATTCGATGCGGTCCTATGGGATACCTTTTTATTCTGAAGGGTTTTATAAAAATAAAAATCCATATGATTTGAGTTTCTCGCATTGGTTTACTAGACTGATTTGGGTGTTATTTTCTGAAAATGCTTGGGCCAGCCTCGAGTATATTTCCAGATTTAGCTTTGGACACTTTGAAGCATTAGTAGACGAGGTATATGCCTCCAAGAGTTACTCACGTATTTCATTTTTCGTTGCATTTCTAGTTTTATATTTATCAGCATTTGTGAAGACGAGCTGTCATAACAGTTTAAGCCGATGATAGGTTAGTCTACTCTCGTTATTGTATGTGTATTAAAGCTTTCTTTTGTAAAGATCTATTGTATGTTATAAATTACTCGTCATGATGTGAGATTATGTTCTTCCTTTTTTCATTCATCCTAACAATTTGTCTTTCCAACCCTTGGATGCTCAGCACGTGAATATCGTATATGTATTAGTGCCAACATTTGAGGGTTGAAAAGGTCAATTGTTACATGTGAAATCAAAGCTTAGGTTGAGCGAACACCTAGCGCTTGGCAGGGTAAACTTGGTAGAGATACGGTAAGTAACACCCTAGAATGAGTTTGAGAATATATATTTACGAGAGTGTATATTTATTATTGTTATAAAAATGTTTTATATTGTATTGATCGGTCTGTTGAGAGTTTTATGGATCATGGTCAATGGGAGGTGCTAATGTTATTGATAGAGATCTCCAAACACTTGAACAAGAAAAAATGACATGGTATTTCTTTTGAAAAATTGGTATACGAAATAATTTTATCGAGAATTGGTCTTTTGTCTAAATGGAATGGCCTCATGTTTTATTTATTTTATCATGAAGGCTTTTTAATTACATAGAGTAACCATACTTGAATTAGCATATTTGTGTGTTTCTCCCCATAACTCTTCCTCAGCCAGGCTTGGACAGAATAGCAGAGCAAGTACAAGTATTAGTAGCATAGCAAAAATGCATTCCTCGTCATTAATATGTTTGCTCGAGTTAATTGTGGTCTATCGGAAGAATCGATGACTGCATCTTTGATGCACTGCTAGTACATCATCTGGGAATTCTTAGTTGGATAGTTATAAAATAGACACAGGGCTATTTACAAGGGATTACCTCGGATCTACGCTGAGGTATTGATGGTGATTCTCAAATATCGTAAAACAAAATGTGATACGATGAGATAGAATGCAATAGAAACAAAGATAGGGAACGGGTTAATGCGTATGTTTGTTAGGAAATGATAATATCCAATTATTTATAACTTATTGTTTGATTAGTCATGCCCATTTAGTTTAGGAGCATTGACTATTGTTTATTGATTTTATTTATGCTCAGCCTTTTTTTGAAAATATATTGGTTTGATTTAGATTGAATAAGAACACCTTATGAATAAATTTTCACAATTTGACTATAAGGTGTTCTATAGTAATGTGGATATAAAGCTTTTTAATTTAAAATGATTTTATAAAATTGGATTTATAAAGCATGTTTTAAAACAAAGAGGATTTTGAGAATTTAAATCCCGGTGTCTCTGAAAATTATTTCAAATGATATTTGAAAAAAGTAATAACAATATTACTAGAAAGTATTTACAAGTATAAATCTTTCAAAGAAAATTTTAAGGTACATTTTCTTTGGATAGTTCGGGTAATGAATCTCAATTAGTTTTGTTCTGATCTGAATAATCTTCTAAGTGACGATGAGATTTTTGCTTAGGCGAACATTGTAGTGCACATGGTAAATTATTCTCTTTATCAATGTACGATCGAAACAAGTTTGAATCTGAATGAACCCAAAGCAAGTGGTAATAGATATTTTGTTAAACCTATTTATGTGGGAATATGTATAATACTGTTTCAAAATGGAATTCTAAATAGAAGAATTATTTTTATGTTAACTAGTTCGAGTGGCACGAAAGTGACTAAAATGGGAATGGGATGTGTTTGGATGGTAAACATTTCTCTTAAGTATTACCTTTCTTGCTAAAGGGATGTATGATACTACTTGGTAGGACCCTGTTCCTTCGTATCATTTTGGGAGTACTCGATCTATATGTATATTTTCTATGGATTAAAGTATATAGTGTTATTTCAAAAAGGCTTTAAAATAAAACCTATGTATTAGGTTATTAAATTTCCTATAAATATATTTACTATAAGATAAATGGTTATTTTACTAATATTTTTATACAACTCTTGGATAGAGGTGAAATAATTTAAAACAAGTTTAAAGTGTTAAATTTGATAGGAAGGTTTTAGTAAGTTTTGCTTTATTAAAACCATGTCTTTTGTTTTGAGATCAAAATTGTATAAACTATTGGATGTTATTGGGCCGACTAATAAACATCTTTACCTTATAGGTTCCTATGGGAAATAGACACTAGAACTGAGTTTGGATACAGGCATCCTTTTTTTCCTAACTACTTATTAGAACGAACATGTAAAGAGGTCGTAGAGGTCGACTCACTTTAAAACCCTAATTATTTATTTGGGATTGCATCTAAATTTAAGGAAAAGGATAAGTTAAAAGATTAAATCATATAGTTATATATACTCTTAGGATATAGTAGGTTATTATACAAGTTTAAGACTTAAGTTATGTTTTTTGATATGTTTTCATAAATAATTTGGAAAGTAAAAAGAATTGTACTTAAGAAACTAATGGAATAAATAAGTAAGTTTTATATAGATCATTTTATTTGCATAACTGTTCTTAATTTAAATTCGAGTACATGATTTCGAGGTGATTTATACGAATCCGAACAAGGATTTTTCACTCGATTCTTGACAACGGATGCTTGAAATAGATTCTTGATATGATTCTAAAGTTTTCTATCATAGTATATGATTATATAAGGAGAATGAAGGTTTTTGATCAAGGAACTTAATCGTAGTCCGCAGTAGGGAAGTCGAGTGAGAAATACTAGTTCGTAGAAGAAGTATATGTGATCGAGCAAGGGACCGGATTTGAAATTGCGTACGGATGACGTAAGTACATCATACAGGCTTTAATGTAGTTTTATGCTTCATATATTATAAATGCAAATTACATGGGTTGATATGGCATGTTTATGTAAAATGATTTCTAAATTTGATTTAGTAGGCTTAGACTTATGATATGATGAATGAGTTGTTGTATTGTTTCATTTGTCGTGTTTAACCCTCCTTTTGGGTATGTAAGTGAAATGCAGGTGCACGAATGCAAAGGCTTGTTTTTTTGCTTTTGGTTTTATGAGTAGAGTTTGATTGCTCCAACGTAGTACGTGCTTTTTCATAACAGGTATTTTCTATGTGACATGCACACTCTATAAGGTATATCATATGTATATATTGTTGTTGTATAGTCCCCAGATAGAGGAGGTCCTAGGTATAAGCTTATATTGATGTTGTGATTTTTTTCGTACCTAACCATGCAAAGGAGGTGCTGCCAAAATTTCCTATAACACGAGGGACTTTAAAAGCCTAAGGGTGATAAGACATTTTCTTCCTTTGGGAATTTCGAGGAAAAAATTCTTTTAAAAGGGGAATGATGTACGACCTGAAGTTTTATCATTTTGATTTTCAATATTTAATTAATTGATTTTAAAATCTTGATAACTCCTTTCAATTAATAAGTAATAATGGCGAACTAGTTATTAAAAAATATTTACAAAAATAAATAGTTTGAATAAATATCGATAATGAGATCGAAAAATCATTATTTCGACAAATGGACTTGAAACGCATGAAATTATCATTCTGAAGCACAGTCTCGGATTTTGATGAAATTAATGCAATTAGAACAGGAATGATAAGGTGATGTAGGCCGGTAAGTTTCATGGCGATCAGACGTGCTATGTGGTAATGTGAGCTCAAAACCTAAAACAATTAAAAAGAGAAAATTAAAATATAATATAATTTTATTATATAAATAACATCTCTCCTTCACTCTTCACTAACTCTTCTCTCCCTCTCTTCTATTTTTGCTTTTCCTGTAACCAAAATAAAACACACCGGCCACTTAAATTTAATTAAAACCAGAGCTGAGGGCGACGAGAGGAGCTGGCGTTGGATCCATTGGGATCGTGATAAAGATATTTTCGATTTGATTTGGGAGAAAGTGGGTGTGGTGACGTTGGGTCATGATCTACTGTTACTATTCGAACTAGGGTTATGAATTTATGGAGATTTAGGCAGAGTTAGGCAATTATGATGTTTGCAAAGAGCTTCCCGTGTGAAGGGGAGTAGATAGCGGTAGTTTGGGGGAATGCGGTTGCAAGTGCTGCTGGAATGCTACATTGTCTTTGTCACCAATGACCCTATAGGTCTTGATCCACATAGGCGAACTGAGCTTGAAGATGTCGGATGCATTGCAGAGAATTTGCGAAGTGGAGTTCCTTGGAGGAAACGACACACAATTTCATAGTATGTAGGTGGAGATAGGGAAGAAAGAAGTATGGCAATAGTGGGTTATGCACTTTGTGCATGTATATGCATAAGATAGGAATTGGGGAAGAAGAATTAGTTGAGGTAATTAAAGTAAATTAAGTAATTAAGCTAATTAAAGATTTTAATTAATCCAACTGCTTATCATATCAATATCTCTTGCCTACGAGGTCCAAATCGAACGTGGTCATTTGTGTTGCACTTGAATGAGTGTTATCTATGCACTGGAGTTGATTTCGTCAAGTTCGAAGCAAGTTGAATTTTAGAGGTAAAATCGAACATCATTCGATTTTTGATCGAGAAGGAACACACAAGCGTTGGTCGGAATTTTGATGAGTTAACTAACCTTTGGATGAACGCTATATGACATATGTGTTGATATGTGTGCTTGAATGATTTCTTTGGTTGGTTTGGTTGGATTATCGCTTTACAAAGCAGATGACATATATAATGAAATACAGGGAACTCTGGAAATTTTGTAGAGAGATCCTAAGGGATTCCTGGCCAATGTTGATTTAAATTTCATATATATATATATATATATATAGTTGTACAAATTGTTGAATATCAAAAACTCGGTAGCTTAGCCTTATTGGATGTGACTTTGGTATGTCATAAAAATTGGACACTTTCAGTGTAGATCATGAAAGCACTTGTTAAGCACTAGGTTGGCTCTAGGCCTTATTATAGTATTTTGGGAAAAACTACTAATTTGTTGTTTTTTATTTGAAAATGGTTTTGATTCGGAGGATGAATTTAAATTTAACTTTTGGAGTTTTCTATGGCATTTCATTTAAAAATGGTTTTTGAACTTCTCCGTTTTACTCTAACTTTTTGGTTATTCTCTTCAATTTATAGAGAAATATTTGGAAAGTATTTTCGAAAGTATTTATTTTACATAAAGGTTAATATAATAATGAATGTTTATCATAAAGGAAAATGGAGGTTTATCTTTTTAATAAAGTGGTTCTATTTCAAATGAAGATAGAAATATTTTGGAATTAATATTGGTGAAACACTTTATATAAAATGATGTATGGATATATAGATTTATAAATGGTATTTTTATAAATTAGAGAATAGATATACAAATGATATTTCATTTATAAAAGGGAAATGATATCATTTTGATAAATTGAAAAAATAAATCACATTTGTGAATTTATAGTGATATATAGAATGATCATCCATGGAAAGTATTTAGTCCATTCTTGAAACTGAAGATTTGTGATAAATATGTGAGAACTAAAATCAGGAGATTTATAAAAAGGAATTTAATAAATAGAAAGGAGATTTATAAAAGAAGTTTTATAAATAGAAAGGAGATTTATAAAAGGTGTTTTATAAATAGAAAGGAGATTTATAAAAAGGAGTTTTATAAAAGGAACAAAATTTGATTTCTATAAATGATTACTTTAAATTAGGGTGGTATGAAAAGTATTCTTTTCATACTTAACACCAAGTTCTGAGGTAGGAAAACTCGTCTTTATCTGCGAAAATTAAGAAGTGGAAATTAGCCACAAGGGCCTCTTTAGCAAGTGCAATTAGTTTCTAGGACACACAACTGAAATAATTTCTTTTAAGGACAAAATGCAAAATAATTAGTTTGTAAGGCCTAAAAACCTATGAAATTATGTCCTTGAAAGTAATTAGATTGCTGACTTTGTCCTTAAAAGTAATTATTCTGCTGACTTTGGCCTTGAAATTAATTTTTGTGGATGTGTGTCCTAGAAACTAATTGGACTGTAAAGTTTGTCCTTCTAGTGAAATGCCCCAATTAAGAATGTGTGCCAAGGCAAGGTAGTTCTCAAAATTGTTTGATTACATTGTTAATCGAGGGATAATACAAGTTTAAAATTGGAAAGTGGTGGTAAGTATATTTGATCTAATTTACATATGCTTTATTTACTTACACCAAAAGGAAAGTGTTTTGAGTTTATTGTTATCAATGTTTTTAAATGACATTTGTTTAACCCAATTATGTATATTTTTGGAAAAAGAAATCTTTCTTAGGATTTTGTGAATTTATTTATACTGTTAAGAGAAGTATATGAGTACGCTTTCTAAGTTGAGGTATGGTGATTTATGAATGTACTTACACTGACGATGTAATGATCCAGAATTTCAATCCTTTGAAATTCGTATATTTAATTGATTTTAAATATTTACAAGTTAATTTTATAAGATGAATAAATTATATTTTGAATATCTAGATTTAATTGGATAATTAAATTGTTAATTAATATTTGAAGTTGTGTAAATAATTGGAATTTGAATTTTAAATGAATTAAAACGGTTTATAAAGATGAATTAAATTCTATTTGAATTAGAATGATGTTGAAGAACTTTTGAAATTGAATTTAAAAGTTAATTTGTAGAAATTGAATATTTTAATATTTAATTAACGTGTAACAATAGTCATTTTTCATACAGTCCTAGATTTCAAAGAAACTAATTTCATTCGATCCGTAATGTTATATTATTGTAGGATTTTAAATTTCGTGTCAATTGGATTTACGGTTTAGTCGTGGCAAGCTAAAACGTGTAGAAATCTGTTTAAGTGAATTTTAATTTAAATAAGTCGATTTGAAAACCTGTCTTTCAAATACAATCGAATTGTTTCTATATATATTCCAATAAATGTTCGGAATAAGGGTAAAATTTTATAAACGCCAACTTCGATTGGAGTTCAAAAAAAATTTCGGGTGAATAGTGTTTCAGAATTTTGTATAAATGGCCAGCTATTTTCACATTTGTACTCAAACCCTAGCTAGGGTTAGCCTGCGGCCTTAATTATCATCAATGGCCAAAAAGCCCCTAGTTTCTCCCCTCAATTTATTCTAATCTATTAACTATCACGAAAACCTTCTACATGAAAAATGTAGAGCATGACAAGTTCTACAAGATCAATGGTAATGATTGAAAAAAACATTGTGGAACATCGGCAAATCAAGCTTGAATGTCCAGCTTTCATTCACATTTTTCGAGGCCAATACTCGACCGAGCACGACGTGCTCGCAGCTGTAGGTGGAGGCATGGTGGAGCTTTGAAGTGGTGGGGTTCGATCAACGTATAGATGATCGTGGAAGGCTCGAAAATCGAGGGATAATTGGCGGTGGATATGGGTTTCTTGATCGCATGAATTCAAACAGGGAAGAAGAACGCAAACGCGGCCCAGATATGGTGGAAGCAAAATGAACAGCCTGATGTGATTAATGGTTAAAAACAAATAAAAAAATTGAAATTGAATTGTATATTAATTCGTATAAACTTTAAAAATGCATAACTTCTTCATACGAGGTCCGTTTTTGATGAAACAAATTGCCTTGGGTCCGTATTGAGGAGCACTACATTTTAGAGCTAGTTTGGAGTTGATTGGAGCTAGTGTAAATTTTGGGTAAAATTAAACGCATGTCAAATTTTATTCGGAATAAAACACTACAACTGCTATTGGAATCAATGTGAGTACAACTCACTTTTTCTGACTCACTGATACTTTTATATAAGTGAGAATAAATTTATTTTATGATGATTTATGATTGTTTGGATGATATATGATATATTATGTATAGATATATGTATATATTGATTAGTATTTGGATATATTCATGCCTATTGGAGCAGATGAGACCTTATACGTTCCGGTATATGAGCGGATGATCCTTTATACGCGTGTCTGCCTCGAAGCGGACATTGTACACATATTCTATTATGTATATTTATTACGGGTGACAAGTTAGAGGGATCCAACTGGATTCCTCACCATTGTTGATTTATTTACAAATATTGATATATATGTTGTTGTCATGTGATATATGATGTTTTGGATGTTGTGATGATGTATTTAGTGCTGTTGCAACATTGTGCCTATTTTTGATAAATTAAAATTAGTAAAGTGATGATTCCAAATTAAAAAGGATTTACAAGTAATTTTGAAAATAGTTGTTTTATTGAATTTTGAATTGTTAAAGGAAATGGATTTATTTTAAATAAATAAAAGTTATAATTTTCATGTTGTAAAAATCATAATTTTTAAGTTATAAAAATTCTGATTTTTGTGAAATATAATCAGAATAGATTTTTGAAATATGGAGTTAACTATTTTGTGAAATGATATAAATTGGGATTTTTGACTTATTATAAGTGGCTTATATATAAGATTTATAAAATTGAATTTATAAATCAAAATGATGAAATTATAAACAAATTTTATAAGTTTTAAAATAAAGTTATAATTGGATTTTACAAATGAATAAGATTTATTAATTGATGAAATTATAAAAGAATGAATTTGTAAAATAAATGATTTATAAGTAAATTAACTTATAGCTAGATTTTGGTAAATGAGATATAAATGGAATTTGTTAATAACAGAATTTAAAAAGTGGAAGCTTTTATAAAATAGAAATGTGAATTTAAAAACATTGTTTTATAAATGTGATATCAACTATATTTTGATAAGTTAAATATATAAGTTTATTAAAGGAATTTCATCCATGATTTTGGACAATGGATAATCCTTTAATAAATATTTAGAATTAGTGAATTTTGTAAAAGGAGCTATATTCATGATTTTGGACAGTGGATTATCCTTTAATTACTGTACAGAAATATTGGACTTGGTAAATGAACTATTTTTACAATTTTGGACAGTGGATAATCTTTTAATTTAAATAAATGTTTTTTTAAAATGATATTTTAAATGGAGTTAATTGGTTTGAAGATGTTTTAAAATGTGTTAAGATCGAAACCTTAGATTTCAACAATCATTGTTGAAATAGATGTTTTCTAGAAGGAGGAAATTACGGACTGTAACACTATTGTTATAACATATGATTTTCGAAAGGAAATGTTTTTGTATAGTATATGGGATTTATATATCTATCTAATTTTCGAATCCATATACTAGTGATTTTAGGCTGTCGTAACGATGTTTTACACAACATTCATTTTGACTCAAATAAAGATGTTAAAGAGAATGTTTTCCTTAAAGAATGAAATATATACTAAATTGGGATTTTAGTATATGGAATATTTTCTAAGTGTTGAAAATAAAGAGAAATGTGAATTACTTATTATTATATAAGTATGTGGAAATGTTGTTCCAATAGTGAAATATTGAAATGTTTTGAGAATATATCTTTTTAAAGATAATTTGATGTGAATATTTGGCAAGTGATTTAATTAATAAAAGATTAATTAAAAGGACCTAGTTATTGCTTATGGTGCTAAATATTTGTCTATTTGCTTTGATAGTTAAATAATCGACTATCAAATTTGGTCATTTTAGTTCCTCGACTTGATGTGGGAACTATTTAGTCGTACACTTAGTACGTAGCCATCTATGTAGGCTCGATAATCATTTGTGTTGAGGATGTTGCTTCGTATAATGCGGAGTATTACTCCAATCTATCGAGCTTCCTTCTTTGCCCGTAGGATAGCAAGTTGAAAGTTGTAGATGGATAAGTTTATGAGACTTAGTTTTTGTGTGAGGTTAAGAAATGCTTTTGCGTTGCTGGTGCGAAAAGACCGGGATCAGATTTATCTAGAAACCACTTCGGACCAACGTATATGCATTCAGTAGTGTGGGTTATTGATGATGTTGATATTCAGGATTTTCAAAGTAGGGGATTGCTTGTTGATCGTTTGGGGTTAAAATCCCAATATACATCCAGTAGCAGTGGTCTCTTCATTATGAAATATCCAATGCAAGGACTATTCGCTATTAATTCTAGGGATTTTCCGACAGGATGTGGTAGGAAAGTACCTTCAGTTTGTCCTATTCCTGGACAACTTGTATGGATGTTTGTCTGACATTGCATTTCTAAAGATACGTACATTGGTTTTTACAAACGTACATCAATGGTGGCGGAGAAGGCAACTTCTCTTAGCTTAACACCCTTCTCGAGACGTATGAGCATAAGGGTTGTATTTTTGTGGAAGGCAATTAGTAGTCAAATGGAAATGGCTATGTGGCATTCAAAGTGATGTGATTTGTGATATGTGAAAGGTAATCGTTACCTTAGGCCTCATCAACCGGAAATGACCAAAACAGGGTTAGATGCGGCAAGGCTAAGTGGGTTGCTCCCAAGTAGGATATGATCATCCTTCTCTAGATATATCTTTACATGCTATGACATCGTGTATCTGATTATTGTGGTTTGTATGCTATGAGGGCCCTCGAAAAAGGTCAGTAACGACCAGAGGATGACATATCTGGTACCGTCTAGTCATAGAGGTGGTTCGGTCTTTTGTTGGTAGAGGGCAGATGTTATATGCCTTGGGACATCCATCTAGAGGTGTACCCATCGGAAGGTAGTCCCTTCACCTAGTCGTTTGTATGAAAATCCAAACTCCACTAGTACCTGCCATTTTATTTGTAGAGCCTAATATGCTGGAATTTAATAATGGTAACAATTTCGGCTATTTTGAATATCATTTGTGCAATAGACACTATTATGATATCAGATTATTTGATATGAATTTTTTTTAGTTATCGTAAGGTAAAAACATGTCCGTGTTTATGTATGGGTGTGTCTTACGAGATACTTTTGTTTTTCTAAAGGAAAAGTTTGGAAATTTAATAAATTAAGTTTGAGTGTGTTTCTCACGCTGGTTTACCAGACTGATCCGAGCGTTCTTCCTTTTTAATGCTCAGGTCAGACCGAGTATATTTAAAAGTTTAGATTTGGTGCTTTTGGAGTTTCAGTAGAAGAGCTGGAGATTTCATTTTCGTATACACGTATTTGTTTTTATTATCCGATGTGCTTAGTTGTTGTATATTATTGGCAGTTGTGAGGGCAAGTTATTATAACTGTCCAGGCTAATAACTACTGTTTGATTGTTAAACTCTGATTGATGTATGTATATACATTTTCTGTTTTGTAAAGATCATTGTTATTATATTATATGTTTTCCACTGCAATGTGAGATTCTGTATTGTTTTATTTTTTTGTCTCTTCTCTCTTTCTTCTCTTCTCTTCTTCTCTCTTCTTTTCTTTCTCTTGACTTTTCGTCAGTCGGTACTTTTTGGATCGAACGTGTATGGATTATTGTCGATTCAAAGGGTATGGATTCGTGGATCATCACATTTGGTATCAGAGCTTAGATTTTGTATGTTCCTAGGTTTTGATGTATATTTGGTATAGATAGGGACAGTAGCACTCTAGATTGAGTTTGAGTGTATTATATATATGAGCGCGTATTTGTTGGTGATATAAACTATTTTATATTGTTTACTTATTCGTTGAGTTGTTTGTGAATTCTGGTCGGTATGTAGGAGGCCACGTTATCAATAGGGATTTCCAAACACTTAAATGAGGCAAGTCGACACGGTATCTTTTTAAATTGGGTAAATGAAATAATTCTACCTCGATTATATTTTATATATAAAGGGAATAATTTTTAAGAATTATTAAAGTGTAAATAAATTGATTGTTTGGTCATTTGAAAATGTAAATATATATAAGTTCTTAAAAGCTGTTTGAGTAATCTAAATAAAAATAACAATTGTAAAAGAATAAATTATCTAAGAAAATGAATTATAAAATATGGAATTATAACTGATATGATTTACAATTGTGAACTAATCATATATATAAGAAATGAAACAATATGAATATATTTATAGATATGAATTATAAATAAAAAAAATGAATTTAGAGTAATAATTTGAAAATTTGAATTCCGTTGATTTTGAAAGTTATTCAAAGTCAAAGCAATTATATTGTTATAAATCTAAATAAGATAAATAAAATTTGGAACAAATCTTATATAAGTAAAGTGAAATAGTAAAATTATATGAGTAAGATTTATAAATGTGATTTATAGTTAAAAGGAATTTTTAAAAGAATATAAAGCACTGAATTCACTACTGTTGCTGGGAAATAATAAGGGTGATGACTATAGCATCATAAGTATCATTTTCGAGTTTCTATGTGGTTGATTTGCTACCAATAGTAATTGAAAATTGAAGTTTGTTTTGATAAACGAATTTGATTTGAAAATCCAAGTAGAAATTGATTGTAACATTTTTTGAATCGAATTTAAATTGGTAATTAATTTAATTTTTCAAATTAAATTGTGAATTAATTTGGAATTTTCCAAACTAAATAGATATTTGTTTGTTTATTAGTATAAATGTATATAAATATGATTTTAAATAGAATTTCTAATTGGAAATTCAGAAATAAATAGTTTGAATAATATATTAATTATAAATTTAATTGTGGATTAATTTGCAAAATTGGGGTAAATATATATCAAAAGATTGTAAATAAAGAAATTGATTTGAAAATTCAATAAATTATGAATAGAATTTTGATTTGGAATTGAAAAATAAATATCTTAAAAATAAATTGGATTTGAAATCTATATTTTAAATTTAATACAATTTTTTTTTCTATTTTAATATACATATATTTTGAAAGTTATGATTTGAATTTAATATAATGATTTTCAAAATCTGTTTTTAGTTAGATTCTATATATATGTTATACACATGTGTGTATATTTATTTATGCATAATTAAAATTTTAAAATCATTTTCTTTAGAAGGTTATATAAATGTTAATAAAGGAAAATGTATTTATTTAAATAAGAAAAATATATAATATAAAGTTATATTTAAATATTATTATTTTCAAGTGTTAAAAGTATAATTGATTTCAAATCATTTTTCATAATGGTTATTTAAAAAGTTTAATATTCTTTTTAAAAATTTCATATGGTATAAATTTAGTTTATATATATAAACCATAAAAATATGTTTCATAAATTATAATAAAGTGGGGGTTTAAAACAAAGTTTTAACTTAATTTAAAATAAGGTCTTAGACATAAATTTGATATTTTTAACAAGTGTAACATTTTTAAAACATAAATTTGTACAAGTGTTAGTTTATTAAACAAGTGGCAAGATATGTTTTCCTTCCAAAATTTTAATGAAAATATCAAAATGAAACCAGGCTTGAATACTCTCCACTCCACAAACCAGAAAACAAAATTTGAATCAAAATAAAACCTGGAAAATCAAAACCTAAAACAATCAAACAAAAGCAATTCAAAAATTCAAAATCCTGATACAAACCAAATGAGAAAGCAAAACCAGGATCTGATCATCTTAGATCAGACAAATAAGTTAAGGTTCAAAATCAAAAACCTAAGATCGGATTCAAATAACATAATCAAGGTTCAGATTCAACATCAAAAAACAAGTTCTCAAATCAAAGCAATCAACCTACAACCTGGATTAAAGCATGTAGTAAATTCAGGTTTAACTTAGTAAAACAGTTCAACAAAAAAATCAAAGAGACCAGATCAAAATGCTTCTAGACTTCATTTCCAGGCTTCTCTCTTTGTTCTTCATTCTGAGGTGAGCAAACTTTATTGTTTAAACTAGTTTCTTTTTCCTGTGATGATAATGTTGATGGATGTGAATATATTTGCTCATATTTATGTGTGTGTGTGTGTGTGTATATATATATATATATATATATATAAATCTGTGCGTGTGTGTGTGTGTAAATGGCTAAATGTATGTCTGTGTATATGCAGATCTATCTCTGTTTAACAACAGGTTAGCCAAATTCCAGAAGAAGAAAAATTCATGTATTTCAATTGAAATCATGTTAGACTTTGATTTCCTAAGAGCAAACATTTGAATCAAGGGAACGTCTCTTATAAAAATAATTTCAAGTATATTAGTTGGATATTTAACTCAAAAATTTATAAATTTAAGTGGAAATTAGAACCTGGGTCAAAATTGATCAAGCCAATTTAAATCTTTGATTATATAATCTGATATATTGAGCTAATGAATGAATTATGATGCGAATATCATGATTTATAGATGGGAAATTGTTGAGATATTCGGTGTTAATCGGATTTGGGAATTTTGACGAACTCCGACGATCGATAGGGTGGTTATCGTCAAGGACAGAGGGGAAGGTAGCTTGTAGCCTGATAGTTACGGGAAAATTGGAAGGAAAATTTTTAGGTGAACGAGATAGTTGTGCGTAGATGATTTGGGGTTCGAAGATCTGCTAGGGACGACGAGGTATTTGGTTTTCATGTGTCGTCATATAATCATCAAAGATGATCGCGAGTGTGGGGATCATTGCGTGGATCGATGAAGATGCCTTGGTCGAAGGGACGTAGGTTCCGATCGTCAAGATCGTCGTGGCGAACCAATTTTGTCAAAGTGGTTTTGGGTTCTTAAGACGATCATAGTGCTCGATATTGTTTTACGGTGTTATTTTTGGATCTGGATGATCGAAAGGCTTGCGGGGATCATCGACAATGAGTCGAGGCTGGTGTAGTTGATTGGAGTGACTGGGATGGCTGGTGCACATGCATGAGTGTCTTCATGTATCTGGGTGGTTTTAGGATTGAAGAGGAAGAGAAATGAATCGGGTAGAAGTACGTGAAGATGATGAGATAACTCGATCCTTAAATCGGGTAGTTGAATGTTGAAACAATATAACAGGATTTTCAATTTAAACTAAAATAACATTTTAAAAAGGAAAGGAAAGGAAGAAGAGGGTGGGAGCTCGGGTCTAAACTCGGAATTTTGTGTATTGGTCTCGGGGTTTGTTAGGATAGAATTTTTTTTAAAAAAGCATATAACAAGTTTTTGAAAATTTAAACTAAGTCCATTTTAATGATTATTTCTAGACCAATTCTTTAATGTAACATGTGTTTATTTAAGTTGGTATTGAAATGGAAGTTTGAAAATAAATTATTAACCAATTTTAAAATGTCTTAATATATATACATACATATATATATAACCTTTATTTAAGTTCATTTTTAGTAAACCGAATAATGAAATTAAGTGGTTAATTAAAGAAAGATGAAAATGTTTTTAAAAGGTTAATTTACATAAAGGTTTAAGTAAATAAAATAAGGATAATTTATTTTCAAAGTTTATTGAATAAAAGATTTTAATGTAATTAAAGTAATTAATAAATATATTAAGATCTTAATTAGTTAATGATTTGTTAATTAATGAAAGAAAATAAGAGATAATAACTTAAGGAGATTAATTAAGTATAATTACTTAATATAATTAATAAAGGATTATTACCTAATAAGGGATAATCACTTTGTGTGATTACATTTAAGGATAATTAATTTATTAAGATTAATTAATATAAGTAATTAAGGGTAATTAATTACTTAATGATAATTACTTAATTAAAAGTAATTGATTAATGATTAAAGTGGATTTATCAAGTGATCAAAGAATAATTGATTTATGTGATTAATTAATTAAATTTGAGGATGATTAATTAATTAAGATTAATTAATGAAAGTGATTCGGGGTAATCACTTATTGTAATTTATTAATTAAATGGTAATTAATTAAGGGTCAGTTAATTAATTAAGGATAATTAACTAAAGAATAATTAACTAATTAAAGATTAATTATTAATTGATTTATTAATTAATTAAGGTTGATTAATTAATAAACAAAGGGTTAATTAATAATTGACTAAAGGATAATAAATCAAGATGGTTTGTAATAAATTAATGTTAATTAACCAGGATTAGTAGTTTATTCATAAGTAATTAATCTGATTTAAATTAATCAGATAATTAATTGATCTTACTAATGGATATTTGGATTCTATTGAATGTTGAATGGTTCGATATCCCTGATGTGTGATGCTTTATGACATGAATTGTTTTGATTTGAGCTGTGATGGATGTATATTATTTATCCATGAATCTGCGAGTGGAAGATAAGCATTGTAGGATTATACCGCTTATCAAAATTGATATGATTAAATCTGTGATTGATGATGTTGCATTATTGTGTAAAATTCCTGGACTACACTATACACACACAAATATGGATTTCATGAGGAAATTGGTTAAGTCACAGATATTTTGAAATATAAATATCATTTTGTTATAAAAATTGAAGTTTGAATCCAAATGGTTTTGGAAGTGGAATTGAATTGAATGTGAAAAGCCTTTGAAATGGAATTTTTGAAAATGAAGTTTAGTTTTGAATATACTATATCTTGTTAAGTATTATTTGAAATTATTTTGGAAATTATGGTTTGAAAGCGGTATACAAGTTATATAATTTATTTACGAATTTAGAACTATTTTAAATAAATTGATTGGGAATTTGGATTTAATTCAAAATAGAACTTGCCAATGATACGGCAGTTCGTTGATTTTCTGGTTTATTCTTTTAAAGGCTATAACTTGTGTGTATTTGATCAGATTTTTCCAAAACAAAATGTATTTGTTTCCAAGTGATAGTAGCTTTCAAACAAAGGAAGGATTTCCTTTTTTTATTCATTGGGGTTTCGTATTGAAGGATTTCGCGTTTTTATTGATAGGGTTTTCCAAATTTGAAATGAAATTGTCTTGTAAGCTATAATTGAATCTTTGTGAAAGGTTTGTGAATTTTGTTTCCAAATTGAAGAGGATCTTAAAAGTGTATCTTTTATATAAAAGATTCGGAATTGTAAATAGTTTTGAAAACTATGAATGAATCTTTGTGAAAGATTAGTGAACTTTGTGAAGTAAATCTTTTTGTTTAAAGATTTGAAAATGGTAATTTGTTTAAACCATTTGAAAGAAAGGTTTGGGTAATATGGTGTGACTTAACTAAGATCCCATATATCCATATGTTTTTAAATTAAGCGCTCATTATTCGGTTTAGCCGGGAGAGAACTTTGTGCCATATAACCCATTCTGAATAATGATACGACATAATGGATAGCATTTGAAGACTGGTGGTGAAGACCAGGTATTTTCGAGAATGAAAGGATTACCCGTTGAATGACTCTACATTGAGTAGCTACGGTATAGAGATCTCCATATGTGATGGGGAGTCTGATCGGGATAGTGAATACCTGAATTGCAAGGGCTTCTTTGAAGTGCCTTAGATTCTGTTCGAACCCGGAACAGACTTGTATGGATGTGTATCTGACATTACACTTAGAGATGTAAAGCTGGTTTCCATCAAATACATTTCTGATTGGTGGCGGAGAATTTATTCTCTTAGCTTAACACCCTTCTCTGAGACGTACGAGCTCAGAAGTTATGTGTTTATGGTTACTAGTGATACATTACCAATTTGGTAATGTGGCATACGAAGTGCTGCTGATCATGTGTTGATCAAAGCATGGATTTGGTGTAAAGTGTAGCTTTGTGGACGATACTGCATCAGGACCTCACAACCCGAAAATGGTCGAAATAGGAAGAATGCAGCAAGGTTATTTGGGGGAAGTGCCCCCTGAGGGTATGTCAATTTCCTTCTGGGTAGAGGCAGTATCATGGTATGGAGCCCAGATATTTAACCTATGTTGTTACTGCAAATTTATTATTTTGTGGTTGTTGCTTTGTGGTTGAGGATCCTCGGATAAAGGGTGGTTACGACCGGGGGATGGCATACCCGTGACAGTTAGTTACCTAGTTATAGAGGTAACCCGGCCTTGTATTGGTAGAGATCCGGTTAGGTTTCGGGGCGTCCCTCCAATTGCGTGCCCATGTGGCCCAGGAAGTTCCTTATCCTGAACATTTGTTGGAAATCCAATCACTAATACGTGCCTTGTACGGTTTTAGTTGTAAAACCTGCCATTTAACATGGTAGTTATAGCAGGCATACTATAATGGTACGTATGTTGGCTAAGATTAACATTATACTTGCAAATGTTTTTTTGCACTATGCACTAATAATAATACCAAATGGATTTCGCATATCAAGCATGTTTGACTATCATAAGGAGAAATCTCCTCCAATTGTGTGCTTGCATTGTGTGCGTGCGGGGAGGCCTTATGGTAGTTTCATTTTCCAAAAAGCATTGCAGATTTCTTTTTAGATTCTATTTGTATGTTTTGTTCAAATAAACTATTTTCATTTGCTCACACCAGTCCCATAACTGACCTGGAGTTTATTGTTCCCTTTCTAAACTCTGGGTGTCCATAATTTTCCACACGGGCAGCCTAGAGTCATATTTTCACATAGTCGAATAGTAGATGTAGATTCGATAGCCTTCGAAGTCTTTGGACTTTGAAGCCATTTGGATTTGTAGATAGCTGTGACGCCCCACCTCTATACCCACGCCAGCCAAGAACACTACGGAGTAATGCTGTCAACTAGCACGGAGAATAAGGCTGTTGAGGAGCGACCATCCGTGTAACTGCTTTGTGCAAGCACCGATATGCCAGATAAAATATATCATGCATTTCATCTCAAGAGGAAGTCCGACATACCGATACAAACTCAAAGCTATCACACGGTGGCTATAAATAAATCTTCGGAAATAAATATAGAAATAGACATAACATAAATCAGTCACAGGCAATTCATATCACAAAGGCAGAAACAGATATGAATATTCCACACATAAAAGTGTGGATCAAAGTAGTGGTCAAAAAGATCCACAATAATACAAAAGAATAGATACAAGTGCAAGATAAAAGAATATGTATACATTAAGGAGTCTATATCTCAAGTGTATACAACAAAAGACTGCTAATCTAAATAGTTAGCCAAAAGTCGGAGTAGCAAATCCCAGAAGAGAAGTCATACAGAAGCACCTGTAACATCTCGGTCTGACCCGACTATTATTTATAAGAAAATAATAAACGGATCAGTCTAGCTATAAATATCAGATGACATGATATAGAATAAGAGATATGGCATAAACATATGATAACCATACGGGCATACTACAATAAGTATGTAATTGAAACTCAACATGAGATTAATCAATATCACAAAAATCTTCACAAAGATCCAAAAAGGGTTCATACCCGAAACTTGTATTCACAACAAGTCAATGACACACGAACTCACCAATGCACAAAAATTGATAAATCATATCACTGAAATCACTAAAATGATGAAGCATAAATTCCAGAATTCAACACACGAAATCCAGAAATCATAAAAGGGGGAGGCCTATCACACGAACGGGAGCATGAAAACTCACCAACATATGTATCACACGAACGAGACGCTATCTCATGGTAGCTAGCCATTAATTTTTGACACACGAACGGCCCGAAGACCATGGGGCGCTACCCCACATGTGTGAGTCGAAATCACACTGAAACGGGGTTTAGTCTCCCTCGCAGACAAAGAGACATCGCACAACTGCTAGTCTAAATCACAAAAATGACCGTCATGATCAAAGAGAAGTGTCAATTACAGTAAGCTAGTAAATATATGAGCTTAGCTTCATGTCCGACAACCACTAGCTTAACTTAAATATTTACGAACAAATTGTAGATCTCCACTAGAAAATTGTCACAAGAGATTCAATCGAACAAGTCCAAGAATTAACCGACGAAGTAAACGCAAGCGTTTCATACCACTTGTTTTACTAAGCCGTTTAATTAGATTTCTCATACGAGTGAGGTAAAGGTTTGTATATACTAATAGATTGGAAATCGGTTTGAGAAAACGAGCTTTGTTATAAAACAGTGTTAAAACCATTTGAAGAAAGAGTTTTGATATTTACTACTAGTATAGAAAACTTTTATATTTTTAAAGTGACAAATCATAGAAATGATTGTAGAAACAATCAACCATCAAAATTCACATTCAAAGACGTGAATAAAATCCAAAGAAATCGATGCCGAATCCATCAAAATGGATATTCCCAAAAATCACGATATAAAAGTCATCAAGTCCATAATAAATGATAACAACAAAAGGGAATCAACATAAATCGATCAAAGTTGGAATTCTCAAGCAAATAGGCAAACAGGCAAAAAAATGCAGATTCAGACGTCTGAAATCAAGGATTCAAACGTCAGAATTTGGAAAATAAAATATTTTCCAAAACAGAATTCAGACGTCTGAATCGTTGATTTCAGACGTCTGAAATAGGCACTTTTTAGCCTATTTCCTTTCTGGTTCCAAATGAACCAATTCAGACGTCTGAAATATAGGTTCAGACGTCTGAATACTGGGGAGTAAAAATTCTCAGTATAATATTCAGACGTCTGAATACTACGTTTCAGACGTCTGAATCAAGGGTTCAAGGTAGTCCCTGAACCTAGGCCAAAAATGGCCAAACGGATACCGGAAGCGATCGATCGAGCGACGACGAACAAGGATTTACGCCAAACGACAACCCAGCCTTAACGGCTCTTCGATACGCCTCAAATATCAATATCCAAATATCCATAAAAGGATTTTTCATAGATTTTGATTTCAAAACACCAAAAATTGGAATATACACCAAATCAATCCAAACCAAAATCAATTGCACAAGAATAAGTGTTAGGAATTCATACCTAACAATCGAAGATAATTATAGACAAAGATGTGAGATAAATATCTCACCTTTTCACAAAATCAATGAAGAAGAAGCTATAGAGCAATGGAAAGAACAATCACTCCTCAATTCCAACCCAACAAGCTTGAATCTAAGCTTAAAGGAGAAACATTTCCTAAATTAGGTTTAGGAAATTTCTGAAATTGAATGGAGAAAGAGTTGGAGAAGATGAAGAGAAGGCTTACCAAAGCTTCTTCTTGAATTTGGAGGTAGAAACTTGAATTTGCAATAAAGATTAGGGCTTGGAGTTTTAATTTCCCTTTCCTCCCACCATTGTTGCTAAAGCTTGAGTATTAGGAATTAGAAATGAAGTAATGAAGAGTTGGAGTGGAGTTGGGTTCATATGTTAGGTTAATGGGCTGAAACCCAAACCAAAGCCCTAAGTGAAAAAGTAGCGAAATTCTACTATCTCCAAACATATCAAAGTTTATACTTAAAAAGATCGCAAACGGCGTTTTGAACTCAATGGAAGTGGTCCCGAGTCCTAATTCGACCGTATGCAAAAAGTAGCTTCTCGGACTAAATTCCGAGTATGGATAAAATATTTAAATATAAAATCGATAAATATGCGGGTTGTTACAGACTCACCTCCTTAAAGAAATCGCGTCCTCACAATATTTAAGAAGAAGATATATAGTAACAACCATAAAAGCATATTAACACAAAAGAATTTTGAAGTAAGAAGTTCACCTTAAAGAGCATGTGAAAGTAAGTCAGGATGCGTTCGCTCGATGAATTCTCTAGATTCCCAAGAACAATCCTTAGGATTTTAAGAACATTGAACTTTAACAAGCGGAACATCTTTATTTCGAAGTCGTTTGACTTCCGAAGCAATGATACGAATAGGATGTTGCTCATAAGTTAAATTAGGCGAAACTTTAATCTCTTCCACAACACCGGGCTCAAGAATAGAATCGGAATCTCGAAGGCACTTCCGTAATTGAGAAACGTGAAACACGTCATGAATAGAAGAAAATTGAGCCGGTAATTCAAGGCGATAAGCCATAGAACCAATACGTTTAGTGATAGGAAATGGCCCAATATATCGAGGTGCTAACTTTCCCGGCCGACTGAAACGTACAACACCTTTCATAGGTGACTGTAACGACCCAGAATTTTTATTTTGAATATTTAATTAATTTTAAATATTAATAAGTGAATTTTTAAGTCAAATAAATTTTTATTTGAATTTTTGGATTTAATTGGATAATTAAATCGATAATTTAATATGTTAAATTATGAAAATAATTGAAAATTGAGTTAAAAATGATTGTAAATAATTTGGAAAATTTTATTTAATCATACTGGAGTTATAGAAATATTTTAGAACTTTTAAAATCGAATTAAAAGTTAATTTGTGAAAATTGAATATTTTAATATTTAATAATCGACTGTAAAATAGTCAATTTTTGAACAGTCTCAGAATTGAACGAAACTAGTTCCATTGGATCCGTAATAGTTAGTTATTACCGGATTTCAATTTTCGTGTCAATCGGAGTTATCGTTTGATCGTGGCAGCTCGAAACGCATCGAATTATTTTTAATTTAAATTTGGCGAGTCAAAATAGCCATTTTTCAAAAAGTCTCGGATTTCGACGAAACCAGTTTCATCGGATCCGTAATGTGATATTATTGTAAGGTTTCAAATTTCAAGTCGTTTGGATTTACCTTTTGTCCGGTACAAATTAAAACGCCTAGAAATCGGTTTAAATCGGTTTAATTCAAATTGAGCGTTTTCAGCCATAACTCGCACATACTTCCGAATTAGCTTCCGAAACTTGTTCCATTGTGTCCGGAACGCGGGATAAACCCTAGGTACGCTGGTTACGGCGTCTAAATCGGAGTTCGGAATTTCCGGGATGAATAGTGTCGCTCGTTCCTTATAAATAGACCCCTTGCCTTCATAATTTGATAAAAATATAAACCCTAACCCTAATTATAACCTAGCCGCCACATTCATAACCTATGGCCAGAAATCACTCTCCTCTCCCCCTCGATTTCTTCCAATCCGTCGACAATTAGAGAAAACATTCAACTACAAAGTGGTAGAGCACGACGAGAGCTACGAGATCAACGGTGGAGATCGCGAATGGCTTCACGGATTGATGGGAAATGGTGTATGAACGTGGCCGTGCAACCACCGTGCGCGAGCACCTAGATGAGGCCGAGCCTGACATGGTGGGGGGCCGAACATAGCTCGCGTCGAGAGCTTCGCGATGGTAGTTGTGTGATCGAGTATCGTTGATTGATGAAGGAGAAAAATTAAACCCTAATTTTCCTAATGGGTTCGGCCTTGGATTTGTGTCCTGGAGATGAATACGTGAAAGGGGAAGAAAGGGGGAGACGGCCAGATCTGATGAGGGTGGGATCCAATGGCCTGAAATGTTTGTAGGTTATAATATAAAAGTTTATGTTGAAATTAGTTAATATAATCGTGTACAAACTTGTAAATTACATAACTTTTTCATACGAGGTCGAAAAAATGCAAACTCAGTTGCGTTGGAATCGTATGGACGAGCACTACGCGATGGAGTTGGTTTGGAGTCGTTTGGAGTTAGTGAGAATTTCAGGTAAAATTAAACGCGCGTTTAATTTTATTCGAAATAAAAGCTAAAACGGAAATTAAAACCAAGGTGAGAATTTCTCACTCAATCGAATTAGTTTCGATTTTATTTTAAATAGTTAGATTTAAAATATTTGAATGCATGTTTGAATGATGACTGTAAATTATTGATTGTTAAAATAGACATTATGCGCCGTTAGTAAGCGGATGTTATTTAGTAAAAACATATACCGCGAATATTTCATAAACAGTGAAATTGGTATTATATATAATATCAATATATATATATTGGCATATGTATATATTGCAGTTGTTGATTTCCCGCATTTATTTGTTTAGCGGATGAGACCCTATTACGCCGTTATTAAGCGGATAATATTTATTAAGAACATATACCGCGATAATTTCGTACTGGAGCGAAATTGGTATTGTGCTAATATTTTTGGATGCAGGAAACAGGTTGGAGGGATCCAACTGGATTCCTCAACAGTATTTATTTTATTTCAGATATTTTGATATTTGATGGATTATCATATCGATATATGATATCGTTGTTTGTCGTGATTGACTATTTGGTGTGTAGCATCATTGGACCCAGATTTTGGGATTTTAAAATGTTTTTAAAAGTGATTTTGAAAATATACTTTATTTTTGGAATTGATCCATATTAAATAAATAAACGTTATAATTTTTAAAGTTATAAAAAATTATGATTTTTTGTGTAATGTTGTTAAAAGCTGATTTTTGAGAAAAATGAACTAATGATGTTATAAAATAGTTTAAACTGGATTTTTGAGTTTATTATTAAAAGTTTAAATATAGGATTTATAAAATTTAATTATTTTATAAATCAAGAGAATGATGAGATTATAAAGGAATTTAAAGACGTTTTAAAAGAATAATATAATTTGATTTATATTAAGAGATTTATAAATGGATATTTATAAATTGAAATATTGACATTATAAAACGAGTTTTTATAAGTGTTTGAATGATGTGAAAATGAATTTCATAATAGAATGAAATTTATAGAATTATAAACTGTGAAGTTATAAATAAAATTTATAAACAGTAAGATTTATAAATTTTGTGAAGTTAATTGAAGAATAGATTTGGTTAAATAAATGAATCTTATAAGTTATAAGATTTGTAAATTGGAAAGTCTTTAAAAGAACGATTTTGTAAAATAATCGTTTTATAAGTAATTAACTTATAATATGAACTTGTAGTTTATAATTTAGTTATAAACTGGAATAGGTTAAGTTAAAAATTTATAAAAAGGAAGTTTTATAAATAAATAGATATGGAATTTATAAACGTTGTTTTATAAATTTGCAAACGACTTATTTTGATAAGATTAATTGTTATAACCTATTAATGGAGTTATATTCACATTTTTGAATAGTGAATAATCCTTTGAATTAAAATGAATAAAAGAATGAAATTTGTTAACGGAGTTTATTCACATTTTTAAAATAGTGAATGATATGTTAAAGAAATTGTTTTGAATGAGATGTTTAAATTGAATTAAAACGATCTAACGATGTTTTAAATGTGTTGAGATTCGAAACCATAGATTTCAACATTTATTGTTGAAATAGATGTTTTCGAGAAATAAAAGGAAATGGTGGACTATAACACTGTTGTTATAGTAAATGATTTCCGAAAGGAAATGTTTTGTATAGTATTGGGATTTATATATCTATTTAATTTCGAATCCCTATACTAGTGATTTTGGGTTGTCATAACGATGTTTTACGCAACATTCGTTTTGGGCCCAAGTAAATATGTTTAAGTGAATGATTTCCTTAAAGAATGAATTATATACTTAATTCGATTTAAGTATATTGAATATTTTCAAAGGTTGAAAATAAAAAGATTTGTCGATTACTTATTTTTAATAAGTATGGAAATGTTTTCCAATATGAAGTGAATATTTAGAATTTATCTTTTGAAGATAAATTGAAATGGATAGTTGAAATTGTATATGCATGATATTTTGAGTAGTAAATTCACTATGGAATTTATATGTGAAAGTGAAATTGGTTAAAAAAATAAATATTGATTTATTTTTGAAGTGTTGAAACTATATATCTAGTAAAGATATTTTGGAAAATAAATAATTTGGAAAATTATTTGGAATCTGGTGATGTATGCATATCCAGTGATAGTTCAATAACCGACTATCAGTATTTCCCTTTGAATGGGTATTTGATGTGAATTGTTGAATTTGAATGCACACTTATTTTTGAATAAGCGCTCACTATTCGGGTTAACCGGGAAAGGACCATGGGGTCGTATAACCCATTCCGAATATGTGATACGTCGTTATGAATTGCATTTGAAGATCGGTGTTGAAGACCGAGTATTTGTGAAAGCGATAGGATGACCTATCGATTGTCTCTGCACTGGGTAGCTCCTGGTATAGAGATTCCTTAAGTGATGGGAAATTCGATCGGGATTGTGAATACCCGGATTTGCAAGGGCTTCGTAAGAAGTGCCTTCGGTTTTGTTCGAGCCTGGAACAGACTTGTATGGATTGTATGCCTGACATTACAATTTGAGATATAAAGCCGATTTCTTTCAAATATATTTCTGTTGGTGGCGGAGAATTTATTCTTTGCTTAACACCCTTCTTTGAGACGTACGAGCTCAAAGGTTATATAGTTGAAGTTATCAGCGATATATTCCCAGTTTGGTAATGTGACATACTGAGTGATGCTGAAATGATCATTGTGTTGATTATTGTGATAGGATCATTTATTTGATCGTCTATCCTAGTGATCATTGTGTTGATCATTTGTTGACCCAAAGCATGGCTTTTGTATAAAGTATGTTTTTGTGGACGTGAATTCGTCGAGCCTCACATCCCGTTAATGGTCAAAACAGGAAAGATGCGGCAAGGTTATGAGGGGTAGCTCCCTTTAGGGTATGTGCATTTCCTTCTGGAAAGGGTGGTATCATGGTATGGAGCCCAGATACTTACTCATGTTGATACACTATATCTTTTTCTGTGTGGTGTTGTTGGTGACGAGCGCTCGGTTAAAGGTCCGATGGGACCGGGGGATGCCATATTCGTGTAGTAGTTACCTAGTGATAAAGGTAACCCGGCCTTGTGTTGGCAGAGAGCTGGTTAAGTTCTCGGGACGTCCAGCCAGAGGCGATCCCATGTGGCAGTAGGAAGTTCCTTAGCCTGACCATTTGTTGGAAATCCAATTCCCAATACGAAACTTGTACGGTATTAGTTGTAGAACCTGCTATTCACTTATGGTGGTCACCACTGTTTGGATAGTAGCTATAGTAGGCATACGATAATGGTCGTATGTTGGCTAAGATTTATATTCTACTTTCGAAATGAATTTTTCCTACACTATGCACTAGTAATAATATCAAATGCTCTTTTTAAATGCGTATCAAGCATCTTTGACTAACATAAGAAGAAATCTCCTCCAAGTCTGCGTTTGCATTGTGTGTGTGGTGGGAGGTCTTATGGTAGTCTCATTTTTAAAAGCATTGCGAATTGATTTAAAAATATTCCTCTATTTTGATTTTAAGATAAATAAACTGTTTTGAGTTCTCACACCAGTCACATGACTGACTTGGAGTTTATTGTTTTCCTTCCTAAACTCTGGGTGCCCACCAATTTTCACACGGGCAGTCAAGAGTAAGGTTTATCAGGATATTCTGGATATTCTGGAGTTGCTGGAGGCAAGCTGGATGGCATGGCGTATTACTAGTTTATATAGTATTTCTTTTTCCGCTGCACTGTTTGTTGTTGTATGATGTTGTACACTCTGATGATATGATATGATGTAATGAAATGAAATGTAATAACTGATATAGTTCTTTATTTAAAGATTATTCATTTATTATTATATGTTGTTCCGCTGCGAATTGTGAGATTCTGTTGTTGTTCTGTTGTTTCCTTTCTGTCCCGTTCTATTTCTTCTGTTCCGTTCTAATTTTCAAATTCTCTTTTTCTATTTTTAAAATTTTCTATCTTCTGTTTTTCTAATTCTCTGTTTTCTAAAAATTGTCTATCTTCTTTTCCCTCTATTTTTCTTTTTCTCTCTTCTTTTCTTTCTTCTTTCTTTTTTTTCTTTTCTTTTTAAAACCCATAACTTCTCGGTTTTCGGCCTTCGATTTCTCGGCAGTCGATAAAGTGAGTGTCGATGTCGAATTTTCGAAGAACGAAAATCCGGGGCATTACATTTGGTATCAGAGCTCTTATGGTTAAGCGACAACCATGGTTCTGTTGGGTATAATTCATTAGAGATAGAGTCAGCAGTACTCTAGAATGAATTTGAGTGTAATAATAGCTATGAGAGCGTATTTGTTAGTGAATATAAAATTGTTTTATATTGTGATGATTGGTTTATTGAGTGGCATATGAACTTTCGTCAGCGTGGTCCGCAAGACTAGGCCGAAGGGGTTTCTAAACACTTAAATAGAACAATTCGACACAGTATTGTTTTAATTGGGTAAATTAAATAATTTTTGCCTTGATTATATTTTATATATGAAGAAATAATTTTTCAGAATTATGAAAGTATATAAGTTGATTGTTAGGTTGTTTGAATAATCTAAATAAAAGAGTAATTGTATAAGCAAATGAATTATAAGAATTGAATTATAATTAAAGTGATTTACAATTGTGAATAAACTTATATATATAAGAAGTGAAACTATATGAATATATTTATGAATATGAGTTGTAAATAAAAATGAATATAAAGTTAAATGGAATATAACTTAAGAGATATTGAATTAAGTTGATATTGGTATCGAAGTAAATAAATCAAGTAGATTAAAAGAAATATGAACTTAAGTTATGTGAATGAAATTCAACTTTAGAAATTGAATGAATTGAATGTTAATCAATTAAATGTAAATTTAAGTTGATATAAAATAATGAATGAAAGTATTAATTCATTAAAATCTAATGTTATTAGAAGTTGAATAAAAAATGAATGAAAGTAAGCAAAGAATTTGGTTGTAATTAATATAAATTGGTTGTTATATGATTGTATAAAAGTCATTAAGAGTTAATGAAATTGAAAACTATGAAATTGAATTCAAATTAGAAGTAAATAAATTTGAATAGAATTGAAAGTGAATTGGATTTAATTAGTGAATGCAAACTAATTAAAATTGAGAATGAATGTTAGTAAGAAAATCCAATGTTAATAAATCAAATATGATTTAGAGTGAAAACCAATTCATTGTATATTAAAGAGAATTCGAATGAATATTGATTTGGTTATTGATTATGAATGTTTATTGGATATGGATGTTAGTTGGTTGATGGTTGAATATATATTGCTTTAGTTGCATTTGCTATGTGACTTATATAGTTATTATGTTGCTATATGTTGTATATCGATACTATTTTCATATATGCATGATTCTCATGTTGTTTGTTGAGTTTAGTAGGTGCGGATTGCGTTTGCTTCGCATTTGGAGTTCGCTTTAGCGCTATATTAGCCGTATATGCTTGCTAATAAAATATAAGGTACATATCTCGGATTAAATATCGTACTTTTATGCTTTTTTCCCTTCGGGATGCCTCATTACTTGATGAGATGTATATTTGTGATATATATACTGTCATTTTTTTTTTCGGATCGAGCCGCGCAAAGGAGACTATGACGAATTTTTCCGAAAATTTAAGGCGTTAGAAAAATTTGAGAAAATTTGGAAAATTTAGAAAACTTTAACTTTGATTTTGAAGTTGAAAGTTAAACAATAGTAATTGTTTTTGAAAAGATAACTAAGTATGATTTGAAAACTTAGTAAAGATTTGAAAGAAGTTTAATTATAATTTTTGGAAAGTTAATAGATTCTGTAATCTTCTTACTTGTAATTTCGAGGACGAAATTCTTTTAAGGGGGAAAGATTGTAACGACCCAGAATTTTTATTTTGAATATTTAATTAATTTTAAATATTAATAAGTGAATTTTTAAGTCAAATAAATTTTTATTTGAATTTTTGGATTTAATTGGATAATTAAATCGATAATTTAATATGTTAAATTATGAAAATAATTGAAAATTGAGTTAAAAATGATTGTAAATAATTTGGAAAATTTTATTTAATCATACTGGAGTTATAGAAATATTTTAGAACTTTTAAAATCGAATTAAAAGTTAATTTGTGAAAATTGAATATTTTAATATTTAATAATCGACTGTAAAATAGTCAATTTTTGAACAGTATCAGAATTGAACGAAACCAGTTCCATTGGATCCGTAATAGTTAGTTATTACCGGATTTCAATTTTCGTGTCAATCGGAGTTATCGTTTGATCGTGGCAGCTCGAAACGCATCGAATTATTTTTAATTTAAATTTGGCGAGTCAAAATAGCCATTTTTCAAAAAGTCTCGGATTTCGACGAAACCAGTTTCATCGGATCCGTAATGTGATATTATTGTAAGGTTTCAAATTTCAAGTCGTTTGGATTTACCGTTTGTCCGGTACAAATTAAAACGCCTAGGAATCGGTTTAAATCGGTTTAATTCAAATTGAGCGTTTTCAGCCATAACTCGCACATACTTCCGAATTAGCTTCCGAAACTTGTTCCATTGTGTCCGGAACGCGGGATAAACCCTAGATACGCTGGTTACGGCGTCTAAATCGGAGTTCGGAATTTCCGGGATGAATAGTGTCGCTCGTTCCTTATAAATAGACCCCTTGCCTTCATAATTTGATAAAAATATAAACCCTAACCCTAATTATAACCTAGCCGCCACATTCATAACCTATGGCCAGAAATCACTCTCCTCTCCCCCTCGATTTCTTCCAATCCGTCGACAATTAGAGAAAACATTCAACTACAAAGTGGTAGAGCACGACGAGAGCTACGAGATCAACGGTGGAGATCGCGAATGGCTTCACGGATTGATGGGAAATGGTGTATGAACGTGGCCGTGCAACCACCGTGCGCGAGCACCTAGATGAGGCCGAGCCTGACATGGTGGGGGGCCGAACATAGCTCGCGTCGAGAGCTTCGCGATGGTAGTTGTGTGATCGAGTATCGTTGATTGATGAAGGAGAAAAATTAAACCCTAATTTTCCTAATGGGTTCGGCCTTGGATTTGTGTCCTGGAGATGAATACGTGAAAGGGGAAGAAAGGGGGAGACGGCCAGATCTGATGAGGGTGGGATCCAATGGCCTGAAATGTTTGTAGGTTATAATATAAAAGTTTATGTTGAAATTAGTTAATATAATCGTGTACAAACTTGTAAATTACATAACTTTTTCATACGAGGTCGAAAAAATGCAAACTCAGTTGCGTTGGAATCGTATGGACGAGCACTACGCGATGGAGTTGGTTTGGAGTCGTTTGGAGTTAGTGAGAATTTCGGGTAAAATTAAACGCGCGTTTAATTTTATTCGAAATAAAAGCTAAAACGGAAATTAAAACCAAGGTGAGAATTTCTCACTCAATCGAATTAGTTTCGATTTTATTTTAAATAGTTAGATTTAAAATATTTGAATGCATGTTTGAATGATGACTGTAAATTATTGATTGTTAAAATAGACATTATGCGCCGTTAGTAAGCGGATGTTATTTAGTAAAAACATATACCGCGAATATTTCATAAACAGTGAAATTGGTATTATATATAATATCAATATATATATATTGGCATATGTATATATTGCAGTTGTTGATTTCCCGCATTTATTTGTTTAGCGGATGAGACCCTATTATGCCGTTATTAAGCGGATAATATTTATTAAGAACATATACCGCGATAATTTCGTACTGGAGCGAAATTGGTATTGTGCTAATGTTTTTGGATGCAGGAAACAGGTTGGAGGGATCCAACTGGATTCCTCAACAGTATTTATTTTATTTCAGATATTTTGATATTTGATGGATTATCATATCGATATATGATATCGTTGTTTGTCGTGATTGACTATTTGGTGTGTAGCATCATTGGACCCAGATTTTGGGATTTTAAAATGTTTTTAAAAGTGATTTTGAAAATATACTTTATTTTTGGAATTGATCCATATTAAATAAATAAACGTTATAATTTTTAAAGTTATAAAAAATTATGATTTTTTGTGTAATGTTGTTAAAAGCTGATTTTTGAGAAAAATGAACTAATGATGTTATAAAATAGTTTAAACTGGATTTTTGAGTTTATTATTAAAAGTTTAAATATAGGATTTATAAAATTTAATTATTTTATAAATCAAGAGAATGATGAGATTATAAAGGAATTTAAAGACGTTTTAAAAGAATAATATAATTTGATTTATATTAAGAGATTTATAAATGGATATTTATAAATTGAAATATTGACATTATAAAACGAGTTTTTATAAGTGTTTGAATGATGTGAAAATGAATTTCATAATAGAATGAAATTTATAGAATTATAAACTGTGAAGTTATAAATAAAATTTATAAACAGTAAGATTTATAAATTTTGTGAAGTTAATTGAAGAATAGATTTGGTTAAATAAATGAATCTTATAAGTTATAAGATTTGTAAATTGGAAAGTCTTTAAAAGAACGATTTTGTAAAATAATCGTTTTATAAGTAATTAACTTATAATATGAACTTGTAGTTTATAATTTAGTTATAAACTGGAATAGGTTAAGTTAAAAATTTATAAAAAGGAAGTTTTATAAATAAATAGATATGGAATTTATAAACGTTGTTTTATAAATTTGCAAACGACTTATTTTGATAAGATTAATTGTTATAACCTATTAATGGAGTTATATTCACATTTTTGAATAGTGAATAATCCTTTGAATTAAAATGAATAAAAGAATGAAATTTGTTAACGGAGTTTATTCACATTTTTAAAATAGTGAATGATATGTTAAAGAAATTGTTTTGAATGAGATGTTTAAATTGAATTAAAACGATCTAACGATGTTTTAAATGTGTTGAGATTCGAAACCATAGATTTCAACATTTATTGTTGAAATAGATGTTTTCGAGAAATAAAAGGAAATGGTGGACTATAACACTGTTGTTATAGTAAATGATTTCCGAAAGGAAATGTTTTGTATAGTATTGGGATTTATATATCTATTTAATTTCGAATCCCTATACTAGTGATTTTGGGTTGTCATAACGATGTTTTACGCAACATTCGTTTTGGGCCCAAGTAAATATGTTTAAGTGAATGATTTCCTTAAAGAATGATTTATATACTTAATTCGATTTAAGTATATTGAATATTTTCAAAGGTTGAAAATAAAAAGATTTGTCGATTACTTATTTTTAATAAGTATGGAAATGTTTTCCAATATGAAGTGAATATTTAGAATTTATCTTTTGAAGATAAATTGAAATGGATAGTTGAAATTGTATATGCATGATATTTTGAGTAGTAAATTCACTATGGAATTTATATGTGAAAGTGAAATTGGTTAAAAAAATAAATATTGATTTATTTTTGAAGTGTTGAAACTATATATCTAGTAAAGATATTTTGGAAAATAAATAATTTGGAAAATTATTTGGAATCTGGTGATGTATGCATATCCAGTGATAGTTCAATAACCGACTATCAGTATTTCCCTTTGAATGGGTATTTGATGTGAATTGTTGAATTTGAATGCACACTTATTTTTGAATAAGCGCTCACTATTCGGGTTAACCGGGAAAGGACCATGGGGTCGTATAACCCATTCCGAATATGTGATACGTCGTTATGAATTGCATTTGAAGATCGGTGTTGAAGACCGAGTATTTGTGAAAGCGATAGGATGACCTATCGATTGTCTCTGCAATGGGTAGCTCCTGGTATAGAGATTCCTTAAGTGATGGGAAATTCGATCGGGATTGTGAATACCCGGATTTGCAAGGGCTTCGTAAGAAGTGCCTTCGGTTTTGTTCGAGCCTGGAACAGACTTGTATGGATTGTATGCCTGACATTACAATTTGAGATATAAAGCCGATTTCTTTCAAATATATTTCTGTTGGTGGCGGAGAATTTATTCTTTGCTTAACACCCTTCTTTGAGACGTACGAGCTCAAAGGTTATATAGTTGAAGTTATCAGCGATATATTCCCAGTTTGGTAATGTGACATACTGAGTGATGCTGAAATGATCATTGTGTTGATTATTGTGATAGGATCATTTATTTGATCGTCTATCCTAGTGATCATTGTGTTGATCATTTGTTGACCCAAAGCATGGCTTTTGTATAAAGTATGTTTTTGTGGACGTGAATTCGTCGAGCCTCACATCCCGTTAATGGTCAAAACAGGAAAGATGCGGCAAGGTTATGAGGGGTAGCTCCCTTTAGGGTATGTGCATTTCCTTCTGGAAAGGGTGGTATCATGGTATGGAGCCCAGATACTTACTCATGTTGATACACTATATCTTTTTCTGTGTGGTGTTGTTGGTGACGAGCGCTCGGTTAAAGGTCCGATGGGACCGGGGGATGCCATATTCGTGTAGTAGTTACCTAGTGATAAAGGTAACCCGGCCTTGTGTTGGCAGAGAGCTGGTTAAGTTCTCGGGACGTCCAGCCAGAGGCGATCCCATGTGGCAGTAGGAAGTTCCTTAGCCTGACCATTTGTTGGAAATCCAATTCCCAATACGAAACTTGTACGGTATTAGTTGTAGAACCTGCTATTCACTTATGGTGGTCACCACTGTTTGGATAGTAGCTATAGTAGGCATACGATAATGGTCGTATGTTGGCTAAGATTTATATTCTACTTTCGAAATGAATTTTTCCTACACTATGCACTAGTAATAATATCAAATGCTCTTTTTAAATGCGTATCAAGCATCTTTGACTAACATAAGAAGAAATCTCCTCCAAGTCTGCGTTTGCATTGTGTGTGTGGTGGGAGGTCTTATGGTAGTCTCATTTTTAAAAGCATTGCGAATTGATTTAAAAATATTCCTCTATTTTGATTTTAAGATAAATAAACTGTTTTGAGTTCTCACACCAGTCACATGACTGACTTGGAGTTTATTGTTTTCCTTCCTAAACTCTGGGTGCCCACCAATTTTCACACGGGCAGTCAAGAGTAAGGTTTATCAGGATATTCTGGATATTCTGGAGTTGCTGGAGGCAAGCTGGATGGCATGGCGTATTACTAGTTTATATAGTATTTCTTTTTCCGCTGCACTGTTTGTTGTTGTATGATGTTGTACACTCTGATGATATGATATGATGTAATGAAATGAAATGTAATAACTGATATAGTTCTTTATTTAAAGATTATTCATTTATTATTATATGTTGTTCCGCTGCGAATTGTGAGATTCTGTTGTTGTTCTGTTGTTTCCTTTCTGTCCCGTTCTATTTCTTCTGTTCCGTTCTAATTTTCAAATTCTCTTTTTCTATTTTTAAAATTTTCTATCTTCTGTTTTTCTAATTCTCTGTTTTCTAAAAATTGTCTATCTTCTTTTCCCTCTATTTTTCTTTTTCTCTCTTCTTTTCTTTCTTCTTTCTTTTTTTTCTTTTCTTTTTAAAACCCATAACTTCTCGGTTTTCGGCCTTTGATTTCTCGGCAGTCGATAAAGTGAGTGTCGATGTCGAATTTTCGAAGAACGAAAATCCGGGGCGTTACAGTGACACACGAATAAGAACAAGATCTCCAACAGAAAATTCTAATCTCCTTCTTCGATTATCGGCATAGGATTTTTGTCTACGTTGGGCTTCTTTCATCCTATGTCGAATAACGTCAAGTTTCTCTGTGGAATCCCGAACAAAATCTGGACCTAAAACCAGCTTCTCACCGGCCTCAAGCCAACAAGGAGATCGGCATGGCCTTCCATAGAGTGCCTCAAAAGGTGTCATACCAATACTAGATTGGAAGCTATTATTATAGGAAAATTAAACAAGAGGAATATGATCTTCCCAGCCTCCACCGAAATCAAGCACACAAGCACGAAGAAGATCTTCAAGAGTTTGATTCACATGCTCGGTGTGTCCATCGGACTGAGGATGATAAGCGGTGCTAAAATTAAGCTTCGTTCCTAAAGCTTTTTGAAGACTCTTCCAAAATCCACTAGTAAACAATGGATCACGATCACTAACAATAGAAGAAGGAACTCCATGTAATTTAACAATCTCTTTAACAAAGAGTTTGGCCAAAAGAGGAACGGTTCGGTTAGACCGAATGGGTAAGTCTATCAACTATAACCCATAAGCTATCATGACCCGAACGAGAACGGGGAAGGCCATCTATAAAATCCATGGAAATTTGGTCCCACTTCCAAATTGGAATTTCTAAAGGTTGCAATAACCCACCGGGCCTTTGATGTTCGGCTTTAACGAGTTGGCAAGTCATGCAACACTTAACGAAGTTAGCGATGTCAAGTTTCATTCCCTCCCAATAATAAAGTCGCTTCATATCTGCGTACATTTTACTACTACCGGGATGAATGGTAAATTTAGAACGATGGGAATCTTCTAAAATGTCTTAATGAAGATTTCCAATATTTGGTATGGTAAGTCTACCAAATTTCCGAATGCCGCCACGAGAATCAATATCAAAGTCTTTCAAACCTTCAATATCAATTTTATCCTTAATATTTTGGCCAAGAAGAGCCAATTCGGGATCTAGCCTTTAAGCTTCAAGAATGCGGTCTAAAAGAGAAGGATGAGCCTCAAGGCTACATAAAACAAATGACGAGCATAAATCGGATACGCGGTCTCGAATCTCACAAGTGGATAAGTTCTCGAGATCGTTCCATTCAAATATCATCATAGAAACAACTGCTTGTTGCTTACGGCCAAGAGCATCGACGACACGATTACCCTTACCGGGTGTATAAAGAATATCAAGATCATAAGGAGCAAGGAACTCGAGCCAACGTTGTTGACGCAAATTAAGTTCCTTTTGAGAAAATAAATACCTCAAAGACTTATGATCGGTATAAAGAACAAATTTCTCACCTAAAAGATAATGGCGCCAAATCCGAAGAGCGAAAACAATAGCCGCGAGTTCTAAATCATGTGTGGCATATCTAGTCTCGGTCGGCTTCAATTGCCTAGAAGCATAAGCAATAACACGTTCTTTTTGCATAAGAATGGCACCCAAACCAATGCGACTAGCATCGGTATAAACAATAAAATCTTGGTTCCCATCGGGAATCACAAGAATAGGAGCATCGGAAAGGAGTCCTTTTAATTTTTGGAAAGAAGCTTCACATTTGTCCGACCAAATGTATTTAACTCCCTTCTTAGTCAAGCCAGTAAGAGGCACGACAATCTTAGAAAAGTCTTTAATGAAACGACGGTAATAGCCCGCCAATCCGAGAAAGCTACGGATTTCAGTCACACTCTCAGGTCTTTTCCAATCTTGAATCGCTTCAATCTTTGAAGGATCCACGGAAATTCCGAATTCGGAAATAATATGACCGAGAAACTTCACACGAGATGGCCAAAAGTGGCACTTAGAAAATTTCGCCTTTAATTGATTACTCCTAAGAGTTTCCAACACAATCCGAAGATGCTTTTCATGTTCCTCCTCGGTTTTTGAATACACAAGAATATCATCAATGAAGATGAGAACAAATCGATCGAGAAAATCTTTGAAAACTCGATTCATAAGGTCAACGAAATAAGCCGGAGCATTCGTTAAACCAAATGGCATAACAAGCCATTCATAAGATCCATAACGGGTATGGAACGATGTCAAAGGAATGCTATCCTCAGTAATACGAAGCTGATGAAAACCAGTAGCCAAGTCTAACTATGAAAAGACTCTAGCACCGCTAAGTTGGTCGAATAGATCATCAATCCGAGGTAAAGGATATTTATTTTTGATAGTAAGATCATTAAGCTTGCGGTAGTCAACGCAAAGTCTAAGTGTACCATCGGATTTCTTCACGAAAATAGTCGAAGCTCCCCAAGGCGAGGAACTAGAGCGAATAAATTGCTTCGTCTCCAATTCGGATAATTGTTTGCGCATCTCTTCATTTTCCTTATTGGACATGCGATAAGGAGGACGAGTAATAGGTTGAGCTCCAGGGATAAGATTAATTTTGAACTCAATTGCTCGCTTAGGTGGCAATCCTAAAACGGGGTCAAATATGTCAGAAAATTCACGAACAACGTGAATAAGAGCAATGACCTCTTCCTCATCATCATTATCGTCATCATGAGGATTTAAAGAATATAAAGATGCAGTCAAAGAAGAATCCGAATCTTTAAGAATAATAGATATCTGCTTTACAGATTGTGGGTGTCGGAGATAAATAGTCCGCTCAGGACATAGGATGTGAGCTTCATGACGGTTAAGCCAATCCATTCCCAAAATCATTCCAAAGCCTAAATAACGCATGACATGCAAATCGGTTAGGAAAGGAAAATCACACAAAATAATCTCCACATCTTTACAAAGCAAACTAAGAGTTGCGGATCCACCAACTGGATTCACAATTCTTAAAGAAGTCATTAAAGCAACAACACTTAAGGAAAAGGTATCGACAAGTTCCTTTGATATAAAAGAGTGGGATGCACCCGTATCAAAGAGAACTCGAATAGATTGATCATGAAATAAAATAATACCATCAAGGATAGAATGAGAAATACCTTGACAACGAGATGTGTTGCCAGGGGCTTGAGCAACATTAAGCTTTCCCTTCTTCCTATTTTGAAGTTTGGGACAAGAAGATAAATAATGATCCGGGCTTTTGCAATAGCGACAAGTACGAGGCTTTGAACACTTGTTCGCAAAATGGTCCCTAGACCCACAATTGAAGCATTTCCCACTACTAGGAGAAGGAGCCTTTGTAGCAGGAGTTGATTGCTTACCCTTTTTGTTGGGATACGGGCCTTTGAATTTTGTTTGGCCTCTTCTTGTTGTTGAAGTTTGGTTTGGAACCCACCTCTTCAACATCACTTTCCCTATCTGCCTCATCAAGACGAAGAGCGATATCAATGAGTTGGTCGAAGGGAACTTCTAATTTTAGAAGTAATGGCTTCTTGAGATTTTTGTTTAAGCCATAGACAAATCTTTGGTTCTTCTTCAATGGGGTGTTGATGTATTCAACCCCATATTTGGAAAGTGACTCGAAGGATGCAACATAATCAGTCATGGAGGCCTCACCCTGAACAAGGTCTATGAAACGTCAAGCCAATGTCACTTTCTCTGCTTCTGGCACGAATTTTAATTCAAAGTGTTCCCGGAATTTCTCCCAGGTGAGATCTGCTTCATTAATCTCAGAAATAAGAAGTTCGTACCAGTCCAATGCTCTCTCTTGGAGCATACTGGAAGCCACCTGAACACGGTGAAGATCGACGAGATTCATGCGAATGAAGATTCGATCGCAGGTCCTCAACCAAGCCTGGACCTTGATGATAGTTTCAGAACCTTTAAATGGCTTCCCACCCAGGTTGGTGTAATCATTACACAAACGTGCAAACCCAGATTTAGGGTGAGTAGGTTCCGGATTAGAACCAGCTGCTTGAGCATTCGTGACAAGGTCAAGAAGTTGCTGGGTAGTCATAAAAACTCCATCTTGGGGTGGAGCACTAGATGGTCCAGCTCTGGGACGGCCTGGTCTAACCATTTCTTTTCTTTAAGAAAGAAAGAAGAAGAAAAGTTATTCTCAAAATAAATATCAAGAAACCTTGATAGATAAAACAAGGAATCATAAAAGAAATTAGGATAGGACGGTACGAAGACCCAAATAAAACCCTAAAGCACAACTCCTAAGATGGACTTAGAACGATGATCCTTGTTAAATTATTCTACATTGTTCCGAAGTTTGGCTCCGATACCAAGCTGTGACGCCCTGCCTCTATACCCACGCCAGCCAAAAACACTATGGAGTAATGCTGTCAACTAGCACGGGGAATAAGGCTATTGAGGAGCGACCATCCGTGTAACTGCTTTGTACGAGCACCGATATGCCAGATAAAATATATCCTGCATTTCATCTCAAGAGGAAGTCTGACATACCGATACAAACTCAAAGCTATCACACGGTGGCTATAAATAAAACTTCAGAAACAAATATAGAAATAGACATAACATAAATCTGTCACAGGCAATTCGTATCACAAAGGAGGAAACATATATGAATATTCCACACATAAAAGTGTGGATCAAAGTAGTGGTCAGAAAGATCCACAATAATACAAAAGAATAGATACAAGTGCAAGACAAAAGAATATGTATACATTAAGGAGTCTATATCTCAAGTGTATACAACAAAAGACTGCTAATCTAAACAGTTAGCCAAAAGTCGGAGTAGCAAATCCCAGAAGAGAAGTCATACAGAAGCAACTGTAACATCTCGGTATGACCCGAGTATTATTTATAAGAGAATAATAAACGGATCAGTCTAGCTATAAATATCAGATGACATGATATAGAATAAGAGATATGGCATAAACATATGATAACCATACGGGCATACTACAATAAGTATGTAATTGAAACTCAACATGAGATTAATCAATATCACAAAAATCTTCACAAAGATCCAAAAAGGGTTTCATACCCGAAACTTGTATTCACAACAAGTCAATGACACACGAACTCACCAATGCACAAAAATTGATAAATCATATCAATGAAATCACTAAAATTGGTGAACCATAAATTCCAGAATTCAACACACGAAATCCAAAAATCATAAAAGGGGGAGGCCTATCACACGAACGGGAGCATGAAAACTCACCAACATATGTATCACACGAACGAGATGCTATCTCATGGTAGATAGCCATTAATTTTTGACAGGCGAACGGCCCGAAGACCATGGGGCGCTACCCCACATGTGTGAGTCGAAATCACACTGAAACGGGGTTTAGTCTCCCTCGCAGACAAAGAGACATCGCACAATTGCTAGTCTAAATCACAGAAATGACCGTCATGATCAAAGAGAAGTGTCAATTACAGTAAGCTAGTAAATATATGACCTTGGCTTCATGTCCCACAACCACTAGCTTAACTTAAATATTTACGGACAAATTGTAGATCTCCACTAGAAAATTATCACAAGAGATTCAATCGAACAAGTCCAAGAATTAACCGACGAAGTAAACGCAAGCGTTTCATACCACTTGTTTTACTAAGCCGTTTAATTAGATTTCTCATACGAGTGCGGTAAAGGTTTGTATATACTAATAGATTGGAAATCAGTTTGAGAAAACGAGCTTTGTTATAAAATAGTGTTAAAATCATTTGAAGAAAGAGTTTTGATATTTACTACTAGTATAGAAAACCTTTATATTTTTATAGTGACAAATCATAGAAATGATTTAGAAACAATCAACCATCAAAATTCACATTCAAAGACGTGAATAAAATCCAAAAAAATCGATACCGAATCCATCAAAATGGATATTCCCAAAAATCACGATATATGAGTCATCAAGTCCATAATAAATGATAACAACAAAAGGGAATCAACATAAATCGATCAAAGTTGGAATTCTCAAGCAAATCGGAAAATAGGCAAAAAAAAAATGCAGATTCAGACGTCTGAAATCAAGGATTCAGACGTCTGAATTTGAAAAATAAAATATTTTCCAAAACAGAATTCAAACGTCTGAATCGTTGATTTCAGACGTCTGAAATAGGCACTTTTTAGCCTATTTCCTTTCTGGTTCCAAATGAACCAATTCAGACGTCTGAAATATAGATTCAGACGTCTGAATACTGGGGAGTAAAAATTCCCAGTATAATATTCAGACGTCTGAATACTACGTTTCAGACGTTTGAATCAAGGGTTCAGGGCAGTCCCTGAACCTAGGCCAAAAATGGCCAAACGGATACCGGAAGCGATCGATCGAGCGACGACGAACAAGGATTTACGCCAAACGACAACTCAGCCTTAACGGCTCTTCGATACGCCTCAAATATCAATGTCCAAATATCCATAGAAGGATTTTCATAGATTTTGATTTCAAAACACCAAAAATTGGAATATACACCAAATCAATCCAAACCAAAATCAATTGCACAAGAATAAGTGTTAGGAATTCATACCTAACAATCGAAGATAACTATAGACAAAGATGTGAGATAAAAATCTCACCTTTTCACAAAATCAATGAAGAAGAAGCTATAGAGCAATGGCAAGAACAATCACTCCTCAATTCCAACCCAACAAGCTTGAATCTAAGCTTAAAGGAGAAACATTTCCTAAATTAGGTTTAGGAAATTTCTGAAATTGAATGGAGAAAGAGTTGGAGAAGATGAAGAGAAGGCTTACCAAAGCTTCTTCTTGAATTTGGAGGTACAAGCTTGAATTTGCAATAAAGATTAGGGCTTGGAGTTTTAATTTCCCTTTCCTCCCACCATTGTTGCTAAAGCTTGAGTATTAGGAATTAGAAATGAAGTAATGAAGAGTTGGAGTGGAGTTGGGTTCATATGTTAGGTTAATGGGCTGAAACCTAAACCAAAGCCCTAAGTGAAAAAGTAGCAAAATTCTACTATCTCCAAGCATATCAAAGTTTATACTTAAAAAGATCGCAAACGGCGTTTTGAACTCAATGGAAGTGGTCCCGAGTCCTAATTCGACCGTACGCAAAAAGTAGCTTCTCGGACTAAATTCCGAGTATCGATAAAATATTTAAATATAAAATCGATAAATATGCGGGTTGTTACAATAGCATTTGCTTCTCTTTAGCACTCGGACTGACCTTTCTTAGTACAATGTGATGGTGGTTCGAGCTTATGGTTTGGAGCTTTGGCTATGGAGTTGTATTCTATTGAATTCTCTCTTTCTCTTGGAGTCTACAAACATATCTTTTCCGCTGCTGCCACTGTTCATTTTTCCGCTGTTATGTATCTCTGATATATATTGACATTCAATTGTATCATTATTGTAATCAACTGTTGTGTATTAATGATATATCATTTTTCTTCCATTGTGTTGTTGTACTTAATGTGTTATAAGCTCCGACGAACCAGATTCGACGTTTGAATCTGCACCATTTGAATACGAGTGATGTATTTGATGCCGATTTTCGAAGGTCGACTCAGGGTCGTTACACTTGGTATCAGAGATGAAGGTTGAGTAAGAACTTTAGCTTAGGAGTTGCAACGATCCGATATTTTCAACCATTCGCATCCGCACATGTCGGACTTGAATTGCTCAAAATACCGCGTTGTAAATAAAATTTGGCAAATCTCAGAATATACAATAAATAAATAATCACATATCATAAACACAGAGTAAATAATAATGCAGCGGAATTAAAAGAGATAATAGTTCATGAACCTACTATATAAAATAAGATACATCAGAGTTAAACAAGATACAACAAAAGAGTAACAAGATACATCAAGTATGAATCAGAATGCATCACTGAAATCACTAGATACTGAAAGAAAAATAAATGGCTGGTTCTTCAAGCAAAGCTCCAACTCCGAAGGTGGGTCTTGAATGCTGAATCACTCAGTCTAACTCGAGCGTAAAGAAAAACACAAACCACTCGAGTTGGGACATAAATACTTATAAACTGTAAATCAACTCAAGTGAACAGTAACAAAATGCATCAATAACTTAAAGGATGCTTGGGATCGCCCATCCTTTAAGGATCCGTTAAACTATTTACTATGTAATAATATTGCGCTATTATAATAGTGTCTACAGTAAAATAACCTTACTTTAAAATAGCGTTACGGAGTGACCAAATATTCCCCTTAACACGTATTAGTCCTAGTAGTCCATCCAGTATCAGCATATCTCCAGATCGGGAGACTACCATAAATACTCCATAGGCTACGGGATAAAAACAAACTCGTAGTAAGGCTCGCTATGGTAGGTGACACGGAACACAAGGCAATGCCAGGGTAGATATACCAATTACGCACACGGGCTGGTGGTAACGTAGCAACCACATACGCCTACCTCGGAACACACTCCCAATCAAAATCGAAGGATGGCCATCTAATCAATCACAAGTAAGAGTAAAGTATCGAAGGAATGTGTCTGATCGGAGGAATGAACACACTTGGCCTGAGATCGCTCTTGTTTTAGCCACCTTATGCCAACTCACGGAAGTTGGGTCCACGTAATACACCTCAATAATGTCGCCACCATCCTACTTCATTCTGGAATCTCCACCGCGTACACGATTGTTAAAGTGGTTTTCGGAGTTGGTATAGAGTATGACAACTTCCGATCTCGGTCTCTTTAACAACCAAACGTTATTATAACGCCGTGGTCATTTCAAAATAGTTCATACTCCAAAAATCAAATCATTCCATTTCAAAACTATATCCCTTTAAAAATAGTTTATACTTTGATACCAAAACCATTTTTATTTCAAAACAATATTCAAATCAATACGAGATTATTTCCATTTTAAACATACATATATTCACCTTTTAAAAGTCATAATACTTTCAAAGTTATAATTCTTTCGAAACCAAATATTTGAAATCATTACACTTTGAAAATCATAGCATTTCGAAGTCATACACTTGAAATTTTCAAATTTATTCAATTAAACTCAACTTTCAAATTTCCAATTTAATTCAATTCAAACCATCAGTTTCAATTCAATTTAGTTTCCAAACAACCATTTCAAATCTTATCAAATTTCAAATACAGATTTAATCCATAAAAATAAATTATTCAAATTCTTTTAATATATTTCAAAGCTTTAATATCCCACATTTCAAAACTAAATTTTATAATTTATATATCTCAAATTTAACTTCATTATTACTTAATTTTGAAATGTTCATTTCATAAATCCAATATCTTTAAATAAACTTAAACTACAAGTAAACCAAATATTCTTACATACTAATATAAACTTCAAATATTCATTTATCAAAATCAAATATCATTCTAAATTCATATTCTTTATCAAAAAAATAAAGATCAAATCATTTCCAAACCATTTAAATCATTAAAATATCATATCCTTTCAAAACCTCATTATCTGAATTCAAATTCAAATATTCAAATTAAATATCATTTTAAAATCAAATATGTCATTTAAATATCATTTCAAAACGCATTTCAAAATTTCATTCAAAATTTCATTTATCTCATTAAATTTCATTTCATTTCATTCCATTTAACACATAACCAAGTAAACCTTATTTAAATTCAAATTCAATTTAAATTCCTTAAATTCAAATTTAAATACTAAAATATTTTCAAAACTCCTAAAATTTGACAAATAATCAATTTCAAAAGTTAAATCATTTAACACTTTAAAATATAACTCAAACAATGTTAAAATCTATAACATTTCAAGACATTGTCAAAGTTAGCAATGACAACATTTATAAAGTGCTATCGTAGCTTATAGTTTCCAAAATAGTTTAGTTTAGGAACAATGGCATTTATAAAATGCCGTAATAGATATTTAGTTATTTCAACATAGTTACATTCAAAAACAACAGCATTTAAAATGCTGTCATAAGACTACAACATTTTTAGGAAATGCTGTTAATAAAATTTCAGATTTTATTTTAACTTTTCAAAAACAATAAAACTTCAATTCTTGTTATTTAAATTTATAAATCATATTTCTAGACTTCAAAATTTCATATTTAAATCATTTTAACATATGAGTTATCACAATAAAATTTTAAAATCAAACATTCAATTTTTAAAACTCAATTCATTTATTAAGTCAAAATTTCACAGTTTATTAACTTATAAATTAAATAAAACTTAGCGTTTTACTTTGAATATCATTTTAAATTTAATTTCCATTATTTACTTACATTTTAAAAATAAAATTTAAAGTCGAAAATCACATTTATCTCAAATTTACAAACTTAAATTCACAAATTAAAAATTAATATTTAACTTTCACAAAACCATAAAATATAAATATATTTTTCAATCAAAATTTCATACTTTTAAAAATACATATCTTAATAAAATCATTTAAAAATATACCACGGGGTCTGTATATAATTTTTTAACCTAGGTCAAGTGATATGGATATATATCATTTCAATCCGCAGTTTAAAAAGAAAACCCGGGTTCTATCATTTCAAACCCGCAATCCCAAGTAAATAAAAATAAATAAAAATCGCTCAGGCCTATCATTTCAGCCAATAACGATTTTTTCTTATCTAAAGTCCGTTTGGGTATGTATCATTTTAACCCATAATGAACTCTATTCTAACAGGGAACTTGTAGTGTGAACATGTGCATAAACAATATAAACAATGTCAATGTCACAATATAATGTCATATATCAGATGTCAGGTGATAATTAACAGTTTTAACATGGTAATAACATGGCATAGCATATCATATGATCATCATTAACTTGCATAAACATTTTATATTACTATACACTTGTCATCAATTTACTATTTCATAAGTAAATATGTCAGAGTGAGAAAGACTCACCTTTTCAAGCTGAAGACCACTACGACACACAAAACGATTCCAAAGGCACGACAAACATGGTACGGCACGACAAGCATGGTACAACACGACTTGATTCAAGTGAGTGGGGAGATAGCCAAGATATGATCTTGTCACAACAACCAAAACAAGACAATGCAATATAACATATGAATATATTTAACACAAAACGATATAGAAACAAATTGAAATACAAGGCGACAATGAACAAGATAGATTAGACCTTGCTTCAACCACTCTAATGCTTGGCCATAGTGGAACATATGCTCAGCTAAAGTGATGTTTTGGTGGTAAATGGCTCAGGTTTGGATTCACATATGCATGGCTACAAGGTGATGTGAAGGGTAGGAGTTGCAAACAGGAAGAAGACAAAGGTCAAGGCAAAATAGGATGGTTTAGATGCACCACCTTGGCTCGGCCTATGGTCAAATGGACTCAGCCATGCTTGCTTCAGATCTGGTCAGTGCTGGAGTGATGGCTAGAGGTCAGGTCAGTAGTTGGTGGTGGAGCTAGGGTGGTGGCCAAGGTGATAGATGAAGGGTAGGTGGAGTATAGGCATGGCTAGCATTGATTTCAAGGAGTTTGGAAAAGCTTTGCAATGTTTTTGTGGTGATGCTTCATATGAAGGGTCATGGCCTGAATTTTTGGTCAGAGAAGGGGCTAATGGCTGCTATAGATGGAGAAGGTGTTGGTAGATCTGATGGAGTGGAGTGCTAGGTCAAGCAAGGCTAGGTAGAAGAGGAAGACCAAACAATGAAAAAGGAGAAAGATGTGAAAAGAAAGAAGCCTTTTTTTTATTTTTTAGAAGAAGATAGCCGTGTTTTTTTCTTTTTTAGGAGATGAGAAAGCTTCATTCACATGAATTTCAAAGAGAAATACACGGCTAAGGAAAAAAATGGACGGCTAAGTCAAAAACGAAAGGTCAAAAAGAAATGAAAAGACAAGTATATGAAAAGTCAAGGAAAATGAAAAGGTTTGTGACTCTTTGTTTTCTATTTCTTTTAAACTAAAAATAACTAAATAAATTTCAGTAAAATAAAAACAAAAACTGAACAAAATAAAATGAAAAAGAAAAAGAAAATATAATTTAAGGAAAAATAGAGAATAATTAAGAAATAGCTAATATATTGAAACTAGCATTTAAAAATTGTAAATAAAATACAATAAGCTTTGAAAAATTATAACGTCACTTTAAAAATATTTTAAAAATGAAATAAATATATAACATGCCATATTACACATATTAGAACATGTTTTGACAAATAAAAATATTATTTATATAAATTAAAATAAACAATTTTGTTAAACAAATCAATTTACATACAATATTGTAAAAAGCATAACTTTCACAATATTAATCGGATTTCAACGAAACGAAAAGCAGTGTTCTTGAAATTTTATTTATTTCCATAATAAAAGATAAAATGAAAATTTTCAAATATTTAAAATTAAAATTTAAAAGTCAAAGTTTGACCATTTTGACCAAAATTCACTTTTTTGAAAAATATTCCATTTATTCAGGTTTGAAATTACAAATCACATCAAAATCAAAATTTATATTTAAAATAACAAAATTTGTTCATTTTAATAAATAAAATAAAGTTTTATCCAATTTAAATAAATAAATAAAGTTTTTAAATAAGGAATTTCAATTTAAAATAATTACAAAATACAGGGTTGTTACAGGAGTGTAACACATTAGGTGACTCATTAGACATATGGTCAAAAATGCCCTAGAATGAGGCTATCCCCTAGATATCCGTCTATATGCCTCAGTAAAATCTCTTGCTATCCACTGATAGTAAGTCTGAGTGTAAGAACAGGACGAGATAAGGGACAGGGGAGTACCATTATACAAATGGTCGATACCCTACGACAACAAGGAACAATTTTTTCCTATCAGTCTATTTTGATCATCATTCGATATCAATTCTTTGATGGCTTCGTGGCAGCTACAAGAAGAAGTTTTGGTGTAGTGATGGCCCTGCGAATCGTTGTAGAAAAGGTTCCAATTCCTATTTCGTATTCTCTTCGTCAGTTACCTGTTAGCTTTTCATTTTAAACTTTAATGAATTTGAGATTCTATTTAAAATTAATTGATGAATAAGATAGATAAAATTTTATCAATAAAATAATTTCGGTCAAAACATAATTTTTGTGATTTCTTGTGTGGATCCAAGTCCGAAGAGGGACAAGCTGGTGTAAACTTTGGGGTATTCCGACCTGAGTTTGGAATCCATACCTAGTGTTTGAGAATTGTGGAAGATTTAGTCTATTTGTCTATTCTTTGGGATCCAAATATGTTCTATGAATGGTTAGTTATCCTTCAAACTAACCAATGCCCCTACATATTTCATAGACCGGATGACCCGAGTATTTCATGAAATATCGAATAAGTTCAATCTCGTATTTGTTGATGTTTTGATTTGGTAAGCCAAATGTAGAATGGATATTCAATTTGATCTGGTAAAATATTTCTCATCTATTCTTTGATTGCCTCCCTATCTAGCAAATTTCGGGACGAAATTTTCTCAAGGAGGAATATGTAACATTCCCGTTTTTAAATCAAATTTAAATTGGTAATTAATTTAATTTTTTTTAATTTTTGAAATTAAATTGTGAATTAATTTGGTATTTTTCAAATTAAATAGATATTTATTTGTTTATTAATATAAATGTATATAAATATGATTTTAAATAGAATTTCTAATTGGAAATTTAGAAATAAATATTTTGAATAATATATTAATTATAAATTTAATTGTGGATTAATTTGAAAAATTAGGGTAAATATATATCAAAAGATTGTAAATAAAGAAAATGATTTGAATATTCAATAAATTATGAATAGAATTTTGATTTGGAATTGAAAAATAAATATCTTAAAAATAAATTGAATTTTAAATTCTATATTTTAAATTTAATAGAAATTTGTTTTCTAATTTTAATATACATATATTTTGAAAGTTATGATTTGAATTTAATATAATGATTTTCAAATTCTATTTTTAGTTAAATTCTATATATATGTTATATACATGTGTGTATATTTATATGTATAATTAAAATTATAAAATCATTTTCTTTAAAAGGTTAAATAAATGGTAATAAATGAAAATGTATTTGTTTAAATAATAAAAATATATAATATAAAGTTATATTTAAATATTACTATTATTTTCAAGTGTTAAAAGTATAATTTGATTTCAAATCATTTTTCTTAAAGGCTATCTAAAAAGTTAATATTCTTTTAAAAATTTCATATGGTATAAATTTAGTTTATATATATAAACCATAAAAATATGTTTCATAAATTATAATAAAGTAGGGGTTTGAAACAAAATTTAAAATTAATTTAAAATAAGGTATTAAACATAAATTTGATATTTTAACAAGTGTAACATTTTTAAAACATGAATTTGTACAAGTGTTAGTTTATTAAACAAGTGGAAAGATATGTTTTCCTTTCAAAACTTTAACGAAAATATCAAAATGAAACCAGGCTTGAATACTTTCCACTTCACAAACTAGAAAACAAAAATTTGAATCAAAACAAAATAAAACTTGGAAAATTAAAACCTGAAGCAATCAAACAAAAGCAATTCAAAAATTCAAAAGCCCGATACAAACCAAACCAGAAAGCAAAACCATGATCTGATCATCTCAAATCAGACAAGTAAGTTAAGGTTCAAAATCAAAAACCTGATATCAAATTCAAACAACATAATCAAGCTTCAGATTCAACATCAAAAAACAAGTTCTCAGATCAAAGCAATCAAACTATGACCTGGATTAAAGCATGCAGTAGATTCAGGTTTAACTCAGTAAAACAATTCAATAAAAAAATCAAAGAGACCAGATCAAAATGCTTCTAAACTTCATTTCCAGGCTTCTCTCTCTGTTCTTCATTCTGAGGTGAGCAAACTTTATTGTTTAAACCAGTTTCTTTTTAATCTTATGCATGTGAGGATAATGTTGATGGATGTGAATATATTTGCTGCTATATACATATACACATACACATGTGTATAAATGGTTAAATGTATGTCTATGTATATACAGATCTATCTCTGTTTAACAACCGGTTAGCCAAATTCCAGAAAAAAATTCATATCTTTCAATTGAAATTATATAGACTTTGATTTCTGAGGAGAAAACATTTGAATCAAGGAAAAAACTTTTTACAAAAATAATTTCTAGTATATTAATTGGATATTTAACTCAAATTTCAGTGGAAGTTAGAACCTGGGTCAAAATCGATCAAGCCAATTTAAATCTTTGATTATATAATCTGATACGTTGAGCTAATTGATGAATTATGATGTGAATATCATGATTTTTAGATGGGAAATTGTTGAGATATTTGGTGTTAATCGGATTTGGGAATTTCGTCGAACTCCGACAATCGGGGGGGGGGGGGGGGGTTGTCGTCGAGGACAAAGCGGAAGGTAGCATGTAGCCTGATGGTTATGGGAAAATTGGAAGGAAAATTTTTAGGTGAACGAGATGTTCGTACGTCGATGATTTGGGGTTCGAAGATCTGCTGGGGACGACAAGGTATTTGGGGTTCGTGCGTCATCATGTGATCATCAGAGATGATCGCGAGTGTGGGGATTGTTGTGTGGATCGGTGAAGATGCTCTGGTCGGAGGGACGTAGGTTCCAATCGTTGAGATCATCGTGGCGAACCAATTTTGTCGAAGTAGTTTTGGGTTCCTATGATGATCGTAGTGCTCGATTTTGTTTTACGATGTTATTTTTAGATGTGATGGTCGAAAGGCTTGCAGGGATCATCGACGATGGGTCGATGCTGGTATAGTTGATCGAAGCGACTGGGATGGCTGGTGCACGTGCACGAGTTTCTTCATGTATTTGGGTGGTTTTGGGATCGAAGAAGAAGAGAAATGACTCGAGTATAAGCTCGTGAAGGTTATGAGATAACTCGAGCCTTGAATCGGGTAGTTCAAATGTTGAAACTGTATAACAGATTTTCAATTTAAACTAAAATAAGGTTTCAAAAAGGAAAGGAAAGGAAGAAGAGGGTGGGGGCTTGGGTCTAAACTTGGAATTTTGTGTATTGGGCTCGGGGTTTGTTAGGTTAGAAATTTTTTATAAAAGCATATAATAAGTTTTTGAAAATTTAAACTAAGTCAAGTTTAAAGATTATTTCTGGACTAATTCTTTGATATAACATGAGTTTATTTAAGTTGATATTGAAATGGAAGTTTGAAAATAAATTATTAATCAATTTTAAAAGTGTCTTAATATATATACATATACATATACATACATGTATATATAACCTTTATTTTAAAAGTTCATTTTTAGTAAACCTAATAATGAAATTAAGTGGTTAATTAAAGAAAGATGAAAATGTTTTTAAAGGGTAATTTACTTAAAGGTTTAAGTAAATAAAATAAGGATAATTAATTTTCAAAGTTTATTAAATAAAAGATTTTAATGTAATTAAAGTAATTAATAAAGATAAGATGATTTATCTTTTAATAAATTAAGATCTTAATTAGTTAATGATTTATTAATTAATTAATGAAAGAAATTAAGAGATAATAACTTAATGAGATTAATTAAGTATAATTACTTAATATAATTAATAAAGGATTATTACTTAATAAGGGATAATCACTTTGTGTAATTACATTTAAGGATAATTCATTTATTAAGATTAATTAATATAAGTAATTAAGGGTAATTAATTACATAAAGATAATTACTTAATTAAAAGTAATTGATTAATGATTAAAGTGGCTTTATCAAGTCATCAAAGAATAATTAATTTATGTGATCAATTAATTAAGGTATTTAATTTGAGGATGATTAATCAATTAAAGATTAATAAATGTAAGTGATTAGAGGTAATCACTTATTGTAATTTATTAATTAAATGGTAATTAATTAAGGGCTAATTAATTAATTAAGGATAATTAATTAAAGAATAATTGAATAATTAAAGATTAATTATTAATTGATTCATTAATTAATTAAGGTTGATTAATTAATAAACAAAGGGTTAATTAATAATTGACTAAAGGATAATTAATCAAGATGGTTTGTAATAAATTAATCTTAATTAACTAGGATTAATAGTTTATTCATAAGTAATTAATCTGATTTAAATTATCAGATAATTATTGATCTTACTTATGGATGTTTGGATTTTGTTGAATGTTGAATGGTTTGATATCCCTGATGTGTGATGCTTTGTGACATGAATTGTTTTGATTTAAGCTGTGATGGATGTATATTATTTATCTATGAATCTGTGAATGGAAGATAAACATTATAGGATTATACCGCTTATCGATATTGATATGATTGAATCTGTGATTGATGATGTTGCACTATTGTGTAAAACCCCTAGAGTCCACTATACACACACAAATATGGATTTCATGAGGAAATCGGTTAAGTCACAGATGTTTTGAAATCTAAATATTATTTTGTTTTAAAAATTGAAGTTTGAATCCAAATGGTTTTGGAAATGGAATTGAATTGGATGCGAAAAGCCTTTGAAAGGGAAGTTTTGAAAATGAAATTTAGTTTTGAATATATTATATCTTGTTAAATATTATTTTGGAAATTATAGTTTGAAAGCAGTATACAAGTTATATAATTTATATGCGGATTTAAAACTATTTTAAATAAATTGTTTGGGAATTTGGATTTAATTCAAATTAAAACTTGCCAATGATGCAGCACTTCATTGATTTTCTGATTTTTTTTAAAGGCTATAACTTGTGTATATTTGATCAGATTTTTTTGGAACAAAATTTATTTGTTTTCAAGTGATAATAGCTTTCAAATAAAGGAAGGGTTTCCAGTTTTTATTGGTAGGCGTTTCAAATTGAAGGATTTTTGGTTTTTATTGATAGGGGTTTCAAATTTGAAATGGAATTGTCTTGAAAGCTATAATTGAATCTTTGTGAAAGGTTTGTGAACTTTGTTTTCAAGTTGAAGAGGATCTTAAAAGTGTATCTTTTATATAAAGGATTTGGAATTGTAAATAGTTTTGAAAACTATGAATGAATCTTTGTGAAAGATTGGTGAACTTTGTGAAGTAAATCTTTTTTTTTAAATATTTGAAGATGGTAATTGGTTTAAACCATTTGAAAGAAAGGTTTGGGTAATAAGTTGTGAATTAACTAAGATCCTATATATCCATATGTTTTTAAATTAAGCCTCATTATTCGGTTTTGCCGGGAGAGGACTTTGTGTCATATAACCCATTCCAATTAATGATATGACGTAATGAATAGCATTTGAAGACCGGTGGTGAAGACCGGGTATTTTCGAGAACGAAAGGACTACCCATCGAATGACTCTGCACTGAGTAGGTACGGTATAGAGATCTCCATATGTGAATGGGAGTCTGATCGGGATGGTGAATACCCGGATTGCAAGGGTTTCTTTGAAGTGCCTTCGGTTATATTCAAACACGGAACAGACTTGTATGGATGTGTGTCTGATATTACACTTTGAGATGTAAAGCTGGTTTCTATCAAATACATTTCTATTCGGTAGCGGAGAATTTATTCTCTTAGCTTAACACCCTTCTCTATGACGTAAGAGCTCAAAGGTTATGTAGCTGATGGTTACTAGTGATACATTACCAATTTGGTAATGTGGCATACGAAGTGCTTCTAGTCATGTGCTGATCAAAGCATGGCTTTTGTGTAAAGCGTAGCTTTGTGGACGAGACTGCATTAGGACTTCACACTCGGAAATGGTCAAGACAGGAAGAATGCAGCAAGGTTATTTGGGGGTAGCGCCCCGTGAGGGTATGTCCATTTCCTTCTAGATAGAGGTGGTATCATGGTATGGAGCGTAGATATTTAACCTATATGGTTACTGCAAATTTATTACTTTGTGATTGTTGCTTTGTGGTTGAGGATCCTCGAATAAAGGTTGTTTACAACTAGGGGATGGCATACTCGTGACAGTTAGTTACCTAGTTACAGAGGTAACCCGGCCTTGTGTTGGCAAAGATTCGGTTAGGTTCTCGAGACGTCCCTCCAGAGGCGTACCCACGTTGCCTAGGAAGTTCCTTTGCCTAACCATTTGTTGGAAATCCAATCACTAATACGCGCCTTGTATGGTTTTAGTTGTAGAACCTTCCATTTAACATGGTGGTTATAGCAGGCATACTATAATGGTACGTATGCTGGCTAAGATTAATATTATACTTGCAAATATTTTTTGCACTATGCACTAATAATAATACCAAATGGATTTCGCATATCAAGCATGTTTGACTACCATAAGGAGAAATCTCCTCCAATTGTGCGCTTGCATTGTGTGTGTGCGGGGAGGCCTTATGGTAGTTTCATTTTCCAAAAAGCATTACGGGTTTTTTTTTAAATTCTTTTTGTTTGTTTTGTTCAAACAAATTGTTTTCATTTGCTCACACCAGTCGCATGACTGACCTGGATTTTATTGTTCCCTTTCTAAACTCTAGGTGCCCATAATTTTCCACATGGGCAGGCTAGAGTCATATTTTCAGAAAGTCGAATAGTAGATGTAGATTAGATAGCCTTCGAAGTCTTTGGTCTTTGAAGCCATTTGGAATTGGAGATTGCATTTGCTTCTCTTCAGCATTCAGACTGACCTTTCTTAATACAACGTGATGGTGGTTCGAGCTTCTGGTTTGCAGTTTTGGCTATGGAGTTGTATTCTATTGGATTCTCTCTTTCTGTTGGAGTCTATAAAGATATCTTTTCTGTTGTTGTCACTGTTCATTTTTCCGCTGTTATGTATCTCTGCTATATATTGACATTAAATTGTATCATTTTTGTAATCAACTATTGTGTATTAATGATATTTCATTTTTCTTTCACTGTGTTGTTGTACTTAATGTGTTATAAGCTCCGAAGTACCAGATTCGACGTTCGTATATGCAGCACTCGAATACGGGTGATGTATATGGTGCCGATTTTCGAAGATCGAGTCAGGGTCGTTACATTGATGAATATAAGTAAGATGAATTTGGACTTATAATATGAAATAATAAATTTGAGTTATCATAATAAAGTATGTGATTTGAAATTTAAGTAAAGGTAGGTTAAATAATTTGAAATGGATTAAATAAGTTATTGAAATGGAAATTAAAATTTTGAGAGATTATATAATATGAATTTGAAAGTTTAAATAAATAAGTTGTATAACTTATAGAATGAGAAAATGTAAGTAAAATCAATTATTAAAATGGTTAAACAATTTTGTTAAGCAAAACAAAAGTCTAAATTTGGATAGTGATTTGAAATTTGGCTTAAGTAAAAGTTAAATAAAATGACTCAGATATGAAATCTAAGTTGAGTCAAATAGAATGAAATACTATGATGAAACATAAGTTAAATAATGTTGAAACAAGTTTATTTTGATAAATAAAATGAATATGCAAAGTAAATTTGAATAATAAGAAGTTAATGAGATGAAGTCATTAAATGAATATGAATTTGAGTCATATAATGAAATTCAACTTTAACTGTATAAGTGAATTAGTGAATAAACATGGATTAGAAATGTTGTTGTTAAGAATTGAATGAAACTAAAGTTAAGAAGTGATGATGAAATTAGCAATTGAAAATTGAATGAAAGTCAATTGAATATTAAACCAAGTGGAAATTAAAAGTGTTAAACCAAATTGAATGCAAGCGAAGTAAATATAAATGTTGAGTGCAAATTAAATGTAATTTGGTAATGTTGGTTATACATTGGTGGTTAGATTAATGTTAGTTGATTGAATAGAAATTCATTAAATGTTAATGAAATTGAAAGTTAAATAATTGAATACAAATTGGAAGTAAGTGAATTTAAATTGAATTGAATTTTATTTGATTTGGTAGTGAACAAATATGAATATGACTTAGTGAATGTAAAGTAATTGAATTTGAATAAATGAATGTTAGTAAAATCCAATGTTAATGAATCAAATGTGATTTAAATTGAAAAACCAATTCACTGAATATTAATAAGAAGTGAATTTATATTGATTTATTTATGGATTTATTGGGTAGATGTATTGATTTGTTGGATTTTAGTTGGATGATAGTTGTTTGATGGTTGGATTTGTTGCTTATTGATTGCATTTGCTATATTGGCATATATAGTTGCTGTATTGGTACATGTTGTATATTGATATTCTTTTCACATATACATGTTTCTCATTAGTTTGTTGAGTGTTTAGTAGGTGCGGATGGCGTATGCTTCTCATTTGGAGCTCACTTTCGCGCTATATTAGCCGTATATGCTCGTTAATAATATATAAGGTACATATCTCGGATTACATAACGTATTTTTACACTTTTTCCCTACAGAATGCCTCATCCTCAAAGATGAGATGTATATTGCTGATATGTGTGTGTGTGTGTTATGATCCTACTACGATCGAAACACGCAAAGGAGACGTCGGCGATTTTTTTTGAAAATTTAAGACGTTAGAAAATTTTAGGAATTTTGGAAAAAAATTCGATAACTAAAATTTTGATATTGAGTTATAATTTTTAATGATATTAGTTGGTTTTTAAAAGATAAATAAGAATGGATTTAAAAACTTAGAGAAGTTTTTGTAAGGAGTTTAACTATTGGATTTTGAGAAGTTAATGGATTTTATGACTTTTTCTTATTTGGTTATTGCGAGGAAAAAATTCTTTTAAGTATGGGAGAATGTAACGACCTAGAATTTCAGTCATTTAAAATTCGTATATTTAATTGATTTTAAATATTTACAAGTTAATTTTATAAGCTGAATAAATTATATTTCGAATATCTGGATTTAACTGGATAATTAAATTGTTATTTAATATTTGAAATTGTGTAAATAATTGGAATTTGAATTTTATATGAATGAAAATAGTTTATAAAGATGAATTAAATTCTATTTGAATTAGAATGATGTTAGAGAACTGTTGAAATTGAATTTAAAAATTAATTTGTAGAAATTGAATATTTTAATATTTAATTAACGTGTAAAAATAGTCATTTTTCATATAGTCTCGGATTTCAACGAAATCAGTTTCATTGGATCCATAATGTTAAATTATTATAGGATTTTAAATTTTGTATCAGTCGAATTTACGTTTAGTTGTGGCAAGCTAAAACGCGTAGAAATATGTTTAAGTGAATTTTAATTTAAATAAGTCAATTTGAAAACCTATCTTCCAAACACAATCGAATTGGCTTCCGATATATATATTCCATTGTCTTTAGAATAGGGATAAAACATTATAAATGCTAGGTGGCACGCTCCGATTGGAGTTCGAAATTTTTTTGGGTGAATAGTGTTTCGAAATTTTCTATAAAAGGCCAACTACTTTCACATTTGCACTCAAACCCTAGCTAGGGTTAGCCGCTGGCCCTAACTATCATCAATGGCCGAAAAGCTCCTAGTTTCTCCTCTTGATTTCTTCTAATCCATTAACTATCACGAAAAACCGTCTACATGAAAAATGTAGAGCATGACGAGTTCTACAAGATCAATGGTAATGATTGAAAATAATGTGGTGAATCATTGGCAAATCAAGCTTGAACGTCCAGCTTTCGTTCACGTTTTTTGAGGCCAATACTCGACCGAGCTCGACGTGCTCGCGGCTGTAGGTGGAGGCGTGGTGGAGGATTGAAGTGGTGGGGTTCAACCAATGTGTGGATGATCGTGGAAGGCTCGAAAATCGAGTGATAATCGACAGCCGATATGGGTTTTTTGATCACGTGAATTTGAACGAGGAAGAAGAACGCATATGCAGCTCAGATTTGGTGGAAGCAAAATGAACGGCTCGTCGTGATTAAAGGTTAAAAACATAATAAAAAAATTGAAATTGAATTATATATTAATTCGTATAAATTTTAAAAATGCATAACTTCTTCATACGAGGTCCGTTTTTGACTAAACAAGTTGCGTTGGGTCCGTATTAACGAGCACTATTTTTAGAGCTAGTTTGGAGTTGATTAGAGCTATTGTAAATTTGGGATGAAAATAAATGTCTGTTTAATTTTATTCGGAATAAAACAATGCAACTGCTATTGGAATTAGTGTGAGTACAACTCACTCTTTCTGACTCACTGGTATTTTTATATTAGTGAGAATAAATTTATTTTATGACGATTGATGATTGTTTGGATAATATATGATATTATATATATATATATATATATATATATTGATTGGTATTTGGATATATTCCTACCTACTGAAGCAGATGAGACCCTATATGTTCTTGTGTATGAGCGGATGACCATTTGTACACCCGTCTGCCTTGAAGCGGTTATTATACACATATTCTAATATGTATATTTATTTCAAGTGATAGGTTGGAGGGTTCCAACTGGATTCCTCACCACTGTTGATTTACTTACAGCTATTGATATATATGCTATTATCATGTGATATATGATGTTTTGGATATTGTGATGATGTATTTAGTGTTGTTGCAGCATTGGGCATATTTTTGGTAAATTAAAATTATTAAAGTGATGATTTCAAATTAAAAAAGATATTCAAATGATTTTGAAAAAAGATGTTTTATTGAATTTTGAATTTTCAAAGGAAATGGATTTATTTTAAATAAATAAAAAATATAATTTTTATGTTATAAAAATTATGATTTTGTGAAATATAGTCAGAACATGATTTTTGAAATACGGAATTAACTAGTTTGTGAAATGATTTGAATTGGGATTTTTTCCTTTTAGTAAGTGGCTTATATATATAAAATTTATAATATTGAACTTTTATAAATCAAAATGATGAAATTATAAACAAGTTTTATAAGTGTTAAAATGAAGTTAGTTGAATTTTACAAGTGAATAAGATTTATTAATCGATGAAATTATAAAAGAATAAATTTGTAAAATAAATGATTTATAAGTAAATTGCCTTATAATTGGATTTTGGAATATAAATGAGATATAAATGAAATTTGTTAATAAAGGAATTTAAAAAGTGGAAGCTTTTATAAAATATAAATGTGAATTTATAAACATTGTTTTATAAATGTGAAATCAACTATATTTTGATAAGTTAAATATAAAAGTTTACTAAAGGAATTTCATCCACGATTTTGGACAATGGATAATCCTTTAATAAATATGTAGAATTAATGAATTTGGTAAAAGAAGCTATATTCATGATTTTGGACAGTGGATTATCCTTTAATGAATGTGCAGAAATATTGGATTTGGTAAGTGAACTATACTCACATTGGACAATGAATAATCTTTTAAGTTAAATAATTTTTTTGGAAAGTGATATTTTAAGTGGAGTTAGTTAGTTTGAAGATGTTTTAAAATGTGTTAAGATCGAAACCATAGATTTCAACATTCATTGTTGAAATAGAAATATTCGAGAAGGAGGAAAGTATGGAATGTAACACTGTTGTTATAGCATATGATTTTCGAAAGGAAATGTTTTGTATAGTTTATAGGATTTATATATCTATCTAATTTTTAAATCCCTATACTAGTGATTTTGGGTTGTCGTAACGATGTTTTACGCAACATTCGGTTTGATTCAAATAAAGATGTTAAAGAGAATGTTTTCCTTAAAGAATGAAATATATACTAATGGGTGAGTCAATTCTACGAAGATGAGGTAAATTCTAAACATAAAATTTAGAAAATAAATTTAGTTCAAATCTCTTCTCAGATCTATAACTCTAACAAATATATACACACGTTTTAGTAAATATGCTGGTTGAAGAAAAAGGAGCCTAATAAGAATAATGGACCATCCAGAGATTTGGAACTTTAAAGGTGAGTGGTAAATTATATATTTTTATATAATATTGGATTTATATCATTGTAAACCAATTTCTTGTATGTCTAAAAATAATTTTGAATTTGTAGGTTATAATATATACATATAATGAATCTGAGAACTATGTCTGCATATTCTGTAAATTGTAAACTTTGATTAAATATTGCATATACTTGAATTTGAAAAGTATGGGTGAAAGAAGTCCCTAAATTTATAATATTGAATAGAAATTCCAAGTTTGTTGGTTGAATAATATATGTGAGTAAATATGAATTATAAGTAATTATAAACCGGATTGGGATTTAAGTAGTATTTTAATTCATTGGAATAAAGTGTGTTGCAATGTATATTTCTATAAATTATCCAGTTTTATAAGTATGAATAAAAGTGTATCGTTTGAAGTAACAAGGAATATGCCTAAAAGAAAGAGATGTACAAAATATGGATGTTACCATATTTTTGTACTATCTTCTTCAATAGGAGTAGAAAAGATAATACTTCGTAATTTCAGACGTAACACAGGTCCTCTTTTATGTAAGTTATAGAAATTTACTACGTTAACGTTTTCTTTTGGAGGGTGTAACTCAAGCGCAGTAAAATACAGAAATCGCTAAGTACAGTCAAAGTAGTGTATGTAGAGATAATAAAAACAATTTAATAATAAGTTTAACATATGCGATAAATTACAAAATAAATAATAGGCGATGAAGTATATGTAAAATGACAAAATAAGTAAGTAAGAAGGTTATAGTAATCAAAGAAAGATAGTAAAAGTTGTTAGTCCGTGAGATGATGGTTTTGATGACAACAACCTTAGAATAGATTATAAAATATAAATACTAACATTATAAGTTTAGATATATATATGTATGTATGTATATGCAGGATTTAACCGTGCAGGTACTATGAATGAAGACTATACAGTATAGAGATTCAAGATATCAAGATAAAATATCAAGATAGAAGACTCATGAGTATTGAGACTATCAAGATTTCAAGGATAAGTATTTTTTATTATTATTAGGAATTTTTATTAAAACTCGTAGAAAAGCACTGGCATCTTAAAATCCAATCTATTCGTGGAATGGAATCCACTTCGAGCCCATTAAAGGGATGGAACCCTAAGTAGGATGGAACCTACGAAAAATCTAGTGGAACATTGTTTTGTATCTGCTAACTTTTATTCAAAATGATTTTTCAAAATTATATCCTGTTTTCAAAATGTTTTCAAAACTTTCTTTTTAAAAGATTCGAAACCCTCGATCCTGATTTTAAATAATTTTAGCCTCAAAAACATCTTTAATTTCAAAGTCAAATTACTCCTGATTTTAAACTATCTTTTCAAATAATATATTTAACTTTTAAATATTTATACTTAGATTTAAATATAAAATTATAGTTAAATTCTATATATATATATTTCTTTATATTTACTTATGAATTTCAACTATAGTCAAGTATATTTATAAAGTTTAAAATAGTTTTAATATAAGATAAAGATTATTTTCAAAGAAATTCAAAACATCATAAAACGCTTTGGGATGTCGACATGCCTATGGGTACCATGTCGACATGGTGACAGTTTGGTTCAAAAATTCAAATTTCAAAAGAAGTGTCTATTCGCCATAACTCTTCATGAATGGTCATGGCTGTTGTTCTTCTATAAATAGGGGTCAGTTTCAACGAATTTTTAATCACTTTTTTCTGGTTTTCACTCCTCTTCTTCTTCCTCATTTCTTAATACATATTCTTATCATTACTCTGTCGAAATCAACATTGAATCATACTCGATTACTTCTAGTTTAATTCTCTATCACTATCTCTACAAGATTCTCAGTGCTATTCAGAGTTATAGACTTCTTTGTAATCTATTAAGCGAGAAAAGGTGTGATTGTAGCCTTGGAAATCAATCAAAAGGGAAAAGGTGTGAATGTAGCCTTGGTAAATCAATTGGGTAAACTTGTGGCCCGGAAATCAAGTATCTATACCCAGAGGATCGAAATTCTGGAGGGTGTACCTCGTAGACTTGAAACCGAGGGTGTAATTGTACAATTGCTTTTGAAAGGAAATCCATACTTGTGTTGCGGGACTGGATGTAGGGTAACTCCGAACCAGTATAAAATCTGGTGTGTTCTTCCCTTTACTGCTTTTATTTTATTTCTGCATCTGTGATTGTTTTTGTGATCATATCTGTGTTTGTATACTGTATAATTTTGTGTCTAAATTAACGTAAATCGAAAAAGATTTAGTAATTCTTTATTAACACTATTAACCCCCCTAGTTTTAATCTTAGCCTTAAGACCCGTAATCCGCATTTCTCACAATTGGTATCAGAGCAAGGTTTTCAAAGTTTCATAATCTGATTTTTGAAAAGCTTTTAAAATGGCTATATTCGTTAATACTAATTTAGAAGTATTCAAATCATCATTATTTCATAAGTCTGCATATAATCAATATTCAAATTCAAGTTATCTACCAAAATTGTTTGATGTGCAGGAATCATGCTTTATGGGTTTTGAGGAATCAATCCACAATGAACAAATTGTACAGATCAGAAAGAACAAATGGATACTTGATAGTGGATGTTCTAGACACATGACTGGCAATCCAGATATACTGAATGATATAATATACAAAGACGGAGGATTGGTTAACTTTGGAGACAATTCAAAAGGATATGTGATTGTCGGCAAAGTCGGTAATTCTGAAACTTCTACTATTACTAATGTTTTGCTAGTTAAGAATCTGAAACATAATCTACTAAGTATAAGTCAACTATGTGATAAAGGTTATAAAATTAAATTTGAAAAAGATAAATGTCACATTGAAGATAATAATTCAACCATTATATTTGAGGGAGTCGGGAAAAAGAATATATATATTCTTAGTATGAAAGTTTTAAATGATAACATGTGTCTGTTGGCAAATACAAGTGACCCTTGGATTTGGCACAAGAGATTTGGGCATTTAAATTTCAAACTCCTATCTAGACTGTCAAAACATGATCTAGTAAGAGGTCTCCCTAAAATAATTTTAAAGTAGATAGTTTATGTGATGCTTGTCAATTAGGAAAACTTAGAAAAAATTATTTTATGTTAAAAGATATGATTTCAACTTCAAAACCTCTTGAATTACTTCATCTTGGTTTATTTGGTCCATCTCAAATTTTATCAATAAATCATAGTAGATATGTCTTTGTAATTGTAGATGATTATTCTAGATTTACATGGGCAATATTGTTGAAACATAAAAGTGATACTTTTGAATGTTTTAAGACATTCTAAAAAAGAATTCAAAATCAATTTTTTCTCAAAATTATAACTATTCGAAGTGATCATGGTGGTGAATTTAAAAATGAAAGGTTTGAGGAATTCTGCAATAAAAAGGGAATAACTCACAATTTTTCATTTTCAAGAACTCCACAACAAAATGGAGCAGTAGAACGTAAAAATAGGACGATTCAAGAGTGTGCGAGAACTATGCTTACAGATAGTAATTTACCAAAGAATTTTTGGGCAGAAGCAGTTGCTACCGCCTGTTATATTTTGAATAGAACTTTAATTAGACCTCTAACTGATAAGATATTTTATGAACTTCTTTATTCAAAGAAACTTAAGGTGTCTTATTTCAAAAAATTTGGAAGTAAATGCTTTATTTTAAATACAAAAGATAATTTAGAAAAATTTGATCCTAAATCCGACAAAGGTATCTTTATCAGATATTCTAATAGAAGTAAAGCGTACAGAGTGTTTAATTTAAAAACTAATAAAATTGAAGAAACAATGCATGTTTCATTTGATGGAAATTTCAAAATTTTTGAAGATACAAATGATGAAGAGGATTTAATCACTCAAAATCAAGGACCTATTGAAACTAATAATGAAATTGATCATCCTAATAAAAGAACAAAACATTTAAAAGATCACCCTATAGAAAATATACTGGAAGATATGCAATATGTTGTTAAAACTAGAAATCAACTAAGTCAAATGAGTAATGTAGCTTTTATATCAACTATTGAACCCAAAAATCCAATAGAAGCATCAACTGATGACTCATGGATTTTGGCTATGCAAGAAGAATTAAATCAATTTACTAGAAATGACGTTTGGGAACTTGTTCCTAGACCAGAAAATAAAACTATAATTGGAACTAAATGGGTTTATAAAAATAAAATGAATGAACAAGGAGAGGTAGTTAGAAATAAAGCTCGTTTAGTCGCTCAAGGTTATTGTCAAGAAGAAGGAATAGATTTTGATGAAACCTTTGCTCCTATAGCAAGATTAGAAGCCATTAGGATTCTACTTTCTTTCGCAAATCATAATAATTTCAAATTATTCCAAATGGATGTTAAAAGCGCCTTTTTAAATGGATTTGTAAAAGAAGAAGTATATGTCGAACAACCACCACTTTTTGAAAATGATAAATTACCAAATCATGTTTACAAACTTAAAAAAGCACTATATGGTCTAAAACAAGCTCCTAGAGCCTGGTATGATAGACTAAGATCTTATTTATTGCAATCTAATTTTGAAATTGGTAAAGTAGATAATACTCTTTTTATTAAAAGAAATAAAAATGATATTCAACTAATACAAGTTTACGTAGATGATATCATTTTTGGTTCAACTAATTTTGAAATGAATAAAGAATTTTCTGAAATAACGAAAAAAGAATTTGAGATGAGTCATATGGATGAATTAAATTTCCTTTTTAGGATCACAAATAAAACAATTAGATAATGGTATCTTTATTAGTCAAGAAAAATATGCTAAAGACCTAATTAGTAAATTTAGTTTGACTACTACGAGTGGAAAACACACTCCCATGGCAACCAATGAGTACCTTAGTAAAGAAGATCTCTCGAAAGATGTACATCAAAAATTATATAGAGGAATGATTGGCTCATTACTCTATATTACTGCTGGTAGACCTGATATCATGCATAGTGTTTGTCTCTGTGCCAGATATCAATCCCAACCTAAAGAGACTCACTTAAAAGCCGTGAAACAAATCATAAGATATGTTAAACACACGTCTGATTATGGTTTATTCTACCCTAAAAATGATTCTTTTGACTTAATATCTTACTGTGATGCTGACTATGCTGGTTGTAAATCAGACCGAAAAAGTACAAGTGGGACTTGTCACTTTTTGGGGCATTCTCTGATTTCTTGGCTTAGTAAAAAGCAAAACACAATTTCTTTATCAACAACTGAAGCAGAGTATATTTCTGCTGCTTTGGCTTGTTCTCAAGTAATATATATGCAACAAACCTTAAAAGATTTTGGTTTAAATATTTCAAAATCACCAATTTATTGTGACAATACGAGTGCGATAAATTTATCCAAAAATACTGCTCAACATGCTCGAACAAAACATATTGATATCAGACATCATTTTCTCAGAGATAATATAAGTAAGGAAGTAGTTACTCTCGAGTATATCAATTCTGAGAATCAAATTGCTGATATCTTAACAAAACCCTTAAATGAATCAATATTTACTAAATTAAGAAGAGAATTAGGAATTTGTTCTATAACTGAAATATAAAATATAAATAACAAGTATAATTAACAATTGGTATGAAAATAAATCAAAGAATTAAATTTTAAAAAGACCATGTCGACATCCCCTAGGTATACATGTCGACATATAACGTTTTTTATTTTTTTTAAAAATTTTCCCACCAAAATTCAAAAATTTAGTTATATATTCTTCTCAATTTCGACTTTTCATTCATTCTCTCTGTTTTCTCTTCATTCTCTCTTCTGAAATAAATAAAATCATGGCTTCATCCTCAAAATCAAACATAAAATCAACTTACTCATTTCCCTCTCCCACTTCTAGTCCATTCCAATGCACTACTCTTGCTCGTGTAACGAAAATAGAAGAGTCTATGATTGATGTACTTCAGATGTTAACTGAAATTCAAGTGACTCAACTTCGTATGGCAAAGGAACAGGAAAGGCAAGGCAAGATTCTTAGGAATTTGCAAAAATTCCTAATGGATAACCAGGCTAACCCTATCTTGATTGATGAAGACTCTTCACTCAATCAAGAACAAGAGGCCAGCGAGGAAGAAGAGGAAGAAGAACCTATGGAAGAAGCGCACGAGGAAGATGATGACCAAGTAGTGTGTGTTGGAGAAGTGTGTTTCAACAAAAATGGTAATCTTGTCGAACAACGTGGACATTTCTGTTTCCACTATCCAAGCTGTTCGATTCATAGATCTCCTATGTTCAGAAACACACATTAGTTTCTTCTCTTTCCTTCCGTTGTTGTTTGTGTTTTTATGTTTTCAAACGCAAATGTAAATACAACCATATACGTAATAAATAACTCGTGTTGTTATATGTGTTTTTATTATAAGTATTATTGTGAATTCTTAGTTAGGATAATTAATAGTTTAGGACTATGTTTTAGTATTAGACTTAAGTGTTGATTATTTATGATAACACTATCATTATAATCACATGTCATAGAGTAATGGTTTTAGGGGGAGTTATATAGTTTGGAGTTATGTAGTTTAGATAAAGTTTTTGTTGATGACAAAGGGGGAGAAATATAAAAAAGGATAGTTAGGTAAAGATTAAAGGGGAGTTGTTAGTTTTAGGGGGAGTTATTAGAATAGAAATAATATTTTATAAACAAAGGTTGTCATCATCAAAAAGGGGGAGATTGTTAGTCCGTGAGATGATGGTTTTGATGAAAACAACCTTAGAATAGATTATAAAATATAAATACTAACATTATAAGTTTAGATATATATATATATATATATATATATATATATATATATATATGCAGGATTTAACCATGCAGGTACTAAGAATAAAGACCGCACAGTATAGAGATTCAAGATATCAAGATAAAATATCAAGATAGAAGACTCATGAGTATCGAGACTATCAAGAGTTCAAGATTTCAAGGATAAGTATTTTTTATTATTATTAGGAATTTTTGTTAAACTCGTAGAAAAGCATTGGCATCTTAAAATCCAATTTATTCGTGGAATGGAATCCACTTCGAGCTCGTTAAAGGGATGGAACCCTAAGTAGGATGGAACCTACGAAAAATCTAGTGGAATATTGTTTTGTATCCGCTAACTTTTATTCAAAATGATTTTTCAAAATTATATCCTGTGTTCAAAATATTTTCAAAACTTTCCTTTTAAAAGATTCGAAACCCTCGATCCTGATTTTAAATAATTTTAGCCTAAAAAACATCTTTAATTTCAAAGTCAAATTACTCCTGATTTTAAACTATCTTTTCAAATAATATATTTAACTTTTAAATATTTATACTTAGATTTAAATGTAAAATTATAGTTAAATTCTATATATATATTTCTTTATATTTACTTATGAATTTCAACTATAGTCAAGTATATTTATAAAGTTTAAAATAGTTCTAATATAAGATAAAGGTTATTTTCAAAGAAATTCAAAACATCATAAAATGCTTTGGGATGTCGACATGCCTATAGGTACCATGTCGACATGGTGACAGTTTGGTTCAAAAATTCAAATTTCAAAAGAAGTGTCTATTCTCCATAACTCTTCATGAATGGTCACGGCTGTTGTTCTTCTATAAATAGGGGTCAGTTTCAACGAATTTTTAATCACTTTTTTCTGGTTTACACTCCTCTTCTTCTTCCTCATTTCTTAATACATATTCTTATCATTACTCTGCCGAAATCAACATTGAATCATACTCGATTACTTCTAGTTTGATTCTCTATCACTATCTCAACAAGATTCTCAGTGCTATTCAGAGTTATAGACTTCTTTGTAATCTATTAAGCGAGAAAAGGTGTGATTGTAGCCTTGGAAATCAATCAAAAGGGAAAAGGTGTGATTGTAGCCTTGGTAAATCAATTGGGTAAACTTGTGGCCTGAAAATCAAGTATCTCTACCCAGAGGATCGAAATTCTGGAGGGTGTACCTCGTAGCATTGAAACCGAGGGTATAATTGTACAATTGCTTTTGAAAGGAAATCCATACTTGTGTTGCGGGACTGGATGTATGGTAACTCCAGACCAGTATAAAATCCGGTGTGTTCTTCCCTTTACTACTTTTATTTTATTTCTACATCTGTGATTGTTTCTGTGATCATATCTGTGTCTGTATATTGTATACTTTTGTGTCTAAATTAACATAAATCGAAAAAGATTTAGTAATTCTTTATTAACACTATTCACCCCCCCCCCTCTAGTGTTAATATTAGCCTTAAGATCCGTAATCCGCATTTCTCACAATAGTTATATTGAATGGCAGAATATATTTACTAGTAGCAAGTAGAAGTTAAGTAGTAAAAGGTGATTAATCTATTTAAATAAGAAGTAAGCGGTAAAAAACATTAACATGGTACTAAATGAACAAGAAGTAAGTTGTGTATAAATAACTGAACATAGCAGTTGAACGTAAGAAGCATAGCAATTAAATAAGTTTATATAAGCCTCAAGTATGGGCTTATGATGGATGTGAATTGTTGAATCTAGTCAATAACTTAGATTAATTAGAATTGTCAAAGTATTAGTATAAGTTGGGATGCGACGTCAGTAATGTTACACGATAGAAGTCTGCTCGTTGCAAGGGGCCACCACTAGTTGTGTACACATTGTACTAATGTAATACATCGCCAACTGTAGGACCCATGAAATTATATGTTCACACATAAGTGAAGGGAATACCTCAAAGTAGGATGGTTTTCCCTGATCGAATTGTCAAAGGAAAAGTGAAGTTCGCTTCAACCTTTTACGGGGTATGTTTTTAGTAACTATGTACGCATTTTCTTGATTTCATTAGGCAATCCTAATGAGACAGTGAGCTAGGCTCGATGCTATAATAGTGAGATTGGTACCATGCATAAGGGTAGTAGGAGCTGTTTACATAGGTTAAGATGGTCATTGGTCCTGAGCAGTCAGCGAAAAGATAGGTGTTATGCCTAAACGGACTACGCATCCTACTAATGTAGATCATGTTTAAGACATGCACCGCCTCATAATTGTTTGTTAGTTTATTTATTGTTAGGAGGTGAGGCTAGATAACCAGTAGTGAGGTCTTTTAAAAATGGGATAGAATATGGCTAAATAGTTGTAAAGCCATTGTTAGGCACTATAGGGGCTCCTTGGTATGCATGGCGGCAAGGACATGATACTGTATTAACGATGGATCCTAGTGAGGTATAGAGTTATGGATACTAGTAGGGAAAGTATCAAGGCCCAAAGGAGGATTGTGGTACTAATATATATACATACGTAGTTATTGTCTACCTTGAGTGGATAGGACATATTATACGCGTACATAAAGTCAAGACAACTAAGTAGAACAAAATACATAGCATGCAATGGAAGACAATCAGCATAAACTAGTGTTATGTTTAAAGTGTGTAATTTACCAACAACCAAAACATTCTTCTGTCCCCTCCTCATTATAACTCATAGGATAGCTTCAGAGGGTTAGGTACCGGTATAAGGTGGGAACGGTGGAAGGATGGATTTCCTTATGCATGCTCGACACTAATAAGGGTAGTAGAGATCAAAGGTGCCAACCTTGGTCAAATGTCATATGTTTTATTATACTTTAATATTCCATTGTGAGATTTATTATTAGTGCTCCGATATATTTTTATTTATTTGCAGGATACCAATACCAAGGATCTGTACTTTGGTGGACTTGGGTTTTCAATTTAGCAAAAATTCGAGCCCACTGAGGTGCGGGTTATTACATTTGGTATCAGAGCATAGGTTAGTCAATCATAAGAATTAGGATACATTGAGTGAACATATTTGTATATTTACTAAGTTATACATATATTATACGCCAATCTACCAACTACATAGTAGTTGCGTTCATATTCTGAAAAGATAGATAATTCGACCATGAGTTGGAATGATATATAAGGTTAAAGATATACTTCTATTAACCCACCTTTTGCTAAGGTAGTATATAGGTAGATTTAACCCAACAAACTTCGTGATTTTCGTGGCCAATAAGTCCATAGTGATGTTTGTGGGACCCAGAAGTCAAGTACAAATGATCATATAAAGTCAGGATTGAATGGACTTGATTAATGTACAATATAGAAGTTCAAATTGTGGAATATGGCTCAATAGATGGAAAGGATCGGCATGAATTGGCTCATTGAGAGAGATCGGTATACCTCATGAAGGAGGGGTCGGCATACTTCATGAAGGAGGGATCGGCATGGATTGGCTCATTGAGAGGGATCAACATACCTCATAAAGGAGGGATCAGTATACTTCATAAAGGAGGGATCGGCGTGTATTGCCTCATTGAGAGGGGTCGGCATACTTCATGAAGGAGGGATCGACATACTTTAAAAAGGAAGGATCGACATACATCCAAATATAAGAGAATTCTTGTAGAAAACAATCAATATCTCAAGATCTACAAATCCAAAGCATATGAAATTTAGAGAGCAGGGTATATGGACCCTAGGGAACCTACCCTAGGGTCGCATATCAAATGGGTAAAGTTGGAGGGATTGATATACACCCCTTAAGAGGGATCGAAGGAAAGCTGCATACAAGCCATGTTGAAGTAAAGATCAAGCAATACTCATATTCTACTAATCCAATTGGCATGAAACATAGAGGCTATACCTAAGACAACACGAAGAAGCTTGCCTAGGGATCGCAAGATATTTGGAAGAGATTGCACGGATCGGTACCTAACCCTCCATAGGGATCAACAAAAATCAGGATTCAAACAACATCACTCCGTGGAAAACATGATATCTCACAAATCGTAAGTCGAAATGGCACGAAATTTGGAAGACAAGTAGCTAAAATCTTGAGTAACGCCTTAGAGGGATCGCATTCCATTTGGATACCAAAATAGGATTCCCTATTGTGGGCCCCAATGGGCTTGGGAAATTTTTGGATGGCCTCGTCTTGGTCTCCCAAACGTTCTGATGAAATTTCAACCCAATCCATACACGTCTTCCCATATAAACATAACATGCATGACGCCTGAAAATGGATCTTCATTCTACTTCTCTTTGTCTTCAACCTAAGCCACACTTTGTCAATTTGAATCTGGATTTTGGATTGTAACTATAAATAAACTTTTATATAATAAAAAGGATTATTTGAGAGTGCATATAGGCCAGAATTAACAGAACCACTATAAATTTTGTCTCCATTTACTTGCTTTCTGATTGTTTTAATTTTATTCTTCATTTATTTCTCTTTATATTTCTATGATTTGATTGGATATTGGAGCTATTGCATTATTTGGTGTTGGTGGCCAATTTTGATGCCAACATTTTAGTGCTTTCACTGAGAAGACTTGCACCTGCGGATTTGGATGTTAGGATCTTAGATTTGGAAGCTTGGATACTTGGATCTGGAAAGCAATGTATAGGCAATCAACAAGGAGAGGGCTACCAAAAATAAGCCACCATAGGGGGAGTCAGGAGGCTTCCTCAGGAGCTAGAGCTAATCAAGCATCTATCTACATCACCAAGCATGAAATAGAAATAACGATGGATGCTATAAAGGAAAGGATGCTGAAAAGACAGGAGGAGATGATGTAGAATTTAATACAATGGATTAGACAAGCTTGAGCACAGAATCAAGTAGTTGAAGTAGCAGGAATCATTGGAAATTAGAACCAGGTACATGAAAATGGAGCCAACAGACAAAGTAATAGAACCGAGCAGCTGAGGATAGTCCCCTGCCATCCTAGAGGGATCGGCACCGATCCCTCCAGAGGGATCTGTACTGATCCCCAAAGGCTAAGGGGCATGACCTCGGGTCTAGTTGATCATGATTCTAGAGGACCTACGATCGATCCCATGGAGCTTGGTGTGAATCAGAATTTGGATGCTCATTCGCAGGAATACATTCTAGAATTCCCTCGTAGACTCGAGGGACGGCTTGGACATAATGATTGGAGACTACCATTGGAAGACAATAACAGGTTTGTAAAGATGGTAAGGTGAGCAATGCGTGGAGGATTAGTGAACAAAAACTTGGAGGACGTAAATAAAATTCCATTCATTCTAAATATCAAGAATGCTAGGAATCCACCAGAATTCAAACTACCAACATTGGAAGCTTATGACAGAAAATCAGATCCAGCTATGCATATGATGAGGTATATACGACACATGGAAGTACTGGAGGCATCGGAAGCAGTTCTGGCATGATGTTTCCCCTGTACTTAACGGATGTAGCTTTGTTATGGTTCAGGCAGTTGGAAAGCATTTTTATTTGCATATAGATGGAATTGGTCGAAAGATTCATGAAGCAATTTCGGGTTCACATTACGAGACCTAAGAATGTGGTGGCATTGACATTAGTAAACCTATAGCCAGGAGAATCACTCAAGTATTTCTTAAGCAGGTTCAATGCGGCAGTTTTTTCGGTGGATCGACCAGATTCATTGATGGTATTAATGGAGCCATTGTCAAGAGTTGCAGATAATTCAAATTTTAAGATATCATCGGTACGGGATCAACTGATGGATCTATGGGAATTCTACCATGAAGTAGAGAGGTTTCTACCATAAGAAGATGCGAAAGATGATAAAAAAAGGCAACGAAAGTTAATACGGTACGAGGTGAAGAACTGTCCGGTGAAAGCTTAGGAAAGGACAAAGGTAAACGGACCATGGATAATAGCTTTGATGGATCCAAGCAATGGAGGGAGGAACCCAAATTCTCCTCTTACTTAGAATTGAATGAAACCCTATAATGAATATATCTAGATACTCGAGGGTGCCTTCCATATCGAAGACCGGCGAGGAGGGAACGCTCCAAACGCGAACGGGCATAAGGAAAGCACTGCCTATTCCATGAGCTGGATAGGCATGATACAAATGACTATAGGTGTTTGAAGGATATCATTGAGGAAAACGTATGGAATGGCCAGTTACAACAATATGTAAGGACTCGGGTTGTGGCAGTGGAACAGGAGCAGACACCGTCCACCTCGAATGAAAATGGCATTGGATCAAGGCATCGTCATCAACTTGTCATCAGTTGATCGAGATGGCATGGAATAGGTAAAAAATTCCCTAGTATGATGGCTAAAAAACTTACACATGTATAGGATCGAGGACGGTCCCTAGGCATGCTCTGAGATGATGATAAATCGTAGAACTCGGGTTTGTAAAATTAGTTTTTCTTTTTCTTATTTTTTATTCTTGTTTGCTTTGAACTCTTATTTTCTATTTTGTCTTATGGAATGAGGAATGTTTAAATTTAAACCAATGTAATAGATAACATAGGTCGTCGGGTATGGACTATATCTAGCAAGGGGTGGGTCTCTTTGCTCAAACGTGATGGATCGGCCTACTCAGGTCGTCAAGTGTGGAATGTGATCGGCAAGGATCTGGAGAGATCAAGGTCGTCAGGTTGGACTATGCCTGGTAAGGGGTAGGTTGCTTCAATCAAATGGAATGGATCGGCCTATTCAGGTTATCGAGTATGGATTGTGCTCGGCAAGGATCCTGATCGGTCAAGCTCGTCAAGTATGGACTATACCCGACAAAGGGTAGGTCTCTTCACTCAAACACGAGAGATCGGCCTACTCAGGTTGTCAAATATGGATTGTGTTAGGCAAGGATTTAGTGAGATCGAGGCTTTGAATTTTTCAAATGAGCCGGAAAGGTCATGCATTTGACTATTATCTTTGGATACATATGGATTCGGCTAAGGATTTGGAATATATTCGGAATTGGATATCGACTCAGAATAGTCATGGATTACAATAATGATCCGAAAAGATCATGGAATTGAATTGGCAGTGGATTGGATTCTGGACTAGAAAATATGTCTATCAATGGATCACGGATTTCAAATTTTGGATTTACGGCAATTCAAAACACGCCTTCCTATCGCAAGGCATGTTTTAGGGGGAAAAGTGTTAACCCACCTTTTTCCAAGGCAGTATACAGGCAGATTTAACCGAACAAACTTCATGATTATCGAGGCCGGTAAGTCTAGGGTGATGTTTGTGGGACCCAGAAGTCAAGTACAAATGATCAAGTAAAGTCAATATTGAATAGACTTGATGGATGCACAATATAGAATTTTCAAAGTATGGAATATGGCTCAATAGATGGAAGGGATCGGCAAGTGTTAACTAGTTTTTAACCCAGCAAAATTCAATAAGAATTAGAACATTTAGACTATGCCAAAATAACTCAAGAATCAACTAAAGAACCAAAAAAAGAAGAAGAGAAAGACGCAAGAGGAAAGATGCCAAAATAAGCTAAGGTGATGGATCGCTAGCGATCCATAAGGCTTGCTCATGGACCCTCCAAACCTCTTGCATCATGATTCATTACCATTTCTAAGAACGCTTGTCAAGTATCATAGCATTCCAAACAATCTAACTCCAGAAGTGAAGACTCATCTGATTCAAGCTATTTGGTCAGAATTAGCTAACTTAAAATGGCCATGTAGAACTCATACAAAGTCGGATTGACTTGAAATTTTGAAAGAACATTAAGAAAACATAGGAGAAGGCTCCCAATAAAATAAAGTCATTTAGAGTTGATTTGGTGCAATATGGATCACTAGCGACCCATCTAGAGTGGGCCCCACTAACTCAATAATTTTATGGTGGGTCCCTAACACCCTTTAAGTTATCCTGCAAAGTTTTGTTCGATTTCATTAATATTTAAGCGAGATATGGATGATTCTTCTAGACCAAATGACCCATGAAGACGGATGATCAAATAACTCCAAACGATTTGATATTTGGATAAGGCACTTAAATAGAAGATAGGAAGAAAACCAAACAAATATCACTCAAAAATATGTTAGGTGGATGCCTATGGATAGCTAGCGATCCATCACGGTAGGTCAAATTGCCTTCAAACTTTCCAAGCTCCTTCATAGCACTAAATAAAGGCTTCTGGTAGAAAAATATGTTAAGTTGATGTATAGCTAGCGATCCATTTCCTATGGATGTCTAGAGATCCTTCCCATATGGATAGCTAAAGATCCATAGTAATAGCTCAGATTGATTTGAGATTTTTTGTGATGACTTGGTATAACAATTGGACTCTTCTACACCTAGACTTCTAGCCCAATACTCACTGAACTTCCCTATAATATTCGCCTACCCGCAATTAGAGATGTATCTTTTCCAAATAGAGAGCTTCCATTATTCAACTGGAATTTCTTCACTTCTTCAACTTTCTTCTCCCTCACAACATCATCAAGGGGGTTATTGTGATTCTCTAGTCAACCCTTGAACTTGTGACTTATTCTAACTCACTGTAACTTAGAACTAAGGACTAACTAGTTGATATCCAAAGAGATTCAACTAGTATAATCATAATAAAGATTAATTAAAGTATATGTAGGCCAAAGTCGGCCTAACCACTATAAAAGTTATATGTCTCTTTCCTTACTTATGCTCTTTATTTTTTGTTTATCTGAGATTTGTGCTACTAATTATCTACACTGGTGATTTCACACTTGTGCCAGGGTGTTGATCCATATTTTTTGTTAACATTTTGGTGCTTTCATAGAGAGCCTTGAATGAGATTTAAAGATTTGAAGTTGAATCCTGGATTTAGAGAATATGGGTAGATCTAATACTAGATCTAGAGTTGTAGCAAGTCAACCGGAGCCTGAGGGTAGTCAGAAAGCATCCTCAAATTCTCATCAACCCAACAATGTGACTAGAGAGGAGATGGGAAAAATGATGAAAGAGACACAGGATGGAATCTTAGCTGGACAATAGGAGATGATGGACGGCTTCTTCTATAGGATGGAGCAGCAAGGGATGGCTAGATCTAAAGGGAATAGGAATCAAACTTCTGGGGGCAACGCTAGAATCAACATGGGAATCAATCCCAATGCCGGATTTACTGTTGGAACACTAGGAATTGGTGATACTAGAGATAATCCAAACAGTAGGATGCAACCGACAGAAGAATATGTATCGAAACTTCCTCGAAGAAACGTAGGCTTGAATGAAGCTAGAGTTATGAATTAGAGCATAGGCATGTGGCCGGAAGAGTGCATCCTAGGATACCCCCACTAGAACAGGGGGCAAAGTATTGCTTTAGGATGGAGACCTTCATTAGATGGTGAGAACCAAATTGCTAAATTAGTACAAAGGTTCATTAGAGGAGGACCCCCAGATCAAGGTTTGGAAGATATGAACAAAAATCCATTTACTACTAATATCCAGAATGCAATATATCCTCCAGATTTCAAGCATTCGACATTTGAAATGTATGACGGAAAAACAGATTCAACGATTCATATGATGTGATACATCCAACATATGGAGGTGTTGGGTACTTCTGAGAAGGTAATGGGACGATGCTTCCTATTATACTTAACGGATTTAGCTGAAGTGTGGTTCAGATCGTTGGAGAATGGGTCCATAAGCACATGGACCGACTCGGTCAGCAAGTTCTTAAGACAGTTCAGAGTTCATTTCTCACAACCGAGGAATGTACTTGTGCCCTCAAACGTAAAACAAAAGCCTGGAGGGTCATTATGAAGTTATTGAACAAGATTCAATACGGCGGCGGCTGCAGTTGACAAGATGGATCCATCATTTATCCTAAAGGCAGCAGTAACTGGGGTCGCAAGTAAGACTGATTTCAAAGCTGCATTGAAATGGGAACTACCGAGTGATATCGCAGTATTATACTACGAAGCAGAGAGATATTTGCATCAGGAAGACGCTGAAGCCGAAGATGAGGATGTGATGCTGAAGTAAATGTCGCGGAGGACAGGGGACCATCCAGAGCCAGAACTGAAAAAGACAAAAGGAAAAGGAAAACCAACGACAACTTTGGGGAGCCAAAACAACAAAGGAAGGAGCCTAGATTCTCTTCATACACAGACTTGATTGAAACTTAGGAGAGGATATATATGGATACTAGGAGGAAGAACCTCTACTGGAGGCCACCTAGGAGGGAGCCCACTGATCGAGAGAAAATCTCTGGAAAGTTTTGCATCTTCCATAAGCTGAATGGGCATGAAACAAATGAGTGCCGACACCTTCATGATTTGATAGAAGAAACCAACTGCCACATTATGTGAGTAACAAAACTATGGTAGAATTGGAAGAATAGGCACCATCTGCGGTAAATGCATCAAGAAATGTCCAGGAATTTGAGCCAAGACAAATTATCCCATGATCGGAGTAGATGGGAATCGGATCCGACCCCTATGCTTTTTCTTTTTCATTTATTTTTCCACACTTTTATTGGTATTTAGACAATAATAACCTCAAGCCGCTTACATGTGTATGGGATCCTGAACGGTCCCTAGGCACGCTTTGAGTCGGATGTTTGAGATGACTATTTAGGACAATAATGACCTCAGACCGCTTACACGTGTACGAGATCTAAATTGGTCTCTAGGAATGCTCTGATTTGGATCTTCGAGGTGAACATTTAAGATTTCTACTTACTTTGATTCTTGCTTATTTGATTTCTACTTGTTTGTTTTGATTTGAATATTTGAATTTTAAAAAATCCACATTGATTATGACGACTAATATTGATCGCCTTAGAGTACCACCATGGGACTAGAGTGCAGGGTGCAAGTCCCATTGCCAGAAGGCGAGTGAATGGATTTCTAAAATATTGATCGCTTTAGAGTCCCAACTGAAGAGACGGGACCAGAATGCAATAAGTAAGTCTTCTTACCGGAGAGTAAGCGGATGGGATTACTTAATTCCCCTTGATTTAACAAACAAACGATCTGGAAAGATCGTCCCCTTAACTTAAAACATTAAATGATCTGGAGAGATCACACATTAAACTTAAACGATCAGGAGTGATTGAGCTTTAGAACAAATTTTATTTAATAAAATGATTTGAATGCCTTATGAATATAATAAAACTAATAAATCCTGGATGAACACAGGATGATCTCGATATATAATGTGATTTTTGATATACAATGTGATTTTGATATATGATATAACAACTCCAAATGAGAAGAAAAATGGTAATGATGTAAAACCCAAATAAACATAGGACAGTTATAGATATGTGATGTAAATGGAGATATGTGATGTAATTGGAAATATGCGATGTAATTGAAAGCATGTGATTTAATTAGAGATATGTGATGTAATAACTCCAAATGAAATTGGAATAATTTTGATGTATGGATTACACTTGGGTAGCGTCTAGAGTCTTAGGATGCAACTGGACTGGAACTACTTATGATTGGCAAGAGAATCTGAAGGAACTGGACGAGTCACCAAGGCTAAAGCAGCTATAAAGATCAATTATCGAAGACTGGAGACTGTAACTTGTTCTGGAACAAAGCACTCCTTTCATTCAAAAGAAGTACTTTAGAGGGAAAGTGTTAACTAGGTTCTAACCCATCAAAATTCAACAAAAATTAGAACATTCAGACTATGCCAGAATAACTCAAGAATCAACCAAAGGGACCAAAAAAAGAAGAAGAGAAAGATCCAAGAGAAAAGATGCCAAAATAAGCTAAGGTGATGGATCGCTAGCGATCCATAAGACTTGCTCATGGATCCTACATACCTCTTGCATCATAATTCATTACCATTACTAAGCATGCTTGCCAAGTTTCATAGCATGCCAAACAATCTAGCTTGAGAAGTGAAGACCCATCGGATCCAAGCTATTTTGCCATAGTTAGCTAACTTAAAATGGACCTATAGAACTCATATGAAGTTGGATTGACATGAAATTTTGGGAGAACATTTATAACAAAATAGAAAAAGGCTCACAAAAAATGAAGCCATTTAGATTTAATTTGATGGATCGCTAGCAACCCACCTAAAGTGGGTCGCACGACCTCAAATTTTTGTGGTAGGTCCCTAACACCCTCTAGAGTGTTCCTGCAAATGTTTCGTTCGATTTTGTTAAGATTTGAGCGAGATATAATGATTCTTCTGGACTAGATGACCTATGAAGACGGATGATCAAACTAACTCTAAACAACTTGATATTTGGAGAAAGCACTTAAATAGAAGATAGAAAGACAACCAAACAAAGATCACTCATAAATGTGCTAAGTGGATAGGTAGCTAGCGATCCATCCCCTATTGATAGCTAATGATCCATCAAGTAGGTTGGATCGCCCTCAAACTTTCCGAGCCCCTTCTTAGCACTAAGTAGGTCTGAATGGTCGAATCTACAAGTCCAAAGCATATGAAATTTAGAGAGCAAGGTATATGGACCCTAGAGAACCTACCCTAGGGATCGCATATCAAATGGAAAACGTTGGAGGATCGGTTTACATCCCTCGGGAGAGATCGACAGAAAGCTGCATACAAGCCATGTTGAAGCAAAGATCAAGGAATAACTCAAGTTCTACTAATCCAGTTAGCATGAAACTTGGAGGATACACCTAGGACAACATGGAGAAGCTCCTATATGGATTGCACTGCATGTGGAAGAGAATGGAGGGATCAGTACCTATCCCTCCATAGGGATCTATAGAAAATAGGATTCAAACAACACCACTTCATGGGAAACACGATATCTCTCAAACCATAAGTTAAAATGGCACAAAATTTGGAGGGCAAGTAGCTAACACCATTAGGAACACCCCACACGGATCATATCAAATTTTGATACCAAAATAATGATCGTTATCAATCCTTATTGTGGGCGCTAATAGGCTTGGAAATTTTTATGTGGCCTCGTATTGGTCTCCCGAGCCTTTTGCCAAAATTTCAACCCAATCTGTGCATGCCTACCCCTATAAATACAACAGCCGTCGCATCAAAAAAGAGATCGTCTTTTTGCGTCTCTTTATCTTCAACCTAGGATACACTCTGTTAATTTGATTCTTGGATTTCAGATTGTAACTGTAAACAAACTTCAGTATAATAAAACAGATTATTTGGGAGTGGACGTAGGCCGAAGTTTGCCAAACCATTATAAATTCTATCTCCTATTACTTGTTTTCTAAATTTTTTAATTTTGTTCTTCATTTATTTATCTTCATATTTCTGTGAATGGATTGGATATTAGAACATTTGCAAAATTGGGTGTTGGTGGCCAAATTTGACGCCCACAACACCTATCCCGATTGCCCCATGGAAAGTAGTTTATATTGGAAGGCGTTGACTTCGGTAGAGCTTAAATGTGAATATGGAAGATACCCTGAAGTTAGATGGTATTTGACTCCCTTGTAGTACAAATATATTTCTTTATAGTTGTAGGCCTTTATAGGATTGATGATTGATGATGCGCGTTAGAATTTGATAAGGAAAGGTAAGAATCTATACGTTGTGGGTATTTGGAAGTAAGAATTAAATAAGTTCCCGAAACAAGGTATATATGATGGTCATATTTTAATATTTTAAGAGAAGATAATAAGAAGTAAGTGGAAAAGAAGAAAGGCCCAAAAGTAAAGACAAGTAAAACCTACACTGAATCTGACCCAATATGAAAGAACAAAATAAAAGGTTTGGAAAAAGAAATTTGAAATAATTTTCAAGGATTTGTTCAAAAGTTAGAAAACTCTTTTATTGAAAAGTAAATATTAATTATTTCATAGAATAAAATGTCCTATTGTATTTAAATAAAAATTTATAATAGAAATTGAGATTTTGTTTAGAGCGAAAAGTTCCCGTTAAAATGGGTTGTAATAAAGAGATATTTCTTTCGAAGGAAAAGTAGAGCCTATATATAGCTCATTGATTTTTCTTAGATGAAACACTTTTAAGTTGTGAAGTTCTTTTTAAGGATGGACAATAGCAAGTAGTATTAGTTTTAAATGGGATAAAGAAAATGGAAGGGTAAGAACACCAATAGTAATGATAAGAAGAATATTCCCATATAATGAAAATATGGGGGAAAATATGAAATAGGTGTATACATAAAAATAGTGCTATATAACGAAAAGCCATGCAAATAAGAGCTGTCTAGGTAGAAGAAAGTTAGATGGTAGTAACATTATGAAACATAAATGGAAACAATGTTAGAAATCTATATAAAATAATGTTAGTAATTAGCAATAACGTTGGGAGTTTATACTCAAAATAATGCTAGTAATCTAATTAGAAGCAACATAGGAAATTAAAGGAAAAACAAAGGAAAATGGATGTTTTTTGTAGTTGTACGCATTGATTGCGCATATCTTTTAAAATTCCCCCTCCAATGCTATTAGAATCTTCGTTAAGGTTGAAAGTGGAAATAGCATGAGTATTAGGAAAGCAGTAGGATGGAAGTGTCCTTGTCTACTCAGTTTTTATTGTTTAAATTTATAAAATATGTTTTAGAAACACTGTAAATTGCATTTTTGAAGAAAATGGTTTGTATATAAATTAAGTTTTTGGAGTAGAAACTTGTTAAACAGTTTGAGCTAAAAATCCCTGTTTTGAGAAGCAAAATCTTTTTTTGTCAAAAGGCTTTAAAAGTAAAGTTGATCTGAATGACCATTCATGTAATAAAATTTGACTCTTATTTGATGGAAAAGGAAAGAACCTTTATAAAAAATTAATTGCTAAGAATTCCTTTTAGACTTAATAAAACACTGAATTGATAATTCCTACTTTATAGTTTTAAAGATAAGGCCCTATAATTGATACTGATTAAAATAAGATATTTCCATGGTTCCTTTTTGAAACCAAGCTATTGAAGGATTTATGTAAAAAGTTTCTTAGTTTATATTTTTAAAGATAAAAGTTTTGGCATTAAGTACTTCTTGATTGTGAAGTTTTAATTTTAGAAAAAGTGATGAAAATCAAACAATTTTTTTATATGAAGTAGATAGGGATGATTGCCCAGGTAAAATGGGGTAGAAGTTAAGGTGATGAATAAAATAGCAACGGTGAACCCCCATTGTATTTAAGGAATATTAGTTTGAGCTTAGGAATGTTTCATTAAACATTTGTGAAGACCATAACGAAGAACCCACAAGGAAATGGGAATTGCTATCAAAATATACTCTGCGAGTATTAGTGCATGAAAAAAAAATATAAAGAGAGCATATACCAAGATTTTATAATACTATAAAAAGAGATTTGGATTAAAAGAAGATAGCAATATAATTGGTTGTGATAAATGAGGTAATGGACGGACCTTATTTATTAGTAGCCAATAAGGAAAGTTAAACTACGAGGGTTATAGTAGAATGGCATGTTAATAAGGTTCGTTTAATCTAAGTAAGTAGTGATAGGGCCACAACGTCATTAATGTCAGTAGATGCTAAAGAAAAGCTTCTAGCAATAGTTTCATTTAGGTTTGGGCTGTAAGCATTAGTTGTGTGAAAACCGCCCTATACCACTCGCACATCAATGACTTAAAGAGCGCTGTAACCGAGACAAGATGATATGAAACGATCATCAAGGTTGAAATTCAAAGCAAAAAACATGTTGCGTATCTCACAATTCAAGGATAAAGTAGAATATAGAACTATACAACAGAATATAGTGAGCCATAATAAATGAGAAAAAAATCCACTAATTCATGAGTAATGGTACAAATATCATGATATCTCAGTACAACATTTCATCATTGCATCCTTCAGAATATATAGAAATAGATAGCGGAAATAACAAATATAGAGTACTACGCCATAGCTTCTATAAACTCATCTTCATATAGCAGCTACGACTCCAGACCTGGCATCTAGTCTACTCATTTAAGACTACCTAAGATGATAAAAGGAAACATAGAACATTGGGTCATACAACAGTCTGGTATGAGCGGTAAATGATTGCCAAAAGCTACACTGGAAAGCGTGGTACTATACAGGTACAAAACCCATACATGACCTGTTCCTACAACCAAAGAGTTAGCAAATAATAAAAAGATAAAATATGCTAGCATTCCTACAGATGATAGCCTACCGAAGAGAAATAAAAAACATAACAACCATAGCATCCATCAACTAAAACCTAGATATCATCTTCTAAATCCTTGAATATGTGATAGCTCGTATGGCCGCATCCTTGCTTGCCACAGAGTAATGGAAATTTCGGTTCTCGATTTTCTAAATCTGAAATGATACTAGCTGATGATCTAATACATATAATTTCATAGCCAAATATACACAAATGAAACTAGCCAATGATCTAATCCCAGATACATATTTAATTAGGTTAATCTAGGGTTTGTAAATCTGAAATTACCTAAGTCTAGTTAATTTAATTGATAATTCTAACCTATAATTACTTAATTAAAACATATAATCCATTATAGACTAGTGAGAGATCATAACCAATCACCAAATCTATCAAACCTATGAAATATGATGAAGATTCGAACCGAACAGTGAAAATTTGGATGAAAACACAACCAAAGTGATGAGATCAAGCTCTCAAATAAAGATTTAGCCTCTAATTTGCAATTAGAGATGATATGAGATGAAATCCATTCAGACGAATGGAGAATTAGAGAGGAGTTAAGGTTTTAGGGCTGATTTGAAATCAGAGATAAACTTTCAAATGGTCTCTATCACCTCATATTAATTTCCAAATCTAATTAGACCAATGGGCTCACTAATTCGACCCAATAATCCCCTTCTAATTCTGACAAGTAGATATTAAAACTTAAAACTACTATAACTTCCTAATCACTTATTCGATTTTCATATATGACCACTCTATGTAATGGAAAACCACATCCTGAAGCAATGAAATAGGATAGAGCATCTAATTTGGCTTCTATAAAAATTATAGTCGAAATAAGATATTTTTGGGCAAAATGGTCACATAGAAATTCGGAAAAAATCATAGAGTGTATAACATCCATAAAAATCATATCCCAAAATATTAGAATAATATGATAATAAATGAGTTAAATAAAATTATTTCATGATCCTCTATTACATAAAAAATGGGTCGTTGCATTCTTCTCACTTTAGGAATTTCGTCCCCGAAATACCTAAAAAAACATAAGCAAACAAGATTATCTCCCATGCCTACCAGTCACTAGCAAACAGTTAACAATCCAACTAAAAATTTAAATTAACAATAACAATAACAAAACAAAACCTATCCTAGCATGCGAAATTCTAAAAGTATAAAATACAATGGTGCAAGTAGATACGACATGTGGGCCTTACCACTCGAAGAGTTTTGGATAAGCCATCCTCATGCTCTCTTCAATCTTCCATGCACAATCGCTATCATCCTCACTCCATTGCACCTTACCTAGCTTAACTACCTTCCTCCTAATTTGTTTCGTCTCATTCCCAATGATTCGAACCGGCTTGTGAGGTCTTGAAACTTCTGGCTCAATCTTTATTTCTTCCAACTGATCCTATGCTACCACGGTACCCGAGTCAGTCATAAATTTCCATAGATAGGAGATATGAAAAACATTGTGCATACCCGCGATCATCGAAGGTAGGTCCACTCTATAAGCCAATTTCCTAATTTTCTTAATAATTGGAAACAGTCCAATAAATGCGGGTGCTAACTTTTCCTTCATACCAAACCGAACAACATTCTTAAAAGGAGAAATGTTAACCATGTCTCCAACCGAGAATTCCAAATCTCTTTTTTTTTCTTATGCACATAACTCTTCTAATGGTCTTGAGTAGTCCTCATTCATTGCCGAATGATCTCTATCTTCTCTGACATCTCTTTAATCATTTCGGACCTAAGTGTCGATTTCTCACTTGCTTCCCACCAACATGAAGGTGAATTACAAGGTCGCCTATACAATGCTTCATATCATGTCATGCCAATATTCGATTGATAACCGTTGTTATATGCAAACTCTATCAAATACAAATGATCTTCCCAAGATCCTCCATAATCTATAATATAAGCTCGAAGAAGATCTTCCAAAATTCGATTCACTCTCTCGTTATGGTCGTCCATCTGTGGGTGATAAGCTGTGCTCAAGTGCAACTCGGTTCCCAAAATATCTTGTAACCTCTTCCAGAATCCACTGGTAAATGATGGGTCTCTAGTGCTTACAATACTCTTCGGCACACCATGGAATCGAACAATTCACTTAACATATAATTCTGCCTATTTGGATGTCGTTCTAGTAGACTTGATAGGTATGAATCTTGCACTCTTGGTCATTCGATCTACCACAACCCAAATACTATCATATCCTGCTCTAGTTCATGGCAATCTAACTATAAAATCCATAGATATTTTTCCCATTTTCATTTGGGAATATCTAGTGGTTGTAGCAATCAACTAGGCTTTCTTTACTCAGCCTTCACTAACTGGAAATTCATACATTTTGAAATGAATTTTCCAACATCCTTCTTCATACCTCCCCATTAGTAGGTCCTATTCAAGTTTCTATAAATGTTGTTACCACCAGGATGAATAGTCAATCTAGAATAATGGCATTCCCTTAGTACTTCATCTCGTAATCCTTCAACATCTGGAACAACCAGTATCTTATCCTTACGAAGCCAACCATCTCAGTCAATCTCATACTGCCTCAAATCTTCAAATTCCACTCTCATCTCAATCTTTGCCATGATCTCTACTAGCTTATCATCTTGCTTATGACTAGTACTAGTCCTTTCTATGAGAGTAGGTCTGATCGATAGACTTGCCAAAATCTCCGGCTCGAGTTCACATTGTGGCCTGAAATCGAATACAGCTATATACTCCATATGCTTCCATTCAAAAAAACATAGTTTCTAATCTTGCATGTCTTCTTCTTAGTGCATCTGCAATTGCGTTACCTTTCCCTAGAGTGTAGGAAATATCAAAGTCATAAGAGGCCAAAACTCTAACCACGGTTGCTGTTGAGGATTAAGATCCTTCTAAGAGAAAAGATACTTCCAGGATTTATGGTCCGTGAATAGCTCAAATCTTTCTCCCAACAAATAGTGCCTCCACATCTTCAAAAAAAACCACCAACTCCAAGTCATGGGTTGGATAATTCCTTTTATGTGGTTTCAACTGTCGACTAGCATAAGCGACAACTCTCCCTTTCCACATCAACACAGCTCTAAGACCAGTAACACAAGCATCCTTGTATATTGTTTTCTCTTCATTCCTACTTGGAATAACCAATACAAGTGCTGCAATCTTTGAGAAGTCCTTTATGAAATGCTTGCAATATCCTACCAATCCTAGGAAACTTCTCACACCAGTAGTATTCTTGGGTTGGTTCCAATCTTGGATCGCTGCCACCTTTGCGGGATCCACTGCTATTCCTTGTCCTGACGCGACATGACCCAAGAATCTCACTTCTTCCTACCAGAAGTGACACTTAGAGAACTTAGCTCTCAACTTATGCTTTCTTAAAATCTCAAGCACAACTCGGTTCTGGAGTAAATTAGAACGTCATCCACGACACAGGCATGAACTTGTTCAACTGATCTCTGAAGACTATTCATAAGGTCCACAAAGTATGCCGGAGCGTTGGCCAACCCAAAAGGCATCACAAACCACTCGTAGAAATCTAACGGTGTCTGAAATGTAGTAATAGGCAACTTTCTTTAGCCACTCTTAACTGGTGAAAACCCATTGCCAAATCCATATGAGAAAATACCTTTACGCTATGCAGCTGATCAAACAAGTCATCAATCCATGGAAGTGGATACTTATTCTTCTTTGTAACCTTGTTTTGCTCATGATTATCCATACATAACCTCAAAGAAACATCCACCTTAGTTGCGAATACAACTAATGTGCCTCATTTGGATATGGTTCTCCCAATGTGTCCTTTCTTCAGTAGATCATCCACTTGCACATCTAACTCTTTCTGCTCTCTGGGTTCCATAGCCTCAAAGGCATCGCTATAGGTCTAGCTCCATCTATTAAGTCGATTCAAAACTCGATCTCTTCATGCGATGGCAATCCTGTAACTTTCTCAAAGATATCAGGGTATTCTTTAGTTATAGGCATAGATAACAATCCTTCCTGTGGAATCTCAAGCGAATATAGAAAGCTGACCAATTCCCATCCCTTGGTAAGTAGCATATCACTGCTGTTCGCCCTTCCACATTCTCAATTGTCACATCTAGCTTCTTGCAATCCACAACAGCCGCATATCTCTTAACCCATCATTTTCCAAAAATAATCTCGAACCTAGCAAAATTAAGAACAAAGTAATCACAAGCAAATGAACATCCATGACTTGATAACACTAAGTCGCGACAAATCATACAAAGACTAGCAGATCCTCCAATAGGGTTAGTCACAATCAAAGGTCGGTCTACTATACCAAGTTCCAAATCTAGTCTACATAATAAATCACTATAGATGAAAGAATGTGAAGCTCCAATGTCAAAAGGAACTCTAACAGAAATATCTCTAATGGAAAGCATACCTTGCATCACGACTCCTTTCCCCTTATTCTTAGCAGTAGCAGCATAAGATGAAGTCGAGACTGCATCCAAAGCATATGCCTTTACCATCTGCTTATCTATAGGCGGTTTTGGACAGTCCTTCTTAATATGCCCTGTGTAGGATCAGTTTCACCCTAGAGGGAGGTTAATAGGGTGATACTAATAATTATAAAAAAAATAGTGCAGAATTATATATAATTTCAACATAGATCACACCAGAATAATAGCACCACAGATATAGCAGAATTGAAAATAGAACACACAGATTTACCCACCTTCGGTAAACCCTGCTTACGTGTTGCCCCCAAGGTTTCTACTAGAAATTAAGTAGTCAGAAGCTTACATAAGTAAACTCACGGCACCCGCCATCGACTAACCTTAACTCTACGCTCAAAACCCTGCCAATACTCAGCCATTAAGTTACGAATTCTCGAACTACACCACCGTAGTTCGTCCCCTAGTCACACAATTAGAATTTACAATGTTCAAAGAAGAAAATACATAAACAACAATTTAAAAACAACTAAACCCTAATTTAAATATTAAATCCCAATTAAAAATTGAGAGAAGCCGGCCAAAAATTAGTCTTAAGAAAATTAGTTCGTTTCCCTTTTTCTTTTATTTCCTCTATATATTCCTTCGGCCCGCTTCCTTCTTACTGAAAATAGCGGTTCATTCCTTTATTTGCTTGCTTGAAAATTAGGGCTTTTGTTAATTTTGAAGAAGACGGTTTATTATTGATCGATTACAATTGGTGTTCTTCGGATTTACTTCGGCAATCGATCATCTCCTCGATTCGAACACTGCTCCTTCGATTTTGATCGAGTTCGTTTATGAATTCAGTATGTAATTTATGCCTTTTGCTTTTTCTGATTTGCTTGCTTGAACTCGATTGTGATTTGAGTTATTGTTCTCAGTTTTGCTCAAACTCGAATGATCTTAAGCCGACGATGATTATAGGTTTATATAGGATTCGATGTCCTATAAATTCGTTTGTATATAATCATTTGAATTCGTCAATTAATTTATCTTGGCCATACGATTTTGAATGAATGTTTGAGATGATTTCTGACTTCTTCAATTCGTATATTTTTGCCTTGGTCATCATGGAAAAAAAATTCTTGCTCACCCACGGTTTTGATTTTTTGGTATTCAAATTTGCTAACTTCGATCATTTTTCTGACTTGTTCATCGCGGCTTTGAAACTGCTGTCTTTGTTGGAAACTGCACTGTTATTGTTAGATTGAACTTGTGACATGACTTCGACCACTTTGAAATTTTTGTTGCAATTTGACTTTGTTCTGGTTTGAACCATGACTTAGTTACTGCACAAGTTATATAAGTCTACGGCATCTTGCGGTATCAATGTTACACTTGTTGTTCACTGGTCTTGGGACAGTTCATGTAATGTCTGGACTTATTTCATTTGACTGCATAATGCACTTTGTAGATGCATATCCATATGTCTGTGTTATAGTTTGTTATTTGATGTTGAGGCTTGTTGCAGTTTGATATTAGTTGAGTTGTTGTAGTCGGGTTGCTTCATCATTGACTGTTGCAATGTGTTCATGTTGTAGCTTGGTGAACTATTATGATACAAGTATGGACTTTTGTAATATTGATCATGCTACTTGCTTCTATTTTGTAACTTGATTGGATATTTTGTTGGTTCATCATTGCTGCCAGGTCTTGTTCATTGTATTCAATCATGTACTTGTGTTGTCTGCATATCAACTTGAGTTATTCCTGGTGCAGTGCGATCTTAAGTATTTGCTCGATATACAAGTCTGGTTGTTTTGTGATTTTCTGTTCGTTGTTTTATGATGGACTCCGGTTACATTACTGTTTTGGGTATTGGACTTGCACTTATTTTTGTATATTTGTGACTACACTTGATTCATTGCTTCGAGTCACTTATGCATGCTCTTTGGTGTCTTTTTTTTATATTGCAGTCTAGCCTTAGTTTTCATGTGCGACTTGAACTTTGGTCGAGGCTTGATTTTTGAGTCTTGACCATTTCATTTGAATTTGTACCTGTGTTGAATCCAGCTTTTAGCTTGGGTTTGACCTTGTGCTCGTGCCGTGACTTTATTTGTATTGCACTTGAGTTGAACCCGGCTTTTCGTTTGGGTTTGATATGTTCTCACCTTTCCCTGTAATTTTATCAAGTGTAAATCAGTGTGCACGACCTTGTGGCATATACAGTGATACACTGTGCATGTCACAAGCTATTCGTATATGATGAATTCAAACTTAAATGATGACGAACAACCCAAATAACCGAGGCAAATAATATTTTTAGAATTACATTTTATTTTAAACTGTAAAAAAAATTATTCTCAATTTTACTGCGTCAGTGTATATTTTTGCAGATTGCTCAGATGCTGGATTCAGTCTGGAATGAAGTTAAAGATAAATACGAGTGAATGAGTGATATGTAGTGAGGTGCATTTGTAAAAGAAAAATTGTGATGTAACCGAAATTTGTATATATATAGTGAGAGCTCCAATTTGTACTATTCAAAATTGTAATCAATATTTGTTTGAATAAAATATCTATTTGAATTTAAACTCCGTGTTATTTATTTTATTCAGCAAATATTTATTTAATTATGTGAAAAATAAAATAGTACATTAACAAATACATTTAAATGAATATATATATATATATGCTTATTATCATCAAACTAAAATCATATACTTGAATAATTAACAATCTCTCCCTTTTGATGATAATAAACATATATTTAAGATTTTGAATATATTGAATATATTTGATAATTGATAGACTCTGCTTGCTCCCCCTGTTTAAATGTCCCCTCTCTACACAAAGCTCCCCCTTCATATATGCATGTAAATAAATAAAAATGAATAAATGAACCTAGATGCATATACAAAATACAAAATAAATTATTTGACCTTTATTTGCCAAAATCTTAACCTTTCTTTCTCCATTTTGTTATCAGCAAAAGAGTAATAGTGTTAGAAAAATAGTGATAAAGTGATAGACATTAATACAACATTAAAACTCAATCGAATATAAATATTAAAATTCAATAAAAAATCAAATAAAAATCATAAATACTCTGTTAGACGCATATTCCACTTTAGAGTGATGGTGATAAAACCATACAGTTGTATCTATTTATGGTATATTTATTTCAGGAATTTGAATATCTACTAACCATGCATAACCGTTAGGACTTTTAAAATAGATTAGTAGTATTCCAAATTTTTATTAAAAAATGAATTCAAGTATCTTCTAACCAAGCATAACCGTGAGGACTTTTAAATGGGATTAGAATCAACTTGTCTATTAAATTAATCAATTTTGATATGTGTTCCATACATGCATAACCGTGAGGACTTTTAAATGAGCATGGAAGCACATAATCAAAAATCCAAGTAATTCACCCATGTATAACCATGAGGACTTTTAAATGAGAGTGAATACTTTTGGATGTTTTTATTGCTAAATATATAATAAATTAAAAAACAAATGATTATTGTTTAAAAACACCCTATATTAACATACTATATTGGATTTTGATGAATGTTGGTCGATAGAAACATGATAGAAATAGAGATGGTCATGGGATTTTTACCAACAAATTTTTTTTATAACTCTTGTTCAAAATTCTAAAGAAATTTACTAAATATACCGTCTTAAGTTATAATATATGATTAATATCAACACTCATCACTTTTTCAATCACTATTTATCTTTCTGATAATCATTAGGGAGTCAGATTAGTCGATGTAGTCATTTAAAATCAAATCCAAAAATAATTATAAAATCAACTTTTCTAAAAATGATTAATCTGAAAACAAGGTCAACTATTCTCTGAAGGGGTTTTATGAGAAAAATGTCTGCTATTTGAGAATTATTTGAAATGAAAAACATGCAGATATTTTCTTTGAAAATGATGCAGCTACTGAATGTCTCAACATAAATCACGTTCCACTAGTAATTTTCCTATCAACTATATTACCAGTGTAGTTTGCATCTGAATTTTTCTTTTACTCAAAATTATCATTAGTTGGATGTTATACCAGACCGTAATGTTGCAACAAATATCTCGAAGTCATTTTTAACATCTTTTAAATGAAGTTGAATTGAAATAGTGCAAACAGTGATCATAGTGTCAGCATTAAGGTAACCAAATATATCCAAGAGTAATCATCAATAAAACGCCATCATTAATCCAATAAAACGCCATCATTAATCCAAGAAAATCTATATGAAATAGCTCAAAGATAATTGTTCAACATTTTGAATAAGTCAGAATTAAAATCATCATTCATCTCTTTTTAACATAACTGGCTGATTCAAATCAGATATGAAGTAAATTATCTCATTAATATATCGTTCAAGATGAATATACCATTACCTCTTTTACCTTTACCAATAATATTTCATTGTTTTCCATTGTGATTCTGCCACCTTTGTACTAGGCTAAGGAACTTCGCTTTATTGCCCATTGTGTCCTTGGAGCAGCCAGAATCCAAGTAACACTATTGTAGCTCCTTAGCCTGCCATCACACCTACACGATAAAAGATTTTTGTGAACTTGTTTGTTTTTATAGGTCCATGGTTGCTAGTGGCAACATATTTTGAAAAATAATTTTATGGAGACCCAAAGCCATTTATATATGTTCCTTTCGGCACGCAGATTTGTTTAACTTTGAGGGATTTTATATTTGTGCCTTTTGGAACCCAAATTGGAATTGTTTTCACATGTTTGGGTCTATACCAAAAAATGTTTTGATTGTGTCCAATTTTTCTACAAATTGTGCACTCGGATTTTACTTGATTGATTTTTCTTTCAACACGTTCAGAATGATTATACCAAGTTCTTATCTAACAGTATTAACAGTTTGTTTCCTTAATGGCATATTCAATGATTTTTCACTTTTAGAGAATTTTTCTAAAGTCATTGACAGTTGTTGGACTTGTGTTTTAAGTGATTCATTTTCGTTCAATAATTGTGTGCATTTTTTAATAGAATTTTCTTTTCTAGTATTTTCTCACTCTTTCAAAATCAGAATTTCATTTTCAAGCGATTTAATTTTAGTTTCTGATTTTTCGAGTGGTGGACACTTATCACACTTAGGGATCTTACTTTGATAGTTTTTAACTAATTTATCGAGCTGTTTATTTAAATCTATCAAAGTATCTCTTTGTGATTCAAGTTTAGCGTATTTCTCCCTAAGTCTTTCGAAATAGCCATTCACTTCGTGGAAATATATAAGTAATTTTGAGTGAGTGAGTTTTGATACCTCGCTTAGCTCGTCATCGTCACTATCAATTATATCTCCTCGTAGGCACAGTATTACTCTTTCACTCTCAATGCTAGTGCTTTTACAATCATCACTTTTATTCCACGTGGCTGCAAAACTTTTCCTTTTTGAATTCTTTTCTTGGCCAGTGTGGAAGTCGAGGATAATTGGGCTTGATGTGTCCGGGTTTGTTGCACTTGTGACAGATGATCTTCCATTTTTCTGGGTTGTCTAGTGGTTTGAATATTCTGCTTATCAATTTTTGATTTAGAGCTGGATTTCTGTATTTGTGGTTCCACTTTTTGAATCTCTTCATTGGTAATGCCAGCTCAGCTGCTACATCGCCATTATCATCACTACTTTCTTTTTCAAATCTTGCTAAGCACGTATCTTTAATTTCTGATTTGATTATGGGGGATCTCTCATGGTTGTTGACTTTTGCACCATATATTGCATCAAAAGTATTCCAGATTTCCTGTGCACTTTCATAGTGAGAGATAAAGTTAAAATTATCTTGATTAATATGAGAATATATTATATGCATAGCAAGTGTGAATAACCAAATGCCAATTGAAATGAAATCTTTAGGAGGAATCAATGAAAATCTTTAGGAGGAATCAATGAAACAATATCAATTCAAATCTTAGATCTTCGAATTGAGAGAGATATTGAGTGAGATCAAGAATTTTCACTATTTCTTAGATTCATGTATCAAATTTCATTCAGTGGGTTCTGTCACTCACATTTTTTTCCACCAAGAACTCATTAATGAAAGTATTTTTCTCATTTATTATATCACATCCATTTTCAATAATATCCCAACATTTAAAATTAATGGATTTTAGATAAAATTCCATTTTTAATTTCCAATTCAAAAAATCTGTTCCATCAAAAACAGGAGGAATAATGCTGGATCATCCCGCAGTAAAAACATTATTAACAGAAGCCATTTTAAAAATTCAAATTTGTAAGAAAAATTAGTCTTTGAAAAATCAAACTTTTTAATACAAAAATGGCTTTTGTTCCAAGCTACGATACCACTTGTAGGATCGATTTCACGCTAGAGGGGGGTTGAATAGGGTGATACTAATAATTATACAAAAAATTAACGCGGAAGTGTATATAATTTCAACATAGATCACAACAGAATAATAGCAGCATAGATATAGCAGAACTGAAAATAGAACACACAGATTTCCCAACTTCGGCAAACCCTGCTTACGTGCTACCTCCAAGGTTTCTACTAGAAAGTAAGCAGTCAGACACTTATACACCTAAATTCGCAACACTTGCTATCGACTAACCTAAACTCTACGCTCAAAACCCTACCACAACTCAGCAACTGAGTTGCGAATTCTCGAACTACATCATCGTAGTTCATCCCCTATTCACACGGCTAGAATTTACAAATGTTTAAAGAAGTAAATACAAAAAAAAATTCAGAAACAATTAAACCCTAATTTAAATATTAAAGCCCAAATAAAAATTTAGAGAAGCCGGCCCAAAAATTAGACTTAAGAAAATTAGTTCGTTTCTCCTTTTCTTTTATTTACTCTGTATATTCCTTCGGCCCGCTTCCTTCTTGGTGAAAATGGCGGTTCGTTCCTTTATTCGCTTGCTCGAAAATTAGGGCTTTTGTTAATTTTGAAGAAGACGATTTATTGTTGATCGATTACAATTGATGTTCTTCTGATTTACTTCGGTAATCGATCATCTCCTCAATTCGAACACAGCTCCTTCGATTTTGATCGAGTTCGATTATGAATTCAGTATCTAATTTCTGCCTTTTTCTTTTTCTAATTTGCTTGCTTGAACTTGATCGCGATTCAAGTTATTGATTTATTGTTATCATTTTTGCTCGAACTCGAATGATCTTAAGACGATGATGATTATGGGTTTATATAGGATTCGATGTCCTATAAATTCGTTCGTATATAATCATTTGAATCCTTCAATTAATTTGTCTCGGCTGTATGATTTTGATTGAATGTTTGAGATGATTTATGACTTCTTCAATTCGTATATTTTTGCCTTGGTCATCACGGAATTTTTTTTCGTTCTCACTATGGTTTTGATTTTCTCGTATTAAAATTTGTTGACTTCGGTCACTTTTCTGACTTGTTCATCGTAGCTTTGAAACTGCTATCTTTGTTGGAAACTGCACTATTACTGTTAGATTGAAATTGTTACATGACTTCGACCACTTTGAAATTTTTGTTCCAGTTTGACTTTGTTCTGGTTTGAACCATGACTTGATTACTGCACAAGTAATATAAGTCTACGGCATCTTGCGGTGTCGATGTTACATTTATTGTTCACTGGTCTTCGAGCCAATTCATGTAGTGTCTGGACTTATTTCATTTAACTCCATAGTGCACTTTGTAGATTCGTATCCTGTAACGATCCCGGATTTTAATTGAGTGTGAATTGATATAATAAAAATAGAGTGTTGTATATCAATGTATTATTCTTTTATTCCGCTGTGATGTTTACTTAATTGTGTTATAAGCTCCGGCGAATCGGTTTTGAACGGTCGAATCTACGGCATTCGAATACGATTTGAAGTATGGATGTCGATTTTCGAGCGGGCAAAATTCGTTTCGTCACATTTGATTTCGACTCAGTTGGCTCTCGTGAAATCTGAGTACGTCTTCGTGATTGAGGGAGATCGTGGGGTCGTGGAGCATCGTCGCGACGATCGCCGATGGTCGGCGGCGCTCGTGCACATACACGTGCACGTCTGACTCAGGGTGGGGATGTCGCATCTTGCTTGGGGTTGAGTGTTTGGGTTTCCTGTGTTTGATCTAAGTTTTAAATGACTTGGTCTGCAAAAGAAAACCCAATAAATTTTGGAAGCAAGCTCTTTTTCAAATAAAGGATGAATTAAGATTTTGAAATTTGGTTAATTTAATATGTTTCAAGATTTGAAATGTTTAAATAGTTGATTATAAAAAAAATTAGCTAAATAAATTTTGAATTGAATTCAAAGATGTTCAATTTAAAACATTAGATCAAAGTTTAGTAAACTTAAACAAGTTATGATTAAGCATGATTTAAAACTATTAAGCTATATTCAAAGAAATGTTTAAACTATATTTCAATATATTTTAAATAGATAAATTTAAGGAATTATAGGAGATCCAATCTATCTATCTCTATGTTGTTTTCGTACCTGCGAATTTCGAGGACGAAATACTTTTTAAGGGGGGAAGTCTGTAATGATCCCGGATTTTAATTGAGTGTGAATTGATAATTAATTTAAATTTTTAATAAAAATTGTGGAATTAATTGGAAATCAATACAAAATAATCAAAATAGAGTGTTGTATATCAATGTATTATTCTTTTATTCCGCTGTGATGTTTACTTAATTGTGTTATAAGCTCCGGCGAATCGGTTTTGAACGGTCGAATCTACGGCATTCGAATACGATTTGAAGTATGGATGTCGATTTTTGAGCGGGAAAAATTCGTTTCGTTACATATCCATATGTCCGTGTTATAGTTTGCTATTTGATGTCGAGGCCTGTTGCAGTTTGATATTAGTTGAGTTGTTGTAGTTGGGTTGCTTCACCATTGATTGTGGCATTGTGTTCATGTTATAGCTTGGTGAACTATTTTGATACAAGTCTGGACTTTTGTGCTCGTGATCATGCTACTTGCTTCTAGTTTGTAGCTTGATTGGATATTTTGTTGGTTTATCATTGCTGCCAGGTCTTGTTCATTGTATTCAATCCTGTACTTGTGTTGTTTGCATATCAATTTGAGTTATTCCAGGTGCAGTGCGACCTTTGGGATTTGTTCGATATACAAGCCTGGTTGTTTTGTGATTTTTTGTTCACTGTTTTATGATGCACTCTGGTTACATTACTGTTTTGGGTATTGGACTTGCACTTAGTTTTGTACATTTGTGACTGCACTTGATTCATTGCTTCGAGTCACTTGTGCATGCTCTCTGGTGTCTTTATTTTGATATTGCAGTCTGGTCTAGGTCGAGTTGGACTGTCTAGTCTCTGTTTTCATGTGTACGATTTTAACTTTGGTCGAGGCTTGATTTTTGTGTCTTGACCATTTCATTTGAATTTGCACATATGTTGAATCCAGCTTACAGTTCGGGTTCGACCATGTGCTCGTGTCGTGACTTTATTTGTATTGCACTTGAGTTGAACCTGGCTTTTCATTTGGGTTTGACCTGTGCTCACATGTCCTTGTAATTTTATCAAGTGTATATCGGTGTGCACGGCCTTGTGGCATGTACATTGATACCCTATGCATACCACATGCTATTCATGTATGATGAATTCAAACTTAAATGATGACGGACAACCCAAATAACTGAGGCAAATAATATTTTCAAAATTACATTTTATTTTAAACTGTGAAAATATTTTATTTTCAATTTTACTACGTCAGTTAATATTTTTGCAGATTTCTCAGATGTTGGATTCAATCTGGAATAAAGTTGAAGATAAATACGAGTGAATGAGTGATATGTAGTGGGGTGTGTTTGTAAAAGAAAATTTATGATGTAATTGAAATTTGTATATATAGTGAGAGCTCAAATTTGTACTATTCAAAATTGTAATAAATATTTGTTTGAATAAAATATCTATTTGAATTTAAACTCTGTGTTATTATTTTATTCAGCAAATATTTATTTAATTATGTGAAAAAAATAGTACATTAATAAATACATTTAAATGTATATATATGTATTTTATTATCATCAAACAGAAATCATATACTTGCATAATTAACACCATGCTTATCAAAGTTATAGCACTTCTTAACAACCTTGCATTCCTTAATATAGTGGCCCTTCTCCTTGCAACCATTGCAAATAATTTCACTCTTATTCTTTTTCTGACCCCTTTTTCCTCATTGTTGTCACTTCCCTTTTCCATTCCACTTCTTCTTACCTCCACCACCCTACTGCATTTTTGGTTCCTCTTTCTCAGTAATAGCAATAATTACAGTCTTATTCTTCGGGTACAGACACTCATGTCTAAGTGCTTTCTTGTAACGACCAGTAATTTTCGTTAATTAAACTTGTCATTTTTATAAGATTTAGATAATTTAATTTAGAAAGAAATAAAGATTTATAATTAATAATGAAGCAAATGTTGAAAATGAAATGAAACCATGGAATTTAAGCTAAGTATTAACAGTTGATATAAAATGACGAATAAATTGAAGTGATGTAAATGATTATAATAGGCTAAGAATTGAATATAAGAAAACAAGGGTAAGTAGTGAATTTATTTAATGAATTAATAATATTAGATAGTAAATTGAATTAAATCAATGTCCTGTAGTAATTGGAATATGGTTTGGGAATGAAAGCTTTTAAAGGAAAGCATTTAATTTACAAATGAAATCAATGCATTAAATTTTTTTTGTAACTGAATGTAAAATTATGAAATTTTGTAAATGTAAGTTAATAAATAATTAATTTGCGCAAACCCAATTAATTGAAATAACTGAAAGGTCAAAATTTTGATTTCATTAAATAAATTGGGATTTAATTTTATCAAAGGTAATTAAATATTGTCTTAATGTAAAATTTAGATAAATTTTGGAATTAAATGCTAACTCCATTCAGAATATGACAATGGGTGTAATATTTTGATTGTAAGCAATAGTTATAAGTTACATGTTTAATTGGTTGATGAAATTTGAATTTGAAATAAATGTTAATACACTAAATAAAGGTTACATTAATATGAGAAGTAATACCATGTTTAGAAGTTGTTAATATAGAGTGTGTTAAGACTTAGAAATGGAAATTATGAAGCAGTTGGAATTAAATGAACTTTAATGTGTATTAATGAGAAATTTACGCTATAACTAAAGGTGTGAATGGAATAAATACAAACAATTGTGAATTGTAACTGTGAGATGACAATTTAGTGAATAACAGGATTTAAAACCTAAATAAATAAATTCCTTGAGAATTTAAGTTTTAAATTTCTGGATAAATTGAAAATGTACTTTAATATTGTAAATTTTGAATTATTCAATGATAAATTTATGTAGAAAGTTGTTTAAAGGATTCTAAATTTACCAAGTAATCCAAACTGACAAAATTTGCAAATAATTAAAGTTGAATTGTAAATCTGATTTAATTAACTTATTATTAATTTATTTATTAATTTATTTGGAATTTAAATGGTAATGATAGGATTAATTGCAATTAAAGGTAATTTAATTTGTATGTTAATTAAAATTAAGTCAAAATGGATGGATATTAGGAACCAAGACTTAAAAGCAATGTTAGCTACATTCTTATTGTAATAAGACTCGTATAACAAGGGTTGAGAATTTTTATAAATGGATTTTTGAGTTTATGTTATAATTTCAAATTTTAATAAACATTGAAAACAAGGTTAACATTTGAATTTACGCTGAAATTTATGACTGAATCAACAGTTAATTAACATCAAAATTGGTTTAAATCACTGAGATTGTTTAAGAAAACAAAACTGGTAAGATTTATAAATTTTGGAGGTGAATTTGAAGAAGTGATTTAATTTAATGAATTTTTAATTTATTTAATAAATATAAAAATGCCATTTTGGTCACGGACTCGGATTTTGACGAAACTAGTTTCATCGGATCTGTAACAGTGAATAATTGCAGGGTTACAAGTTTCGTGACAATCGGACTTGTCGTTTGATCGTACGAACGCGAAACGCCTTGAAATTGATTTAATTAAAATCAATTTGAAAATATTGATTTCAGCATAACTTCTTCATACGATGGAATTTGGACGTGAAACTTTTTCCATCGCGTTCAGAATATTTTTAAATACCTATTTTGATATATGAGTTTACCAAATTTCGTTCCGGGGACAACGGGATTTTTGGGCCAATTATCGTTCAGCACGTTTGTTTATCGGATCCATCTACTCTATTTCTAACCTACCTATATAAACCCAGTTATAAACCCTAGCCTCCATCTATTCTAATTTGTTTGTGCGTTCATTTCCTCAACTCCTCCTCCTCCAATGGCTGCAAACCCTAAATCTAAATTCAAATTTCAAAAATCAAATCCAAAGTCAAAAATTTAAAGTCCTCGGAAAAATTCCAAAAAAATAAAGTTAATGCTCTAGACGAGCATAATTCAATGGTGCTATCCGTTTTTCGATTTGAGTTTCTATGTGTCCAGATCGGGGCAAAATAGTTTCGGCCGTTCGTTTTGGTTTTGTGATTCAACGGTAGATCTTCGATGATATCTCAATCCGATAGTGTTGCGTCGAAGAGGGAGCGTTAGGAAGTCGATCTGTATGGTCGAGATGGGGTTTTAGCGACCGGAATCGCCAATATTGTCCAGCAAGAGTGGCGGCGGCGTGCATCATGGGGGTGACCGGAATCAACACGGTGGCGGCCAGAGGGGCGCCTCGGCAAGGCTTAGACGCGGGTGGAGTTAGATCTCATGGGTGGTGCCTCTAACGGCGTGCGATGGGGGTTCAATTTGCTTCGTTGGTGCGGCTCTTTTGCTTGATACAGGAACGAACAGTAGAGGGGGAGAGAAGTCAACGATGACGTGGCAGTGAAGGTTACGTTACTTTATTTATTTATTTTTATTTTTTTTGTTTCAAACGATCTAAACCGAATAACTTTCTCATACGAACTCCGATTCATGCGAATTTTTTTTGTTAGGATCGTAATAAAATTCCGGACGATTTGACGCTGGTTTGGACAGATTTGGAGACCGTCGAAATTTTGGGTTTAAATCGGATTTAAATCCAATTTAAATTCAAAAGGTGAGTGTTTTAATCCACTCACAACTTCTAAAATTTCCTATGTCAGTTAAATTGATTTAAGATATGAGTAGAAATTTATTTATGACTGTTTGGCATGTTTTATTCATCATCTCTGTTAAATCGCATTTATTTAATTTAACGGTTAATTAATTTATTTGTTGCATATAAATTGACAGTTAAGATTTATTTATTTGCATATAAACTGATAGTTAAACAGTTAATAAATTTATTATTGAATATAAACTGTTAGTTAATAACTGTTATTTATTTCCTATTATATTTTATATGCTATATATATTGATGTTTGTTTAAATTGATGATGATTGAATTAAATTGGTTGATGATTGATATTGGATGAATGGATGATGTGTTCTATCTTATATAAACTGCAAGTTATTATGCATTTTCATTTCATTCGGGGTTGCGGTTTGAAATGATATACAACCGCAATTTATTTTTAAATTGCAGATTGAAATGATAAATATCCGTATCACTTGACCATAGGATAGAAAATTATATACAGGCACCGCGGTACATATATATATATAATTATTTTGAAATGATTTTTACGGTTTGGATATGATACGGTTTATTAAATATTAAATTTGGGTATGATACAAATATATTTTATATATATACATACAAAGTTAAACTGTTGAATTTAAGCTACGTATAAATCTGCTAAATTTAATGAATAAGTTGAAAAATGGCATTTGATAATTTATATTATACGATTTAGTATGAGTTTAAGTTCTTGTATATATATAGAGTTATAAATGATTCAAATAAATTAAGATTGAAAGATAAATTGGAGATTTAATTGGAATTGAGCTTATTTGAAAATTTAACTCCATAAGTTGATGTAAACTTATTAAAATTGGAAATTTTAAGGTATGATATTATAACTGGATTTAATAAATAATTCTTGTATAAATAAATGAAAGGAAATTTTAGTGTTAATAAATTTAGTTTATTCTAAATGGTTATGGATTTATCATATAAACCTTTCAAACTAAATAATAGGAAAATGAATTGTTGTTTTGAAATTTCCAACCTTAGTTTTGAAATTCATTAAATTCTCGAAGTTTTGAAATATTGAAATCGAAGTGTTTTATTTAAACTGATAGTGAATCTAAAAGTTATGGGTTTAGATTGAATTTAAAGTGAATAAAAAAAAGTGAAGGTATGGAAATTATTTACTTTTAAAGAAAATTTAAATTCAACTCTTTTATTTTATATATTGTTGAATATCCAAACCACTTAAGTATTAGAAGTTATGGTTTTAAAGCTATGAATTTCGAAGTATTATGTTTTGAAAGCTATAATTCAAATATTTGGTTTCGAGATATTATAAATTTTAAAATTGGCATGATTTTGGAAAGAAATATATTTGAAATAAAATGATATCATATTATTTGGGTTTTAAAAGGAGATGATATCGTATTTATGGGTTTTAAAATGGATAATTATATTCTGGTTTTGAAAGTATAATTATTTTTAAAATGACCGCGGGGTTATAATAACGTTTGGTTGTTTAAGAGACCGGGATCGGAAGTTGTCATACTCTCTGCCAACCCCGAAAACCACTTTAACAACCGTGTACGCGGTGGAGATTCCAGAATGAAGTAGGATGGTGGTGGCGTTTCCTTTAAGGTAAATACGTGGACCCGACTCCCGTGAGTTGGCATAAGGTGGCTAAAACAGGAGCGATTGACGGGTTAACAAGGTAGCACCTTTGATCGGACACATCCCTTCGATATTATACTTTGGCTTTTGGATTGATTCGGTGGCCACTTTTGATTTCTTTGATTTGGGGGTGTGGCTCGAGGTGGGCGATAGCTGTGGCTATGCGTTACCACCGACCATGAATCGTAATTGGTATATCTACCCTGGTATTGCCTAGTTGTGCCGTGTCACCTACCCTAGCGCGCCTTATACAATTTTGGCTTTGTACCATACCTATGGAGTGCCCTCTGACGACGCCCAGTACGGGGGAGATTACGGTACTGTATAGACTATGGGAATTATTTTGTGTTAAGGGCTATATGGGTAACCCCTTAACGCTATTTAAAAGTAAGTTTATTTTATAAATAGACACTACTATAATAGCGCAATATACTACATAGTAAATAGTTTAACGAATCCTTAGGAGATGTAAATCCCGAGCATCTCTTGAGTTACTGCACTCATATTTATTTCTGTTAATTTAACTCACATAAGATCTTTTAGTTCTGACTCGAGTGTTTTGTCTTTTCAAATTCGCTCGGGTCTGTCCGAGCGTTTCAGGATTTGAAGACTTTATTTCTGGAGGAAGAAGAGGAAGATTTCTACTATTATTAGTATTATATTCCACTACACTATTTAATTCCGCTGCATTGATTATGATTGGTATGTGAACTCTGATATTTATTGTATAAAGAAGAATCAAATGTTTGTAAACAGTTTATGAACTGTACATTTATTACTATATTTTATCCTTCCGCTGTGAGATTCTATTTTGTTTTTCTTTCCCTGTTTTTTCTTGTTTACCCCATAACAATCCTCCCTTCTGTATGGTTTGAATGGGTACGTGTGTCGATTTAAAGCGTGCGGAAAGGCGGGACGTTACATCTGGTATCAGAGCTTTGGTTTAGCGATAAACCTTAGCTTTGTGGGCTTTGACTCTTTATTAATAGGGTAGTAATACCCTATGGGAGTCGCTGAGTGTATATATATGAGAGAGCGTATTTGTTAGTGTATAAAAAGTTTTAATATTGTGTTAATCTGTTCCGTTTTGTATTTATAAATTCTGGTTGATGCATGGGACGCTGTGATATCAATAGGGATTTCTAAACACTTAATAGGACAAACCGACATAATATTTGTTTTATATAGGTGAATGAAATAATTTTGCCTATTATATTTTCTATAAATAAAATAAAAAATTTCAAATGATATCTATATTTGGCTGAAATAGATTGGTTGTTAGGTAATAAAGTGTACAAATAATAATAGAAATAAGATTTAAAAATAAGATGATGAAATTTGAAAATTTAGAACTTAAGTTCCAGGGTTTTGAAATTTCTTTAGAATAAATTTGGAATATAATAATATTGTTATAAGTATTTTCTGATATAAATATTTAATATAATTCATAAGAATTGTTTTAATGAAGATTTTGGAGAAAAGGTTTTGTACTTTCCTCTCTGTCGCTGGAAAATAATTTCGGTGATGGCGACCGCATCATCGACTTTCATTTTCGAGTTTCGAAGGGGGAAGGCCACTGTAGTAGTTCTACTGCAGATTCATTTTTGAAAAAAAAATATAAATTTTGAATTGTTTAAATATAATTAGAGATATATAAGTTGTAAGAATATATTTATCTATTATTTTTAATTAATTTGAAATTTAACCCGGTATTAAATTCTTAAATTTCCATTAATTAATTGCTTCAATTAATGTAGTGAAATGAAAGGAATTAAAAGTAAATTGAAATTGTAACTTACAAGGAGAAGGTAAAAATCTATTGAACAATGTATTAATTAAAGAAATGGGAAAACTTGTATAACTTTCAATTACATTCTTTAAAAGCATATATATAACTTACCAAATATTAAAAGTTGAAATATTAATAAGAGGATGTAGATATTATACAAGAAATAAACTTGAGGTAATGAAAGTAATTAATGAAACTCTTTAATAAACAAGGATTTGATGTTGTAATTGTTGTAAACTTAAGTTACAATTGAAATTTTACTATATTTAAATATAATTAAAAGTAAGTATCATAATTAGATGATTATAAACTTAAGTAAATGTCAAAGTTAATTATTTTAATAAACAGAAGATGAATACTGTAAATAAATAAAGTTAAGTAGTGAATAAATGAATGTAAAATAATAAAAGGAAAATTCATGATATGAATAAGTGAAAAATTTTGGTAGAAATAAAGTGACTAATGTAAGGAATAAGCGAGAAGAAAAAAAAAGAGAAAAAAAATAAATGAAACAAACATTTAATGAGTAAATGTAAATTAAAAAGATAAATCACTATATAAATAAAAAGAAAATCAAACAACAAAGGCATGAAATGAAATTAATAATAAGTTAAGTTGATTGTTGTTTGGATTTGTTGTTGTTTAGTGATGGTTGTTTGGGCAAGGATACTTTAAAATTGGATATGGGGTGAATGGATAATCTGTTTAGTTTTATCTAAGACTGTTGAGTAAATGATGCACTTGATGGTTTATTCTTCATTCCGTACAATTTAAAAATTTTGAACCCGAACAACTATTTGTTGTTTAATTGAATGGTTGCTTTGTATTTGTTGTGTATGTTGTCGTTGAAATTGATGGTTGTTGTATTGATTTGTTGTTAGTGATTGAAACCACATAAATATTTCACTTTATATAAATTGTTAATCCTTTGGATTATATAAGTAAAATACAGGCTATGGAAGCAATTGCTACTGCATTTGGTTTCATAAATTAAGTGTTAATTGCCCGACAAATAGGTACTTTTCGGATTACGTTTTATAGCGCTATTATATATTTTTCCTGTGTTGGGATTTATATTATATTGTAAAATATTTGTTGTATATTGTTATATTTATATTATACTTTTTCCCGAGCCTCCCCGTACAAAGGAGACTCTGCCGAAAATTTTCGAAATTTTGGACTTAGACATTTTTGAAAATGATTTACAAACTTTATTAATTTAAGTATAAAAAGATTTAATGGTTATAAATTGGTATATTGTATTTAAATTAATTAATTTGGTAAATCTATTTGGTTATAAATTTAATTTTTTATGTAAGATATAATGATTTCTTAATTCTTCTTTTCTTTTTTTTCCTTTTCGGGGACGAAAAGTTTTGAGTGGGGGAGAGTGAAATGACCAGCAATTTTCGTTAATTAAATTTGTCATTTTTATAAGATTTAGATAATTTAATTTAGAAAGAAATAAAGATTTATAAGTAATAATGAAGCAAATGTTAAAAATGAAATGAAACCATAGAATTTAAGCTAAGTATTAACAGTTGATATAAAATGATGAATAAATTGAAGTGATGTAAATGATTATACTAGGCTAAGAATTGAATATAAGAAAACAAGGGTAAGCAGTGAATTTATTTAATGAATTAATAATATTAGATAGTAAATTGAATTAAATCAATGTCCTGTAGTAATTGGAATAGGGTTTGGGAATGAAAGCTTTTAAAGGAAAGCATTTAATTTACAAATGAAATCAATGCATTAAATTTTTTTTGTAACTGAATGTAAAATTATGAAATTTTGTAAATGTAAGTTAATAAATAATTAATTTGCGCAAACCCAATTAATTGAAATAACTGAAAGGTCAAAAATTTGATTTCATTAAATAAATTGGGATTTAATTTTATCAAAGGTAATTAAATATTGTCTTAATGTAAAATTTAGATAAATTTTGGAATTAAATGCTAACTCCATTCAGAATATGACAATGGGTGTAATATTTTGATTATAAGCAATAGTTATAAGTTACATGTTTAATTGTTTGATGAAATTTGAATTTGAAACAAATGTTAATACACTAAATAAAGGTTACATTAATATGAGAAGTAATACCATGTTTAGAAGTTGTTAATATAGAGTGTGTTAAGACTTAGAAATGGAAATTAGGAAGCAGTTGCAATTAAATAAACTTTAATGTGTATTAATGAGAAGTTTACGCTATAACTAAAGGTGTGAATGGAATAAATACAAACCAATGTGAATTGTAACTGTGAGATGACAATTTAGTGAATAACAGATTTAAAACCTATATAAATAAATTCCTTGAGAATTTAAGTTTTAAATTTCTGGACAAATTGAAAATGTACTTTAATATTGTAAATTTTGAATTATTCAATGATAAATTTATGTAGAAAGTTGTTTAAAGGATTCTAAATTTACCAAGTAATCCAAACTGACAAAATTTGCAAATAATTAAAGTTGAATTATAAATCTGATTTAATTAACTTATTATTAATTTATTTATTAATTTATTTGGAATTTAAATGGTAACGATAGGATTAATTGCAATTAAAGGTAATTTAATTTGTATGTTAATTGAAATTAAGTCAAAATGGATGGATATTAGGAACCAAGACTTAAAAGCAATGTTAGCTACATTCTTATTGTAATAAGACTCATATAACAAGGGTTGAGAATTTTTGTAAATGGAATTTTGAGTTTATGTTATAATTTCAAAATTTAATAAATATTGAAAACAAGGTTAACATTTGAATTTACGCTGAAATTTATGACTGAATCAACAATTAATTTACATCTAAATTAGTTTAAATCACTGAGATTGTTTAAGAAAACAAAACTGGTAAGATTTGTAAATTTTGGAGGTGAATTTGAAGAAGTGATTTAATTTAATGAATTTTTAATTTATTTAATTAATATAAAAATAGCCATTTTGGTCACGGACTCGGATTTTGAAGAAACCAGTTTCATCGGATCCGTAACAGTGAATTATTGCAGGGTTACAAGTTTCGTGACAATCGGACTTGTCGTTTGATCGTACGAACGCGAAACGCCTTGAAATCGATTTAATTAAAATCAATTTGAAAATATTGATTTCAGCATAACTTCTTCATACGATGGAATTTGGACGTGAAACTTTTTCCATCGCGTTCAGAATATTTTTAAATACCTATTTTGATATATGAGTTTACCAAATTTCGTTCCGGGGACAGAACGGGCTTTTTGGGCCAATTATCGTTCAGCACGTTTGTTTATCGGATCCATCTACTCTATTTCTAACCTACCTATATAAACCCAGTTATAAACCCTAGCCTCCATCTATTCTAATTTGTTTGTGCGTTCATTTCCTCAACTCCTCCTCCTCCAATGGCTGCAAACCCTAAATCTAAATTCAAATTTCAAAAATCAAATCCAAAGTCAAAAATTTAAAGTCCTCGGAAAAAATCCAAAAAAATATAAGTTAATGCTCTCGAGGAGCGTAATTCAATGGTGCTATCCATTTTTCGATTTGAGTTTCTGTGTGTCCAGATCGGGGCAAAATAGTTTCGGCCGTTCGTTTTGGCTTTGTGATTCAACGGTAGATCTTCGATGATATCTCAATCCGATATGCTGCGTCGAAGAGGGAGCGTTAGGAAGTCGATCTGCATGGTCGAGATGGGGTTTTAGCGACCGGAATCGCCAATATTGTCCAGCAAGAGCGGCGGCGGCGTGCATCATGGGGGTGACCGGAATCAACACGGTGGCGGCCAGAGGGGCGCCTCGGCAAGGCTTAGACACGGGTGGAGTTAGATCTCGTGGGTGGTGCCTCTAACGGCGTGCGATGGGGGTTCAATTTGCTTCGTTGGTGGCGGCTCTTTTGCTTGATACAGGAACGAACAGTAGAGGGGGAGAGAAGTCAACGATGACGTGGCAGTGAAGGTTACGTTACTTTATTTATTTATTTTTATTTTTATTTTGTTTCAAACGATCTAAATCGAACAACTTTCTCATACGAATTCCGATTCACGCGAAATTTTTTTTGTTAGGATCGTAATAAAATTCCAGACGATTTGACGCTGGTTTGGACAGATTTGGAGACCGTCGAAATTTTGGGTTTAAATCAGATTTAAATCCAATTTAAATTCAAAATGTGAGTGATTTAACCCACTCACAACTTCTAAAATTTCCTATGTTGGTTAAATTGATTTAAGATATGAGTAGAAATTTATTTATGACTGTTTGGCATGTTTTGTTCATCATCTCTGTTAAATCGCATTTATTTAATTTAACGGTTAAGTAATTAATTTATTGCATATAAATTGACAGTTAAGATTTATTTATTTGCATATAAACTGATAGTTAAACAGTTAATAAATTTATTATTGAATATAAACTGTTAGTTAATAACTTTTATTTATTTCCTATTATATTTTATATGCTATTTATATTGATGTTTGTTTAAATTGATGATGATTGAATTAAATTGGTTGATGATTGATATTGGATGAATGGATGATGTGTTCTATCTTATATAAACTGCAAGTTATTATGCATTTTCATTTCATTCGGGGTTGCGGTTTGAAATGATATACAACCGCAATTTATTTTTAAATTGCGGATTGAAATGATAAATATCCGTATCACTTGACCATAGGATAGAAAATTATATACAGGCACCGCGGTATATATATATATATATATAATTATTTTGAAACGATTTTTACGATTTGGATATGATACGGTTTATTAAATATTAAATTTGGGTATGATACAAATATATTTTATATATACATACATACAAAGTTAAACTGTTGAATTTAAGTTATGTATAAATCTGCTAAATAAAATGAATAAGTTGAAAAATGGCATTTGATAATTTATATTATACGATTTAGTATGAGTTTAAGTTCTTGTATATATATAGAGTTATAAATGATTCAAATAAATTAAGATTGAAAGATAAATTGGAGATTTAATTGGAATTGAGCTTATTTGAAAATTTAACTCCATAAGTTGATGTAAACTTATTAAAATTGGAAATTTTAAGGTATGATATTATAACTGGATTTAATAAATAATTCTAGTATATATAAATGAAAGGAAATTTTAGTGTTAATAAATTTAGTTTATTATAAATGGTTACGGATTTATCATATAAACCTTTCAAACTGAATAATAGGAAAATGAATTGTTGTTTTGAAATTTCCAACCTTAGTTTTGAAATTCATTAAATTCTCGAAGTTTTGAAATATTGAAATCGAAGTGTTTTATTTAAACTGAAAGTGAATCTAAAAGTTATGGGTTTAGATTGAATTTAAAGTGAATAAAAAAAAGTGAAGGTGTGGAAATTATTTACTTTTAAAGAAATTTTAAATTCAACTGTTTTATTTTATATACTGTTGAATATCCAAACCACTTAAGTATTAGAAGTTATGGTTTTAAAGCTATGAATTTCGAAGTATTATGTTTTGAAAGCTATAATTCAAATATTTGGCTTCGAGATATTATAAATTTTAAAAGTGGCATGATTTTGGAAAGAAATATATTTGAAATAAAATGATATCATATTATTTGGGTTTTAAAAGGAGATGATATCGTATTTATGGGTTTTAAAATGGATAATTATATTCTGGTTTTGAAAGTATAATTATTTTTAAAATGACCGCGGTGTTATAATAACGTTTGGTTGTTGAAGAGACCGGGATCGGAAGTTGTCATACTCTCTGCCAACCCCGAAAACCACTTTAACAACCGTGTACGCGGTGAAGATTCCAGAATGAAGTAGGATGGTGGTGGCGTTTCCTTTAAGGTAAATACGTGGACCCGACTCCCGTGAGTTGGCATAAGGTGGCTAAAACAGAAGCGATTGACGGGTTAATAAGGTAGCACCTTTGATCGGACACATCCCTTCGATATTATACTTTGACTTTTGGATTGATTCAGTGGCCACTTTTGATTTCTTTGATTTGGGGGTGTGGCTCGAGGTGGGCGATAGCTGCGGTTATGCGTTACCACCGACCCGGAAGCGTAATTGGTATATCTACCATGGCATTGCCTAGTTGTGTCGTGTCACCTACCCTAGCGCGCCTTATACGATTTTGGCTTTGTACCATACCTATGGAGTGCCCTCTGACGACGCCCAGTACGGGGGAGATTACGGTACTGTATAGACTATGGGAATATATTTTGTGTTAAGGGCTATATGGGTAAACCCTTAACACTATTTAAAAGTAAGTTTATTTTATAAATAGACACTATTATAATAGCGCAATATACTACATAGTAAAGTTTAACGGATCCTTAGTAGATGTAAATCCCGAGTATCTCTTGAGTTACTGCACTCATATTTATTTCTGTTAATTTAACTCACATAAGATCTTTTAGTTCTGACTCGAGTGTTTTGTCTTTTCAAATTCGCTCGGGTCAGTCCGAGCGTTTCAGGATTTGAAGACTTTATTTCTGGAGGAAGAAGACGAAGATTTCTACTATTATTATTAATTATATTCCACTACACTATTTAATTCCGCTGCATTGATTATGATTGGTATGTGAACTCTGATATTTATTGTATAAAGAAGAATCAAATGTTTGTAAACAGTTTATGAACTGTACATTTATTATTATATTTTATCCTTCCGCTGTGAGATTCTATTTTGTTTTTCTTTCCCTGTTTTTTCTTGTTTACCCCATAACAATCCGTCCTTCCATATGGTTTAAATGGGCACGTGTGTCGATTTAAAGCATGCGGATAGGCGGGATGTTACATTTCTTAACCAACTTCTCAAAAGAAACTTCAATGTGGTCTACCAACTCCTCTCCTAAGTGGTCGTCCAATCCAGTGTTTGACTTCTCGTTCTTCTTCAAAGTTGTATCAATAAAAGACATCCCATACTTTGACAAAGCCTCAAAAATTACCACACATCCAGAAACAGACATCTTCTCTTACTTCAACTCGAAACATTTCTTGAACAACACAGACATCTGAGTCATAGGAATTAACTTATCCTCAAATCTTGCCTTAAACTGATCCTAAGAAATCTGATCCTCTAGAGTAGCAATGGTAACAACATTCCACCAATTCATTCCTCGATTCTATGGCTATCTTGAAGCAAGCTTCCTCTATATACCATCTTCCACATCCATATCCTTGAAAATGCGTTCATAAGTATTATTCAATCTTGCACTTCAATAGCTAATTTTGTTCCCAAGAATGGCTTCCCTCGAAGAGTAGAATAATCCTTGCAAAGCTTGGCGAAGTCAATCTTAGGCACTTCCAAAGGAACACCACCACTAAGGCTACACCAGGAGTAGTTTGTGCTCTCCTCACTAGCAAAGCCACCATTGCATCGAATATGGCTTGAAAATCAAGTGTAGCAGCTCCCGATCCCACTCCCTCTTCCACTTCTGAAGTGGAGTTATCCCAAGCAACATTCCTTATTTTTTCGATTCATTTTTATCTGTAATAAGAATGACTGGTCTCATTCCAAAAATAGCTATAATGGTACTTAAGTGCGTACTATACTATATAGTATTACTATAAAGCATAATATTTTCATTGATAAGTATGCTCCATCCTTGTATATACTCTTGACTTGCTTCAGTTAACGTATAACCAAAGCTCTAATACCAAATTTGATGACCGCTCGACACTCCCCGCACATCAATGACCTAAAAGAGCGTTGTAACCATGTTAGGCTGGTATGGAACGATCATCAAGGCTGAAATTTTAGGTAGTAAACCTGTTGCATATCTCACAACGCATGGATAAAATATAATATAGAAAATATACAAAAGAATATAGTGAGCCATAACAAAAAAGAATAACATCTCCACTAAATCATGAGTTATGGTACAAATGTCATATCTCAGTACAACATTTCCTCGCTACATCCCTCAGAGTACATAGAAACGGACAGCGGAAACTACAACTATAGAGTAATACGCCATAGTTTCTCCAAGCATGTCTTCATACAGTGTAACATCCCGCCTTTTCGCACACTTTAAACCGACACACGTGCCAATTCAAAGCATACGCAAGGGCGGATTGTTATGGGGTAAATAAGAAAAACAGAGAAGAAATAAAAACAAAACAGAATCTCACAGCGAAAGGATAAAATATAATAATAAATATACAGTTCAAAACAGTTTACAAACACTTGATTTGCTTTATACAATAAATATCAGAGTTACACATACCAATACAATCAATGCAGCGGAACAGTATGAGTGTGGTGCAATACCATAAATAATAATACTACGACTCCTTCGTCTTCGTCCTTCAAAGCTAAAGTCTTCGATCCTGAAACGCTCGGACTGACCTGAGCGAAATTGGAAAAGACAAAAACGCTCGAGTCAGAACTAAAAGATCTTATGTGAGTTAAATTAACAGAAATAAATATGAGTACAGTAACTCAAGAGATGTTCGGGATTTACATCTCCTAAGGATCCGTTAAACTATTTACTATGTAGTATATTGCGCTATTATAATAGTGTCTATTTATAAAGTAAACTTACTTTTTAATAGCGTTAAGGGGTTACCCATATAGCCCTTAACACAAATAATGCCAATAGTCTATACAGTGCCGTAATACCTCCTGATCGGGAAGCTACCAGAGGATACTCCATAGGTACGACACAAATAGAAACTCGTAGTAAAGGCTCGGTATGGTAGGTGACACGGCACAACTAGGCAATGCCAGGGTAGATATACCAATTGCTATCCAGGCTGGTGGAAACGCGTAGCCGCAGTTACCGCCCACCTCGGACTAACTCCCCAAAATCAAAATATAGAAGTGGCCACTGAATCAATCCAAGTCAAAGTATAATATCGAAGAGGAGGGTCCGATCAGAGGAATGACCTCATTGGCCTGAGAATCGCTCCTGTTTTAGCCACCTTATGCCAACTCACGGGAGTCGGGTCCACGTATTTACCTTACAGGAAACGTCGCCACCACCTACTTCATTCTGGAATCTCCACTGCGTACACGGTTAGTCAAAGTGGTTTTCGGTATCGACAGAGAGTATGTCCATATCCGATCCCGGTCTCTTTGCCAACCAATCGTTATTATAACACCGCGGTCATTTTAAAAATATAGTTTATACTTTAAAACCAAATAAACATTTTCATTTCAAAATTATGAATACGATATCAATTTAAAGCCCAAAACAATATGATATCCTTTTCTCAAATATAATTCTTTTCCAAAATCATACTACTTTAAATTTTAAAATATCTGGAAACCAAATATTTGAGTTATACTTTCAAAGCATAATATTTCGAAATTCATAATTTAAAACCATAACTTCTAAAACTTAAATGGTTCGGATAGTCAATGGTATATAGAATAAATGGTTTAACTTTAAGGTTACTTTGTTAAGAAATTATTTCCAGGGCTTTACAAATATACTTCTTTATTTAAAGTCTAAACCAAATTTAAATATCACTTTCAAGTTCCAAAACCACTTCAATTTCTATTTATATATATATATCCATTTGGAGTATTAATATTTCAAAACTAAAGTTGGAATTTATTCTTTCAGCAAATCGAATGTTCTATTAATTAGTCTTGAATATTCACATAAAATCCATAAATAAATAAAAACTCCAATTTCTAGTAATAAAATATATATTTTTTCAATTCAAATTATACTAGAATATTCATTTCAATTTATCTTGGGGAAAATCCAATTATAAATATCATATCTTAAAATTTCCAAACTTAACATTTAAACATATGATATAAATTATCAACTCCATTTTCTAAATTTTTCCATTTTTAATAAAGAGATTTATACACCTTTTAATTTCAAAATTTTCAACTTCATATGTATATATATGGAAGAATAATATTTATACAATATAAAATTTTAAGATTATTATAAACCGTATTCCATCCAAACCATAGAAATCACATTAAAATAGTTATATATAGACCGTGGTGCCTGTATAAAGTTTTCTATCCTATGGTCAAGTGATACAGATATTTATCATTTCAATCCGCAATTTAAAAAAATATAAAATTTTGCGGTTATATATCATTTCAAACCACAATCCCGAATGAAATGAAATATGCATGATAATTTGCAATTTAATGATATACAATAAACATCCATTCATCAACATCATCCATCATCCAAATCGCAATCATCAATCAATATCAACCAATAACAATATTATTTTTGGTACTACATAACAGGTAATACTAGCAATTTTATTCAAATTAAATTTAACAGCTATTAATCTACAGTCTATATTCAGTAATAAATTATATAACTGTTAACTAGCAGTTCATATACAAACAAATAAATTTTAACTGTAAATTCATATGCAATAAATTAATTAAATTAACAGTTAAATTAATTAAATGCAATTCAACAGATATGAATAAAATAAACATGTCAAATACTCATAAATAAATTTCTATACATTTCTAAAATTAATTTAAACAAACATAAAAGCTTCTAGTAGTTGTGAGTGGGTTAAAACACTCACCTTTGGAATTTAAATCGAATTTAAATTCAATTTAAACTCAAAATTTTGACGGTCTCAGAATTTGTCCAAACAAGCGTCATAACGTCAGAAATTCCGATACGATCCCAGCAAAACAAACCGCGCGTGAATCCGAGCTCGTATGCAAAAGTTATGAAAATTTGAAAAATGGAAAATTCTGGTCCTGGGTCGACTTCGGGTTCGACTTCGGTGCGCCGCCTCAATTCCCCGGTGCCTGCTTGGAGTTTTCGCCAAAACGACCCGGAGCGACCCGAGTCATTTTCTTCCTGACCCGAAGTTGCTCTAGGGTTTTCTCCCCTGAAACCCGAAGCGCGACCAGAAGCTGCTGCAGATCCGCAATTTTTTTTCTTTTTAAATTTGAATTTTTTTTTTTTTTTTTTTTGGAATTTGGGAATTAGGTTTTTTTTTTCTGCCATTAGAATGAGGAGGTGAGAAGGAGATGTATGTATAGAAAATGAAAATAAGGAGTGGCTAGGGTTTATAACTGTATATTTATAGTTAGGGTTGGGTTAGAGCGTATAGACTAGAAGGATGAACGTACGCCACAAACTATGGCCCAAAAAGCCCGTTTAGCCTCCGGAACAAAATTTATTAAACCCATATATCCAAATAGGTATTTTAAAATATTCTGAACGCGATGGAAAAAGTTTCACGACCAAATTCGATCGTATGAAGAAGTTATGTTGAAAACAAAATTTCCAAATTGATTTCAAATTGATTTTATTAAAATTGATTTCAAGGCGTTTCACGCCCGTACGATCAAACGACAAGTCTGATCGATACGAAACTTGAAACCCTATAATAATTCACCGATACGGATCCGATGAAACCGGTTTCGTCGAAATCCGAGTCCGTGGCCAAAATGGCTATTTTTAATATTCATTAAATAAATTAAATAAATTATAAAAATCCAAATTTTATATTAAATTCTAAAATTGGCCAAATTTTATTTCTTATATGATTCGTAATCAATTGAAAAGATTTAACAGGCTTAGTTGTGAATTAAAAGTTGACAGTATATTAATTGCAATGTTAATTTCTACACTTTCTTATATTTAAGAATTTTATAAATTATATTCTCAAAACCCATACTTTAGATTTTTAATCTTTATATTCTCAACTTTCACCTAAAATAAAGATGCCATAAACCTTAGTTCCTGATTCACATCATTATTCTTCAAGTCTAATTTAAATCTCAATAACGTAGTATTTGACGTTAGAATCCATTTTATTATGCATAAATTTCAAATTTTACTGACCCAAATTTTCTTCTTTTCATTCCATATCAATTGTCAATCCTATAAAAAAAATTAACATTAGGTTCATACTTATTACAAATAACTCCAATTTCTTCCAAATAATAATTACATAACTATTAAATATTAAATCCATTTAATTGCAATAAATTCAATTGATTGCAATTAATTTCCAAATAAATTTGGATCTTTATTTGGTTATACAAAAAAAAAATCCGTTATCACTTACCTAACAAAGTTATTATTACTTAAGATCTCATTGCATCCACATTTTTCACATTTTCATTTCCTGGTTTCTTTACTATATTCTACATAAATTATTATAAATGGGATTTCTTGGTTACATCTTATTTGTATTTAACATTACTCATTCACCAATTCATTTCACTTTAACTGCGGTAAATTGGCGGATAAATTGAATTTGATTCCCAAAATTTAAATTAACAAGCAACAAAAATAGGTAACACACAATAGTCGTTACGCTAAATTCTAGTCACCTAAATAAGCTTTTATTACTTTACAAAATGGAATAACTTTTAAACTCATAAATGTAATACCAAAACCGTTATAAATCCAATAAATTTCCAAATCGAAATTTGTACACATTTTACACAACTATTATGATTTCTCACAGAACGTTGAATTTATTAAATGACCATTTATTATAATTTAATTCCCTTAATTGAATCAAATGCTTATAATTTTTACATTCTTACCATTCCTTCCCATTATAAATTTATTAACGGATTTACAAATCTCTATCTTCCAAATATTAAATAACCAAACTGATTACAACCACTGTTCTTATCAAATTTTCATAAATTTGTTCAAATCTATACTCTTTTTCCATATAAATAAATTTTATGTTACTACTAGATTTTTTTTATCCACTACAGCCATTAAATTTTTACTATCTACACTTATTACATCTTTATATTAATGAATCCCATTCAAGTTAATATTTATATTAATATTCACAAATTCAACATTTATATGTTTCTTAAAATTAACTTTCAACCAAATGTGCCAATTTACATTTCATTTCTATTCAATATATATTCATTTTATTCCGTTCATTCGGGTACTGCATTGAAATATTTTTATTCTCTAATACTAACGTTATTATCATTAAATTATGATTGGATTCCAAGTTTTTATTCAATATCTTGAACAATAACTTACATATTAACCAAATCCTTCTTCTACTTAATTCAAATTGGATTATGTTCCAATTCCTATAACCTAGGTCTTGAGTCACCATTTACATAATTAAATTTATCGTTTATTTCAATCTTCGTTTATAATTTAAAGTTCTACTAAACTAAATTACAAAACTTATGAACTTTAACAAATTTAATCCACCAATTAAATTTTTCTGATGTTTATATATTGCAATTCAATTCAGTTATTATTTCATTAATACCATTTTAATCAACTAATTATGACTTATAACCACAACATAAATCTTCGTTATTCTACCTATTGCCATATAACATTTCAATTGTTAAATCTTTAATCTCAGTTACTATATCCAACTCCTACATTTATTATAAATTAGATTAAAAATTATATTAAGTTAATCCATTTAATATTATCAAATTTAACGGGTCGTTACAATCTCCCCCACTCAAAACTTTTCGTCCCCGAAAAGGAAAAAGAAGGGAGAAGGAAGAGTAAAACAGTACATCTTATTTCAACCATTAACTTATTGACAATATTACTAAATTAATTCCCTTATATAAAATATACCAGTTTTATAATCATTATATTCTTTTGTACTTAAATTATTAAAGTTGGGAAAATATTTTCACAAAATTCTAAGTCCAAAATTTACGGAAAATTTTGGCAGAGTCTCCTTTGTACGGAGAGACTCTGGAGAAAATATAATATCAAAATATACAAATATATTACATATATTATCAAAATATTATATCCCAACACGGGAAAATTATATAAAATAGCGCTAAAACGTAATCCGGAAACGTACCTATTTGTCGAGCAATATACGCTTATTATTTTGGAACCAAAAGCAGTAGCAGTTGCTTCCATCACCTGTATTCACTTATATAATCTAAAAGGTTAAATATTTATATGAAAGTGAAATGTTTAGGTGGTTTCGACCATTAATCAACCAATCAAATGCAACAACCATAGATTTTTAACAAACAGCACACACCACAAACAAGCAACCATTAATCCATCAACCAATTTGTTGTTTGGGTTCAAACTTGAAATTTGTATGAAATGAAATTAACTATCAAGTGCATCCTTTACTCAACAGTCTTAGATGGAACAAGGATAGATTATTTATTCATCCAACAACTTCAAATTCCTTACCCAACAAACATAAATCAACAATAACAATTCAAACCAACAACCAAATTAACTTATTATACATTTATTTCATGCTTCAGTGGGTTGATTTTCTTTCATTCATGGAGGGATTTCTTTGTTTCTTACAATTTTATTTTCCATTTATTACAAAATTCATTATATTTGTATTCCAATTTATTGACTAAAGTATATATCATCTATTTATACTACTTACCTTTTCTTATATAGTAAAATTTCCAATTTATCTTAAGCTTATACTGTAACAAACAGAGGATTTTTGTTCTTCGAAAATTCAACATCGACACTCACTTTATCGACTGTCGAGAAATCAAAGGCCGAAAAACCGAGATGTTATGGGTTTTAAAAAGAATTAAGAAAAAGAAAGAAGAAAGAAGAGAAGATAGAAAATTTTGATAGGGAAAAGAAAATAGGAAATTTGAAAATAGAAGATAGAAGCATTTTAAAATAAAACGGACAAAAGAAAACAACAGAACAACAACAGAATCTCACAATTCGCAGCGGAACAACATATAATAATAAATGAATAATCTTTAAACAAAGAACTATATCAGTTATTACATTACATTTCATTACATCATATCATCACAGTGTACAACATCATACAACAATAAACAGTGCAGCGGAAAAAGAAATACTATATAAACTAGTAATACGCCATGCCATCCAGCTTGCCTCCAGCAAATCCAGAATATCCAGAATATCCTGATAAACCTAACTCTTGACTGCCCGTGTGGAAATTGGTGGGCACCCAGAGTTTAGGAAGGAAAACAATAAACTCCGAGTCAGTCATGTGACTGGTGTGAGAACTCAAAACAGTTTATTTATCTTTAAAATCAAAAAGAGGAATATTTTTAAATTCAATTCGAAATGCTTTTTAAAAATGAGACTACCATAAGACCTCCTGCCACACACATAATGCAAACGCAGACTTGGAGAAGATTTCTTCTTATGTTAGTCAAACATGCTTGATACGCATTTAAAAAGAGCATTTGATATTATTATTAGTGCATAGTGTAGGAAAAATTCATTTCGAAAGTAAAGATATAAATCTTAGCCAGCATAGGTACCATTATATTATGCCTACTAATAGCTACCATATTAAATGGCAGGTTCTACAACTAAAACCGTACAAGTTTCGTATTGTTTCTTTGGATTTCCAACGAATGATCAGGCCAAGGAACTTCCCATTGCCACTGAGAATGCCTCTGGATGGACATCCCCGAGAACCAAACCGGATCTCTACCAACACAAGGCCGGGTTACTCCTAACTGAGTAACAACTGACCGAATATGCCATCCCCCGGTCCTTTGGGACCTTTTCACCGAGCGCTCGTAATCAATTCACACAATCATAACAAAGTGTTTTCAACATGAGTAAGTATCTGGGCTCCATACCATGATACCACCCTTTTCCAGAAGGAAATGGACACATCCTAAAGGGTGCTACCCCTCATAACCTTGCTGCTTCTTTCCTGTTTTGACCATTCACGGGGTGTGAGGCTCGACGAAGTCACGTCCACAAAAACATACTTTATACAAAAGCCATGCTTTGGGTCAACAAATGATCAACACAATGATCACTAGGATAGACGATCAAATAAATGATCCTATCACAAATAATCAACACAATGATCATTTCAGCATCACTCAGCATGTCACATTACCAAAATGGGATATATCGCTGATAACTTCAACTATATAACCTTTGAGCTCGTACGTCTCAAAGAAGGGTGTTAAGCAAAGAATAAATTCTCCGCCACCAACAGAAATATATTTGAAAGAAATCGGCTTTATATCTCAACTTGTAATGTCAGGCATACAATCCATACAAGTCTGTTCCGGGCTCGAACAAAACCGAAGGCACTTCTTACGAAGCCCTTGCAAATCCGGGTATTCACAATCCCGATCGAATTTCCCACCACTTAGGAGATCTCTATACCAGGAGCTACCCAGTGCAGAGACAATCGATAGGTCATCCTATCGCTTTCGCAAATACTCGGTCTTCAACACCGATCTTCAAATGCAATTCACAACGACGTATCACATATTCGGAATGGGTTATACGACCCCATGGTCCTTTCCCGGTTAACCCGAATAGTGAGCGCTTATTCAAAAATAAGTGTGCATTCAAATTCAAACAATCATATCAAATACCCAATCAAAGGGAAATATTGATAGTCGGCTATTGAACTATCAATTGATATGCATACATCACCAGATTCCAAATAATTTTCCAAATTATTTATTTTCCAAAATATCTTTACAAGATATATAATTTCAACACTTCAAAAATAAATCAATATTTATTTTTAACAAGTTTCACTTTCACATATAAATTCCATAATGAATTTATATTTCAAAATATCCATGCATATATGATTTCAATCATTCATTTCAATTTATCTTCAAAAAGATAAATTCAATATATTCACTTTATATTGGAAAACATTTCCATACTTATTAAAAATAAGTAATTCATAAATCTTTTTATTTTCAATACTTAGAAAATATTCAATATACTTAAATCGAATTAAGTATATAATTCATTCTTTAAGGAAATCATTCACTTAAACATATTTACTTGGGCCAAAACGAATGTTGCGTAAAACATCGTTACGACAACCCAAAATCACTAGTATAGGGATTCGAAATTAAAATAGATATATAAATCCCAATACTATTCAAAACATTTCCTTTCGGAAATCATTTACTATAACAACAGTGTTATAGTCACCATTTCCTTTTATTTCACGAAACATCTATTTCAACAATGAATGTTGAAATCTATGGTTTCGAATCTCAACACCTTTTAAAACATCGTTAGATCGTTTTAATTCTATTTAAAATATCACATTCAAAACATTTTCTTTAACGTATTATTCACCATTCAAAAACGTGAATATACTTCTTTAACAAATTCCATCCTTTTATTCATTTTAATTTAAAGGATTATTCACTGTCTAAAACGTGAATATAACTCTATTTCTAAGTTATAACAATTAACTTATCAAAATAAGTCGTTTGCGAATTTATAAAACAACGTTTATAAATTCCGTTTCTATTTATTTATAAAAACTTCCTTTTTTATAAATTCCTTTATTAACCTATTTGATTTCATATCTCAATTATAAACTAAAAGTTCATATTATAAGTTAAATCCTTATAAAACGATTATTTTATAAAATCGTTCTTTAAACTTCATAATTATAAATCTTATAACTTATAAGATTCATTTATTTAACCAAATCTATTCTTCAATTAACTTCACAAATTTATAAATCTTACTATTTATAAATTTCATTTATAACTTCACAGTTTATAATTCTATAAATTTCATTCATTTATGAAATTCATTTTCACTACATTCAAACACTTATAAAAACTCGTTTTATAATGTCTATACTTCAATTTATAAATATCCATTTATAAATCTCTTAATATAAATCAGTTTATATTATTATTCTAAAACGTCTTTAAATTCCTTTATAATTTCATCATTTCGATTTATAAAAAAATCAAATTTTATAAATTCTATATTTAAACTTTTATCATATATTCAAAAATCCAATCTAAATTATTTTATAAAATCATTAGTTCATATTTCTCAAAAATCGACTTTTAATCGTATTTCTAAAAATCAGCTTTTTAACTATATTTCACAAAAACCATAATTTTTATAACTTTAAAAATTATAACGTTTATTTATTTAAAATGGATCAATTCCAAAAATATAGTATATTTTCAAAATCACTTTTAAAATCATTTTAAAATCCCAAAATCTGGGTCCAATGATGCTACACATCAAATAGTCAATCACGACTAACAACGATATCATATATCGATATGATAATCCATCAAATATCAAAATATCTGAAATAAAATAAATACTGTTGAGGAATCCAGTTGGATCCCTCCAACCTGTTTCCTGCATCCAAAACATTAGCACAATACCAATTTCGCTCCAGTACGAAATTATCGCGGTACATGTTCTTATTAAATATTATCCGCTTAATAACGGCGTAATAGGGTCTCATCCGCTAAACAAAAAATGCGGGAAATCAACAACTGCAATATATACATATGCCAATATATATATATTGATATTATATATAATACCAATTTCACTGTTTATGAAATATTCGCGGTATATGTTTATATTAAATAACATCCGCTTACTAACGGCGCATAATGTCTATTTTAACAATCAATAATTTACAGTCATCATTCAAACATGCATTCAAATATTTTAAATCTAACTATTTAAAATAAAATCGAAATCTATTCGATTGAGTGAGAAATTCTCACCTTGATTTTAAATTCCGTTTAAGCTTTTATTTCGAATAAAATTAAACGCGCGTTTAATTTTACCCGAAATTCTCACTAACTCCAAACGACTCCAAACCAACTCCATCGCGTAGTGCTCGTCCATACGATTCCAACGCAACTGAGTTTGCATTTTTTCGACCTCGTATGAAAAAGTTATGAATTTATGAAGTTTGTACACGATTTTATAACTATAATTACAACATAACTCTTATTATCAAACTCAACTTAATCAAGGCCATCCATCACAACCCCAACACATCTGGACCGTTCCCCCCTCTCTTCCTCATCACGTTGCAAGCTACAGGTTATATTTGAAGAGGCCGAACCCATCTTTCAAGCCTAGGGTTAAATATTGCTTCATCCTTACTCGATGATTCCTCGATCAAGTAGTTGCATTGCGAAGCCCCCAACCCCCCCTAGGTTCGGCCTGACCCCCATGAAGCTCGGCCATGCCTACAGCCTCGTATGGCGTGCGCAAGTTGAAACGAACGGCCCCCCTTTTCTCCCAAAATACAACTCCATTCGCGATCATAACCGTTGATCTTAAAGATCTCATCGAGCTCTTCAATCTTCTAGTTGGAAGATTCTTGAATCGTTGAGTGGATTGGAAGATTTAGAGGGATGAAATTAGGACATTTTCGGCCATTCATGCCTAAAACTGGCGGCTACAGAACTAGGTTTAGGTTTTGCCCTTTTTTTTTTATTTTTGATTTTAACTTCTATTTATAGAAAAAGCAAGCGTAAACACTATTCATTCCGGGAATTCCGAACTCCAATTTAGGCGCCGTAACCAGCGTACCTAGGGTTTATCCCGCGTTCCGGACACAATGGAACAGGTTTCGAAAGCTAATTCGGAAGTATGTGCGAGTTATGGCTGAAAACGTTCAATTTAAATTAAACCGATTTAAGTCGATTTCTAGGCGTTTTAATTTGTACCGGACAAACGGTAAATCCAATTGACTTGAAATTTGAAACCTTACAATAATATCACATTACGGATCCGATGAAACTGGTTTCGTCGAATTCCGAGACTTTTTGAAAATTGGCTATTTTGACTCGCCAAATTTAAATTAAAAACGATTCTATGCGTTTCGAGCTGCCACGATCAAACGATAACTCCGATTGACACGAAAATTGAAATCCGGTAATAACTAACTATTACGGATCCAATGAAACTGGTTTCGTTCAATTCTGAGACTGTTCAAAAATTGGCTATTTTACAGTCGATTATTAAATATTAAAATATTCAATTTTCACAAATTAATTTTTTATTCGATTTAAAAAGTTCTAAAATATCATTCTAACTTCCATGTGATAAAATAAAATTTTCCAAATTATTTTCAATCATATTTAACTCAATTTTTAATTATTTCTATAATTTAACATATTAAATTATCGATTTAATTATTCAATTAAATCCAATAATTCAAATAAAAATTTATTTGACTTATAAATTCACTTTTTAATATCTAAAATTAATTAAATATTCAAAATTTAATAAATAAAAATTCAGGGTCGTTACAATCTTTCCCCCTTAAAAGAATTTCGTCCTCGAAATTACAAGTAAGAAAGGTTACAAAATCTATTAATTTTCCAAAATTCATAGTTAAACTTCTTATAATACTTTACTAAGTTTTCAAATCATACTTAGTAATCTTTTCAAAAACAACTACTATTGTTTAACTTTCAATTCCAAATCAAAGTTTAAAGTTTTCAAAATTTTCCAATTTTTCTCAAATTTTTTCTAACGCCTTAAATTTCCGGAAAAATTCGCCATAGTCTCCTTTGCGCGGCTCGATCCGAAAAAAAATGACAGTATATATATCACAAATATACATCTCATCAAGTAATGAGGCATCCCGCAGGGAAAAAAGTATAAAAGTGCGATATTTAATCCGAGATATGTACCTTATATTTTATTAGCAAGCATATACGGCTAATATAGCGCAAAAGCGAGCTCCAAATGCGAAGCAAACGCGATCCGCACCTACTAAACTCAACAAACAACATGAGAATCATGCATGTAGACAATAATCTCAATATACAACATATAGCAACATAATAACTATATATATGTCACATAGCAAATGCAACTAAACAACAAATGCAATATATATTCAACCATCAACCAATTACATCCATAACCAATCAATATTCATTTATATTCTCATTCATATTCAATGAATTTGGGTTTTCACTTTAATCACATTTGATTCGTTTACATGGGATTTTCCAACATTCATTCTCAATTCAATTAGTTAACATTTACTAATTTAAATCCAATTTACTTTCAATTCTATTCAAATTTATTTACTTTCTAATTTGAATTCAATTTCATAGCTTTCAATTTCATTAACACTTAATGAATTACATACAATCAATCAACAATCTTATAACATTAGATTTCAATGAATTAATACTTTCATTCATTATTCCATATCAATTTTAATTACATTCAATTGATTAACATTCAATCCATTCATTCAATTCAATTACAAAGTTGAATTTCATTTACATAACTCAAGTTCATATTCATTTAATCCACTTGATTATTTACTTCGATACCAAAATCAACTTAATTCAATATCTCTTAAGTTATATTCCATTTAACTTTAAATTCACTTTTATTTACAACTCATATTAATAAATATATCCATAAAGTTTCACTTCTTATGTATATAAGTTTATTTCACAATTGTAATTCACTTTAATTATAACTCAATTCTTATAATTCTTTTGCTTATACAATTATTCTTTCATTTAGATTATTCAAACAACCTAACAATCAACTTATATACACTTTAATAATTTTTTTTTTTAAAATTATTCCTTTATATATAAAAATATAATCAAGGCAAAATTATTTCATTCACCCAATTTTAAAATCAATATTGTGTCGAATTGTTCTATTCAAGTGTTTAGAAACCCCTTCGGCATAGTTTGACTGACCGTGCTGACGAAGGTTCATATGCCACTCAATAAACCAATCATCACAATATAAAACAATTTCATATTCACTAACAAATACGCACTCGTATCTATTATTACACTCAAACTCAATCTAGAGTACTACTGACTCTATCTCTAATGAGTAATACCCAACAGAACCATGGTTGTCGCTTAACCATCAGAGCTCTGATACCAAATGTAACAAACAGAGGATTTTTGTTCTTCGAAAATTCAACATCGACACTCACTTTATCGACTGTCGAGAAATCAAAGGCCGAAAAACCGAGATGTTATGGGTTTTAAAAAGAATTAAGAAAAAGAAAGAAGAAAGAAGAGAAGATAGAAAATTTTGATAGGGAAAAGAAAATAGGAAATTTGAAAATAGAAGATAGAAGCATTTTAAAATAAAACGGACAAAAGAAAACAACAGAACAACAACAGAATCTCACAATTCGCAGCGGAACAACATATAATAATAAATGAATAATCTTTAAACAAAGAACTATATCAGTTATTACATTACATTTCATTACATCATATCATCACAGTGTACAACATCATACAACAATAAACAGTGCAGCGGAAAAAGAAATACTATATAAACTAGTAATACGCCATGCCATCCAGCTTGCCTCCAGCAAATCCAGAATATCCAGAATATCCTGATAAACCTAACTCTTGACTGCCCGTGTGGAAATTGGTGGGCACCCAGAGTTTAGGAAGGAAAACAATAAACTCCGAGTCAGTCATGTGACTGGTGTGAGAACTCAAAACAGTTTATTTATCTTTAAAATCAAAAAGAGGAATATTTTTAAATTCAATTCGAAATGCTTTTTAAAAATGAGACTACCATAAGACCTCCTGCCACACACATAATGCAAACGCAGACTTGGAGAAGATTTCTTCTTATGTTAGTCAAACATGCTTGATACGCATTTAAAAAGAGCATTTGATATTATTATTAGTGCATAGTGTAGGAAAAATTCATTTCGAAAGTAAAGATATAAATCTTAGCCAGCATAGGTACCATTATATTATGCCTACTAATAGCTACCATATTAAATGGCAGGTTCTACAACTAAAACCGTACAAGTTTCGTATTGTTTCTTTGGATTTCCAACGAATGATCAGGCCAAGGAACTTCCCATTGCCACTGAGAATGCCTCTGGATGGACATCCCCGAGAACCAAACCGGATCTCTACCAACACAAGGCCGGGTTACTCCTAACTGAGTAACAACTGACCGAATATGCCATCCCCCGGTCCTTTGGGACCTTTTCACCGAGCGCTCGTAATCAATTCACACAATCATAACAAAGTGTTTTCAACATGAGTAAGTATCTGGGCTCCATACCATGATACCACCCTTTTCCAGAAGGAAATGGACACATCCTAAAGGGTGCTACCCCTCATAACCTTGCTGCTTCTTTCCTGTTTTGACCATTCACGGGGTGTGAGGCTCGACGAAGTCACGTCCACAAAAACATACTTTATACAAAAGCCATGCTTTGGGTCAACAAATGATCAACACAATGATCACTAGGATAGACGATCAAATAAATGATCCTATCACAAATAATCAACACAATGATCATTTCAGCATCACTCAGCATGTCACATTACCAAAATGGGATATATCGCTGATAACTTCAACTATATAACCTTTGAGCTCGTACGTCTCAAAGAAGGGTGTTAAGCAAAGAATAAATTCTCCGCCACCAACAGAAATATATTTGAAAGAAATCGGCTTTATATCTCAACTTGTAATGTCAGGCATACAATCCATACAAGTCTGTTCCGGGCTCGAACAAAACCGAAGGCACTTCTTACGAAGCCCTTGCAAATCCGGGTATTCACAATCCCGATCGAATTTCCCACCACTTAGGAGATCTCTATACCAGGAGCTACCCAGTGCAGAGACAATCGATAGGTCATCCTATCGCTTTCGCAAATACTCGGTCTTCAACACCGATCTTCAAATGCAATTCACAACGACGTATCACATATTCGGAATGGGTTATACGACCCCATGGTCCTTTCCCGGTTAACCCGAATAGTGAGCGCTTATTCAAAAATAAGTGTGCATTCAAATTCAAACAATCATATCAAATACCCAATCAAAGGGAAATATTGATAGTCGGCTATTGAACTATCAATTGATATGCATACATCACCAGATTCCAAATAATTTTCCAAATTATTTATTTTCCAAAATATCTTTACAAGATATATAATTTCAACACTTCAAAAATAAATCAATATTTATTTTTAACAAGTTTCACTTTCACATATAAATTCCATAATGAATTTATATTTCAAAATATCCATGCATATATGATTTCAATCATTCATTTCAATTTATCTTCAAAAAGATAAATTCAATATATTCACTTTATATTGGAAAACATTTCCATACTTATTAAAAATAAGTAATTCACAAATCTTTTTATTTTCAATACTTAGAAAATATTCAATATACTTAAATCGAATTAAGTATATAATTCATTCTTTAAGGAAATCATTCACTTAAACATATTTACTTGGGCCAAAACGAATGTTGCGTAAAACATCGTTACGACAACCCAAAATCACTAGTATAGGGATTCGAAATTAAAATAGATATATAAATCCCAATACTATTCAAAACATTTCCTTTCGGAAATCATTTACTATGACAACAGTGTTATAGTCACCATTTCCTTTTATTTCACGAAACATCTATTTCAACAATGAATGTTGAAATCTATGGTTTCGAATCTCAACACCTTTTAAAACATCGTTAGATCGTTTTAATTCTATTTAAAATATCACATTCAAAACATTTTCTTTAACGTATTATTCACCATTCAAAAACGTGAATATACTTCTTTAACAAATTCCATCCTTTTATTCATTTTAATTTAAAGGATTATTCACTGTCTAAAACGTGAATATAACTCTATTTCTAAGTTATAACAATTAACTTATCAAAATAAGTCGTTTGCGAATTTATAAAACAACGTTTATAAATTCCGTTTCTATTTATTTATAAAAACTTCCTTTTTTATGAATTCCTTTATTAACCTATTTGATTTCATATCTCAATTATAAACTAAAAGTTCATATTATAAGTTAAATCCTTATAAAACGATTATTTTATAAAATCGTTCTTTAAACTTCATAATTATAAATCTTATAACTTATAAGATTCATTTATTTAACCAAATCTATTCTTCAATTAACTTCACAAATTTATAAATCTTACTATTTATAAATTTCATTTATAACTTCACAGTTTATAATTCTATAAATTTCATTCATTTATGAAATTCATTTTCACTACATTCAAACACTTATAAAAACTCGTTTTATAATGTCTATACTTCAATTTATAAATATCCATTTATAAATCTCTTAATATAAATCAGTTTATATTATTATTCTAAAACGTCTTTAAATTCCTTTATAATTTCATCATTTCGATTTATAAAAAAATCAAATTTTATAAATTCTATATTTAAACTTTTATCATATATTCAAAAATCCAATCTAAATTATTTTATAAAATCATTAGTTCATATTTCTCAAAAATCGACTTTTAATCGTATTTCTAAAAATCAGCTTTTTAACTATATTTCACAAAAACCATAATTTTTATAACTTTAAAAATTATAACGTTTATTTATTTAAAATGGATCAATTCCAAAAATATAGTATATTTTCAAAATCACTTTTAAAATCATTTTAAAATCCCAAAATCTGGGTCCAATGATGCTACACATCAAATAGTCAATCACGACTAACAACGATATCATATATCGATATGATAATCCATCAAATATCAAAATATCTGAAATAAAATAAATACTGTTGAGGAATCCAGTTGGATCCCTCCAACCTGTTTCCTGCATCCAAAACATTAGCACAATACCAATTTCGCTCCAGTACGAAATTATCGCGGTACATGTTCTTATTAAATATTATCCGCTTAATAACGGCGTAATAGGGTCTCATCCGCTAAACAAAAAATGCGGGAAATCAACAACTGCAATATATACATATGCCAATATATATATATTGATATTATATATAATACCAATTTCACTGTTTATGAAATATTCGCGGTATATGTTTATATTAAATAACATCCGCTTACTAACGGCGCATAATGTCTATTTTAACAATCAATAATTTACAGTCATCATTCAAACATGCATTCAAATATTTTAAATCTAACTATTTAAAATAAAATCGAAATCTATTCGATTGAGTGAGAAATTCTCACCTTGATTTTAAATTCCGTTTAAGCTTTTATTTCGAATAAAATTAAACGCGCGTTTAATTTTACCCGAAATTCTCACTAACTCCAAACGACTCCAAACCAACTCCATCGCGTAGTGCTCGTCCATACGATTCCAACGCAACTGAGTTTGCATTTTTTCGACCTCGTATGAAAAAGTTATGAATTTATGAAGTTTGTACACGATTTTATAACTATAATTACAACATAACTCTTATTATCAAACTCAACTTAATCAAGGCCATCCATCACAACCCCAACACATCTGGACCGTTCCCCCCTCTCTTCCTCATCACGTTGCAAGCTACAGGTTATATTTGAAGAGGCCGAACCCATCTTTCAAGCCTAGGGTTAAATATTGCTTCATCCTTACTCGATGATTCCTCGATCAAGTAGTTGCATTGCGAAGCCCCCAACCCCCCCTAGGTTCGGCCTGACCCCCATGAAGCTCGGCCATGCCTACAGCCTCGTATGGCGTGCGCAAGTTGAAACGAACGGCCCCCCTTTTCTCCCAAAATACAACTCCATTCGCGATCATAACCGTTGATCTTAAAGATCTCATCGAGCTCTTCAATCTTCTAGTTGGAAGATTCTTGAATCGTTGAGTGGATTGGAAGATTTAGAGGGATGAAATTAGGACATTTTCGGCCATTCATGCCTAAAACTGGCGGCTACAGAACTAGGTTTAGGTTTTGCCCTTTTTTTTTTATTTTTGATTTTAACTTCTATTTATAGAAAAAGCAAGCGTAAACACTATTCATTCCGGGAATTCCGAACTCCAATTTAGGCGCCGTAACCAGCGTACCTAGGGTTTATCCCGCGTTCCGGACACAATGGAACAGGTTTCGAAAGCTAATTCGGAAGTATGTGCGAGTTATGGCTGAAAACGTTCAATTTAAATTAAACCGATTTAAGTCGATTTCTAGGCGTTTTAATTTGTACCGGACAAACGGTAAATCCAATTGACTTGAAATTTGAAACCTTACAATAATATCACATTACGGATCCGATGAAACTGGTTTCGTCGAATTCCGAGACTTTTTGAAAATTGGCTATTTTGACTCGCCAAATTTAAATTAAAAACGATTCTATGCGTTTCGAGCTGCCACGATCAAACGATAACTCCGATTGACACGAAAATTGAAATCCGGTAATAACTAACTATTACGGATCCAATGAAACTGGTTTCGTTCAATTCTGAGACTGTTCAAAAATTGGCTATTTTACAGTCGATTATTAAATATTAAAATATTCAATTTTCACAAATTAATTTTTTATTCGATTTAAAAAGTTCTAAAATATCATTCTAACTTCCATGTGATAAAATAAAATTTTCCAAATTATTTTCAATCATATTTAACTCAATTTTTAATTATTTCTATAATTTAACATATTAAATTATCGATTTAATTATTCAATTAAATCCAATAATTCAAATAAAAATTTATTTGACTTATAAATTCACTTTTTAATATCTAAAATTAATTAAATATTCAAAATTTAATAAATAAAAATTCAGGGTCGTTACATATACAATTAATTCTCATTACAATAGCAAATTAATAGAATACCTTTATTACCTCAAGCTTCACTTGTAAGATTTCTCCTTTCATTTTCTTAATAACATTGCAACTTTTATTATATGGTAAGTTATGTATGTTTTAAGAATGTAAGTGAAAATTTACAAGTTTCTTCTCAATTCCATTTTATAAATTTTAAACTAGTAGCTTTCATACCGTACTGAAGTTTATAACCCTCCACATCAATCCTTATTTAATAAAAAATTTCATTTTATCTACTTAAGTTCATATCACCTATTTATATTACTTATCTTTAACTTGAGATTTCAATTATAACTTAAGTTTATACCAATAATTTCTCATTTATAACAACGATTTATTGAATACTTCACTATTTCCAAAATTTCTACTTGTATAATATTCTAATCCAATTTCTTAATTAACATTTCAACTTTTATATTTGGTAAGTTATTTATGTCAAAGAAAAATGCAATTAAACTTATACAAGCTTTATCTCATCTTTTTAATTAAATTTAATGTTAATCAATATTACTCTTTGTAACAATTTCAAATTTCTCTTTATAACTTTTCATTAATTCTCTTACCTACATTAGAGGTTTCAATTAATTACTTACCTTTTATTTCACTAAAATAATTTAAAACAATTAATTAATGGAAATTTAAGAATTAAATACCGGGTCAAACTTCAAAATTACTTTAAAAATAATAGATAATTAATTTCTTACAACTTTTATATCTCTAATTATCTTTTAAAACAATTAAATTTTAAATAATTTCAAAACAAATCTACAGTAGAATTTACTACAGTGGCCTTTCCCCTTCGAAACTCGAAAATGAAAGTCGATGATGCGGCCGTCATCACCGAAATTATTTTCCAGCGACAGAGAGGAAAGTACAAACTTATTTTCTTCAAAATCTTCTTAAACCAATTCTTTCGAATTATACTAAATATTTATATAAGAAAATATTTATAAACCAAATCATTATATTTCATAAATCCTTTGAAAGAAGATTTCAAAAATCCCGGACTTAAGTTCTAAAATATCCGATTTGATTTATTATAATTTCAACTTAGCTTTAATTGTTATAAATATTTTTATTTCCTAACACCCAATCTATAGCAACCAAATATATATATATATATATATATATCTTTATAAAATATATTTTTTATATATAGAAAATATAATAGCCAAAATTATTTCATTCACCTATATTAAAAACAAATATTATGTCGGTATGTCCTATTAAGTGTTTAGAAATCCCTATTGATGGCATAGCGTCCCATGCATTAACCAGAATTTATAAATACAAAACAGTACAGAGTAACATAATATTAAAATCTTTTTATAAAACTAACAAATACGCTCTCTCATATATATACACTCAGCGACTCCCATAGGGTATTACTACCCTATTAACAAAGAGTCAAACCCCACAAAGCCAAGGTTTATCGCTAAACCAAAGCTCTGATACCAACTGTAACATCCCGCTTTTTCGCACACTTTAAACCGACACACGTGCCAATTCAAAGCATACGCAAGGGCGGATTGTTATGGGGTAAATAAGAAAAACAAAGAAGAAATAAAAACAAAACAGAATCTCACAGCGGAAGGATAAAATATAATAATAAATATACAGTTCAAAACAGTTTACAAACACTTGATTTGCTTTATACAATAAATATCAGAGTTACACATACCAATACAATCAATGCAGCGGAACAGTATGAGTGTGGTGCAATACTATAGATAATAATAATACGACTCCTTCGTCTTCGTCCTTCAAAGCTAAAGTCTTCGATCCTGAAACGCTCGGACTGACCCGAGCGAAATTGGAAAAGACAAAAACGCTCGAGTCAGAACTAAAAGATCTTATGTGAGTTAAATTAACAGAAATAAATATGAGTACAGTAACTCAAGAGATGTTCGGGATTTACATCTCCTAAGGATCCGTTAAACTGTTTACTATGTAGTATATTGCGCTATTATAATAGTGTCTATTTATAAAGTAAACTTACTTTTTAATAGCGTTAAGGGGTTACCCATATAGCCCTTAACACAAATAATGCCAATAGTCTATACAGTACCGTAATACCTCCTGATCGGGAAGCTACCAGAGGATACTCCATAGGTACGACACAAATAGAAACTCGTAGTAAAGGCTCGGTATGGTAGGTGACACGGCACAACTAGGCAATGCCAGGGTAGATATATCAATTGCTATCCAGGCTGGTGGAAACGCGTAGCCGCAGTTACCGCCCACCTCGGACTAACTCCCCAAAATCAAAATATAGAAGTGGCCACTGAATCAATCCAAGTCAAAGTATAATATCGAAGAGGAGGGTCCGATCAGAGGAATGACCTCATTGGCCTGAGAATCGCTCCTGTTTTAGCCACCTTATGCCAACTCACGGGAGTCGGGTCCACGTATTTACCTTACAGGAAACGTCGCCACCACCTACTTCATTCTGGAATCTCCACCGCGTACACGGTTAGTCAAAGTGGTTTTCGGTATCGACAGAGAGTATGTCCATATCTGATCCCGGTCTCTTTGCCAACCAATCGTTATTATAACACCGCGGTCATTTTAAAAATATAGTTTATACTTTAAAACCAAATAAACATTTTCATTTCAAAATTATGAATACGATATCAATTTAAAGCCCAAAACAATATGATATCCTTTTCTCAAATATAATTCTTTTCCAAAATCATACTACTTTAAATTTTAAAATATCTGGAAACCAAATATTTGAGTTATACTTTCAAAGCATAATATTTCGAAATTCATAATTTAAAACCATAACTTCTAAAACTTAAATGGTTCGGATAGTCAATGGTATATAGAATAAATGGTTTAACTTTAAGGTTACTTTGTTAAGAAATTATTTCCAGGGCTTTACAAATATACTTCTTTATTTAAAGTCTAAACCAAATTTAAATATCACTTTCAAGTTCCAAAACCACTTCAATTTCTATTTATATATATATCCATTTGGAGTATTAATATTTCAAAACTAAAGTTGGAATTTATTCTTTCAGCAAATCGAATGTTCTATTAATTAGTCTTGAATATTCACATAAAATCCATAAATAAATAAAAACTCCAATTTCTAGTAATAAAATATATATTTTTTCAATTCAAATTATACTAGAATATTCATTTCAATTTATCTTGGGAAAAATTCAATTATAAATATCATATCTTAAAATTTCCAAACTTAACATTTAAACATATGATATAAATTATCAACTCCATTTTCTAAATTTTTCCATTTTTAATAAAGAGATTTATACACCTTTTAATTTCAAAATTTTCAACTTCATATGTATATATATGGAAGAATAATATTTATACAATATAAAATTTTAAGATTATTATAAACCGTATTCCATCCAAACCATAGAAATCACATTAAAATAGTTATATATAGACCGTGGTGCCTGTATAAAATTTTCTATCCTATGGTCAAGTGATACAGATATTTATCATTTCAATCCGCAATTTAAAAAAATATAAAATTTTGCGGTTATATATCATTTCAAACCACAATCCCGAATGAAATGAAATATGCATGATAATTTGCAATTTAATGATATACAATAAACATCCATTCATCAACATCATCCATCATCCAAATCGCAATCATCAATCAATATCAACTAATAACAATATTATTTTTGGTACTACATAACAGGTAATACTGGCAATTTTATTCAAATTAAATTTAACAGCTATTAATCTACAGTCTATATTCAGTAATAAATTATACAACTGTTAGCTAGCATTTCATATACAAACAAATAAATTTTAACTGTAAATTCATACGCAATAAATTAATTAAATTAACAGTTAAATTAATTAAATGCAATTCAACAGATATGAATAAAATAAACATGCCAAATACTCATAAATAAATTTCTATACATTTCTAAAATTAATTTAAACAAACATAAAAGCTTCTAGTAGTTGTGAGTGGGTTAAAACACTCACCTTTGGAATTTAAATCGAATTTAAATTCAATTTAAACTCAAAATTTTGACGGTCTCAGAATTTGTCCAAACTAGCGTCAAAACGTCATAAATTCCGATACGATCCCAGCAAAACAAACCGCACGTGAATCCGAGCTCGTATGCAAAAGTTATGAAAATTTGAAAAATGGAAAATTCTGGTCCTGGGTCGACTTCGGGTTCGACTTCGGTGCGCCGCCTCAATTCCCCGGTGCCTGCTTGGAGTTTTCGCCAAAACGGCCCGGAGCGAACCGAGTCATTTTCTTCCTGACCCGAAGTTGCTCTAGGGTTTTCTCCCTTGAAACCCGAAGCGCGACCAGAAGCTGCTGCAGATCCGTAATTTTTTTTTTTAAAAATTTGATTTTTTTTTTTTTTTTGGAATTTGGGAATTAGATTTTTTTTTCTGCCATTAGAATGAGGAGGTGAGAAGGAGATGTATGTATAGAAAATGAAAATAAGGAGTGGCTAGGGTTTATAACTGTATATTTATAGTTAGGGTTGGGTTAGAGCGTATAGACTAGAAGGATGAACGTACGCCACAAACTATGGCCCAAAAAGCCCGTTTAGCCTCCGGAACAAAATTTATTAAACCCATATATCCAAATAGGTATTTTAAAATATTTTGAACGCGATGGAAAAAGTTTCACGACCAAATTCGATCGTATGAAGAAGTTATGTTGAAAATAAAATTTCCAAATTGATTTCAAATTGATTTTATTAAAATTGATTTCAAGGCGTTTCACGCCCGTACGATCAAACGACAAGTCCGATCGATACGAAACTTGAAACCCTATAATAATTCACCGATACGGATCCGATGAAACTGGTTTCGTCGAAATCCGAGTCCGTGGCCAAAATGGCTATTTTTAATATTCATTAAATAAATTAAATAAATTATAAAAATCCAAATTTTATATTAAATTCTAAAATTGGCCAAATTTTATTTCTTATATGATTCGTAATCAATTGAAAAGATTTAACAGGCTTAGTTGTGAATTAAAAGTTGACAGTATATTAATTGCAATGTTAATTTCTACACTTTCTTATATTTAAGAATTTTATAAATTATATTCTCAAAACCCATACTTTAGATTTTTAATCTTTATATTCTCAACTTTCACCTAAAATAAAGATGCCATAAACCTTAGTTCCTGATTCACATCATTATTCTTCAAGTCTAATTTAAATCTCAATAACGTAGTATTTGACGTTAGAATCCATTTTATTATGCATAAATTTCAAATTTTACTGACCCAAATTTTCTTCTTTTCATTCCATATCAATTGTCACTCCTATAAGAAAAATTAACATTAGGTTCATACTTATTACAAATAACTCCAATTTCTTCCAAATAATAATTACATAACTATTAAATATTAAATCCATTTAATTGCAATAAATTCAATTGATTGCAATTAATTTCCAAATAAATTTGGATCTTTATTTGGTTATACAAAAAAAAATCCGTTATCACTTACCTAACAAAGTTATTATTACTTAAGATCTCATTGCATCCACATTTTTCACATTTTCATTTCCTGGTTTCTTTACTATATTCTACATAAATTATTATAAATGGGATTTCTTGGTTACATCTTATTTGTATTTAACATTACTCATTCACCAATTCATTTCACTTTAACTGCGGTAAATTGGCGGATAAATTGAATTTGATTCCCAAAATTTAAATTAACAAGCAACAAAAATAGGTAACACACAATAGTCGTTACGCTAAATTCTAGTCACCTAAATAAGCTTTTATTACTTTACAAAATGGA